>OX328101.1:41617020-42861196 GCA_946811185.2 Hippopus hippopus | reverse complement strand
TAAACTGTCCTCAGGTACAAGTTATAGTGAAGAATTGTCACAGAACACAATGGCAATTACTACCTTTGTAATCAATCTCTAGAATTAAAAATGCGGCAGTGTTTTTTGTATAAATAAGATTGCGAAAAAGTGAATATTTTCCTTGTCAAAGGAAAAGCTGCTTCTCCTGCACAATTTTGTTTTCCCTATTGTGATGCCAATTTCATCAATATTGCATATTGTGTGGAAAAGAAACCAATGAAAGTTAAAGTGCAAATTTTCATTCTTTGGAGTAACTTAGATTTTTAGCCCCGCTGTTTTTGAGGAAAACATTGAGACATTTTCATAGCCCTGGCGCCGTCTGCGTTGACTGTATCGTCTTTGTTGTCCTGCAAAAACTTTGATACTTTATAATATCGAAGGCATTACTGAAGATATTTACTTCAAACTCGGACTGGTGTTAACTATTAAAGGGGAAACCCATACGACAGGGACAGGTATCCATCAAAGTATTTTTGAAACAGTTACAAATGCCCCTTTTTTACTTTGAATGTTTAAATATTTTGACATTTTATAATATCTCTGTCATTACTGAAGAAATTTACATCAAACTTAGAGTAGTTGTTAACTATTATATTTACTTCAAACTTGGGCTACAAACTTGGTCTAGTTGTTAACTATCATAAGGGGAACCCATACAACAAGGGTAGGTAACCGCCTAAATATTTTTGACGCAGTAATGCCCGGTTTTTCGACTTACAATTTTAACTGGAAGCAACTGCAGCCGAGCATTTGCATCCGCATGCAGCGCTCTAGTCTTTTTCTTCTTTTTACAAAAGAAGAAGAAGAAGAATAAGCAGAAGAAGAAGAAGAAGCAGAAGAAGAAGAAGAAGAAATACTAGTATCTGGAATGTGTAAAAAAATTCTTTTTAAATACCAAACTTGAAACACTAGATAGTGATAGATGAAATTAATGCGGTGTGAAACCAATTTAGTGTTTTCAATCACACAGAATTGTGTTTTCTACTTCACATAAACTGTCTTTCAAACCTAGTTTTGTTTGTAAATTCCTCATTTTGAAGAGTGATGAAAACCATTGCAGCCTGTTTTTTAACTATTACTGCTATGGACTTGAACTACATAAAATGCACTTGGCGCTTGGAAAGAATTCTTGTTTAAATTTTCGCAGCATGTAGATGCAGCATGTAGATTCATCTACTCACTTCTTTTAAGCTTTTGGATATGCATAAAAAAGTGCAGCAGTACACAATTTTTTTTTCTTTACTTTACTTTTTCATTGGACTGTTCATGGTTGAGTACACATTGCTCCACGCATATATGCACTTTCCACTTGCCCAAGGCCATCAGTGCTTTCAGCCCTTTGATTTCATAAATGCAACACTATACCGTTCCAATGGGTCACGTTTTAAATAACCGTCTAACTCTTTACTGATGAAACCTAGGACACATTTAGGACACATTAATTTGTGGAATCTCTTCATCATAAATTTGTGGTAGAGTTACAAGCACCGTTAAATTTTTACCACACGATCCCGAGTTTTAACCTCCCTAACAAAGAGGGCTTTTGAAAACATAGTGGGAAAAGGATAAAGTGCTGGTTACCAGCATTTTCTCCTTTTTCCCACTATGCTTGCTACCCTATCAAAAACAAATTCCATTACTGGAGCCACATTTGAATTTGTCGTCTGCAAATGCTTTGAATTTGGACAGGTTCTAAGTTTTGTCGTTTGGTAATGAGTTAAACGACGTACACACGTCGTCCGTCCAGTGTCGTTGAGAAGAAAAACGTGTTGAAATACAGCTGGAATCTCCAGCATCTCTTCTCGCCTAATTTATAAACAATACATTAAGTCAACGGCTTAAATTTCGTATTCATTGTGTTTTGTCCGACAAGATTTGTAATTACTCCTCGCGAAAATCATATGTAGATGAGCAAATATTCAGAATAATTCATTATTCGTTTCTGAAATCTGCACATATTATATTAGAAATCCCAGATTTATTATGCTATGGGGGTTAGTCAAGTTTCTGTAATGTCCTACCTGCCGTATAATTGGGGTACATTTATACAGAGCTTCTTTGAGAATTCTTTCAGAAAGAATGTGCCCTTTCAAAGTGTCCCATCTTCATTGTCATCCCTGATTCATTATTCTCTCTCTGGATTTAAGTTGTGTCTTTTCAGTAAGATTTTGAAAGTTGCTGGTGCATCTTGTCTTGTGTTTACATGAGCTTTATAGGAAGGATATAATCACGTGATTCATTCTGTGACTAGCTTGTTGGATTAATGAAGGAACCTTGGCCTATATATCACCCATTACAAATATTAATTCAGTTCTTCATTCGGGACATAGTACATTTACTATTATTTGGAGATAAACCTTGTTAATCAAAATGGCCGCATTGGCAAAAACTTCAAGCTAATATCCCCGTTATAAAGGTTTGTGAATACTTATGTAGCAGCCTTGTGGAATGCATCATCTTCGACGTAAATTACTAAAAGGGTCAGCTTCGGCATACAAAAACTACTTTCGAAAACAACGGCCAGTGGGTAGAACAAAAGTTAAAAAATGTAAAATGTACAAAGAGAAATATTTACAACCTTTTAAACCCTTATCCTGCTAAATAAAAGAAATGAAACTTTCAAGCCGATAGTAAAAAGTAAAAACCCATACATTGCTGTTTGAAAGGTATTTCTGGAGGAAATATATCTCCTTATCGGACAGTGTAGATCCAAGATCAGACTGCACGTTCTGTGCAGTCTGATCTTGATCTACGCTGTCCGCAAAAGGTCAGTGAGTCGAGCTTAGTAGCTGAAGGGTCAATAATTTGTCTTACCTCATTTTCTTGAAGCGTTATATTATATACAGCCTGAATAGAAATTTATTGTAAACTTTTTAAGCACTTTGCACAACTTTACCTGTTTTTGTAGACAATGTAAAATAAAGATCAGACTGCCTTTTGCGGGTGGCATAGATTAAGACCAGACTGCACAGAACTAATAGTTTGATCGTTAATCTACTCTGTCCAGTAGTCTATGAAATATTATAGCAAAGACCCCATTGAAGTTGAAACGTTTTGGTTTACTTTCTTGATTGAGAAAGTCCTTTATCTATTGTAGAGCTTTAGTGGTCATAAACTCGTAGCGGCCGACATGAAACTGACCATGAGCTGTAGTTTTCTTAGGAACAGTTAGAAGAAGTCGGTAAACCAACTGTGTGGGTAACAGAGAGGCTTGTAATTGAATAATAATAATGATAATAATAATAATATAAAATAGTAGTAGTAATAATAATAACATTAAACTTCTTTGGTGAAAAAAGAACATTGTATGTCGTGCATGTAAATTACAAACCAAGCTTGCAGGTGCAGTTGAAAAATATAGACTCTTATAATTGGCTTGCAACACGCGAAAAGAGGCATTCGGACTTATCCGTAAAGTGTCGTCTGGGATCAGCCTGCGCAGTCCGCGCAGGCTAATCCGAGACGGCACTTTACGACTACATTAGATTTTCTTCTTAGTAGACTTGCGCAAAACAGAAAGTTACATAAGAACGGAAAGTGTCGTTTCGGATTGGCCTGTGCGGACTACGCAGGCTGATCCGAGACGACACTTTACGCAAGTGTCCGAATGCCCCTTTTCGCGTGTTGCAGCCCATATATTCCTTTGCTGAAGAACGAGTGAATAAGAACATTACAAGGTAATGTTCACCTCCCTAAGAGAACTCAATGTACTAGATTTTTCAAAGAAGACATGTCAAAGAAAAGGAAACAGACACAATGCCAGAGCATTCTTTTTGTGATAATAAAGTCACACAAGCCAAGAATGCTTATACAGGGTGTCCAAAAAGTCATGCACCATCCTGAAAACATTCATTGTTACAGATGCTCAAATTGAGCACCATTTTCAGTAATACAACGCTGTATTCTCCGCAAAAAGCTGTTTTGAACATTCCGTAGGGTATTCGGTGGGATGTTGTGACACTTAGTTTTCAATTGTTGTAGAGAACATTCTGGGGAGTAAGAAATTGAGCATGAGCCAAAAATAATGACAAGGCATTATTTAACTGTTTTCATAAATTTCCGAATTGATTTAACTCTTTAGATAGCAAACGACAATATTTTGGACTGTAACAAATTGAAAACACTTGCCGGCGACCAGAAGAATGTTGCCTAAATGGTTAAATGTGTATTGGATAGGGTAGAAAAACATTGGTTACTAGTATTTTCTCATTTTCCCGTAATGTTTTCAAAAGCCCTCCCTTTCAGTGTCGTTGAAATTCGGGATTGTGTGGTAAAAGAATAAACAGCGGTGATAAATGAAGGTATTTTGCTAGTTTTCTCTTTGCAAATTAAACACTTAATTTCTCTTTAAAAGCTCTTTCTCTAAAAGCTCATTTGAGCAAAACCCTGTCATATTAAACTGAATATCTAACAAATCTCGATATCAAAATATAAAACTCAATCAGATGAAGCTTGACGTCTTGCTTTATAGGTCTTGTTTTTATATCCAATCAGTCGTTTGTAAAAATTTCATAATAAATAACAGATTTAGGTTGCGAATAGCTGTGAGTCCTTACCAAACGACAAAATTTTAGACATGTCAAAACTGGAAGCAGTTTCAGACGACAACTTAAAAAAATACTGAAATGACGGAATTAGTCCTTGAAGGGTAGAGAACATGTTTGCTCTTCCCATGATGGTTTAAGAGCCTTCCACCTCAGGGTCGTTAAAACTCGGTATTAACTCTTTAGCACACAATCCCGAGTTTTGAACGACCATACGAAAGGAGGCTTTGGAAAACACTGTGGGAAAAGGAGAAAATGCTGGTAACCAGCATTTTCTCCTTTTTCCACAATGTTTTCTACTCACATCAAAAACAAATTCCTTCATTTTAGCCACATTTAAATTATTGTCTGCAAAAGCTTTGAATTTGGACAAGTCCAAAATTTTGTCGTTTGGTAAAGAGTTAAGGGGTAAAGGGTAAATATCCTGTATGGCTCAGTGGTTGAGGCATTGGACTCTTGATCATGATACCGTGAGATTGATTTCCGCTAGCGGCGCTGCTCACGTGGGAAAGACTTTGGAACCGACGGAGGCACTGCAGAGTCCTAGCCTAGTTCTCTTGAAAACCAGAAAAGACATGCTTAAGTGAGTTGTGGTCGTTATATGACTACACAAATGTTGAAACCTGCGTAATATACTACAACAAAACAATCTCTTAGAACTGTGCACTGGGAACATATTAATTCAAACACTGGTTTTAATTATATTGGCAACAATGTATCCTACGATGAAATGAGCCATGGTTTAATGCATCTCCGTTCCGTGATGCATGATACCATACGTAATTATGTCATAAAATCCATTTTGTGAGTTGACAACAACTGACCGAATCATGAGTTACCTCATCCTAGGACATGCAGAAAATTTACCGAATTCAAAAAGTCTCGGCTAAGGTCAGCCTGCAGATACGTTAAGCCCCCTTTTTTCACAGAGCATGGTTCAAATGTTTGATCGTTTTGGAAGACCAACTATGGACGAAATTTTGATCAGCCTTAATTACGGTTCGAGCGCTGAGTAAATCCAATGCACGATTTCATTTTAAATATCCAGATATATGGATTGCATGTATAAAGGCAAAATTAAGAAAACTTATTTCATGTTTTCCGGTAGGTTATCGAGAAATATCGGATATTTCATGTTTACGACCAGTGAAAATACCGATTTTTATATTCTAACTCTTCAGTTAAACAGTTGTTCCCGCGCACTAGTTACCTAGGTAAAATGCGCGTGCCTCACAACCCGATGGAAATATGACGTAATTTATCATACATTTCTCGCGCTTGACGTAATATTGTAATGCATTGCTATCCGGAGCGGGGTACGCCATGGGGAATAACCGAAAAGAACTATTGGATTTTGATTAAGTCCCCCCCCCCACCCGAAAAGGTTAAAAGCATGAAATAAATAGGATATTTTTTTTTCCGGTGAAAGATCGAAATTTGTTTAATCTTGTGAACATCATCGGTAATATTTTCACTCGTGGCTGCGCCACTTGTGATAATATTACCGATGATGTTAACTCGATGAAATAAATTTCGATCTTTCACCGTAAAAAACAAATATCCTCTATTTATTGTCGGACGGTACTGACGGAAGGTCAAAAGCTACAAGAAGGTTCTGATTAGAAGGGTACTGAACATATGCTATGCACAATAGCAACTGGTGTGGGTTAAAACACTAAGGTAAACGGTCCTTTGCCATCAAACAATATCAGTAGACAAACAACAAAATTCTTTAGACAATAGATGACATTAAAAGCAAAAGAAATAAAAGTTGAACCATTGAATGCCAGTAGGGTACACTGAATAATATTGTGTGGTAAAAAGTTAATGGTTGATATAAGGCTGCACATTACAGTCTGCCAGGCTGACCTTTAGCTTTCTTTAAATCTTTTGCTTGTCAAAAGACCATTCTACCTCCAGATTCAGTCGGTTGTTAGACAAAATGGATTTTATGGATCCATAATTGTGCAATGTCTTGCCTGGTATGATGCATCACAGAGATGTCTTAAATCCCCTTTTGCCAGAGCATTGCTCATATATTTGGTGGTCTGATGGGTAACGCAACTTGTTACGACTTTAACGTGTCACAATTAACCCCCGACGGTTTGTTGACCTATACAGGTAAGACAATAATGGATTTACACAATTAATTTTGAGGAACCACAATCCGTAATTTATGTGCGGGGACACGATCCTCTCTACCTTATGCGGGCCGGTTTACTTTTGTTCCGCCAAGCGTACATGAGGTCCGTTAATTTTAGCGTTTGGTTTCACACGAGTAAAAAGAACATAAAAGTCAAGATGATTTCTTTGTTCTAGACATCGGTGTCAAAAGAGTCTCTCAGTGCGATATATTTAACTTTTAACTAAGTTTTATCGTCTCTTCCTTGTTTGGCAAACGAATAGTATTGTACTATGCAACAAGAACTGAAATCGACAGATTTGGCTGAATTGACTATCTGTCTGTAATGCTAGTTGATTCCATCTGCCTTTGAGAACAAAATTGTAAATGACTTTTGAAATAATGATACCTGTAGTAAATAAGATAAACAACATATCTGTTGTCTTACATGATGTGGTAAACCTATTTCCTCCTGCCAGCACGAAATTACCTTTGTCTAAGCTGGAACTTTCTGCAAATTGAATATATCGTTGGGAGAAAAGACCTGGTTACCACCGATTTACTAATGTATTCATTCGCCATTAAAAATGAATTTAGGGCTGCAAAAGATAGTAGTGATAATGGGGAAAGTCATCGACCATTTCACTGTTCACACTGATGACAATGAACTCTTAATTTTACACGTCATTAGTACATTGTTGATTAAGAGACAAGATAGTGGAAATTGCCCGGTTTGCTTCAACGCCAGCTCGATCGGAACAGATGGTATCCGATTAGAGCGTTTTCTGGTTGGAGTGACTTCCCTTGCTTATCACACCGCCCTCTGGGAGAAATCGTTAGGTTATGACAATGTAGCGAAAAAGAATGTAACAAAACCAAAATTACACATCACACTTTCCCCCACCTCTTCTTGTTACGAAAATTTATGTGAAAAGAGAGAAGAATGAAAAGAAATAAATATAATTCAAATGAAATTACTTCACAATTTCAGATTCTCTTTTAACCCTTTATCCACCACCATCCCATGTTTTAATGAACATATAAAAGCGTTGTTGGAAGAAGAGAAAATACTGGTATTTATTATTTTCTCCTTCCCCACAATATCCTCTAACTTTTGAAAAGTAAGTCTTATAAACCACATTTGTTTTGCAAATGCTTTCAGTATGGACAGGTAAAATCTACTGTCCTGAGCTAATTCTGAGATAGCTTTAGAATATTTAATAGTGTCTTAAAAGCAATTAATATCTTAAGTTATTCAAAAGAGACCCTACGTGTAAGACTTCAAAGATAATTTGAGCAGAATGCCTTACAAAATTGCAGACGGGGTTTATGCAAAGCTAGACCACATGTTCTGTGCAAAGTGATATTGATCTACACTCTCCGCGCTGAAGCATTTTAGTACTAAGCAACGTTTCGTGAAAAGAAACATCGTTTGTCTGATTTTGGAAGAGTAATAAACTACAAATATATAACAATATTTGTTTGCCCAATAGCGACAATACCGTCAATAAACATGACGCCGGTCCCGGCAATGAATCTTTAAGTACACGTTAACAACATTTAAGTAGTAAAGATAACAAGTATTATCTTTTCAAATAAGCAAAACGAATTTTTGCCTTCAGCACTTGTATATATGAGTAAGGCAACCCATTCATTAGATATGTATTACATTATTTTCACATTTCTAAGTTTTACTATATCGACAATTTCTTATAAATACATTCAAGTCAAGAACTGTTGGAGAAAAATAAAAGCTTCTTAGACTTAACATACGTGCCTTCCGATAAAATCGAAAGCTTCAAATAGTTTAAAATAATTTCGCAAGATATGTTGAAACAATTGTGAAATGTATATGTACTCCTTGCATGTTGTTTACAATAAACCCAAACAGTATCCGTTGACCCATAACAAGTAGACCGATATTGCGAAATCCATGGACCATATTCACCAACAATTCGAAAGTCATTTCTAACTTGAAATTCCAAGATTTTAGACTGAATCCTAGTTAGGGGTGTAGGAGTTCCTACACTGTTGTATTTTTTTAACCCTTAGGCTGCTAATCGCGACTTAATTCCGTTTTGCGGACAGTGCAGATCAAGATCAGACTGCACAGAATGTGCAGTCTGATCTTAGATCTACACCATCCGATAAGGAGATATTTTTCCTCAGAAAATAACTTTGAAATAGCAATGTTTGGGGGTTCTAGTATCACCTCGAAAGGTTCATTTAGTTTATTTAGCAGGTTAAGGACAAATTGTTATGGGATTCAAACCGTTCTCACCACTGAACCTAGGCGTTGCGACTACGTTTTGTAATTTGCAAAAACACTAAGAATGCATGGATCGGTACGCTACCACCCATGACGTATTTTTTTTTATAGAAAGACTAAATAGACTGTGTTGATGACCTGTAGGTTTACAGTGTCCAGAAAAGCATTAAACACATGTATCTCCATTAGCATGCAGTGCATTTTTTTACGTATTGTTCATATAACCTTATGAGAGGGAAAAGATAAGCAATGCTCTTGTGCTGTTACGACTTTGTGCTTAACCCTTTACCATACAATTCCGAGCTTTAACGACTCTGAGAAAGACAGCTTTTGGGGAAAAAAAAAACAATATGGCAAAAGATGAAAATGCTGGTAACCAAGATTTTCTCCTTTTCCCACAAGGTTTTCTACCCTTTCAGGGACAAATATTTGATTTGTTTAATGCAAACGCTTTGGGTTTGGACAAGTCTAAAATTGTGACGTGTGGTAAAGAGTTAACGCTTTACCAAACAATCCCTGGCTTTCACGACCCTGTAGAAGAGGTCTGTTGAAAACATTGTGGGAAAAGGAGAAAATGCTGGTAACCGGCATTTTCTCCTTTTCCCACAATGTTTTCTAACCTATCAGAGCAAGATTGCACCATTTGAGCCACACAGATATTGTCGTCTGCAAATGCTTTCAATTTGGACAAGTCTAAAATTGTGATGTGTGGTAAAGAGTTAAAGAAGGAGAAAACGTTCACTGGCTTGCTATTTCGGCAGTCCAACACACTCAATGCGGGTCTGGCCCTTTTCCTACTGAATCAAACCCTCTGACAGACAATAAGATTTTACACTTGTCCAATCATAGAAAGCATCTGTAGATCACAAATTAAATGTCAATAGGAATTAAAAAGTTTGTTTGTGAAAAAACACATTATGGATCCTCACACTGGTTTTCAATCGGTAAACACTAAGAATCCAAAAGACGCCCAGACAGTTACTCAGATCATACTACATAGACTTGCAGTCTGATCTTTGTCTCGAGGAAATCAGAGATCGTAGGATGTGAATTAAGACAAAGGAAAAAAAAAAACGTTCGGTTTCATGACGGAAGATTTCGTGCAAATCAAGTAAGCCCCCATCAAGCCTATTAAAGGTCATAAAGACGTCATATTTAAACGTCCAGGTTTAAAAACGTTATATCTTCCATAGCGCCATTATCGTCATCTCGGCTTTTATTTCCACGTTAATTAGAAGTGACAAACTTCCGGAAAATGGGAATCGAATGACGTGTAACACGCGACAATTTCACAAATTATAAACAAATTAACATGATTGAGCTCCCAAGGGCCGGTGGCTGGAATAGGAAGAAAACGCTGTCGTTAGAAATGTATCTTGTTTTCTTCTACATGTGCGTAAAGAGTCGGTGGGGGTGACGGGTCTTGCTGCATGTTTCAGACCATATTTTACTCTTTACCATACGAAAAGAAGGTTGCAGAGGAGGAAATACTTTGTGGCTAAAAAGATTGTCTAAGCATTTTCTTCTTTTTCCACAAAGTTTTCAAATGCAACAGTATTTTGGTTACTGAACGACTGAAACTTCACAAAACCAATGCATTCCTACAGTGTTTACCAAGCCAATATTGCACAAAACACTCTCTATTAGCCTGTACCTATTTTCCCTAAAAAATTAACCAGAAACGATGATCAGTTGTGAGGGAAGAATGATCTCAATTCGCTATGACTATCATCAAACCATCGAAAATTTCGTTGAAAAAAAAATACATGTACCGCCTGACTTGGGGACATCTAAATTTAAAAGCTGTTGATACTAATACATAATATCTATGGGTATTTTTCGGTTGATTCTCCCATTTCATATTCATACATGTAACAAAAAAACTTTCTTAAAAAGATCTTGCAGACTAAACATCCCCTACATAGGCCTATGCATCGTGCAAAGCTCCGTAATAAATAAGGTTCAGAGTGTTGGAGGATTTGGCAAAGCAATGAGGTGTCCCCATTCATTAAAATTGCGTGTACTAGACATAAATGTACATGGAGGTTTCCGTAACTTTTTGTAACTTTTATTCTTGATTTACAGTAACTCGTTTAAGAAAAATGATATCAAGCCCACCAAAGGTTCACTTAATGACATCCCTCCCCCCTCCTCCCCGCGATTCGTTTAAATAAAATCTTATCTCAACGTCCAACTCATGCCAGATCCCATATAGCCAACATGAACTGTGCTTAAGTTCTAGACTGCCATTAAAACATGGTCGCAAACGGAAATTACCCATTCAAAGTGACCAAAGAAGTGGTTTGGTCCCGCTAGATAGGGAAGGCTTACAGTAAGTTACTGGTATTAGAAACGATTTGAGAAAGTAATCAAAACAACCAAAATAGTTTTCTGGTGTTCTCAACTCGTTTACAGAGATTCTCTTTAGAAGAAGAAAAAATGAACACGATCTGCCCCTGGAAACACAGTGTCGCACCCGGTTCAATGCTGCGGAATTCTCTACGTATCGTCCCTAATTGTTTTATGAAGACCTAACGAGGGATAATTACGGCAGGTTAACTGACTAAACTTCCCTAATGGAATACAAGTCCCGGGGTCTGCTGCTTCTTTGAACACTTCTGCAGACGGCAATATCTTAGACTCGTCCAAATCGAAAAGATGTAAACTTAAATGTGATTAAAATAATAGGATTCGCCATTCAGATAATATAAATTAATGTGGTAATAGGAGAAAACGCCATGTCTCAAAGGTCAACTTCTCTAGCGTTGTAAAGTACACACGATCCAATGGTAAAGGGTTGACTCCACCACAAGTTAAGGGACTAATTACTGGTACTATCCGAATATATGAGTACATAGATCACATGTGACAGATTTTCTTAGACTTTAATATTAGTCTGTGCACGACATATATCGGCTTGAATTTTTGTGACCTCGAAATTGTTGATACAAGCATTTAGCGAAACTTCTTTGTCAGCTAAAATTGTTGAAATTTGGAAGCTCAACAACAAAAACATGCGACAATTCAACTCGTCAGTTTTGCGCTCAAGACAGAAAATAGACATTTTTCTGTCAAACTATGAACACGAGCTTTTGCGGACAGTGTAGATCAAGATTAGACTGTACATTATGTGTAATCTGATCTTGGATTTACACTGTCCGGTTATGTAAGATTTTTCCACTGAAGAGAACTTCGAAATCGCGATTTTGGGATATTGCCCTTGACTGGAAACTTTCTACTTAAGCTGCAGTGAAAGAGTTAAGCATATAACGCACTGAACACTCCGATCCAAAGTATACACTCAGATCCGAAGTACACACTCAGATTCACGGTATACACTCGATGCACAGTATACACTCAGATTCAAAGTATACACTCAGATGCACAGCACACACTCAGATCCAAAATATACACTCATGCACAGTATACTGTCGTATGCGCAGTATACGTACTCTCAAATCAAAACTATACACTCAGATCAAAAGTATACAGGCAGATGTAAAGTATACACTAAGATGTTCAGTTTACACTCAAATGCAAAGTATATACTCAGATGCCCAGTTTACACTCAGATGCACAGTACATACATTTAAATGCACATACAAAACGCGAAACTTGCTAAAGAGCCTTCCGCAGACAGTGAAGATCAAGATAGGACTCTCTACAGTACTTCGTCTAAATTGTCGAATATTTTGATGGAATTTTGGTCATAAAGTGCCTTGAAGATACAATGTCTAGACACATCCTTAATGCACTGTTATAAGAAAATATTTTTTTCGTTTAAACGACAACAAAGTTTAAATTTTGTCAAAATCAAAATCAAAAGTATTTGCAGATGACAAATTTAAAGTTGTTTAAATGGGGGAAAATGCTGTGAAAGTGTAGAAAACCTTGGAAAAAAAAGAGAAACTGCTTGCTACCAGGACTTTCACATTTTCCAACAATGCTTTCAAAAGCCTTGTTCTTCTTCAGGTCGTTAAAACTCGGGATTGTTTGGTAAAGGGTTAAATTATATAGCCAAAGCATGGACAATAAAATATGAAGACGTCTAAAAGATGCCAAAAGCGGCATTTAGTATATATACAGTTTATGTATTAGGATTGTAAACTTTTCTTTCGCATTTCACCTCTGTCACTGACAATCGCGACTGAAATAGCTTTTGCGACGGCGTAGATCAATAGGACTGGAACGTGCAGTCTGATCTTTGATCTATATCGCCAGCAACTTGATGCTACACCATGATCACAATCGTCTTCAAGTTCATTGTAAGCTACCTTTTGAGCTTGACAAGATCATAGTTCATTCAACTGGCTGCGAAAGAGTTGTTTGCTCTTGTACCTACTTATTGGTATTTTAGATCTTATCAGTCCTTTACCACACGATCTCGACTTTTAACGACCCCGAGCAGACTGAAGGCTTTTGAAGACATTGAGAGAAAAGGAGAAAATCATGAAAACCAGCATTTTCTCCATTTTTGATAATGTCGTAGCTTTCCAAAAACAAATTTCAATCTTTGAGTCACATTTATTTGATCGTTTGCTAATGCTTTCAACTTGACTTATCTAGAATTTTGTTGTTTGGTAGGGAATATAATCACAATGATCTCTAGTCAGTGTCAAAGGCTTCTATGGCTAAAAGAACGATTCAAAAGGCTTTTGAATTTTGTGTACATTTACTTTTTGAAAGAAAAAAAAAAAAAAAAACGAGTTTTCACGAAATTGGTGAAAGGTTGGGTAACCAGCAATTTCTCCTTTTTGCGTAATCTTTCTATTCTTTCAAAATATATCTCATTGATTCAGCCATATTTAATGTGTCTCTTGCAAATCTTTTCAACATGGAAGAGTCTATGATTCAGTCGGCTGTATGAAGTTTAAGTCAAACAACCTAGAATGGGTGGTTTAGTCCATTTTTATATAAGGTTTCCTGACGATTGCAACGTTCCGATTGGGAAATCTGGAATTTTTGATAGACTCAAAATATCGATTTCAATTTATTTGCGCTCAATTGTTTTAAATGGAATTGTGTTTACACTGTTGATATGTGTCATACTAGAATAATTATAAGTCATATTATTTTATTTAGACGGAACCCTCCGTTTTGTCAATAAATTTTCAAAACTCAGCTGCGGGTGTACAATTGAAAATTTTGCCGGACCACTAAATTGTCGTAGAAATTAAAAGCGTTTGCAGACGGTACTTTGAATGTGTCTCAAATGTTTGGATTTGACTTTGACAGGGTAGAAAACATTTTTGGGGAAGGAGGAAATGCTGGTTACCAGCAAATTCGCATTTTCTCACAACGTTTTTCAAAAACTCTTGAAACCCCAGGGTCCTTAAAACACGGAATTGTGTGGTAGACATTCATAAGTCGACCAAAACAAAGACAAGTATTATCCTGACAAATTTATTACGACATCATCTCATTTAGTGCATGTATAAAGAAATTTTGACGCGTCTATGAACCTCTCATGTGCATTCTCGTAACGTTTTCACAACATTGTGCAAGTCAATGTGTGTGTTTTTTATCTTTATTGCTGGATTGAAATAAACGATGGAAACAACCATTAGAATTCACTAATAATGTTGATTCTGTCGCAGAAGACCCTGAGGAAGAAAGGTTTTGAAAACATGATGGGAAAAGGAGAAAATGCTAGTGTCCAGCGTATTCTCTTTTACCCCCGATGTTTTCTGTCCGTTCAAAGACAAGTCTCCGATATTGTCGTTTGATAAAGAAATTGCTCTTTATTTGGACAAGTCTTAAATTTCGTTGCCTGGTAATGAGTTAAGAATATTGATTATTGTCTTATGCGCTGATGTTTATCTAAATAATAAGGGTTGTGTTTTTCTTATTAAAAAGAAAAAAATAAAGTTTTTAGTGAGGTGAGTGTATTTCAGTTTGCTTATGTGCGTATGTCATACTCATTTATGCAAAACTTGGGATGATAGCATTTGGATTTACCTTTTGTTTGTGGATTTGTGTTGATCTTAGGGTATACAAAATGATGAAATATGAAGTTAAAAGAAGGGTTGTACAAATGAATCAGTTAAAATTATCGGACTGTTTGGGTTATTGAAAATCGCCACGAACTCCAATAATGCTTTAAAGCTTTATCAGACAACATCGTTTTAGAATTGTCTAAATTGAAAGCATTTACAGACAATAAACTAAACGTGGCTTAAGAATTAGGGTTTGTCTTTGAATGGATAGAAACCACTGGGAACAGGAGAAAATGTTGGTTTCCAGCAAGTGTTTTTGTACGACGACGACGACAGGGCTACGACAATAACTTGTCGTTTTCTTCGAAAACAGCTAAACTAATAAAATACACATATTTTATTTTATATTACAGGCCACTGGCCCACGATATTTTAAAATATATAGCATTTATGCAGTTTGCATTCGTGCATGTCGACAAAGACATTTTGTAATACCTCCGTTATTCTTGAAGATATTTACTTCAAACTTGAACAAGTTGTTAACTATTAAAAGGGAAAATCATACAACAGGAGCAGTTAACCATCAAATAATTTTTACACAGTTATGCCCCTTCTTCGACTTGAATTATCACTGAAAATCAAGCTCTTGCAGCCGAGCGTTGGCACCTGCATGCAGTGCTCTTGGTTTTTCGTTTTGTATTGTGTTGTTCCCGTCAATATTTCAAACAGACCAGTTGACCGTGCTGGTTTTAGAATCTACCGATTGTTCAAATAATTGATCTTTTACCATAAAATGTATTTTTCACAGCATTCTACATTTATTTCTGTGATACATGTGTTTGCATTTGAAAATTCATTGGCAGTAGTACTCCTCCAACTTAAGTTCGCTTTTGTGTTGACTCCTTTTGTTGTACAGTTACAAATAGATTATGTTTCAGCTAAATTCAAAGTTTGTAAATTGAATATATACCGGCCCGATTGCTCAAATGTTATTTCAAATTAACCCTTTACCAAACAATTCCGACTTTTGACAAGCCCATGGGTGAAGGCTTTTGAACACGTTGTGGGAAAAGGAGAAAGTGTTAGTTAGTAGCATGTTCTTTTTTTCTCCACAATGTTTTCCACCCTTAATAATACAAATACCGACATTTAAGCCACATTTACGTTGTCGCCTGCAAATGCTCTCAGTTTCGATAAGTATAAAAATGTTGTCTTCTGGTAAAGAAATCAATACGATTCAGCTGGTAAGAGGGTAGATAATTTTACCCTTATCCTGCTAAATAACTACTTAAACGAAACTTTCAAGCCGATGGTAAAAACCCGAATAATGCTACTTCAAACTTATTTTTTGGACAAAAAATATCTCCTTATCGGAAAATGTAGATTCAAGATCAGACTGCACGTTCTGTGCAGTCTGATCTTGATCTACATTGTCCGCAAAAGGTCAGTGAGTCAAGCTTACCAACCTAAGAGTTAACTCTTTACCAAACGACAAAACTTTAGACTTGTCCAAATTGAAAGCATTTGCAGACGACAAAATAAAAGTGACTCAAAAATTGAAACTTGACTTTGGAAGAGTAGAAAACATTGTGGGAAAAGGAAAAAATGCTGGTTACCAGCATTTTCTCCTTTTCCCACTATGTTTTCAGAAGGCTTCTTCCTCGTGGTCGTAAAAACAAGGGATTGTTTGGTAAAGTGTAAATTATCGTCGTAAAACTATTCGCATGTCAAAACATAAGCATGTTGCTCACGAATTCATTAATAGAATTGATATATAGAAAAACAAATTATTTATATTGTTATGGTTGGAATTCTATGTGTCTTTGGAATTGTAACATTGTATCATGTAGAATCTGACATAAGTAGGCATTTGAGATATATGGGATCTGACATGAGTTGGTGTTTGAGGTAAGATTTTATTAAACGAGTCCAGGAAAAATGTTATTAAGCGAGCCTTTGGCGAGCTTAATAACATTTTTTCTTGACGAGTTTAATCATGAAATTTCATCTCAAACGCCAACGAATGTCAGATTCTTTTTATCACATATTTCACGAATTATAGATCAAAAGATGCAAAACCATCTATAGATGCACCCGAGGTAATATCCATAAAACCCACTCACCTTTATGAAATACAAACAAAATGACGTCACACAATTGTGATACCAAACGTGTAAAAGATAAGATAATTCGTAATTGGTATTTCACACTGAAATTATGCGAGGTTATGTGATAAAAAATTTTATCTCACGAGTTTAGAGAACTAATTAGGTGAGCCTCTTGCGAGCTTAATAACATTTCTGAGGACGAGTCTGGAAAAAAAAAAGAAAAATCTCAAAAAGCAACGGGTGTCAGATTCTTTTTATCACATTCACAAATTATCGGTCAGAATATGCAAAACCGTACATGCGCACGCGGTATTTTTCTTGAATAAAACCATATTCACTTCTCTGAAAGAAGTATAAAGTGACGTCATATTTGACGTCACACAATGCTTTTCTTAAACGTGTGTAAGATAAGAAAATTGGGAATGAGTATACTGCAGTGAAAACAACAGATCTGATACAAATCAAACCACCCCATCGTTCCAATCTAATGCAACGCAAAAAGGAAAATCATTGAAATTACGATACACAAATTTAAGATTTTCGCTTTGGTTTTTTTTTTACTGGGTGTAAATTTCATCACTTGATTTTCTTGAAATGTGAAAAGGTATGCTTGGTTTTTTTTTTATTATTTTTGATTGAGTAAAATCTCTTAATTTCGAGTCCACATTTTTCGATTAAGAGTTAATACGCTATATAGACCTATGCTGGCGCTGAAAATAAAAAAAATAAAAAGATGTGTTTTGTTATGAATGGTGGCATAAAACCATCACCACTTACCCGATAACTATGGCAAATTTTGCGTTATATCAAAATATCGTGATAATTTTCTTATTATATCAAAATATCAGATAAATAACTTCTTTTTTACATGACTATATTGAACGATCAGCCACCTGATACTTATTGAGACAAAGATCAGAATCCTGTTGTACATACCGCAAAGAGCGATTCTGCACATAGAGTTTACGATATCTGGTTTTAGGAAGATGTATCCGTTTTTTCGCTTTCCCTTTAGTTATCACAAAAAAAAGAGAGAGAAAGATTTTACGCTATATTTTCTTAACATGTGGCAGCTTATAGAAATAACAGGGAAAAAATACATTATATTACCTATCTGCTAACACAATATTATATTAAAGATAACCATGATATTTTCCAAATAAAGTTTTAATTATGATTATGTGCTAATGAATAAGCTCCCCTTGACCACAGACATTTTCTTTAGCTCAGTGCACTCGGGTGAACAACTGCCTTGTCTCTCAGAGAACTCGGTGGGTGTTCGTGTGACAGTCCTGATTCCAATATATGTTTTAGTGAGAAGCCACCTTTGTTCTTATTGGTGAAATTATTATT
This sequence comes from Hippopus hippopus, assembly GCA_946811185.2. Taxonomy (NCBI): domain Eukaryota; kingdom Metazoa; phylum Mollusca; class Bivalvia; order Cardiida; family Cardiidae; genus Hippopus; species Hippopus hippopus. The sequence goes on along the minus strand of OX328101.1, from coordinate 42,842,843 downwards.
TCCATATTAAAAGATTTGATAAATCAAATAGGATACGAAAAGTGAGGTATGAATTACTTCGAACTGCTCATGTAAAGACTTAAAAAACTTCATTTTACGTCGAAAGTCTGGATAAAACTTACCCTTTAGCGGACAACTAAGTTTTAAAAAAACTTAAACTGGAAGCATTTTCAGATGGCAAAGGTTATATTTTAGATGAAAAGACTTGTCTTTGATAGGTAGAAAACATTGCTGAAAGCGGAGAAAATGCTGGTTACCATGTTTCACCTTTCCCCCACACTGTTCTCGAAAGTCTCTTTTTGTTAAAGGTCTCTTTTCGTTAGATAGTTAATGCATGAAATTATATCATTAAGCCTAATATATTTGCATATATGACAGATTTTTTCTCTTGGAAAATACATGTAGTGCAGCGGTAGTTTAAACAATCAGACCAGCTGCTGAAGTATTTCAGAGATATGGTAATTTTACTCAGTATCATGAATTAACCAAATATTCGAGCTGTCAAATGTCAGAATAATCAAAGTTTCTATTTTACTTTAATACGGGGGTCATTTACCGATCTTTATTCGTGTAAAAATTACTATGAATGGCTTGACCAATGACCACAAGTTGAATCTAATTTGCTAGCAACCGTTAAATGTTACTTACTATATTTACATAACTATTATGAAAATTCATAGGTTCTTGAATTTGAGTTTCTTTTTTCCAGCAAATTTTTCAGAAAATACAACTGCTTTTATTTCTGATTTATCGTTGTTGTTGCTGCTGCTTTAATGTAACATTTTTTACAAAGGGGGTCATTTTACTGATTTCTATGTAGGTAAAAATTGACATGTCGGGCTGACCATATAATGGGTTTAATTTTGTACTTACTGTCAACAGTTAGCGGTCATATTTACATAATTATGGAAATTTAATGCGTTCGTGTAAAATTGATAAATACAAGTGTATTACATTATGATTTGTCGTGCTGATTAAATGTACATGTATATTTTTCTTTTTATAGAAAAAAAATGTGATACAAGTCTGTATCAGGAATCGTAAAATAAAACATGTCGGTAAGTGATAAAGTCGCGTTTCATTTAATTGGAACAACTGCAGGCATTGTATCACAGGATCACACTTGAGGAAGGCGGTTGTACCGCCGAAAGCTCTTGTAGATTATTATAATTAAAATTTACAATTCTCAAGAAGAGGATACCATGTTTTGTAATTCTAAAAACTTAGTTCTTTTTTACACTACGTGTGTAGATTGCTCTGTGCTATCCGATCTTCATTTTTTGCTGTCTGCCAAGATCAGTCTGAGATTTCGGACGTCTTTAAAGTTGTGTGTTATTATTATTATTTATTGAAAAGAAACCGAAGCTGTCTTTAAAAAATAGATAGGAAGCAATGAAGGCTCGTGAAAAATGAAATAAAAAGAAGGAAGAAAGAACTTAATATGTTTCCACTTGACTCGATCACCAGCATTCTGTTGCCATCGTACCTATGGGGTATTTTATAATTTCTGTCAAAAGTTCAACGTTTTCAAATACTTATCAATGTTGATCATAATGAATGGAACATTCAGTAACCCTCCGTTTTGGAATTTTTGATGTGTTATTCAACAAAACTTTAACATAGGGGTTATAATTACCAACTTAAACTTTGAAAGAAAACAGTTCCTTTGGAACGATACGATCATGCAAGGCTCTTTATCCCTTTACCAATTAATTCCGAGGTTTTAAAGACCTTGAAGCAGGTCATCTTTACAAAAAAAAAAAAAAAAAACAACAAAATGTGGAAAAGGGAGAACTTGCTGCTTTTTACCATTTTAACAAATTCCTTCAAATACGTATTTGAGACATAATTTATTTAGATTGTCGTTTGCACATGCTTTCAATATTGATAAGCTTAATACATGTAGTTGGTTGACTGATAAAGACAAAACGTTACCACAACTATTAATTAAGTTAAGAAATTTATAATTTGTGCTCCTGATCTGTGAAATAGTTTTGCCAACCATGTACATGTTATTGTCAATGAAGTCAATACTGATATATTTCTCTTTATCTACACACGATCTGGCTGATGATATTATCAAATTATAACGAAACTTACATTGCAGTTCTTTTTGTGACAAGTTTTCAAGACATATACCACACTTATTCCATGTGTTTTTATTATTATTATCTGATCCCTTTGCCAAACAATTATGTTTTTAAGAGGTCTCCAGGGTAAGAACGCTTTTGAAATCTTTGTGGGAAAAGGAAAAAAATGCTGGTAACCAGCATTGTCGTCTTTTCCCACGGTGTTTTCTTAGCTTTCACACACAAGTCCCTTCCTTTGAGCTACATTGAAATTGTCGTCGGTAAATGCTTTCAATATGTTGGAGTGTAAAAGTTTGTCGTTAGCAATGGGGTAAATAGATCTAATTTTAGACGTGAACCTTCCGCAAAAAAAAAAACGCAAACCGAATTCTGTATATTTTATTTAAACAAATCCGAAACATTTCATCTACAATTATATCAATGATGATTTCTTTTTTTTTTTCACTCTGGAAAATTGGATTTAGAGAGTTTTTTTTTTCTTTTATGAAATTCTTGGAACATCTGGGTAAGGGGCTGCCTTGCAAGAACTACTTATTTTCTCACTCCAGAAAAAAAGGACGGTTATCATTATAGAATTAAAATAGGATTATTATTATTATTATAATTATCAGTCTTCTTATTATTATTATCATTGTTATTAATGAAGCAATAAAGCAAATACTAATAAGTATTGCAAGAAAGGAAACGGGTTTGTCTCTCAATTTTTAACAAATATATGTAGATAGAAATAGGAACAATGTGCAAAAAAGAATTGGGAAAACTTCTGTTTCTTTTTTAAACTGAATTATCAAAGCATTTGACGATTGATAATTACTTTGGAATATACGGCGTGACGTGCTTACCTTTTCGCTCTGTATTTCATGACTTGCTGCGCGGTAAGCTTTTTTAGAGTTTTTTTCTCTATAAGTTTAACTACAAATCTTTTTACTTCATTTTTCCTTGTTCAAATTATTTCCGCTTTTATCTTGCTAAAATGATAATTATGACGATAAAATAAGACAAAACAGTTGGTCCAATGTTGTCAAATTGATAAGGCAAATTATTTGTCTCAACGATGGTTGTATCTCTGCCTTAATTGAAATAAAAACAATATCATGTCCTTGCTTTTATAAAGAAAACGTATTAATACCAATTAAGTGGATTTTATTTGGAAATTCGATCTTTTGAGTACCATGTCAGAACATCAACTAACTCGCTTTTGTTAGAAACGTGTGTGAAACTATTTGTCATTTGTAGCAGTAGGCGGTTCTTGTCTGGTAGGCGCGGCCTAAGCAATGGAAGGGCGGTCTTGTCTAGGAGGCTAGATGTATGGAAAAAATTATTGCCCTGAGGTGGTAAAACGCCTCTTGTATCCCATTAGAAACCACACTGTGAAGATAATTCAATGGTCGCTGAAGCAAATCTATGGTGGTTTAGTTGATTTGAAACGAGATCGAACAAAAAGGGAGAAAATAAATACAGAGATAAAGAGCCGAAAGTTTTATAGCGTATAAAACTTCGGTACATGTCATGTATTCTCTCGCATTCAAAAATTACTGGATCATTTGCATACAGTGTATGCTATCCTAACCCGTAGAGCGCCAAATAATGCTAGTGGTAATTTACAGTCAAGAAATAAGACTTGAATAATTGCGAAATCAAGGCCTCTTGTTTCTAAAATATTTTAGTAAAGCGGACGTAGTAGATCAAAGATAAAACTAAGTATTGTGCAATCTGATCTTGATCTGCACTGGCCGCTATTGTCACTGTTGTGAACAGTGCTTTAAGAGCAAGATGCTTGGTCTTTTTTTATGGTTTACAGGTTTTGCTTAGTCTTTGAATGGCTTTTATTCAGTCTTCAATCATTCAAACTTTAACCCTTTATCAAACAACCCAGTTTTAAACGACCCTATGGAAGACAGCTAAAAACAACTATATACCAACATTTTCTACTCTTTTCCACAATATTTTCAATCTTTCTACCTTTTCAAAGACGTATCCCACCATTTGAGCGACTGCAAATGCTATCAATCTAGGAGTCTTGTATAGAGCTAAAGTCTTTTGAGGCCAAATTAGATTAAGATTTACCTAAAACTATTGATTCGCTGCAAATGAGTTTGTCCTATTTGTTCACATGTATGAACGGACACAGGACGGTTGGGTCTACGATCAGACTCTGATCTTAATCTTCACTATCCGTAATAACAAAATATGTCGACCTAGTGGTGAAAGGGTGAGAAGACTCGACTTAGGTTTGCCTATATCGTTTTATTTTTTGTAGATTTGACCCTTTACCAGACGACGGTACTTTAGACTGAAAGCATATGCAAACGACAAAATGAATGTGGTTCAAATGACGTAATCTATCTTTCATAGGGTAGAAAACATTATGGGAAAAGGAGAAAATGCTTCTTTTTTTACGATGTTTTCGAAAGTCTTCATCCCCGGGATCTGGATCGTTTGATAAAGGGGCCATAATCCATTACAGCGTGTAGCACTCGCTCGACTTTTAACGTATCCGCAATAGGCAGCGTTTGAAAACATCAAGGAAAAATGAGTACTTCAAATGTTACAAGCAGTTCGGTTCCTCATCCCCTCAATGTCCTTAACCCTTGGGTTGCTTGATTAATCAAATGAGAATTTCCACTTCATAGTAAAAACCTGAATGTTGCGATCTCAAAGTTGGTTTCAATGGAAAAAAGGTAATATCGTATGGGACAGTGTAGATCCAAGATCAGACTGCACGTTATGTGCAGTCTAATCTTGATCTACACTGTCCGCAAAAAGCGCCCCGATTCTTGCATAGCAGTCATAGCAGCCTAAGGGTTAGTATAATTACAAAGAAAAAAAATAAAATAAAATCCTTTCTTTTCTTCAGATATTGTCCGTGTCTTTGTTTTGTTGGAGTGAAATCAGCCTGTGCAGTAATGGGTTATTTCGTCGTTCAAACATCAATAACTTAAACGTTCCTTGTAGAATTTCGTGCCTTCGTTTGACTTGTCTTTCCTAGGACATGGATATCGAAAAGGTTTGTGGCCATGTAAGTGCCTCCAGTATGGAGTAGATCACCGTGTTGTTATGTTATGTGCGAGACATGAGACAGAGCGACAGGGGTGGATAAGTAGTAGTAGTAGCGGAGGTGGTACCTTTATCTGCTTTTCCCACTTCAGAAAAGAATAATGAATACAAAAAAAAAAGATGTTCAGTGAGGCCTGTCTGTATCTCACACCATAGACCACCATCTATATAGTTTGCGATGTACGGGCAACCATCGTATTAGCTATTTATAAGATCGTCATCTGCCATAAGATAGCTTGGTTACTTCCCCTGATAAATCTAAGCGTTTATACTATAATTGGCTTGCAACACGCGAAAAGGGGCATTCGGACATTTGCGTAAAGTGTCGTCTCGGATCAGCATGCGCAGTCCGCGCAGGCTAATCCGAGACGGCACTTTACGACTACCTTAGATTTTGTGCTACAGTAGACTTGTGCAAAACAGAAAATTACATAAAAACGGAAAGTGTCGTTTCGGATTAGCCTGCGCGGACTGCGCAGGCTGATCCGAGACGACACTTTACGCAAATGTCCGAATGCCCCTTTTCGCGTGTTGCAAGCCAATTATACTAGTATTTGTCCGGCGCTCTGTTTAAAGGGGGTGTAATGTATCTTAGTCATGTATTATAGTAAGCAAGACATGTACTATAGTAAGCATACTTATTATGGATCCGTAAAACATATTTTGTCTAACAACAGACTGAATCGTATGACAGAATGGTGCTTGGACATGCAGAAAATATACCAGTAGCAAAAAGTGCGGACTGCGCAGGCTGACATTGGCGGACTGCCTAGGCTGACAAGGGTCGTTACTTTTTGCAAATGCATTAAACTACCTTTTCACAGATCATAGCTCTTTTGTATATATAAAACGGGGACGAGGGCAGTCATAAGCATGGGTACTTACCATTACTTGGCACGCAAGATAGAAGAGCCCATACCGGGAAACTGGAAACCTTAGACATGTATATATAGTATCTTTGAACCCTGAAAAACATGGACAGTTATTAGCTATGACAACAAAAAGGCAAACAATCGTTTCAACTCGAAACTGTAGCACTGATCGGGCTGGAACCCAGGCTACTATAAGTAGGGGTCCTGAGTGGCTCAGTGGTAAAGTGTAGGACTCGTGATCTGGAGGCCCCGGATTCGAGCTTAACTTGATCCACTGGGTTTTCGTGGGAGTGTCTTTGGACAAGACAGTTTAGAACCCTAGCCTAGTACTGGTGAAACCCAGGAAATACATGGATATGTGAGCTGTCGCCGTGATGTGACTGAAATAATGTTGAAAGCGGCGTAAACGCCATTCACTCAATCTAATATAGCAAGTATCATGCGTTCATTATAGCCTAAAACGAACTTCGCAGCAGATGTTTTTGCAATGGTCCTTGTACAATATGAATAATCATCATGTAGTAAGGTTTAACATTAATACATGTGAATATATTTTGGTAACGGCGGAAATAGGTCGTTATATAAAATGTCGCATGTCGCCAAAACGTTTTCAAAAGTTTGCAGAAAAACACACAAAGGAGTCTGCACGAATATGAAAATGTATTTCTTCAAAATCTTTTACCAAGCTTACATTTAAAGTCGTTTTGGTATGCCCTCTCTCACCTTAGATGTAAACATACGGGAGAAGTTGAAGCATTTATATGGAAATACCGAAAACCCTTTTACCAAACGACAAAATTTTAAACTGGTCCAATTTGAATGCACTTGCAGACGACAAAATAAATTCTTAATATGGCACAGACGACGGAATTTGCATCAGTTATACTAGAAAACATTGAGGGAAAAGGAGAAAATGCTGGTTACCAGCATTTTCTCCTTTTTCCACAATGCTTTCAAAAGGCCTCTTCCTCAGGGTCGTTCAAATTCGGAATGGTGTGGTAAAGGGATACCCAAGTAAGTTGTTTGTGTCTATGTGTTGCCGCTCTTTGACCATTTAGTTCCTAGGTTTTTGAGTTTTTTCTTGCTACTATCGGCGCTTCTATTGGTACTGTACTTCGAGACTTAGAACAATGTCGCCTTTCATTACTTGGCAGTGAAAGATTTAACAGACGATCAAGTTTTAGACTTGTCCAAATTGAAAGCATAAATTTGCAGAAATTACATTACATCTGGCTTAAATAATGGCATTCGTCCTTGAAAGGGTAGAAACTATTGTGATAAAAAGGAGGAAATAATTGTATCACATAAGTTGCTGGTTTGAATCGCCTTTGTTCAACATTCTGTCTGAGTTCGATGATACCATTGTTATTTAGGAAAACTTTTTTTTAACCCTCTTAACTCTTTTCCTGACGACAAAATTGTAGACTTGTCCAATTTGAAACCAATTGCAGATGATAAAGTGTGACAGGATTTGTCTTTGAAGAAGTTGAAAGCATTGTTGGAAAAGGAGAAAATGCTGGTTATCAGCATTTTCTCCTTTCCCAACAATGTTTTCACAAGCTTTTTTCCCCCAAGGTCGTTAAAAACTCGGGATCGTGGGGTAAAGGGTTAATCTGGATAATAGTAGTACATGTAATTCTAAATGTGAAAAAAGGTAGTCACATCTACGGAATGGATACAGATACAATTTCCAGTGAAGTATCGCTATGATTTGCTGTGAAAGAGCACCTATAACCTAAATACATGTACAAGCATGGCGGAGTTTCGTGGTATCGATTTTATTCTCCTCAAAAAGTATTTCAGCTGCAGAGAAGCGTAATAAAGGATGCGTCTTCATCCTTAGCCTATCGGGCTTAGGTTTAGGATGTGTAGCCTGGGTCTAGGCGGTAATAATCGTTTAATCACTCCTTATCGAGGTGTCCTTGCACGGTCCATAGAGATCTGAGACAAAACGGTTTATCACTTCCGTAATTATTACTCTTTTTTTCTTAAACGAAGTAACGTCCGAATATATAAAAGGAAAAAATGATCGGGCTGGAACCCAGGCTATGGATGAGATTAGATCAAAGGACAGATTAAACAGACCGTACAGTCTGATCTTATATGATCAATAGATGCATGTACACAGAAAAAGTCTTAACCCTTAACTTTTTAACAGACAACAAATTTCTAGACTCGTCCAAAGTCAAAGCACTTGCAGACAATAAACTAAATGTGGCGCAAACGAAAGGATTTGTCAGCGAACGGATAAAAAGATTATGCATTGTGTTTTAAGAAGCTTCATCATTAAGGTCGCTAAAATTCGAGATTGTTTGTAAAAGGTTAATATGCTTTTACCTGACTTCCTAAAATGATTTCTGCATACAATCATAACTACTATCGTTCTTATTTCTTTTTAAAAGAACTGGGGTGCCCCGATAGTTAAGTCGGTAGCGCATAGGACTTGAGAACAGGGGGTTCCTGGTTCGATTCCCAACTTGGCCATTTCTTCCCCAGGACTGATGATAGTCATTGCGACAGGATTCATTTCACTGTTATCGCTGACCATTTTTTTTCGACGATATTTATGTGGGAAAGCAGCCAGTGGCTTGGAAAGAATATTTTGCGAAGTACTGATAAAAGAAACTCCAGGAAAGCATGGACAGATGCACTGGCTGTCCCGATATAACAGAAATAACTTTGAAAACGCCATTAAAAACCATACAATCAATACAACTTATCATTTAAAGAACTATTTATCAAGATCTAAATAGCTTTCAGTTTAGCATGGTACTCGAACTTGCAATCTCTTACCTGTTATGCACATTACAGCCTGGTTTTCAGAAAGAAAACCAAGAAATCAGAGAAACTAAAATCAAATAAAAAGAGAACTCTGACCTTTTTGTATAGAATAACCAGGTAAATTTTAAAGCAAAACCTGTGTATTTCCGGTATCACCATAACCTCCTTATATTGTCAACTTTTCATTCAAACAACCGCGTGTTTTTAGGACCCCGAGGAAGAAGCCTTTTGAGACATTTCAGAAAAGGGGACAATGCTGGTAACCATCATTTTCCCTTTTCTATAAAGGTTTTCTACCTTTTAGAAGGACATGTTCTATTTTTTTCTGCAAATGCTTTCAACATGGTTTGTCCGAACGTTTCCAGTCAAGAAAAGAGTTAACACTTCCAGTGCAAAATATATAAACTCGACCTCTTCAGGCGCCTGTAAACACAATTCATTGAAAATCAGAAAAAGATTTTTATCTTATAAGCTAGAATAATCAACGGATGGTATATATCAAGATCAGACTGCACGTTCTGTGCAGTCTGATCTTGATTTATGCTGTCCGCAAAAGAACTCGTTTTCGCTTATGGTGATGAAGGAGCCAATCTTGCAATATGATGCAGAAACCTGCTACCATGAAAAGTGAGAAGGAAATTGTCTCTTTTTATTTTGGCCGATATAAAGCTCCGTTTCGACTTCCTGGTAATAAAGGAGATTTACACTTGTGTGTCGTTTTGCTAGGGTTGGCTTCTTACGCACAGGGTGTCGCAAGTTTAGTGAAATAAAGCATGGTACGTTTTCCTACATAGGTTCAAAACTGTTTTTTTTTTTCCCACCGAAAACTTTACGAAGATTTACGAGAGGATAAATACAGCAAGGCAGCCGATTTTGACCTACGTTAGTATTGAGTGACAATAAATGAATACGTAAGACGTTAGTTTTGCTTTAAAGGATAAACGTGTTCATAATCGTGAAATGATCAACAAGAGAACACTATGTACTGATTTTGGACTTTATCAGATTGTCCATACTCCTCTCGTACTGAGTTTTGGATTCATGTGCTAGTCGGTTCATAAGTGCTTGATACTATAGGCAAAAACACTTTCAGCATTATCGTCAAATGGACTAATCAACACACCGAGTCCTCTAGATCAGTCAGTAACGTACACTGGTTGAAATCCAGAGATAGCTAATTCGATTTGAAAAGACGATGGCCACCTTTTTAATGCTATGCCAAGAAAGTGCAGATGCTTTTAGTAAACAGTCCGAACAATTGCTTAATATATCACCAGAAGCAAAGAGGTTCCTTTATCTGTGAAAGTTCTCTCAGAATTATTAGCTTTGCAGGTGTTGTTATGTCTGGAACGTCCGGTGACTCTTTACCAGACGAAAAAAAAAACTTCAGACTTGTTGTAATAGAGAGCAATCTCTAAAGACAACATTAGACGAAAATCAAATGATGGTACTTATATTTGAGCCATGCTCTGGCAAAAGGGGGCTTAATGCATCTCCGTGATCCGTGATACTAAGTCAGTCATCACATAACTATGGATCCATAAAACCCATTTTGTCTGACAACCGACTGAATCATAAGGTAAACTGACCCTTTGACAAACAGAATATTTACCAAAAGCAAACAGTTTCGGCCAAGGGTCAGTCAACGCGGACTGCGCAGGCTGACCCTGGGTCGATACGTTTTGCAGGTGCATTAAGCCCCTTTTTCACAGAGCATGGCTAATTTATCTTTGTAGGAGTAGAAAACATTATAGGCAAAGGAGAAAATACTGGTTTATAGTATTTTCTTCTTTACCCACACTTACTCCAAAAGTCTTCGTATGGTTGTTCGCTAAAAACACTGGACTGTTTAGTAAAGAGTCAAGGTAAGAATGGATTACTGTCGATTGTTTGTTTTCAAATCTGTACTTCTTGTAAGGGATACAATACGATTAATTAAAGAAAAAGATCTTCAATTTTATCGAATAGATTGCCATAGTATGAGCAATACACCTTACCACACAATCCCGACTTTCAAAGACTCTGAGAAAGAAAGCTTTTAAAAACAGTCTGGGAAAAATGGTAGGAAAAGGAGAAAATGCTGTTAACTTACCTTTTCGCCTTTTCTAACAATATTTTCTACCCTTCCCTAAACAAATTTTAATTTTTGAATCACAGTTATTTTGCTGGCTGCAAATGCTCTCAATTTGGACAAGTCAAAAATGTTGTCGTTTGATACAAGGTTACCATATTGATTGTTGCGTCCAGCGTAAAAGCAACAATTAGCAAATGAGATATGCCAGATATATACAAAATACCTGGCTGGAACAATTGGTGCAGACAAACAAATTGAGGCATCCAATATTTCAACAGAACACAGCCTCGGATAATATAACTACACAATCACCCACACATTTTGCCTAAAGTCTATTTCATTTGCATTGGAGAAAGGGAGGTAATCATATTAGCAATAACAGTTACCGTGACCAGACTTACACTGTATTCCTCTTACTTTCGTACCTTTTTCTGTGATTTGCACTCCGGCAATCTGATAGTACGGGGTATTATAGTTAACAACAAAGTTGTGTGAGGCAATCTCTAATTTTTCCAATTTTTTTTTTCATCTGTATCAGCACTATTTTTTTTTTCAAAAAGTACTTCAATAATTGTTTACCCGAAAACCTAGTAACCTCCTGTACAGGAAATATCATTTTTGTTCAGTTTTTTTTCGTTTATTTGGGACGAAGACATAAAATGAAATATCATCTAGTACACGTGATATGACTTTGGACACCTGTATAAAATCATAATAGTAATAGTAGTTATGACATTAAAGGAAAATGATACTTTAACTACCAAAAGATACTGAAATGGCGGTCACAGGGGAGCAAGATACCATTCATCATTTCATCTTTGGCCTCCGTGAAAGCGATAGTGTTTCACAAGGTCAGCTACTTGTAAATATCAATTTTTCGGCTTTCTTCCTTGACCCACTTCAAGACCAGTCCTTCGCTTTTGTCAGGTGATTGTCCAAAAAAGATTCATCCCGCTAGTTGTGTTCAACCGAACTGAAAGCTGCGTTGTACGGTACTTTTGACTGGTCTCGTCTTTATAAAAGCACTCTCTACCAGACGGCATTTTTTTTTTATTTATTCGACATCCGAAGCATTTACAGACGTCAATATAGATGGGGCTCAAATTGTAAGATTTGTTTTTTTTTAACCCTTTACAAAATGACAAAATTTTAGACTTGTCCAAATTGAAAGCATTTGCAGATGACAAAATAAATGTGACTCAAAAATTGAAACTTGACTTTAGAAGAGTAGAAAACATCGTGGGAAAAGGAGAAAATGCTGGTTACCAGCATTTTCTCCGTTTCCCACAATGTTTTCAGAAGGCTTCTTCCTCTGGGTCGTAAAAACCAGGGATCGTTTGGTAAAGGGTTAAGTGGATGAAATATTGTTTGTCTGCATATTCTTCATCACCAACAATGTTCTAAGTCCCTTCTTCCTCAAGGATGTAAAACACAGGTAAAAAGTTGTGTGCCAAAAGATACAGGAAAGGTGGTCATCTGGAAGCAATATACAATTCAACATTTTTTTCAATGGTTTTCCTGAAAGCGTAAGTATTTCGCAATGCCAAGTAGTCTACTGGTGGCCATGAGCTTATGGCTTTCTGAATCGACTACCTTCAGGAAGAACAATGTTCTCAAAGAATCGTCCTGTCGGGAGTTAAACTTATTCTTTGGAGTGTACAATACAGTGCACCCTACAGACATTTTTAGTCACAAAATAAGATCCAGCAAGTGTGATTTCAGTGTTGCTCTTTGCGTAACGTCTCAGCAAAGCTGCCAGTGTAGACCAAAGATCATACTGCATGTTTTGTGCAGCCTTGTCTATATCAATACTGGCTGCGGCAACTACAGTTTTGAAAAGCGTTTTAGGGCTAAAAAGGTCTTGGGCTCCCCTTCATACATTCAATCTCTTCAAGTCGATAACCTTTTAGACTTGTACATAATGAAGCATTTGCAAACGATAATTTGGATAGGGCTCTAATTATGAGATGCTGACCCACTTCAAGACTTAGCCTTTACTTCTGGTTGTTTTACGGACACTGTTCACCGACTAATCACCTTGCCTAACGATGCCTAACGTTTTTTTAAAACAATCCTGTAGGGTGCATGGTGTTGTCTTTTTTTTTTTTAAACTTTATTGTCCACGTCTTTATGGTACTTGAGGGTGGTGGCCATCCCTCAATGCACCTTACAGATCGTTGTTAGTATTCCGTGTTAGTAACTGAACATTAAAATACAAACAAAAGTCGTAATTACAGATTCCAGATTGTTGTCTTTGTGTATGCTTTAGAGATGATCCATTAACATACCGGTGATATTAAGACATACTTCTACGTTGTACAAGTTACACACTGGATGATACAAATGAGCAATGATCTGAGAAAAGGGCGTATAATGCATCTGCAAAAAGTATCGAGCCATATCAGCTTGGGCAGATTGCGCAGGCTGACACGAGTCTCTAATTTTTGCATTTTGTAAACTTTCTGTGTGTACGAGGACCATAATACCTCATGACTTTGTCAGATGTCAGACAAAATTGATTTTATGGATCCATTATTGTGTGATGTCTTGCTTGGTATAATCCATAACGGTGGTGCATTTAACTCTTTACCAAACGACAAAATTTAGATGGGTCCGCATTGAAAACATTTGCAGACAACAAAATAAAAGTGACTGAAAATTTGAACTTTCTTTTGGGAAGGGAAGAAAACATTGTGGGAAAAGGAGAAAATGCTGGTTACCAGCATTTTCTCCTTTTCCCACAATGTTTTCAAAAGGCTTCTTTATCAGGGTCGTTAAAAGTCGGGATTGTGTGGTAAAGGGTTAAACCAGCTTTTTCCAGAGCATGGCTCTTGTATTTGAAAACTGTGTATTTCAAAACTTGACTTGTAATTGTTTTCATACATACTTTTTTTCGTGGATAAAACTTCATGACAAAGGGATGCGTTGCTTTCTATTGTTTTCCTGTAAAATTACAGCGAATTAAAATGTTTAAAATCTGAATACCATTTCGTAATTTTGTCTGCGATTTATAAACAGATAAGGAGCCCACTAAAATACCAATGTGGCACAAATACGCGGTATCTTTCTTCAGAACAAATGTGTGGTAGATGCAATATCTGGATCCCCAAACATTCGACTTATAATAAAGGTCACATTTTATTAGGGGTTACTACAAAACCCTCGATGTTTTACGACAAGTTATCGATTTCGCTTTTCGGTTTCATATCAGCCATTCAAACTTTTTTTTCTAATTCTGTGTCCGGATTAAATAACTCACACGTTATAACCCCTAACAACTTTTTGGGACATCGAAGAAGACGTCTTTTGAAGACATTGTGGGGTGAGTAAAGAACATGATTGATACCAGCGCTTTCTCCTTTCCCAGGATGTTTTCTACCCTTTCTAAAACAAGTTCAATTATTCTAGCTACGTTTAAGTTGTCGTCTGTAAATGCTTCCAATATAGACGAGTTTAACATTTCGTCGTTAGGTAAAGAGTTGAAGTGTTAGTGTTAACAGGTAACTCAAAACCTATCATCCTGTCTGTGTCATTAAAGACCCATTAGCTTACTCTCCCCGAAAACCCAATTTCTTTTATTAATTATGTGTGAACATTTTGTTGATAAAAAAAGAGAAGAAAAGTATCTTTTTGTTTCAGTACGCGCGCCACTATGGTTTCAAAGGAACGATAGTCTATCATGGACTGTTGAAACATGGACAGCATTGGCTTGGCGTTCGTTTATGTCAGACTTAGTGCTGGTAGCATTTGGAGAGCGATTACTTCCAGAGAACTTGCTTGGCAAGGGTATTAGTCTGGTATACTGAGTAGAGAGGGGTACTTCATAGCTGAGTAGTGAAGGTGTTGAATTTGGTTGTATGGTGTTTTACGCCGCTTTCAACATTATTTCAGTCATATCACGGCGACAGCTCAGATATTCATGTATTTCCTGGATTTTACCAGTGCTAGGCTAGGGCTCTGAGGTGTCTTGCCCAAGGACACTCCCACGAAAAACCCAGTGGATTCAGTGCAGCTCGAACCCGGAGCCTCTAGGTTGCGGCTCCCACACTTTACCACTGAGCCACGCAGGACCCCATGTGTTGAATTAGTAATCCAAATGTCCTTGGCCTGATTTTTACAGGAGGCACTAGAATTTTTCTCCAGAGTGGCCTGATTTTTATCGGAGGCACTAGGATTTTTCGCCAAAGTGGCCTGATTTTTACCGGAAGCACTAGGACTTTTCGAAAAAGTGGCCTGATTTTTACCGGAAGCACTAGGATTTTTCGCCAGAATGGCCTGATTTTTTTTACAGGAGGCACTAGGATTTTTCGCCAGAGTGGCCTGATTTTACAGGAGGCACTGGGTTTTCGCCAGAGTGGCCTGATTTTTACCGGAGGAACTATGGTTTTTCGCCAAATTGGCTTGATTTTTACCGGAGGCACTAGGATTTTCGCCAAAGTGGCCTGATTTTTACCAGAGACACTATGGTTTTTCGCCAAATTGGCCTGATTTTTACCGGAGGCACTAGGATTTTTCGCCAAAGTGGCCTGATTTTTACCGGAAGCACTAGGATTTTTCGCCAGAATGGCCTGATTTTTTTTTACAGGAGGCACTAGGATTTTTCGCCAAAATGGCCGAATTTTTTCCAGAGGCACTAGGATTTCTCGCCAGAGTGACTTTCATGAGATTCGTCTTTGAAAGATTAGAAAACATTGAAAGCAAAGGAAAAAATGCTGGTTACTAGCATTTTTCTCTTTTCCCACAGTTTTTTCAAGTCTTCTTCCACATGGTCGTACACCACATGGTCGTTTGATACAGATCTAAGTTAACTATAAAGTTGATAAATTTGTAATGGCGAATCTCATCCTTTCAGACACGTTTGTGTTGATGACCCATACTTTACGAAATGTAAAAAATAGAGTTTCCAAATTCGTATAGCTGGTAACCATCACTTTCTCCTTTTCCTAACATATATTCTTTCTTTCTAAAGAAACATCTTAATACATGTATTGAACTACTTTTCTCTGTCGTCTGCCAATGCTTTCAAATTTCAAATTGGAAAAGTCTAAAATTTTGTCGTCTGGTAGAGGGGTATATGTATATTGTTCATCAAGTTTCCACTCTATAGGAACTTACTGTCTCACTGAGACGATTTTCACGCTTCTTACTTTTGCATCATTTTAGAAAAAGTAGAGAGCGCACGAAACCATGTCTCTCCTTTTCACACAATGTTTTCAAACGCCCTCTTATTCTCTGAAGTGTAAAAACAGGATTGTTTGATAAAGGGTCTACAGAGCTGTGAAGCAGGCAAGTCCCTAAAAAAAAGGAAAAAAGACGCGGTGATGAAACGCCATCAATTTCTTTTCACCCACTTCCAAACAAAACCGACAAGATACTTCAAAAGCTGAGTTTTGGGCTTTTGTGCCCGACCACGCTTCGTTGGGCAGCCTGAATAGGAGAAGGAGGGGGCAAAATTTAATTAAATTTCGGAGGTTTTTGAAAAAACTTGCTACATTTGGGGAGCTCGCGACGCGTCGTGGCATGTACATTGATACTTGTTAACTTTTACAAGACGTCACAATTTAGATCCCCCAAAATTAGATCTAGATCTAACAGCATAGATTTAAAGACGATAGTTTTTTTTTTCAAATAATGTGATTTGTCTTTGAATAGGGTTGAGAAAACATAGTGGGAAAAGGAGAAGATGCTGGTTATCAGCATTTTTTCCCCTTTCTCACGATATTTTAAAACATCTTCTCCCTCAAGGTCGTTAATCACGTGGTTGTGAGGTAAAAGGTCAACTTGTCACCGAGTGTTCTATCGAAATAAGGGGACAACATCATTTGTGAAAAAAAGTCTAACCTTCTCAGGCCATTGGTCTCTAAAACAAGAGGGCCATGATGGCCCTGAAGTCGCTCACCTGAGTCTTTTGACCAAACATGACCCATTTTTAATCTCTTTCTAGATATTATGACAAACATTATATCAAGCTTTAATAATTATTGGACTGAAAATTTGGCCTCTAGCTTGTACTCAAGCTTTTTCTAGAATTTCTCTCAGTGACCTACTTTTTAGCCAAACATAGCCCATTTTCCCATTGTAGATATTATCAAGACAAACATTCTGACCAACTTCCAAGAGTTGTGGACTGAAAATGTAGCCTCTAGAGCGTACACAAGGTTTTTCTAAGATTTGACCTAGTGACCTAGTTTTTGATCTGATATGACCCATTTTCGAACTCGTCCATGATGTCATCAAGACAAACATTCTGACCAACTTTCAAGAGTTTTGGACTGAAAATGTGGCCTCTAGAGCGTACACACGGTTTTTCTAAGATTTGACCTAGTGACCTAGTTTTTGACCCCACATGACCCATTTTCGAACTCATCTGAGATGTCATCAAGACAAACATTCTGATCAACTTTCATGAATATCGGACTGAAAATGTGGCCTCTAGAGTGTACACAAAGTTTTTCTAAGATTTGACCTAGTGACCTAGTTTTTGACCCAACATGACCCATTTTCAAACTCGTCCGAGATATCAAGACAAATATTCTGACCTAGTTTCATGAGTATCGGACTAAAAATATGGCCTGTAGAGCGTACACAAGGTTTTTCTAAGATTTGACCCAGTGACCTAGTTTTTGACCCGACATGACCCAATTTCAAACTCTTCCGAGATATTATCAAGACAAATATTCTGACCAACTTTCAAGAGTTGTGGACTGAAAATGTGGCCTCTAGAGTGTACACAAGGTTTTTCTAAGATTTGACCTAGTGACCTAGTTTTTTGACCCAACATGACCCATTTCAAATCGTCCAAGATGTCATCAAGACAAAGATTCTGACAAACTTTCAGGAGTTTTGGACTGAAAATGTGGCCTCTAGAGCGTACACGAGGTTTTTCTAAGATTTGACCTAGTGACCTAGTTTTTGACCCCACATGACCCAATTTCAAACTCATCCTAGATGTCATCAAAACAAACATTCTGACCAACTTTCAAGAGTTTTAGACTGAAAATGTGGCCTCTAGAGCGTACACAAGGTTTTTCTAAGATTTGACCTAGTGACCTAGTGACCCGACATGACCCATTTTCAAACTCGTCCGAGATATCATCAAGACAAACATTCTGACCAAGTTTCATGAGTTTTGGACTAAAAACGTAGCCTCTAGAGTGTACACAAGGTTTTTCAAAGATTTGACCTAGTGACCTAGTTTTTGACCCCGCATGACCCATTTTCGAACTCGTCCGAGATATTACCAAAACAAACATTCTGACCAAGTTTCATGAGTATCGGACTGAAAATGTGGCCTCTAGAGCGTACACAAGGTTTTTCTAAGATTTGACCTAGTGACCTAGTTTTTGACCCGACATGACCCATTTTCGAACTCGTCCGAGATATCATCAAGACAAACATTCTGACCAAGTTTCAAGAGTTTTGGCCTGAAAATGTAGCCTCTAGAGCATACACAAGGTTTTTCAAAGATTTGACCTAGTGATCTAGTTTTTGACTCCACATGACCCATTTTCAAACTCGTCCGAGATATTATCAAAACAAACATTCTGACCAAGTTTCATGAGTATCGGACTGAAAATGTGGCCTCCAGAACGTACACAAGGTTTTTCTAAGATTTGACCTAGTGACCTAGTTTTTGACCCGACATGATCCATTTTCGAACTCGTCCGAGATATCATCAAGACAAACATTCTGACTAAGTTTCAGGAGTATCGGACTGAAAATGTGGCCTGTAGAGCGTACACAAGGTAAAAGTTGACGACGCACGACGCACATCGCACGACGGACGACGCACGACGGACGACGGACACAGCACGATCACAAAAGCTCACCTTGAGCACTTCGTGCTCAGGTGAGCTAAAAAGAAAGTGAAGCAGAAGACATTAGTGAGTTTGTTAAGTGTTCAACGCCGTTTTTAATCTTTTTCGAGTTCTATCACAGGTACCAGTGTGTACCTTCCATACTTTTTTGGTAAGATTGAAGCAGAAGACTTTTGAAACGACTCTGTTAACTCTTTGCCAAAAGACAAATTCTGGACATGTCAAAATTAAAAGCATTAGCAGACCACAAATTAATATTACTTAAAGATTGGGATTTGCCTTTGATAGGATAGAAAACAAGGTGGGAAAAGGAGAAAATGCTGGTTACCAGCATTTTCTCCTTTTCCCAAAATGTTTACAAAGGTTTTCTTACTCAGGTTCGTTAAAAGTCGGGCTTTTTGTTAGAGAATTAAAAACATGGTTCATTCACATGAGTCAATGTTTATTTCATATGAAAACATCTTGGCATAGGAATAAAATACTTGTGTTCTGCAATTTCTCTTTCTGCTAACTTCTTGTCAAATGTGACCTGCTACGGGGAAAAAAATATCGTTTACACGTGGTCAGTATTGACTTAAACTCCTGGAAAAGAAAGATCTTCTTTAAAAAGACTCAAAATCTTACGATGGTTGCTGCTACAACTGTTTTATCTACATAGATATATGTATACATGTATAGTTCGTCATAGAATTTTACGCCTTATCCGAAACATCTAATATTAGACTTATCCAGTTTCAAAACATCTACAGATACCAAATTCAAAATTAGTACCAATGAGCTTAAATTCTCTGATTGGGTAGAAAACACTGAAGGAAAAGGAGAAAATGCTGATAACCAGCATTTTTTTTTCTCCTACAATGTTTTTCAAAAGCCTTCCTCCTCGTGGTCGTCAAAAACATTGGCTTATAAGGTGGATCGATTGAGAAAAGTCATTAAGTTACTCTACAAACTTGAAACCTTGTTGTGGTTTTAAGTATTTCACAGCCAATGTCGCCTTACTCAGGTTTTGCGGACAGCTTATATTGAGATCAGACTGCACAAAATGTGCAGCTTGACCTTTGATCTACATCGTCGGCTATCTGATATTACACTTTGACAAGACGGTCAGCTCCAAATGCTAAGTAAATATACCTTTAGACTGCGAGAATAGTCGGACCTATTTAGTTGGCAGCGAAAGCGTTAATATAAGGGGAAAAAGTATGTGCAGTGAGTTATAAAAATCTCATTACGCTACAATGCAATGATACCTGCATCCCAGAAATTCTTATCTTCAGTTTTGTTCCTAAAAGGTTTTCAATTCATTTCCATACGACAAAATTGCCGACTGGTCCAAATTGAAAGCATTTGCAAACCACAAATTTAAACTTATCACCAAATGACAAAATTTTAGACTGGATGAAATTGAAAGCACTCAGTGCAGACGACAAATAAAAAGTGGCTCAAATGCTGACATCTGTCTTTGATAGGATAGAAAACATTATTGGAAAAGGAGAAAATGCTGGTTAACAGCATTTTCTTCTTTTCCCACAATGTTTTCAAAAGCCATCTCCACCAGGGTCTTTCGGGATTATGTGGTAACGGGTGAACACTCGAGTTCAATCTTTAACCCTTTGGCTGCTAAGTGCGACTCACTGACCTTTTGCGGAGAGTGTAGATCAAATTCAGACTGCACAGAACGTTCAGTCTGATCTTGGATCTACACTTTCCGGTAAGAGGATATTATTCCCCAAAACACAGCTTTGAAATAGCAATATTTGGGTTTTTACTATTGAATTGAAATTTCATTTTAGTTATCTAGCAGGATAAGGGTAAAACAAGCAGAGTCTTTGTCAGTTGAATTTTTCATACCAATATTGGTAAGATTCTCAGATTCAATCGTTCCAGGATCCATATTTATCAGCAAATTCTACAGTGCATTCTTAGTCCAATTCTAAAATTGAAGTAACCGTGACAGTTTCTCATTGGCTTAGTCAACCAAATGGTTAAGTCAATCAGAAATTGCGTTACTGTCTAAATTTGGAATCAGAAATATCTGCAACAGAAATCTAAACGTTTCTTTGAAAGTTAGAAAATTCCTTAGAATAGGTGAGCAATTTGGGATGGCTGGTGAAGAGGCCCTTGATCAACAATACTTCTGACCTTGAGGTTGCGAGTTCGATACCCGGTTGAGGCAAACTTTCTGTCTGGCGATAATTTGCCTCTCACCTCTTATGCGTGTGAGAAAGTAGTCAGTGGCATTGAAAGAAACTTGTGACAGTACTGTTGTGAGAAAGTCATGAAACACATGTGAAGGTGCACCGGTCGTCGTAATAATACCTAAGCTGTTAAAACGGCTTTAAACTCCAGTAAAAACAAACAATATCAAAAACAGAGCGGCCGATTGTTAGTAATCCCTGCGTGCAATATGAGCGTTTTTAGCTACAACGAGTAAATATCTTTTCAAATGGTTTAAAATGATCAATTAATTTCAAAATGGTTTCTTCAACTGGTTTATTATTATCATTATAAGATAGATTTGCAAGGTTTCAAATTGACACCATCTCTCGATATCGACGCAATTTTATATGAACCATGCTCTGTGAAAAGGGGGCTTAATGTATCTGCAAAAAGTATCGACTAGTGTCATGAGTCGAAACATTTTTTGTTATTTGTAAATTTTTTAAATGTCCGTTCTTGATCATGATTCAGTTGGTTGTAAGATAAATCAGATTTTATAGATCCATAATTATATGATGAAATGCTTGGTGTATCTTGTATTAAACCCCTTTTCTCAGAGCATAGCTCATATACCAGCTGCCGTTCTGTCAAAAACGATTCAATAAATGGAGTAAACAAATTGATTTACTGATTTATTGCATGCTTTTTTTTCATAAATGTTTTCAAGGTTGGCTTTTCTAAATTCTCCTGTACGGAAAACAGGTATAGAATTTGTTATCGACATTTATAATTCTCCATTCAATCATTTGATATAATAATTGTTCCTGCTATATTGTTGCCTTAAACCCTTATTACTACGCAAATAGCTGTCCAAAACATTGTGTGAACAAAAGGGAGGACTACTCCAATCTAAATGTGGCTCAAAGGGTGTGGTGGTTCCACAGGTCGACTTGCTCATCACTGGATACGAACCCTGAACCTCTAATGTGAAAGTCTGGCGCTCTGCCACTTCCCTACTGGCTCCAGCATGTTATATTGATAGAAACCCTTTGTCGTCCCCTATGTTAGCACTCCATTCCTACCCCTTGGAGATTTGCTTGCCTAAATATTTTTCATTAATACCCATGGGACTAAATGTTGCTTATTAAACAACCAAAACTCTTTTTCAAACTGAAAACTTTTCAAATCGGAGTCTAATCTGATCGACGAACTGAGGATGTGTTACTAAAATTGGTTCCATTGTTACTAAATTTAGACAAAGCACCAGTGATTTGTAACGCGTCATTCAATTACTTGAAAATCCGCAAAATATAATTGCGGAACCAATGAAATGCTTCATTTCAAATTTATCATGGGAACAAGATTTCGTTAGCCAAAACCCCATGGATGAAGTGTAACAGAATCAAAACATCGTGGACAAATAGTGCTTGAAATGTCTGTTTGGCCGTCTGGCTGTGTGTCATTGTGTTTGTATGTGTGTCAGTGTGTCTTCCTTCCGTCCGCCCACCCTCGCCTTCGTCTGTCTGTCTGTCTGTCTGTCTGTTTTCATCAACTTCAGTCTATTTCCGTCACTGTCTCATTCTACACGTACGGTTCACATGTCTATGTCGTAGCTAGACTCAGTTTTAGATAAATGTAAATATCACTTTTTTTTCGAATAACTTTTATTTATTCCATTCTATCCAATGTAATCTGTTAGTCTCTCAGTCTGTTCGTCCGTTCGTTTATTGGTCTATCCGTATGTCTCATATCCAGTCTATCTCTGTCACTGCCTCAACGTCGTGTTATGATTCACATTTCTGTGTCGTCGCTATAGATTGAATCTAAGATAACACGAATATCACTTTTTCCGTGTTACTTTCAAGCATTCTATTTTCTTCGATATCTCCTTACCAAAGATTTAATTGAGCGAAAACGTCTACAATATTATATGTATTATGTCTACATATGGATCACCCGTCACAGGTACTCTTTCGCCCCAAAATAAGAACATTCGTCTTTTGTACCTATACAAAAATACTGTCCCTCTTCAAATGAAAAGACCTTTTAAGTAACAGTTTAATACTAAGCGACGAACGGTAAAGACCAAGATCAGACTCCATGGAATGCACAGACTGATCTTGAATCACGCCTTTGGCAAAAAGAAAACTAATTTCTCCCCTATGATGGTGAAAAGTGAAAAAGCAAAGCTGTAATTTAAGAACGTTTAAGAGAGACGAAAAAAATTCGGATTCATTCATAAAATTTATTCATATATTCAGCAACAAAACACACTGTAAGGTGGAGATTTTGACTTAAGTAGTAATTCATTCACAAAAAAAAAAAGCGATTTTAAGTATGTTTGAAGAAGTAGAAATCATGTCAAATTGTTATTTTATCTCTTTCAGCGCAAAATATATGAGCCATGCTCTGTGAAAAAGGGGCTTAATGCATCTGCGAAAAGTATCGAATCAGGTCAGCCTGCGCAGTCCGCGCAGGCTGACCTGGGCCGAAACTTTTCGCTATTGGTCTATTTTCTGTATGTCCAAGGATCAGTCTATCTCATGATTAAATCGGTTGTTAAAAAAGGAGGCTATTACGGATCCCATAAGTATGTGATGGCTTGCCTGGTACCATGGATCACGGAGAAGCATTAAGCCCTCTTTTCACAGAGCATGGCTCAAATATAATAATAACCTCTTTCGACGGCTGAATATACAATCCACTGAACATCAGAAAGATATATATGGCTTGCAACACGCGAAAAGGGGCATTCGGACATTTGCGTAAAGTGTCGTCTCGGATCAGCCTGCGCAGTCCGCGCAGGCTAATCCGAGACGGCACTTTCCGTTTTTATGTAATTTTCTGTTTTGCGCAAGTCTACTGTAGCACAAAATCTAATGTAGTCGTAAAGTGCCGTCTCGGATTAGCCTGCGCGGACTGCGCAGGCTGATCCGAGACAACACTTTACGCAAATGTCCGAATGCCCCTTTTCGCGTGTTGCAAGCCATATCATTCAGACTAGACTAAATAAAAAGACGGTATGGATCCAGGATCAGAGAGCACGTTTTTTGTGGTCTGATCTTGATCTTTTTGTCTGAAAAGCACGTTTACTCACCTACGGCGGTGAAAGGGTAAGAAAGAGTGGTATATATCCGCTTACAGTCATATAATATTAACACGAATCTATAACCGTATTTTTAAATTCTTGGCGACTTTCAAAACTTTAGTTACCCTTTTCGTTAAGTCTGGATCAAGATCAGAACGCAGAAAGCGTGCTGTCTAATCTTTGATCTACCGTTCACTTTGCTGAGATATTCTGAACAAAATGCAAAATTGAAATTGCATTTATTTGGATCTTATTTCTAGACTGAAAATGACAGTTGAGTTTTATTCTGCCCTCTCGGGGTTATTCTACAAGTTCCCGCTCACGAATTATGTTGCTTTTTCAGTTTAGTCTGGATCAAGATCAGACTACAAACAAGTTGCAGGCTGATCTTGGATCTAGACCATCTGATCAATTTGTGAGATATGATGGTCGATGCAGCATTAAAATTGCAATACGTGTTATGTCTTTTTTAAGATGAACTTCATCCGAATGCTACGCGGTTTGTTTCTGGACAATATCTTGTGGCCAAGTGTAATTTTCTTGTTTGTTTCATGAATACAACAGCAGAAGGACAAAATCGAAGTTTTTATACTTCGTTGCCAAGTTCTTCTTTCAAAGTAAGGTTTAGTTAGAAAACCGACTGGCTCCATGTGAAGCATTGGAAATGCTGTTGGCTGTACGGGTCCTGCTTGGCTCATCTGTTAACTTTACCAAGCGACAAAATGTTAAAATTGTCCGAGTTGGAAGCAATCGTAGACGGAAAATAAATGTACGTTTAGCTTAAAAAAAATTCATTTGTTTTGGGAAGAGTAGAAAGCATCGTAGGAAAAGAAGAAAATGCTGGTAACCAGCATTTTCTCCTTTTCCCACAATGTTTTCAAAAGCTTTTTTTTTTTTTCGGGGTAAAGACAACTCCTTCATTGCAGTAGGCGAAAACAGGGGCTTTTTGCAAACGGCATAGACCAAGATTGGACTTCGCAGAAGGTGCTGTCTGGTTTTGGATATATGTAGTCCGCATGTTAAGTAAACCAAAAAGATAAAAGCCTTTTCTAGGATTCAGTTGATGGTATCTTCACTCGTGGAAATAATCGAGCTCATGTATTAGGGGCTGACTGGGTTAAGATTGTCGTTTAGTAAACAAGAAGTAACCTTGGTTTCTAGGAAACTGTCTGCTGCAGGGTTGTGAAATCGTACTAATTCATCAAAAAGTTAATTTGCAGACGACAAAGTGAAAGTGGCAAATAACCGAATTTGTCTCTGAAAACACTGTTTGAAAAGGGGACAATGCTTCTTACCGGCCTTTTCTCCTTTTCCCACAAAGTCTTCGATTATTTTACTTTTCTAGGGGATGTAAAACGAGAGATTGTTCGAAAAAGGGTTTACATATATTGTGCATCTCCGTATTTCTTGTTATTGTGTCATGTGTCACGTGCCAGGCCAAGTAACTGTGGCATAAGGTCGTATATATATACTGTTTGTTTCATCCCTTTGTTTTTCAAGGATGGAGCAAAGTGTAGAATTCCAATTATCTAAAGCCTTCAATTTGGCTTAAAAACATTTACGTATAACACTTCTTTCTACGCACTAAATATCGTTATTTTTGGGAATTGATGAGAAGACATACTGTACCGCTTTCTGATACAAGAAGTGAGAAACATTTAACCTAACTGTCTTATCTTGGAACACATTACAGAAAAAAAAAAAGGTTGTATGAGCAAATCCCCTTTTCCTCACGTAATATTGGAAATCATCATTGAAAGGGGCATAAACAGTTGTATCAGTTTTGTCCAGTAAGTTTATTATTAACAAATTATCTGGATTAATTAATTTATTCATTAATATTATGAGGTAAACACGTACAAAATGCATAGTAATCTCCTTTTGAGTCCTACTTGATTTGTTTTATGACATTTAAGAGTAAACTGAGACTAAGATAAAATCAACTCAAACGATATTTACCGTTTTACCCTTCACAACAACTCTGTCTTAATGATCTGATGGAAAAGCCTTTGATAAAATTGTGGGAAAAGGGATACCAATATTTTCTCCTATTTCCCACATTGTTTTCTACTCCTTCAAAGACAAACTCTACGATTTGTGCAATTACATCTGCAAATGCTTTCAATTTGGTAAAGTCGAAAATTTTGTCGTCAGGTGATCTAGATTGTTAAGACAGACTTGCAGCAAACAACCGTGAAAAAAGAAACTTCCTCGCAAAACATGAAAAAGAACAAAAACATCAACACGAATTAAAGTTCAATACATTTGAGCAATTGTCCTTTTTACCATGTTTTCAAAAGTCGCCCGGTGCCAGGCACAAAAAAAGTCGCGTGCAATAGGTAACCTGTTGACCCTTAACTCTTTACCTAACAACAAGATTTTGGACTCGAACAAACTGAAAGCATTTGCAGACGACGAATTAAATGTGACTCAAATGATGTCTTTGTTAGTGTAGAAAACATTGTGTGAAAAGGAGAAAATGCTGGTTACCAGCATTTTCTCCTTTTCCAACAATGTTTTCGAAATATTCTCTTTCAGGGTCAATAAAACTCGGGATTGTGTGGTAAAGGGTCAAGCTACTAAATAAGTCAAATGAAACTTTCAAGCCAATAGCAAAAACCCAAATGTTGCTATTTCAAAAGTGGAAAAATATCTCGCTATCGGACAGTGTACATCCAAAATCAGACTGCACGTTCTGTTTAGTCTGATCTTAATCCACACTGTCAGCAAAACGTTGAGTTGCGCTTAGCGGCCTAAGGGTTAAAAGTCGCCAAGGAATAAAAATTATCATATAAATTATACATCTCATTAACCTTTTAGCAAACGATCACTGCTTTCTTACGTCCTTCTCGCAAGTAGGCGTTTGAAAACATTGTGCAACAAGGAGAAAATGCAGCCAACTACTAAACAACATTTCATCCTATTTCCCACTATGCTTTATATACCTTTATTCTTTTTCAAAAGTAGATTTCACCTTGTTAGCCTCATTGAATTTGTTGTCTGCAATTACTTTCAATTTGGACAAGTCTAAAATTTTGCCATCTGGTAAAGAGGTTAGTCTTTACCAAACGGCAAAACTATTGGCCTGTCCAAATTGAAAGCACACGGAGACAAATTAAATGTGGCTCAAATCCTGAAATTTAAAAAGGGTGAAAACAATTGTGGGAAAAGAAGAAAATGGTGTTTCCAGCATTTTCTCCTTTTCCCACAATTTATCATATGCTTTCTTTCTTACGGTCGTTAAAACTTGGGATTCTGTGGTAAGGGCTTAACCTTAGAAGTGCCAACTAGATGAAATTTAGCCCACGATTGTTAATATTAGAAAAATGAAAAAGAAACTAGAAAGAAATTAAAAGCTAAAAGCAATTTTTTCCACTGGAAAACAGACACTGTGGACCCAAGATAAGGTTGCACGTGCTGTGCATTTTATTTGTTATCTAATCTTGACCTTACATGTCTGCAAAGTCCGTTTGAAGTTGTAATTATCGTCCAAAGGGTTTTTGATTTCAGTTTGTTTTGAACCACATCGTTAGCAAAATGTCAAGCAATTCAGGTCCTTTTATCAATGCTTAAATATTCAGCAACTCTACGCTAATTTGTATAGAAACCATGAAAATCTACAATTACTAAGGTGAGTGATTCCTTATACCAATGGTCACAGATATTAACGATTCAGAGGATGTTATTGAAAACATTGTGGGAAAATGTAAAAGCACTGGTACCAGCATTATATCCTCATCCCTCAATGGTTCCTACCCTTTTGAAGGCAAATCCAACCATTTTAGCAATATCTAGCTTGTCGTCTGCCTATGCTTCCAACTTGGCTACGGCTTAAGTTTCATCGTCTGACAAAGAGTTAAACACAGTTAATGTTCTTGTTATGTTAACCGAGTATTTTTACAATCTTCATATTTTGGTTATGCGATGCTGATGTAAAGTTGGCCACGTTGGCCCTTGGTTTGACCCTCGCCCGAGACGCTGGGTTGCTTCGTTGGAATGTTCTTTTGCATGACACTTCACAGCTCTGGCCTAGCGCTGGTAAAACCTATGACATGCATGAATGTCACCGGTGCAAAATTCGAGCTCTGCCTTGCACAATCCAACATGTACGAAAATCCAGCAGCACCTGATAGAACCCAATACGAAGCTATCAATCACATTGATCAGAGAATCCGTGTTTTAACCCTTTACCACACAATCCAAACTTTTAACGACCCTGAATGACAAAACTTTCGAAAACATTGTGGGAAAAAAGAGAAAATGCTGGTAATCAGCATTTTCACTTTTTCCAACAATTTTTTCTAACCTATCAAAGGCAGGAATCATCATTTTAGCTGCATGTAAATTGTCGCTTGCAAATGCTTTCAATTTGGTCCAATCCAAAATTTTCTTGTGTGGTAAAGAAAAAGAAAGGTACTTGTCTCTCTTGTTTAGATTTTTCCATAGCAGGGCAACACTATTTTACATTGATCTATAATGACAGCAAATGCAGACGACAAATTAGACGAGGTTCAAATGATGGAATTTGTCCTTGAAAGGGTCCAAGAGATAACATTGTTGGAAAAGGAGAAAATCTTGTTTGCCAGTATTTTCTCCTTTTCACTCAAAGTTTTCAAAAGCCTTCTCCCTCTAGGTCATCAAACTGCCGTGTCGTATGAAAATGGGTTAAAGCGACATATAGATCAAACTGTCGATACTTCAGCCCGTAAAAATACACCTGCTGAAATATGTCTGGGCCCGTACACACACACACAAAAAAAAATTCTTAGTGTAATGCTTTAAGAAATTTCTAAATTTGTAATGAACGCAATTTCTGATTGGCTAAACCGAATAATTTTACGTTCCAAATCTTGTATAAGACTATGAATGCAATTTAGAATGGTTGGTGAATACGGGTCCATATCTTAATGTATGTTGTCTGACAGAAAATAAGTAAAGTATGAGGAGCAGAATTTCTCCTATTGTGACAACATTTAAATGAAGGTCTGCTGCTGCTCATAAAATGTCGTCTGCAGGAAATATATGTTCATACCTAGTTGCAGTTTTAAATCACATTACTTCGGTCAAAGGCGATGACCATTTAATGGTAGAATTTGACAACATGACCGTGTAATGCTTTATAACGGCAATTAAATGAAGATATGTAAAAGAACGATACCTACTATTTCATGTTATATTTGAGGGAACAAAGGTAATATTGGAAATCAAAAATTAACATAAGGGGGAAAGATCGGTTTGTAAGTCATAAATAAGAAGATTCAAGTTTGCTGAAAAAAAAATAAAAATCAACCCTCTCTCTCTCTCTCTCTCTTCCCCCAGCCAGTGGATCTGTCAGTCTCTGTCTCAGTATCTCCCTCTTTTTCTTTGTTTAACTCTAAAATACCTTTAAGACCTGACATATTTATTTGTTTTAATCACAAAACCTATAAAAACGATCATAAAAAATGCAAGTTGAACTGATTTCTCTCTAAGTCGTCCTGTATTCGTTTGTTTATTCTAACACTTAACCAAACCACCTTGTTTACTCTGAAATGAAAACCTAGCCGGCTTTCCGCGCTGTGGGATAATACTGATTTGTTAAAGAGAATTTTCTTCTATATCGGGAGAAGAACTGTATCGCATTTCTAGTCAAATACTCGGGGGCGTAACTTGAAATTGATCACGGCGCGTAAAAGTCACTGCGCATGTCAATCATATACACACAATAGCCAATCAGAGAACAGCCAATCGTGTCATCCGTTACAGTAAAGTTAACTTGTCTCGCTGTTAAAGTCGCGAAATTTTCCCAGTGTACATGAAATTGTCTCGAGATCGCGATGTGGAAATTTTGCAAGTCAGATTTATATTGACTGTGTACATAAGTGAATGAAAGCTTGTTTACGTCTGTAATGAACTCAAGATAGAGGATTTTTTCTCCCCGAGAGTGAGGACTTTTATTATTCTGTGTGCGTGCTCGATACAAATTAGATGATTCTACAAGGCTCGGATGTGAATAAATTGACCTACGACAACAGTATGGCCATGACGGCTGGCTCGGGGACGGGTTTATACCTGGGGTCGGGCTCACCGACGGGCCATAGTGCCTCCCCTGTGGACTTTAACTATCCTGTGTCGAACTCTATGCCCTACATTCACAGAGACTTTAGCGAAATGAAATACATGCCGCCACAACATCAAAACGGACACATGCAGCTCAATCATTACGCGCATAACCCATGGGGTTCGATCCCCAGTGATATGGGGCATTGGTCAAACGGCTCAATGAGCTCTCATTTACACAACCCTCATGCAGACATGAGAGATATTAAGCCGAGTCTAGGGAACGACGGTTCGAACCCAGGGACAACACTTCATCACCGCCCGCCACAACACATGCATTCACCACAAGGTTGGCACTCACCCGTTACCCCGACCCACCTCAACTTATCCGGGGGCGGGGGTCACCAGTTGCAGCATCCGGGATACGGGCTTCCAGGCATGAACGGAATGCTATCACCTGCTCACCAAATTCACCCGTCAATGCGGGACCAGGACCACGGAGATCTAGAAGGGGGGCCCCATACTCCTTCAGACGAGGATGCCCCATCGTCGGATGACTTGGAAATTTTTGCGAAACAATTTAAACAGCGGAGGATTAAACTAGGATTTACACAAGCGGACGTGGGACTCGCGTTAGGGACGCTCTACGGTAACGTGTTTAGTCAAACTACTATTTGCAGGTTTGAAGCCCTGCAGTTAAGTTTTAAGAATATGTGTAAATTGAAACCATTGCTTCAAAAGTGGCTGGAAGAAGCAGATAGTTCGACCGGGTCGACCACTAGCATAGATAAAATAGCCGCACAAGGAAGAAAGCGCAAGAAGCGCACCAGTATAGAAGTGACTGTTAAAGGGGCACTTGAGAGCCATTTTCTAAAACAGCCTAAACCACAAGCGCAGGAAATTTCACAACTGGCTGATCAGCTTCAGCTGGAAAAAGAGGTAGTTAGGGTTTGGTTTTGTAACAGACGGCAAAAGGAGAAGCGAATGACACCACCTGGTTCCCTAGGTCCTAATGGTGAACTTCTTATGTCAGACAATGAGCAAAGCGACTCTCCGCATGAAATGAAAATGAGCATGAACAATAATAGCCCAAGCAGCCCCATTCAACATAACGGGGGATCGGGCGATGGGGTGATGGGCTTAGGGGCCATGGGCGGAATGCCCCCGATCTCATCCCTCTCATCCCATAATCCCTTGCCTCCCAGTAGCGGGGGTCATATAGTGTCTATGTCACACCTTCAGTCACCTACGTCACATCACCATTATCAACCAGGACAATGACGTCATATGTGATGTAATGCTCGTGATTTCGAAAAAGTATTTTGACGTAATATTTAAACGTCATAGTGTTTAGTGCCAGTGCCGTTAAACGTAAACGACGTTTGGATTTATAACGAGGCTCACAAAAGAAAGGCCGCGATAAAAAAAAAAACAGAGAGGTGATCGGGGGAAAATAGGGGAAATTTCGATGATAATAATTTAACTCTTTCTCAGCCAAGAAAATAGATCTATTTCATACTTTTTCGACGGCTGCAGATCAAACTACTAGATCTAGATGAGTCTATTCCATTTTAATCGTGAAATGTTTTGGTCATCGTTTTGAATGTAGGTTTGTTCACCAGCAGACGGTGTAGATTAAAGATCGGACTGCACGTTATGTGGAGTCTGATCTTTGATCTACGACGTCCGCAAGAGCTATTAATACCGCCCTAGGCACTGAAAGAGTTAAGATTATAATCTCGATTGGTGTGAAAGTTGGACAGGTGATTCAAAATGACAGTTGAACACAAGTGCTTATTTTGTACAAAAAAAAAAACTTCCATATTTATAGCAGATGCTGCGTTTTTATTTCAAGGACGAACAGATGTCGGGGTCAGGTTATCTTTTTTTTTTAAAATTTTGAGATATTTTATAGCTCTAGATTTATGTGTAAAGTTCTCATTTAGTCGAACACATTTATAAAAAAGTTTCATTTCTGATAGGTCTAGATTTTGATTGTCAAGGAAACGAGATGTCTAACTTTTACTGTTTCTGGATTAACCCATTTAGATCTAGAGCTACTGTACAAATATTATTTGTAAAGGGCCTTTAAATTTTGTGGCTTTGGCAAACATTGTGGAATAAAGGGTAATTGCTTGAAACAAGCAAATGCTTCTTTTCCCGTAAATGTTTTCTGCGCTTTTGAAAAATATATTTTACCTCCATCCAAGTTTTTTTTTCGATGTTCAATTTGTCACTCTTTTTGTAGGTCTAAAATTATCTTGAACAGAACAATAATTAGTTAAGTCATAAGATATGTTGTTACTCGTTTATTTCCGAGCACCTCGGCGGAAACTGTCGAGAACAGCGATGTCGATTAATAACAAAGTATTGCTCATTTACTACATAAATATATTGCATCTTTTTGCCATCTGTTCACCATTATTTATTTTATTTTGCAAGCCGCTAAGATAACATCTATAGATTGATATAAAAGTCTACTAAAATAGCAGTTAGTATATGTGTATCTTTTTACGCTAACTCTATCTAAATAACTGCGTTTTCTTCCGAGATCCTAAGGAAGTTTTCTTCTGCACCTTGAAATAATTGGTCAAAAATCAGCATTAGGTAGCGGACGATGTAAATTCAGAATCACACTGCACGTTCTGTGCAGTCTGATTTTGATCTATGCCTTCGGAAAAATGTTTTTAAACTGCCTTTTGCAGTGACAGAGTTTAACCCGTCACCAGTCATTTAAACCCGTCACCAGACATTATATTTTTAAACCTAGATCTACCAAAACTAGATTAAAGTGAAATTCGGAGAGATATCTACAGGAATAGACTTTTTTTTCTTATTTACTTTGAAAACATTGGGATAAAGTAACATTGGCCGGTAAAAAAGCAAACACTTCTTGTGTCGTAAAGTTTTCAAAATCTTGTGCACAAATGCAGGGAATTTATATTTGCGTTTTTACGTATACTTGTGGTGAAGCGGGTTGAAGAGTGAGAGGGAGAAAAGTCACGTTTAAACACGGTTGATAAGTTACAGGCCTTAATGTTGTATTTTACTATTTTTCGTTTTACTACAAATTTGCAACATTTTACCTAAACCTTAACCATTAACTCTTTACCAGACGACAACATTTTTGACTGATTCTAGATATGTACCTATATCAAAGGCAATTGCAGACTATATTTGAAATATAGCTCAAATGATCAGGGTAGGAAACAAGGTAACAAAAGGAGAAAATGGTTGTGACAAGCATTTTCTTCTTTTCGTACAATGTTTTAAATAGCCTTCTTCCGGTCATTACAACACGAAATTATTTGGTAAATGGCTAATTCGATGTGTTTTTCAATCTATTCAGCTTGTAGTAAATCTCGGCGTAAATCTCGCCGTTCGAGTTCTAGGAATTTTTTTTAGTAAGAGCAATTTAAACTGAAAGCATGACCTAAAATCAGACTGCACGATCCGAGCAGTCTGCTCGTGATGATTTGTAATTAAACTAAAATTACAAGTCACAGTTTTGCAACTTACCGCGACTTTTAGTACTCTAGTGAAAATAATTTACAAAGGAAAGGACAGGAACTGTTTCCATGTCGGATCAAAATAAGTAAGATCAAACGGTTTCTAGGTTTATAAGATTAACTTTTTAGTGTGCAGATCAAGGCAAGACTGGAAGGGCGTAGCTGCTAGAACCGGTCTAATCCTTTTGTGAAGGTTTTCAAACTTCATGATACTTACGTATAAGGCTATATCGCAATACTATATCGCATTACTTAAACTATATCGCGTTACCTTGGCTATTTCACGTTACTTTGGCTATTTCGCGATAGTAAGGCTCTAGGATAAGTTCGTTTAGTTTTTTAAGCATTAATTTTGTCAAGTTGTGCTAGGAAAAGATAATCGATACAACCTGGTACAAAATGAATTATGTCACATCTCTTATTCATACCTAATCATGCACAAAGTAGCTATTTTTTCTTTACGTTTTGTTGCTCTTATTATCCATTTACGCCAAAATCCATTACTATCATAGGGCAAGAACGATTTTAGATTTGCTTGGCCTTACTTTTCAGAAAACTCAAATCACGTAACAACCTATCTGACGACAAAATTAGACGGCATGCAGAATTTGGAATTTATTGCAGACATAAAGATATTGAACAAATGACAGTATCTATCTTCGAAATGGTACAAAAACATTGTGGGAAAAGGAGAAAATGCTACTTACCAGCATTTTACCTTTTCTCCCCACAATGGTCGGGAAAAATGTTCCCCTGTTCATAAAAAACAAAAGGTTTGTTTCGCAAAGAGTTAGGGCTATAAACCGTTACTATCTTAGGACAAGCACTAGATAAGAATTTTGTGGACCATCACTTTAACACTTATTCTACTATATAAAGAAAATGAAATTTTCAGTTCGGTCGTAAAAACCCTAATATTGTTATTCCAAAAATATGTTTTAGGGAATATCTTCTTCTCGGACAGTGTAGATCCAAGATCAGACTGCACGTTCTGTGCAGTCTGATCTTGATCTACACGGTCCGCAAAAGATCAGTGAGTCGCGCTTATCGGCTTAAGGATTATACAATTCAAAGTGCTTTGGCTAAAGGAAATGTATTGCACGTCGAACAGTTCGTTTCCCAAACGTCTTTTACTCTTCACAAAACAACAAAATTTTATACTCGTCCAAATTGGAAACATTTACAGACGACAAACTACGTGTGGCTCAAATCGTGGAATTTATCTGTGAAAGGGTAGCAAAGATTGTGGGAAAAGAGAAAATACTGGTTACAAACATTTCCTCCTTTTTCCACAAAGTTTTCAAAATTCTTTTTCCATTTATTTTCTATTTTATTCAATGCTCTTGTAGACAATTTTAAAACATAATCTGACCAGCATGTCAGCCCAGCATTCTGTAACTGCCTGTCTGTCTTTCTGTCCGTCTGTTTGTCTGTCTCTTTACATGTATACTTTATCTCCATGTATGTGTTTAAAGGACTTAATCCTCAAGTATCAAGACAGGGGAAATGAAAATTTTAAGGAAATACTTAAATAAAAATTTATATAAGGAAACAAGAACTCATTTAATAAGTATTTGGTTGAAGCTCGAACCTGTAAACAGGGGCACTTAATATGTAAAACTGCTAAATAGTGAAAGGAGGCAATGTAGGACTTATAACATCAGTTGTATTTCGGTTTAATTTCTACCATTTGACAAACTTTTATACTCATCCTATTCCATATATATTTTAAAACATTAGCAGATAGCATATCAGAGGTGGCTCAAATGATGGAAATTGTCTTTGGAAGAATAGAGAACATTGTGCGAAAAGGAGAACAATTAATGCTGGTTACGAGCATTTTCTCCTTTTCCCACAGTGTTGTTTTTTGGAAGCGTTTTACTCCAGTGTCGTTAAAACATGGGATCATTTGGCAGAGAGCTAAGGCTTTCATAAAATGGTGTGGTCACTTTTCACAAATAATCCATCATTTTTGTTCGCAGAATATGATGGCGTGCGGCAACTTTTTTTAAAAGCTGGCTTTAGCGAAAAATACTTTAACCCTTTAATAAAGAATACCGAGTTTTAACAATCCCGAGAAAAAAAAAACTTCCGTGAAAACGTTGTAGAAAAAGTAGAGAAATGAAGGAAACCAGCATTTTATTCTTTTCGCACAATGTTTTCTTCCCTCTCAAAGATAACTATTTTCATTTTAGTGATATTTAATCTCTCATATGCAGTTGCTTTTTAATTCACGCAAGTTAAATTTTCGTCGTCTGATGAAGAGTTAAAAGACGAAAAATTTAGAAACAGATGAGCATAAAAAAAATCATAATCCATACTCACGAAGAAATAATATCCTTTAATATCTTAATTTGGGGTAATTGAAATTTTACATCTGTCACTGCGCTTCACAGCTAGTTAGCAGCAGTTCAGTAATCTAATTTGTATGAAGCTGCACTCTTTACTAAACGAGAGAATTTCAGATTTGTCTAAATTGAAAGCATTTGCAGATGACAATTTTCATGGTTCTCAAATGCTTGGATTTTGCCTTTGAAAGGATAGAAAACATTGTGGGAAAAGGGAGAAAATGCTGGTCACCAACATTTTCTCCTTTTCCCTACAACGTTTTCAAAAGACTTCTTACCTTAGAACGTAGTTTTGGTAAAGGGATTTATTGCATTTATTGTCACAGTCGAAGAGCCCTGTCATCGAGGGGACGATTTTTCAGCCTCAGATCGCTGCGTTAACCCTTAGAAATTGACCAGTCGAGTGGTCATTCATTTCGTGGGACTTCGGTGGGGAGAATTAATCATAGGAGGCAAGGGTAAACAATTAGACGACGATGAATGTCAGTTTTAATAAAAAGACGCAATTAAATCAGAAAACAAACACGGCAGAATTCGTTGTATTCACACACGCTCGGATATAAAAAAAAAAAATCGTTTCAGCATATTTTTTGTCGCACCAGTTTTTTGCCCTTTTGCGTAATTTTTGCTCTCAAGCTTTCATTAAAAAATACCAGGTATGGAAACCAATGACAAATTATCATATCACTTTTTTTTTTCACTTAACAGTCCAGTTTAGACAGAAAATGTTTTTAAGAAGGGAGATTTCTAGCTCCTGAATTTCCTGCAGTTGAAGTTTACACCGTCCAACAAATGACATGTTTTTTTTTCGAATTCGAAAAAATAGAAAATATCTTATTTTGAGGATGGCATACTGAAATTTTTCATAGGAAATTGGACATTTCATAGCATAGATCAGCACATGTTACTAGTATACACTGTACTCTAAAGCACGTTTTGTGTTAAAAAGAACACAATTTCAGTACTATATGTAGTAACTTCAAGTGACTAAAAAATCCCGAAGCAGATGTTGTCATTTTACGGCTGTTTCGATCAGAATAACACATAAATTGATGGATAGTTTAGATTTAAGATCAGACTGCACGTTCGACCTAGCCTTGTCTTGATCTTCAATGTTCGAAACATCTGACACTGTCATCCATCTTTAGGCTAGCAACTTTACATGCAACAACAATGGCTTTGAGTACAATTGAAAATTTGCTCTGTAGACAAAAGCCCAGCGTCTTTTGGAAAAATAAATCCTAAATATTGTTATAAGTATGATAAATACGTGAATGACTATCATCATCATCATCATCATCATCATCATCATCATTATGGTCATAAAAATTATTGCATGAATCAAACATTGCGTCATCATCACCATGGTCATGAAAATTATAGCATGAATCAAAAATTGAAATTTTCTGGGAATGGTACGAGATCCTTTCTCGTTCGCAAAAGGCCTTGGCTGCCGATTAGATTACATGTACATGGACTGAAAAAAAAAAAAACACATCAGTTTAAACTGTAATTGTAAACAAATTAATACTTTGAAGATTGGCCGAGTATCTAAATCTTTGGATTAATCGTAAACATAGAAAAATTTTGCTGCTGCGTTCGAAGTAATTGTATCTAAAGAAACACTTTGAAAGTGATAAATGCGTTCATCACCCTGTTTCTCTGGTCGGTACATAGTACATTTTGGTACAAAAATAAATGACAGTGGTTTAACGCATCAATGACGGTTGGTTTCTATCTACAAAAAATATCATCAATTTTGTCATACATGTACCAAAAACATCATTACCTTGAAGGTTGGGGGTTCTCTCAAAATAAAATTTACGAGTAAGTGATTTAGGCCGTCAACACATAAGCCATGGTGCAGGCATCGCTTCGTCTTACTTGTACAAATGAGGAAACAAGAGAAATAAAATGCTAATATCTAGGTAAAATGGGAAACGAAGTGGAAAAGAAAGTAATTGCTTAAAAAAAAAGCAGTTGCTCCTTTTGCCACTCTGTTTTCTAAAGTTGTCTACTAAATGGGCGTAGAAAAATCATCTTTTGGGTCGACATGGA
Source organism: Hippopus hippopus (assembly GCA_946811185.2). Classification (NCBI taxonomy): domain Eukaryota; kingdom Metazoa; phylum Mollusca; class Bivalvia; order Cardiida; family Cardiidae; genus Hippopus; species Hippopus hippopus. The sequence goes on along the minus strand of OX328101.1, from coordinate 42,804,953 downwards.
TTGGATTCAAGACACACAGATTTCGATTTCGGAATTTTCTAAAGTATGGTCAGAAACGTGTCTCTTTCAGAATAACAACTTTTTTAGGCATATACATAGATTGTCTCTGTACATGTAGGAATGCAAAGTAACCAAGCAACGTTCATCATTCATTTATAATTGAGAATCATATTTTATCTTTCTGTTGGATTCTCACTGACCGAAATTTCTTAACCCTTTACCACACAATCCCGAAATTTCACGACGCTGAGAAAGAGGCCCTTTCTCCTTTTCTCAAAGCGTTTTCTCACTAGTTTCAGGTGCAAATCATTTGAGCCACATTTGATTAGTCGTCTGCAGTTGCTTTCAATTTGGACCAGTTTAAATTTTTTTCGTGTGATAAGAGTTAAATACTGTTCTCATGTTTAATTCTAAGACTATTGCTATCCGATAGACTTTGTACTTGATTAAAAGTTAAATGAAGAATTACAACTGCAAGTACTGATCGGTCTTTATTGGTAAATCAAGTATCATTGTACTTTCAAATAAAAAAAAAATGCCTTCGCAGTGGTATATACTGTCAATTTTCTTGTTTGGTTGTTTATTTTGTTTTTATATTTTAATATGTCATATCATCGATAAAAATCTAGATCTATATGTATTACGAACCGTTTACGAAATAATGAGAACAACAAGTTGGTACCGGATTAAGTTACAAAATTTGCATAATGCTATTAGTATATTACCCTATCTTTCTGGATAAAATTAACTAATATTAGCATAGAAGATTTTTTTTTAAACATCAAATATGGATAAGAGAAATGTTTAAAATAGATGAAATGTTTAAAATAGATACTTGAATTAGGAATATTACTTCTAAAGGCTGTTATTCCTTGTGACATTCGCCATTCTACCATCAGTGAATGCATTTACGATTTCGACACAACTAACAATGTAAAATTTACATATCTTTAAGCATTTCTTTCCAAGTTATGAAGCGAAAATCTCGTATTTTTTCGTCAATATATACTGACTAGGGTAAACTCTACGATAGATTGTATACATGTACTTTTAGGATTTGTTTACTAGTATTTGATGTTTTACGGTTGTAAAAAGGGTTTTTATAAATTTTATCACTGCAGAAAAACGGGATGATAAAATGATTAATGTCCTCATAACACCTCCGTATTTTTTTCTTTTCAAACTCTTAACAGCTCGCAATCATTCAAAAGTACAGCAAATAAACTTTAAAAAAAAGGACTGATAAAAATGAAGAAACTCTTACAACATTAGCAGATATAAATATATAAAAATATTTCAAACATAATTTTTATCATATACATAGGAAATAATAGAAATTTGATACCATATAAAGTGACAGCGAAAATTTCATTAAACACTTGTTTTCATCTAAAGACCCACATTACAACATTAAAAAAAAAATCAAATAGATAAATTACTTTTCCCCACGCGATCTGTCAGTCAGGCGTAACACTTTTGCAGACATTTTTCAAGTATTGAAATTTTGGTGCGCAGTTTATTTATTAATCGTATCAATGTATTTTTTAAACGCCGTTTTGATCAGAAAATTTCTTCTTTCGATTTCATTTAACTGTTTAAACAGCAAAGTTTTTGACTCGTCCAAATTAAAAGCTTTTCCAGATAACGACATAGTTATGTGGCTCAAATGGTGTCTCTAGAAGGAAAGAAAATAGCACGGAAAACGGAGAAAATGGTGGTAACCAACGTTTTCTCCCTTTTAAACAATGTTGTCTAACCTCGCACTTTCTACCATTTGAGCCTCAATTAATTAATCTTCTGTAAATGCTTTGAATTTGGGCAAGTCTGAAATTTTCTCGTCTGGTACATAATTAACACAAATGAATGTAGAAATGGACAGGCCATTGCAATATATGTTGAAACTAAAGGAGAAAATTTTACCAGAGAACTGTATTACCTGAAACTCTAATTAAATTTGAGTTAAGCTCTGTGAAAAGTGGGTTGAATACATGTACTAAAATTATCGACTCTTCTCAGCCTGCGCAGTTTGCTAAGGCTGACATGGGTCGAAACTTATTGCTAATGGTCAATTTTCTTCATGTCAACGGACTATTCTACCTAATGATTCAGTCGGATGTTAGGCAAAATTGATTTTGTGGGTCCATAGTTATATGGCCTGCAACACGGGAAAAGGGGCATTCGGACATTTGCGTAAAGTGTCGTCTCGGATCAGCCTGCGCAGTCCGCGCAGGCTAATCCGAGACGGCACATTACGACTACATTAGATTTTGTGATACAGTAGACTTCCGCAAAACAGAAAATTACATAAAAACGGAAAGTGTCGTTTCGGATTAGCCTGCGCGGACTGCGCAGGCTGATCCGAGACTACACTTTACGCAAAGGTCCGAGTGCCCCTTTTCGCGTGTTGCAGGCCATATAATGACGTGCTCGTTATAATTAGTCAAGGAGATGCATTAGACTCCTTTTGCCAGAGCATGGCTCATTTCAAGTTTTAAATCACCATTGAATTCCAGGATTGGAGTAAGAGGTCTAATTTTCATGGCGGCAATATACATTTTGTTGACCGTAATTCGCCCTGGACTTCCGGTAGAACACTGTATTAACCCTTTACCAATGGACAAAACGGAAGGAAGTATTTGAGACGACAAAAAATGAGACTCAAATAATGGGGATTATCGTTGAAGGGGCAGAAATATTCAGAGAGAGAGAGGGAGGAAATGCTACTTACTATAGCATTCTTCTCTTTTTTCAAATTTTTTCTTTAAAAAGCTTTCTTCCTCAGCTTCGGAAAAGAAAAAACACCGGAACTGTTTGGGCAATAGCAACCAGTTTGTTCAGTAGGTGGTTTCTGGCAATCCTCGATTATTTTTGTTCCACCCTTTTCGGTCTTCTGCATGAGGGAGTCTTTATTTCCCCCTTTTCTCCCTTCCCCTCCCCCCCTCCCCCCCCCCCCCAAAAAAAAAAAACATAAATACAATTGATACCCCTTTTCATCCATCTCGTTTTATTTAGGAGAACAAAAACAAATAACAAGACAAGCTATCTTCAAACGGTGCTATTCACATCCAAACCCGAACTCCTCGCCCACCATTTTTGGGTAGGCTATCAAAACTTATGTTGTTTCTACCTAGTGTTAAAGTTAACCCTTAATGTGCCTTTCATAATTATAAGTAACTTTTGCCGCCAGTGTAAATCAAGATCAGACTGCATAAAACCTGCAGTTTGATTTCTCATCTACATGGACCACTTTGCTGAGACTTTCTTGACAAGAGCAAACCTGAAACTGCAATTAAGCTATGCTCTGTGAAAAGGGGGCTTAATGCATCCACGAAAAGTGTCCAAACTTTTTGCTTTTGGTAAATTTTCTGCATGTCAAAGGACCAGTGTACTTCATAATATCGTCAGTTTTTAGAAAAATGAATTTTATGGATCAATAATAATGTGGTGTCATGCTTGGTATCATGCATCACGGGAATGCATTAAACTCCCTTTTAACAAAGCATGGCTCAATTATTTAGGTCTTATTTCTAGTCTGAAAGTGTCCATCAGGTTAACCCGGCGCTCTAAGGGTTTGGACTGCAATGTTTGTTAAGACAGCTGTTTATCCGCCAGATATACGACCTGTAACAAAGGGAAATATCAACATTAACGAAGCTTTATAAGTAATACTAGAATATATTTGAAAAAAGAAAGAGTAGCAAAAGTAAAATTTGTTCGTTCACCACCTTGTTTTCAAAAGTTATCTGATGTAAGACGAAATTGCTCGTTCACCACCATGTTTTCAAAAGTTATCTGATGTAAGACGAAAAAATAATCCCATTTGTCGGGGGTAAACTACGATTGCTTTCACAGCCACCAGGTAGTAATTTTTGGCCAAAATGATAATTGCACTGGAAATCTTTTCCAAAGCCTCGAAAATAGTTTAATCTATTTACTAAGGAGCGAAAAAAGTTAGGGCGATTCAAGCATTGGAAGGAGAGACAAGTTTAGTATCTATCATGAAATATTTTCGTATAACCACACACCCGCGTTTAATATTTCAGTCTATCCCTTTATCTACAGGCTCCTAACGTCATATTTAACGATAAAGTGTTAAAGACACTCCTTTGAAAAAAAAGAGTTTCTTTTTTTATGTCGTGGACTGAATAAATGGCTTTTTTGCGGACAACGTAGATCAAGATCAGACTGCACAAAACGTGCAGTCTGATCTTCGATCTCTGTCGCCCGCTATTGCATTCCATAAATGAATTGAAAAAAAAAACTTTATCTCCGGCGGACTTTTATTTTCAGTCGCCCTACCCAAAAATTGTTTATTTACTATCGAAAGAGTTGGTGTAAAAACCGGTGAGACACAACAAATAACCCAAAAAAGTCCTCATGATTCAAATATGCTTGGGGCTTTGACATCAATTCGAATTATCATCGTAAAGGAATTGTCACAAGCGGGCTCGAATAGGGTAGAAATCATTGTGCGAAATGGAGAAAAACTTTTTCACGTCACGGCATGCAGTCAATAGCTGTATTGTCCAAAGAGCAACTGTTTATCAGACAACAAAATTTTAGAATTGTCCAAATTCAAAGCACTTGCAGACGATAAAATAAATGTGACTCCAAAAATTGGTAATAATTATAACAACAACAACAACAACAATAATAATAATAACAACAGTGATGATGATGGTGATGCTGCAACATACTGTGCAATAAGGATCCAATTACTTTCCGTATTTAAATCACCTAATTGTCTTCATCAACGTACCTTTCTAAAAGTGACTACGGTGTTTTAGCTGACCGCAAGTTTACCATTTTTACAAATAAAAATGAAAATTCAAACATTTAACTATTTCTAGATGTGATTATTGTCTTTTGTTCACTATTTCCTTGTGTTTAATATAGAAACTTGAATGGCAAACTTTCTGTTCAACAAAAGACGTAAGCTCTTTTATAGCATGGAGTACAAAAGAACCTTTTGCGGATGGTGCAGATCGACATCAGACGTTTATTCTGACTTTGGATCACTGATGCTGAATTATAATTAAGAACTCTGTATTTTAAGACCTCCAAAAAGACAAGCCGATTTGTTTGACGGTGACAAGATCTCGTATCCGCATCATTGATTAAAGCTGCATTAAACCAGACTTCAGCCATTTTCTTTAATCAAGATCCTGGCTGACCTGGGCAGATAGTTTGCTATTGATCAATTTTCTATATGTCTAAGGACCAGTTTACCTCATGATTCAGTCAGTTGTTAGACAAAATGGATTTTTTTTATCTATAATTGTGTGATTACTTGCTTGGTATAATGCATCACGGAGATTCATTAAGCCCCTTTTCGCCTGAGCATGGCTTTTTTTCCTTGTTAAACAGAAATGGGTATCCCGTGACAAACAGTATAAAAAATATTGAAAGGAAATTTTTCAGAAAAAAAAAAGAATATCGAAAAAATAAAAAAAGGGGTATTTCTTATATTTTCTACATATTGTCTTTCTGTCTATATCGTTGTTTTTAAAGCCATCTTTGCAAGCAAATAAAGATTATTACTTTTTGTTAAACTTTGATCAACATAAAAAGAAAACAATTTTAACGGGGGAAACAGTTGATGCTTATCTATTTATTTCATTGTGCCATTTTGAAAAATTATTTATAGTGTTTTAGCATATATAGCAGGACATTGTCCAGTTGTTTTATGCAAAATATAACCAAAATTATGTAAATCTGGTCTTGTGTTATGACTTTGTTATTTCATACTTAGATTTTTCTACATGCTCTCCATGCTTACGAACATTTCGTACATTCATTTATTTCCTGCTGGATATGGACACGGCTTCTGTTGCTTTTGAAGACAATGTAGATTCGAGATCAGACTTCACAGGAGGTGCAGTCTGATCTTAAATCTACCGTGTCTGCTGCTTTAGTTACATATTCCAACCGAAACAATATTGAAATAGCAATATTTTCGGTTGTGTTTCCTTATTTAAAAGATTCACTCAATTAATACAGCGTAATACATTAGTACTAAATTTACGTAGAGGTTGTAAAAGACTTTGAAAGACAAAGCCAAAGCTATTGGTGAAAATCAAGCGCGAATTAGAAACCGCCGTCTGTAAGTACGAGTATGTTTCAAAATGAGTTCGTTTAGCCTTAAGCTGCTTAAAATATGAAAAGGCCATTTCCAACCAATCGTAATATCCGACATATTACATTTTTTGCAGTTCCTTTTACCACGGCGTACAGAGTAGATCCAAGATCAGACTGTATTTTCTGTGAAGTCTGATCTTGATTTACACTGTCCGCAAAAGCGTTATGAAGTTCTAGCTTTGCAGCCATAGGGTAAAACATAACCGCAAGTGAAGTACAGTAAAGAACAGAAAAGAACGGAAAATGATTTAATAAAGAAACAAAGCGCAGTCATGTTTCGACAAACCGGCCTTCAAAAGGAGTTACGGACACATTCGGAAATGAGATTTTTGGAATTCTAATTTAGTTTTGTTTTAGGTTTGGGGATGAATATACGTCATTGTGCCTGTATTAATATTCGAAAGAAGGAAAAAATTAATAAAATAAAAAAAAAATCACGTGACATACTGGACGAGCATTTCTTTAACAAAGATTTTCAGGATGCCTCCTGAACATTCTCATTTCTTCCAATATTAAAATTCTTCACCAAACAACCCCATATTTTAAGACCAGAAGCAAGAGAGCTAATGAAAACATTTTGGGAAAAGGAGGAATTGCTGGTAAAATGTCTTCTTCCCTTCAAAGACAAATACTGTCACTTTAGTCGCTTTATCTTTTTTGTCTAAAAATGTTCTCACTTTTCAAGTTTAGAATTTTGAGATCTGTTAGACGTAACTTAACCCTTATCCTGCTCAATAACTAAAATGAAATTTTCAGTTACATAGTAAACCCCCAATATTGCTATTTCAAAGTTATGTTTTGGGGAATAATATCTCCTTATCGGACAGTGTAGATTCAAGATCAGACTGCACGTTCTGTGCAGTCTGATCTTGATCTACACTGTCCGCAAAAGATCAGTGAGTCGCGCTTAGCAGCCTAGGGGTGAAATGTTTTCCCGACTCTTATTTCTTCACTGTGATTATAGTTAAGCTGGTTTTACTACCTTACTTTTTTCTAAGTTATGGTCATAATTCACCACCCAATCATTTTGTTATGTCTTATTTTTTTCATCTTTTAATTATCATTCCATTTTGGAAAAATTACTCTGGGTTCTATCGCATGATAAAAAATACTGTATTTTTTGTAGTATTATTTACATTTATAAGCCATTAACCCTTAGGCTACTAAGCGCGACTCAATGACCTATTGCGGACAGTGCAGATCAAGATCAAACTGCACAGAACGTGCAGTCTGATCTAGCATCTACACTGTCCGATGACGAAATATATTTCCACCAAAAATAACTTTAAAATAGCAAAACAAGATGTATATGTATTTAGGTTTTTACTACCGACTTGAAAGTTTTATCTTGGTTTTTTGGTAGGTTAAGGGTTCAAACTTGGAAAAAAGTGACGACAATTTCTGAGAATGCTGACAACAATCCTTTACCAAGCAGGCTCGTGTTTTATTAACACTGACGTAGAGCCTATTGAAAACACTGTAAGGTGTAAAATGCTGGTAACCATAAGGATAAGAAGGGTAAAAAAAAAGGTAAATCCAAGAAAACGTAAGTCACTTTAATGGAAACTGTAGACCGAGTCAGACTACAAATAATGTGCAGTCTGATCTTGGATGCGCTATCTATATATCTGCGAATCATTCTGACCAAAAATCTTCTACAATTTTTTACACTTCTGATACTGTTATAGTTTATTAATATGTAAACGTACTTGCATGATTTTCCTTTCTCTTTTGTATGATAAGCATAGAAAATGAAATTTCAGTGATAACTGTGAATGAAAACGCTTGGTTTGAGGAAGTGCTTAATTTTTCTTATGTGTTCGCTTTCTTTCACAGATGTATATAACGAAAGCTTTACCAAGCAATCCCGGGTTTAAAAGACCCTCAGGAAGACGGGATTTGAAAACATTGTGGGAAAAGGAGAAAATGCTGGTAACCAGCATTTTCTTCTTAGCCCACAAAGTTTTCTACTTTATCAGAAACCTGCAGCTTACTTGTACCAATTTCAAACTTGTCCACTTCAGTTTCTTTTGAGTTGGACAAATCTAAAATTTTGTCGTTTGGTGAAATGTAAAAATGTATCTATCTGTACACTTGCGAGGCAAAGGTTATTCTGTGAAGACGTGTCAGGGAACAGAATATAAGGGGAAAACAAAATACAGAACATGCACGCACCAGAAGCTTTCGAAATATCCTTGTAAATATGGGTAATCAATATTAATTCAGGTCTGATACACGAATACACATGAAAACAATGTGGCAAAAAGAGAAATTTCTTGTTAATAGGAATTTTTCATTTTGCCACGATGTTTTCAAAGGTTGTCCAGGCAGGGACCAGAAAAAGTTGCCTGCAGTTTGTAACGTATTATGCGGCCTTTTGAAGATTCGAGTTTTCTAAAAGGCTCCATGTATGTGTGTGTGTTTTTTAACATGCTATCTACATTGTATTTTAACTGTTTGTGTGTATTTATACATTGTTTGTTAAGTATAAATGAAAGGAAGTATTTTTTGTTCTAAGTTTATGCCTTGAAAAGGAAAACTTATATAATTATGATTATAATAATGCTGATAATTATGTTTATGTTTATATTACGTCGATAACCAAATCATGATTGCTTATACATGTGCTTTTGAAATATGGACCGAATTCTTTAGTTAATTCTTTACCAAACGACAAAAATCATTGGACTTGTCCAAATTCAAATTATTTGAAGACGACATATTAACCCTTTACCAAACAATCCCTGGTTTTTACGACCCTGAGATAGAAGCCTTCTGAAAACATTGTGGGAAAAGGAGAAAATGCTGGTAACCAGCATTTTCTCCTTTTCCCACAATGTTTTCTACTCTGCTGGAAACAAATATCAGTTTTTGAGTTACGTTTATTTTGTCGTCTGCAAGTGCTTTCAATTTGGACCTGTCTAAAATTTTGTCGTTTGGTAAAGGGTTAAATGTGGCTCAGATTGTTGGATATCTCTTGGAAATGGTAGAAAACATTGAGATTAAAGGAGAAAATACTTTTTACTAGCATTTTCTCCTTATCCTACCATTTAAAAAAAAAAAAAATCTTCTTCAGGATTGTTTAAAACACGCGACTGTTTGTCATGGAAAAGATTTTACCCATTTCTGCACTATAGGCGAAAATGCTGGGTTATGCGGACGGAATAGATTCAGATCAGGCTACACAGAACGTACGGTTTGATATTGGATCTATATCGTCCGCTTGTTTAGTGCCTATAAGATAAAAATCTATGAGTCATGCGCGGTGAAAACGGGGCTAAACGCATCTGTGAAAAGTTTCGACCCAGGCTTACCTGGGCTGAAACTTTTCGCCATTGGTCAGTTTTCTGTTTGTCCAAGGACCAGTCTATCTCATGATTGAGTCAGTTTTAAAAACTCTTAGCTGTTATGGATCCATAAGTATGTGATGGCTTGCATGGTATGATGGATTACGAAGATGTAACAGGCTCCGTTTTGCCAGAGTAAGACTCCTATATGGTCTGCAACACGCGAAAAGGGGCATTCGGACATTTGCGTAAAAGCGTCGTCCCGGATCAGTCTACGCAGTCCGCGTAGGCTGATCCGAAACGACACTTTCCGTTTTTAGGTTATTTTCTGTTTTGCGCAAGTCTACTATAGCACAAAATCTAATGTAGTCGTAAAGTGCCGTCTCGGATTAGCCTGCGCGGACTGCGCAGGCTGATCCGGGACGACACTTTACGCAAATGTCCGAATGCCCTTTTTCGCGTGTTGCAGGCCATATCAGTTTCAGTGAACTGTATTTCTAGCTGTCAAAAAGGGTTCGAATTTATATCTTTGATGCTGAAAGGTCTCAAAACATCATAATGTTCTTGTTATGAGGCGCTTTTCATGTTTTCTCTATATTTTCAAGAGTTTACGTTGACAAAAACAGTCGTTTGCAAAAAAAAAACCAGAAATATCATAACTAAACTTTAGACGTATTATTGAAACTTTTATGTGTTCGAGTTACCAATAGCTCACTGTTTACGATCGAAATAGCTATAAATACAAACAAAACTCAAACTTTGATATCTAAATTATAAAAGTTGAAGTCTCAAGTCAAGATGTTAGGTATACATGTATCAGTTTAGTTCTTTATTCGAAAAAATAAACATTGACCCTTAGCCTGCTATATGCGACTCACTGACCTCTTGCAGACAGTGTAGATCAAGATCAGACTGCACAGAAGGTGCAGTCTGATCTTCGATCTACACTGTCCGATAAGGAGATATGTTTCACCAAAAATAATTTTGAAAGATTATTCGTGTTTTTACAGTCGATTTGAAAGTTTCATTTCGACTTATTCAACAGGCTAGGGTAAAGAATACAAAGACATCTTGTTTGTAACGTTTAGAACATTTTGTCGTATACAAACGAGGAAACAGTGTGACACGTTTTTGTCAAATCAAACAACAGAGATCAAACTTTATGTTAACAGCTGATGGAAGATATTAATTTAATCATTTAGAACTATCCAGGCTGACTGTAGACTTGTCTTTTTTTTTTCAAATTACGTGACGGAACACTTCAAGAAATGTATCCTATTGCAACACCGTAGAAACATTGTGGTAAAAGGAGCAATTGCTTGTTACAAGCAATTGATCCTTTTCCATAATGTTTTCCAAGAGCTGTCCGCTTCAGGCCGCCTGAAATTTTTACTTTCACAGACTTAATTGAATGAATTTAAATGATGCGAGGAAACCTGTCACATTAATTTTTCTGAGTTAAATGGCAACAGCCCTTTCTTTTACCCGCCCAAGGCTCGGGCAATAAACTGGTTTGGTTATCGGCTTGGTATTTAGTTTCATTACATAGTTTTATGATGATGATGATGAATATTATGTGGAAAACAATAAACACTCAATTTTCTATTGCTTTGTTATCATGATTTGCTTCTTAAGCCATTGATCCCATCTCCCTTTACTGTCTGTCTGTCTGAAATGTGTGTATCTCTCCCTCTCTCAGTCCATTTTACCCCTGTTTCGACGATGATTATGTGGGAAAGCAGCCAGTGGCTTGGAAAGAAAATTGTGCGAAGTACTGGTAAAAGAGACTCCAGGAACGCATGGATAGGTGCACTGGCCACCGCGATATAACTGAAATAATGTTGAAAACGGCGTTAAACACCATATAATCAATCAATCAATCAATCAATCAATCAATCAATCAATCAACCATTTTACCCATCTGTCTACCAATTTTTTTCAGCATTGTACCATTGAACATGGAACCTTATAAATGCTCAGTGAAAAATAGATGGCCTTTTTAATGTTGAAATAAAGCATTCTACGGCAGCAATCAAGTGGCTGGTGTTTGTAACATGCAACATTACAAACATTGTATTTGTATCGCAAAATCAGGGAGCACAGTCGTATAGGCTGATTTGTCACTCTCTTCGCATAGGAATGATCAGAAAACGTTTGGCTCAACACGATTTGTAAATGTCAATTTACTTCAACCCAAAAAATTCTTACCACAAAATACACATTTAAGAAAGTTAATGAAACCATACAATAAAGAAAGGGCAACATAAAGAACATGATATGGATATACATATACTTACAGATTGGCAGGTTAGTTTTCTATACTTAGGGAGACGGATAGACAGACAGACAGACAGACAGACAGACAGACAGACAGACAGATAGATAGATAGATAGATAGATAGATAGATAGATAGATAGATAGATAGATAGATAGGCTGGCAGGCTTGCAGGCTTGCAGGCAGTAGATAGATAAATAGATAGATAGATAGATAGATAGATAGATAGATAGATAGGCAGGCAGGCAGGCAGGCAGGCAGACAGACAGACAGACAGACAGACAGACAGACAGACAGACAGACAGACAGACAGACAGACAGACAGACAGACAGACAGACAGACAGACAGACAGACAGACAGACAGACAGACAGACAGACAGACAGATAGATAGGCAGGCAAGCAGGCAGGTAGGCAGGCAAGCAGGCAGGCAGGCAGGCAGGCAGAAAGACAGACAGACAGACAGACAGATAGATAAGCAAATTCAGTTATTTCATGGACGGACGTTAGGTAAGGGTTGCTTGTAAAAAAACTTTAATTACAGGGTTAAGGGTAAGCAGTCCGACAAATCAATATAAATAGACGGTCATCAACCCTTTACTCTTGCATGAATCGATTTCAGGTTCAATGAAAAATGAGCATCGATGTTTCTTTTCCCGTTTGACACGATAAGAAATTCTTACTTTTTTAAACAAATTAGATATCTCAAGTGAAGGGAGTGGACTGTGAGAAAAGCATCTTTAAAAAAAAAAGATTGGTTCTTTGGATCGTTTTGATAAATTTAGGATAGAAAATCTCTTTCAGTTTGAGTTTTAACTTTTAACAAATGCTGCTAACGTCGAATCAAGGGACAAATCGATAACTTCATTTAACTCACCCTCTCCGTCATTTACCCATAGCGCTAAAGAAATGAAACTCAATTTGTTTTAAATTTTGAAAACTGTCCATAGAGAAGTGTGTCTCACAAGAAACCAAACAGTCAGCAATTAAAATTAGACCGCAGTCACTGCTCAGTCTGAACTAGATCAAAAGTATTTACTAAAAGCGCCCAATTTCATGCACAGTATTGTTCTCTGGTTGAAACTTTCTCAAGCAAATCTTTAGCAAATCTAATTTGAACATCAGACTAACTATTCACCAAAAGAAATACTGCATTTTCGACTTGTCCAAATTGAAAGCATTTGCAGACGACAAAATAAATTTTGCGCAGATAAGCAAATTTAGATAAAGATTGGGTAGAAAACATCGTGGGAAAAGGAGAAAATGCTGGTTACCAGCGTTTTTTCCTTTCCCTCCAATGTTTTCAAAAGGCTTCTTCCTCAGGGTCGTTAAAACTCGGGATTGTGTGGTAAAGGGATTGTGTGGTAAAGGGTTAAAAAAAGGGGGGGCCCTCCGTCCACATAAAGCTCTCCTATTGTCGGATGGTTTGCTTGATAATGATCAGATGTTCACTTGTAACTGTCCATTTTTCTTAGGTTTCCTTTCTTCTTTAAATAAAAAACACACTCACAGGATCACAGAACGATATGGAGTTGTACAAGAAAGAAAAAGAAACAAATGTGCACAAGCCTACAGGCATTCCCATTACCCTGTACCACAGAATTTAACGAACATGAGAAAAGACGCTTTTTGAAAACATTATGGGAAAAGAAGAAAATGCTGGTAACCAGCATTTTCTTCTTTTCCCACAATGTTTTCTACCATTTTAACGAAATAAATTATCTTTTGAGCTACATTTAAAGTTGTCATGTAAATGTTTGCAATTTCGCCGAGTCTGAAATTTTGGAGTTATTTTTTTTTAAACAACATTGGTCTTGGTAATGAAACCAAACGATTCAAGAATAGATTTATCGACTGAATGGTGTTTTACAACAATTTCAACATTATTTCAAAACATGCAATTTGCCTTGCAAAGGATAGAAAATGTTGTTGGGGATGCTGGTTTCCTGCATTTTTTCCTTTTTCAACAATGTTTCCAAATGTTTTCTCTCAGGTTTGTTAAAAGTCGAGATTGTGTATTATAGAGTTAGACTTCGATAAAACGTAGAGATTATTTAGTTGGTAGCAAAAGTGTTAAGGTACGAAATCAAGCAACCTTGACGGATGATCTAATTTTATATTGAGACCTGAAACCTAACTCTTTACCAGGGGACGAAATTTAGACTTGTCCAAATTCAAAGTATCTTGAGACGACAAATTTAAGTGTGGATCTAATGATAGATTTTCTTTCAGAAATGGTAGAAAACATTGTGGAATATGGAGAAAATACTCGATACCAGCATTTTCTCCTTTTTCCACAATGTTTTTAAAGACGTCAATCCTCAAGGTCTTTGAAAATCGGGATTGTTTAGTGAAAACTTAATTGACTGATTAATGCCCCGGATCAAAGGGATTTTTATAACCGCTTTTGGCAATTAGGAGCCGAGTATTGATACATCGCATATTTCATGCGCCCACTTAGCTGTCCATTTAAATCAATTTCCAGATAGAGAGAGGGAGGTGTCCTAGACCTTAAGAGGCGCTATTTGTGCTGCTGACTTGAGCTATCAAGCAAATTTTGAGCTTTTCCGGACAGTACAAGATCAGAAAGCACGGAACAAGCAGTCTGATCTTAAATTTACACTGAGCGACACGGTGCCTTGTAAAATTCCAAAACTTTGGTTATAACCATTAGCCGGAAATGTCCATTAGATTTATCAAGCGGTAAGGAGATAGCTGGGTATCGAAGAATTGAAGATTACGGATTAAGATCGAACTGCACGCCTAAAGACCTAAACACAACGACCAAACGTTTGTCAATTTTGTGATAGTTTCTTGCAATATTCAGTCTAGCATAATTTGATATATTACAATTTAACCCTTAAGATGCTAAGCGCGACTCACTGACCTTTTGCGGACAGTGTCGATCAAGATCAGACTGCACAGAACGTGCAGTCTGATCTTGGATCTACACTGTCCGATAAGGAAGATATTTTTCACACAAACACACACAAACAAAAAGTTTGAAATAACATTATACAGGTTTTTACTATCGACTTGAAAGTTTCATTTAACTTATTTAGCAGGATAAAGGTTCACACTTGGTAAGTCGAAGCACAGACAGTTTATAAAACTTACATCTTTCGTTTCATTTCTTTTCGCGTATAACAAATGGAAATGAGCAATGCATCGTCTTGATGCATGATACAAAACAAGTCATCACATAATTATAGATCATAGATCAAAATACTTTTTGTAAAATAACCGATTGAATCATGAAGTAAATTGGTCCTTTGACATGCAGAAAATTTACCAATAGCCATAAGTTTAAGTCCAGGTGAGCCTGCGCGGACTGCACAGGCTCACCTGGTCGTTACTTTTTGGAGTTGCATTAAACCCCCTTTTCACAGAGCATAGCTCATTAATGTTTATCATGCATGTAGAATAATACGATAAACATGCTTAAGGTAACCCAGACTACACCCACATTCATACATATCTTTGAGTGAAAATTTCATGGTATATTTTTACAGTTATGTACTTGTTATAATAAGTTGCTTATTGATATTTGCATAATATTTTGATAATTCAAAGGAAGTAGTCAAAATTTGATTTCAGTATTTTATTTGGGACTTGAGGAATTTTATCACATTTAATTATCATTTCTTTTTCTAAAAAAGAGTTACAAGCCTGTAAAAATACTTAAGACAAACGAAGCTAGTATCAACCATAAATTGGTAGGTTAAAAGTCACGGGTAGGAAAATTCATAGGTAACTTCCCATTTCGTCTACTTCCCATTTTGTCAACTCCCATTTCGTCTACTATTTTTGCAATTATTCCAATTACGTCAAGTCATACTCAGAGCCAATGGCTCTCACGAGAAAATGTTGTGTTGGTCTTCCGGTTCCGAAAGTATCTGCTCAAAAACAACGGAAGAACAAGCAAGCTTGTCATTCTTTGTACTGATGTGTTCTTATGTCTCTAAATTTGGAAAGAAGGAGAATGTCATGCAATGCTTTGACCTTTCAGTGTTGTTAGAATCATTTGTGCCGTAGCTTGACAGTAGCCGAAATAATACGTCAAAGACCTAATTTCAGACTGATATTGCCATTAAATTAGCAAATGAAAGTGAGTTTTGCTGTCCTAAAAGCGTGAATTACTGTCTTGAACTTTTCTATTCGCTGCTGGCAAAGAACTGATAAGAATTCACATAAAACTGACATAAATAAACAAAGGCTCCGATTATGTGGGCCGGCTCTGCGTTTGTGGACCGGCTCTGAATGTGTTGATTGGCACCGATGGATTAGGCTTCCTTTCAAAAACTTATTTGTCGATTACTTATTTAAGACATACGCTCTACTTTCCCGTTAATACCCTTTATTCTAAAAGTTAAATTATGCATTTGTTTGATGAAACATGACTGAATTTCTTTAAATACAAAGGATTGATATCATTATTGAAAAATGTTGCCTAACATCTGTCTATCTAAATTTTCAGATTACTGTATTGTAGCTTTTGATTAGCCGAATGGTCAATATGTTACATTTGTAATGCTTACGTCGTAAATGCAGTCAACACAAAGGGGCTTTTAACCGCCTCTAAATTTGAGAAGGGGATGATGTCCGCCATTGCAAAATTGTGAAGGGCTTTTGACCGCCTTGTCCGTTTTAGGGCTAGGGGGTTGATTGATTGAATTTGCGTTTATTTATCGTCGCCACCGGTTTCCCATATGGGCGACGCCCCCTGAAGGCTGTTAGTATTGTTACGGGGGATAGTGCAGATACAGGACGAAACCCATCCTAAGTTTCGCCTGGTTCTTTAACGTGCTCGGTGTATAGCACCGTCACACCGGACCTCGGTTTAACGTCTCATCCGAAAGACTATTAGTAATTTTAGATGGCCAGCCGTGGGGATCGAACCCACACCCTCATGATCACGAGTCCTACGCTCTACCAACTGAGCTATTCAGGCTGGTCCAGGGGCTAGGGGATAATGACCGGAGGGGCTTTTGACCGTTTACCTTTTTCCACTTATCCTGATTAATGTTTAACGCGCAACAGTGTTGAGATACCAGGAAGAAACCATGACAATCGAAGCAAGGTTCACGTTCGTTGACGACGTTGACAGTCAACCCTTTACCAAATTATCCCATCTTTGAATGATCCCGAGCATGAAAGCTTTCAAAAACATTTTGGAAAAAGGATAAAAAGCTAGTTTTCCACACAAATCTCGTCATTTCAGTCACAGTAAAATTGTTATTAGGAAATGATTTAGAATTGGAAAAGTCTGAAATTTTGTAGAATGATAAAGACTTCAAAGAACGTGCATTGGTTGAAAAAAAAATTAGTATATTATCCAGTTTTCCTGATCATTTTATTCGCGTAGAAAAAGTGTTAAGTCTTTACCAAACGACAAAATGCTATATACATGTAGTTATCATATTTCTAAGCATTTACAAACGACAAATGAAAGGCGGCCCAAATGAGGAAAGTTGTATCTAGATAAGGTAGAAAACATTGTGGGAAAAGGAGAAAATACTGGTTACCAGCATTTTCTCCTTTTCCCACAATGTTTTCAAAAGTCGTCTTTCCCAGGATCGTTAAAAGTTGGGATTGAATGGTAAAGTGTTAAGATACAACGTAGAAACCAAGACAAACGAAGCTACGTTCACACCGTTAAATGACAGTTAACAGTCCACAATGATATAAGATAACAATGAACAAAGAAGAGGCGTCAGTTTTGACAGATACACATGTCAATTTCTATCATACCGAGCTGTCTGTCCATCGAACTGTTCGGATACCAAGTATGAAGTATACGTGTAACCCTGTACCAAACATATCCGATTTTTAACGATCCCGAGGAAGAAGGCCTTTGAAAACATTGTTGCAAAAAAGGAGAACTTGCTTGTAATCAGCATTTACTTCATTTCTCACAATGTTTTCCATCCTTTCAAGAACTTATTTCATTATAATTTGTGCCTTAATGATACTGTGGTCTCAACTGTTTTCGATATTGACAATTCTAAATTTCTTTTCGTCTCGTAAATACTTAACTCTTCTCTATACTGCAAATTTTTACTTGCCTAAATTGAAAGCATTTGCAGACGACAAATTCAGTATTGTTCAAATGGGAGAAAGGTGCCTGAGAAAGGCCAGAAAATAGTTGGTTACCAGCATTTTCTTATCATCCCACAATGTTTTCAAAAGCCTTCTATCTCAGAGTCATTTGAATCCGAGACCAGTGTGGTAAAGGGATGATGGACACTGTTTCTTGCTGATTGACAGGTCCGTGTATTGGTCATCTGTTGCGTTGATTACGTTATATTGATGATCTCTAAATGACCACATTAAGATTGGAAATCACATCTGTGGCCGTTGACCGTTAACCTCTTACCTGATAACATATTTTAAGACTCATCCATTTAAAAAACTATTGACCACGAAAGCCAAATTTGAGCAAAATGACGAGTTTTGTCTTTCACAGGATAGAAAACATTGTTTTAGCTCAACCTTCTACCACACAACCTCTATTCATAACAACCGCCACAAAGGAGGCTTTTGAAAACATTGTGGGAAAAGGGGAAAATGCTGGTAACCAGCATTTTCTCCTTTTCCCACAATGTTTTCTACCCCCTTCAAAAACAAATCTCATCATTTGAGCCATTTTAGTTTCTCCTCTACGAATAAAAACCTGTGCCAAACGATCCTGTTATTTTAATGCACTTAGACGGAAATATTTACTATCGTTAACTATCTATTACTTGAGTATACATAGAAATAATCATTTTTCGAAATATTTCTGGGTTTCAGGGAGAGTTGATCAAGATCAGACCGCATTCATGTGCATTTGAAGCTTCGTTTGCAATGAACACCAGAGGTCGAGATGCGCAATCCGGGCTTATTCCCAAATGCGCGGTTTGTTACATACAGTAAAGTACACGGATGGGACGAATGCAATAATGTATAGCTTATAGTGCATTAAATTTATTGATAGTAAACCGCTAATTATAACTCATCTTCGTGTGAAAACTTGATTATTTCCCCCTTTGTCGTTGCAGAAATTTGATGCACGATATTGGCTGAACTTTAGTGTAAAATTTTCGATATTATTATATTTTTTTCCGTTGTTCGACACGCATGACTGTATAGAGATCGATATCTTTGTTATTTAAGAGTCGATATAAAAAAATGTCCAGGACAAATTTCTCCTTTTGCCACAGTATTTTCCAAAGTTGTCTACTATCGATACGCATATATTAAATCACTCTGGACAGCAGACCACAGACCGTCGGGACGGATGTTAAATCTATATGTTAATACTCGTATATGGGGTGGATCAGAAAATCTCTCTACGAGCAATTTATCGGTTTGCAACAATGCTTTCAAAAGTGGTCTGCTGTATGGGGGATTTGATATTTTAACTCTTTGGCTGCTAAGAGCGACTCAAGGACCTATTGCGTACAGTATAGATCAAGATCAGACTGCACAAAACGTGTAGTCTGATCTTAGATCTACACTGTCCGATAAGCAGACTCTTTTCCCCCCAAAAATACATTTGAATTAGCAAAATTGGGTTTTTTCTACTATCGGTCTGAAAGCTTTATTTTACTTTTTGAAGCAGGATACGTGTTAATACACAACCACTCTGGCCACTGACCACCGATCAGTGATCGCTGACAGCTTACTGACAGATGTAGAGATCGATATCTTTATTATGTGAGGTCGATCAGAAAATCTCTCTTCGACTCTCACACCGTCCCTAGACAATGAACAGACGTGTTACAAAACAATCGAATATCGTTCTTTCAACCCGTTGAAGGCCAAATAAATATAACAGAAATTTTCTGTTTAATTGTTTGGTGTTTAACACCGTTTTCAACATAATTTCAGTTATATTGCAGCCGTCAGTGCACCTATACATGCTTTCCTGGAGTTTATTTTACCAGTAAATCGCACAATGTTCTTCTCAAGTCACTGGCTGCATTTCCAAATAACCATCGTCGAAACAATGATCAGCAGTGAGAGAGGAATGAACCCTGTCGCAATGACTATCATAAATTCTCAGAATGAAATATGCCGAGCTTGAGTTCCAAACCAGCGACCCGCTGTTCTCAGGTCCTGTGCCCTACCGACCGCGCAACCTGGGCTCGGCAGTTTTTCAGTCTTAAAGTAAGATCATAATTTGAGAAATTTCAAGGTTGTTACTGGCCATAACATCTGAGCAAAGCGGACAGTGTAAACCAACGATCAGACTGCATGTTTCGTGTAGTCTGATCTTTACCTACAGTGGCCGCGAAGGCAACTGCCGGAGTGAAAGGAGCTGTAAGGCTAAACACTTTACCAGAACATTAAAGTTAGGCTCTTTAAACTTAAAAGGATTTGCAGGCAACATATCAATTGTATCTCAAATGAAATTTTTTTAAACCCTTTACCGCACAATGCCGACTTTTAACGACACTGGGAAAGATGCCTTTTGAAAACATTGTGGTTTGTGACCCGGACCCGAATTTACCAACCACTCCAAAAACATTTTAAGTCTAACTCTCTGTTTTTTCTGAATTTCAAAGTAACGCTATTTCTGACTGGCTAAACCATTTCGTTTAACTAGTCAGTGATTAAGTTACGTTTTAAATGTAGAATAAGACTAAGAATGAAATTTAGAATGGTTGGAAAATATGAACCCTGCCAGGGACCGTATTCACCAACAATTCTTGAGAACATTCTTAGTCGTATTCTCCAAGATTTATTAGATTTGAAAGTAACACAACTTCTGATTGGCTAAACCAAATGGTTTAGCCAATCAGAAGTTGTGTTACTTTCAAATCTAAAAAATTTGGAGAACAAGACAAAGAATGTTCTTAAGAGTTGTTGCTGAATACGGACCCTGACTGCACGTTCCTTGCCGCTTGATCTTAGTTTACAATGTTCCAAAGTGAACCCAATGCTGTCTCATTTTAAAGGGTCCTATTTAGATTGATTGATTGATTGATTGATTGATTGATTGATTGTATGGTGTTTAACGCCGTTTTCAATATTGTTTTAGTTATATCACGGCGGCCAGTGCACCTATCCATGCCTTCCAGGAGTTTCTTTTACCAGTATTCCGCACAATATTCTTTCTAAGCCACTGGTAGCTTAACCATATTACCATCGTCGAAACATGGTCAGCGATGAGAGAGGAATGAATCCTGTCGCAATGACTATAATCAATCCTCGGAAAGAAATTTGCCGAGGCGGGGATTGAACCAGCGGCCTACTGTTCTCAAGACCTGTACACTATCCACTGGGCTACCTGGGCTCGGCAGGGGCCTATTTAGATTTCTTGTCCTGAATCAAAATTTCAGATAAAAGACTGGTAAATTTTATACTAAATAAATTGTATTTTTCTTTTATGTACGGACAAGTCTGAATTTTTGTCGTCTGGTAGAGAGTTAAGAGACTACGTATCTCTTAAGGAAAATACAACTAAAATCAAAATGTTTCCTTTACTTTTTCTTTCTTATCTATTTATGGTATTTCAGCAATTCAGCTATTTTCTTATGCAATAAAAAAACATAGATTCTATTTAAAGTCTGCAATGTTTATGATAATCTGAACAACCTTCTTTAAACTTTACTCGCAAGCCTATCAAATGAATAGAAAGTAAAAAATAGTTAAGGCTACATGTAGTTTAAGCTGCAAACTATCCCAACACATGGGACAGTTTTGTGTAACCAGTCTGCACTTCGTATTTTTTTGTTGTTGATTGGCCGTAAAGTACTTCAAGTTTCAAACCGTGTTTAGAAGCGAATTTCGCCTTTTTAATAGAAATCAGGGTTGAAAGATGATCCTTGATAAGATATATAATATAAGATATATAATAAGATTTATAGTAAAACCGTTTAATGGCTTTTTGCTCTTTGTTATTTTTGTATATGCACAGAAACTGATGTGATTTTTTAAAGGAAGAAGCTTCAAATATCACCCTTTCTCATGATGTTCACACTGAAATTTTTTGATGACTCATTTTGTCGACGTTTCCTTGATTTCATTCCTTTTTTGTAACGCGAGAAATTAACCAGTGTAAATGTTTGATTAAAAGATAAAGCACATTGAAATATTGTTCTTTTACTTAATTATACTCCTAGCCAACCGACTGGCTGAGACAGAAAGGATCGGCTGATAAAATGGCTAGTCTTAAATGTAGAACTAGCGGTCACTCACTGTCCGTCTGCTCCGTATCTTTGCCTCTCTTACCCTGACGACTTGTCGACCAACCCTTATCCTGCTAAATAAAAGAAACGAAACTTTAGGGCCGATAGTAAAAACTCAAATTTTGCTATTTCAAAGGTAATATTTTGGGGAAAGAATATTTCCAAATCGGACAGTGTAGATCGAAGATCAGACTGCACGTTCTGTGCAGTCTGATCTTGATCTACGCTGTCCACAAAAGGTCAGTGAGTCGCAATTAGCAGCCTAAGGGATAATGATAACGTATTAGTTCTTTACAAGATCATAGAAGTTTAGATTCGATGAACTTGTAAGCATTTATAGAATACAAAACGAATGCAGCTCAAAAGATGGTTTCTATCGCTGACATGGTAGAAAATATTGTGGAAAAAGGAGAAATGCTTGGTTCCAGCATTTTTTCCTTTTTCCACATTGTTTTCAAAAGCCTCCTCTTCTCCAGGGTCGCTGTAACACGGATTGTGTGGTAAAAGTTTAATGGTGGCAGAGACCGTTCTAAGAGACGATCAATAGCAGCTTCCTTTTTTTCGCAATACTGTAGCCTGCCGTGTATCGCAAAGGGTACAAGGGTTTGACAACCATCAAATTCAAACTCAATTTCCTTATTGTACATGTAGGCCACTGACCCAAAATACATTACAATACAAATAATCAAATCTCAACAGTTATCGGATTCAGGTAAAAAATACTCTTTGATGTTATTAGATCTATAGATCATAACCTATGCTTTTTCAGCTGCCTTTACCTTCATTAGTGCATTGATGTAGACTGCTAATTTTTGGACGGTAAACTCTTTTGAATTTTGCATTAAGCGGTAGAAACATTCAGTGCTAGTATTTCCCTTATACCAATTAAAAAGATATCTTCTTCTCTCTGCATTATAGTGAAAACATTGAAAAAATACATGATACTCATCCTCTATACACAGTATATCATAGTTCTGTCTACAAAAGTTTCATAGTCTGTTATCTCTTTCTACACCTGTATGCCTCCCAAGTTCGATATTATGGTTTGAGCATCCTAGACCATACTTTAGTTAGTTAATCTAACATACGGCTCAAAATTTAACATTTCCCCGCTCTGTTGAGATGATCAACGACACCAAGCCCTGAATAGGACCATTTTTGTTGGTTTCAAAATGCAATAATTATATTGTAATGCGGAATCAATAACTACATGGACCAATAGCAAAAAGTGTCGATCCAAGTCAGCCTGCGCGGAGTGCGCAGGCTGTCACGGGTCGATACTTTTCGCTGATGCATTGTATCACCAGAGTAGGATTTACAGAGCAGGGCTCAAATTATGATCATCGAAATGAACAAAACAGGAGGAAAAACAGCCTATCTCTTTACCAAAAGACAGAGTTCGAGACTCATCTATGTAAAAAAAAATGTAGACGACAAACCAAATTACGCTCATATGACGAAATTTGTCTTTGAAAGGTTACAAAATATTGTCGAAAACAGCCAAAATGCTGCTTAAAACACGGGAATGTTTGGCAAAGGGTAAAGAGAGAACCTGAGACGATTATAAATGTTCACGATTCTCCAGTTACGTCCGCAATTTCGGTAAAAATTAATGGCGATAAGATATAACATGATAGACATCATAAAGCACGCCTTACTTTTTTTCGGACAACATTATTGTTAACAAATCGGGCAAAATATCGATTATTCAAATATTGGATAATTCTGATTTTCCAGTTAATTCGACTTTACAAGCTTTTGGAAAAAGGAACAGCACAATCTATGACAGAATTATGTGAGGTTTGCAGGGCTTTTCTTAAACCCTTTGTCAGATGATACTGTATCCTAACGATCGTGAGGAAGAAAGCTGTAGAAACTATTGTGGGATAAAAAATGATGATAGCCAGCACTTTCTCAATTTCTTGCAATTTGTTGAACCCATTCAAAGGCAAATACCATCGCTGGAGCCACGTTTTGTCTGTCGTTTGCAAGTGTTTTTAAAACAGACAAGCATGAAAAGAACTGCACCATCACTTCTACCACAACCAAGGCACCACAACACCACAACCAACAACAAAGTGTATAACAATTATTTGAAGGTATGAATTATCAGTCCGAGCGTACACGGAAATTACATAAAACGAAGCGTTAAAATGATTCATAGGATATTTTAAAACAAAAAATAGCAATAAATAAATCCTTTACAGGCTTAACTCAGCCCAAAATGTATAAAGTCGGCCAAAATACAACCCACCGAGACTATGACAGGTTTTTATCTAAATACGCTTGACAAACCAAGCAGACAGTTCAGATCCTAGATCAGACTACACAAGGAGACAGTTACTATCCAAGGTCAGACTGCACACATCGTGATCTTGATCCAAACCGTCCGAAAAAGCTCTTGCTTTTGCTTATGGTGCTGAAAGGACTAACACTTTCCCAAACAATCCCTGGTTTTTACGGGTCAGGAATAGAAGCCTTTTGAAAACATTGTGGGAAAAGGAGAAAATGCTGGTAACCAGCATTTTCTCCTTTTCCCACAATGTTTTCTACCCTATCATATAGAAAAATCATCTTTTTAGCAACTGTTAATTTGTCATCTGCAAAATGCTTTCAATTTGGTCTGGTCCAAAATTTGCCGCTTGGAAAAGGGTTAAACAAAAAAGCATACACAAAGAGCGTAATGGACATTCAAGGTCATTAAGAATACCCGAGAGATTGCGATTTCAAGAGCATTTTTGTAAAAAATATCTCAAAAAATTGGACTGCATTACTCTTAGATCAAACTGCAGCCTTATCTTTATCTACAAAGTCCACAAGCAAGTTAAGTTTTGCTAGTTTTCAAAGTGTTCATCGTTTTACGTTTTATAAAAAGTACATAATGACGTAAATGACATGTTCATTGAGAAATCAAATTTAACCCTTTTTTACCTAGCTTCTTTTCAACGACAAAACAACAACAACAACAACAATGAATTGAGTGTGGTTTATATTATTACTTTTGTCTTTGGAATGGTCAGACATAGTGGAAAAAAAAGGAAACTATAATAGTTAACTCTCTACCACACAATCCCGACTTTTAACGACCGTTAGAAAGAAAGCTTTTGAAAACTTTGTGGGAAAAGGAGAAAATGCTGGTTACCAGCATTTTCTCCTTTTCCCTTAATGTTTTCTACCCTTCCCAAATCGATTTTCAATTTTTGATTCACATTTATTTTGTCGTCTGCAAATGTTTTGAATTTGGACTAGTCCAAAATTTTGTCGTTTGGTAAAGACTTAAAGGGTAAGTGAATTATGGGATCGTTCGGATAAGGCTCAACATTTAACTTTAGACGCCGTTTTTACATATACCTGAAACTGAGGCAAGATCCAACCGAGAAAAATGAAAAAAAAAAGTTCTTTTCGGAATGGCACTGAAGTTTTTTTTCTCACAAAACAGAACCTTGTTTTAAGTTTAATTTTTCTCATCTTACACACGTTTTAGGTATGTAATTTGTTACATCGTTAGTAAAAGCATTGTATTCCTATATACGGTATATTTCCAAACAATGGCTTTACTTTAACTTCCCTGTTAATCGATTATCATGGACCGAATCGGTGATCATAGCAAAGGACATATTTTTTTTAAAATGTAAGATATGAAATCAAGTAATTATATGTAAGCTTTTTCTAACTATTTTGCATCCACGGCAAATGTACACTTCTGTCAAGAAGTGGGTTGGTCTCATTCATAGAAATTTTTACATGTTCATGAACGCAAACTGTAATTCATTACATATAGGTATGTGATAAAAAAAGAATCTGTCATTTGTTAGCTTTTGAGGCAAAACTTTATTAAACACGTCTAGGAAAAGAAAACTTGCTAACTCTTTCAGCGCCAAATAAATAAACTCGACCACTTCCAACGGCTATAAATACAAGCCATTAAAACTTACAAAGATTTTGATTGTATAGGCTTGACTAAACAAGCGGTCGGTATAGATCCAAGATCAGACTGCACGTTCTGTGCAGTCTGATCTTGATCTATGCCGCCCGCAAAAGTCTTCGTTTTCGAATTGGGCGCCGAAAGGGTTAAACGAGCCTTCTCTCAATACACTACTGCATAAGGAAAACATGTCTGAACTATCCGAAATTTGTGACGAGGCGAATCTATGGCTAATTGTCAGCTTGGTTTATAAAGGTCTGATCAATCCCTTCACCATTTTACCATAAAAAAAAATTACCATAAAAAATACTCTTGTGCCTTATACTGCGTTTGAAAACATCACGGTAGAAGGAGCAAATGCAAGCAATAGCTCGTTTTCCTGCAATCTTTCCCAATTTTAAAATGTCAGGTTTCTTCAAAAGTATCTCCGATGTGTGCCATGTGCAATTGTTGTTTTTTTTGTGTAGATCTCAAAAAGTTTTTTCTCTCTAATCGGAAAACAGTGTATCCACTTCGTTTAACTCTTTCACGGACAATTCAATCTTAGATATCATATCCTTTTGTGGACGGCGTAGATCAAGATCAAACGTGCAGTCTGATCCACATCGGCTACTACCTAATTCTAAAATACAGTATGAACAAAATTTTCCGTCCAATTGAGTAAAAACATTTACTTTCAGGCTTTGTAAAACGTCGAACTTATTTACATGAATTGGCATAAAAAGAATTTAGGTAAAAAGCAGGCAGTGGCTTTGAGAAAGTTTTTTGCTTAGAAGTGGTAGGATAATTGTAGGAACAGGACGATAGGTACATTTACTGTCGTGGGATAACTCGAAATGACGTCGAAACGTCAAACAAACAACAGACAAAAAACGTTGATTTTGTGTCGAAACGTCAAACAAACAACAGACAAAATATGTTGATTTTGTGACCAACTAATTCCGTATTCTTACAACTTTGGACAGAAAGGCTTTGAAAACGTTCTGGAAAAAGGAGAACACGCTGGTAACCAGCACGTTTTCCTTTTGTCCACAATCTTTTCTACACCTGTACGGACAAAACTCTTTATCTGATCCATATTTAATTCATTGTCTGCAAAAGCTTTCAATATGGACGGGTCCACAGTGTTCTGGTAAACGTTTAAGAAAATTATCTTCATTGTTCACTGTGATAAGGTTACACTAAAATTTAAAGGGTAAACAATTTTTATGGAACTTTGCTCTGACTTAACACTTAGGCTGCTAAGCGCGACTCACTGACCTTTTGCGGACAGTGTAGATCAAGATCAGACTGCACAAAACGTGCAGTCTGATCTTGGATCTAAACTGTCCGATAAGAAGATTTTTTTTTTCTCACCCAAAAAATAAATTGAAACAACATTACTCGGAATTTTTCTATCGGCTGGAAAGTTTCATTTCATTTATTAAGCAGGATAAGTATTAAATCAGCAGAGTGCTTCGCACTGGTAAGAAAACTGTAGGAACGTGTAGAAAGGTGAAGCGACTGCCGTAATATAACTTAAAACGGCACTGAAACACCAAACAAAAAACAAAGACAAAATTTTTGAAGAGGAATAGCCTACACTGCAATGAGTTATACTAAAAGTTCAGAGGAAAAATTTCCTATTGAACTTTGCTCTATCTTAATTCCGGGGGTCGATCACGATGCAAAGACGGATTTTCCATCTCATTTGCATGATAATCGAGATTGATTGAAACTAGATAGCATTGTAACAGATCTTACCGTATTTTCATGGCAAATTGATGTTAATTTACAGCACGACTTGGACTCCTATATCATGCAACATGCATGGCATATCTTTAGTGAACCCTTTACCAGACAATAAAATGTTAGAATTGTTCAACTACAAAGCATGGTAATTTTTAGGGTAATTTCAATTCTCAATCATGGTGAAATTTGTTAGTAAGGGTAGGAAGCATTGCGGGTAAAGGAGAAAAATGCTGGTTACCAGCATTTTTCTCCTTTTCCCGTAATGTTTTCGTAGGTCTTCTCCCTATTGATCGCTAAAACACAGGATTGTTTCGTAAAAGGTGAGGCCTTTCAGGGCAGAATATATTAAGTCGACCTCTTTCGATGGCTAAAAACATACTATACAATGAAACTCAGAAAGACTTTTATCTTCCATGCTTGTCTAAACAAGCGGACGGTATAGATGAAGATAACCCTGCAGGTTTTGTGCAGTCTGATCTTAATCTATCCCGTCTGCTCAAGCTTCAGTTTTCGCCAATGGTGCTAAAACGGTTAACCCTTCACCAAACAATCCCTGGTTTTTACGACCCTGAGATAGAGGCCTTTTGAA
Source organism: Hippopus hippopus (assembly GCA_946811185.2). Classification (NCBI taxonomy): domain Eukaryota; kingdom Metazoa; phylum Mollusca; class Bivalvia; order Cardiida; family Cardiidae; genus Hippopus; species Hippopus hippopus. The sequence goes on along the minus strand of OX328101.1, from coordinate 42,776,833 downwards.
AACATTGTGGGAAAAGGAGAAAATGCTGGTAACCAGCATTTTCTCCTTTTCCCACAATGTTTTCTACCCTGCTGGAAACAAATTTCAATTTTTGAGTTGCGTTTATTTTGTCGTCTGCAAGTACTTTCAGTTTGGACCAGTCTAAAATTTTGTCGTTTGGTAAAGAGTTAAGCAATCAATTAAAACTAGGGTAAGAATGCTGAACAAACGTAAGGGGGATTATCTTACTTGCTAAACATGCACAATATGGCAAGGGGAAATAACCCAGCATTTCCATACTGATCAAATGACCACTATTGTTTAGTATTTTCACATAGATTTCCGGCTGACAGGAGAAAATATTACGGGAAAATAACAAAGTAGTAGTATTTTTTTTTTTTTAGCCTATCGTTGTATAAAAATATATAAACGTATAAAAATATATAAATTTGTAGTGTATAACCATACCACTTTCAAAGTCACCGCTCAAGGGCTATTGATTGAATGTGCTGTATACACTACGAGCAATCTGACTTTGGATTGAAGCTGTCATGAAATACTACTAGTGCTACTACTACTACTGGAACTACTACTACTAATACTACCCCTACTACAATCAGGTTATCGTCGCATAAACTTCGAATAAAATGCGGTAGATACGGACCAAATAGACTTCCCCGAAATGAACGACTGTGTTAGTTTTGTAATTATTCAGAAATGGAAGACGAATTTCATTTTATTCTCGTTTGTAAAGTTTTTGAAGTTAAGTTCATCAAAACTAGTTATCGTAAAAGGCCTTGCATGTTTAACTCTTTACCAAACGACACAATTTTGGACATGTCCAAATTGAAAGCATTTGCAGACGACACATAAAAGGTGGCTCAAATGACGAAAATAGTCCTTGATAGGGTAGAAAACATTGTTGGAAAAGGAGAAAATGCTGGTTACCAGCATTTTCTCCTTTTCCAACAATGTTTTTTTTAAAGCCTTCTTTACCGGGGTCGTTAAAAGTCGTGATCGTTTTGTAAGGGGTTAAGTTCGTCAACCTTCTAAATATCAAGAATAAATCAGTTTTGATTAACTTAGGCAAGTTTATTTTCTATGCAATGAAATAAGAAATAAGTTTATGAGTTTCTCAACTTGATTCGATTATACAAGCCACTTTTCTTATCTAAATATATCACATGTGAGCCCATTCTCAGTTTAACTTTTTAACTATAGTTTATCTGTTCATATTAACTGTATATCTATTGAAACATCACGTGATATGATATTTTCCCTGTCTGTTAAAAATGATTATGTAACGTTACACTAGTATTTGTCATTAAGATACGTGTTCTGTTCTGATCAATAACAATAATAATGATCATCCACAACAACACCTATTTATGCTTTTACAAGGAATTAAATCAAACACCTTTGTCTATACAAATATTTTTATTATGATTCTTCTTACTGTAATCTCGAATGTCGTTACTGAAGCATGTATCACGAATTCGAATTCTAGATACATGTTGTGTTTTGTCTGGACAAATCAGGGGGATTGTTTTGCTTGTTTAAGAACTGGAACCGAATAAAGACTTTTCAGTGAAATTACGCCAACAATAAGGTTTCTCCATGGTAATAAAAGTTTTATTCGAAAGTAACTCTTGTAAGTTTGACTGTGTCTATTGATCCTGTGCTCGGTGCGATATTTAATAAGCCAGGGTGAAAAGCTGCGAAACAAATTATCCTGGCAAACGTTTGGCGGCCATAACGTGACGGAAAGCAACCATGAGACGAGACAAAGCGGACTCAAGGGACAGATAAATGTCAACAGCGGTTTTTACTGCTCTTTATTCCAGTGCCTAATATACCTTTTTTTCTCAGACTTTTCTTTGAGGGGTGGGGTTGATTTCGGTATCTGAGGAATAAGACAAAATTGAGGATTTTACATAAATGTTTATGTATTATCATTTTTATGTAACGAGTTAAGTAAAATCATGAGATGCGAACCTTGGCAACCAACACATATATCAGTGGGCGAGTCTGATAAAAATAGTAATAAATAAACACGAATGTGAGATTCTATTTATTACATAAAACGAAGGATTGACAAAAAAGATGATGCACTATCACATTTAGCCCGTTTACGGGTCCATTACAGTTGCAGTTTGGCTTTAAATGTGTACAGATAGGTCTATGACATTTAGCTTGAAAGCAGAATGAAACAGTTGAGGAAACAGGTTCATTTTTATTGTAATTTCGAGTTATAAGACTACAGAATTCTTAGAAAAAGTTGTCGTCAAGAAGAGTTAATATTTAATACGTAAATGCATGTTGGATCATTGTGGTCATGGGGAGCTTGTTGCCAGCAATTTCTCCTTTTGTCAAAATGTTTCTGTCGCAAGACAGAAAATTTGTCTGCAGATGGAAAAGTGTTAATATTCAAGGGCTTACTTGAACGACACAACCCTTTAATCCTAAAGAAATAGCTAAACAAGAGATATCACTATATAAACTTTCAACCACTCAAAGGAAGATAATCCGGTTGTCTCACGAAAGACCAATCTCTTATTAACATCTGTCAAAATTGAACACTCTACGCATGGTTTAATGGATGAAATCCTCAAAAAACAACCGATACTAATCTAGGAGACATTAAGCGAGTTAGAAACCATCTAGATTTCACAGTTCGGTAATAACAAAAGATACAACTATTTAACCATATATGCAGCAAAAAATAATGCAAGCTGCTTTTGCAGACAGTAAAGATTAAGATCAGACTGCACAGCAAGTACAGCGTGAAATCGTTAATAGCAAGCTCAATCCACTTTGAATTTCCTCTTTAGCAGCATTATGAGCGAAAACTGATTGATTGATCAGCAAAAGAAGGATGAATCAGTTGAGAGGTCGTTTGGTGGTTAACCTGTTCTAACTCCGTACAGGATGACAAAACTTTGGTAAATTCTGCACATCCTTGACACCCCCACCCCGGAAATAAAAAACCCTTGAAATCTTCTTTTTAATCTTAACAGAAGTAAATTGGCCATGCTCTGTTAAAAGGGCGTTTAAAGCATCTGCAAAAAGTATCGACCCTTGTCAACCCATATAGTTTAATCCTTTACCACGCAATCCCGAGTTTTAACGACCCTGAGAAACTAGGCGGGAAAACATAATGGGAAAATGAGAGAATGCTTTAAACCAGCATTGTCTCCTATTCCCCCACAACGTTTTCTCCATTTTCAAGAGCAAATTCCATAAATTTAGCGGCATTGTTTTCGTCTGCAAGTGCTTTCAATTTGGATATGTTCAAAATTTTGTCGTGTGGTAAAGATCTGAACCGTACATTAATCACTTGCGATGACTGCTTCATGGAAACTTTAACCCTTCAGACGCTGAGCGCGAATCAAAGACCTTTCGCGGACAGTGTAGATCAAGAACAGACTGCACAAACATGCAATCTTATCTTGCACCTACATTGCCCAATAAGAAGATATTTTTGCCTCTAAATCAAAAGTAACATTTGGTATCTTTTCTGTCGGCTTGAAAGTTTGAAATCGGCCGTGATGTGGGTGGTTCCAAAGGTTTATTCATCTCATCGCCGAATTCGAACCTGGAACTTTTGGTGTGAGAAGCTGACGCTCTATTATACATTGTCTCCCACAGCTAACATCAGACTGTACTAGACAGTACTGTGAATCCCGATCCTTATCTAAAAACCACAAAACCACCTGAAGCTGTACGTACTCGCCCTTATCCCTTAGACTGCTAAGCGCGACTCACTGACCCTTTGCGGACAGTGTAGATCAAGATCAGACTGCACAGAACGTGCAGTCTAATCTTGGATCTACACTATCCGATAAGGAGATATCTTTTCCCCAAAATATATCGGAAATAGCAAGATTTTGGTTTTACTTTCGGCTTCATTTCGTTTATTCAGCAGGATAAGGGTTATTAGCGGTTACTCGAATTGTACGAGCAAAATTATAACTGAGCCATGCTCTGGCAAAAGGGGGCTTGACGCATCTCCGTGATCCATAATACCCATCGAGTCATCACCTGATCATGGATGCATAAAATTCATTTTGTACAACAACCGACTAAATCATGGGGTAGAATGGTCCTTGGACATACAGAAAATTGACCCTTGGCGAAAAGTTTCGGCCCAGGTCAGCCTGCGCGAAATGCGCAGGCTGACCTGGGTCGATACTTTTCGCAGATGCATTAAGCCACGTCTTGCCAGAGCATGGCTCATATCTATGGGTCCTGCGTGACTCAATAGTAAAATGTTGTACTCGTAATCTCGACGTCCCTGTTTCGAACCTCACTGGAAGCACTGGGGTTTTCGCGGGGGTGTCCTTGGACAAGACATTTGCGAGCCATAGCCTGGCACCGGTGAAATACACAGTCATTTGAGCTTTCGCCGTGATTTGACTGAAAGCGTCTAAAACACCTGTTAGTCAATCGATCGAATTGTTTATTAAAGAAATGAATTACATTCACTACTCAGACAACGATTACTGTATAAAACTGCCAGCTTTCGAAATCACTGTGGAAAAAGAGCAATTTCTACAGTGTTTTCACTCGGATTCATACCATGAAGCCTTAATACTAGTTACGTTTATAATATACAATTGAAACTAAACGACACCGAGAAAGAAGGCTTTTGAAGACATTGTGGGAAAAGGAGGATATAACCAGCATTTTATCCCTTTCTCGCAATGTTAATGACCGTTTCACTGGCAGATCTAATCATTTGTGCCAGATCCGTGTTGTCTGCAAGTACTCTCTTTTTGAACAAGTCTATTTTTTTTTTTCATCTGGTAAAGTGTCTCAAACATATTCTGATGCAAAAACGTATTACAGTTCGTAATGAGTTAACCCTTTACCACACTATCCTGTATTTAAACGACCCCGAAGAAGCAATGTAACCATTGTCGGAAAAGGACAAAATACTAGTAACCAGCAACTCTCGCTTCAATTTCAATGGCGAAAATCACCTTTTGAACTACATCGATTTTGTCATCTGCAAATGTTTTCAACCTGATCAAGTCTAAAATTTTGTTATCTGGTAATGATTTAAGTAATGATATTATACATCAACTGTAACGCAATAAAAATAACACGCACAAAAAAATAGTCTTATGTCGACAATCAAATGTGTTTAAAAGACCGTGAAAAAAGGGAATGAAATTTACAGGTTAGGGACATACAGCCGTTTCAAACTGCATGAAGCATTACCTGTCAAAGGGACATTGTACGCGTTGCAACTTGACTGCTTCGCGTTTTGGAGGTTTTTGGTTGTTCCTTAAACAAGTTGAAAACTTTTGCAGACGGCAAATTTGCCATTGCAAGGGTTGAAAACATTGTGGAAAAAGGTGAAAATGCTGGTTACTAGCATTTTCTCATTTTCCTACATTTTTTTTTTCAAAAGGCCTTTTCATTAGGGTCGTTAAAACTCATGTTGAAAAGGGTCAACGCCGTTTTCAAAATTATTTCTGATATATCGCGGCAGCCAGTTTACACATCCATGCTTTCCCGGAGTTTCTTTATCAGTACTTCGCACAATATTCTTCCCAAGCCGTTGGCTGCTTTCCCACATAACCATCATCGAAACAAGGATACGCAGTGGGAGAGGAGCGGATCCTGTCGCAATGACTATCGTCCATCCTCGGAAAAAAAATCGCCGAGCTGGGGACTCGAACCAGCGACTCCCTGGTTTAAAGCCATGTAAGCTACCCACTGGGCTACCAGGCCCTACAGTGAACATGTTTACTGACTTATGGACATAGAAGTATAGAGAATGGACCATCATTTTATCATATTATGGTAAAAAGTTTGGCAGTACATGCGCGTGCCAACACTACACTTCATTTGCGTCGTGTGTGAAAACTCCAAGTCGAAGAAGAGCCATTACTCTATCAAAGTTATGTCAAAAGGGTCATAACTCTGTCTAAAGCTCTGTCATGGTTATCTGTCCTGTTAGTATGGGTCCCCCTTTTGATAGTTAACAAGAATTCCGGAAGTAAATATCTTCCGTAGGGACAGAGAAAAAATGTCGAAGTTTTTGCATAACGTCGACGTCGACGACGCGGACGGTGCAGACTACAAAAAAACTATGGCAATACCTCGACGTTTTCTTCGAAAAAAGTAAACGGTCAATCCAGATAAAAAGGGATCAGAAAACTTTGAAATATGCAGTTACGGTTGATCCTTAACGTAGCGTAACTTACTCTTACTTGAATGCGGAAATAGTTAAAGAAAGATGAAAAAGGTCTCATTAAAAACGCATCCATCACCGTATACCTATATGCAGATAGTATGAGTTTTAACCCTTAAACAAAACAGTCCCGAGTTTAAAAGACCCAAAGAAAAAAGGCTATTGAAACATCGTGGAAAAGAAGAAAATGTTGGGTATCAAACCTTTCCCTCAATTCCCACGATGTTTTCTACTTTTTTTTTTGTGGGGGGTGGGGGGTGGGGAAAGGGGTAATCCCACTATTTGAGGCAGATTTTTGTGAGCGCCTTCTCGTCGTCAGCAAATGCTTTAAATTTGGACAAGTCTAAAGTTTTGTGGTTCAGAAGAGTTAATTATTTACTTGACGACAAAATTTTGAATCTGTCTAATTTAAAGACATTTTGCAAGACGACAAATACTAGTATAAATGCATTTAAAACCTAGATTTTTGTCTTCAAAATGATTGCAAGACAAGCAATAAAGGAGACTAAACACTAAGTGTTATATAAAAGTTTCAGTTGCACCTTGTACATAATTTTATAATCGCTAATGCATTATAAAAATTAGAAAAAAGAAGTCCCTAGATATTTCATATCCTTTAACCCTTTACCATCCAATCCCGTGTTTTAGCGACCCCATGGAAAATACTATTGAAAATATGGTGGGAAAAGGAGAAAATGCTGGTAACCAGCATTTTCTCCTTTTCCCACAACATTTTCAACCTTTTCAATAACTATTCTCATAATTCAAGCCACATTTATTTGTTGGCTGCTAACGCTTTCAAATTGTACAATTATATATATATATATTTCATCTGGAATAGACTTAATTTGAGCGAGTAGACCTTATATGGACAACCTAAGGTTCTAAATAAAAAGCCAACTTCATGTTGAAAATAATCTTTATTTAAGCCATGTTCTGTGAAAAGAGAGCTTAGTGCATCTTCAAAAAGTACCGATCCATGTCAGCCCACGCAGAACGAGCAGGCTAACATGGATCAAACTTTTTGCTATTTATAAACTTTCTGCATGTCAAAGGACAATTTTACCTCCAGATCCAGTCTGTGGAAGACTAAATGGATTTTATGGGTCCGTAATTTTGTGACGACTTGTTTGCTTTAATGCATGACGGAGATACATCAAAGCCCCTTTGGCCAGAGCAGGGCTTTTTTTTTCTTTCAAAATCAAAATCGAAATCTAAATTGATAACGCAAGCCCAAACTTAAAAGCGTTGTTAATAAGTTTGGACAAAAAAACTACTCCTTTTTTTTCACAAATTAACGAGTTATCTAATTTCAAATGGCAGGCTATCAGATAGCTTTACACTACGCAATGTGAAAGACTGAATCAACATCTGCAGTAGTATATGAACCAACTGTGGCATACATAAATGAAACAAACGCTGCTACAAAAATGAATAAAAAAAAAACACGTAAAATATCGATAATCAACATAAATTAAAGGTTTAATACGTGTAAACTTGTGAAAATATCAGATCAAGAGCAACGAGGAAAAATTCTGCTCTTGTCACATCGCTTTTTATTGGTCTGCGGCAAGACGCTCAAAGTCATACGCAAGAGGCAAAGAAATGACAGTTATCTAGCCTGAAAGCTTAAAATGGGTTTCGTAGCAGTGCACAGTCTCAAATATATAGAGAATAATAGGATAGTGTCTGAAATGGATCAAGTTTTTCGGTCAAGGCGTTGGAATTCATTCGGTGAGTTGAACGCATTTAGCTCAATACATACTTTAAGGACAAGAATTCCTCCTGTTATTGTAACAGACTACATCCATGTGAATTGCATGACAGCTGTCGCTAGTGGTCATCAAACAGGTTTTCCTTCCATGAGCAGTGTTTAAAAAAACATAAAACCAATTTCACTACGGACAACAGACTACACGGATTCAAATATTCCAAGGTAAAAATGACAGCCGAATGCCGGCATCACCAGTATTTGACCATTTGACAAGTGCATTTTCCCGATGAGTTGACATAAATATAATATGAACAATGCTCTGGCAAACGTGGGGGGGGGGGGGGATGGGGGGGGGTTGTTTAATGCATCTCCTTGTTGCGTTTTACCAAGCAGGTTTTTACATAATTTTGGATCCATACAATCTATAATCGTCAGGTAGACTGTTCTTTTGAAATGCAGAAAGGCTAAAATACAAATGGTACACCTTGGTTAAAACAAATAGTGGTAACTTTGGCAAGCATGAATCTGACTGTAGTCACCATAAAGAAATACTATGATGCTGCTAAGTTTGTCAAACATTTTTGAAGCTGTGTGCTACAGCCAAGGTGATTGAATATGTTGAAAATTAACATGGTAACAAAAAAGAGAGGTTGCTTTGTAAAGATCCGGCCAGAAATGCAATACGATCAACTTTAACGCGATAGTAAATGGCCACCCGTGTTCATTACGACTTGTGTAACCAACCGACTCTATTGTCATCGGTGTGAAATAGAATTGTTGACAAAGGCTACAAAACTAAATCCATTTCCTTACAGGCTGATTTGAGACTTATCACAGAAACTTATATGACCCGTCAAAAAGAACAAACAATCCGATGACTGTCATTGACTGGAAAATAAAATATTTCGATGATATGAAAAATGTTTTGGCCGGTAAAAGGAGCAATCGTTGCTCCAGCAATTGCACATGTGCCCACAATTTTCACGGAAGTGGTCGATTGACACTTGCATTGACATTGGATTAGCTAAAAAAGCATTTCGTGAATAGAACTGATATTGTTGGCAAGTTAGAAAATTTAAGTGTTGTTGTATTCGCAAGATTTGCACAACGTTGGAAGGTGTTGCTCCAGAATCAGAATGCACGTCCTGTCCTGTCGTACGTTGATCTGCACTGTGTGTCAAAGTACGTTTAACCCCCGTACAAAACTATACTAATTTCGCACGACCCATGGAAATAAAGATTTTGAAAACACACTAGGGAAAAGAAGAAAGCTTTGGGCAATTAACTCTTCAGTAAACTTTTAGCGTATTGAATAAGTCCTTCCCGTGTGGCGTGCCCCATAGCTCAGTCGGTAAGGTAAGGGGCTTGGAACCTATGAGTCGATGGATCGATTCAAAGCTCTGTAAAATTCTTTCCGGTAGTCATTGCGTTAAGTTTGATTCCTGTTTCACCGCTGAACATTATTTCGACGATGTGTAAATGGTGAAGCAGCCAGTGGCTAAAACAGAAAAGGAACTCAAGGAGAGCACGCAAAGGTGCACTGGCCGCTACTTTACAACTGAAATAATGATGAAAACGACATAAAACACTGGTAACCAGCATTTTCTTCCTATCAACAATGTTTCCACCCTTTTAGGGACAATTTATTTTTATCGCGGACAACTGTTTATAATCAAGACTAGTCTAAAAATATTGTCGATTGGTAGAGAGTTACGTAGTAGTCGACACCCTAAGGGTAACAGAAAGTGAACTAGAAGGATTGGAAAGGATGCAAGCTACTGTGTTACCAACACGGTGATAATTTGCCGAAATATGAGCTTAATGTAACGTCATGATGCAGAAATATCGCAGACATAAATTGTAACGTTTTTAGATACATGTTTTTTCTGTGCGTGTCGTTAAACATTTACCGAACAATCCCGATATTTAAGGACCCCGACTGTGAAAGCTTTTGAAAACGTTGTGGGAAAAGGAGAAAAATGCTGGTTACCAGCATTTTCTCCTTTTCCCACAATGTTTTCTGCCCTTTCACAGATAAATCCTACAATTTGAACCGTTTTTTATTTGTCGTCTAAAAGTGCTTTCCATGCATATTAGTATAAAATTCTGTTGTTTGGTACAGGGTTAAATAATTGTCACAGTTTATATCATTATCACGACATTCTGACTTTGTTCATCCGTCTGAAAAGAGTTTGTCTTCGCAAATTCATCCATTTCGGAACTTTAATGAAAACAAATTAAATCATATTTGCAAGGTCTCTACGAATTGACGAATGCCCCCATCCCCTCTTCTCAAGTTTCTTGTCAATAAAAACTGTTTCTTAAATGTCCTTGACATATGATGTCATCGTGCCCATGACTCCTGACCCATTTGACGTATCACTCAACAGCGATTATTTATAGTCCATTGTAGTTCTTTTTACCAAGTTCTTAAAAACAAAGGCAAACAAGTTTCTACTTATTGCACAGCAAGGTACAGTGTATTGAAGGTCACTGTGACATTGACCTTTGACTTATTGACCCCTTGATCATTTACACTTCATGAAGCATAGTTTTAACAAATTGGGAAAAAATAAAGAAAAAAAACTCCGGTCAAAGCAGTATCTGCTTATCGTCGAACTTATTTTGAGGGCTACTGTTACCTTGACCTTAGGGCCTGTTGACCTCAAATTCAGTAGGGACTATTTTCACGTCATGGCAAATGGTATACTCGAAATTTGATGAACCAATTCAGTGTTCTTCACGGGTAGGAAACTTCATATTCAGAGCCAATGGCTCCGACAAGAAAATGTTGTGTTGGTCTTCCGTTTCTGAAGATGTCGACTGAAAAACAACCAAAAAACAGGTAAGCTTGTCATTATTTGTGATCATGTGTTCTTATGTCTTTGAAATTCAAAAAAAGGAGAATGTCATGCAATGCTCTGGTCTTTCAACGTGTTTTCTACACCACGGAAAGTTGTAACAAGTGTACGATGTTGTCTGAATCATTTGTGGCGTGGGTATGTGCGTGAAGTTAGCTGCCAGTTGACAGTTGACAGTTGACTATTCGACAGCGAATTGGCAACTGTCAGCCAACTTCACACTTCAGCTGCCAATTCGTTTTTATTAAAGTATCATTCGTTTATCGAATCGTCAACTGTAAACTGTCAGCTGGCTGCCAATTCGAATGGAATATGCTCAAACAGCGAATTGTCAACTGTCAACCGTCAGCCAACTTCACACTTCAGCTGCCAATTCGTTTTAAAAAAATTATCGTGTCTGAACCGAATTGTCAACTGTCAACTGTCTGCTGGCTGCCAATTCGAACTAAATATGCTCAAACAGCGAATTGTCAACTGTCAACCGTCAGCCAACTTCACACTTCAGCTGCCAATTCGATTTTTTTAAAAATATCGTGTTTAGATTGAATCGTAAACTGTCAACTGTCAGCTGGCTGCCAATTCGAATTGAATATCCTATAACAGCAAACTGTCAACTGTCAACCGTCAGCCAACTTCAGACCTCAGCTGCCAATTCGTTTTCATTAAATATATTGTGTTTGAACCTAATCGTCAAACTGTCAACTGTAAGCTGGCTGCCTATTCGAATTGAATATTCTTTAACAGCGAATTGTTAACTGTCAACCGTCAACCAACTTCACACTTCAGCTGCCAATTCTTTTTTAATAAAAATATTGTGTTTGAACCGAATTGTCAACTGTCAGCTGGTTGCCAATTCGAACTTAATATGCTATAACAGCGAATTGTCAACTGTCAACCGTCAACCAACTTCACACTTCAGCTGCCAATTCGTTTTCATTAAAAATATTGTGTTTGAACCGAATTGTCAACTGTCAACTGTCAGCTGGCTGCCAATTCGAACTGAATATGCTATAAGAGCGAATTGTCAATTGTCAACCGTCAGCCAACTTCATGCTTTAGCTGCAAATTCGTTTTATATAAAAATATTGTGTTTGAACCCAATTTTCAACTGTCAGCTGGTTGCCAATTCGAATTGAATATGCTATTAGAGCGAATTGTCAACTGTCAGCCGTCAGCCAACTTCACACCTCAGCTGCCAATTCGTTTTTAATAAAAATACTGTGTTTATACCGAATTGTCAACTGTCGACTGTCAGCTCGCTGCCAATTCGAACTGAATGTGCTATAAAAGTGATTTGTCAACTGTCAACCGTCAGCCAACTTCACACTTCAGCTGCCAATTCGTTTTTATAAAAGTATCATTCGTTTATCGAATTGTCAACTGTCAGCTGGTTGCCAATTTGAATTGAATATGCTCAAACAGCGAATTGTCAATTGTCAACCGTCAGCCAACTTCACACTTCAGCTGCCAATTCGTTTTTAAAAAATTATCGTGTCTGAACCAAATTGCTAGCTGTCAACTGTCAGCTGGCTGCCTATTCGAACTAAATATCCTCAAACAGCGAACTATCAACTGTCAACCATAAGCCAACTTCACACTTCAGCTGCCAATTCAATTTTTTTTTTAAAAATATCGTGTTTGGATTGAATCGTAAACTGTCAACTGTCAGCTGGCTGCCAATTCGAATTAAATATCCTATAACAGCAAACTGTCAACTGTCAACCGTCAGCCAACTTCACACTTCAGCTGCCAATTGGTTTTTAATAAAAATATTGTGTTTGAACCTAATCGTCAAATGTCAACTGTCAGCAGGCTGCCAATTCGAACTGAATATGCTTTAACAGCGAATTGTCAACAGTCAAACATCAACCAACTTCACACCTCAGCTGCCAATTCTTTTTTAATTAAAATATTGTGTTTGAACCGAATTGTTAACTGTCAACTGTCAGCTGGCTGCCAATTCGAACTAAATATGCTCAAACAGCGAATTGTCAACTGTCAACCGTCAGCCACCTTCACACTTCAGCTGCCAATTCAATTTTTTTTAACAATATCGTGTTTGGATTGAATCGTAAACTGTCAACTGTCAGCTGGCTGCCAATTGAAATTGAATATCCTATAACAGCAAACTGTCAACTGTCAACCGTCAGCCAACTTCACACTTCTGCTGCCAATTCGTTTTCATTAAAAATATTGTGTTTGAACCGAATTGTTAACTGTCAACTGTCAGCTGGCTGCCAAATCGAATTGAAAATGATATAACATAGAATCAGCTGACGTTTGACAGTTGACAATTCTTTCTCATAGCATATTCAATTCGAATTGGCAGCCAGCTGACAGCTGACAGTTGACAATTCGGTTTAAACACACTATTTTTATAACACACGAATTGGCAGCTGAAGAGTGTAGTTTGCTGACGGTTGACAGTTGACAATTCGCTGTTATAGCATATTAAGTTCGAATATATATTAAGTTGAAAGTTGACAATTGGCAGTTGACGATTGGGTTCAAACACAATATTTTTTATAAAAAAAAAACGAATTAGCAGTTGAAGTTTGAAGTTGGCTGATGGTTGACAGTTGACAATTCGCTGTTATAGCATATTAAGTTCGAATTGGCAGCCAGCTGACAGTTGACAGTTGACAATTCGTTTCAAACACGATATTTCTATTAGAAACGAATTGGCAGCTGAAATGTGAAGTTGGCCGACGGTTGACAGTTGGCAATTCGCTGTTATAGCATATTAAGTTTGAATTGGCAGCCAGCTGACAGTTGACAGTTGACAATTCGTTTCAAACACGATATTTTTATTGAAAACGAATTGGCAGCTGAGGTGTGAAGTTGGCTGACTGTTGACAATTGACAATACGCTCCTATAGCATATTCAATTCGAATTGACAGCCAGATGACAGTTGACAGTTGACAATTCGGTTTAAACACAATATTTTTATAAAACACGAATTGGCAGCTGAAGTGTGTAGTTTGCTGACGGTTGACAGTTGACAATTCGCTGTTATAGCATATTAAAGTTCGAATATATATTAAGTTTAAAGTTGACAATTCGGTTCAAACACAATATTTTTAATAAAAACGAATTGGCAGCTGAAGTGAGAAGTTGGCTGACGGCTGACAGTGGACAATTCGTTTTTCTAACATATTCAATTCGAATTGGCAGTCAGCTGACAGTTGACAGTTGACATTTCGGTTCAAACACAATATTTTTATATAAAACGAGTAGGAAGCTGAAGTGTGAAGTTGGCTGACGGTTGACAGTTGACAATTCGCTCTTATAGCATGAGCATATTCAATTCGAATTGGCAGCCAGCTGATAGTTGACAGTTGGTATTTCGGTTCAAACACAATATCTTTATATAAAAGGAGTTAGCAGCTGAAGTGTGAAGTTGGCTGACGGTTGACAGTTGACAATTCGCTCTTATAGCATATGCATATTTAATTCGAATTGGCAGCCAGCTGACAGTTGAAAGTTGACAATTCCGTTTAAACACACTATTTTTATAAAACACGAATTGGCAGCTGAAGTGTAAATTTTGCTGATGGCTGACAGTTGACAATTCGCTGTTATAGCATATTAAGTTCGAATTTGCAGCTAGTTGACAGTTGACAATTCGGTTCAAACATGATATTTTTATTAAAAGCGAATTAGCAGCTGAGGTGTGAAGTTGGCTGACGGTTGACAGTTGACAATTCACTGTTATAGCATATTCAATTCGAATTTGCAGCCAGCTGACAATTGACAGTTGACGATTGTGTTCAAACACAATATTTTTATAAAAAACGAATTGGCAGCTGAAGTTTGAACTTGGCTGACGGTTGACAGTGACAATTCGCTGTTATAGCATATTAAGTTCGAATTGGCAGCCAGCTGACAGTTGACAATTCGTTTCAAACACGATATTTTTATTAAAAACTAATTGGCAGCTGAAATGTGAAGTTGGCTGACAGTTGACAGTTGACAATTCGCTGCTATAACATATTAAGTTCGAATTGGCAGCCAGCTGACAGTTGACAGTTGACAATTCGTTTCAAACACGATATTTTTATTAAAAACGAATGGGCAGCTGAAGTGTGAAGTTGGCTGACGGTTGACAGTTGACAATTCGCTGTTATAGCATATTAAGTTCGAATTGGCAGCCAGCTGACAGTAGACAGTTGACAATTCGTTTCAAACACGATTTTTTTTATTAAAAACAAAATGGCAGCTGAGGTGTGAAGTTGGCTGACGGCTGACAATTCGCTGTTATAGCATATAAAGTTCGAATTGGCAGCCAGCTAACAGTTGGCAGTTGACAATTCGTTTCAAACACAATATTTTTATTAAAAACGAATTGGCAGCTGAGGTGTAAAATTGGCTGACGGTTGACAGTTGACAGCATATTCAATTCGAATTGGCAGCCAGCTGACAGTTGACAATTCGGTTTCAACATAATATTTTTTTTTTAAAACGAATTGGCAGCTGACGTGTGAAGTTGGCTGATGATTGACAGATGACAATTCGCTGTTATAGCATATTAAGTTCGAATTGGCACCCAGCTAACAGTTGACAGTTGACAATTCGGTTCAAACGCGATATTTTTTTATTAAAATCGAATTGGCAGCTGAGATGTGAAGATGGCTGACGGTTGACAGTTGACAATTCGCTGTTTTAGCATATTAAAATTCGAATTGGCAGCCAGCTGACAGTTGACAGTTGACGTTTTGGTTCAAACACGATAATTTCATTTAAAACGAATTGGCAGCTAAAGTGTGCAGTTAGCTGACGGTTGACAGTTGACAATTCGCTCTTATAGCATATTCAATTCGAAATGGCAGCCAGCTGACAGTTGACAGTTGACAATTGACAGTTTACTTTAAGCGTTTAAAAAATTGAACTGGCAGCTGGATGAAAAATTTGAATAGGCAGCCACGTGTGAAGTTAGCTGACAGTTGCCAGTTGACAATTGAATTGTCAACCGTCAACTGTCAACTGGCAGCTAACTTCACGAACGTGGCGTGGGTTGACCTTAGCTAAAATAATACGTCACGGACCTAAATTCAGTCTATTATTGCCATATAATTGGCAGTTAAAAGACAGCCTTGCTGTCCCAAAAGCGTGAATTAATGTCTTGAAATGTTACATTCATTGCTGGTAAAGAATTGAAAAGAATTAGCACAAAAAATGATGAAAATAAAGAAGGGCTCTGATTATGTGGACCGGCTCTGAACATGTGAGTCGGCACCGATTGATGAGGGCTTCATGGATGGATGTTTCTTTATCATCGGCCTAGAAAATAACTAATATATGACATATTCTGATCTAAAATGCGTTTTGGTTAATTGAGCATTGAAAGATCCGAGTACGATCAAAATCAGGGATCTATGAACATTTTTGGTCTTGACGTGCTTGTGAATTTAAAGACTTGTATATACCCCACCCACCTGACATACTGTTGTGTCGTGTTAGGTGTTGAAAGAGTTCACACGTATACCCTAGGCGTGTAATGCGAATAGCTCAATTGTATTTCTCATGTTTTGTAAAAGTTTTCTTTTTCTATTCATCATCTCTGCTACGGTCGGTACATTTTCCATTTTGTTTTTTAATGACTGTTTCAAGACCAGATAGTCTTCCGAAAATGCCAAATATTTTTCTTTTTCTTTTTTTGCTTACATGTGGGCTGCACGTACGACGAAAGCATGACAAATGCTATATACATGTATAAACCATTCTGTTAATCAAAAGCTGCACAAAAGTATTTTCAAAAGTCAGATAGACTAATTTTCGACAAGATTTTTCAATCATGACAATACCAGTCCTTTGTATTTTCATAAATTCGGTCATGTTCCATTCAACACAAGTACTACATTTTGGACTAAAAGGAATTAACGGAAAAACAAAGCCTACTTCCTAAGTAAATTTTTACAGAAAACTAAATTTTCGAAAGGAAGCCCTCATCAATCGGTGCCGACTCACATGTTCAGAGCCGGTCCACATAATCAGAGCCCTTCTTTATTTTCATCATTTTTGTGCTAATTCTTTTCAATTCTTTACCAGCAATGAATGTAACATTTCAAGACATTAATTCACGCTTTTGGGACAGCAAGACTCTCTTTTAATTGCCAATTATATGGCAATAATAGACTGAATTTAGGTCCGTGACGTATTATTTTAGCTAAGGTCAACCCACGCCACAAATGATTCAGACAACATCGTACACTTGTTACAACTTTCCGTGGTGTAGAAAACACGTTGAAAGACCAGAGCATTGCATGACATTCTCCTTTTTTTGAATTTCAAAGACATAAGAACACGTGATTACAAATAATGACAAGCTTACCTGTTTTTTGGTTGTTTTTTCAGCCAACATCTTCAGAAA
Organism: Hippopus hippopus; assembly: GCA_946811185.2. NCBI lineage: Eukaryota > Metazoa > Mollusca > Bivalvia > Cardiida > Cardiidae > Hippopus > Hippopus hippopus. The sequence continues at coordinate 42,759,706 of OX328101.1, read as the reverse complement.
CGGAAGACCAACACAATATTTTCTCGCCAGAGCCATTGGCTCTGAATATAAAGTTTCCTACCCGTGTCATTGCACAGGGATTTATATACCGACCGACCGTCCGGCAGACCGACTGACTTACAACCGACGGGTGTACACATTTGTATCGCAGTAACACTATTAAGTGCTACTGTCCTAATGCATGCATGCGTTCACCTCTTTCTCTCGTTCTCCATCCATCGAATCACCAATTTTATATCCAATAATCGTATAGTTTGCTGAAAGTTCTATCTACACAGTGCTGCCGCCATTTTCTCTGAAATCGCATCCGTATAAACCAGGCACATTTAATAGATGGTTTCCTGGAAGCTGCTAGATTAATCAGACGATCCTATGACCCCTTAAGGACCCACTATAACACTTCCGGTCCTTCGGGAGCTGTCCATTTAAGGGATTATCTCACATATACGTCCCCTATGATTATGGATGTAATCGTTCAATCAGATGTCATTATTCTCTGCGAGGCTGTATCGCCACCTCCCGAATAATACGCGCCATTTTAAAATGGTGGTCTGATTGGTCTTTCTACTTTCTATTCTTCTACCTAACATAATTATGTAACAGTGGGTTTTTTTTCGAAGAGTGTATACGAAGATCAGGTTATGCATACGTGATCTTGGTCTTCACACTCCGCTTCTCAATCATTGGTTTTACATTCTTGTGTATAAGTATCAATTAAGGTCAACGAACCTCATGAATGATATATTTTGTTTTCGGTACAAATATCGAGCCATACTCTTTAATAAGTGGTTTACTGCATTTGGAAAAAGTATCGACTTATATCACTCTGCGCAATCCGCAAAGGCTGACATGGATCAAAACCTTTTGCTAATTGCAAATTTTGTCATTTCCAAGGAAACAGTCTAACTAATGATTCAGTCGGTTGTTAGACTGATGCATTTTATGGATCCATATGTAATGACTAGCTCGGTATAATGCATTACTAAGATGCATTAAATAGAGTTTATTTCATCAGCTTGTGGTTAATATGGGGAAATATTTGTCGAAAAAGGGAAAGGTATGCGAAAATAACGAGTGCCATAAGGCACGAGTTATTTTCGCGGACCTTTCCCTTTTGAGGAAAATATTTCCCCATATTAACCACAAGCTGATGAAATAAATTATATATTATATTTCCTCGGATTATTTTGTCAACGAATGCCACTTTTAAAACTTAAAAAACTTAAAAAAGTAGTTCCAGATTTTCGGGAGGAGGAAAATATTCACTGTGACGGGGAAATAATTCCCCCCCAGCTTAAATTACGACATTTCTTTACCCATAACATTTCTAAAAATAGACACATGAAATATAATATACCCCCTTTTCCTAAAGCGCAGCCGAATTATATTTAGCAAAATAAAGTAAACTGGAAAACTGCAGAATTGTTACGGCTTCTTTTTTTTCTTTTCTTAACGTATTCACGATAAAAAAAAATGGAGTTGAAAAAAGAATATTAAATAAGAGCAAAATGAAAATTATTTGAAATAGCATACTTAGTCTATCGTATCTAGAAAGAAACACAAAATTCTGAATAACTAATTCATTTGGTTTCGCCAACCAATAAAAACTTGCGTTTCTTTGAAATGTAGAAATAAATGAGAAATAGAATGCATTTTAGAATGGATGATGATTACGGCCCTTGAACAATTAAGGTCGAGATTTTTTTTTTATTCTTCCACTTTTTGCCTGACACCCTCGTGCACTGTTCCATCCTTAACCTTTTCAGCGACACATGTAAAAAATTGGGCCTTTTTGCGGACGGCATAGATCCAAGATCAGAATGCACAGAACGTGCAGTCTGATCTTGAATCTATACCGTCCACTTGTTCTGTCAAGCCTACAAACTTTTCTATTTTTTTTTTTTCAAAGTTGGATTGTATTTTCAGCTTTCGAAAGATGTCGTGTGTATATATATTGGGCGGTGGAAGACTTAACAAAGAGAAAAAAATAGCGTGATAGCGAGGCTGCATTCATCTTTTTCTCCTGGTGCGCTATTAATATCCGATAATTGTAGATAATTGACATAAATGACGAGAAAAACTGTGAAAAAGCGCCGCTTCAAATATTTTTTCGCGCTTATTCACTTTGATAACGGAAAATAAGGCGATTGAGGGAAAGTGGAGCTGGGAAACCGCAGGGTCGCTGTGTTGGAGGGATGCTCCAAGCAACGTACATGTATATAAATCTGCAAAATGGTGTTTAATTTCATTTTTAACGATTTCCAGTGTATACCAGGCAGTAAAACAAAGATCGTTTTAGAGATCTGTTGGTCCATTACTTTATCAATAAGACTTTGTAAAGTCCGTGCGTTTGAACGCTTTGGGCAACAGTACATGCACCTTTTCCCAGAATGTTTTCCATGGGTATGTCGTTAATAAAAAAAAAATATATATATATTTTCTTCAGATGAGTAGACCGTTGTGTAATTGTGATGTCTTCTGGTTGTTCTAAGAATAGTAATCATAACAAGAGTACCTCCTGCGGGTGCCAACGAACGGCTGCAGTTGTTTTTAGTGAAAGTTCTAAGTCGAAAAAAAGAGCATAACTGTGTTAAAAATATTTTGACAGTTACCTACCCCTGTTGTATAGGTTCCCCTTTTGATAGTTAACAGCCAGTCCGATTTTTATGTGACTATCTTCAGAAGTAACAGAGATATTATAAGATGTAAAAGGTTTTGCACGACGATCCAGACTGTGATGCAGACGACGACGACGCCAGGGCAATGACATTACCTTGATGTTTCCTTCGAAAACAACCTAGCTAAAAATAGGTGACAGCACAAATTATAATAATGCTTCAGAAGAAAACTTCATACACTGCCATCTTGATTGACTGAGCCTTTGTTCGTCCGGACTGGTTTGTCTGTCATCTGGCTGTTTTTTGGTAAAAAGTTTGCTCATCCTTGTCAAAATGAAATGAGCCGTGCTCTGTGAAAAGGGGGCTTGATGCATCTGCGAAAAGTATCGACCAAGGTCAGCCTGCGCAGTCCGCGCAGGCTGACCTGGGCCGAAAGTTTTCGTTATTGGTCAATTTTCTGTATGCCAAAGGACCAGTCTACCTCATGATTAAGTCGTTTGTTTAAAAAAGTGGCTCTTGTAGCTCCATAACTATGTGATGACTTGGGCTGGTATCATGTATCACGGGGATGCATTAAGCCCCCCTTTGCCAGAGCATGGCTCAAATAGATAGGAACATGTACATGTCAACTGTGTATTCTTGGACTTTGCATTTTCAAGACAAGAGCTTTCTACTTTTATCTTTTAATCCTTATCCTGCTAAATAAATGAAATGAAACTTTCAAGCCGATAGTAAAACCCAAATTTTGCTGTTTTAAAACTATTTTAGGGGAAAGATATCTTCCTGTTGGACAGTGTAGATCAAGATCAGACTGCATGTTCTGTGCAATATAAGTCACGATGTTTGTCCCTACACTTTTCACGGAATCAGGCTACAATCCAATTTATTTAGACTTTTTAACCCTTACAGGGCATCTCATACCTAAAGTACTTTTGTGGTCAATGTTGATCAAGACCAGACTCCACAAAACCTGCAAGTCTGATCTAAGATCTGCATCGTCCGCTTAGCTGGGATATGCTGGCAGAAAACATCCTGTGATGGACAGACATTTCGTTGATTTTTCTTCTGACAGAAAACTTTAATTTTGTTATGTGACGCTCTAAGGGTCAGCCCTTTACAAAACGAAAAAAAAAAAAACATCAGACTTGTACAAGTCCAACCTTAGGAGACAAAAATCTTATTATTACTAAGACGGAGGCATTTATCTTCCCCTTTTCCACAATGCTTTCAAAAGCCTTTCCAGGGTCGTGAAATTGTTTAGCACCGAACTAGGCGCTTTTCATGGTAACCAAAATTTTTTCCCTTCTCCCATGTTTTTTTTAAAAGCTTTTTTCCCCAGGGCCGTTTCAATACGGGACTTTTCGGTAAAGGGTTGTTAAGAGGGGAACCCAAGCGCTTTACGTGCGTGCCAAGCACTCGTTTATAAAAGGCAGGAATATAAACATGTCACGAAGCTGATAAACATATCAAGACTTTTCAATGAATACTCCAACTGCCTCCAAGTAAACTGTATTCTCTTGTGACAATATTTTTGAATCACCCTAAATCAAATGTCGGATGTCAAAAACAAAAAGGAAGAAAATTGTGAATGTTGGAACTATTTTTCAATTGTATGCTAGTATTCTGGAAATCGAAATTACGGTCTCTAGGTGTTCATGTGTACATTCTGACATAAACTACCCGTCTGACATTGACCACAAGTATTTAGGGAAGGAAAAGTCCGACTAAACGAGCGTAGAAATATATGCGAATTGTTTCTTTGACAACATAAAAAGCTTGTCTTGTAAAGGCAATCTTGCCAACAAGGCGGTTTACTACGTAAAATGACGAGAGGCTTCCAGAGTCCCACACGCACAAGTCATGTGGTGTCATACTGGTAACTTGTTGACATAGAAAATTTTATTGAAAATTCCTCTCTGACTCTCTGCTGCTTTTTCTCGACAGAGGGAGAGTTTACTGTTCCTTTCCCTGAAAGGCACTAGTATGTGAAATAGCCTTTAAAATAAGGTATATGAAGTGATATTATGAGCAATGAACTACTCTTCCTCCTCCAACACAACTACCCACGGGATAATAGAGTAAACTTGAAGCGATCCAGACTAGTTGAAGACCATTTTTCTTGATATGGTCACAAACTCTAAATTGTTCTTAAAGGAATAACAAAGTTACGCTCACTTTCTCAAGATTTAAAAAAAAAAAAGATTAAATCAAAAGCACAAAACCACTGTAAGACATGTCCTATTATCATTTCTGACAAAACAGTCTAGCAGAAGTGCTTGACACAATATTTCAACTGGGACTACTTTAATACTGCAACCGGAAGCAATCCGTTCTGGTGTCACACCATATCCATGAATAGAAGTTTTCCTCAGAAATAAATGTTCGAGTGCTTGGTGCGTCTATCCATCAACAGTTTTATTCTTCGAACTTTTGATGCTGCCTGGACAAGAGGCTTGAACAGTGTACCAACATGGCAGGCCATATATCAGATTTCACGTATTTGCAGGCTGATGTTGATCTACAATGCACGCAGTGTACGATATTGACAATATACGTCGACGTTGGCGTATGACAGGGCAAGTGTGAAGACGTTAACCCGTAGGCTGTTAAGTGCGACTCAGGACCCTTTGCGGACAGTCTAGATCAAGATCAGACTGCACATAACGTGCAGTCTGATCTTGAATCTACACTGTCCGACAAGTAGATATTTTTCCCAATAAAACAATGTTGAAATAGCAATATTTGGTATTTTTATTATTGGCTGGAAAGTTTCATTTCACTAATATAGTCGGTTAAGGGTTAAGGCACAGGTTTTTCGGGTATAACGTGTTTTTCTATGTCAGACTTTCATAATGAACATATCATTGTGTTAGACCAGACTAGAAATATGATCAAACTGTGTGGGGGGGGGAGTGGGCAAAGTCGCCCAGCGTGACAATATATGAACCCCATTATAATATAATAAATATAATATCGGATATGATAAAATGTTTGCTAGATTTCGCACTTACCTGTACTCTCAAAACTAATTACCTCAGATGTAAAGCTCATAATTCCTCTTAAATGAACAATTTTTTTTTTCTAATGTTCGAAATTGGCAAAAATTAAATTTTGATTCGAGGGAAAAAGCAAGTTTTAATGTAAGCGATACAAATATCAATGGATTTTTTCTATGCGCTACTACCCTTGCCTGCAGTCTATAGCGGAATATTGCGATTAGTCCCAAACTGTCGTCATGGAGACTAAGATCTTCCAAGACCACAAGACAAAATCTTAGACTTATCTAAGCTGAAAGTATTTGCAGACAACAATGCAAATGTAGCTAAATGATGGAATCGTCTTTGATAGGGTAGAAAACATTATGGGAAAAAGAAGATAATGTTGGTTACTACCATTTTCTCCTTTTCCGAAATGTATCCGGATGGCATCTGCCTTAGGGCTTGTCAAAACTCGGGACCGTGTGGTAAAGGATTACTTTACTGTTGCCTTTCTTGTCCGAAAACAGATATAAAGGCATGCTCTTTAGTCTAGATCCGGATAAGGTGTAGCAAACAAGAATGGGAAAGTTCTCTGAATAGACGAAATCTGGATATTTTACAGATCCATGTTTATATGATGGCTTGCCTGGTTTAATGCATCACGGAGATGCATCGAGCCCCTTTTTGCTAGAGCACAGCTCATTTGTTTGAAGGCCAAACAGACAAACGTGTCTGGTTTGCGCACAAGGTAAGTTTTACATCTATTGACAACAAAATGAAGAATAGAAAATCGTTCTAATCGGTCCGCTGATTCTTTATTTTTTATCAGTATTTAAGAGATCAAGTTGACTTTCATCTAAAATTCGTATTTTTGCTACTCATCTAGATAAACCGACTTCGAAAATGTCCTAGGAACAGACAAAATAATAGATTCATCACATACATCAAAATAGTAGTCGACTGAAAAAAAAAGGGGGGGGGGGGGGGAAAGACATGCTCCTGTGAGCAAAGGGTGGAGAGATCGCTTTAATTGAATTTAGGCGAAATCTGATGCGATATTTTCTGATTCAGTTTAATATCCTCCAATAAGATTCTATTTACGATAAAAATCATACAAATACATAGGAGCCGTGCTCTGTGAAAAGGGGGTTAACTGTATCTGCAAAACGTATTGACCCGGGTCGACCTTTGCATTTCGCGCAGGCTGGCTTGAGTCGAAACATTTTGCTATTGGTAAATTTTCTGCTTGTCAAAGGACCAGTGAACCTCACGATACAGTCCCTTGTCAGACAAAACGTACTTTATGAATCCAAGATGACTTGCTCGGTATCATAGACATGTATTAAACCCCTTTTTGCCAGATCGAGGCTCATATATAAAAGGCAAGCTGTATTCTACACTCTTTGCACCTCAACATCGTTTGTCACTGGTTTACGTGTATGCTATACAAAAGTACTTTGTGCCTCTGTAGCAGGCAACTTTTTGAAAACTTTATGGTTAAAAAGAGCAATTGCTCATGAGCTATTTTCTCACAATGTTATCTTAACAATTTCATAATGTTTCTTCTTTACTGACTTAATCCCGTTTTACGTTTTGCTTTCCTTTCTGATGTGTCCTAAAATAGCCTTTGAAGGAATTTGTTTAGGATTACCGAAATAGTAAATCTAAGAGACAAGCTATAACGCGAGTTACACTGTACTATAGGTAATGTTTATAAGGTCATATAGACCATGATTTTAACCCATTACTATATAATGCACGTTTTATCCCCTTGAAAAGGACATCATTTAAGAATATCATTGAAAAGTCAGCCTGTCTCGCGGTTTAAAAAAAGACTTTTCTTTACAGCTAACACTTTTCTTTTGTAAGTACAAGTTTATAGTTTATACTTATACAAGCTTTTAGCTGCAATAATCTATACAGTATTTGGCTAAACCGCATAGGGTGTCTTTGTCATGGACATTAAATAAATCAGAGTACATTGAGTTCGACTTTATTCACTTTATCTACAGCGAGTGGAAACAGAAAGTTTCTTCATTTAGAAGCCATAGTTTTGACCCATTTAAGATATCCTGGCGGCCAGCGCACTTGTCCATGCGTATACCTGGACCAGTTCTAACCAAAAAATCATTTCTATATAATTGGATAATTTATTTGTTTCTCAACTAAACAGTGTCAACAAAGATATCGAGGGAAAAAAAAAAACATCCATAAACATTGTTTGAGCTTTGATACTCGAATACTATTAATATCACCCGAAGAAAGTTTGGATCAATAAGCCGTTTTAAGCCATATTCATTTATTTATTATTAATCACACGCCCATGCTTGTTTTTCTTGTAGCTTTGTTATCTCTTTATCGTACGACATAATTTTGAACGTTCCAAATCAAAAACATTTGCAGAAAGCAAATCAAATATGGCTCCAATAGAGGAAACTGTCACTGAAAAGTTAGAAAACATGGTGGGAATAGGAGAAAGTGCTTGTTACCAGTAGTTTCTCCTTTTCCAACATGGTCGACAAGATTCGGGACTGTGAAGGATGGTCAATGGGTGTTGCTATACTTGGTATTTGTTTTGCTTTTTCACTCCTATCCTACAAGAGGCTAAAAATTAAGCTTTCCCAAAGGCGTAGATCAAGATCAGAACGCATATGATATGCGGTATAGGACATCAGTATGGTGTTTGACCTAAACCGTTGGCTCCTTCATTTTAAACAATGACATAAAATTCTCTTCTCATCTTTGTATTTTTTGTTCGTATAATTTTTATTTACAGTGTTTGTTAAACACTTTCCTATACCGTTTTAATCAGCCTCGATGGGTGCAACCCAGAAACCAGTGCTAGCACCACGATGAGGATTTTTCCAAAAGTTAAACCTCTTTATTATGGAATTAAAACCAGAACACCCAGATGAGCGGGTGACGCTGTGCCCCTACACTATGGTGTCATATTGAAGTCATTCAAGCCTATAACCAGGCACAGATTTTGGTTGATTGATTGAAGTTTTGCGACGCTTTGGAGTGGCTTGGCCAAGAATACTTACACATAAACCCACCGCTTCCAGTGAGGCTCGAACTAAGGACCTTTAGCTTCTGAGTTCTACACTTTACCACTGAGCCACACTTGACCTCAACAGACTTTAAAGACCTTGCGTGACAGTGGTTAGACCGTGTATACGAACAAAATATATCTTCCCCTTATTTAACTAGCGTTAAATAATACTCAGTTTAGTGAGTCTGAAAACGTGTAATTAAATATCATATAGCCTATAGTTAGGTCTATTGTCACTGTCTTTAATAGCGCCTGCTCCATTGTGTGGACGAAATCGGATGCTTACCCGTATAGACTAAACACTACACTTGATGTGTTAGAGTACAACCCTTTCAAATACACTGTCTAGTGTTTGTGAAATGAGCCGCGCTCTGTGAAAAGTGGGCTTAATGCATCTGCGAAAAGTTTCGACCCAGGTCAGCCTGCGCAGTCCGCGCAGGCTGACCTGGGCCGAAACTTTTCGCTATTAGTCGATTTTCTGCATGTCAAAGGATCAGTCTACCTCATGATTGAGTCGGTTGTTAAAAAAGGTGGCTATTATGGAACCATATTTATGTGATGGCTTGCTTGGTATGATGCATCACGGAGTTGCATTAAGCCCCCTTTTGCCAGAGAACGGCTCAAATACATTTTCTCCTTTTCGTATACACATGGAAGATATAGTTACTACTTAAGTCTTTCAGCGTCAATGTAAAAATCACGACCGCTTTTGATGGCTAAAAATACAATCTTCTGAAACTCAGAAAATTTATTTTTCTTCATTTTAAAGGCTTGACTAAACAAGCGAACGGCATAATCCAAGATCAGACTGCGCGTCCCTTTACCGAACAATCCCAAATTTTACCTATCTTGAGAGAGAAAGCTGTTGAAAACATTCTGGAAAAAGGAGAAAATACTGGTCACCAGTATTTGTTACTTTTCCCACTTTGTTTTCTACCCTTTCAAAGACAAATTTGATCAATTGTGCCAGACTTATTGAATCGTCTGCAAATGCTTTCAATTTGGACGCATCAAACATTTTGTCTTTTGGTAAAGAGTTAATCTATGCCGGTCGCAAAAATTCTTTTTTCGCCTTCGGTCCTGAAAGAACTACTAAGGGTACACCCAGGTCCATCATTCCAAACGGTATTGTCCCTATCTCTCTTATCATTCGCAAGAGCCAATTTAGCGAAAACGACAATACGTTATTCGCTATGTACATTTCATGCAATGATCGTACTTTCATATGCGCCATTGACACTCTTAATAAAAAAACAACTCTTTGCCAATTCATTTGTTTAATTTGTTTGTTGTTCGTTGCGAAGAACGTTCAGTATGGCTTTTTGTCTCTTTACCAACAACGACTGAAAGATTTTGGGGATTTAGCATGGTACTAGTATATGAACAATTGAATGTGTGTTTAACATTGGGTTCCTATCCATGCCCTCCTAGTGTTTATTCTCAATGGGACTATCGCAACCTTTCTGTTGCCAAGGCTTTCAAGTCAATAGTCAGAGTAATCACTACTCGATATTGAGATCGGGGCCCGTATTCACCAACCATTCTTAAAAACGTTCTCAGGTTGTTCTCCAGAATTTTCTGAATTTGAAAGTAACGCATCTTCTAATTGGCTAAACCATTTGGTTTAGCCAATCAGAAGTTGTGTTACTTTCCAATTTAGAAAATCCTTGAGAATATGACTAAAATGGCTTGAAGAATGGTTGGTGAATACGAACACTGGACACCTTTACCGCGATTATATTTTTAAGTATTCGACATAATGTTTGGCGATTTAATTTTACCGAAAACTGGCCTTCGTAGCTTGGCTAGTCAGATGTCCTGCGCAAATCCAGTTCGTGATGAACGAATTTATTAGTGACAACACAAAAAGTAGCTGTGGTACAACAACATAATTTGTTATCTTATCATATTTTGTCCCCTCATGCATGTTAAAAGATTTCAACATCTAAAAAAGAAGACCTGCGACTAATTACCGTTTAACCTGCCAAAAATATTTAATGCGGCGGGAAGACAAAACGGAAACAGTTTCAAAAAGCTGAGAGTCTGCTTATTTCACGTTTCCAATTATGTCAGTTGATTAATATAATCATGGAATGCTTCAAAATTTAAAAATGATTTGATATTTAGTCTGGCTATCGGGAACTCTGATGTTATTTGCGAAGGAGAATACTAAGATAAGCCTGATCCTGATCTTCTCTTTTCGATATCAAAGTCTTCAGCTTGGCTACACGCATTTACTTTATTCCTCTTTAAGAGTGAACATTCTTTCGATAATATTCATTCCAGGAAGTGGCCAGTGCTTTGGAAAAATCGTTGCACGAAGCATTCGTAAAATGAACTCCAGGAAATCGTGGATAGATGCTTATGGCTGCCGTGATGTAATTGAAATAGTTTTGAAAACGACATTAAACATCTAAGAAACAATAGGATCAATGCATGGATCATTATGCAATACAAGGCACCACTGTTTATTTCTCAGTACACCACGATATGGCTTGCAACACGCAAAAAAGGGCATTCGGACATTTGCGTAAAATGTCGTCTCGGATCAGCCTGCGCAGTCCGCGCAGGCTGATCCGAGACCGCACTTTCCGTTTTTATGTAATTTTCTGTTTTGCGCAAGTCTACTTTAGCACAAAATCTAATGTAGTCGTAAAGTGCCGTCTCGGATTAGCCTGCGCGGACTGCGCAGGCTGAACCGAGACGACACTTTACGCAAATGTCCAAATGCCACTTTTCGCGTGTTGCAAGCCATATTATATTGTTAAGTCTGTAGCTTGCTGATAGTTGAGCCATACTCTGTAAAAAGGAGGTTTGAGGCATTTGCAAAAAGTATCGATCCATGTCAGCCTGCGCACTCCGCGCAGGCTGACATGGGTCGAAACTTTTTGCTATTTGCAAATCTCCTGCATGTTCAGTATTCAGTTGGTTGTACAAAATGGATTTCAGGATCCATAATTATGTGATGATGACAAGCTTGGTATAATGCATCACCGAGATGCATTAAACCCCCTTTTGCCAGAGCGCCTCTCACTTATATTAGACGTGATAGTTTTGTCTATAAAGGTTATAAATTTGATGTGAAGAAACACAACAGCACAACTCTTGTTATATTTACGACCTAGACGATCTGACATGGGGGACTTGTTTTTGGCCCTGGCATTTTGTCAGACTTCCATGGCTGTGAGCGCTGACATTGTTTATTACTCTTTCATTTAATAACAAACAAGATATACTGTTTAGGTGTTTTTTTTTTTGTCATATGTAGAATGTTTGGTTTGAAACAATGGTTTTTATTGGGTCGGTTGCAAGAGCAGTCTCTCTTGATATGTCAAGCGAAAGAAAGCTTATTCAACCTTGGGAAATCTAATCTTGGAAATGTTAAGATAAAATAGGCCCTAGAGAACAATGTTAAAATAAACATAGTGGTACATGTATATGTAAACCAAAGGCTGAATTCATTCCATTTAAACGATGTTGAAGTTGGTGGTTCGGTTGCGCAAAGCCAATGTGAAACTTAAAAACAACACAAAAACAGCGGATACCCTCATTCAAAATGATTGCCGGAATTGTAAATACCACATCGTGTCTGTTAGGCAAAAAGAGACACATTTCTGGCATAGGAAAAATTAACTGGATTGAGCACTGAAGGTTGCAACAAAACTAAGCATGGAATTTTTCGATAATACTTGACATTTCATCGATATCCTACGATTGGTATCTGATCAAACATCAATTAGTGATGCTATTTAGTTTTAATACGCCATTTATTTGCAAAGGATCAATTTGTCCCACGATCAAAGACTTTATTCTTTACGTTGATTCGACGGAGCCAGTTGCTGAAGATATTAGAGTACCGAGTAATAAGAGTGACTCTTTAGGAAAAGCGATTAGAATTTTTGTGTGCATTTGAAAATCAAAAATGGTGTACAATTGTCATTAATTTTTGGCAGACATGAAATTTACAACTGAACAGGCTACTTTAGAACTAATTGTGTAAACCTACAGGATGAACTTACATAGCTTAATCTTTTTATTTCAAATTTCACTAACACATAAACGAACACAGAACTTTATACATGTCGTTCCTCTGCCGGCCTTTGAAAAAATAAACTTTGGATTCAGTTTGAAGAACGATATTAGAGGCTTTATTTCATATTTGATCAAAATGTTCACATATAACTTGTTGAAAGGAAAATGACGTCCTTTTCTGTTCTATTCACAACCAGGCCTTCCTGACCGAGTCCCCAAAATGAATGTTTTTATCAAGTTCAAAGCGAAACAACGATTTTTGACGAATACCTAATTTGAAAAAAAAAGAGGCAAGCTGTGACAGATACTGGGATGACAGTGTGACACAAGATGACTTCGAAATTATTAAATGGGTTTTTATAGAGCTTCGTAAATAATTAACGCGAAACATTTATAAAACGATACCCAGTCTAGTTGTCGTAATTGATACGGTGATCTTTATCATTTACGATGACGGGTTTTAATTAGTTCCATTAAATGGGTATTTTGTTATTTTTTAACCCCTTGGAGTGCCAAATATATGTACAAGATGAACATTTTCATCTAGCAGATAACGGCTTTTTCGTCTATACGTATCGGACATGGAAGTTAGACAGCACGTTCTGTGCAGTCTGAACGTGATCATCACCAGCAGCAAAATCAACTTAGAGTTCCCCATCTACTCATTTTAGCCAAATGTAGGAATGTGTTTAAATCAATAAATTAGCAATATCTATGACCCCAAAGAATGAAAAGAAGTTTCAGATTTGTGATTGGAAATGAATCTTGGTCGAGAGAAAATTACGTCAGGTCAAAATTGTAAACAATTCAGGAGTGTATCACTAGAGTCATTTGCACCCCCCCCCATCTAAACATAGAAAGCTGAACTACTTTTTGTCTCAACAGCGGAAATGAGGCACTCGTCTTTTTTTAGATCACACATTTTCCTCTTCTGTTAGCAATCCAAAAACGCTCAATACTAATGTGCACATATGAAATTTACATTCCTACTGTCTTTAAATCATTCCACTGCATTCTCGATATAAAATTCCGACATACTCGAGTAAACTGTTGTTGGGTTCTTGTAACATAGACTGTTGCGACAATAGACCTGTGTGGTGTATCTCGATCCCACTTTGTACATGAATATTCAAGACGAAGGTCGTACACAGTCACGTGACAAGCATCACAAGGTATCCTCGATTGAGCGAGTGGATAGGAGCCAAGTCCAGAATTACATTTTCTATCCGTCGTAATCTATGCAATCTCGCAACCGCCAGGTGTAATATTTGTCATGAAGCCACAAGAATGACCATACTTTGATAAAATATCGTCGAAATTGGTTATATTTGGCTGAAAATGAGTATACGGGTATCTTTAAGTTATGATAGGTGCATTATACGTTAAATGATAAATGATTGAGATGGCAAAGCCTTCACGTTAATCCATAGAAATGCTGAGGAACATGTATGGCGCAGACTTTGAAATCAAAATCAGTCTTTACAGAACTTAGAATTAGATCATGTAGCTGTACGTGGGGTGATCAGAAAGATCGTGGACCAGCTCGTTATTTTGAAAACTACTACACTTAGGATTACACAAATTTGCATAGATGAGCATTAATTATCTGGTAACTGACTCACGCTTTCAAATGTTGTCATATTAAAGTAGGTAAAGTATGACGTCATTTTAATGACGTCATATACTGCATTAGTGGTCCAAAATATCGGACGACGTTTTATTTGAGCCGAGAGTAATCATAAAGTTTTGCGTCAAACTCGGAAAGTATTTATCGGAAATCAAAACCGATTTAGAAACAGTTTAAGGGGACTCTGCACTCAAGGAATCTGATATTCGTACATGGATCGGACCGGTTTAGACAAGGGTGCGATACTGTTACAGATGACCCTAAATCTGGCCGTCCATCAACATCAGTCACAGACAAAATCATAACGGATGTAGAGCAGCATGTAAAACAAGATCGCCAAGATGCTGTCAGGAAAATAGCCGACACATTTGACATTTCATATATAAGGACTCAGGAGATTTTGACTGAGAGTCTTCGAATGTCGCGTGTTTGCACAAAGTGGGTACCTCGGCAACTGACGCCCGAGAAAATGGGGCTTAGGGTCGAAATCTGTTAAGAAATTTCAGAACGCATTAGGGTAGAGGGGTAAAACTTTACTGATCGTATTGTAACATGCGATGAAACATAGGTACACTTTACCGACACTGAATCTAAACGACAAAGCAGCGTATTGAAACATCCAACATCGCCTTCCGCTAGTAAAGCCAACCTTTCTAAGTCACTTGGTAAAGTTATCTACATCAAGTATTTCTGTTCTTCTGTTTTTCTTCTAAATCATGTTGTATCTATACATACTACAGTCAATTCTGAGTTTTATGCCCACATTATTCAAATAAATTTCACGAACACCATACGAAAAACACAGCCAGAAGTCCTGCGGAGTGACGTCAATTTACACCAAGATAACGCCGTAGCTCACAAAGCCACACTTGTACTGGAAACTTTGCAAAAACTAAACAAAGAAACACTTGCCAACGCTCCTTATAATTTAGTCCTGACTCCATGTGACCCCTGACTAGTTCCTGTTTTGAAAGATTTTCTATGTGGCATACACTACGAGAGCAGAGAGGAGCTAACCCTCGCTACGACCGGGTCCTTCATAGTAACGTCACGTGACGCGCTCCCACACGTGCTTCGCGCGTCGAAATCAAGAATGAATACATGCATAGAACTCAAAGGAGGTTACTTTAAAAAATAGTGAACACTCCAAGTTGTTTTTTATAACAATATTCAGATACCGGCACTGGTCCACGTTCTTTCTGATCACCCCTCGTACATGTACAATGTCCGATAATAGCCCACAACCTGAAAGCGTTGTTTCATTTATTAGCTACTTACACTGCCATGAGCAAAATGATTAGATATCACAAATGATGTAGATCAATATTAGAATGCTTAAGCCATCTAGGCTGATGTAAAACATCCGTTACCTGGATCTAAACCATCATAAAAAGTCTCTGTATTTGAAGGAAAGTTAACTTTTAGATGTCTAGAGACGACGGATTGGTTTATTTAGCAGCAGAAGTGTGATGCTAAGGGTCAACACAGCTGGTGTGTTAGATTAAGATTTTTTGTTCACTCTTTGCCAGATGAAAAAGAGCTTTTAACTGCCTAAATTGAAAGCATCTGAAGACGACAAATTGAATGTGCCTCAAATGATGGGACTTGTTGAAAAAATGGTAGGAACATTTTATCGTGATCTCTGAGTTTTTAAAAGCCTGCTCTGTCAGGGTCGTAAAAACACTGGATTGTCTAGTACAGGGTTAAATAAATCAGTTCAAAAAGAGTGTCGGATTCGAACCGGACCGTAACAAAATTTACTAAATGCTGCTAATAAGAAAATGCTTATCGTCCTACTTGATAAAGCAGCTGGATACAAAATATGACCAAAAACCTTCAATTTGCCGTGAATTTGAGCTTTTAACACTCAAAAACACGACTTCATTTATGTGACACCGGAATATGTAACAATAAGGGTTTACAGAGAAAGCATGATAGACAAAGCTTTGTATCGTATTCAGACAATTCAAAATGGAGTATCAGATTTGAAACGAACCATAGAGTCTACAATATAATTCTACTGGAACATACTAGTCCATATTGAACAGGTACCTTGGGGTCAACCAAAGTAAATAACTTTCTCAACTGACCAAGAGCTCTGACTTAACAACATGTTGTTTGGTTGTTGCCTATACTGAGTTTGCAGCACGGATCAAATATGTGCGAGTTCAAGGGCTTTCCACGGCAGCACAAGATACCCAAAGAGGAGTATTGCACATCCTTTCGTCAGGTAAGTAAAGTACTGCAACTTTTTAAGGTCAGAGAGGGTGGATACTTTTAGTTACTGTAAAACTGTCAAAACACATGTATAGTGCACTAACAACTCGTACATGAGGAGAGAAAAGCACATAATGTTAGTTAAATGAACGCTTCTCGTAACAAGGACCCTCTTCTTTAAACGCCAACGTGGAAGTAAATTGACTGGTGCTCAATAAATGGTTGCATACATAAGAAAGAGCTAGCGAAACAATGATTACGCAAATAAACAAAAAACCCACACAGCCCTGCTTGAAATAATACGTTGAGGAACAACTTGATCTTGTTCTTCACACTTCGGTCCTTTAAACAGACTCATTTAGTTTCAGAAAGCATAGTTTATCTAAAAAATGGAGAGAGAGAGAGACAGAGAGAGAGAGAGACAGAGAGAGAGAGAGAGAGAGAGAGACGCTCTTTTGGGTTTATTATGGTAACATTACCTTTCCAAATGTTTAATGTTTTTAATGTTTGAACATGTACATGTATATTGTCACTCGTTTGAGTTCTTTTGTGCATGTGTATGTATAAAAAAAGAGGGGGAGCGGGCAATTAATCCTTTAATAACGGACAGAATTTAATTGATCTGGAAATACGGACCAAAGGATATGTATGCCACAAATGCTTCAATTCTTGTTTTGGATCAGAAAGAGAATTTAAGGTCTACGGCCCCTAACTCTCATATTAAAAGACGGAAGCTTCCGAGATTGGCCACTGTAATTCTGTAACAAACGACAATAGCCTTTACGAAAACGTTGATGTTACACGATATTTACCGATGAGTTAGTGAGTCTACGGCCCCGAACTCAAATATCAAAAGACGAAAGCTGCCGAAATTGGCCGAATAGCCTTTAAGAAAACGTCGATGTTACACGATATTTACCGATGAGTTAGGGGTCATAATCCTAAAAATTATCCTACTAAATCAAACAGAATGGCACTAGGTTTCCTTTATTTGGTTAAATGGTGTTTGAATGATACATTGCACAACTTCCAACTATCTATCATTTATATCCTGGCGAGAACTTGTTTAATCGTGTGTTTCCTGGTTTCTGCAATGTCCCTGTATTAGAGATTTGCAGTGCCCCGCCAAACGACCTTTACTTGAAGCGGAAATCGAACGTAGAACTGCTACATGGCAAGTCTGAAGCCTAAACACTTTCACCACATAACACTAATTTTTGACGACTTTGGAAGGCTTCTGAAAACATCATCGGAAAAAGAGGGAAGTGCTGGTAACCAGCATTTTTTCCCCTTTCGTGCAATGTTTCCTCTCCAGACAAGTTCCGTAAACTGAGCCACATTTAATGTGTCAGCTGCAAATGCTTTAAATATAGAATAATCCACAATATTGTCCTCTGGGAAAGAGTGAAGTACATGATTTTTTGTTTGTTTATATGGTGTTTAATGCCGTTTTCAACATTATTTCAGTTATATTACAGCGACCAGTGCACTTATCCATGCTTTCTTGGAGTTTCTTTTATCAGTTCTCCTCACAATATTCTTTCCAAGCCACTGGCTGCTTTCCCACATAATCATTGTCGAAACATTGGTCAGCGGTGAGAGAGGAATGAATCCTGTCGCAGTGACTATCATTAATGCTCGAAATGAAATTGGCCGAGCCGGGAATCGAACCAGCGACCCCCGTGAAGTACATGTACTAGAGCGTGTCCCTAGTTGAATTTGTAAGCCTAATGATGTCAGGACAATACACCTGTCTGAGCTCAGTGTGCTTTCTATCATTCTGTATAAACTTTTTTCTTACTCAAAGGGAAGCAAACACATGTCCTGTGTCCATGGAAGTTACTCTACACCATAATATTCCTTTTGAGTAGTACTGGAATTTTGGTAAGAAGTTGGAAAACAAATGCCGATTAAGTGGATGAAAACCTTTTTTTTTTTAAATAAAAGTCAAATGAATGTTGTATCTTAACATTCTGACCAATTAAATCAGAAACCAAGCAGAAGGTAGTCCCTGCGGGGTTTACGTCATCATACCTTCTTTGGAACCGTACTTTAGGATAGGGCACCCTAATAGGATTCGTGTAACATCGCCTTTCGTCGCCAAAAATCGTACGGATTCGGCTAAGACTCGGGTAATCCGTAATCGATGCGGGGAACCAGCGTCTATCGGCCGATCGATTTCGGATTACCCGAGTCTTAGCCGAATCCGTACGTTTTTTCGGCGATGATCCTTAACACGATGTAGATAGTGCATTTTAGGCTGGTTTTCCATGTGTCTGTCATCCGACTACGTCGTCCTTTTGCGATTAGTGTATTCGTTTACCACAATCGGAACCCCTTTTCCGTATATGTGATCTAATCGAGCGATCTGTCTTTAGAAACCGGATCATTTTCCGTCGATTTCGATTTCATCCGCGTGTGATGCATGTATTTGAGATATATATAATACATACAGTGAAGGCTAGTTTCATAAAATGAAACACGTGTAGTACGCCGTCTACAATTGCCTTCAAAATGGACTAGTTTGCGAGGGTCGTTCATTTAATGGTGTCACTGGGTGTCTATGAGACGCATTATATTAAATGCATATATTTCTTTCATTTCATCCCTTCAAAATATTCTCCCTTGACAGAAATATATTTCTCAAGTCTGGAAATCCAGTCTGTGAAGGCTGCAAAATAGGCTTTTCTGGGAATACCCAGCAGACATTGAAAAGTGGCACTTCCCAAGGCACTTTGAGAGCCATATCGACGTCCAGAGAGAGTTTTCTTCGATAAAGGAAAGAGAAAAAAAAAAAAAGTCACATGGGCTATGGTCGGGAGAATAGGGTGGATGGGGAAGCTGTACCACCTTTTCCGTTTCCAGTAAACTCTGAACAATTGCAGACTTGTGAGCAGCTGCATTGTCATGATTAAGGCACAGGCCCCTTAATGCGGTTCTAGGTCTCCGTTTTTCATAGTGTTTCTTCACTTTTGAAAGAACATTGTTTTTGTAAAACTTGCCTGTAACCGTTCGGGCGTTCGGTACAGGAATTTGAGCAATTCGACCGTCTAAATTAAAAAATATGACATATAAACCTTTCCCGCGCTTTTTATTCTTTTTGCTATGATAGGCCTAGCTTGGTCTTTGCGCAGCCACTCTTTATTATTCACGCGTCTCTGGGGCTCAAAATAATAAATCCAGGTTTCATCACCTATGAACAGTTTTGATATTCTGCGTTTGTCACAATTTTTGTACTTTTTAAGAAGAATTTTGGCCATTTTTACACAAGAAGCTTTTTGTTCATCTGTCAAGAGGTGGGGACCCATCCAGCGCAAATCTTACGAAGTTTTAACTTCTTGGTCAAAATCTTGTGAACTGACCCCGATGACATGCCAACTCTCTTAACTATTTCTTTCACTGTAAGCCTGGAATCCTGCTTAATTAAATCTGCCACAGCAACAACATTTTCTTTTGATACTGCAGTTTTGGTTGACCAGGACGGGGGCATCTTTTAATTAAGTTCTACCACCTTTGAATTTTTTTTATACCATCTGAAAACCGACCGTTTTGATACTGTAGAAGCCCCATGTATCTAACATAATTTACAAAATATTTGTGAAGCTGAAATAGACTAACGCGATTTTTAATACAGGCCCTAATTTCAAGCTTTGCTTTTGGATTCATTGTACATTCAGTAATATAGCCAGTGCATATGACTGCACCTGCTTTGACTTGCAATAGCTTTTGAAAGAATGAACCTATCGAAACAAAATTTCTTACCAGCATTCAAAACGACTTGCTTGTGAAAATACCGTTATTTCCGTGTGATACATATGGTCATGTGGTATGGAGGCAAATAAGTGACACAATTAAATGAACGACCCTAGTACAATATTGTCCTCTGGTATAGATTAAAACACTAAGCTACAATGGGCCGTCCTAGGTTATAGTTAAGAACCTACGTTAAGGCGATATATACGTGACGTCAATATTGTGTCATTTGTAAATAAACAAATGTCTAATATGAAAACACGGAATACGTGTCATTCGTTTTTAGTTTTTTTCTGAATCGTTTTCTTTAAGACTTATAGACTATGGTTCCGACACATTAGCCAACTAGCGCTCAGAATTTGGTCTGAATTTATTGCATTTACAAGGCTTTATCATTCTATAACAGGGTCTAAATTAGAAAGACAGACCTCGTGCCTATATCACATAGAAATCCTACTCACTCTCTATCCTATACAGATCACATTCGTAATTCATACAATTATTATATGTTTGATATAGAGCCATGAGACTTGTATCTTCAAAATACTGTTCGCTGATTGGTCGCTGTACTTGTGGTGTAAGGGTACATTTTTTCTAAATATTTTATATCGTTTTCAAGCGTCGTTTTATAGCGGCCGTATCGAAAGTCCAACTGCCATGTGACACATTATCGCCGTTAAATTATACCTGTATGTGCTCAGTGTGCTGAGACGAGGGAAAAACATAACGCAGGTGTGTAGATACCTACAGCTTTCACAATAAATGTCAACCACGACTTTGTTCGACTTACAGACTGAGGGACAAGATGACACAAGGACGAAAATCTAGCTATTGTGTTACGGCGATAAAAAAGTTGCACACCTTTTCCGATCCTTAACTTTAAGAGTTATTTAAAGAGTTATTTATATCTTATTGACATTGTCATGTAAACAAGATACTGCAGTTTCAATCTCACTGCTTTGGTCAGAATAACTCGCACAATAACAGCCTGTGTTAATCCAGTATCAAACTGTATTCTAATCTTGATGTTCACTGGATGGAAAATAACTAAGTTGGTGATAGGCATGCCAAGATTTAATTCGAGTAAAAAAACAGAGAGAAAGCGTATGTGTAAGTGTAGAGGGAACTGAATGATAGCTTTTGCCATGCTGACTGTTTACATGGAAAAGAATAGAAAACATATTGAAATATTGCAGTTCAAAGTTTTGACAGAAAAATCCCAGGAACCTTTTAACCCTCTACCAAACGACAACATTTTTAGACCTATCTAAATTAAAAGCATTTGCAGACGACAAATTAAATGCGGTACAAAAAATCCAATTTTCGGTTGAAATGGTACCAAACATGGTGGGGAAAGGAAAAAAATGTTGGTTACAAGCATTTGCTCCTTTTCAGCATTTTCAAAGGCCTTCTCTGTCAGGGTCGTTAAAACTCGGGATTGTGTGGTAAAGAGTTAACCTCAGTTCGTCAACAAAGAGAAGTGTTATAAATGATCCGTCTGAGCTTGCACTCCTTTCCGTGCTGCTTTATGAAGTTGGTTGCAATTTTCTTCAAACTGTTGCCATTTTCACGAAGAAGACTTACAAAGTAAAACTGCACTTGTTGTATATGCATCTCAGATTTGCAAACTGAATGTGTGAAAGAGTGGGACAGACATCCGTTTGTTTTTTATATTGAGTTTTGTCTAACGATATTACGGTTGGAAAGTGACCACAAACTTACAGATATATATTTGCACGTATACGGTTACAATTTACCAAGCTTAGTTTTTCCCCCAAACTAATGCAAACTCGTTATTTCCAGAGATGTTTAGATTGGGTCTTCAGCATATTTATAGGAAATAAAACATGTGATCGTATCTTATTAAAGTACAGGAAAGTCTTTAAATTTTCCTTTTATATTTTGTAATCAGTTTTAAACTACTGATTTATAGATAAAAAGAGAATCTTTACTCTTTAAGAGCCCAAGTAGAGGAAACAAACCTTTTCAAGCATTCCAAAAACTGTACCATTCTGATCTGGAAACAATACTTCGCACGCAATCGGGAAATTTAGGTTAGATTAATCAGGCTGCTTGTGCTGTCCAAAGCGATCTCAGTCTGGCCTGAACGTGAAAGAATTTAAGCTATACATGGATTTGCACGGGTTAAAGGTAGTAGACGTTTTTAATTTGATGATACATACAGCTGAAATTGAAAAAGAGTAGAAATCAAAGCGTCGAGAGTACTTCCGGTTAAAGTTACAAAAACTACAGGACAAGACTGTACGAATGTCGATAAGGTGAGAGATAAAATTATGTTCTTTTTCTGATATAATTTACTATCTAGTTATATCTTGGTCCAGATCATACTGTTTAAGAGGGTGAAGTTATCAGATTTCTCACACGTAATTATTATATGTATTTTAACTTTAATTTGCCGCTGGCAACGTAAATTGCTTTGAAGGCGGTGTAGATCAAGAATGTGCAGTTTGATGTTTGATCCACTGCATTTGGAGTTGCATTCTAAACGATGATCAAAATTTCTCTTGTGTGTCCCTACAGTTTTTATATGAATTTGCAAAAGTTTTCATTGGAAGTCTTTTTACCATGGGACCTTGGACACCTGTATTTTTTTAATTTGATTGGTCGACTATTGCAGGAGTTTAAGCACCTTTATTTCTTTCCCGACCAGAGACAGGGTTACCGATGAGGCCTGCAAAAGTTCTAGTCTGGCTTGCAACGGCTAAAACGACTGGTATATACGGGGTGAAGCGCTGGCTTTTGACAGACTGATTGCCGTAGAAAGCGGAGTCAACTTTTGGAGCTACCAACACCATAGCACGAGTACTGGATTAGGTTTCCAGGGAGCAATCACCGGTATTGGCAAATTATCAGTTGTAGAACTTGTTTCACAATCGACGTTAAGTTACTGATTGATTGATTAAGTGGTGTTTCATGCTGCTTTCAGCATTAGTTCAGTTATATTACGGCAAGAGCTCACTTATTTATGTGTGTCCCGGGCTTGACCAGCTCTGGTTTAAGGCTATGTCAATGCGTCTTACCAGAGGACACGATATGAAATAAACAGGGGCATCTTTGGTCACGATAGTCATCTCTGCAGTAACATAAGACACTGCGACTATAAACGTTACACTGGTAGTAAGTAATTACAATCTTGCTTCCTGTCTGCATCTGATACGGGAAGGTGGCGCTTCTACAATCAGAAATCTTTTTCTCTAAGCCCTTTACCAGAGAAGAAAGAAATAAGATTTGTTCATTATGAGAGCATTTCCAAGCGACAAATCAGATGTGGCGCAAATGATCGTATGTGTCTTTGAAACGTTAGGAAAAAATATGGGAAAATGAGAAAATGCTGTATAACTAGCATTCTCTCAGTGTTGTTAAAACTTGGCATCGGTTGGTAAAGGGTTTAAACGCTAGGTATAATGATGATTGTAACATTTATGTACAGACGGTAGGCAGTTCCTGACGTGGCAATGTCGGCTCAGTTTTTAACAAGTTGTATAAAATTATAGATCAGTGTAGATTCAACGATCAAGTGCACGTTTTGTGCAACTTGATTTTGATTTTTACTTTCCGCAAAAGCACACAATGCTTCTTGTTTTATGCTTTAGAGTTCATGAAGTTTTATGTGTGATGTCAGTTTTAAAGTTCTCCGTTCAAATGGGTTAACTTTTTCAGAGCCAAATATATGACTTCGACCTCTTCCGACGGCTAAAAATTCAATCTACTGAAACCCGGAAAGATTTTTCTTTAATCATACAGGCCTGGCTAAACAAAAGGACGATATAGGTCCAAGATTAGAATGTAATTTCTGGGCAGTCTGATCTTGATTATGCTATCAACAAAAGCCGCTATTGTCGCCCATAGCGTTAAGACGATTTAATATGAAACCTTGGCGGTGTAATATATCACTTGCCACAATATCTGTTTCCACATGTGAAACATGTCAACTATACATTCTACAGGTAGATACTGAGTTGATTATGTACTTATTTGCCAATTATGACACAAGCCTGTTTTTCATATCGAAATCCTTTCAAAATGCACAGATTCCGTTTGTTTTTGGTTGATTTGTTTGTTCTTTTATTGGTGTTTAACAACATACATGTATTTTACAGTTACACCGCAGAGAAATTTATCCATGCTTTCCCGGTTTCTAACATAAATATCATCAAAACAATTTTCAGCAGTGAGAGAGGAATGACTCAAGTCGCATTGACTAATATCATACTACGGAAAGAATTCGGCCGAGCTTTGAGGGAATCGAATCAGCGAACCCCGGCTTTCAAACCCTGCACGATACCGACGGAGCTATCGGGCTCGACTTTTGTTAGCAGACGAAAACAAATAAACAGGGACAACACTCACTACTATGCTTTTCTCATCTTGGTTGGATACTTTACCACGAGTTCCTCATTTGGGCTGCGTAATACATTCATGTTACCGCCATCATACTGTTCAAACTTGAATTGCGTGTTGATCTAGAGATTGTGTAAGAAGATGAGTTAAATTGGTCGAATTCAATGGGCGAGGATGAGTTCATGCTAGCGTTTGCCGTATTCGTCTGGTTTTATTTTGTCCGATAGCTGATAGTAGGTGAAATAAAGAAGTTGAAGCCAAACGGTTTGCAGATGGTTTCTTATGTAAAACAGTTCATAAATAATCAAACCTACCATTGGCTCCGAGACTATTCTTCTTGTTTGCTCTGCTTCGACTTGGAAAAGTGAAAAGACATACTCATGAAAGATGTGATTATGAACTATTAGTAGCAGATCTCTATCAGAAAAATAAACGCAGTCATCCTTCTTTGGACGTCACATGACCATTATTGCACCTATTCAAAATTGACACCGTCTGCTGAAAAATGGCTTCTTCCTCTATAGCTCTATAGATGTATCCATGTTTCTAAACGAGGCAATATTTTAGTAGTCATTTTTCTCTCTTTCATTACATTGCGTATAACACCTGTTGTTCGCTGGCTCACATTACCATGGTGCATTGACACGTGTGTACCTTCTTTCTTTTCCTTAACCCTTTACCACACAGTCCCGGGTTTTGATGATTCTGAGGTAAAAGGCATTTGAAAACAATTTTCGGAAAAGGAGAAAACACTAGTAACCAGTATTTCCCTCAATGTTTTATACCCTTTCTGAGACAAATTCCATCCTTTCAGCAACATCAAAGTTACTATCTGCAAAATTAATGCTTTTCATTTCGGTACGTCTAAATTTCATCGTATGGTAATGATCTAACTTTTTACCACCCGACAAAATTTCAGTCCAGTCCAGATTGAAATTTATTGCAGACGACAACTCAAACGCGGGTACATAGATGAGATTTGCCTTTGAAAGGGTAGAAGACATTATGAAAAAAAGGGAAATGCTTCATCATTTTTTCGCGTATTTCTATGGTGTTTTTAATAATCTTTCTTCTTCAGGCTCTAAGTGACGAGAACTTAGTAACTGTGTCGTAAATGGTTAAGACCTGTGTAAAACCCTGATCATGGATGTAAAATGACGAGAAGGTCGAATCTTCGACCCAACTCCTACTACAAAGCCTGGGTCGGTATTTACAAACCTTTCTTAAGAATATTCTTTGCCTAATTCTCAAAAATTTTCTATATTTGTAAGTAGCACAACTTCTGATTGGCTAAACCATTCGGTTTAGCCAATCAGGAGTTGTGTTACTTTCAAATTTATAAAATTCTTGAGAATGGTTGATGAATACGGACCCTGGTCTCAACATAGCGAAACCTGTAAGTGACAGCCTAGTAATTCAGGTTGATGTCTTTATGAATAGAATGTTTGAATACAGGACATTCATGTAAATATAGATAAAAATAAACTATTTAATAAAAGAAAATATAAAGAATTTCGTTTTGTTTGTTTGACTCACAGCACTGCCAAAAACTCTTAACCGAGCAAATTCATCTTCGTGAACTTAGAGGTTCTATTTAACATTAAAAATTACAGTATTGCTCGAGATTGCCTAGTTCAAACCAAATAGCGAGGCTGGCTAGTTTCATTATTATGAAACAAAAACAGAATCAGATTTGTTAATGTTAACTTGTCTTACTGGAGGTTTTCCATCGATGTCAATGAAATAAAATTGTTGGAACAATTTATTTGGACAATCTGTATGAGATGCTTTTCCCCTGCTGCCTTTTCCATTGCTTGCATAAAAAATATATATCTAACATGCTCTTTATGAAGTGTTACATTTAAGATTCTAAGATCTACGTATCATCAAATGTAGATTCTAAGTCGATGATATAAATGTAATGGAGAATCCTTGCATCTGTTCAAAAAGAAGAGATACTACCGATGAGGTTCATAAGAGTACAATTTCAATCGTGATATCCTCTAAAAATTTCGTCTCGGCTGATGCGTTGTCATTTGAAACAAACTTGTAACAGACGTCTTAGAAACATCCCTGTGAAAGAGGGATCTGGGTAAGATCCAGAATCAGCCCAACCAAACAGGATTTGATATTAAGCTCTGGCAGAGTTTAGATTTGCCGATCTGTAATGACCATAATGTGTTTTTGTTCATGCCTTTCTTTCTCTAGAATCTACAATCTACATCCAATAAATTGTACAAACAATCATTGTATCACCAATAATAACCATTCACAGCCCTAAATAATTCGCCACCAAGTCGTTGATATGCATCTAATGGAGAGTCCTTACATTCATTAAAAAAGAAGAGCAACTACCGATGAGGCCCCTATGGGTAAAATTTCAACCGTGATAACCTCTAGTAAAACAAGAGGGCCATGATGGCCCTGGATCGCTCACCTGAGTCAATAGGCGAAATTTCACTCCACGTGCAAAATTCAATTTCTGACCAATTGTCAGGTCAATTGAGCTTAAAATGTGGCATCTAGAGCATCCACAAGAAATTTCCGTAAGTTGACCTAGTGACCTACTTTATCACCATACTTGACCCAATTTAGAACTCATCAAAATATTTATCAAGACAAACATTCTGAACAGTTTTCAAGTTAATTGAGAAATAAATGTGGCGTCTAGAGTGCCCTAAAGGTATTTCTTTAATTTGACCAAGTGACCTAGTTTATGATCCCAGGTGACCCAATTTCAAACTCATCCAATATTTCATCAAGACAAACATTCTGACCAATTTTCAAGTCAACTGAGCAAGAAATGTGGCCTCTAGAATGCCCTTAAGGTATTTCTTTAATTTGACTTAGTGACCTAGATTATGACCACAGGTGACCCAATTTTGAACTCATCTTAGATTTCATCAAAAGAAACATTTTAAGCAATTTTCAAATCAATTGAGCAAGAAATGTGGCTTCCAGAGTGCCCGCAACGTATTTCTTTAATTTGACCTAGTGACCTAGTTTATGAGCCCAGTTGACCCAAATTCAGACCCATTTGAGATTTTATCAAGACAAATATTCTGACCTATATTCAAGTCAATTGAGCAAAAAATGTGGCCTCTAGAGTGCCCTAAATGTTTTTCTTTAATTTGACCTAGTGACCTAGTTTAAGATCCTAGGTGACCCAGATCCAAACTCATCCGAGATTTCATCAAGACAAATATTCTGACCAATTTTCAAGTCAATTGAGCAATAAATGTGGCCTCTAGAGTGCCCTAAAGGTATTTCTTTACTTTGACCTAGTGACCTAGTTTATGACCCGATTTGACCCAAATTCAGACTCATTTAAGATTTGATCAAGACAAATAATCTGACCAACTTTCAAGTTAATTGAGCCAAAAATGTGGCCTCCAGAGTGCCCGCAAGGTATTTCTTTAATTTGACCTAGTGACCTAGTTTTTGAGCCCAGTTGACCCAAATTCAGATTCATTTGAGATTTTATCAAGACAAATATTCTGACCAATTTTCAAGTCAATTGAGCAAAAAATGTGGCCTCTAGAGTGCCCTAAATGTAATTCTTTAATTTGATCTAGTGACCTAGTTTATGATCCCAGGTGACCCAGATCCAAACTCATCCGAGATTTCAACAATACAAACATTCTGACCAATTTTCAAGCCAATTGAGCAATAAATGTGGCCTCTAGAGTGCCCTAAAGGTATTTCTTTACTTTGACCTAGTGACCTAGTTTATGACCCGAGTTGACCCAAATTCAGACTCATTTAAGATTTGATCAAAACAAATATTCTGACCAATTTTCAAGTTAATTGAGCAATAAATGTAGCCTCTAGAGTGCCCTAAAGGTATTTCTTTAATTTGACCTAGTGACCTAGTTTATAGGCCCAGTTCACCCAATTCAGAATCATTTGAGATTTTATCAAGACAAACATTCTGACCAATTTTCAAGTCCATTGAGCAAAAAATGTGGCCTCTAGAGTGCCGTAATGTATTTCTTTAATTTGACCTAGTGACCTAGATTATGACCCCAGGTGACCCAATTTTGAACTCATCTTAGATTTCATCAAGAGAAACATTTTAATCAATTTTCAAATCAATTGAACAATAAATGTGGCCTCTAGAGTGCCCTAAAGGTATTTCTTTAATTTGACCTAGTGACCTAGTTTATGACCCGATTTGACCCAAATTCAGACTCATGTAAGATTTGATCAAGACAAATATTCTGACCAATTTTCATGTCATTTGAGCATGAAATGTGGCCTCCAGAGTGCCCGCAACGTATTTCTTTAATTTGACCTAGTGACCTAGTTTATGACCTGAGTTGACCCAAACTCAGATTCATGTGAGATTTTATCAAGACAAACATTCTGACCAATTTTCAAGTCAATTGAGCAAAGAATGTGGCCTCTAGAGTGCCCTAAAGGTATTTCTTTGACCTAGTGACCTAGTTTATGATCCCAGGTGACCTAAATCCAAACTTATCCGAGATATCATCAAGACAAACATTCTGACCAATTTTCAAGTCAATTGGGCAAGAAATGTGGCCTCTAGAGTGCCCTTAAGGTATTTCTTTAATTTGACCTAGTGACCTAGATTATGACCCCAGGTGACCCAATTTTGAACTCATTTTAGATTTCATCGAGAGAAACATTTTAATCAATTTTCAAATCAATTGAACAATAAATGTGGCCTCTAGAGTGCCCTAAAGGTATTTCTTCAATTTGACCTAGTGACCTAGTTTATGACCTGAGTTGACCCAAACTCAGACTCATGATAGATTGTATCAAGACAAACATTCTGACCAATTTTCAAGTCAAATGAGCAAAAAATGTGGCCTCTAGAGTGCCCTTAAGGTATTTCTTTAATTTGACCTAGTGAATTAGTTTATGATCCCAGGTGACCCAAATCCAAATTCATCCGAGATTTCATCAAGACAAACATTCTGACCAAATTTCAGGTCATTTGAGCAATAAATAAATTCCCTCTAGAGTGCCCACAAGGTATTTCTTTAATTTGACCTAGTGACCTAGTTTATGACCCCAGGTCACCAAATTTTGAACTCACTGAACATGTTGTGCTCAGGTGGGCTAACAAACTTAGAACAGGTTCATTACATACCAAATATCAAAGCTCTACGTCTTCCAGTTTCAGAGAAGAAACATTTTAAAGTTTTCCTTCTTTGTTCCTTTGTTCAAACTTTTGACCCCCGGGGCGGGGCCAGTTTTGACCCCAGGGCATCAAATGAACAAACGTGGTAGAGGTCCACTAGGAGATGCTACATACCAAATATCAAAGCTCTACGCCTTCCAGTTTCAGAGAAGAAGAATTTTAAAGTTTTCCCTTTTTTGTTCCTTTGTTCAAACTTGTGACCCCCGGGGCGGGGCCAGTTTTGACCCCAGGGGCATCATATGAACAAACTTGGTAGAGGTCCTCTGGGAGATGCTACATACCAAATATCAAAGCTCTACGCCTTCCAGTTTTAGAGAAGAAGAATTTTAAAGTTTTCCTTCTTTGTTCCTATCTTTAAACTTGTGACCCCCGGGGCGGGGCCAGTTTTGACCCCAGGGGCATCATATGAACAAACTTGGTACAGGCCCACTAGGAGATGCTACATACCAAATATCAAAGCTCTACGCCTTCCAGTTTCAGAGAAGAAGAATTTTACAGTTTTCCTTCTTTGTTCCTATGTTCAAACTTGTGACCCACGGGGCGGGGCCAGTTTTGACCCCAGGGGCATCATATGAACAAACTCGGTAGAAGTCCACTAGCAGATGCTACATACCAAATATCAAAGCTCTACGCCTTCCAGTTTCAGAGAAAAAGAATTTTAAAGTTTTCCTTCTTTGTTCCAATCTTTAAACTTGTGACCCCCGGGGCGGGGCCAGTTTTGACCCCAGGGGCATTATTTGAACAAACTTGATAGAGGTCCACTAGGAGATGCTACATACCGAATATCAAAGCTCTACGCCTTCTAGTTTCAGAGGAGAAGATTTTCAAAGACTTTGCATTTTTTTCCTTTTTGTTGCCATGACAACCAGAGTTTTAGGTGGAAATCAATTCTTTGAACAACTTTGTTAGAGCTTCACCCAAGAACATCCCTGCCAAGTTTCATCAAGATTGGCCCAGTGGTTTAGGAGAAGAAGACGTTTAAAGAAATTGTTGACGGACGACGGACGCCGGACATAGGGCGATCACAATAGCTCACCTTGAGCACTTTGTGCTCAGCAGGTGAGCTAAAAAATCGTCTAGGCTGATGCGTTGTCCTTTGAAGCAAACTTACTACAGAGGTCTTAAAAACCTCCTTGTGAAAGAAGGATCATCAAAATTTAATATGATTTACTGCATGAATACATTTGAAAGCACTGTGACAAAAGGAGAAATTGATCGTTACGAGCAATTTCTTCTTTTGCCACAATGCTTTTCAAAAAGCGATCAACTACAAGACAAAAAGAGTCAGTCACTTACAGAAGATAAAGTTTTTAGGCGATGTCGATAACAATGTTGGTAACAGCTGCGTTTATTCAACACATTTTAGCCATGTACATACAAGGTGTTTATACTACATTAAAAGTTTTTTCCCCTTTAAATTTCACAGAAACCAAATCATTATTTTGTCATTCTTCCGTGTAATATTCGATTACTATATAGAATAGCAAAGCTGACTAAATGATTGATTGTGGGTCTTCATATGTATGTTGCCTGTAGTTCTGAAATCTGAACTTTTTAAATTTTATCACTGATTGTTTCAGCTCCTGTAACTTTATGTATATCAGATATGTTTTCTTGTATGTCAATTCTTTCGACGCGCTAGTAAGGCACGGAAATAGCATAAAGACGACGGATCGTTTGCAAAATGTTAACTTTAGGTTGGGCTACTTTAAAAGACTTATTTTCGACCGTTAAAAATGATTTGAATAATTAGTCAAAAACCAGACGCGGTGGCAAACACAAAAAGAATCATTTCTATCGTGTGATTTACGGTTTCAAATTAATCAAATAATACGCAAATCTTGGTGCCAAAAGCGATTGCATTTTGGAGATCAGACGACTTAGAAGGCGCACATTTAACTTGAAAGAGCCATGGCCTAAAATTTGTAAGATACTCGGACCCAAAAGAGTTCTGAAAGGTCAAACTTAGTTTTCACTTTTCCCGAACGAAAAATTGAAATCATTTACAGATGACAAATCAAATGTGACTCAACTGTGGCAACGGTCGAAAATGCTGTAAAAAAGGCTCATTAATAGATTTTCTCCATCTCCAACAATATTCTAAGGGCATTTTTTCCCCGTGGTCGTTGAAACACGTGATTGTTTGGTAAAGGATTAGTACACAGAAAATATTTGGCACTATGAAGGCAAAACAGCTTGTCAGCCGTTAAAAATAAAAAAAGACGTTACCCTAAAAAGATAATTAATACGAGACAACATCTGTTACCAGTCAAACATACACACTTACAAAAACTACAGACAATTTAACTCTTTACCAGATGACAAAAATGTGGACTTGTCTAAATTGAAAGCATTTGCAGACGACAATCCAAAGGTACCTGAAATCATAGATATTATCTTAGATAGGGAAGAAAACATTGTGGGAATAGGAGAAAATGCTGGTTACCAGCATTTTCTCCTTTTCCCACAATGTTTTCAAAAGGCTCTTCCGTCAGGGTCATTAAAACTCGGGATTGTTTGGTAAAGGGTTAACTCTTTACAAAATTTAAGACTCATTCATACTGGAATGTTTTGCAGACGACAACTTCAATGTACCTTTTATGATAGGATTTCTGTTTCAAAACATCGTTGGGAACGGAGAAAATGCTGGTTACTAGCATTTTCTTCTTTTTCCACAATGTTTTCAAACGCCTTCTTCCTCAGAACCGTCAAAATAAAGAATTTTTTGGTAAAGGAATAACCCATGCAGCACTTAATCAATCAAATGATTGATTGATTTTCAATCAATAAATGAAGACACAGACAATTGGTATTGTAATTTCAAGCTTGTTTTAGTCGTATCATCCCAAGGAATACCGGACAATGTAGATTAAAGACCAGACTGCGCGTTCTGTGTAGTCTGATCTTGGACCTACATTGTCCACAACTCTTGTCTAAATCTGTGCCTGGCACTTGAAGGGTTGTGAAACTTCACAAGTAAATTCTGATGACAGTTTTCATTATAACAGTCTAATTTTTTTCACCGTTTTATACGCTTGTGTGGCAATCAAAAAATACAATAGGTTCTTTTTAAACTTCTTTGCGTGATGTTAAATGATATACTAAAAAGAAAAAACACTCTTTTACCCGCACAACTATAGATCGAAATAGGAAATTATTTCACTTAGCTAAATCTAGTACCTTACTTGACTACCCGTGTTAGCCAGGCTGCTATCGAAGAAAACGTCGGGATAATGTCAAAGCCCTGTCGTCGTCTGTGCTGCCGCCGTCGTCGTCGTGGTGAGATAACTTTGGTATTTTCTTACACCCCTGTTATTGCTGAATATATCTACTTCAGCCTTGGATACTTATGACTATACTAGAAGGGCAGGTAACTCACAACGCATTTTGACACAGTTATATCCCTTTTTCGAATTGGTATTTTCACTGAAACGGCACCAGTACTAGCCGAGCGAAGGTTACCCGCCTGTGGTTCTCTTGTGTTTTTAGACTGGCGATCGCTAGTCTATTGCTACTGAGAGTGACTCAGACTGAAATGTAAACAAGAAAAAAAAAGTCCACTGTCTCCAAATACTGCCCCACGAAAAATAGGTCTTTCTGTTAGAAATCGTAATTGTGCTAAATATGACAATTTTGACATGAGCTACAATATTTCAGCAACTCGTTTTTGAAAGATGTTTTCTACAAAGACATAGTCTAAGCAAGATGTAATCGATAATGTGCAAGATGTTTGCTTATATGTAGATTAAATCATTGACCATAGCAAATCGGACTGATCGAAACCTTTTTCATCCCCTGTTGTTTTGGTGGGTATTGTAGGACGCGTCTAGCTACGAGTACATCCAACCGATCAGGGAGTGAAAGTAATTTTTGAAAATGGCATTAGCACCCAACAAATAAACATGATTGTTGAAAAACTTAACTCCTCTAAATACTAGTAGATAAGAGTAGCATTGATAAGGTCCAATATACAGCATCGAGGCTATTTAGCTAACAAGTTAAAATATTTGATAGACAGAAACCGATAGCACACTACACTCTCGGCAAAAGCATGTACTATGCGTTAACTCTTTACCACATGACAAAACAACTTGTCAAAATTCAAAGCATTTGCAGACGAAAACCTGAAAGTGGCTGAAATGATGGAACTTTCCTTTAATTGAGAAGAAAACATTGTAGGAAAAGGAGACAATGCTGGTTACCAGCATTTCCTCCCTATCCCACAATATTTTCAAAAGCTTTCGTTCTCAAGGTCGTTGAAATTCGAGATTGTGCGGTAAAGGGTTAAGTCACTTTATAAAGGTAAATGTTCACACTAAACCATCTTTCTTTGCCACATAAATGAATTCGACTTTTTCGTAGACTGGAATACAGATCCAGAACAAAGGAATATATCTTTTAGACATAGTTTGGATAAAAAAGTGTAGATCGAAGATCAGACTGCACGTTTTGTGTAGTGTGATCTTGTTTAACACCGTCCGCAAACAGCGATAAATTCGCAAATGGCAGTTAAAGAGTCAACACAGTGTTTTTGCCCTACAACTTAGATGAAAGTCGTATACTCTGACCTCGGTTTTTGTTATTTGTCTCATAGCTATTTTACATTTAAGCAAGTGTAACTATCTTATTTGCCCACTACAAAAATATTAATTTTCCATTTTTATTCAGTTATCAAAACTACACATTACACACGAGTGCATAGAAAGAGCAGCGTTGAACAGATAATATAGATGTTTCGGGGAATTCGTGAAGTTTCAGTATTTTCATTTCTGTGTTCACTATTAAAATATATGTAATTGATCTATTTACTTACAGGGTTTATATCAATTCAAGCCTATTTTCCCAAGAACAAACTCAACGAATATACAAGAATCATCAAAAACATCGAAATAGTGTACGTACACAGTCAAACATTTTTTTTAAAATAATGCAGCAAACGTAGAGACCAAGTTATGACATGAATCAGTGAAATTTAGATAAACTTCAATGATTTCTTTCTATAAACAAGTTAAAGGCATCCCGTCTCTGCACATTCTGACTCGTAAAGAAGTCGTATTGGTCCCAAAATGCGTAAAAGACAAGCTTATTTAGCAGAGGGCGTTACAGGTCTACTTTTCATCGCGGAAGTGCATCGCGTCGACGATAATACGCCTCACACTTCCGGTTGAACTTTGAAAGAATATCATATTCAAGCTTGGCCTGAACATTGTCGATGTTACATCCTAAAGTGTATAATTGAAATTGTAAACTACTTCTGTGGTATTTCGGATTTTTTTTTAGTTTTAAGCTAGATCTAGGGCATTAAGTTGATCCTATTGTATTTATTTACATTGTGGAGAGGGTTTATTATTAGCATGCCTTGTCTATAATTTGACGCGGTTAAAGGGTCGAACCGCGGTTGCTTAACACTAAGTACTACACACTTTTGCTTTAAAGACTACACATCCGTGCGAAAATCCAATCTTTACCTGACAGCAAGCTTTTAGACTTGTCTGAAGTGAAAACATTTGCAGACGGCATACACAAGGGTCAAATGATGAGATTTGTCTTTGACATGATTAGGAAACACTATAGGAAAAGGAGAAAATGGTGTTTACCATTATTTACTCCTTTTCCTGCAATGCTTTTAAAAGACTTCTTTCGCAGGGTTGTTAAAACGCGTGATAGTTTGCTAAAAGGCTAACTATCACGAAAGATATATCATTTAGAGTTGTGATTCGTGTGCGGGGTGATAACATCCGATTCTCATTTAACCCTGAACCTGCTAAATAAGTGAAATGAAACTTCCCAACCAGCAGTAGAAAAAGAAATTTTGCTATTTCATTTTTTTTTTTTTTTTTTTTCCTTAATTGGAATAAATATATTTCATTATCAGGAGGTGCAGTTCCAAGATCAGACTGAACGTTCTATGTAGTCTGTTCTTGATCTACATTGTCCGCAAAAGGTCCTTGAATCGCGCTTAGCAGCCTAAAGGATATTTCAATCTGAACACGCCACATACACGAAAAAAAAATATAATGTCAGGAGGTTCTTATAAAATATCGGACAGTGTCCCACGACATTGTAAATGATAAATCAGACTACCCGTTCATTGTTGTCGGATTGTGATCTTCACTGTTCGCAAAAGCGACTGTTATTGTGAAAGGCATTGTAAAAAATGGGTGGGATATACTTAATAAGAGACTTTTCAGTAAGTTTGGATATATATCTCCTTATTTATCTACTGTGAAATAAATTAGTTTTTTCCCAATTTTCCGTAGGCATGAAACTAATTTTGAGTTGTTGAACATTTATTCCCTCTTTCTTCCCAGAGAGCAATAAAAGCAGGTCAAGATTTCAACAATACTATGAGCATAGGCCTTGGTTTAAACAAGGAACTTTATTATCTCTTGCACATTTTTACGACTCATTCATATTAGGATGAGTTCTGTTAAGTAAGATACAACGTGTGGAGTGTTCTATGACTTCGCATCGAAACAGGGCGAGAATCTAGCCTAACTTTTATAATTTACTATTTTTTGGAAACATTGGCGATGACACCCCACTTAGGAAAATATCATTTCGATGCTTCCGAGTCGTCTTCAGGAAATGTTCCTGTGAACTATCGCCAGGAATATCACAATATCAACAACAAATACATGCACCTAACAGTACTCTCCGTGCCTTGATCTAGCCCTTTTTTTCTGATACAGAATAAAAAGGTTTCAAAGTGTTATGAAATACGACTGTGAATGTAGGATGTCTTAACAAAGATACTTTAACACGTGATTCAAACGTGTGACCTTGTCTTAAATTAAGGTCGTTATTGCCGTCAGATGATCATTGCGAGAACAAAACTTACTGCATTAAAAATGGTTGGTTTTTTTTTTCTTTCTTGTTTTCTTTTAATTTTTCTTGTAATTTTCGATTTCAAATATATGGTGATAATTTGCATAGAACTATTGCTAATTTTTGCTATGTACAGTCTGTGTTAGAGGCCTTACTCATGATTAAGACTATATGAAGCAAATCGAAAGCGTTCAATAAACTTTCTCTTGCGATTGCTACTGAAGAGGCAACTTCATAAAATTGTCCGATTCTTCATATGGAAGACGCTTGGGCCATGAATAAATTTGCACAGTCACCCATACATTTATTAGCTCTCCTGAGCACAAAGTGCTCAAGGTGAGCTTTTGTGATTGTGCTGTGTCCGTCGTTCGTCGTGCGTTGTCCGTCTTCGGTCGTCAACTTTTACCTTGTGTACGCTCTAGAGGCCACATTTTCAGTCCGATACTCATGAAACTTGGTCAGAATGCTTGTCTTGATAATACCTTGGACGACTTCGAAAATGGGTCATGTCGGATCAAAAACTAGTTCACTAGTTTAAATCTTAGAAAAACATTTTGTACTCTCTAGAGACCACATTTTAAGTCTGATACTCATGAAACTTAGTCAGAATCTTTGTCTAGATGATATCTCGGACGAATTTGAAAATGGGTCACATCAGGCCAAAAACTAGGTCACTAGGTCAAATCTTAAAAAAACCTTGTGTACGCTCTAGGGGTCACATCTCCAGTCCAAAACTTTTTAAAGTTAGTTAGATTTTTTGTCTTGATGATATCTTTGACATGTTAAAAATGGGTCATGACGGGTCAAAAGTATGTCACCAGGTCAAACCTTAGAAAAACCTTGTGTACACCCTAGAGGCAACATTTACAGTCCAGTACTCTTGAAAGTTGGTTAGAATGTTTGTCTTGATGATTTCTCGGACGAGTTTGAAAATGAGTTTGAACTTTATACCCAAATGTAGATATTGATTGGAAAATAGTACATAGCAATGTTTTCGAATGCACAAAAGATACTTACACACAATGGTTTCAAACGAGACTTATTCACAGAATTTTACCCACAAACTCTTTACTCTTTAAGATGAATATATCTGATTCAAAATTATGTACATTCTGTAACACATGAAGAAACCATCGAACACTTGTTTTATGACTGTGAACACGTTAAGCTTCTGATACAAAGTATTGCGACAACTGTGAGAAATTATGACCGAAAATTACAAATTGATCATCGAACAATGCTTTTGGGATATTCTAAACAAAACAATAAGCTGAATATGCTATCTCTAGAAATAAAAAAATCATTTATTACTGTAGAAACAAAGCAAATACACCTTCTATTAATGGACTGAAAAACAGATCGAATTTTAATTTAAACGTTTATAGTTCAACAGAATGTTTAAAAACTGACAGAAATGACTTGACAATTGTAGAATACGTGCTACAGAACCTCCCATGAGTCAAAAGGTACAAGTATATATCGTGAAAAACGCCAACGCTTAATTGTGTTTTCTGTTTCATCTCTATTAACTTATTTTTCTTCTTCACTTCCACCCCCCCCCCCAAAAAAAAAGGCTTAATTGCCACATAATATTAAAATGTATTGTATAAATGCTCCATTTATTTTCTTTTGCTTGTGTATATGTACGTATGTTTTGCACATTTGGATATATGTTATATATGTGATTATGTGCGTTTATTCAATGTAAGGTAATGAGGGATGGCCACGACCCTCATATACCAATTGACATGGCGAATAAGGTAAAAAAAAAAGAGTCTGAACATGGGTCATGTCGTTTCAAAAACTAGTTCACTGGGTCAAATATTACAAAAACCTTGTATACCCTCTAGAGGCCATATTTCCAGTCAAATACCCATGAAAGTTGTCTGAATGTTTGTCTCGGTGTTATCTTGGACGAGTTTGAAAATGGGTCATGTCGGGCCAATCACTAGGTCACTGGGACCAATATTTGTAAAACACTGTGTACGCTCTAGAGGCCACATTTTCAGTCCTATACTCATGAAACTTAGTCAGGCTGTTTGTCTTGATGATATCTCGGATGAATTTGAAAATGGGTCATGTCGGGTCAAAAACTAGGTCACAAGATCAAATCTTAGAAAAGCATTGTGTACGCTCTAGAGGCCACATTTTCAGTCCAATACTCATGAAACTTGGTCAGAACGTTTGTCTTGATGACATCTTAGAAGACCTTGAAAATGGTTCAGGTTGGGTGAAAAATTAGGTCACAAGGTCAAATCTTAGAAAAACCTTGTGTACACTATAGAGGCCACATTTTACATTCAATACTCATGAAAGTTGGTCAGAATGTTTGTCATGATGATATCTTGAATGAGTTTGAAATTGGACCACATCGGGTCAAAAACTAGGTCACCAGGTCAAATCTTTAAAATAGTTTGAATAGCTCTAGAGTCAACAATTTGTGTCCAATACTTATGAAAATTAGTCAGAATGTATTTCTTGATGATCAATACGATGAAATAGAAAATAGGTCACAATGGGTGAAAAACTAGATCGCTATGTCAAATCTTGGAAAAACTTTGTGCACACTCTAGAGGCAACAATTTCTGTCCAATACTTATGAAAGGTGGTCAGAATCTTTGTTTTTAAAATATCTACAATCGGAAAATGGGCTATGTTGGGCTAAAAAGTAGGTCACTGAGAGAAATTCTAGAAAAAGTTTGTGTATACGCTACAGGCGAAATTTTCAGTCCAATAATTATGAAAGCTTGGTAGAATGTTTGTCATGTTTGGTGAAAAGACTCAGGTAAGCGACTTCAGGGCCATTCTGGCCCTCTTGTTTTTGTAAATTTGAGTTACCACTGGAATCAAAATTCTTTCCCAATACCTTTCTCTGACTATACATTGCAGTGGTGAGGCTAAGATATATATAATCGGTATTGAAAGGATTAGACCAGGATCACACAACACAGAAGACAGGGTTGACCTTAATCTTAATTATTACATTCCATTAGTAATGATATATGCGGTAGCAGTTCGCATGTTATGGGATAAATGAAATAGAAATTGAATAAGTGTATGCTTTTTGTATGTATGGAATGCTGCTTGTTCACTTATTTGCAGATGGCACTATTTTAGACTTGTTCAAAATGTAAGTATTTGCAGACGAAAGAAAAGAAGTACCTTGAATGATGGGATTTGTCTTTGAAAGGGTAGAAAAAAGTTTTTGGACAATGTAGAAATAGTGGTTTCGACCATTTTCTCCTTTTTCCACAAAGTTTTAGAAAAACTTCATAATTAGGGTAGCTGAAACATGGGTTTGTTAGGTAAAGGCTCAATTAAGCCAATAATTAAATTCTACGAAACAAAAGCAATGACAACTCAATGAGTACTTGCTATAATTTACAGGGCAATATATTACGACTTAGGCAAAAATAAATCAACTAACGATGCAAAACCGTCCATCAGATCTATATTGTCGTTACCCCCAAGTTTGTTCTTTGCGGCAACTAATTGATTAAACAGCCCAAGCTTCCTTTCTTCACTGCTAATGTTACAAACGGCTCTGTGGATACGCTTGTCGTCCCATAAAAAAGAGACAGAGATGTGAAAATAAACAATTTATTAAATTCATTAAATGGAGCAAGCGATATAAATCACACTTCAAGTGGAGTAATGATGCGTAGTGTTCCATTGAATTGCCGAGAAATACTAATTTATTTCTCCAGCGATTTTCACTCATCGAGATGGTAACTCGGTGGATCGATACACGAGTCTGTAACGAGTCTGGCCGTAAACGTACAAAGAAGAGCTCTTGGAAAATGAGCATACACGCTTGAGTTATTCTCGTCTCTCTCTTTTTTTTTTAAATCAGAATATAAAATACCAGGTAACAACCTATCGGGTATCAAAGAGGATAGACTATGATAAAAATGCAAGGACGTGACGGCTGACCATCTTCGCAAAAGACAACAGAGATTTAATCCCTTCAATGCCAAATATATAAACTCGATTTCTTTCGACAGCTGAAAAAAAAGAAACCGGAACTTAGAAGTGAGCCATGATCTCTGAAAAAGGTGTTAAATGCATCTGAAGAAAAAAAAAGTATCGACCCAGGTCAGCCTGCGCATTCCGCGCAGGCTGACCTGAATCGAAACTTTTTGCTATTGGTCAATTTTCTGCACAGTAAAGGATTATTCTACCTCATGATCCAGCCGGTTATTTGACAAAATGGATTTCATGAATCCATGACTGGGTGATAACTTGCTTCGTGTAATGCATTACGGAGAGCGGCGGAAACCCCAATTTGCCGGAGCATGGCTCAAATATTTTTCATGATTTAATTACACAAGTGGATGATATAAACCTAAGATCAGACTGCACGTTTCATGCAGTCTGATCTTGATTTTAGCCGTCCGCAAAAGCCGATGTTTTTACCTAAGGCGCTGAAAAGGATATTGCCATGTTATTTTTGAAGTGTCTTCAAACATCATAAGCAAGAATAATTTGAAATTTAAAAATAGCTGTGTTCCTTTTTTGCGGACAGAAATTAGACTAAAGTCAGAATAATTCTCGGAACAAACTAGCATCAGATACCGTTTCCAATAACCTTTGAAAATTGCATTCTAAGTCTGTAGAGTGTTACGTTACAAAGTATTTTAGCAATTTCTGATTGGCTAAACCGGACGGTACAGCCAATCAGAAATTATGTTACTTTCCGAATTCAGAATAAGACTTAGGCAGTTTAGAACAGACCGTGCTCAGACATTTCCACGTTTTTTAAATGCCTTATAAATGTGCATTTACCCTTAGCAAATAATCTGTCACGGATCCCTTTGATATACAAAATAACTAAACCATGATTTTCCTATTATAGACCAATTCAGCAATTATATAATTTCACGCAACTTTTTTTTCACCCGACGATACATGTGGTAAAAAAAAGAAAACCCAAGTGTGCGGGTGTTTTTTTTTTTCGAATGCACACGAATTGCTTTAACCCGGAACCAAACAATCCCCATTTTTATCGACCCTGAGGAAGAGAACCTTTGAAAACATTGTAGGGAAAGGGGAAATTGCTGGTAACAGGTATTTCATCATTTTCCAAGCCGTTTTCTTCTTTTTCAAAGACGAATCCTCTCATTTGAGGCATAATTAGTTTGTCATCTGCAAACGCTTTTAATTTGAACAAGTCAAAAAGTGTACCGTCATGTAAAATGGTTTAATCCAATGTCATGTAAATAATTGGCCTGCAACACACGAAAAGCGGCATTCGGACATTTGCGTAAAGTGTCGTCCCGGGTCAGCCTGCGCAGTCC
The DNA here is from genome assembly GCA_946811185.2 of Hippopus hippopus. Taxonomy (NCBI): domain Eukaryota; kingdom Metazoa; phylum Mollusca; class Bivalvia; order Cardiida; family Cardiidae; genus Hippopus; species Hippopus hippopus. Next base: position 42,717,775 of record OX328101.1, on the reverse strand, counting down.
GCGCAGACCAATCCGAAACGACACTTTCTATTTTTATGTAATTTTCTGTTTTGCGAAAGTCTACTGTACGACAAAATCTAATGTAGTTGTAAAGTGCCGTCTCGGATTAGCCTGCGCGGACTGCACAGGCTGACCCGAGACGACACTTTATGCTAATGTCCGAATACCCCTTTTCGCGTGTTGCAGGCCAATTATGATTTCTCGGTCCCTGAAATTGACTGATTTTGGAAGCAGCGTAGAACTAGGAACTATTGCACATGACAAGCAAATGCTTACGATGAGTTCCTTACAGTGATTTTCCAGCGCATACATAACAAGAGGACCATTATGGTCATATATCGCTCACCTGAGTACTAAGCAGTAAAGGTTTACAATGAAGATAAATACCAAAAATCGAGGTTCAAGCCAAATGACAATGAAAAAAGAGCGGCAAATTGTCGCAAGATATGCCCGTCCCATCGCCAATTGTCGAGGAGGTATAATAATCGCAAAGGGCAGGTAATGCAACAAACATGTTTACCAAGTCTCAAGTCAATTTGACATGAGACTTCAAAGTTCCGTTCCGGACAAGCAAGAAATACTGTAAAAATGAAGATCAAAGTGGAATAACTCAAAATCCGCGCTAGGTAGAGTTATTGTTCTTACGCACTGTACTCCGTAATATTGCAACAAACATGCATACCAAGTTTGAAGTCGTTCTGACTTGAGATGACAAAGTTATATTCCGGACAAGCACCAAATGCTGTAAAAATGACGATCAAAGGGAAATAACCCTAAGACAGCATGAGGTAGAGTTACAATTCTTATGCGCTGCACTTCCAAATATTGCAACAAATAAGCATACCATATTTCAAGTCATTCCTACTTAAGATGACAAAGTTTTGCTCCGGACAAGCAAGAAATGCTATAAAAATGAAGGTCAAAGGGGGAATGACTCAAAATTCGTACTAGGAAGAGTTATGGTTCTTGTGCACTGCACTCCGTAATTTTTCAACAATCATGCATACCAAATTTGAAGATGTTCAGGCTAGAGATGACAAAGTTATATTCCGGACAAGCAGAAGATGCTGTAAAAATGACAATCAAAGTGAAATAACTCATAGACAGTACGAGGTAGAGTTATGGTTCTTTCATACTGCACTCTGTATTATTGCAACAAACACAAATGCCAAGTTTCAAGTCAATCGGACTGGAGATGACAGAGTTATGCTCCGGACAAAGAACTATTCTAAAGAACTTTCTAATTCAAGGGCAAATAACTCCAGTCGTTCTGGTCCGATTAGACCCATAATCGAACTCATCTGAGATCTTATGGTCATAAGTATTTTGACCAAGTTTGATGCTGATTAAAAATTGTAGATGCTAGAGTGTAAACAAAGTCAAATATAGCAATTTTTCTAATTCAAGGGCAAATAACTCCAGTTGTTCTGGTCTGATTAGACCCATTATCGAACTCATCCGAGATCTTATGGTCATATATATATTGACCAAGTTTGGTACTGATTGGTTAAAAATTGTAGATGCTAGAGTGTAAACAAAGTCAAATATAGCAAATTTTCTAATTTAAAGGCAAATAACTCTAGTTGTTCTGGTCCGATTAGACCCATTATCGAACTCATCCGAGATCTTATGGTCATATATATTTTGACCAAGTTTGGTGCTGATTGGTTGATATTTGTAGATGCTAGAGTGTAAACAAAGTCAAATATAGCAATTTTTCTTATTCAAGGGCAAATAACTCCAGTCGTTCTGGTCCGATTAGACCCATAATCGAAATCATCCGAGATCTTATGGTCATATATATTTTGACCTAGTCTGGTGATGATTGGTTGATATTTGTAGATGCTAGAGTGTAAACAAAGTCAAATATAGCAAATTTTCTAATTCAAGGGCAAATAACTCCAGTCGTTCTGGTCCGATTAGACCCATAATCGAACTCATCCGAGATCTTATGGTCATATATATTTTGACCAAGTTTGGTGCTGATTGGTTAGTATTTGTAGATGCTAGACTGTAAACAAACAAATGTGAACGGACGGACGACGGACGGACGGACGGACGGACGGACGGACGGACGGTGAGTGATCACAATAGCTCATCCTGAGCACTTTGTGCTCAGGTGAGCTAAAAACGACGTTTTCTCGATCTTGTTTCTACTGTGGCGGTGGCATTCTCTCCGTGCTGAAATCTGTCATTAAAAGGTTGTTCAACAGTTAATCGGTTGCATATTCACGAACAATTCTAAACTCAAAGCTCATTCTTATTTTAAAGACAGGCCATTGGCTGAGACATTCGTTTGTGAACATTGCGGTCTTCTGTAGTACAGTAATACGGATACAGAGATTGGCAATTGCTTGAGGCTGGCAATTGCTTGAGGCAGTCATTATTATAAGTCCAGAAATACTGAATGGTGAAACAATAAGAGGACAAACGTATAATAACATGGTCTCAAGCAGCCCATGGTAAAAACAGGAAGAGTAAAAAAAAACACCTAACGTCAACGTATATAAAAGTCTTCTGTCACATGCATCAATGAATGAAGAATCAAGATGAAAAATGTCTTGTCCAAACAGGTTTAGCAGAATGCATCTTGTTATGGCAAAAACTTTCTCTGAAATATAAACCCTTGACTGCTAACCCCAACCAAACAATGACGCCACACGATCCGACGAAAGAGGGCGTTTGGAAATATTGTGGATTAGGAGAAAAAGCTTGTAACTAAGGTTTTCCCCTTTTCATACAATGTTTTATATCCTTTCAAAGACAAATCTCATCAATGGATGCTTTCAATGTAGATGAGTCTAAGATTTTGTCATCCGGTAAAGATTTTACTCTTTTGGCAACAAAAAATTATAAATTCAACCTTTTTCGACGCATGACAACTACAATTCATCGAATTTCAGAAAAAAAAAAAAAAAAATGTTATCTGTTAGACTTGTTTAAACAAGTGGACACCATAGATCTAAGATCAGACTGCTCATTCTGTGCAGTCTGGTCTTGATCTATGCCGTCCGCAAAAACCCTTGTTTACGCTTAAAGCGCTGACAGGACAAAAATCCATTATCCGTGTTTCAAAGGACTGACGGTTGGTTATTTTTAAGCCCGTTTGTTTCTTAATGGTCTACCTGACGACAAAATCTTAGACCGACATAAAATGAAAGCGTTTTCAGACAACGATGTAAATGTGGCTTAGGTTCGATATTTTCTGGTCAAAGCGATCTTCTGGGAACGTATTCACCAGCCATTCTTAAGAATGTTATTTGTCTTGTTATCCAAGACTTTCAAAATTTGCAAAAAAAAAAAAAAACATTTGGTTTAGCCAATCAGATTTTGTGTTACTTTCAAATTTTGAAAATCTCGGAGATTAAGACAAAGAATACTCTTAAGAATGGTTCGTGAATACACCGATCTCTTTTACGGGCTGACTGAATCATTTACTTGTTATCTAATGGGTTCACTTTCCTTTTTCGGTTTTGGATTATCCTCCAAACAGACACTTTTATAGCTGCTCATAGGAGACTCTACGGTTAAACCTTGCCTAAAGATTCTAGCCTTTGTGCTAAGTGTCTCCAAAGTACAGTTTATGGTCGCATCAAAGAAGTGGTCTAGGTATCTGCTATATGATGATAAGGCTTTACTTTTTGTAGAAATGGCGCAATGAATGTATGGATATTTGAAGGCTGTACTTGCAATGAAACAGTTCATTTTGATGGGGGGACTATTTACAAAAGTAGTCACTCCAACCTTGGACATCTTTTCGGAAGATATGTCAACTTTGACAGGTCATATCCTTAACACACAGAATGAGCTTGCATGCATGTCGTGCTATAGAGATTTATACACAGCCACAGAGTGTTCCTTAATCTCTTGGACGGTATTTCGGTTTGTATAATCTGCACACACTCTTTTTGTCAGATACGCATAGTAGTTAAAGAGATGGTTAATTTAGATTTTTGTCATTTGTAGAATTGCCTGTAGTTCGCGAAAAAGTCAATCTGGGTCAGTGGGTTTGAACGGAAATGTATTTTGGTTCAGGTGTTATAATTGACACGTTTATGATTGGCACACTATTCATCATGGTTGGGACACAATGTTCAAGCTCTGTAGACATGACAACTTTGTAGAAACATATTTTTTACACGCAAGATGCAAAAATAGGACTGTTGGACTACAGGAACAGAGCTCAATACAAAACTTTCTGACGAATAAGAACTCTTAAAAGAAATCAAATGATAATGAAAACAGTTTGGATAAACCATCATAAAGTTACACAATCGCAATGCAGTTAGAACTTAAGGCAATGAATGTTTATTATGCACTGTGTTATCATTGAAATTTGTTAAACCAGATTTTGACCATTTTTTTAGGGACGGGGGCGGGGTAGCTAGTAAACATTTTGTAGGGAAATAGCATAAGGATGTGACACTTTATCCTAAATCAGGCAAAGAATGCTGAAAAAAAAAAAAAACCTTCCGAACGAAAATCTACCAACTGATCTATCTGGTCAACCGAAACGTTTCGTGTTTGAATGTAGTTATCCTTTGTTATGCAATAAAGGCTATGTCGTTGTCTAACGGAAAAGAAAATTTTACCATAATAATAAATGAAAAACCCCGGTGATTCGTCGTGTTTTTTAATGCAATTTACTCTTGTTTTAGATTTTAAAACTTTCTTTGCCCGCAAACGAAGATGAGCAATCTTGGATAGATTTTATAAAAATTTTGCTAAACCAAATCTGGTTTAATGCCCCTAATATACATTCATCAATATTTCGCCTCAGCACCTGTGCTTCCAATGGACCGTCACAAATAATACTGTTTCTCCTATGAACTGTTACAAATAATACTGTGTTTCCCAATAAGATAACTGTCCCCGAAGGCGATGTTACTTTTTGATTGGTCGCCTCTGGGTACAGAGACGATCAAGACAAAATCAGTTGAAAGCTCCGCACAGATTTTGTGCGCAAGTTTGAACTCTCATAATTTCGCAAATAGAGCACAAAACTAGGATTTAAATATACCTGTTGCTTGCGTATTTAATTATCCTTCGTTTGAAATACAAATATTTTCAATTTAAACGCTGAACATAAGAGAAAACCGTGCATTTCATCTGTTACTCGAGTTGTTTACCTTCCCCAAAACAATCAAAATGGCCGCCACGCACGATAATTTTCGTCAGTGTTTTTTCCGAGATTTACATGTTATAAACGACTTCTACAAGCTCTTTAGGTGATGAAAGGTTTAATAATTTGTCTTTGGTCATGTTAGTTACTTGAATTTAATTGCATTTCGCTGCAATACAGATTAAACAGACGAAACAGAAAGGCAGTATAGCGCTTTATCTTTGCTACCGGAAAATTTACGATGGACATAAGACGGTACGGTGAACAGTAAATGTCCAAATATGAAAAAAAAAAAATCACCGTAGCGTCTCATTATTGAGACTACTGTTTTTCCTATGGGCATTCAGAAGATATACTCTTATTCCTAAATCCCATCTAAATTAATACTGTTCTTCCAATAAGTTTTCATAAATAATACTCTTCTTCCCATAGGCCTTCACAGATAATACTCTTCTTCCGAAGGGCCTTCTCTAGTAATACCGTTCTTGAAAAGGGGTTTCGTGAATGATACTCTTCTTCCCACATGCCTTCACAAATAATCCTATTTCCCCTATTTAGCCTTCGTAAATAATACTGCTCTTGCCATGGGCTTTCTGAAATAATCTCTTCTTCCCATAGGCATTCACAAAAAGCATTAGGCTTACTATGGGCCGTCAAAAATGATACTATTATTCCAGTTGGCTGTCAAATATAATACTTTTCTTACAGCCATGGAAAACGAAACGCTTATTTTCATGGGCCGTCATAACTAATACTCTCCTTCCCATTAGCTTTCACGATCAATGCTCGTCTTCCTATCGGATATCATAAGTAATACTGTTCTTCCCATGGGCCTACACAAATAATACCCTTCTTCCTATGGGACGTCATCAATAATACTGTTCTTCCCATGGGCCTTCACATATAATACTCTTCTTCCCATATGCCTTTAGAAAGAGTACTCTTTTTGCAATGGGCTGTCAAAAGAAAGTACTGTTATCTCCATGGGCGCTCACAAATAATACTTTTTTCCGGTGGGCCGTCATAAATTCTTACAATCTCTTCTTGCAATGGACCGTAACAAATAACATATACATAATTCTATTCTTCCCACAGACCTTCAAAATAATACTCTTTTCCCCATGTGCCTTCACAAACAACACTCGTCTTTCCATGGGTCGTCACTGTTTCACAAATAATATTGCTCTTCCCATGCTAATTAGCAGAATCAATGATGATAACTAGAGAGACATGTTTATCGGACGAAATTACTTGTAACATCAATACATTATTTACTTCATAAACCAAAGTTATATACACAAAAATCAATATCAAAAGGGGAGGAAAAATCTAATCACAAATTTTGAAAAATCAAAAAAATGGAGTTTGTTTTTAATTTGAAATTAGCAAATTTTATTACTATAGTTTAACGGCGATAAAGTGTCACCTCGTTCGGGTTAAATCAGTTGGATGAAGGTCGAGCAACTGTACCCCCCCCCCCCAAAAAAAATAAAAAAAACTCAAATAAATCTTAAAAGCATTTTATTACATTCATAACTATGCCTTATACAAGTGTTCCAAAATAATTAATACCCAAATGGGGATATTCTGCTTCTTATATTGGAGTTGTGTTTATACACAGGTGACAGTATATTGTCGCTAAGTATTCAAGCAGTGTTACAGAGTGCAATATCATGGCCAGCCGCGCCCATCGCCAGGAATTTAGATAGCATTTGTCTGCACCTGAAACTGTCTTTGATTTCATTGTAACACCTATTGCATTAATGTGATAAAGCACGGTTTATCGGTGCATTTTCAAATGTGCATTTTAAGTTTCTTTCGCAGTGCAGCTTTATCACGACACGAATTCAAAGTGAAGGGAATGTAAACTTAGTTCCCTCTCTTCGAAGTTTGTTACAGTTCTTTTTTTTTAAAACGAAATTAAGTACACTCCTTTTATTTGGAAAAAGTTGCAGAAGACAAATCGAAAATTGCTAAAATTATGGAATTTTGTCCGTCTGAGTAGGTATAAAACAGTGTAGGAAAAGGATTAAATGCTCGTTACCAGTATAATCTCATGTTTCCTACAATGTTTTCAAAAGTTTGCCTCCTTACGGCCTTTTAAAAACCAGTATTAAACTAGAACAATTTTAGTACAGTGTACCTACAAACTAAAGGCAAGACAAACCCAAACCTTGTGCTATTGCGAGGATTGTACATTAATGTAATGAATAAAAAACAGCATTCAAGCCGTACTATGTACCACCTGAGCAGTTCCCACTTTATCTATTTGATATTCTAAAGGTTAGGAACAAAACCTGTATAAACAGCTAAACCTGTATTCAGAGACCACCCAATGGAAGTAAAAAACGGTCCCTTACGGCAGATGGTCGTTTATTGCAAGTTTAAATAAACTATTATCATACAGGATATCGAATTAAAACAGTGTGGTTGCTCGATACAATGGGTCTCTACAGGGCGTGCTGCCTGATCCTAGAGTAAATATTATCCAATAGTCTATCAAACCTTATCCCACAATGCCTTGAAAGCGTAATAGTTAAGTAATCTAATAACGTGAAATCGGTTGTTTTGATCCTCTTCATGCTCTGAAAAAGTTTATCTTATCTATTGAACAGCCTAAAAGATACTGTTAACTGCAGAAACTAAACTTGGTCAAGTTCACCTTTGGGATGATCCGACAAGATAATCTAATCATAAACATGGCCACAACACATGAGAATAAAGGACCAGGAATAAAACGTTTTTTTTCGTCAGCGGTATTGTATGACTGTTTATGGATGAGGTTTAACGATAAATCCGGCAACCAACATACATCATCTCACCCTAACCACTGATTATCCGCCATGTTAGATGCGCAAACCATCCAGACAGTGTATCTTTATCATTGCCTTACGTGTTTTTGTGAGGTCTTACACATGTCCCCGTAAACCTAACTTATTACCTATCGTCGAGGTATCTAGACAAAGCTGCAAGTGCTGGATATTACTTCAAAAACATAGTGAAAAATGGACAAATAGGTCGGATCAATTTCTCATTTTGTTACGTTGCTTGCTTTGGTGTTGGTACGCCTTGGTCTTATTTCATCACTTTTTACTCCATATTTCAACCATGCTCAAACCAGTATTGAGCAACATTTCCAACATTGTTTTCCTTGTCGTTCAATACAGTCGGCTTATTAATGCTTTCAATCAATCCATCAATCAAACAAACACACACACACACACACACACACACACACACACACACAAAAGTGGGATTTCACGACGCTGAAGAATATATCTTCAAAAGACATTGATGGAATACGGAAAAATGCTGGTAACCATCTTCGTTTGCCCCACAGTGTTTTCTGTTGTATCGAAGACAAATCCCAGCATTTAACCCACATGTAATTTGTCGTCTGCAATTGCTTTCAGTTCTTGATGAGTCTAAAACTCTGTCGTTTGGTAAAGAGTTAAAGAGCATTGCGCCCAGTGTATTTCTTGTGAAGCAAAGCTTGATGGTCAGTGTTTTTGAGATGGATCTGAACCTCTTTTTCAGGACAGGGTAGGGCAAAGAATTTGAGACATGCATTATACCAAGCAAGTTATCACATAATTATACATCCATAAAATTCATTTAGTCTAACAATTGACTGGATCTGGAGGTCGAATGGTCCTTTGACAAGCAGAACATTGACAAATGGCAAACTGTTTCGACATTTGTCAGATCGCGCGGACTGCACAGGCTGACATAAGTCAATATTTTTTGCAGATGCATTAAGCCCCCTTTTCACAGAGCATGGCTCAATTAATATTTTCAGCCCTTGAGGGAAAAAAATATTATGGTTTTGGTTTTTGGAAGAAACGGCCCTAGCCTTTATTACAAAACGTTGGCTCTTTACTGAACAATCCCGGGTTTTAACGACCCTGAGAAATAAGACTTGAAAACATGGTGGGAAAAGGAGAAAATGCCGGTAACCAGCATTTTCTCCTTTTCCCACAAATTTTTCTACCTTATCAAAGGCAAATCCAACCGTATCAGCTTCATTTGAATTGTCGTCTGCAATGCTTTCAATTTGGACAAGTCTATATATTATATTGCCCTTGTATATTTAGTTAAATATAGCATGAAAATATACCGTTGCTGTCCGCTAACTCTGCACCAAGATATGCATACAAAGCTGAAGAAAAGCTTTATAACACTTTATCAAACGACAAAATTTTATACCCATCCAAACTCAAAGCTTTTGCACACGACAAATTAAGTGTGTCTAAAATGAATGCATTGTCTTTGAAAGGAGAGAAAACATGACAGAAAAGGGAAAGGGTGCTGATTAACAGCATTACTCCTTTTCCAACTATGTTTTCAAAAGTCTTCCTCATTACGATTATCAAAACTCGGGACTGTTTGGTACTGGGATAATCTTCCTGTAAAAAGGGTGATTACGCTAAACATGTCTTCATTCTGAATGACCATGTTAATTTAAGTCGACAGTATGCCTTAAACATTTTTTGTATCGTCGATGTCACAGCCCGTTTTAAGTGTAATTTGCTAGCTTGTAGCTCCACTGACTTCCCTGATCTTAACACACAGAGATACATTTTGATGTATCTTCTGTAACCTTGAAAAGGGGCTAAAGGAAACATGTTTAATGTGTACTACCTTGCAGTACAACAGACACTCACTGCTTAAAAAGAAACCTCATTTCAGACACTATGGCTTTGTCTGTGCGTTACAAAATATAAAATCTCGGTAGTCTTAAAACTAAAACCAGTGCACAAAGAAGAATTCATCGCTGCCATAGAGAAGTTATGTTTTCTGCCTTGTCATCACACTCTTGCATCAAGTCGAGGTCCCAGTGACCGTAAAGATTATTAGTGCTTTAAGAGTTCGGGTAGCAGATATTGCAACCGGTAAAAAGCAAACCTAGGTCCGTATTCGCCAGCAATTCTAACGGCCATTCTTAGTCTTATTCTCAAGAATTTTCTGAATTTAAAAGTAACGCAAATTCTGATTGGCTTAACCATTTGGTTTAGCCAATCAATAGTTGTGTTACTTTCAAAATTAGAACATCTTGGAGAGTAAGGTAAAATGTTTTTAAAAATGGTTGGTGAACACGGACCCAGATACCACGGCTCTCTCAAGGCTATCTCACAATATAACGTGCACTGGAGATAAACCCAGAAATAACTTGACTGCTCATTCTGTGAGATTCATCTACACTGTCTGCATATGCAAGTAGTTTTTACTACGAATTCTGCTTGATAACAATTTTAACATCTTTATGTCATTTCAATATCGAAGGCATCATATTAAGTATGTATAGCACCGATCTCACTTCTTCGAGGACAAACTACTGTCTTGCTTTTCTTTCGTCCTTGCGAAGGCTACATCTATCCAAGAATGTTTGCGACCCGGGGAGAAATGGAGTAAAAACTTTTTGTAGGACTTATTTCTATAAACGAAAACGGACATTTTTAGTTTCATATGATATATATAAAAATCAAAATTTGGGAGCAGTACACTTCTACCTCTACCCACCTCCTCCCATATGCGTAGCGGAGTAAGACATGACACTCTGAAATAAATGGTGTAAGAAATTAAGGGACAGTTTGATTAATTCGCAACCATCCCATAATGTCATTTTTTGCTTGTCTAACCGGGGAGTATAGTAATCAAACTTTTTCCTGCTTTTCAATTCTTTCCTTTTATGACGAAAAACTTAGTTTTAACTCGTATTATTAATATGGCGTGCTCTGTTTGCTTTTGTAAAAAAAAAACCTACTAAAACCAGCCTGCACGTCCGTGCCGTCTAATCTTAGTCTCTTCTCTTTGATACTTTCCAAATTAAGACTTACTTTATCCAATTTAAAATAGATTATTTGACCCTAAACAAGGTCGGTTGGTACATTCAACAGGATGAAGGTAATATCTGCAGTACGAGATCATTCATCATGGCGCGTGGTTAGTTTGGTATTTTTAACATCCTTGTTTCTGTATTTTTATTATCATAGCTAGTGAAGTTATCATTAAGTGCAGATCCGCTTATGATTCAAGACTAAATTTGGCTACTTTGCCTTGAGTTTTTTTTAGCTAGCCGTGACTCTTCAACATAAATAGACTTTCGGCAAAATATTTTTCAAATGGTCAAGACAGATGCTGTTGTTGCCAAGGTAGTGGGCCAGAAAAATGCAGGAAAACTGATGAAAGAGTTGTAACCCGACTGCCACCAAGTTAGATCCCTGGTTGGCCGTGGACCCGGAAATGATGGAAATGTCATTGGGCGAGCATGGTCTCGTTACATGTCCAGCGCTGCAGGTAGATGACTCAGTGACCATTTATTACAGCTGCACTATTTCTGAAGTACTGTTGAAGATGGCATTGAATACCATAGTCCATTACATCGACTCAGAAATCAAAGACAAATTCGGAATGGTTTAAGTAAAAGCTAAGATAAACACTAGTAAATGTATCACTAGCAAACACCAACCGATAGTGCAAGTGTTCTGTTACTACCTCTGTCGCGTTCTACAATCCATGGTTACATCATCTGCGAAACCTACCTCTATACTAGCAAATAGTTTCTTCAAGTGACAAAAGGAGGAAAGAATGGAAGGACATTGAAATAGCCTTATTAAATGACATGAAAAAACTTTATTGCAAAAGGAGCTTGTGTACACAGTTTTCGAACGCCGTCAACTGCAAGAGCTCAAAACCAGGCATTTGTGTCGTGCTTAGAAAACTTAACCGTATACCAAACAATTCCGACTTTTATGAGGCTGAGGAAATAGACAATTGAAACATTGTGGAAAGGGAGAAAATACTAGTAACCAGCATCTTTTCCCCCATAATGTTTTCATGCATTCAAGAAAAAAAATCCCATCACTTTAGTCACATCTAATTTTTCTTCTGCAGCTGCTTTGAATTCGGACAAGTCTTAAAATTGTCGTATGGTAAAGAGATAACACCTTTGCGATACTTCAGTCCTCAAAGTGTTGCAATTCACAACTAAACTGTCAAAGCTACCACAATTATAACAATGGTGTATTGCAATTTATCAAACACCATCGAGATGCACCTTCAGGCGAAAACAAATACCTTGTGGTCAAGTTACCTGTCGTACAGGTCAGCTCAGCGGTGAGAAATAAAGAATTCTCCTGCCAAAGGCCAATCTCTTCATGATGACTCCATTATGGCCCGTCTACCAAGATGACGTATAGACTGTCTGGTGAACATTTATCTTGTTGGTGCAGTTTGATACATGCCTTGTATAGACAAAATTTGGATTTTCGTTTAAATCAAACGATCCCGGGTTTTACCGACCCCGAGGAAGAGGGCTTTTAAAAACATTCTGGAGAAAAGCAGAAAATACTGGAAACCAGCATTTTCTTCTTTCCCACAATGCTTTCTACCCTTTCAGGTAGAATCCCGTCATTATGGATACATTTGATGTGTCGTCTGCAAATGCTTTGAATTTTTTATGCAAGTTTAAATTTTTTTCGTGTAGTATAGAATTTGATGCGAACTTTTGTTATTCAACTTTCGAAACAAATTTTCAACACAACCTTTAAAAGATACGAATATACAATTCATTTTAAAACACGAATACATGTGAGTGGGACATTTTAGTAAAAAAAACAAAGTTACCTTGAAATAGTATGCTACAAAAGAAGTCAAACATATTGTCGGTTATTTACTGCAGCAAGTGAAGCTATTAGTGCTTTCCCGGTATTTCTTTACCCCAATAATACAATATCATTCTTTTTCTCGTAAAACAAGTCATTGTCTTTATCCTTATGGAGTAAGAGGAATAGAGTTTTGTATGCTGCCTAAATGTGGTCAAACATGTTTCATTTGAATAGCAGTGCTGGTTCCCTCCAACTAACGCATTCATCTTCATATCATTTTATCATCGGCAACTTCAACCAAGCTCTCATTCTTGTCTGTACCTCTCTGTACAAAGTTTAAAGGACATCAAGATAAGTTTGTTCGTTTACATGTAATGGTTTATTATCTGTAGAGCCACTGATCCCGATGAAAAACGGTCATAGCATTTGTCACAGTTTAGTGACTTTGAGAGAGAGAGAGAGAGAGAGAGAGAGAGAGAGAGAGAGAAATCGATGCAAGTGTCACGAAAACCTTTCCAATAGGTACACACCCTTCATACCATGTAAATACAAAGGTAATTTATTATAACAATTATTTTTATGATTTGAAATGCAACAAGATGTTTTTTTCAAATGTTAGATCTCGTCTGTTCTATTCCTCACGCTTCAAAGACAAGCATTCCTTTCGATCGAAGGGTTTTCATTGGTTGAAGACTAATATTGTCTTACCGCTTGACACCTAACGGACAATTTGCCTCGTAAACATTTCGGCAACCAGGGTAAGAGCAAAGATTCAACAATGTCATCAAAAAGGCGATATACTTAAAATCAGATTGTTGATCAACAGGCGATCCTCTTTAATGACTGTTGACTTTGTCTATACGGCTAGCGCCGACTTACCTACCTAAGTAAGTAAACCATTCAGGTTTATTAACTCTGTCGCTTACAAATCAACAAATATAAATTTTTTCGCCGGCTAAAAATAAAAATCCATTTCAAATAAGAAGACTTTGCGTTGTTAGTTTAGTATTTGGTAGCGGAAGGTGCGGATACAAAGTCACACTGCGCGTTCTGTGCTTTCAGACCTTATGCTTTATACTCCATCCAGAAAAGCTGCCGCAGCCGTGGTTATGTCCCCCTTGGCTGTAAATTAGTCTTTCAGATTGATTGGTGTTTTACGCAGGTTTCAACAGTATTTCATTCGTATAACTGCGATAAATGCCTCATTCATAGGTGATTCTTTAGTGGCACCCGACACTGGTAAAAGGTTATATAGTTCTGCGGTATCTCCCAAATGAGACCTCTGTCGCCAGCGGTGATCGAACAAAGAGCATCTTGGCAACGAATCTAACCGGGTAAACCACTGACCAAAGAAGAGCTCCCTTTGTTGAGACTGTCAACTTCATATGTTTCCTGTTCTGATGTGCTAGTAAACAACTGAATCATGTTGAAATCAGTCAGAAATTGTCTAGTTCTTATTTTTTCTTTTCATTCTTTAGAACGTTCTGTGTTAACTAATGGAAGACAGTAGAGCACCACAAATACTTTGATGCCACTACTGCGAGAATACCTTATGTTTCCGAGAAGTAGTTATCGACAATTCATAGTGTACATTCAGCTACAAATCAAGTTACATATTCTTTAATGTACATAATTCACCTGCTATGAAGCACTGAACATTTGCAACGCAAGACGTGTACTCCTATGTTACAACCCGTTTTGTAATAAAAACCCGTTTTGTAATAATTTATTACAAAACGGGTTGGGAGAACATTATTACAATTCGGGTAGACAGTTACAACCCGTTTTGTAATAAAAACCCGTTTTGTAATGATTTATTACAAAACGGGTTGGGAGAACATTATTACAATTCGGGTAGACAGTTACAACCCGTTTTGTAATAAAACCCCGAATTGTAATAAAACATTTAGTTTGCAATGAAAAGAGAAAATCTATCTTTCTCAATAGAATTGGGCAAGTTATAAACTTATACATTGTATTTTACCATTATGAAATTTATCTAAATACAACAGTCTTCAAGACACTGATAGATGGGAGTGTGTTTTTTCAACGGAATATATCAAATTATTGTAATGGAAAAAGTTGACTAACATTATGGTGATAAAACTATTACAAAACGGGTTGGGAGAACATTATTACAATTCGGGTAGACAGTTACAACCCGTTTTGTAATAAAAACCCGTTTTGTAATGATTTATTACAAAACGGGTTGGGAGAACATTATTACAATTCGGGTAGACAGTTACAACCCGTTTTGTAATAAAACCCCGAATTGTAATAAAACATTTAGTTTGCAATGAAAAGAGAAAATCTATCTTTCTCAATAGAATTGGGCAAGTTATAAACTTATACATTGTATTTTACCATTATGAAATTTATCTAAATACAACAGTCTTCAAGACACTGATAGATGGGAGTGTGTTTTTTCAACGGAATATATCA
Organism: Hippopus hippopus; assembly: GCA_946811185.2. NCBI lineage: Eukaryota > Metazoa > Mollusca > Bivalvia > Cardiida > Cardiidae > Hippopus > Hippopus hippopus. The sequence continues at coordinate 42,702,604 of OX328101.1, read as the reverse complement.
AATTATTGTAATGGAAAAAGTTGACTAACATTATGGTGATAAAACTATTACAAAACGGGTTGGGAGAACATTATTACAATTCGGGTAGACAGTTACAACCCGTTTTGTAATAAAAACCCGTTTTGTAATGATTTATTACAAAACGGGTTGGGAGAACATTATTACAATTCGGGTAGACAGTTACAACCCGTTTTGTAATAAAACCCGTTTTGTTATAATTTATTTTAAAACGGGTTGGGAGAACATTATTACAATTCGGGTAGACAGTTACAACCCGTTTTGTAATACTATTACAGGTGGACCTTCAGATTTTGGGACGAAAATTTTACAAAAGTGCAAAAAAATCATCCTTATACTCCCAAAGCCTTTTAATTTTCATTCATAACACCCCAGTAGTCGAAAACCGTCCGACAACAAGAGAAATTAAGAGATTTACTACGGCCCAGGTTGACACCAACGGGAGACACATTCTATTTTTTGATGATCAATTCGCTCATTTACTTACAGGAATACACAGAAGAAGCTTCAAAAATAGCGTCCGAAGAAGACATTATGGAAAATAATTATTACATGTTTGTTATGATAGGGAATTTAAGCGTTATGAGTCACATGCCAGTCACTTGACATTCCCACAATGCTTTATTGAAAAATAGCTTAAGAGGCTACGTAGCCTTTTAAGGGAATACCATCAAAAAAAAATTTTTTTTTGTAATTTTATGAATCTTAATTATTGATGATTTGTATTATTTCTTCATATGAATTTCAGTGATATATATATTTTTTAATTTGGTGAGATGTAAAAATTCTAAATACCCACCTTTAAATCGCTAATGGTAATAAAACATGGACGTTCACAATGAAAAGAGAAAACTATCACTGTCAATAGCAATGGACAAATTATGCACTCACACATTGTATTTTACGCTTCTGAAACGGGTTGTAACTGTCTACCCGAATTGTAATAATGTTATCACAACCCGTTTTGTAATAAATTATTACAAAACGGGGTTTTGTTACAAAACGGGTTGTAACTGTCTACCGGAATTGTAATGATGTTCTCGCAACCCGTTCTGTAATAAATTGTTACAAAACGGGGTTTTGTTACAAAACGGGTTGTAACTGTCTACCCGAATTGCAATCATGTTTTTGTAACCCATTTTGTAATAAACGGTTACAAAACGGGGTTTGTTACAAAACGGAGTTTTGTTACAAAACGGGTTGTAACTGTCTACCCGAATTGTAATAATGTTCTCCCAACCCGTTTTGTAATAATTGCATCAACACCATGCTAGTCATTTTGTTGGAATACAATAATTTGATAAATTCTGTTCAAAAAGAAATACACTCCATTCTATAGTGTCTTGAAGCCTGTTGTGTTTAGATCAATTTCATAACCATAAAATAAGCTGCACAAGTGTATAACTTGACCAATTCTATTGAGAATGATAATTTTTCTCTCTCCATTGCGAACTGTTTTATTACAATTCGTGTTTTTGTTACAAAACGGGTCGTTATTTTCTACCTTAATTGTAAAAATGTTCTCCCAACCCATTTTGTAATAATTGTATCACCATTATGTCTGTAATTTTGTAGCATTATATTAATTTGATTCTGATGAAAACAAAAATACACTCCGATCAAAAATGTCTTGAAAACTGTTGTGTTTAGATCAATTTCATAATTGTAAAATACAATGTAAAAGTTTATAACTTGCCCAATTCTATTTAGAATGATAGATTTTCTCTTTTCATTGCAAACTTAATGTTTTATTACAATTCGGGGTTTTATTACAAAACGGGTTGTAACTGTCTACCCGAATAGTAATAATGTTCTCCCAACCCGTTTTGTAATAAATTATTACAAAACGGGTTTTTATTACAAAACGGGTTGTAACACTCCTATGCTGCGACTGACATGAGTTTTAAGGTATTTTTGTAAGTCCTCATTCTTCGTTTTTTGAAAATTACACACGCCTTAAATTAGGAATAAGTTTTTCTAATCACGCAGACGAAGAATGAAAAAGCAGTTCTGCAATTTGGATCAACTCATAAGGAAGTTATATTTGTACAATTCATCGAACGCCATATCATAAATGGTGTAGCTCAAGTGACATCTTGACTGATAGATCTCCAAATGATGCCGGATAAATAGATAATGAAGAAAGATGAGTTGCTCAAAGCATTTTACTTTTGAAATGTTCAGGTCAAGTTTGCACCACAGTTCTTTAATCTCAATAAACCATGACTAAGGTTGGTTTTGAGATCACTTGTGGAAAATCGCGTGTATAGGAATTAAATACATCTACTTATCATATGTTTTACTTAATAAGTTATGTATGCCTGAACATTATTAAATCGCAGTCAAAACTTTAGGTATATAATTAATAGCATGGGACATAAAAAGCAAAATCTACTTGTGGAAAATCGCGAGTATAGGAATTAAATACATCTACTTATCATATGTTTTACTTAATAAGTTATGTATGCCTGAACATTATTAAATCGCAGTCAAAACTTTAGGTATATAATTAATAGCATGGGACATAAAAAGCAAAATCCAGTAATAAACTATATGTTTACTTTTGACAAAGTTCCATAAAATATTTCACATTAAGTTTTCTTCAGAGGGAATAAAACAGGGAGGTGAAGTGGGCCCTCTCTCTTTGAAGGTAGAATTGACCTTTACTTGTTTTGTTTAAGAACCCCTGATACCCCGATCTTATAATATTTACAACTCTCCTTGAAATCGTATAAAAACAAGATGTTTAAGTTTGCAGAAAGGCACTAAAACTGAACATAAAAATACTAAATAAATAGAACTTTTTTAAACCTACAAATCAAACAGTTAAAGATTTTATGGTTAACACACTGTTGCAGTTGCTCTTTTGCCATTAACGTTTTAAACAATTCTGAGATTGCATTAAATAAGTTTAACTTAAATCTTGAGTAGGCAACAGAATTTTGGACTTGTCTAAATTGAAAGCATTGCAGGCGACAAATCAAATGAGGCTTAAATGACAAGATTTGTCAAGGATAGAAATATTTTGAGAAAAGGAGGGAATAATGAGTATCAGCATTTTCTCCTTTTTCCACGATGTCTTCTTAAGCCTTCAACCTCAGGGCCGTCGAAACTGAAAGTTTCTCGTGCTTATGTGACTTTTCGGTCGAGAAGTCTAGAATAAACTTTTTCTCAGTGGCACATTCAGAAATTGTATAGAGACAAGGTTTATTGTCAAACGAATACAAATCTAGCAGTATCATTTTATGAATAAATGCCATGAAATCATGACTGCCTGTCGGTCCTGTCGATTATTGTTTTCTCACATTATTTCTCTCCCTTTACTGTTTGGGTGTATACTTCAACGTGATCTTAAGGGTCGATCATTAAAACCGAAAATTAAATATTGACTTTGAATGTCATATTTAGATAAGGTACGGTAATAGATAAGCACACGTTTGCCGTCTCTTCCAATACAATCGTTCTGTTTTTGAAGAAGTGACGTCTTGTCTTATGCGACAATGCGATATTATTATACTATACAAAGCTGATGGTAGTTTGATTGTCTGTTCCATCACAGTAGAACTGATGATGCAACTTAGATATATATAAACGATACGTACGCGGACAACCTTGTGTGTCATGCAGAAGACTTCATGAACTTTGAGCAAATTATCATCTGCCACGATATTCTCACGTTTTTCATGTATAAAGCCTTAACTCTTGTAGATTCTCATTAACCAAAGGTGTTGTCGACGCTTTCTACTGCAGAATTTCTTACAGGATGTTTTGACTTATTTTCTTAACCTTTAACCTTTGCATTCTAAATAAAATAAAAGACATTTTTAAGCCGATAGTAAAACCCGGATGTTTCTATTAAAGAGTTATGTTTTGCTGAAAAAATATCTCCTTATCGGACAATGTAGATCCAAGATCAGACTGCATGTTATATACAATTTGATATTGATCTACACCGTCCACAAAAGGTCCTTGAGTCGCGCTTAGCAGCGTAAGGATTCAATACCTGTAGTTAAGAATTCACTAATTCCTACCGTATTTCTAAAATTTAAACTCACCGGACTTGTCCGAGTATGAATCAAGGCGCATTTGTTTGCAATTAGATCGTTCGGAATTTGTTGCTTGAAATATTCGTATAGCTTAGACCCAAAACCGAAAATTCCATTACTGATCGCCAAACCTCTTTCAATAATATACTCAATTAAAAGGCAAATTGTACTATGATTTGAACAAAATATAGAGCCAAGATTTTCCAGTATAAGGCACATGTACTGAAAGATAAATTTGTCTCACCCCCAAATCGCTCAATAGTACATTTCTTCAAAGATCAACTAAGGTAGGGCTTAGGACCTCAGACATCAACATTTAAATCCATACCAGAAGGCATTTCTTTTTACTCTTCCATATTGAAAGTGTGTGCATACAAAAAGTTAAATGTGTCAATGATGGGATTTGTCTATGACAGGATTTTTTCCCTATTCCCACCAATGTTTCAAAAGTTTTCATTCTCAGGGAATGTTTGAAAAATGGGTAAGTCATAAAGTTGTGAATCAACAATAGAATAGTCATTGATCGGTCAGTACTTCTGGTTTAGTGAAAGTGAAGGTCTTTGTTCCTTTGATCTTGCAAATAAGAGTAATGGACAGAGAGAGAGACAGAGAGACATAGAGAGAGAGAGAAAGAGAGAGAGAGAGAGAGAGTGATTCATACATGCAAGTCAAATCAAGAAACAGGGATACGATTGGTTACTGGTTGCATTCAAAGCTGAGTTCAGTACAAACATAACCTACTCGAATAGCTAAGCTGAAAAAAAAAAAGTTGAATCTAGTTGACTTTAGATCCGACGCCCCCGCGTAACATTACCAACAAAATACATAACTTAACCCTTTCAGCACAACAGGCGAATACAAGGACTTTTACGAACGGAATAATTCATGATTAGACTGCAAACGTGCTGCTGTCTGGTTTTGGACCTAAACCGATCGCTTGTTTAGTCAAGCTTTTATAAGATAAGAAAATCTTTCTGAGTTTCATTGTACATGTATGTACTGTATCTTCAGTCGAATAAGCCATCGAGAGAGGTCGAGTGCTGTATATCTTATTGGCGCTGAAAGAATTGGGAAGCATGACGTTGAGTTTTTGTTTAGAAGTGAACGTTCTGTATTCAAGCTTCATTGCAAGTATATTTGAGCCAGCTTAATGCATCTGCGAAAAGTAACGATCCAGGTCAGCCAGCCGAGCCAGCGCTGGCTCACAGGGGTCGAAACTTTCGCTATTGATCAGTTTTCTATAGGCCAAAGGACCAGTCTACCTCATGATTGGTTGTTAGACAAAATTGATTTATGGATCCATAATTATGTGATGGCTTGATTGGTATAATGCATCACGGAGATGCATTAAGCCCCTTTTACCAGTGCGTGGCTCATCTATATTCCAACATTTATGACGTATACATACAGTTACGATCCATAGTTCCTGGCCTGTCCTCCTATGTAATAAGGTGTGAGCAAGCCATATGCAAAAATTAATATCACACATTGAGAAATTGTATTTGCTGACTCGGTACTTTTTTTTTTTCTTGAGTACCGTGATCCTTCTAGTCTAACGGAAGGTAAAGCAATAATGCTTCTACTACTACTACTACCTTTAACAATGGTGACAATTAATCAGGTGTGAGGGAAGGTCCTTTTATACTCAATCCTGTTACGATTTGCCATGTATCTCCAGTCGATGGTCTGTTAATAATGAATCTTCAATACTTTTACATACATCAGCAATTTTGTAAGTAGATGTATACCAAAGTCCGTTACCTTTAATAAGAGTTGTAAGTTTGTAATTTGTTAATTAAAAAGCCCAGTGACCTTCATTTCACAATTCATCTACAACAATGTCATCCCCTCCCCAGGTAAAAAATCTCTATCTGTAAAACTCCTACGTTTCTGAAAGTTAGTCATACCTTCACGTATAAAACTTTACCAGACAACAAGCTTAAGCCTTGTTCAAATTCGAGGGGTTTGGAAACGACAAATTTAAGTATGCTCAAATGATGAAATTTGTTCTTTGATCGGGTAGAAAACATGGTAGGAAAAGGAGAAAATGGTGGTTTCTCCTTTTTCCATAATTTATCAAAATGATTTCTTTCTCAGGGTTGTCAAAACTGGATTGTACAGTAAAGAGTTAAATAGAAATTGAACTGATACTGGTTTCGAAGTACGCCGGAACAGGTTATTTTGATGTACGAAACAGACAAAGTAGGAGACAAATTCGCGAAGCATAACTGAAAAATCACCGATATAAATCAGGTTTTATATACTGAAATTTCCCATTAAAACGTTTATTATATTTCTTGAATAGAAAAATATTAATAATTTCCCACTGTTATCATTTCCGTAGCGTTCTTAAATCTTTAGAGTAGACGATACTTGATGCAGGACAAAACATGTCCCAAAACAACTCTCTACGATAACAAATATCATTTTGCTGGGTTTTTATTTTCGGTTCTAAATCGAAGTTTCTTTTTGACATTCAAAAAATATTTTTACAAAATATAATTACACTGTAATAGCAAGTTTTATAAAGACATATTTTGCACATTTCTAAGTTATAAAGATTAGTCTGTTAGAAATCCATTTTTATACGACTTAGCCCCTAGGCTGTTAAGCGCGAATCACTGACCTTTTACGGACAGTGTAGATCAAGATCAGACTGCACGTTCTGTGCAGTCTGATATTGGATCTACACTGTCCGATAAGGAGATATTCATTCTCCAAAAAATAAATTTGAAATATCATTAGTTGAGTTTTTACTATCGGCATGAAAGTTTCATTTAATTTATTTAGCAGGATAAGGGTTAACTTAGTACCATAACGCTCCTGCAGTCACTTTGTTGGGTAGGTGCACATTACATAGTACAGTTATCCCTTTGCCAAACAATTCCGTGTTTTACAACCCAAAAACAGAAAGCATTTTGAATTATTATGGTAAAAAAGAGAAATTGCTAGCAACCAGCATTTTTTGTATTTCCCAAAACGTCTTTTCTTTTATCCTTTCGACCACAAATCCTATCTGAAAATGGTTTCATGGTGTCAAAGGAACGAATCCATCATGTAGTGTCGAAAAAGGCCTTCAGTCATCTCAAGGTTGACTTCTTCGACGGTGAGAAGTCTTGTGGTTATGATAACAACTTTCCTTCAATACATGCAAATGAGAGAGGCTAGTCAAAGCGCTGGGATACTTGTTTAAACATATCAACTGACACTGAAGCTATTTAGGGGAATCTCGAATGCCCAAGGCTGTTTATCGAAAGCAACACTTGAAAATACTTAGGTATGAATCGAAACGGCTTTTCTGAAGCTTTTATGAAGCCGCGCCTTTGAATGCAACATGTCCGTCTTCTCTAATGCAGTATTATGCACTTATTTGACGCTTTCGTAGTACTTTTTCTGGTTTATTTCATCTCTGACGTGACTTGCTATATGTAAGAATATAAGTCCTCCTGCACTGATTGACTTTAGTAACCTATGTGAAAATCTGTTTTTGTCATGCCTTAAAACCACCCATGTACCTACGTTTTATCTTTCCTTTTAATAAAATGCCAGCCTTATCATGACGAAAATTTTCTGGCATAAAAAAAGCTCGCTGCCTCTGTCATCATCGGTACTATAGGCGCGGCTTCATAAAAGCTTCAGAAAAGGCGTTTCGATGCATACCTAAGTATTTGCAAATGTTGCTTTCGATAAACTACGGAATACCATCGCCTATGAATTTGTAGATTTTAAACGCGATGCTCGATAGTACGATGGTGATAACGCGAAATCACGATACTACGATGGTGATAATGCGATAGTACGATGATGATAGTGCGATATAATATCGTGTTTTCATCATCGTACTATCGCTTTATCGTCAACGTAGTATCGCGTTATTACCATCGCACTATCGCGTTATCATCATCGTAATATCGCGTTATCGCCATCGTACTATCGCGTTATCGTCATCGTACTATCGCTTTATTACTATCGTACTATCGAGCATCGCGTTTAAAATCAACAAATTCATAGGCGATGGCCCTAACAGATTCTATCATCATCGTACTATCGCGTTATCATCATCGTAATATCACGTTATTACCGTCGTACTGTCGCGTTATCATCATCGTACTATCGCGTTATCGTCATCGTACTATCGCTTTATTACTATCGTACTATCGAGCATCGCGTTTAAAATCAACAAATTCATAGGCGATGGCCGTAACGGTTTTCCGTAATAAACAGCCCAACCTGTATTGAGCAAGCATATACGGGACCTTCAAATGTGCTTGCAATAGGCAGGTGCTTGATTAACGCAGGCAGTGTATACATTTCTAAATATTTTCTCTGAGATCACAATTTATGCTTGCTAAAATACAGACTGTTTGTATATTAGAGGTGTCAACTAAGACAGCTTTTACTGTACTCAAAGGCTCAATAGTGGCTAATTGTAAACAATGGGAGTGGTAGAATGCAATTAAATTCAGGTCATACCATTTAAAAGTACGGTGAAGATGACACTATGTTATTGTATGGTCGGTCCAAATGTGAGTCACTTGCGACAAAATCAATTCTGAAAATAGGTCAAAAGTTGCCATGTCGTTCTATCTTTTGTTTACCGTTTACCTGGTTTGTAATTTCATTTTCCTGCCAGCTACTTACACCAGGATCCATTGTACAATATTCATATTGATTTCTATACTTTTCAATGATATGATTTAAATTTGGATGCATTTTAACACCCACATTGCTTAAATTTGGCCGCTACTGTGCCTTTAAAGGGAGGTTATCTTCTTTTTCCACAGTACAACGACTACAAGAATGAAGCACTAAGAAAGGGCAAACATTAGATATGTGTTAATTTCTGTTGTAACTTCAAAAGAAACCAAGATCCTTATCAAGGTCTTAATAGGAATCTTGACAACATGCAGCTGTTTGCAAAAATACCAAAGTAACCCTTAACCACACAATCCCGAGTTTTAAGGACCTTAAGGAAAAAAGATTTCGAAAACACTCTCGGAAACAGGAAAAATGCTGCTAATCAGCATTTTCTCCATTTCACGTGTTTTTTATCCTTTCACAGACAAATGACATCGTTTTAGCCACGGCTGATATGTCGTCCGCAGATGCTTCGAATATTGACGGGAGTTTGTTGTTTGGTAAAGACTTACAGCAATATCAATATTTTAGACTGGTCCGAATTGTAAAAATTCGCAGACGACAAATTAAATTTAGCTCGAATGATGGTAACTGTCTTGGAAGCATAGAAAAAATTGGGGAAAAAGGAGAAAATGCTGGTGACCAGCATTTTCTCCTTTTCCCCCAATGTTTTCTAAAGCTTTCTTCTCAGGGTGGTCAAGACTCAGGATTGTGAGGTAAAGAGTGAAGTGCCATTGTGGACTGTGCAGATCAATTCAAGACAGGGCACAGTCTATCCTAGTTGGCTAGGGGCCAACGGCGCCTAGCCTTAGTAACCACGTTTCAGACTTTTGCACGAAAGCTGCAACCACTCTGAACATCATGTATAAATGCGCGCTATTCGCTGTCTCTGATTTGCTGGAACTGCAACTGGCCTTTCCGATTGGCTTCAAACAACACACCCTTCAAACCACCTTACACCATACTAGTTATTCATTCGTGATGTAAAATAGAAATGTAAAGCGGGGGGTCGGTGTCTACATATACCGAGAAAGTGCTAAAGAAAATATTTTCAAAGCACAAAATCTCAACGGTGTTTGCATGATGAGTTTTAAATAAGAACCCTTAAAAAAATACTCCCATTAATTTCGCCAAAGACAGTTAAATGGACAGTTCATTGTTGAATACAAATTGCTCTATGCATTTGTTCTTTCCACTTGCCCCTAGCCATCAGTGCTTTCAACGCTTTGATATTTGCACTGTCGGCTTCTTTTAACACATTCTGGCCAAAACAACCCTTACACAGCAAGATTTCATAGTTGTTTTTTTTTCCTAAGTGAAAGGTTCTATTTCAATTAGTCCACGCTCTTGGGCTACAAACAGCAATCTTGGCAAAAGGGACCCCATTTGTAACTGTGCTGAGTGATTAAGTTTCTGGCATGCTTTCTCTTTGTTAAAAATGTTCCTAAAGCCTCCCGAAAGAGGTCTGTTGGGAACGCAGCTTTATTTTTTATAGGTGCTTAGAATATTGTAACATAAGCATTTTAAAGAGAAAGTATATAAACATTACAGCTGAAAATGGGCAGTTTTTTGAAAGGACACCCTACCACAAATTTACGTCAGCACGTGCGGCAAGGCACGAGGGCAATTATATAGTCCTCGTTGATATTTACAAAGCACAGAAATAATTTACAAAACGTGATATGGCAATGGCCCTAATTAAGTAATTAGTTACTATTGGATAAGTTCTTTTTTATTCTTTCGATAGTTTGTTCAATTGCTTATCAAACAGCAGCCTTTGACACAAAATTCACGATTTCCTACGATTATGTAATTTCTCCAAGACCTAATGGCAAGTGACATTTACTGTTACCTTTTCAGGCGTCTTTGGTACCGCCGCAGAAACACTAATCTTGCATTTATACTGGCTATAATTATCCATTGCCGATTTATTTTCTCTAATTAAGAAATGAAATAAAACACCTTATGTGAATATGAAAAGCCTTAAAATGCCATGTTTTTCATTAGAAACCATCGAATGTGATGACCTAAATTGTTTTCGCTAGGAAAATAACTGTATCGCTGATGAAAGATCTGCTGCTATTTTGACACATAATTGTTGTTTGGTCCGATGAGCAAATTGTGTGTTTTCAGCTAATGTATGTATGTATGTTCCTTCATGCACACTCAAATGTGTGTCAAAGACAGCTTACCATAGGACATGACTTATCTGTAATAGAATCCCTAGGGTTGATCCTTATTCAACGTTCTTTTTACCAAAATAATACATGTAGTAACTCTTACTGCTTCATGTAAAAGTCATTAAATGCAGTTTTGAATGAGTTTACATTTCTATAATTCAGGAAAAATTGAATCGCCATCTCCATTTCATTTTCAATAGATGACACTTATTTTGCAATTTGTATGAAACGAAATGCCTTATTAGCAGTACATGTGAACTGACTTGACGCACTTTCGTGCGATGTCAACAAATTTTATTCAATTACTGTAAAGGACAAATAGGTCAGTACTGCCAAGGTAACACTATTTAAATGCAGCTTTGACTAGATTTTATTTACTACAATTCAGCAGCGTCAAACCACCTTCTTCACGTTCTTTTCCATGCAATGCACAAAATCATCATAATTTGTGTGAAATGATATGTTTTATCAACAAGACAAGAGCACTTGACCGGGCGTCAACACTTTTGCATTTATACATAGATAGGGACAAATCAGTTAGTATTACCCCGGACTGCTTCATGTAAAAGTCCTGGATTGCAGGTTTAATCGGATTCATTTTCTACTACTCATCATCATGGTTCGTTTTGCAATTTGCGGGGGAAACCCAGCGTGGCAGTGAACATGAAATGACTGGACTTTCCTATAACGTCAAAAAGTTTGCATGTTCTGAAGTACAAGCAGGTTAGTATCGCATGGGACTGCTTTCTATAAAAGTCCTTTAATGCAGCTTGATTGGATTTCAATTTCTACAATTCAAGAAAATTTAAGCACTGTCTTCACGTTCCTTATTGCAATTTGTATGAAAAGAGATCGGCCAAAAAGTTCGAATGAACTGACTTGACCCACTTTTCTGTGATGTCAAAAATACTGCTTTTTGTTACGGACAAGACAAGAGCACTTGACACAGGTATGTACTGCAACAGACTGCTTCATGTAAAGAATGCTTGAATGTAACTTTGACTGAATTTTATTTTCAGCATTCGGAAACATTGAATCGCTACCTTTACGTTCTTTTTTAAGCAATACACAAGTCTATTACAATTTGTGTGAAACAATATGGCTTAATTGACTGTACACGCTAACTGAATCGACACATTTGCCTGCAATGTCAACGTTTTTGCTTATATTAAAGGACAAGTAAATAAGTTACTGCACCGGACTTTTCCCTTGCTTATTCAAGAGTTGTTAAATTTCTCTAGTTATAGGATTCTGCAAGACTTTCTAGAGGATTCCATAATACGACATAAAGCAACAGTTACATATGTGGAATGCAAGCAAAATAGTAACCCTTTATTCCCCCCCCCCCACACACACACAAAAAGAACGACCCTGAGATAGAAAGCTTTGGAAAACATTGTGGAAACAGAGAAAATGCTGTTAACCACCATTTTTCTCTTTTTCCACAATATTTTCAGAAAGCAATCTTTGTTAGGGTCGTTAAAACATAGGATTATGTGGTAGAGGGCTAAATTTGTCGTCAGTAAATGTTTCCAGTGTGGACAAGTCTAACATTTTGTTTTTTGGTATAGAGTTGGCATTTGTTAACATACAGGTGTAGTCTTAATTCCTGTAATTAAACTATTTTTTTTAAAAGAATCATGAGTTTTAACAAACCTTAGAAGTAAAGCTTTTGAAAACATTGTGAGAAAAGAAGAACATGCTAGTAACCAGCAATTTCTCCATTTCTACTCTTAAAGATAAATCTCGTTTCTTTGGTCATGTTTGATTATTCGTCTGCAAATGCTTCCAATATGGACATTATTCTAAATTTTTTTTTCTTTGATTTAAAGGTGGCCCTTCAGATTTTGGGACGAAAATTTTACAAAAATACAAAAAAATCATCCTTATACTCCCAAAGCCTTTTAATTTTCATTCATAAAACCCCAGTAGTCGAAAACCATCCGACAACAAGAGAAATTAGAGATTTACTACGGTCCAGGTCGACACCGACGGGAAACACTGTCTATTTTTACATGAGCAACTCGCTCATTTACATACCGGAAATACACAGACGAAGCTTCAAACATAGCATCCGAAGAAGACATTATGGAATACAGGTTTGTTATGTTATGGAATTTAAGCGTCATTAGTCACGTGCCAGTCACTTGACATTCCCACAATGCTTTTTTGATTTCTGGCGCGAAATCTAAAAATACCTTAAGAGGCTACGTAGCCTTTTAAGGGAACACCATCGAAAAAAAATTTTTTTTTGTAATTTTATGATTCTTAACTATTGATGATTTGTATTGTTTTTTTTTTATATAAATTTCAGTGATATATATATTTTTTAATTTGGTGAGATGTGAAAAATCTAAATACCCACCTTTAATGGCAAGTCCAAAAAATATCTAAACTGTTTTTGTTTCCTTCAATCAACTGCAAATGACGTAAAATATCAGCCATTGTGCTTGCTTTCAGGTGCACTTAAGTAGTCTTTTAAAAAAAGAATGCATTTATAATCATTTGAGTATAAAATACGGGCAATATTTTCACGTAGTTTCAATGATTACCAATTTATAAATCGTCGTTTATCAGCAATTCAATCTTTTTTTCCCCAAAAAACCAACCTTATCTTTAATACGCCTATTCAATGCTTGGTACGTATTTCTTTATCTACTACCAGTATTTCGAACAATTCTTTATGGATTTATAATGAAATGGTCTATCTAGTTTATATTGTGAAAAATCCAATTCCAAAAATAGCTTAATTTCCCATGCGATACACTGTAAATTTCGAATTCAGAATTACTCATTTGTCACAATTTTCAAAACCGTATTAGTCGATTTCTCCATATACTGTTTCTCATCATCTAGCATTTTATTTCCAGACGAGTTCTCAATTGTGTTGAGCTTATAGCCGGGTCTCATTTATTAAGAAGTACCGAATAATGTAAGATGTCATGTTCTAATATAATACCAAGTGGTAATTCAATTACTCGAATTGTCATGGGATTTCGGGGATTTCTGCGCGCCGTTGGGAAATTGGAAGCACCAATGTTTTCTGGGCACTGAAAATCGCTGAATCCCAGCCTACCATTGTTCACAATTGCCGTAAGGTAATTTGGCTTACTGAACGGCGATAATTAACTAAACTGACTGTAAAGTGGCGGAAAGGATTTAATTTTCTCTGCCAAACATATGACGACCGAAGAAATGTCCTCTTTTGTTGCTATCCTTCAAACCGTTTCAAGTCACGTTATGAACTTTCGTATTTCTGAAAAGTTACCATTCTGTTTTTTCTTCAGCTCTTAACTAGACCACAAAATTTAAGACTTGTTCGTTTTAACCCCTAAGCTGCTAAGCGCGACTCACTGACCTTTTGCGGACAGTGTAGATCAAGATCAGACTGCACAGAACGTGCAGTCTGATCCTGGATCTACGCTGTCCGATAAGGAGATATTATTCTTCAAAAAATACCTTTGAAATAGCAATATTTGGGTTTTTACAATCGAATTAAAAATTTCATTTTAGTTATTTAGCAGGATAAGAGTTATAGCATTTCCAGGCGCCATACTAGACATCGCTCAAATTATTGAATTCATATTTAGAAAAGAGCAGAAAACATTGTGAGGAAAAGGAAAAAAAATGGATGTTACCAGCAATTTCTCTTTTCTCATAGATGTTTTCAAAAGCTCTTGTCCAAAGGGTCACCTAAACCCAGGATTGTTTTGTAACGAATAACTGTTTCGACATCGGGAGAAATTTTAGTTTCTTTCCTTGGATAGTGTTGTGGAGGCAGACTGTACAGTACAGAATTGTATTAAATATAATTATTACAATTACTGTATGATTTTTCGACCTCAGTCTCTTGAGTTATTATTCTCCCATTCATATGAACGACTACTTGAAAAAACTGTTGAGTTTTTCAATTAATGAAAATGAATGAATGAAACAGAGAGATATCAACCTTGTAAAGCAATTAGTGGCCGCTGGTGTTATTTGCAAAGAGAGTAGATGAAGATAAGCTTGCTCAACCGTGCCATCTTATTATCAATTCCAGACAAAATTTAGGACTTGTGCAAGTTGACAGTATTTGCAGACGAAAAACAAAACGTGGCTCTAACGTTGCCATGTATTTTTGAAAGAGCAGAAAACATTGTGGAAAAGGGCGAAAATGCTGGTAACCATGTTTTCTAAAGACTCCTCTACTTAAGTTCGTTAAAACAGTGGAATTGCTTGGCGTAGGGCTATAGTTTGTCATCTACACATGTATTTAATTGTTCAAGTATGACCTTTTTCCCCCTTTTAAAGCGGTAATTGCATCATAAACGTCGATTTGTTCCGCTAATTATTTTAATTCAGCAGGAAGAAGGTTAAAACAATTTCTTTGTGGGGGAAATGACGATTATTTCTTTGTGGGGGAAATGACGATTATTTCTTTGTGGGGGAAATGACGATTATTTCTTTGTGGGGGAAATGACGATTATTTCTTTGTGGGGGAAATGACGATTATTTCTTTGTGGGGGAAATGACGATTATTTCAGGCATCTTATGTGTATTCATAGCCATGCCAGCATACAAGTAAGTTAACCCTTATTCCGCTATAAGTTTAATGAAACTTTCAAGCCGCCCATCAAAACATAAATGCTGCTATTTCAAAGCTATGCTTTGGAGAAAAATATATCCTAATCGTACAGTGTAGAACCAAGATCAGACTGCACGTTCTGTGCAGTCTGATCTTGATCTACACTGTCCGCAAAGGATCCTTAAGTCGCGCTTACCGGCGTAAGGGTTAATGTTTTATAATAATGACGTGTATAGAAGCAGCATATCATATTGGCAAATAGTTAATAATACCGGTAATGACACCCGGCCCAAAAGACCTATCTATCACCTTGTACTATAACTTCAAAACTAATAAACAAAACATGTAAAACTTTCGACAGCAATAGTACAATTCAAAACTTTATACACTCTAATATATACTGTGTTGTTATGCAGAAAATCTGCCTTTAAATCTTGGCCGGTATCCACGGATCATTCCAAAAACATTCTAAGTCGAATACCCAAGAGTATTTTTTTTTTAAATATGAAAATACAGTAACGCAATTTCTGATTGGCTGGACCGTTTGGTTTAGTTAACCAGAAATTGCTAAGTAAGATTTTTTTTGAAGAATGTAATTAGAATATTGGTGACTGAAGCACCTTATCCCCTTTGCAAAGAGACTATCAGTAAGATAGGTTTACATTCAAAAATAGACATACTTGGGGAAAATACAGTGTGAAACAAGGCCAAAGACAAGGATGTAGAGCAAATAGGATGTTGATACCTTCATTATTCATGTTGTATTGTATAGTTGTCAAAAATTGTAACGATCTTACGTGAGATTGAGGGATTGGACGTGTTCAGTTTAAGCCCTTAAAGCTCCAAACTGAACAGAAATGGAAATTTTCAGTCTAGGAGGCGATAAACGACGAATATATTGCAAATTCAAGACTTACTGTGGAGAGAATATTTCAAAGTAGAAGACATTAATAGATCAAAGATCAGAACACAAAATTTCTGCGTTCTGATCTTCATTTTCACTGTGCGGGAAAGCAACTTAAATCGTTGAAGGTGCTTCAGTTCTTAACCTGCAGAACTGAAAGTTATCTCGGACAATCTAAAACTTTTTGTGTTCACTTCCTGGTTTCAAATGAGTACAGCAAATCTCTATCAGCTAACTGGGTAACCAAATGAGAAGATTAAGGACAGACTGCATGAACAGACAGGCTGATCTTAGTCTATTCTCTTCGGACTGAACACCAGAGCTGGTGATACTCAGAAAATTGATCTTCAAAGCTTGAATGTTACTTTGTTTGCTCTGGAAGATTTCAGCTATCCCCGTCCGAGTAATTAATGTCAAACAAACGGGATCAAATGTACGTAAAAGATGAACGAGGTAAAATGTAATAGCGATGGCTATAGATGGGTTTATGTTATAAATAAAATAAATCGACAGAAATTTTATGTTTACCAACATTTATCAAAGTTTTGCGTTTCGTTGTAGTTATTCAGTCTAATAAAAAAGAAATTCCACATAAGCTTATTTCAACTCTTTACACGTAAGAAAATAGATTAAATTGATTGATTGATTGACTGACCGACCGACCGATTGATCGATAGATTGATTGATGGTTTAGGCCGCTTTCAAAGTTGTAGGTAGAAGTCATATTATGGCGACAGTTCACTTATTCATATGTCCACTAGATGTCACTAGCTTTATGCTGAAGCTCTGAGGAGTCTAGACCAAAGGCTCTGCGTTGGTTGAAATGCCTAGCGTCTCGTTCGAAGGACATATAAGAAGCATTTGATATACGTATAATAACTTTATTTGAACACTGTTTTAAGGATTTCAGAAAAGGCAGATCAACAAGTGCACTTTTCCCTGTATTTTCAATGTTCATATACCAACGCCATGCAGACAACAGAGGGTCGTGGGCTCGATCCTCGGCTCGGCCAATTTATTTCCGAGGATTGGTGATAGTCATTGGAACAGAATGCATTCCTCTCTCACCACTGGTCATTGTTTCTACGATGACTATATGGGAAAGCATCCAGTGACTTGGAAAGAATATTGTGCGGAGAATATTGTGCGGAGTACTGTAAAAAAAAAATCTTCGGGAAAGCATGGATAGGTGCACTGGCCGCCGCGATCTAACTGAAATAATGTTGAAAACGGCATTAAACACCATACAATCAATCAATTAAACCAACACCATGCAAAAACATTGGCTGCTTTCCTGTGTGTGCAGACCACATGTACAGGGCCTGTTATCCGTAGTAGTTGCAAGTTCAAATCCCGATTCCTGCTACATTTTGTACAATGACAAATTTTGCAACAACTTTGGATCCTCTCTTTCAACTAAAGTCTGTTTCGAATTATTCTATGTGTGAAAGCAGTCGGTGGCTTTGGACGGAGTGCGTTATACTGGCAAACGTACTTCGGAAACGTGTGGATAGGTGCAACAGCATCAATGAAACATTTGAAATACTGTTGAAATGGCGTCTGCAGTAAACAAACAAATAGTTAAGCCCCACCGCTCTCCGTTCCAAACTATACAAATTGAATTTTCTTCACAAGCTATTGATTTCTTGCTCATTATGTAAATTTCTCGGTTCCCAAGATAATTCCATTTACTCTCTATCCAGGCCGGAGTTTAACTATAGTGCAGAGCCCCACTTTAAAGTTTCTTTCTTTGCTGAGCCAGAGAATTAAGATGCACATTGTTTTGTAATACGTATCATACAACGATTTTTTTCCCTATAAACTTGAAAAAAGGAAACTGCTGTGCTATTTCTTTCAAAAATATTTTAATCTGCAGACTGGTAAGAAAATTAAAAAAAAAGAAAGATATATGGCTAGCAACTGGCAAAGGGGGCATTCGGACATTTGCGTAAAGTGTCGTCTCGGATCAGCCTGCGCAGTACGCGCAGGCTAATCCGAGACGGCACTTTACGACATTAGATTTTATGCTACAGCAGACTTGCGCAAAACAAAAAATTACATGAAAACGGAAACTGTTTCGGATTAGCCTGCGCAGACTGCGCAGGCTGATCCGAGCGACACTTTACGCAAATGTCCGAATGCCCCTTTTCGCGTGTTGCAGGCCATATATCAGTTGTAAATACAGGGTGACACAAAAAAAAAAAAAATGCCACCCATGAAATTGTTAATAAAATTCACAATCCTCTCTGCAATCCAGCCATATTTGGTACAAATGAACTTCAGTCTATGCCTTACATGTCCACCAAGTTTCAGCCATGATTGTCCAGCAGTCTTTGTTTTATCTTCATTCTATGATAGGCTCCAAATGTGCACATCTGCGATGCAAGCACACCTTAAGAAGACATGCAAAATTGTCAATAACTCTGACACACACTCCTCCCTCAGTATTGCCCTGATTTTGGCGATGATGGCCCTCTTCAGTTCAGGAATAGTCTAGGGGTTGTTTGATAGACACTAGCTTTGAGATAACCCCACAGGAATAGATCGGGGGGGGGGGGGGGGGTTAAGGTCTGGTGACTGCGAAGCCCATTCAGGATCACACCTCCTACTGATAAGACGATCACCAAAGTGTCCCAGCAGCCATTCCAACGAGTCATTTGAAGTTAGGGAGCTGCTCCATCCTGTTGAAACCACTGTTCATTCCTCACAACACTTCTTTGTCTGCCCAAAACTTCTTAACAACCACAAGGTAGCGCTCAGTATTGATTATGATTGACCGTTCATTCTGGTCTTCAAACCAGTACAGACCAATAATCCCATTTTTTGACATTGCAACCCATACAGTGTACCTGATGGAGGGCACCCAGGCCTCTGCAGACAATCTTCTGGTAGGGTTGTCCCCCAGAAGATGTTACTCTTTGAGTTCACTCAAAGCAATCAATAGTGAGGGATGAGTGTGTGTCAGAGTTATTGTCAAATTTGCATGTTGCTTGCAATGCTAAGTGCATATTTGGAGCATATCATGGAATGAAGATAAAACAAAGACTGCTACACATTCATGGCTGAAACTTGGTGGACATGTAAGGCATAGACTGAAGTTCATTTGTACCAAATATGGCTTGATTGCAGAGAGGATTGTGAATGTTATTAACAATTTCATGGGTGGCATTTTTTTGTGTCACTCTGTACAACCCAATTTCAAACCAGAGAATTTCAGAACAGAGTTGGACAGCAGCATCACGTGACATTTTGTTGATGGTAATGTGAACTACTTTTCGGGTGGATCACACTTACTAAAAAACATTGTCTAGCTGAAAACTCGTTTTACTATCACAGTTCTCCTATTGTTGATATTTTAAGACAATGTGCACCGCATACAGAAACTGATGCAGGCTTAGATCGGGTCATTACGACCTTGACTCTGACTTTTTTTTCTATTGTCGTCATCGAAGGCTATTTTTGTCCGAATTTGGGTTTTCATATACATCCATTTTGAATTCTTTGCTTTTAATTAATCTCACTATTTTTTGCCATGTGAAGTTTGCGATGACACCATTATCACATGTATAAGCACTAAATGTCAGAATACAGAAAGACAAACCTTGAATACCCTCAAATATTTTCTGTCGATATGCTAATCTGGTTGAAAAGCTACTTTACTTTTTTTCATTCTTACTGTAATTACACAACATACCACATGTATATCAAGGAAATTACCAAATGTGATTCGTGCTCCAAAAAAAAAAAACTAACGCTCTCCTTCTGTTTACTCATTTTGGTTGGTGAGCAGACAGTGCTGAAACTATGAAGATGCAGAATTATTCATTTGTACAGTATTTTAAATAACTGCGTTGGATAAGATAAGTCATGGTTTCAGTTGCTTCTTTTTTCCAAATTAGCTAGGTAGGACTAATGACTCGAGTAGCTAATGTATAGATCACCGTCGTCTACCGTCGGTGATATCGAGTGGATAGTTTTACATACGTACTGAGGACATCGTCAATTTGCATTCACCGCACACTTCACTGGAAGAGAGACCCAGGTTTTCCGTAATGGAATAAATGAATATATTGACCACGTTTATGCATATATTCATGGTTTACCGTCTAAAGTATACCCTAGTCACGAATTCAAGACAATTTTATTTGTCCTTTCTCCCGTCGAACAAACCATTGATCCAAGCTCCCCCCGAATAAAATATTAATACAATCGCATGCCTCGGAAAAAGACCAAGCTTCATTTCCATTGCTAATGTTTAATCTGAATTGCATTCACAAATTTTGCATAATACGAATAACGTGGTTTTATATGCGGCCTAAACAGTTGAATATAAGTTTGTGAAGAGAGTGGTTGAGTTAGAAACTGGTGTGGAAAATTTGAGTTATTTATCTTTCTATCATTTTTATCTTTTTACCGTTTTAAACGCTGCACTTAGAAATAGATCGTTCGATACTTTTCTAAAAGATGGAATTACTGCATGTTTAAAATGGGAAATACATTTCTTCTCGTAGGGTATTGCTTCATGCCGTTGATGTTTCATAAAACCCGATCAATTAAAGATTTATTCAAATGTTAAAGCAGTGTCGTTAAATATAGAACTATTTCTAAGTAACATTAAGAGTGAAAGTGGGACAGCTAACACAATGTACGGGACGAAGTATACAGGTAAGTTTTATATCTTCATAATGGACCACAAACTGATTTCTATTAAACCCCCCCCCCCCTTTTCGACTAACTAGACAACAAAATGTTTGTGCGGACGGTACAGAACCAAGATCAGACTGCCCAGAACGTGTAGTCTGATCTTGGTTTTATACAGTCTGCTACATTAGTTCAAACTGCAATGGTAGTCTCTTACTCTAGCCGTAAAAATGGGTCTGGTTTATACGTCAGGTGGCGAAGGAGATAATTTAGGTCTCACCTTCAGCTGTTTTGAAAATAGTGCAGACGTTGTTATGCGATACGACTAACAATTGCAGAGGTTTAATCCTTTACTACACATTCCCGACTTTCAACGACCCGGCGAAAGAAGCCTTTTAAAAACATTGTGGGAAAAGGAGAAAATACTGGTTACCAGCGTTTTCTCCTTTTCAAACAATGCTTTGTACCCTTCCCATAGCAAATTTCAATTTTTAAATCACACTTATTTTGTCGTCTGCAAATGCTTTCAAATTGAACTAGTGTAACATTTTGTCGTTTGGTAAAGGGATAAACAATGTATATCCTATCCATAAAATGCCTGTTATATTATTGGCTCAAGTCGCAGTTCGGTATAGGTTGCTCTCTGCATTGCATCGAAGTTGTTGTATCTTGGTAAGATACCATGAGGATACTATACTTAAAGCCCAAAGTACCAAGTTAAAATACAAAACTATGGAGTGCGTGTATTTTGACTCTTTCTTCTCTCGCCGATAAATGATAGACAATCTGTTACGGAAGCAAATTCAGAATTGCTGTAATAAAATTTTTATTGACTCTTAACCAAACAATCCGGACTTTTAACGACCCTGAAGAAGATGGGTTTATCGGAAAAGGCCGAAATGCTGGTAAGCAGCATTTTCTCCTTTTTCCACAATGTTTTCTATCCTTCTAAATAGAAACTTCGTGTTAAAAATCATAATTTGTCGCCTGCAAATATTTCACTTTAGACAAATCCGAAATTATGCCGATTGGTAAAGAATTAAAAGTATAAAGTGAACACTTAACTTCTTTGAAACGTTGTGCACGATTTAAGGCGACTTAGCGGACAGTGTGGATGAAGATCAGACTGCATCAAACTTCGGGTGTGATCTAGAATCCACGATGTACTGGGATCTCGGGTTTTCTCGGAATAGGCCTTTAAATGACCAGGGTCAAAAGCTTTGATGTGTTACTCAAATGTCGCAACTGTAACACTGGAAATGTTAAAATGTTTAACCCTCTACCATGCGACAGAAATTTACACTTGACAAATTGAAAACATTTGCAGCTGACATACAGAATGTTGCTGAATATTATGAGACTTGTCTTTGAAAAGTTAGAAAACAATGAGGGAAATGGAGAAAATCCAACATTTTCTCCTTTTCCCACATTGTTTCAAAAGCCTTCATCCTCAAGGTCGTTAAAACTCGGAATAGTGTAGTAACGGTTTAATGCACATGTAGTTCTATTTCAAAATAAGTTACATCCTCCTATTGTACTATTTTGAAGACCGCTTTGAATAAAGTGGGATCACCTGGGAGGCTGGGATTAGCATGGCAAATGTTGGGTTGTGATAATGTTCGACGCTTTAGACTTCATTACCGCAGAATTTCGACTATCCGCGACCAACCAGTGGACAGCACTTGATACCATTGAGAGTAAAGGACTCTATAATTGCTTGTAACAAGCAAAGGCTCCTTTCTCCAACAACATTTACCAAACATGCCAAGCCATTGGTTTACCTCTTTATCATCAAACTCTTTTACTACCAATGACGACTCAAGCAGCCTTTACTGATGGCGTAGATCCAAGATCAGATTGCACAGAACGTGCAGTCTGATCTTGGATCCATATCATCCGCTCCCTGATGCCACACTTGGACCCAATTCATCTTCATTAGCAATGAAAATCTATTTCTAAAACCTAAAGGAAAGTTGAATTTTCTTGAGCTGGTTGTGAAATAGTTGACCCTTAACCACACAATTCCGAGTTTTAACAACCCTGAAGAAAAAAAGCTTTTGAAAACATTGTGGGAAAAGGAGAAAATGCTGGTAACCAGCATTTTCTCCTTTTCCCACAATGTTTTACCACATTGAAGACAAATTCCATCAATTCAGCCAAATCTTATTTGTTCCTGCAAATGCTTTGAATTTGGACCAGTCTAAATTTTTATCGTTTAGTCAAAACTTAAAAGTGTTTGTCCATTGTGTCTGTTGCTCCAGTTTTAGTAGGTTTTGGATTTGTCTATATGGTAATGGGTTTACCCTTTACTCAACGACAAAAGTTTAGACTTCTACTTATTGAAAGCTTTCGCAGATGACAAATTAAGTGTGACTCAAATGATATAATTTGTTTTTGAAAGGATAGAAAACATTGTGAGAAAAAGCAGAAAACTCTAGTTACCAGCATTTTCTCCTTTTCCCACAATGTTTTCAAAGTTTTTTTTTCTTCGCTCTCAGGGTCGTTAAAACTCGGGATTGTGTAGTAGAGGGTTAAGTCACAGAGAATGTATAGTTGGGTTGCTGATATTATGGTTTGTCAACTGATCGATACCATCGCCACATCTTGGATCTTTAAGGTAGTAGACCCCTAATGGAAAACAGCTATTTCCACTATAGTATTATCCTACAAAATTTGCTATGATTAAAAATGAGTACTATTGTACTACTTTAACCGAGCCACTTTTCCCTTTTTTTCCTTCTTAGAATTATTATTTATGAATCTAAAACAACTACATTCTCATTACAAAGGGAGATAATAATTACCTCCCTTTTCAGGAAACTAACAAATGTATCAACAAATAATTTCAAGACAGACATCAAAGGAATTTCTGGTCGGTTAAAATGTGCAAAAGTATTATTATATCAGTATAAATCCTTATTTATCAACTAACAAGAAATTTTATTCCGTGTTGCACTAGAAGCGTTAGGGGTCTACAACCTTAACCCTTTCAGCGCCAAATATATAATATGACCCATGCTCTTTGAAAAGGGGGGCTTAATGCGTCTGCGAAAAGTATCGACCCAGGTCAGCCTGCGCAGTTTTCGCCATTGGTCAATTTTTTGTATGACAAATGACCAGTCTATCTCACGATTAAGTTGGTTGTTTAAAAAACTGGATATTATGGATACACAAGTATGTGATGGCTTGCTTGGTACCATGGATCACGGAGATGCATTAAGCCCCCTTCCGCCGTGGCATGGCTCATGTGTTACCTAGAGCTTTCATCGCGGTTGATAAAAAAAACTCCACTGAATAGGCTTGAGTAAACAAGTGGATGTTATAGATCCAAGACCAGTCTGTATGTTCTGTGCAGTCTGATCTTGACGCGTCAGGAAAAACCATTGTTTTTGCCTAAAAAAGATTAGCCCATCTGGATCTTGACGTAACACGAACGATAAAAAACAAAAAAAAAAAAACCCGACATGGGTTCAAAAATGCCGCCATTTCCTAAGCGAAGGAACAATTTAGTATATTTTTTTTTTTTATTATTTTTTTCACGTATCAAGAGCCGAACTAATTGAGAAAATATCAAAATTTATTTATCACAGAGAGAAAAAATGAATTTATTGTTGTTCTAGGTGTTCATACATGGCGTTTTTCTATTTAAAAGATAAATAGAAGGGTCATGGGAAAAATCTTGGGATAAAGCAAACTCATGTCGCTATCGTCCCGGTACAATAAAACAGAAGTGGAGATCTTTTACCGATAACTAGAGATATTGATGAAACTTTAATGTGCAATTTATCGTGGTCATATAGAAACATATCGCCATAAAAAGTTTAGCCTATTTTACCTTGCAACAATATCGAATCACGCATGCGTTAAATAGGTCTCATTCCGTTGTAACTATAAACGAGGCCGCCACATCCATGATAAAATGCACTGTACTAGTACATGTGTTTATAAATGTTCTGTTCTATAAAGTTTCTTTATTCCTGGCAGTCGACATTTAGCCTTTAAACAGGGTACTGTTTAAAATGAGATATTATTTTGTAACTTTATGCACAAAACAGTGATTAAGTAATTAATAATAATCATGGCTTAACGCTGGAGTACACTAAGGTAAGACATATGCTGCCAGAACGCAAACGCAGAACCAGCTGAATTTATATCACAGACTTGTTAACAGCAATTGTTAGGGTCACGCCCTTCGATCTCACTTGTGAAAGATGTAAAGCAAGACCAGCCTGCATATTTGTGCAGTCTGATTTTGATTTACTCTCATCCATATCAATTTATCAGAGAAAGTTAAAACCTCACTTTGGCCTTTTAAAATTCGACTCTTAACGGGGAATGACTGGGTCCATCTATAGCTGGACAAAGGTTAATCCTTTTGTATAGAACTCCGTGTTTTAACTGCATTTAGACATAAAGTGCTCGAGAACATTGTGGGAAAAAGAGAAAATACTGGCAACCTGCATTTTCTCCTTTACCCACAAAGTTTGCTAAACGGTTTTAGCTTATCTTGTTAATTGAACCACATTTAACCAGTCATATGCAAACGCTCTCAATTTGGACAAGTCATAGATTTTATCATTTGGTACAGAGTTAAACGTTACAGCTTACTGGTTGGTAACAGCTTTGGCCGCGTTTAAAGCCAGGACTGTTCGCTTTAAATTTTTAGCGTTTGCCCATAAAGCTCCAATAAAACAATCATTTGAGCGGATAATGTCACCTTGAGTCGATATAACTATAAATATTGGAGCAGGAATTTCCTTTATTCTCCTTGTCTAGGTTCGCACATGACAGATATTGTTCTAAAGAGCCACGAAGTTTACGTAACTTTACCATCCTATGCTTTGGACGTTTGTTTGTTTGAATAGTGTTTTACAGAGCTTTCAACAGAATATGTCGTTTTTATGTCCTAAATTCGACTGAAGATGAATTTCATTGACCTTTCTTTTTGACTTTACGAAAAAAAGTTTATTAAAAAATTACTATACCAGCAGACCATGTATGCACAGATTTCATGTTTGACAAAAAAATACAATGCTTCATTTCAAAGCTGTAAGTTTTGATAAAACTAGCTTTTGAAAAAAGAAAAACATGTGTCTGTAATTCTTGATATTTTACATGAAGTATCGCATTCCTCTACAGCAACAATTGCAAGGAATGGTCAAATTATAGATTAAGTATTTATTGACTTTTTTCCCATATTTGTTTACGTATGTAATGTTAATGTTCTATTCACATGATACACGATAACGTATTTACAATTCACAACAACAACAACAACTACTACTACTACAGGCTGATCAGTCATATAATGGCGATAGGCTTACTTTGGTCAGTAATTCTTTGCACAAAGTGCGCTAAGAAGGACTTCAATTAATGAATTTAATACAGCAAGATTAACTTTGAAGGAAATAGACAGAAACTTTTCTATAGATTTGATATATTTGTCCTGTAGTGAAATGATTCTGAAACAAGCTTTTTTTACGCATTTCCACTAGTACACGATAGTTAGACTTCAGTGGCAGACATTAAGCTCGAGGCGTACATATCAGTTCCATAATAGCCTCTTATTTCTTGGCAACAATTCTGTAGTTGACCTTCACAGCATCCCCAATTCTGGCCTCTGTCTTCTATGTCCCAAAAGCCACTTTGTTTATTGTCAGATTAGACACCTTTTGCCCGAGGTGATATTTTGGCCATGACACCGGCAACAGGGCAAACCACTTGGAACACGGTGTCATTATCTCAGAAAATAGCTTCAAGCGGATTGCGTTTAAATTCTTCAGTTTTAGACCTTATCAGTCTTGTAGACGCTAACAAAGTGTGGTAATTTCCTAATGTCATTTGCAAGATACCTCATTTATTATAGTGTATTGAAGTGGCAAATTAAGGTCGGTACAAAACCTAATTTTACCGCATAAGGAAGATGATATCAGTTAATTAAAGATTTGAAAAACATCTGGCGAAGTACATGGAATTACACAGACGGTTGGTTAGCTAGGGTATTGATGTTCATCTGTGAGAAATCAAATTTAAACGGTTGGAAGATATAAATTATAGATTAAAGAAATCTCCTAAAAAGGTAAACATACACAAATGTTTTCAGATAACTCATATACTGTCAGGTGGCTTCATTCTTGTCGGAATTTATTTTCCCCTGCATTCCTAATATCTTATCTGTTGATAAATAACTGCAAAAGGATGACATTTTATCTTCCGAGTCCACAACATAGCTTTAAAAAAACACGAATGCAGTAATCAGCAACGTTCATAACCCTATTACAAAGGAGCATGTTGCATGCTTCTTTTACGATTTGATATTTATTGTGCTCCTTACTTTTTGACTTTACCATTTTCTGCCAATAAAATTTAATCATGCTGAAAGAAGCTATGACAGCATGACTGCATGGAAAATTTAAGTGTTATCTATCATGGAAAGACGAGTCTTTGCTTCATTAAAGGACCATACGCAAAGTTGCGTCAGGTGACCATGAACAAGTTTCACCAGTGTTATTTGGAATCACTATCGGTGATTGCCTTCTGCAATAGCAACGCTTGCCGATATCCTTTGTTTGGGTGATACGATACGTTCCTTCAACGCTTTTTTGGTGCTCCTAGTTCTTAGTTCCAGTCCTTTAGTACTTTCTCTTTAATTTCCCACTTAAACTTATAATTCATATGGAGGGGCATGGGTTTAGTATCCGTACTGACGCAACCTATCTTTTACAATGTGTCTTGGAAAAGATGTCTAATGTATTTCTACTAGAAGGGAAATGTACCGTGTGACATAAAGCACTAGATTTGGCTGAGACATCTCTTTTTTTTGGTAGAAACTTTTAGGAAATGGGAGGCCTTAAAATTTCATTTCAGTATGTTCAGGGAGATACAACGGTACACTTCAGAGTTCATTCTTTTAGTGCATTTATAAACTGGACTCTATTCGACAGCTGAAGTTAAAATCCACTGAAAATCAAAAACATTTTCATCTTATGTGCTTTGCAAAACAAACGGAGGGTATAAATCCAAGATTAGACTGCACGTTCTGTGCAGTCTGATCTTGACATATAACGTGTGCAAAAGCCGATGTTTACGTCTATTATGCTGAAAGACTAATTGATTGAATGGCGGTTTAAGCCGTTTTCCTCACTATTTCAGTCACATCATGGCAACAACTCATATATTCACGCATGTCCTTTATAGGGCTATAAGGTGTCTTGCCCAAGGACACTTCAATGAAAAACCCATTGCTCCCATTAAAAGTTGAACTCGGGGCCTCTAGGCTACGAATCTTACACTTTACCTCTGAGCCACGTTGGACCCCGACGCTGAAAGAGATAACCTTTCTTTTATTGACAGGATGAACTTGATGATCAACGATTATGGAAATGATATTAACCCATAAACTGCTAAATAACTTAAAAGAAACCTTCAAGCCGATAGTAAAAAAAAAAATAAATTGGGCTATTTCAAAGTTATTATGAGGGGAAGGAATATCTCCTTATGGGAACAAGATCAGACAGCACGTTCTGTGCAGTCTGATCTTGATATACGTTGTCTGCAAGAGGTCATTGTATCGCGCTTAGCAGCCCAAGGGTTAAAAAAGAGCAACGCATTTAATGAAACGTGTCTAACCAACATTGCTCGATTTATAAACCGTGACAAAACCTTCATGATTTATTTTGTAATGATTCCCCAATAATATCTTGCACTAATTGAAATCAACAATAAATCACGTGAAGTAATCCAGTCGGTTCACCGCCAGGAAGCTCTCGATCATGTTGTTAGGAAAGTGAAAGTGATACATTTTTTTAAAACCTTGTACTGTTAAACTATTGGCTTTGCATTTATTGAAAGTATGTGATGCCTCAACTCTTTCCACACAATCCTGACTTTTATCGACCCAGAGGAAAAAGTTTTTGAAAACAATGTGGAAAAAGGAGAAAATGCTGGTGACCAGCATTTCTCCTTTTCCCACAATGTTTTCTACCCGATCAAGGACAAACTTCGTCATTTGAGCCACCTCTAATTTGTCGTCTGCAAAAGATTTTAATTCTGTCAAGTGTAGAATTTTGTCTTTTGGTATAGAGTTAATTGTTTGTGGGACGTGTATTTCGTATTTTTCTTGGGGAAAATTGTAGAAAATGATATTCTTTCACCAATACAAGGTTGAAAACAGTTTTTTCGATTATACAACAATTTGAATGCTTGAGTTAATTTGAGGTCTTGATGAGACTCTCAGCTCCTGGGAAAAAAATACTTGATAATAATAATAATCCAATAATAATAAACTGACTGTTCCTTGCTCATATGGGCAATAATGCCAACAGCTGCTGTACTTTCTCACTTAATAAGAAAAATTAATAATCTGATAAATGCACATGTTCACGTTTCATACACCCGTTTTGGGCATCTTCGCGATATCCGTTTTCAAACATGATATCTAAACAGAGCAATCTCAATTCCCATTTGGTAAATTATGAAACTCATGTAACGGGGATGAAAAAAATAATGATGAGTTTTGCTTATTGAAAATAATCGAGGAAATCAATTAAAGTGTAATAACATCCATTATAATGATATGAAAATGGCTTATTCTAAACAATAATTCATACATCAAACGGTTGGGGGTCATAGTAAGACTGTTTTGATGTAATTCAGAGAACACGGAATAACTGAATACAGTGCTGGGCGGTGACAGTCTGTTAGAAAAATAGAAGAAATACATGAGCCAGACAAACGAACAAACAAACAAGAAATTAGTACCCTAAACAGGAAAACAAAAAAACCGCCAAAGATAGTGTGACTGTTTCGTGCAGTGGCCGATGATACGTGTTCCCTGCGGACAGCCAGATCGTGAAATATTGCCTATACTTTTATGCTCCATTAGGAGACGATTTGATGATAATATCCCAAATTATCTCTAATTTTCGCTCGACTGATCCACGGTATTTACATAGTCACATGACCGCCCTCTGGTCCTGTAAAAAACTTATCATTACTATAGTTTTATTACACAGAGGCGGAGACTGTAAGCTATGCATGTATTTACTTACTTACAACATTCTAGTCTCCGTTTCAATTTTCAGTTATTCTCATTCGACATATAACAGATTTATAAATGGCAATACAAGTACTTGTTAACGAACCAGAAAACAGGTTTTGTGCAGTCTGACATTAATCTACACTGTCTGCCAGGGTATCATTAACGTTTGTGGTAAACTACGAGTCAAACCTTTGGACCCGCTTGAGGTACCGAAGCAGCGAATTTTCATTGTCTTAAGTATTTTGGTTCATGTTTTACCATACAATCCAGTTTTTTTTTCACGACCCTAAAGAAGATGGCATCTGAACATATTGTGGGAAAAGAGAAATTGCTGATAGCCAACATTTTCTCCTTTCCCCACAATGTTTTTAACCTCTCTAGGACAGTTTTTAACATTTGAGATATATCTTACATGTCGTCGGCAATCTTTCACCTGTTAAAGAGTTTTAAACACAAGTATCAATCTTGAAGCCATTAGGAAAAGCGACGGACCATTTTTCGATCAGATTATAAATGCTAGTTAAGGCCCGGGGCCAAGATGGGACGATTTAGTGCCTGTTTGATAGACCTTGTAATGGTGCACCAATAAACTCGTCAACACAAAGATACTAAAGTTGCCTTTAAAGTGACCATAGCGATTGGTCAAACAAGAGAAAGTGTCCAGTTTATGGTGAATTGTGCGTGAAAGTGTGCTGTGATGTCCGTTTAACGAGTCAATGCGTCCGGCCAGTGTTAAACCGACCACTCTGACCCGATACTAATGATTTATTGCAGTAGTCACTTCTAATTGATGTATTTGACATTGGCTGTCCATTTCATATTTCTGTTGAAAACCTAACATCTATGTCTACACCATATTTGTTGTCCAAATAACGGTGAAATGCGGAGTCGTAACTGTCATGTCTCATATAGTCACTACATTTATACATTGACACAGTTAAAAGAAAATGTTACAAAACACCGAAATAGTTATTTTCAAGAAACTATAAGATTTAAAGAAGTTACTACATGTACATGCACAAAGCGATGGGACTGCGACTATAAAGAATCTATAAGATATTAGCTCCTGACCAAATCACGAATGTTCAACATTGTCTTTTTTGAAAACATTTGCTGACGACGCTTACCATCAACCAAGAGACAGAAAGTGTTTTTTAACTCTTTACCAAACGACAAAATTTTAGACTGGTCCAAATTGAAAGCACTTGCAGACGACAAAATAACCGTAACTCAAAAATTGAAATTTGTTTCCAGCAGGGTAGAAAACATAGTGGGAAAAGGAGAAAATGCTGGTTACCAGCATTTCCTCCTTTTCCCACAATATTTTCAAAAGGCTTCTATCTCACGGTCGTAAAAACCAGGGATTGTTTGGTAAAGGGTTAAAGGATTGAAAAACTTTGTAGGAAAAAGAGAACATGCTGGCTACCAGCATTTTCTTCTTTTCCCATAATGTTTTCAAAAGCCTTCTTCCCCAGAATCGTCAAAATTAGGGATGGTCTGGTAAAGACAAAAAGCGACTGCTTGTACATGTACATGAAAAAAGACACCGAACGACTGACCTGAAATCAGTTAATTAACAAATGTGCCATGTTCTGGCAAAAGGGGACTTAACGCATATCCGTGAAGCATTATAGCAAGTAAGCCATCATGTAATTATGGATCCATAAAATCCATTTGAGTAACAAATGACTGATTCATGAGATAGACTGGTCCTTTGACCTGCTGAAAATCGACAAGTAGCAAAAAGTTTAGACTCATGTCAGCCTGCGCGAACTGTGCAGGCTGGCATGGGTCGATACTTTTTGCAGATGCATTAAACCTCCTTTTCACACAGAGCATGGCTTAAATTTAAAAAAAAAAAATGATAGATTCTTTAATGAGGGAATGTAGCTCACAGAAGTAGAAAAAAATGTCCAAGCATATTAAGAATTATATGACAGGACAATTGTTTGTGATTGAATATGTACGAGTACGATGATATAAAAATACTTGTCCTACAAATGCCTGAATCAAAATAGTCTTAAAACTATCGAAGTTATTCTTATTGCAAATATGAGTTTTAAACATCGATAAGTGATACTGGAGCTTCATGTTCTTCAGAAAACTGTCACACTGCCTATTTCGCTCCTGATATATTCATTCAACAAGTTTGGCTATTTGAACTTGTTCTGCCAAACGTCTATGGTGGACTTGTGGAGAATGGCTTTAAACGGCGTCAAATATCTGGCCTAAGAGTTAAGCAAGGTTCACAACTGCATCGGCTTTTGTGGACAATGTAGACCAAAGTTTAGGTTGCACAGCACATGCAATCTGATAAGAATTCATATTTTCTAATATTTTTTAAGATATATGTGGCCGAAACAGGCGTAATATCTTTTCGGTTTATTCAACCCAACTACATGTATGTCAAACACTTTAATTTATCGGTCTCGGCGTTGATATTACACGTCTACACGGTCATAGTATTATTTTCCGCTCACAAACGATGGTCCATTACACCGCCAATTGACCTATCAATGTCAAGGTCCCATTTTCAAAACACATAGTACACACTGACTTCTCTCTGCTCGAGTAGCAAGTAGGTGACAAAAGGCGACGCGCCATTCTCCAGATCGCAGCATCAAGTTTACTCCAATAAAATCAATTACATTTTATGAATCAAACCCTCGAACAACAAATAAAAGGAAAACATTAGTGACCAGTTGACACCTCGAGTGACCACAGACGGCACCGGCAATTTACCTTAAATGCCCTCTGGGTGACCAGTCCAAATGGGGGTGCTTTATCCCCAAATGTCCTTAGTTTGATAGGGTACTTGACCCTGTCTTACACCCATGCACTTTTTCTGGAATAGAACTACATGTACACGTATTTTTTTTTGGTCAAAGAAACATTTAGATAAACGCATTGTTGCTATAGATATGACTGTAATCAGTGTAAGTGGGTTATTGGGTCTGAATACGTTTTCAAGAGTGACAAAAACAGAGCTGGCAAGCACATCTTGCCTTTGCCTGCCGGTCTCCTGATCAGGTCTCCTCTCTATTGATTCCATTTCGGGAATGAACTTCTTACCAAACCATCATGCTTACAACGATCCTTGGGAAACGGCATTCGAAAACAATGCTGGAAAAGAAGGGAATGCTGGTAAACAGCATTTTCTCCTATTTCTACAAGGTTTTCAACTCATTCAAAGATAAATCTCAGCGTTTGAGCCTCAATTAATCTATCGTCTGCGCATGTTTTAAATTTAGATGAATCTAAAGTTATGTCGTTGAGTTAATTTTGTGTCGACATAGCACGTGGTAGTAAGAAAATCACTTAGGCCAAAGAATAATAATAAGAGACTTTAGGAGAACGAACATTTAAGGTTCTTCAATCTTAACCCTTAGGCTGCTACGCGCGACTCACTTTCCTTTTGCG
The DNA here is from genome assembly GCA_946811185.2 of Hippopus hippopus. NCBI lineage: Eukaryota > Metazoa > Mollusca > Bivalvia > Cardiida > Cardiidae > Hippopus > Hippopus hippopus. The sequence goes on along the minus strand of OX328101.1, from coordinate 42,669,150 downwards.
GACAGTGTAAATCAAGATCAGACTGCACAGAACGTGCAGTCTGATCTGGGATCTACACTGTCCGATGAACAGATATATTTGTGCAAAAAGTAAGATTGAAATAGCAACATTTGGATTTTCACTATCGGCTTGAAATTTTCATTTTAACTTAATTAGCAAGTGAATGGTTAAGAAAACAGTGAGAAAGGAAGTTACTGCACCCCATAAGCAATTAAACTTTCGTAGGAATGATGTTTTCTTGGAATTTATGGAAGTAATGGAAGATATGTTGTAAGCTATATCTTTGTTGTGATGGTTTAGCCCTTAACATTGTAAATACGTGAAATGAAACTTTCAAGCCGATAGTAAAACCCTAAATTTTGCTATATCAAAGGTACTTTTTTTCGGGAAAGATATCTTCTGATCGGACAGAGTAGATCCAAGATCAGACTGCACGTTCTGTGCAGTCTTATCTTAATCTATACTGTCTGCAAGAGGTACTTGAGTCGCCTAAGCAGCCTTAGAGTTAAATCCTTCCGTCGAAAAAATCGATAAAGGAGTAAGGTGGAAGGGAGATAATTCGTGAAAAAAAGATGTTTGGCTTGACTGAACATGCGCTTTAAGTTTTAACTTCTTTTCACTGTTTCAGTGTTGCATTTCGTTCTATTTTTTTCACTCTAGAGATTTTATTAATTTTTGTAATACAATTAAACCTGAAATAGTACCTGGATAAACTGCACGATCTCTGTCGCCTGATCTTGCCTTTCGTTTCATTTTTTCCTCGTACAGATTTTAACACTATCAGTATTACATAAACAAAAATACTCCTGTTACAAATTTGACTGAAATAGTACTTGAATAAATTACTTGTTCTCAGTAGTCTGATCTTCGATTCTTTGCGATAATCTGGGCAAAGTAAAATTGAAATATCATTCGTTCAGCATTCAAAGGGTTACAAAAGTTAAGACTGGCTGCCTAAAGAATCTTCCCAAATTAAATGAATGTTAGAGTAGCATAAGCTTGTTTCACTGCTACACACGAAAAAAAGGAAGAACCTGAATCGTGCATTACTGATACACCGGTTTTTTGAAGGTGAATAATTATCTTTAATACATATTTATAGATGTTAGTGGGTATATTGAACATTTCGAGCAACCTAACCTTTTACCAAACAATACCGAGTTTTAACGACCCTGAAGGAGAAGGCTTTTGAAAACACTGTGAGAAAAGGAGAAAATGCTGGAGACCAGCATGTTTTACACCCTTTCAAAGATTGAAATCATCATTCGAGGCACATTTAATTTGGCATCAGCCAATACTTTCCATCTGGACGAGTCTAAACCTTTATGCTCTGGTGAAGAGATAAACATTTCTTGTTTAGTATAGTACTTAGTTGCTTAATCCTTAGGCACGCAATTCCGAGTTTTGACACCTCTTACAAAGAAGGTTTTTGAAAACATATTGGGAAAAGGAGAAAATGCTGGTTACCAGCATTTTCTCCTTTTCCCACTACGTTTTCTACCCTATCAAACACAAATTCCTTCATATGAGTTACATTTTAATTGTCGTCTGCAAATGCTTTGAAATTGGACAAGTGCAAAATTTCTCGTTTGGTAATAGCTAAAAATGCTACGCGTTTACCCTTCATTTTGTCAGCAATGTTTGTGTGTCATATGCAACTGATAAAGACAAATCTCAAATGAACATTCTTGGATGCACCGGCTCAACTTCATTTTAAAAGTGATGCCTTTCTTGTGTTTTTACAACAGCATGTATTATTTTGTCCCCTTGTTTTCCCGCCCACAAAATGAAAGCATCTCATCAAAGGAGATCCTTTAAAAGGGGTCTCAAATTGCAGCTAGACGCCATTTTGCCAGCTTTATAATGGGTACATGTCGCAAAAGACGAACCTTTTATCGTTTCCAAGACCTTCAATCTTCTCAGCAAGGGAAACAGACAATTCTTTTTTTATCCCTTCATCTCATATCCACTCATCTTCAGTGGTCGTTTTTAAAGTTTTTGATAAATAGAGTTCTTTGCTCACATAATCGGTTTTTTTTTTCCTGCATTTTATTTAGTTATCATCAGTTTTGTAAAACCAAGTTAAGTCATATGATAAGCCACCTCCCAAATTAAACAAACGTATTTCAATATAATTCATTGTGAAAACATAATCAATGTTTCTTTTGATTTAGGCTGTCTGTAGATTATTTGGAAATCATTCGTTATGCTTCAGACATTCTCACAAGACTGGTGGTTTGAATGATATTTTACACTACTCTAAAAATTACCAAAGTCAAAGTGCTTTTCGAAGTGACATCTCGCTTATTTAAACCGTTTCCTGGCAGAACAAAGTTTGGGCTCTATTGTGTCTTGTCTACAAAACAAAAACAAATTCTCCGGACAAGGACTGAGCCCAGAACCTCAGGATGACTTATCCAAAAGCTTTACCACTGGACCACCCATGGCACCTTGTTACATGACTGGTTGTAAAATCACAACGGTTGAAAAATGTGACAAAGTTTCACTCAAAAGAGCTAGTTCTTTAGGGGAGAAGCCAGACAAAAATTAAGTGGTCTTGAACCCTGTTAATTTGTCGATTCGAAACTTCAAAATACTTATTTACGATGAGTAGAATTAGGGTCCTAAATAATGGTAGGCCCCTTTGATTTGTTTTTAGTTCAGTAGAATCATGGGTAAATCTTTGATTTTAAAATTTGGGAAACGAATATGATTATTAATCAACTTCACAGAATTTAGAAATCGTATGGTTTTTTTTTAGGCATTACCTTGATAAATATACATGCATTTAAGACCAAGCTGTAAGTTCTATGCAGTTTAGTCTTGATCTACGCTGTCCTACACAGCAACAAAATCACAAACCCTTTCACCAAAGTGGTTAAGCATAGAGATAGAAGGACGTGTCATTCTCAGTTATGCCCATTGTTATCCCACAAACATTTGAGTGAAGCTCTAGGAAATGTGGGTTTTATCCATCTTCGTAGTGCATTATACAAAGCAAATCGCCGGATGATATAGATCCATTTTGTCTAAACACAGGCTGACTCATGATGTAGAACAGTCCTTTGACATGAAGAAAATTTACAAACAGCAAAAACTTTCAACTCAGGTCAGCCTGTACGAACTGCGCAGGCTGACCTAGGTCGATGCTTCTTTCAGATGCATAGAAACGCCCCTTTCAAAGAACATGTCTCATTTGTGTGCGTCTTTAGCGACTGCTGTGTTTCGCATGACGATCTATTTTTTTCCCTCAAAAACACTGGGTAACATTAAAACAAACGAGTTGGGAGCAAAGAAAGACATCGTAAATATCAATAACCTTCCTAAAGAAGGGTCGCATTATAATGTCAATAAAACGTGCCTTAGACCATCAGTTAAATCCTAGCAGCGGAAATGTTATACATTTCTTCATATGCCATTTGGGTCTTGAAAAGTGCCTTCCAAGATCCCATTTCATGGCGAGACAAGGAATTAATGCATCCCATCCTTAAGGCGCCATGAGCTTATTTACTTGCCTGTGCGGACGATGTAGATCCAAGATCTCACTGCACGTATCTAATCTGACCTTGGCTCTTGATTGTCCGATGTTTTGTAAGAATTTTTTTTACCATAAAAGGTTCAAATTTGCAAATAAGAGTGTTTTTTATTGACCAAATAAATCCGTATCGATGAGTTAGCGAACGAAGGGTTAATGGGCCGTCCCATTCGATGGCAATGCTTTTTACGACATCTTTCCGTGGCTGCCTTTTTTTGGTGAACGTGCTCGGTTTACGGTTTTTAGTCCTTTTTCTATATTTTGGGCGAGCAATTTGCCAGCGTAAATGTAATCAACACAGCCTTAGTCCCGATGGATTTTTCCAGTAGAAATCACATAAATGGCATGCAAATTTGTTTTAGATTATCGCGCTGCAGAAAATATGCAAATATTTGAGCTCCCTGGAAGTTATCTCCAGTTCTACGTCTATGCACGTCTTCTGATAGTTTTCTGTGAGAATAATTTCGATGGAGTTGAGGAATTGAAGTACCCCGTCTGCTCAAAAGAAATATAAGCTTAAAAAAAAAGCACATGTATGTGAAATCGACTGATTAATTATATCCCCATCTTTACTTTGGGCTGGATCGATAGGTCTTTCATATTTCAATTCAATCTGAATTTTTTGAGGCACAATACTTAAAAGATTGCCCGGTATAAGATGGATAATGAACATGCCTCAAGATTAATAAATACTCAAAAGCATTTGAAATCACTGTAAAAAATAAAAACTGCTCATTTCCAGCTCACGATTTCTCCTTCAGCCACAATTTAGTCGCAGAAATAGCTGCGGCACAATGCTCCAACAGTGTTTCTTTAAATCCTATGCACTATTGAAATAAGAACATTTTTCATTGATTCCATTTATTGATTTTATGTAAGTATATTAAAGTGTTTACGATTATTTGGGTATCGAAAAAAGCACACCAGGACCCGTGTTCACCAACTATTCTAAATCACATTCTGAGTCTTATTCTAGATCTAGATTTGCAATATAACACTATTTCTAATTGGCTAAAGCATCTGGTTTAGCCAATTAGAAATTATGTTATTTCCCAATTAAAAAAAAAACAAGAATGAAAAAAGACTAGGGCTGCTATCAAGAATGGTTAATTAATACGGCCTTTGGACTATTCAAACTGCACTGACTTCAAGGTTCACGATACGCGGGATATTAGTGGAATTTATACATATATATCTGGGAAGAAAACTGGTAATCTGAAAGGGTTAAATGTTTTCATGGTCAATACTTACGTATAGTATATGAATAAAAAGCTCTTCATTTAATGTAGGTACACCGCCCTTTTCGTCTGCTTACTGTAGCCAATATGGCGGGTGCCTCTAGATACCCGTCAAAGACTTTTAAACACGTCAATATAGCTGCTCGATTAACCCTTTACCAGACGAAAAAATTTCAGCCTTGTCCAAATTCAAAGCATTTGCAGACGACAATTTCAATGTGGCTCAAATGGTGCAATGTTTCTTTGATAGGCCAGAAAACATTGTGGGAAAAAGGAGAAAATGCTGGTTACCAGCATTTTCTCCTTTTCCTACAATGTTTTCAAAAGGCTTCTTTCCTAGGGTCGTTTAAAGTCGGGATTGAGTGGTAAAGGGTTAATACACCTTTTAACACGTATTATGCTCATAAATATACGAATTTTCGCGTCCTTACAAAGGCGGCTTAAAAAAAAGAAATTATGAAAAGGGGTAATAGCTTGTTACCAGAAATTGCTTCTTTTCCAACACTGTTTCTAACAGCATTACGTAAATCAATCATTTTTTTTATGCTCCATCAATCGCTTCCCTATGTTTCACTTTGTATACATACAAACCATTTGGTTTGGCCAATTACAAAATGATTAAGTCTATCACAAATTATGTTTCTTTGAAACTAAGAAAACTGCTAAAATCAGAGCTAGACATCAGTTCAGAAAGGTGTGATGCACACGTTCCCTGGGTGTTCTTGCAAAGAGAGCAGAAACAAATCGGCATGTTGTCTGCAACACAATATGGCGCTACAGTCATTGCAAAGGAGACATATGTCTAAAAATAATTCTTTGTTTCTCAGTAGATACCAGTAAGAGAAGTCTTACTGTATTTATCCATGAATCTTAATTAACCATTGTACACAAGCTTACCGCATCTTTATATCTACACAAATTTACTTAACTCTTAACTCTCTCGGTGCCAAATATATCGAGCCCTGCTCTGGCAAAATGGGGCTTAATGCATCTCCGTGATGCATTACACCGAGCGAGTCATTACATAATTATGGGTACATAAAATCAATTTTGTTTAACAACCGACTAAGTCATGAGTTAGAATGGCCCTTGGACATGCAGAAATATGACCTACGGTATTACAAAAAGTTTCGACTCATGTCAGCCTGCGCGGACTGCGCAGGCTGACAGGAGTCGATAGTTTTTGCAGATGCATCAAGCCCCTTTTCACACAGCATGGCTCATATAGACTCGACCTCTTTTAACGGCTGAAAATACGACCTCAGAAAGATCTTTATCTTATAGGCTTGACCAAACGTTCTGTGTTGTCTGATCTTGGTCTATGCCCTCTACAAAAATCCTCTGTTCACGCCACTGGCGCTGAAATGCTTATTCAAGAGAAAAATATATATATTCATCCACTTTTCAGGCGTTTGAAAATGATAATTTAAATGTGGCTCAAAATATCAGATTGCTTCTGAAAGGGTAGAAAAATTGTGGGAAAAAGGGAAAATGCTGGTTACCAGGATTTTCGGCTTATACCCATCGGGAAAAACGGAGAAATGCGGGGTAAAATAATATTCTCCTTTTCTCTAGATGTTTTCTGTATGCTTCTGCTTGTGCCTCAGATTCATGAAAATACGGGGTTGTTTGTTAAAGGGTTAATCAGCTAATGTAAACAAACTTACCTCATCGTTTTATCTACTCAAATTTACTTAATAGTATTTACTCGCGCGAGAGGGGCGTCGTAGTAGGGTCGTTTCTATAACTAGTTGTCAATTTCTAATAAGAACTAATCCGCTTGATAAATAGATAAATAAAGACAAAAGTAAATAATGTGGGGCTTGCCGGTAAGAAGTCATTTATTTATAGCCTGAAACCGTGTTTTTAAACCGGGAAAACCCGTTATTTGAACTGGGAAGAGTTAAGTCTACTGCCAACAAGAGATTTGCAATGTATATACATGTATGTACTAACTCATTGTTTCGCTCCCATTTAACCCTTGGGCTGCTAAGGGCTGCTCGATGACCTTTTGCGGACAGTGAAGATCAAGATCAGACTGCACACAGAACGTGAAGTCTGATCTTGGATCGAAAATTTCCGATAAGGAGATATTCTCCCCCCCCCCTCCCCACCCCAAAAGAAAAAAAAAAAAGAAAAGAAATGGTAACACTCAGGCATTTACTTTCGGCTTGTTGTTTTATTTAACTTATTAGCAGCTTAAGGGTTTACCTTTAACACTTAGAGAACCAAATCAACATTTTCGTTCCAGAAATAAGAGACTGATAAAAGTAATGTCAAGGCTTTGTCCAGTATGTCTCAGTAAAACGGGGAGTTTAGTTCAAAGATCAAACTGCATACTTTGCAAAATGTGATCTTGTTCTACATTGACCGCAAAGGCGATTAAAGTTGTGGGAGGCGCTAGCAGGATTAACACTTCACACGATAATAAAAGTTCAGACTCTTAAAATTGAAAACATTTCCAGGCAACAAATTAACGACATATATGACAATATTTTCTAACGGACAGATTTTTTTTTAAAACTTTGCACATACAAAGCTCATCATGTCTCTAGGAGATTAAAGTAAAAAAAGATGTGGGTCACCGTGCTCGTTTCTGAGAAATTTACCTTTAAAATAGGAATAACCAGTCCCAAAATTCAGCTTATATTCGATTTAAAGCGCCTTTCTTTAATAGTCAGTTGAACAGGAAAATTGCGGGAAAAATATAAAAATATACATCACTTTAATGACAATTCATATATTTTTGCACAAAAAATATATAAAAGCCTGGTTTGAGCATGTTAAAAGTACAAATATGCATGTTATATATAGACTATTGAGTTAAAAAGGGAAATAATTTGACCGAATTAAAGGTTAATCTTAAAAAGAATACATACTTTGTAACGGACAGATTTTTCTTAAACTTTCCACACATACAGTATTTATAATTCTAGACAATAAGAAAAAATAAAAATGGCACCTATCCGTGCTTATTTTGACAGAAAACAAGGTTGAAGGTCACTGTGGAAGTTATTTTTTCAAGGGAAAAAATAGGATAAAAGCGCAGCAGACATGGTGGGAAAAGGAGAAATTGCTCAATGGGAGCGATTTCTCCTTTTCCAACAATAATTTTCAAAGTGGAAACAGCTGTACTTCCACAGCTTTAAATTTCCTGACTTTTTTTCCTTGTTTGGTGTGTAACACCGTGTCAGCAGCATTTTAATTATTTCATGGTAACAGTACAAAGATCCATTTTTTTCTCTTCACCAATACTACCCGAAGAAAGTACTACTTGTTCCAGTGCACCAATAGTATTACCATTATGTGCAAAAAATACAAAGGTGCACTTTTGATTCAATATCCACTATAAAAAAATACATGCGCAGTAGGATGCGCGCGAACATTTGTCATATACGTCGTTAAAAGTGGCTCATGATGGTAGAATTCGTTTTTGAAAGAATTGAAAACATTGTGGGAAAAGGAGAAAATGCTGGTTACCAACACTTTCTCCTTTCCCTACAATGTTTTCGAAAGTCCTCTTACTAAAGGTCGTTAAAACCTAGAATTTTTGGGTAAAGCGTTAATCTTGATTCTTTATTAAACGAAAAAAATGTACTTTCCTATATTCAAAATATTATTTGGTGACAACAACAATAAAAACATAGATCAGATACATGTAATTTCTCTTCGCGAGAGTTTAAATTTCTTTCGTCTAGTAATTCGTTCAATGTTAGAGTATCTCCTGGGGTTGTATGCACCCTCTCTAAAATGCATTCTACTTCTATTTCTCTTGAATTGTAACATTATAAAATTTCAAAGATAAATATTCCTGATTGGCTGTACCAAATTCTTCAGCCAATGAAAAACCGCGATATTTTCCAACATTTAGAATCAAAATCAGAATGCACTTTAGAATGGTTGGTAAATACTGACGCTGTTCGCTTAACATTTGGATGAGAGATTACCATATTTCTAACATTTATGTAGTTCATTTACATCGACTGTATGCATATTTAATGTTTCGAAATGCAAATGAACCTAGTAGCTTTACTTAACATGCTTACTTACTTTTTGTATCAACGTCAACATTTGAAAAGGTGCCAATAAGTGACTGCACTTTCAGTAACTTTTAACAGTTTACCACCCAAAACAGGACCAAGTAAAATAATTTTTTCGAAAAACTGTATTTCCTTCAGACCCAATAATTATAAAACAAGTAATCCGTGCGTGTTTTCATTGTTGCATGTAGACATTTCAAGATCAATTGCTAAATACATAGAACAAACTTTGTCTATCAGTGTAAACAGGCGAGTTGTTGCAATATCATGACTAATTTTATAGGAAGTGTCTTCAAAAATCGGACAGTGCAGATCCAAGATCAGACTGCACGTTAAGTGCAGTCTGATCTTGATCTACAATGTCCGCAAAAACACACTATATCTAGTTCAGCGTCACAAGAGTAAAGCGTCCATGGTGAATTTTCTGATGAATATACCGTATTGTAATAACATTTACATTTATGTAAATGTTCCAATTTCGAATTGCGCATAATGATCCTTGAATAATTTCTACATACTCTCCTATGCAAAACACGACACATTCATACACGTTTTGAAATTATATAAACAACCAGTGTCTTTCAGTGCTTGTTTGGATTTAAAACGTCTTGGACGGAGTCATTGAGACCTCTGATAGGCTTCAGTCTCTTCACATATACACGTAAGTTACATTGCTTCATATTTCCTTACCAATATTTTGGAAAGGTCGTAAATGTTGAGCGAAAGTAAAACCTTTTCCGAAATCCTATTCAATTCGGTTTAAAAGTACATTTATTTAATTTCGAATCGGTTATGAGACAGGTTCTACAACGTATATATTAACCACGCTTGATGATTGCATTCATGAACACACACACACACACACAAAAAAAACCACACAGTAACCCTATCGAGGTTTTGGTAGTTCAAAGGGTTGACCCAACTGATCACAGGGTTCGATCCCAGATCCTCAAGGTTGAGAGAGTATAACGCTTTATCCATTCACTACTGTTTCAAAATTCCATTCCTGCATCGTGTATCACTGATACATCTTCTGTGGTCTCGTAGAAGGCGGACCCTTCATAATGTCATAGCAGAAGATTCAAGTGTTTATTTTAAGTAATTTATTCCTGTCCGTTAGTATCTTTGTTCACTGCCATCGAAATAGGCGATTACTATTTTCTCGGATTACAATGTATGTGCAACTTTGTCTGGCGAGTCTGACTCTCGATTCTTAGGGAATGGGCCTTGAACCATGAGAGAAACGAAAACAACTGATCTAATCAAAATAAGTCTGGGAAAGTATCCTTAAAATGACCGCGATCTTTAATCAAGGAGAGATGGTAACATATATCAGCAATGGTGTAGTTACTTTAGTCCATTACCACACAATCCCGAGTTTTAACGATCCTGGTAAAAAAAACCTTTTGAAAACACTGTGAGAAAAGAAGAAATTACTGGTAACCAGCATTCTCTCTTTTTCTCACAGTGTTTTCTACCCTTCCAAAAACAAATTTCAAGTTTTGAGTCACATTTATTTTGTCGGATTTTATGCTTTCAATTCGGACTGGCCCAAACTTGAGTCATTTGGTAAAGAGTTAAAAATAATCCAGCTAAACTGTAGCCATCGTGCGCCACGTGGGAGTGTCCAAGGGCTAGACACTGGTAAGTTCGAGCCGAGTACAGGTGAAGTCCTGGAATGTCACGAACTAGTCAGCTGTCGCCATGAAAGACCAAAAAAAAAAAAACTGTTGAAAGCAATGTAAACGAAATAGTTCAACTGTTGCCACAAAGGTGTTTTTCAATGCGGAAGTGAGTGACTTTGGCCTAGAAGAAGGGTATGGATTTTGCATAATAGCTGTGTTTGTAAGCATGCTTACTGAAATTTCTCAAAAGGCCAAATACATAAAATTTATTTATTTCTCTAAATATATACAAAGTTCAGTTTGGGCTTCATATTTACCATTATTTTGTGACAGAGATTTTGTCTAAGCTTAAACTCAAATGTACTTTCAGTACTTTTGGCCTTATTATTCATTGTCCAGTTCCGGTAACACGTAAGCATCTGACGTTACACGGAATCAGTCAAAACTATGAACGACAATGATACATAAACAATGTATTTAAAAAATTGGAAACATAAACAATGTACTTAAAAAATTGGAAATAACTGAATTAACATGTAAACCCAGTTAAACGTATCCGTCGGTGATAGTTCTGGTATGGGTTCAAAACATTTGTGCAATCTTCTTAATCTTTTAAGAAAGTTTGCTGAAATGTTAAGGTGACCATTAGTTTTCAGCAACATTGATAATTCGAATACTTTTTACACTGTATACGTCTTTCCATACAGCACATAATCACGTGACCTTTCCATGGGCTCATCATGGTTATTGTATATGTAAAATCGCTGATCAAATCTCTTGATAGTGGATGTTATTGCTCTTGATAGGAATCTGTGTACGCTGTATATGCTTTTATCATGGTCGCAATTTATGGCCATAATTACCCTTAAAGCGTTGAACTCAAATTTAGTTGCTTGTGCGGACAGTGTAGATCATATTCAGACTGCATGGAACATGCAGCCTTAGCTTGAATCTACACTGTCCGCATGTTTATTGAATACTCGGACAAAAAAAGCCTTGAAATTGACATTTTTGGGCCTTCAGTACCAAGCGAGAATGTTGTTTTCATTTGTTTGGCACGACAAGGGTTAAGACTGTGCTTATGGTATAATTTGAGCTTGTTTGAGTACATACAGGTCTCCTATTACTTGTGTTGTTTCGTATATCAAAGCATGCAAGGTCTTTTTGGGTGCTGCATCAAAACAAGTTTAGCCCATATATCTGTCTGGAAGACCCATTAATATACGAATACACTTTTTAAAGTCCATGCAGTGAGCAGTCAGTTTTTGATTTCATTGTTGTTAAAAGATTAAATTCCTTAGTTCAACCATTTGCTTCTTTTCCTACATCGTTTTCCCGCGATATCATTATAATAAGATAGTTTTCTCTATCCTTTGAACATTTTCACTACTGACATCTGTTCTATTTGGTAGTTTGAAATAGCATAAACTTACAAAGTTTATGTAATGTTTATAAATGTAAATTGTACAATAACACGTCTCAAGGGGCAAATGTTTAACTTTTAGAGCTTTTCTTTGCCTCTTGTGATTGACCAAAGTTTTAATTTCAGTTTTCTCATCAAGACATTAATGAAAATTAAAATTTGAGTTCGAACTTAGTATAGTGAAAAGGGGGTTTAATGCATCTGAAATTGCAAAAAGTTTCGACCAGATCAGCCTGCACAGACTGCACAGGCTGACATGGGTCGTTATTTTTTGCTATTGGTCAATTTTCTACTTGTCTAAGGACCCTTCTACCTCGTGATTCAGTCGGTCGTTAGGCAAAATGAATTTTATGGATCCATAATCATATGACTATTTGCTTCGTATAATGAATCACGGAGATGCATTAAACCCCCTTTTGCCAGCGACTGGCTCATTTCGTATATCGGATGATGGTCTGTGTACAAGATTAGACTGCACGTTCTTCCAATGCATAAAAGCAACCACTTTTTTGCCTTATTTTGTGATATATATGAGTAGATGCACGTCATATAAATCGTGCTAAAAACAGCATGTTTTACATTTAAAGTAACAACAGGTATAATAAGCTAACGACCTTCCAGCGAGACTCTGGGCGGAGCTCGTCCTGTCAGGGTTGAAGACACATGTCCCATAACGCACCATTGCCTTTGAAAATCCCCCTTTGAACCTAGGTGTGAAAAAAGCGCTGCAGTATCATTTTTTATCTTCCGCGAGGACCCCCGTTTTAAGGACAATGAAATTATTTAATTTGATGTGAGAGTTTTCAGTTGTATCTGACTTTAGTGTATTCCAGATAACATTAACGCACTCGTCAAATGCCAAAACTTAAGACTTGTCAAAATCGAAAGCATTCGCAGACGACAAATAAACAGTAGCTCAAATGGTGAACTGTTTCTGTGAAAGAGAAGAAAACATTGCGGGAAAAAGGAGAAAATGCTGTACCCAGCTCTTCTCATTTTTCTATAAAGTTTTCAGAAGACTTCTTCCTCCTATTCTTTAAAACATGGTACTGTTTTGTATAGAGTTGGAGGTATAATTGAGAAAACGTGAGATTCCACATAAAAGTCTTATATAAAGCGACAATTTTTTGTCATAAAATAGACTTAAAACTACTCATAAACCAATTTATGCAAATTTCCCCTGTCAGAAGCCATTCGATTAAATGAAAGAACAAAATGCAAGCCAAGAAAAAGAATAAGGTTGTTTCTTAAATTTCGCTTGATTAAAGTCTGCATTTTAAGAAAAAAAGGTTTACTTACCGACCTTCTGGCATATCTTTGAAGAAAAAAAAAAGTCTCATATGTTTTGTTTGATCTGCTTCTATGTGGATTCTTTGCAAGCCTTGGGTCTGTATTCACAAACCATTTTTACTAACATTTCTAATAAAATTCTCAAGAATTATCTATAGTTTCAAAGTAAGGCAATATCTAATACGGCTAAACCAAATGGTTCAGCCATTTGGAACTGTGTTGCTTTCTACATCTACAGTAAGACTAGGAATACGATTTCGAATAGATTTTTTAATACGGGCCTTATAGTAGCAGGGAACGTAAAGCGTACAATTATATTCTAATTGCCTTTTTTTACACAACAAATTTCTTCAAAAGAGATGCGAAGTCCCTCTCGCCCATCAATCATAACTTTTTCACATAAATCATTTACGCGCTTCGGATTTATTGTTCCAGACGACATTTTAGGCTTACAAACGTGAACGCTATGAAGGTTTGGTCGTTATGGTTACCGAGAAGTTTGATTGTCATTTTCAAGGGTCTTTTTCAGCCAGGTTCCAGTGCTATATTGCAGACAAAATGGTCAATGGAGAGGGTCTGTCACTCTTCCTGAGAGAAAGGAAACCGACCATAATCTAAGCCGTCTCTTTTTTTTTTCTATTAGATTAAGACTTTACCCTTATCCTGCCATACTTGACTTTGGGTAGATTTTTGCGGGGAGCGTGGACTAAGATCAGCCTGTCTATACGTGCAGTCTGATCTGAGCCCACACTCTCTCCTTCCCTGTCCATGTGTCAGCCACGAAGTCTCCTTGTTAAATACCAATTTACATGCCGACTTTTTTGTGACATCAACCATGTCAGATCGGTAATATATCGGTAAAAAATTAAGGAATGATAGAAAATGAACCGCGGTTCTTTGAAACGAAAAAGCGAAATGCACCAGTATCAATTTTACTTGTTTATTTTATTTGATTGAGCGTTTATTTTCTTTAGACGACCGATAGTATTCAACGGTCTTGTTCGTGGAATAAAGGTAGAGCCAAACATGAAGCCTAGAAAAGTTAAGAAACTTGATAATCATAATGCTTCTTCAAAAATCTCTATTTTTCTCTCAAGAATCTGTTATTAATAATTATATACATAGTAAAAAAGTTTAGCAGTAGTTTTTTCTATGCTATGAAAATTTATGTGTACATGTAAATTTAATGCGTTTGTGATATATTGATTAGCTTAGCCCACAGGTTTCCAAATCAATACCTTGAACTTAATTTTGTACTTAGCTTTGTAACCATATTTCATAAACCGGTAAATATTTAGCTGTAAACTACAGACGTTGCTAAACTTTTTTACAGGGTATATTTAAACTGCATCTTTCATGCAATGCATTACGTGTCTATTCTGGTACAACAAGCTCATTCACTTAAAGTTACAAATTATGGTATTTTGATTTTGTCTTTGGAGATGTGTATGAATTTAGAACTAGAAACGATGCAGGTAATTTCACAGTTTTTTTATCAATAATGTTAGGTCACCCAACAATATTGAATGCACTTGTATAAATTAAAAACCTACCCTTCGCTATGTCTGGCCAATTGCGAGCGATATAGATTAAGATCATGCTGCACAGAACAAGTCTTCTTATTTTGTATCTATACCATCGACTTTTGACCGTTTGTCAAGCACAGTCAGATTTAAAAAAAAAAACCCGAATGTAATTAGATTGTATTTTCAACCGTCAAAGAGGCCGATTTTAAATGTTAGGCAATAAAAGATTTAAAGGGGTACCGGTTCAGTATAAACCAGGCTGTTTGTTCCTGCGACATAAGACGGGTTGGCCTAGGTCCCACCGCCATACCCTCATATTTCAAACCCGTCACGTTTGATTTGGGCGTCCTCAATGAAGAGGTCAAAGTGAAAGTAAAGAATATGAGACATTGACACGGCATCAATGATTCAAACCAAATCTCTGTCTCTAACACGAAGGATACCTCTCTGACATGTTCAATGACAGCTTTTTAATTTTGATTCCTTTGTGAAACGGGCTGTGTTCTGAGTATTCTTTCTCCATTCGAGCTTTCAGTGATTCAGAAAAGACGGAAGCAAGCGCGTAACTAATTTGTAAGAGTTTCCAAAATTGTATTTAACACAGGTTTACTGGTTACTTCACCACATTGGCGACGAAGCACGAGGGGGCATCAGAAAACAACCTGCACCACATTAAGTTTGGGTGGGGGCAAATTTTACTTTAATTCAAATGAAATGTTTTTCATAAGTTAGATGCCTTGTAATATTTCCAGTTGCTTGAAAAATTCCTTCTCAAGTCTATTTTACCTAAAACCCATCACAGTGAAACAGTTTATATTTCTTCTACACTATAAAGTTCTGCCCTTTTCGTGCGTAAATATGTCTTTTTTGCCAGACGACAAAACTGTACACTTCTCCAAATGAAAAAATTCGCAGACGACGAATAAAACACTGCTCAAATGATGACAATTGTCTTACAACAGTAGAAGGCATTGTGTGAAAAGGGGAAAATGCTGGTTACCGTATTAGAATAAAATGTCGATGAAAATCGAATCTAACTATAGACCCTCGATAATTCGAGAAAAGGTGGACCAAATATTTAGTGTTTGAATTATAAGAGATGGTCTTACCGAATTAAATAAAATCATGGTGAATTTAAACATACAAAGAGACATCAACTCTGAAGCTACTATAGAAAATGCACGAGCTTTTCTTGTCGAAAAAAGAAAGATAAATTAAGAAACAATAATAAAAAATGAGAAATAGAATAAAGTTAAATAATCAAAAATAAATAAGATAAGAAAGAAAAATAAACAGAGCGATCGAGATTTTTACGGTATCGGACTGTGTGGATCAAAGATCAGACTACACGTTCTGTTCTACTCAGTTATATATAAAAAAAACGGAAGAGTAATACCGAAATCAAGTAGGTTAAATGCTCGGGATTTCGGACAGGGTTAGATTGAAAAAAAAAACTTTTTTTTTTTTATTATGACGTCACTGAGAGGAAAGCTTCGAAGGTATACCTTGAACAACTGTGTCCATTGGTTCTAGAAAATACATGAAACAAAAATATCAAATAATGAATAACATTCTTACTTGTTTTTCTTCACCTAAAATCTTAATGAATACCGTGTCGGGAGAGGAAAATAGAATTCAACTACTATCAAATGTAATAATATGTTTAGCTTTCAACACATTGATATTTACCATCCTAAAGAAAATAACTATTTTTTTTTTCTAAATTTAAATGATTGATTGATTGATTGATTGATTGATCGATCGATCGATCGATCGATCGATGTTTAACGCCATTTTCAGCGTTATTTCAGTTATATCGCGGCGGCCAATGCACCTATCCATGTTTCCAGGATTCTTTTTTTACCAGTACTTCGCATAATATTCTTCCGAAGCCACTGGCTGCTTCCCCACATAACCACGTCGAAACAATGATCAGCAGTGAAAGAGGAATGAATCTTGTCACAATGGTTATCATCAATCCTTGAAAAGAAATTGGTCGAGCTTGGGATTCAAACCAGCGACCCCCCTGTTCTCAAATTCTGTACGCTGCCCACTGCACTACCGGGGACCAGCGAGATCAAGTGATGGGCATTGTAACTTTGCAGGATATAGGACTTACAAGAATTTGATAAGTAAAAAAAAATAGATAAAAAAAAAAATAATAATAATAATAAATAAATAAATAAATAAATAAATAAATAAGAAATTAAGAAATGTTTGAAACACCTCGGATATAGAGATTGTATGTATCATTTATATTGACATGCATTAATGTAACAAATAGCCATCTACTTTCAAACTCATAAAAAAAGGCAGACAAATGAAACCGAAATAGATTGATGTAAGACATAACTTTTAATAAGAAATGCAAATTTAAGATTTATGCAAAATATGTGTACCAACATAGATATAAATCTATCCAAGTGATTGATCTTATATTCGATTTTTGAATCTAGTCTCTTTTAATCGGAAAATTATATAAAACTTTAGAAAAAGAAAAATGATAATAATAATTTATGGGAGGATGCAGTAAAGAAAAAAAATGCAAAATATTGAAAAACCAATGTATCCTCTTTCTACTCTATGTTCCGATAAGACAGTTCTAACGATTAGCCATAGCATAGCTAAAAGTAAAGAGCAAAACAGAAAGTATTCATTGAACTCTCCCCCTTATCTCTACGTCCGTGTTGTAAGTGACTGTAAAATTAGCAACAGTACTGTCAGTACTTTGATGGGAAGATACTGATGAGAATGTGTTCATGTCGAGGTGTCAAATGGATCATACCATTTCCCCTTTGACCAGAACGAAATGGTCTCCTATTATCTCCATATAAACTATTTAAAAAGTATTAAGAAAGTTAATAAATGCGTATGAAAGTTATAAATTGCTTCGCGGGAAGTCCACTGGGCGAGTATAATACAGCGGCTAGGTGCTCAATGACAGGTATTGAATTCGTCCTCAAAAATGTGGAGAAAGAGGTTTTAATTAAATTAAGAAATTGTCAAAAAGCGGACCGCTATTTTCTTTTGACGGGAAACCGGCTGCGAATTGATTCAATCAAGCGCACAAAAACGTGGTCGGTTGAAAGTTTGAAACGTCTTTTATGCTGACATATAAAAGACAGAAAGATCTTGAATCGTTCTCTTCGCTTTTCTGAATGTCTTTAAAGGTTTACCAGACGACAGGATCTTTCATTTGCTGACAACAAATTACATTTGGCTAAAACTCCAATTTATCTTTGAAAGGATAGAAAAATTTGTGGAAAAAAGGTGAAATTGCTAGTAAACAGCATTTTCTCCTTTTCCTACAATGTTTTCGAAAGCCTTCTTCACGGTCGTTAAAACAAGGGATTTTGTAGTAAAAGGTTAAAACTTTACGACGTCATGAGCATCTTTAATTGATTAAGCAGACAGAATACTAGATTATGTGAAGACTGTGCAGCGGTTGTAGTCTGATCTGGAGATGTTTACTTTCTATAACGTAGTGAGATATGAACACAACCGATATGAGAGTGAAAAAATAGTACTTTGGTCTTTTATAGATAAAAATACTTCCATTTTTAATTTTTTGGCGATCTCAGGGTGAAATCTCGTATTTTTGCGAACACCGATGGTATAAATTAATTGGCGCCTCTCTCTCTCTCTCTCTCTCTCTCTCTTCATAAGTTATCATGAAATCACTTCAAACATTAGTTTTCGATAACTGAGCGGTTAATACTGAGACAGATTAAAGTTTCTTTTCTTGAAATGTTTCATATCATTAAAGTAAAGACCCCTTACCCCTTGCTTCAAACTTTTCTTCTCATTTTGTGTGATTTTGTACCTGTCAATTACCAGTATTTTCAATGTATTGGCGTCTTGAATTTTGCAATGTTTGATAATATTTAACTTTACAACTACAAAAAAAGATTTCTACGTTTGTATAACATAATCATGGATGGAATAAATAGTATCAAACCATTTAAAACTCTATCAAACATTCCGTTGTTGAAAACATTATAGGAAAATGCTGGTCATCACCATTTTCTCTTTCCCCCCCCCCCCCCACCCCCTTTAAAGGCAAACACCATCATTCGGTATATATTTAAGTGATCCCCTGCAAATTCTTTCAATATGGAAGAGTGTAACATTGTGTTGTTTGGTAAAGAGCTTGATAAAGAACATGACCGGTCCTATGTGAGTGTCATCATTTTGAAATAAGACTAAGAATCCAAACAAAATATAAAATATGACATTTGAAGCCGATGAAAAAAGCCAAATTGGTTCAAGCCGGTCTTGTGTCGAGATACCTCTATAAAATCACTAATAGTTATCTATTCTGTTCATTCTATTCCATCACGAACAGAGCAGACCCGAGTTCAGCCTTTCTGGTCTTTGAAGTTTAATACTTTTATAATATCGCCCATTTCAAAATCGTTATTTTAAAAGGTTTAACAAATTTCGAAGAAGCAGGATGAAACATGTTGCGAGTTTGTATTTTGTAGTAATTTAATCTGTTTTATTAAGGACGAGTCGACGATGCGATTTTATATTACGAATGGACTCTTTACCAAACGATCCCGAGTTTCAACGGCTATGAGAACGAGCGCTTTTGAAAACATTGTGGAAAAAGGAGAAAATGCTGTTGACCAGCATTTTCTCCTATTCCTACAATGTTTTATACCCATTTATAGAGAACAAATCAAATCAATCAACGGTTACTTTTAAATCGTCGTCTGCAAGTGCTTTGAAATTGGACAAGCCTGAGCTGTTGTTATCTGGTTAAGAGTTAACCCCGTCAGTATTGAATAGATGAAACATGTTTAGTCAATGACGAAATCCGATCTACGCCGATTTTTGCCAGGCTTTTTTCACAAAATGTAGGGCGGTATGGATCCAAGACCGGACTGTAAGTTCTGAGAGGCCCAATCCTGACTTAAACCGTTCGCATACTCACCAAGCTGAATATTATAATGCTTTATATTGAACCAAACAATCACGAGTTTTAGCGACCCTAAATAAGAAGGCTTTGGAAAACATTGTTGGAAAAGGAGAAAATGCTGGAAAACAATGTTGGACAAGGAAAAAATGTTGGTAACTAGCATTCTCTCTGTATCGCACAACATTTTCTTCCCTTCCAAAGACACATTCCACCAACAGAAGCACATTTAATTCGTCGTCTACAAATTTGTTCAACTTCAGTCAAATCTAAAATGATCATCTGGTAAAGCGCTAAAATTTAATGTTTCTTTAACTGAATTTCACAAATTAAACCATTTCTTATTTCAAATTATTGCATCTCTTTAGCTGAAAAAGAATTCATAGGTTTGCTCTGGGAAAAGGGGGTTGGGTGCATTTTCGCGAAAAAAAATCCAGTCATTACATAAATATGGATCCGTAAAATCCATCTTGTCTAACAATCCAAATAAATTATGAGGTAGAATGGTTCTTGGAAATGCAGAAAATTGACCAACAGCAATAGGTTTCCGCCAATGTCAGCCTGCATGGACAGGGGTCGATACCTTTGCGGGATGCATGAGTTCTGTGAACAGTTCTAGCCAGTCAGCGTGGACCTTGGCATGACATATTTGATAGCTTTTAACCCTTTGGCTGCTAAGCGCGACTCACTGACCTTTTGCGGACACTGTAGATCAAGATCAAACTGCACAGAACGTGCAATCTGATCTTTGATCTACACTGTCCGCTAAGGAGATATTATTCCCCAAAACACAACTTTGAAACAGCAATATTTGGGTTATTAATATCGAATTGAAAATTTAATTCTACATGTAGTAATTTAGCAGGATAAGGCTTAACACAGGTACATGGCCCAGGTAAACAGGCGCTTGGGTCTTGACGAAATTTGTCATCTAGTCTTAACCCTTAGCTGCTAAACACGACTCAATGATCTTTTGCGGACAGTGTAGATCAAGATCAGACTGCACAGAACGTGCAGTCTGATCTTGGATCTACACTATCCGATAAGGAGATGTTTTATTCTCCATAAAAATAAGTTTGGAATGGGAACACTCGGGTTTTTTACTGTCGGCTTGAAAGTTTCAACTAGCTTATTTAGCGGGATAAGGGTTAACTCTTTACTAGACGAAAAAAAGAATCAGGCTAGTCCAAATCACAAGATTTTGCAGACGATATATTTTCAACGTGGCTCAAAGGATAGGATTTGTCCTAAAAGGTGTAGTTCTAGAACATTTCCCAAAATACTTTCAAAACCCATCTTTGGCAGGGGTCCTGCCTGGCTCAGTGGTAAAGTGTAGGACTCGTAACCTGAAGACGCAGGGTTAGAGCTTCACTGGAACCACTGAATTTTTCGTGGGAGTGTCCTTGGGGAAGGCACTCGAGAGCCATAGCCTAGTACTGGTGAAATCCAGTACATACATAAATGTGTGAACTGTCGCCGTGATATAATTGAAATGATGTTAAACACCATTCAATCAATCAATCAATCAATCAATCAACCATCTTTGTCAGGTTTGTTAAAACCCGGAGAAATGCGAAAATGCTGTTTGTCATCGTTTTCGATTCTCCTTTTGTTGGCCGTAAACGCACGTGATCTTTTGGTAGAGACAACTAAAAAAATTAAATCGTTTCCTTTTACGCAATTTTTTGCGCCTTTAACCCTTTACCAAACGACAAAATTTTAGACTGGTCCAAATTAAAAGCATTTGCAGACAACAAAAACAATGTGATCCAAAAATTGAAATTTGTTCTGGGAGGGTAGAGAACATTGTGGGAAAAGGAGAAAATGCTGGTTACCAGCATTTTCTCCTTTTCCCACAATGTTTACAAAAGGCTTCTTTTTCAGGGTCGTGAAAACCAGGGATTGTTTGGGAAAGGGTTAACTAATTCCAGTTGAACATAGTAACAACAATAGGGAGTAAAAAGGTATGGCTAATATGATGAAATACGTGGATAAGTGATTTGCTGCAGAAAAAAATATTGGCCACCTGTGCAGTGCTGCAAAACAGGTCATATATCTTTTAACTCTTTACCATACAACAAAATTTTGAGATTTGTCCACACTGAAATAAACTGCAGGCGACAATTTACACGTGGCTCAAATGTTGCGATATTTTTTTTTTTTTTAAATTGTAGGAAATATCGTGGGAAAAGGAGGAAAAAAAGCCGGTTACCATTATTCTCTCCTTCTCCCACAATGTTTTCTAAAGCTCTTTTCGTCGGGGTTAAAACAGTGGTCTATTTGGGGTAAAAAGATAACTTAAATTTGATGTAACAGATATGCATAAGAATCTAACAGAAAATGAAAACTAGACCGGAAAGAATTTTTTTGCTTTCAGCAAATTATATTGTTTTTGGCAATCGGCACATCTGTCAAAACCATCATGCGATGAGGATTGTTTAAAGAGTGTTTTATGCCGCTTTCAACACTTCTGTCGTTTTACAGCGACAGCTCCCTTATGAATTCGTGTTCTGGATTTCACCAGCACAGGAACAGAACAGAACAGACATTTATTTTTGACGTATACAAGTTGTACATTGTCACAGCACATATACATATAATGAATTTAGTCACGTGAACAAATATAAACCTGAAAATACCAAAGGGAAAAAAGGAAAAGAGAGAGAGAGAAAAAAAAAAAACAACAGAAAACACACCCACACACCCACACCCACATCTACACCCACCCACCCATCCAAACACACCCACCCACCCACCCACCCACACACACACACCCACACCCACACACACACTATAGCGAAGATGCGTTAGCAATAACAGATGTACATGATAGTAAAGTTTCAGATCTGCTTCGAAATCGGATCATTTGACAAGAATATCATAAATCGAGAGAGGACGAACAAGAATAATGATAAAGTAATAGTTTACAGGATAATGTTTAAAATACTATTTCTAAGAGTCAATGCTTCCTTAATGAATTTACAAAGATTTAATGAGTTCGAATTTATCTCCTGAGCATAAAAGACTATGATATTTGAACACAGATGGATGTAAGTGATAGCTAG
Source organism: Hippopus hippopus (assembly GCA_946811185.2). NCBI lineage: Eukaryota > Metazoa > Mollusca > Bivalvia > Cardiida > Cardiidae > Hippopus > Hippopus hippopus. The sequence goes on along the minus strand of OX328101.1, from coordinate 42,646,490 downwards.
ATTTGATATACCTTTTTCTCAATGCAAAAAAACTTTTACAAACACAAATAAAATGAAATTCATCTTCTATATCATTTTCTCCACAACATTGGCAATAGCGAAGCTGGCGCGGTATAGAGTTCCTACCGTGTCTGCCTGTTTGTAATTTTAAAGGGTGGCTAGATGTGCGTAAACGAATGAAATATAATCTGTATGACTTTGGGATGATATTTAAGTAGTATTCGTACTCAAATGAAGTTTTAAAGTATTTATACATATCTAAAACGGTGCTTGTATTGACAGACCTGAACCAGTCAGTAATAAACGTGTCTAGTACTCTTTCTTTGAAATCATGTAAGAAACCTTTTACATTAACCGAATGATACGAAGTAAAAATATTTGAAAATCCATATGTATCGAGCAAAGATTTAACATTTTGCACCCAATTCGATTAGCCATTAAAACTGTCCTGTAGAGCACATTCGTAAATTGTTTTCAGTAAAATATTGTCTGTATTAACAATCTTAAACCAATACTTGATGATACGGACATATCTATTGATAAATAAAGGGAAACGACCCAGTTCACCATAAACAGTTGCATTACACGTACTACTTTTGACCTGCAATAATTCTTTACAGAATTTCAGATGTATACGCTCAATATCTTTTGATTCAGTGTAACCCCAAATTTCACAAGCATAACTAAGCACCGATCCTACAAAGGCGTCAAATAATTGACATAGAATTTTGGGATTAAGATCGAATTCTCGACATTTGCATATTAGAAAATGCAGGGCTTTCAGTGCTTTGCCAGTTAAATGTGCTTGATTTAATACAAATGAACCTGTGTAGTTGAAAACTACGCCTAAGTAGTTAAAATTGTCAACAACTTCAATATTTTGACCTGCATAGCTCCATTTTTCTCTCTCAGTTGGTCGACCCCTTTTACGAAATACAACGATTTTAGTTTTGGATGTGTTGACTTTAAGACCCCATTTGTCACAATACTCGTGCAAAAAAATTCAAATGCTGCTGCAATTCTTGTGGGGGTTTACCTATAACAGCCATATCGTCAGCAAACAAAAATAAAATTAAAACAATGTCGTTAATATTCAGGCCACAGTTAGTGTCTTTTTGAAGAAATAGCTCAAGATCTTCGACAAACAGCGAAAATAATATGGGAGACATAACTTCCCCTTGTCTTAGACCGATTGCATAGTGAAAAAAATCTGAATAGGGCTACAGCCCCCGACGTGTCTCGCTCGTGGACACTCTCCTGAAAAGTGTGAATAAACAATATAAAATGTTACAAGCATTGGCGAAAGCAAGTTTAGTTAAATTTAAATGCTTTAAAAGGGAGAATCAGTCTTGAAAAAAAAAAAAAAATTTACATGAAATTTACAACAACAGTCTTGACCACTGGAGAGCTGGAGAGCAAAATGGTTCAATAAAGCAATGAAGTTTTCAGTAGCACGAGAAAATATTACGGCTTTAGTTCTGTTTGAATCAAAATATGTGACAAACTACCGTATTGGACAGTGTAGATCCAAGACGATACCGAGCAACACATTCCACGAAGTGAACCAAAAATGTGCTTGGCGTTTAATGAAGTTCAACAACCTACTCATATACCCGACAAAATTCTGTTTATTCGTGTTTGGAAGGTTCAAAGAAATTTACTCGAATATAGACCGGTGTAACGCTTCTTGCTGTTTTGAACAGTATTAGATTTAGTTGGATTCATGAACAGAAGTCGAGGAATAATGTTTTTGCTGATTTTCATCAGATGAAATATTCGTTAAAGTTCATTTTAGCACAGATTTGATAGCTGTTGTTTTCGGTTGGATTGATCAACAGAAGTCGACTATATATTTTGGCTTTTTTTTTAATCATATGAATATTTGTCGTTGTTTCTTTTGTGCGATCATGTACAATGGTTATTTGTTTATAAAGGGTAATAATTAATACTAATTAACAGAATGCCAAAATGAAAAAAGGGGGTCGGTTAATTTGATGGAATTAATTCACATTTTAATAGTATAAAATCCTTGAGGATGCCAGTATTACAGACATAGCTGGTTTACCGTGGTTACCATGCACTCCTTTATTCCAAAACTTAGGCTGAGGACTTGTGCAAAGTGCTTGTAATTGATACAAGATTTCAGGGTGTAAGTGTAGTTGAAATTTTCTGTTTTATGCGAAATCAGCACAAGTGTTGATTGATCACATTACAATTTAAATTATTGTTAAAGTATTTATTTGTAAAAAGTAGTTTTCAAGCAAGTCCTTGAGTTTTAAAACTCGGTCGATCTTTTCGAAATTGTTTATTGTTCCAGAAATTTATGTTTGAGTTATGCTCTGGGAAAGACATTTGCAAAAAGTATCGACTTAGGTCAGCATGCGAAGTCCACGCAAGCTGAACTGTGTCGAAGCTTTTTTGCCTCTGGTAAATTTTTGGCATGTCCAAAAACCCATTCTACCCCAGATTTCAGCCAGTTGTTTAACAAAATGAATTTTATGGATCCATAGTTATGTGATGACTTGCTTGCTATAATGCATCGCGGAGATGCACTAAGCCCTCTTTGTGCCAGAGCAAAGCTAGTTTTCATTGAGAATAGGAGAAAATGTTGGACATCTGCGACCATAGTATGCTAATATCAACTTTCCTTTCAGTGGAAAAGTCTCACCGTATCGGATAGTGTAGATCCAAAACCAGACTGCACGTTCTTTACAGTCAAATCTTGATCTACACTGTCCGCAAAAAGGCTGCAAAGCCTTGTAGCCTATGGCTAAAGATTGAAGTGTTAGTTGTTTTTAGCGATCTCTTGAAGTTTCGAATGAAAGAAAATTCAGTACGAAGGCCATAAAAATTTCATGCGTTATATTTAGTCTTTCATTTACATATTACTATGTTACTTGTTGATATTCAATTCCGGAAATATCATTTTTAAACAAGGTCATAAATTACTTTGTGAATGATATATACTAAAATAATGTCCCATATATTTCAATTCAGACTTAAATCGTGAGTCGTTTTACAATCGAAATAGTATCTTTTTTTGTTCTTTATCTTTGCGGCGATTTCAGAAAACACATTTTAAGACGTACAATAGGACTACAAAATCTTTTTTTTTAACCCAAATGGTGTTATACCCACAAGAAAGACACTTTGGATAATTCGACTCAGTAAAAAGATTCAGAGATGGCAATTTTACGGTCTCTTTGATAGGAAAATACATCACGTTCTTTTCAATATGATTGTCACATTATTTATCTGCACCTTCCTAAAACGTTATTGAATTCTTGCTGACCTCGTGAGCAAAGAAGCAAAACTAAATGCAGGTGCCGGTTTTATTCACTTTTTTTTTTTAGATTTCAAACTAATTTAAATGTCACTTATTAAAACGCACAACAAAGTTAGGTGGTGTATTTGAATCAGGTTGTCCGTCTCTCAGTTCGTCTGTCATCTGGTAGATGCAATTCTATCTTCGCTTCTTCAGATTTTTAAAAACTAGGCTGAAATTTTGACTCAAGCCTCCTACTATAGGAATTTATGCCCCTGCAATTTCCAAAACGATCAGTCGACTGTTACAGGGTATATTGCCCTTTGATTTATTTTCGTCTCAACTAGGCCGATTCCGTGCCAACATCTAACCTCGTTCGAACCAATTATCTATTTTGAAGTTCTGTCTGTCACATGATCTTAAACATGGCAGCGCCCATGTAAATCGATTAGCAACGACATCCACAAACACGGTAGAGTTATTCACATCGAACAACCTGCCTATGAAATATGCCAACGGAAATGGTACACCGCGTTAAAAAATGAATGTACAAACTGTTTGTCACCGGAATCGTTCTTAGAAATTTTCGATAGAAAATTATGACTCGTTCTTTTTTGTAAGCGGAGCCTTAAAATATCAAGAACAGTAAAGCGATGTATTTCTGGCGAAGAAATGTAACGGATAGATGCATATTTCAGATCGTTAATAAAAGCCGAAGAATTCGATCCACGGATAACTCTGGGTTTGCCAAATGTCCGAGTCGGTGACAAGACACCCGATAGGCGGTTATTCGCCGGCCTTCGACATTTCAAGCTAGTGACCATGGCCAATATTCACGAACCATTTCCACTTATAGTCTATGCCTATTTTCAAGAATTTTTCAAATGTGAAATTAATGCAATTTCTAATTGGTCGAATCAAATTATGAATTGCCTTTCTTTCTAAATCTAGAACTAGACTGAAAATGAAACTTATCATGGTTGTTGAATACGACTTCTAAGATATTCGCTGGTCTTGACGTTGTGGTTAGGTCAAATGGAAGGCTAGTTAAGAGATAGAATATGTTTAGAGTATGGCATTTACCTCGGATAATTAAAATTTCGGGTTCTCTATAATCAGAGAAATAGATCTACTTTAAACTTTCATAAAAATGCGATGCAACCCTTGGTTTGGGCAATGTAGACCGAGATCAGACTGTACGAAATCAAAGTTAAACTGCTGAGAACTAAGACGCATTTAAGTCTGATTTTGCTTTACATTTGTCAATACCAAAGTCACCCTTAACCCTGTAGCAAACAAACTGAGTATAACGATCCTGAGGAAAAGTGCTTTTTTGAAAAAAATTAAGGGGAAAATGAGAAAATGATGGTAACCAGCATTTCCTCTTTCAGCTACACTGTTTGTCTACCCTTTCAGAATCAAATCCTTTGATTTCAGCCACACGTAGTTCGTCGTCTGCGAGTGCTTTCAATTTGGACACAAACAAATTGTCGTTTGTGTGTAAACAGTAAAACTACTAGATAAATCACATATATATTTTCAGCCAAAAGTCAATACTAAAACATTGCAATTGCAAAATTCATTTCGTCTGAGGAAAAATGTCATCGTGTCAAACTATGTAGCTCCCAGATCTAGATGCACGTTCTGTGCAGTCTGATCTTGATCCACACTGTCCACAAAAGCGCAATGAGTCTCACTTAGCGGTCTATGAATTATGATTGGGGAGTGGTTTATATTTACCGAAAAGCTGCAAATGAATCCCAGAAAAGCGACTGGTTTCGTTGTCTATTTCCAGTCAGCGGGTTCGAAGGTTAATTGACATTTCGACATTTAGTTCAGTTTCTAATATATGGATAGTTTCAAGTTTGAAAAGGAAACATCTAGCTACTATTAATGATTTGCTATTCGATCGGAAATGCCTAAGAACAGCTGAAGAATACTAATTTTTCAAACAAAGCAAAATCCAGAAAACAATATCTGACATGAAATTACAGACATAAATCAATTGTACGATGACAAGATTAATTGTGCTAAAGTGTAACTTGCATATACATGTGCATATTACATTATGTTCTGAAGACAGTCTCATTCGATAGCATGGCAATTTTAGTGCAGTTTCATTGGGCTATGTAATATTCAATTGTAGAAAAGCTTTGAAGTCTGTGAGTGAATCGCCGTCAGGGAAATTACGACCATAACTTATATTTTGTTGTCAAATTTCCTGACGTCCTCATCCGTCAACACAACGGAGAGAGTGTGGAATGAGTACAACTCACCCGTCTGGCCAATCAAATACGTCTTTGTTTAAAGCGTAATATAAATCATAAACTTCAACAAGTGTTAAAATATTCAAAACCAAATCTGCGCTATCTAAGTGGTACAATGTTTGTCCTATTGGCAAAGGCAGCCTTGGCCTCCCACCGTCGATCTGTCAGACGCTGATGACGCAAAACCGAATCGTCCTGACAATTATATACTTCATTCCCGGTCAGCTTGGCCAGCATTCATACCTTTGAAAATTACCTTTCAGTACTCGTAGACTAGTAGACGTTTCTCGCCGCTCTTTGAAGTTTCAACAATTTGTAACGGTGCGACGTCTACCACATTTAACACGCTTTGCAACACTGTGTCAAACAGCGGTTTATTTTTATGTGTGATTTATGTCATTTTTTACAGTTACACGTTTCAAGTTTTGACTTTGAAGGATAACCATTTTGTAGAGGTTATGTTCAGAAATTCACTGATGTAATGAAGACAAAAAGGTGATTTCACTCTCGTAATGAATGTAATTCCTGATTGGAAAGCTTATGCGTATTGAAATTTTAAATGAATGACGAACGGTATTGTATATTTTGGCAAGAAAACCGAAGAATATTATGAGCATGCGTAAGAAAATTGTTGTTGCTGTTTGCGGTTCCAGTCTTGGCTAAGGACTGGTCATATCGTTGTTGGTGGTATTCTGCATTAAAGCTTGAGCATACCCAAATACAACTAATTTTGTGTTTAAATCGGTTACATTGAAAAATATCCCTACATCAAATACCCCGGTGAGCTATGCGAAAGAAGTAGGTAGTACATTTGTCTTCTCTCGTGATTTATTGGTCAATCACACGAATCAAAGAAAGAAAGAATTACAGAAAGAAAGATAAAAAGAAAGAAAATAAAAAAGTGAAGGGCAAAGCTAGCCATCAAACATTTTAACTGTTTACAATGAAAAAGTATATCAGATTTATTGTCAATCACATGAATCAAAGACAGACAGACAGACAGACAGACAGACAGACAGAAAGAAAGATTGAAAAAAAAAAATCCAAATTAAACAGACCATCGTACAAAAAATACGACGAAACCCTGCCATCGACCCATGAAGCTTGCGACATAACATAATTCGATAACTAAAATTCTGTTTTTTTTTTTCAAATAAATAAAGTTTGACATGTTAGAAAGGTACATGTATACAAGTTGAACGTGGGATACATTAATATCTGTTCGGTACTAAAAGAGTTAATTACTATAAAAGAACTGATAACGATCATTTAATACTTGACTATGACAACATAATCAAGATGACGAGATGATGTGTAAGTAATTAAACATCTCAAATATATCGCTCTCTCATTTACATAAAACTGCAGTCGACTCTATCTTTAATTATCTCTGGTATAATATACAGCATCTATGATTGATTACGCAACAAACGCCCAAACGAACTTGTAACCCCAATTCAAATCGACCGCCTCACACTTACATTTGTACGTACTTAATTCAATGAATGAATGGTGGGAGACAGTGGCGTTTAGGTCGAATCTCATGCTTCCTCTCATTTCATACCAGACGGTTGTCAGTTCGAAAATCCGTGAAGAATGGAGCTAACTCTGGATACTAAATACATGTAACATAATGAGGAAAAGATGTTTTGAACTTCAACACATATACGGCTACAAGAAAAGTTCTACATAAATGCTTGCTTTTGTAGACAATATAGATTAAGATCTGACAGCATGGGACAGAATACTTGATACTGTCGTTACTATGGTAACTCTTGTCATTTTACCATTCACCACACTATCCCGAGTTTCAATGAACCAAACGAAAACGACCTTTAAAAATATTGTGGGAAAAGTAAAAGATGCTGGTAACTATCATTTTCTCCTTTTCTTGCCATGTGTTCTACCCTTTCAAAGACAAATTTCATAGTTTGGGCAACAATTAATGTAGTCTGCAAATGCTTTCAATTTGGACCAGTCCAAATTTTTGTAGTTAAAGAGCTAAAGCCTTGTGATGCAGAACATGCGTAATGCTTTTCGAAGGAATGCTTATGAAGCTAAAGAATTAAAAACGTTTGATCAGAAACGCCCAGTTGTGGCACCTTCACTAAATGTCGGATAGTGTAGGTCAAACAGCAAAATGTGTATTCTAAGCAGTTTGATCTTAATCAGCCCTGTCCATAGAACCCTAGTTAAATATAGATGCTCTTACTACTTCGAAATTTCAGTTGTATTACAGACCAAACTATTCATGTCGGGAATGTTTATGTTGCAGAAACTAAGCATTTCTGTGAAGTCACGAAACAAACCCTGAAGAAAGTAAGGTTGCCAAAGTTTGCAAACCCAGTTTGTAGTTCGCAAAATATTTACGTGCACTGACAATTGGATCTTGATAGGGACCAAGAGATAGGCTTGAAGTATCTGTGAAACTGAATTCATCAGACTTTTAAGCAGATTGAAAATAATTAGATTGATATGGCAGAATCATATACTCCTGATAAATTTTCCAGAAAAAATATTTGCAGTCTGATTTTAGTCTACAATGTCTGCTAAATTATCTTGAGTCGCTCTTACCAGTCTTTTAAACGCAATAGGGAAATTGCATTCACCTTGGTCGAAACTTCCAGAAGTATGATTTTTCTTGCAAGGAGCAGTCTTATGAATGATCCCTACTGAAGCAATTGTTGGGTGCCAAATTGCCAATATGAATATGAATCAAAGTACTGACAGGATGGAGAAACAATCTACAGTGCACCACATATAGATTTTCCAATATACATTGGTTAGGTTCATTTATTATTGTTAAGACGGATAAAGATGGTAAAAAAAGGCATTCAAATAAGTGTGCAACTTTTTTATTTTTTAACAGACTTTTTATTACTAGGTTGCCTTGTTTTCTCAGAAAATCATCAATTGCATCCGAGTTCTTTACCTGATGACAATATTTTAGACTTCTCAGGATCAAAAGTATTTCCAAACAACAGATCAAATGTACCTCAAATTATTTCTTTGAAAGGACGAAGAAGATTGTGGGAAAAGGAGAAATAGATTTTTTTGGTTAATGCGTAAACTACTAGTTTTTCAGTGCCTTTGTTACCTTGCAAACAGTATAAAATACCTTGAAAGCTTGATAATTTTCTCAACATTTTCTCTACATTTATATGAAGTCAGTATGCACTTTTTTATGTATTTGTTTTCATAGTAACCATTTAAATGGTATGTTTCACCTTTGGGTTCCTAAAATATTCCAAATAAATCTCAAAATAAAGAAAGTTTATCCAAGGAAGTTCGTGGATTTTATTGTTTGTCAAAGGAACTTTATACATGAACGAGTGTAAACGCCCTCAATGACCGATTTGGGGTGTCAACATTTCTTTCTGATTCACAGATATAGTTGACTTTATTTCCTACTCCTGTCATAGACAGTTATGAAAGATATTGCAATATTTCATTCTGGAACAACATAAAATGTGTGATTTATAGTGCAAGGTTGTCATATTTGAATTCCATGTTTAGCGTTACTTATTTATGGAGATGCATGTGCAATTACCAAAATACAAGTTTATATTTGCATATTTATACACTACATAAACGTTTTGACATCCCATTATTTCCGTTTGATATTTCTTAATGAAACGACCCCATTTTTTAAATATAAGTATCTCTAGTTTGTCAAGCACCATCAATATCCGCATATCCCAAGTGACCAAAATCAAAGTTTGAAAGAATATAAGAAAAATGAAAATTAACCCGAATATTTTAAATTCTTAAAAGGCACATACTCGTAAATTGATAAAGCATACTTGCTTAGGTTTAGTATCAATTTAGAAACTGAAATGTACCCAAAAAGAACTATATTAATTATGCTCAAAGAAGTTTTTGAAATGACAGGCATATCTAGTTAATTTCAATACATTTAGGACCAAGAAATTCAGTTACTGATTTTCAATAAAAACTTATTCTTTATGAAAGATTAAATACATTTACAAATTATGTCCAGAGTTGCTTACCTTCGTACATGAGTTTTCCCTTTTCTTCGCGGACAGTGTATTGGATTGATTGGCCCTCAAGTCAAGTTTTTACCGTTTCAGACAACAGATACCGTAGTTCAGATAACTGGTAATCGGAATAGCAGGGGACGCACTGAATATATACTACAACTTATTTGTATTAACTCTTTACCAAACGACAAACTAGTCCATATTGAAAGCATTTGCAGACGACAAATTAAAAGTGTTTAAATTTTCGAAATTTGTCTCTGAAAGGATAGAAAACCTTGTGGGTAAAGGAGAAAATGCTGGTTACCAGCATTTTCTCTTTTCCCACAAGATTTTCAAAAGCCTTTCTTCAAAGGGTCGTGAAAACCAGGACTTGTTTAGTAATGAGTTCAGTTCAAAGATAGGAATAATCTGATAATGCAATTATTTGTATGATAAACGCTTGCCTGTATACTTGGAACCAACAACGGGTGCTAAAATGAGGATGGAATTTTTTAACAAAGGCTCATACTTAGAATGCTAAATCACCATAATATGAATTTTAATCGGTAAAGGACGGGTATCGCTTTCAACTCCCTCAGCCATAGGATTTTTTCTAAATAGAAGTGCTATCGAGATTCTAGACCCTTGCACGCTCTATGCAATCTCATATTGATCTATATTTTTACTACAAAAAACACCAAAGTCGTGCTCATTATTTTAAAGTTTTAGGAGCGGAAACAACAATAAAATGGTGATGAACGATTAGTTCAAACCTATTTTATCTAAATTTATACGGAGATTAATCTAAATCATACTCTAGAAGGTTAACTATTTCACTTACCTTTCAGATTTATAGGTGGCAAGGTGTTGTTTGGAACATGCAATGTACATTGTACTGCATTGAATCTACAGCACTTGCAAGTTTCTTTCAAATAATGCTAATTATGGCTAAGGTGATTGATCCATAGCAGAATATTGATGGAGAGTTGAACTAGAAACGATTGATTGGTTAATTATGGCAAAATCCATTGATGATGATGATGATGATGATGGTGGTGGTGATGAATTGGTCTAAATTGATATATTAATTCATATATATTATCATTTGTACGCCTCATACCAGTAATGGATAGAAGCCCGAGAAGGGTGATAAAGCTAGCATCTTGTGTTTTTTTTTATCCCAAATTGTAACTATCGGGCTATAAACCTGTTAAAAGAAAAGTTTGTTTTTGCTATGGGCCAGATCACTTATAGCTCACTTGTAGTAGACAGCGTGTGGTGGTAGAGTGTCGGCCTCTCACCGCAAAGGTTCTGGTTGTCAATCCCGTGATGAGCGTGGTCAACCTTTGAAACTACCCGCATCACAGCGCGAGCACTGGTTACGGTTTCCAGGAGGCAATCATCGAGAGTGATTAACCCTTATCCTGCTTAATAACTAAAATGAAATTTTCAATTCGATAGTAAAAACCCAAATATTGCTCTTTCATAGATATATTTTGGGGAATAGTATCTCCTTACCGGACAGTGTAGATCGAAGATCAGACTGCACGTTCTGTGCAGTCTGATCTTGATCTACACTGTCCGCACAAGGTCGGTGAGTCGCGCTTAGCAGCCTAAAGGTTAATATAAGTTGTAAGAACATGTTTCACAGTTCTTGTAAAATACGATTAAAGTAAAAAAAAAAATTTCAGATTTTTTTTTAATGTACGAAAATAAAGATGTTGTTGTTGTTTTGTTGTTGTTTTTAAGGCGAAATCAATCTTTTTCAATAAAAGTGAAAAACAAAGCCGACGAAGACTCAATACCATACAAGTTTTTAACAGCCCTCATCCCCTATAGTTGCCAGGTTTTGCTAACATTGAGGAAAAAAAAAAAAAACAGTGAGAATAACTGTAACAATCAATTTGTCTTTCCGAGAATACCTTCCATGTTATTTTCAAAATGAGAAAAGAAGAAGAAGAAACGGTAGGTTTCCCACTTATGGACCTACAGTATATTACAATACTATTTAACAAACGCGGCTACGCGCTATTTCTACTCTATGTCTATTGTTAATTAGTGGTTTGTCTCAAAATAGCTGAATGGTAATGGATTAGCGGAAAGCCTTTTGATTGATAATGCAAATAAACTAAAAGTATGTAAGTATGATCTACCCTCGAACTAAATAAAAAGTCGTGTAAAATGAGGCACCAAAAATGCATGAGAAACATATTATCTTTCACCATTGGAGTGCTAAGCACAAACTTAGTTGCTTTTTGCAGACAACATAGACAAAAAAAAAAAGAATCGAAAAATATCGGAAATTTCACAGGACGTGCATTCTGTTAATAGATCTACTCTAAAATAGCTCTGATTTTTTGTCATTCTGTGAGTTGGCCGAATGAAATCTTTACTATACTTTAAGCTTTTTGTGATCAGATTTTGATCGTCATTGTTCCCAATCGCACTCAATGTTGTCCTCAGTATTGAAAGGGATAAATCGTGAATCTTTTCGAAAGAAAAATTTCCTTTTTCTTTTCAGATTTCCTATTTAGACACTGATCTACAACATCACGTTGAAATTACTGAACATTTATTTCAATCAGTATGTACTGACAGACATATTCATGTACTGACCGTCACAGGAAAATAGTCAAAAACGAATTTCCTTTTTGAATTCTTTTAATACATTTTTTACAACTTCAAAAGCATTTATCTTCTTCATGATGTTAGGAAAAAATGATTTTTGTCATCAAAAGAAAAGAATAAAAGCATACCAGACTAACGAGAATGTTTCAATTCAAAGATTTGGCCAACGGTATCCTCCTTAAAATAACCAATATTTATTTTGGTACATGTATCATGTACAAAAAAAGCGCTGTACTAGTTTTTATATCAATCCTCGCATGTCAGCATTGTCTGGTAATTGATGTCTGATCACAATACTAAATCTACGACTTTGACTTATAGAGTTCGGCATCGATATGAAAATGAGCCGTGCTCTGGCAAAAGGGGGCTTATTGCATCTCCGTGATACTTGATACCAGGCAAGTCATCACATAATCATGGATCCATAATAGCCACTTTTTTAAACAACATACTATATCATGAGGTAGACTGGTCTTTTGACATACAGAAAATTGACCAATAGCGAAAAGTTTCGGCCCAGGTCAGCCTGCGCGGACTGCGCAGGCTGACCTGGGTCGATACTTTTCGCAGATGCATTAAGCCCCCTTTTCACAGAGCATGGCTCAAATATATTTACCAGCCAACAAACAAAACCTTTGTCAGGATACACATAGTATTTCAAATACAGTGACTGTAAAAACTTTGCCTCATACCAGACTTGTGAAGGCGAGGTTGAAACTACGGCCCTGCACGCAAGTTAGTGTTAAGAAAATTAGCTCAAGTTTCTTGAAATATAGTCTTTTGAGATTATTTGCTTTTCCAAACACCGGATATGAACCGGAACTACTCTCCTGGGAAAGAAAGCACGTTTAGTGAAGGCCGCTGTAATTATCCGCGCCGGTGCTGAGGGACTACTTTTTTATTAGGGTAGTCGTGCTAGGGTCGAGGCAATCCAATCAGAAAAGGAAAGCGGTAATGTCAAAACAATATCTCGGAAATTAGATTTAATTTTCTCTCAACTGGAGGAATCACACTTCGATTTGCATTCGTGACTTGAGTACTAATTATTTTCTTTGTACTGATTCTCTCTCCCGAAAGGTTTGTAGGCATGCTTCAGCATATGTAGAAGAAATTTCAACTGCGACAAGATTACTCTTTATTTTACGTATCTCGGTTTGTGTCATTTTCTACATTTAGATATATGAATTATATGCTGATCAATGCCTTTCATCGTTATTTTAACGCGTAAAATAACTAAGATATTAAATAGTCCGTCTTAAAACCTAAGAACAAACGCTGTTCTTTCACACATCAAAATAAAGTATATAGATGGTTACCGTAACCTTTGGCATTCAGCAACGTGACCAAAAACGGCCGTTGCATTTAGTGATGTTTTCTTACTTCCGTGTAGTTTAGATTAAGTAAAGTCTGAACAAGAAATGTGGAATTTCTCAATTTCTGCTTTATCCAGAGAATGAATGTTGGCGTAATGTTTGTCACTAAGGATTCAGACAGAAATAGAAATCATGTTAAACAATGACAAACAAACAAACAATAAAAATCATCAAATTCAAAAGTGTTGCATTTAATGCTACACTTTTCCGAGATTGGAATTCCCTATATCACACAGCTGACAATCATTCATTCCTAAATCATATCTTTCGCTCTTTTAACTCTAAAAGAGAGCGATAGAGGCTGTTCGCTTATGTGACTTCTAATAGAAATGTCACGAATAACTTTAAAGTTCTTTTTATCCCCTTTATTTTCAGAAAGTCTTCTCGGTTTTGCCAACGATTTCTTATGCAATTCTGAATCCTTAATCGCTTTCTTTCAATGACATGTTTGTTATTAGATGTAGCAAGATATACATGTAACTCAAAATGACATACAGACTAACCATAGGCAACAAAAATACGGCCAAGTGACAGGCAGAAAGATTTTGACAAGTAAACGAAAAAGATTAAGTACTTCTATAATCATAAAATAAGATTTTTAAAAATATGCTGTAATATGTGTACCTTTGCAAAGCAATCTCAATAGTAAAGCTTCTGTTTTTGACGCATCGTGCACTGGTTAGTGATAAAACCCCACTCATCTCAAGGGTCATTAAATTTACCGAGATAGAAAGGTGCTTTCAACTGAATGGTCAAGGATTGTTTGAAGTTCGTGTGTGCTGTCAAATGTTGCCATACAATAAGGCCAATAGATCGAATTCTTTTAGGCAAAGATTCTGTCGCATTTTTTTTCCTTGTTCAACGAACGTGAAAAGTTAAAACACCATCAGGTTTATAAACATCATGTAACATGAACGATTTTCTAAAAGAAGTCATTGACACTGAAACTGGTGTGGCCAAGAAGCTGGCGTTTTCTTAACCGAGTTCTCGTTCACATGTTCGCATTTACACAAGCATATTAGATGCGTTAATTTACAAATATAAAATTACCATTTTTACTTTTATTACTAAACTTTAATGAAAAGTATGTAGAAAAAGAAACTGGTGCCTCTTTCAAACAATTGTTTGCTCTATCAACCATTTAGCCAATATCATTCATAAAAATACGAAAGTAATCTTTGTGAAATAGATAACTCTTTGTCGAAAAAAGCCCTTATGGTACTGGTTTTGGTGTAACGAAAAAACATCTAATTGTATGATACATCTGCCATCAAATGTTTGGTACCAGACGATCTAATGGTCGTTTCATCCGTTAGATAACTATCTTCCAGTGTGTCGACAGTCTGATGAGAATTGTGAATCTAAGAAAGACATTCGCTATTGTAAGCCTGGCTGTATCTTTCAGCATTTAATTGCAGTCTGTGATAACTACTGCGTGTTCTTGTACTTGGAATGATTGACAACGTTCAAAGCATCTGCCTTCCCTCCCTTGTCTAGCAGGTTGTGAAGCGCGACTTACATGTTTAAGCAGACATTGTAGCTAATAAACTAGACTATATAAACCGTATTTTTGAGGTAAAGTATTAAGTATTCCATGCTATTCACATCATTAGGTTCTACGAAACTACTGATGGTAAATTTACTCAGATTTTGAGAAGGGTGTTATCTTTCGATCCTAGAATCGAATCTATTGTTATGATTTCGCCTGCATCTGCAGTCATTTGTAACAAAACCTTCCTACAATATGAATCCTGCGTGCTATCAAATGGAATTTAGTTACTACGAGAGTTATCAAAAGCCAATTCATTAAAAAATTTCTTTTACGAGAATTATTTTAAAACCTGGATTAGTAACCTTTTTCATGATTTAGCAAGCAACTGCTTTCAATGTTTCTCGATGCTGTCTCTTGACGTTAACACACTATAGCACAAAAACGAATCAAAGTGTTGAATGGTGTATGCAGGGTGTTTTGAGCACTTAATTGTTAAGCTTTTTTCTTGCCTCTTCAATCAGATTAACAGTCGGTCTCATCTGAATGAAAACTACAGATCGGGAACCCCGATAAAGTTATATCAACGCTTTCCTGACACTGAACTCAAATGCATGTACAAGTTTAGCTCTTTACCTGACGACAAAACTTTAGTCCAGTCCAAATTGAAAGCATGTGCAGACGACAATGTAATGTAGCTCAAATGATATGAATTATATTTGCAAGGACAGATAATATGGTGACCAGAATTATCTCCTTTTCCAACAACTTGCTCTCAAAAGACTTGTTTTTCTAGGTCGTAGAAACTCGGAATTTTTTTAAAGGCTTTATTCAATTAAGAACAAACGCAAATTTCGCCTGAACCTTTATGGTTACAAATGCTGAGTAAAGTTAGGAAAAGGAAAGAGCAATGATAAGAGTTCACAGAGGGTGCAGTTTCCTAGACCCACACTGTTCCAAATTTTTGGTTTTTCTGAAAAGAACGGCCTGGAAATTTACATGTGGGCCATTTTACTGACGATATTTCACTTGGCGCTCAAAGTGTTAAATTATGAAAACAAGTCACTGTTTTGCGATGAACTCTTCAACACTTCAGTAGCTGACATTACTTATGCTTTGTCCAGATTGAAATAATCTGTGAATTGAGCGTGGTTTAAGGATAACGACCCCCAACTCATCGGTAAATATCGTGTAACCCCGACGTTTTCGTGATGGCTATTCGGCCAATCTCGGTAGCTTCCGTCCTTTAACATGAGAGTTAGGGGCCGTAGATCTTAAATGGTTATTATTTGTTTTAAAAATGATACAAAATTCTGTTGATACCTAAGAAAACACTGATTGCCTTTTTCTCCTTTTTTCCGACCAAGTTTAAAAAGCATTGTTCATAATGATTGGATAAATACTGGCCCGTTTGATAAAGGGTTGTCTGATAGACATCAGTATACGGCACACGTGACTTCAACATGTCACGCGATATTAACTCCACATTTCTGCGAAATTACTGAACAGCAGGAGATTTTTATGAGGGCGAAGAAGCAAAACATGTAAAATCAAAAATCGTTTTATTAAATTTAAATCACACAATAAATGTCATGGTTTAAAAAGACTTCCTATTTTTATGTTCAAAAAACATTTAGTCATTTTCTAAAAGGTTCATTGTATTTGCGCCCTTTTTGCTCTTCTATGACAATAATCTGTTTTGAAATCGAGCAAAAAACCTTTAAGCTATGACTTGACAAGTACAATATTTTTTTTTAAAAACATAAAAACAACGATGCTACATTTCCATCAGTTTGATTCCTTATCGTTTTGTTTCTGTTATTTATTTTTATGGAATATCGTGAATTGTGTCAATCTGTAATACGTCATATAAGAATGTCTCTGTAAACAGTCAAGCCTTCTTTTGGCAAAAATTCAAATGGATAATAACTGGTGATCAAAAACCAAAGGACTATAGCAAACAGAAAAAAACAACAACATATCACAAGGCGTTTCAGAATTTATAAAATGTTGAGGTTTTTTTTCGCGGGAAAGATGAAACACGTTTACACATACTGATGCAGCGCAGTAATAAAGCACTTCACCAATCAATTATTTAAAGGACAATTAGTAAATGGATCAAATGACAAAGCCGGGAATCGTGGCATTTAAAAAAAATAAAAATACTCAGTTGCAGCAACCGAGCACAAATGATACCAGTTGGTAGTAATGGTGTGAAATTGAAAGCCGCCAATGCAATTGAAATATAAGATATTTTGATGTACAGATAGGTTGATTGGAAAAGTAAATGATACATTTTATTGACTTTTAATCCAGTGTCCTCCATTTGATGGACATATCGTGTGTAGTTATTGTTAGTCCATATAATAAATCATTAGCATTTCACATAATTTTATGTCTGATAGGGGTCTACACACTGCTTTTTTTCTATTTTGTAAAATTCTCTGGTGAAAGCAGCCTTGAAATTACAATTTTCAGGTCTAACAAACAACCTCTTTACCCTTTACCAAGCATTTTAACGACCCTGGAGAAGACGGCTTTTTAAAACATTGTGGGAAAATGAGAAATGCGAGTTACCACTTTTTCCGACAATGTCTACTACTTATTCGAAGAAAACATTCACTATTTAAACCACATTTAGTTGGTCGTCTTCAAATCCTGTCAAATTGGATACGTCCAAAGTTTTGCCGTCTGATAAAGGGTTAATTATTCAGATATTAATTACTGCCTTTTGACATTTACGTCCTTCCTCGTGGGACCGTGTGCAGCAACATATCTGCTTTCAACACAATGCTGTTTATCAGATTGTCTGAAAGTCCTCTCTATAAAGTTTCAATTGTAACTCGTTCCATGCAAAACTTACTTTATCATTTTCTGCATGGTTTTCAATTACACTGATTCTGCTTGTCGATAACACTTGAAAGAGTGTTACCTAAAATTCTGAATAATGAATATTCATTTACCTACACGACAACACTAAAAAATTTAATCGGTGTTATGGATTCTGGTGATCAAGATCACACTGCACATAAGATGCAATCTTAATTTTCATCTGCAAAGCCCCACATCCTGACAAAAATACAACATCCTTGGTTGTTGTGATGGTGGTGCTGGTGGTGGTGTTTTTTCTTTCCTCGCTGGTTTTTTTTCCCGGATTTCTCTCTATGAGTATACCGCTTTCATTTATGTTTATTTCGCGCTCAGCCATAAAAAAAATATTCGACGTTACGCTTAATTCTACTTTCCAAAAGTAGAGAAAAACCGTCATTTAAAGTAGCTTTGAATTGTGAAAAGGTTTATAATTTTACTAAGTTTATTTGTAAAGACAAAAGAAATACACGTCTAGGATTTTTCTTTTATTATGTTTTTTCTGTCTCAATGAGTATATTTTTTTTTACATTTTGCGCTGAGCGATAAAAAAATTAGATATACCGTATTCGATTTCATTGTTAACAAAATGTACACAAAAATATGGGGGGAAAATCATCATTCAAAGTACAAGGGTTTGACTGATAAAGTGTGTGTATGTGTGTGTGTGTGGGGGGGGGGGGGTGCAAAATGCGCTGACCCCCTTACATACTTAAGTAAATACATAATTTCTGAGCAAATCCGTCTGTGCTCGGGCTGTTTTGAATTTTCATATTTAGCCTAGGAGGGAGGAAATTCTCTAAAAAGGGGAAAAATCACACTCCTGAAAGTACCTTTGAATCGAAAATTATAGGAATTTATTTGTATAGAAAACAGGCATACCCTAATTTTGATAAATAAACACATACACAATCGGACAGGCGCAAGAAGGAAAGCTCCTGCATGCCACAAAAGCTGAAAGGAGCTGTTTATCGTTATATATGTTTACTATATTATATGGCAGCAGTAGATGCTTTCGAGTATGATATGAATCAAAATTAGACTGCACAGAACATGCAATCTGATCTCGAAATTACAAAGTCTACCTTTTCTGTCTAACCAAACGAGCCATAAAAATCGCAATATCTCCGTCCTTTAATATTGACTGAAATGTCTCATTCGGCATACCTCGGGTGATGGGAGCCATCATACATTAGATGTAGGTACGGAATCGGCCGAGTTGTGACGAGTGTGAAATGTCTATTTCATTGAATTTGAGCGCTAACGATTAACCCTTAGGCTGCTAAGTGCGACTCACCGACCTTTTGCGGACAGTGTAGATCAAAATCAGACTGCACAGAACGTGCAGTCTGATCTTGGATCTAAACTGTCCGATAAAAAGATATTTCTGTCCAAAAAATAGGGTTTGAACTAGCATTATTCGGATTTTTACTTTCGGCTTGAAAGTTTTATTCAACTTATTTAGCAGGAAAAGGGTTAAAACTCACTACTTCCTGAAACTAATTTGCAATTCATCTGCAGAAAACTTAGAAAAAGTCTTTGTAAGATAGGGTGTATTAGTATGAAAAACGTGAAACATGTGAAAACATTGCGTCAAAAGGAGAAATTTCTTGTCACATGAAATTTCTCCTTTTGCCGCAATGTTTTTTTTTTTTTCCAGCTGGTCTGATGTAACACAAATAGAATTCGTATGCAGGAGGCTATGAGCTAAGATAGAGTACAGAATGAGGGAGAGGGGAAGGAGGGGGGGGGGGGGATGTGATACGAGACCGACTCGGTTTTCCAATCCGTTCACCATATTCCTGCACCGAATCGGTCTTAATCATATATTTATATTATTCATGAAGGCAGTAATTCCCTTTGTCCAAATAGAAAATTAGCATTAGTTTGGCGCGATGAAAACTTGCTAATCTGCGGCCTGCTGAATTTTAACACAAAATTAGTAATCGGAATCCGCCAATATTCCTTAAATAAATTCATGCTTTCCACACACGTCTCCTCAGTCCTTTTTAAGTTAGAAAGGAGTGAAAATCTGCTATTTTTCGTTTTTTTATTTATATCTTCTGACTTTTCTTCCTTCTTTTCATTGTGAGGATTACATTATAGTGTCAATGTTTGTTTCTGGGTTATTCATGTGAGTGGTTATAATGTACATTTCAGATCATTCAGAGAATGCACAAATATGGATTTATACACACATACCTACTCCATACCTTTAAACACCTGTATCAAACGATGCAAGAAATCGCATTTCAAGAGTCAACTTCTGAAAGAAATCTCGTTCTACCACCAGGTAAGAATATCAAACTATACGCTTTATCTAAAAGTCAATTGAGATGTCAGTCGACTCGTCCTTTTTCATACACAACCAGGGGCCGTAGTCACCAACCAGTCTTAATATTCTTAGTCTAATTATGGATTTTGAAAGTAACACAACTTCTGATTGGCTAAACCATTTGTTTTAGCTAATCAGAAGGTGAGTTACTTTTAAATTTGGAAAACTCTTGAGAATAAGACTAAGAGTGTATTCTACGACTGTACTAGAACTAATTCTCGTTCTGAATCATAGAACTAGCCATCAGATAGGCTACGATTTTTTTGTCTCAGCCAATCAGATACATAGTCTTGGAATAAGACAAAGGAACAATACTTAGATTGATAGGTGAATTATGTCCCATTCTTAATTTCTACCTTTTTAATGTTGAACAATCAATCACGACCCGTAATCCATCTAATACATATTAGCTACTGTCGAATAAGTAACTAGCTAACGTAGCTGTCGAGTAAAATGTCCTTAATTTTTTGGGAAAATCGGTTCAGGGGTTGTAGCAAACAACTGCCCCTTTTTGTACGACATTTTCAAAAATGACCACTGTGTCAAACATATGGCCTGCAGCACGCGAAAAGGGCCATTCGGACATTTGCGTAAAGCGTCGTCTCGGATCAGCCTGCGCAGTCCGCGCAGGCTAATCCGAAACGACACTTTTCGTTTTTATGTAATTTTCTGTTTTGCGCAAGTCTTCTGAAGGACAAAATCTAATTTAGTCGTAAAGTGCCGTCTCGGATTAGCCTGCGCGGACTGCGCAGGCTGATCCGGGACGACACTTTACGCAAATGTCCGAATGTCCTTTTTCGAGTGTTGTAAGCCGATTACATGAGCCATGCTCTGGTAAATGCAGGTTTAATGCATTTCCATTATTCACTATACCAAGCAAGTCATCACATTATTATGGACCCATATTAAATTCAATTTTGTCAAACAACCCGCTGAAACCTGAATTAGACTGGTCCTTTTAAATGCAGAAAATTGACCAATAGCAAAAAGTTTCGACCCAGGCCAGCCTTCGTGTACTGCACAGGCTGACCTGGGTTGATACTTTCTGCAGATGCATTAAGCTCCCTTTTCACAGAGCATGGTGCATGTTAAGGATACTGTGTTGATACATTTATTCTTTACCAGACCTCAAAATTCTAGACTTTTAGAAATTGAAAGCATTTGAGGACGTCAAATTAAATGTGTCTAAAAGACGGGATTTATCTTGTAGTGTAGTAAACATTGTGGGAATTGAAAAAAAAAGTGATTACCTGCAATTCCCCTTTTTCCCTAATGTTTTCAAAGGCCTTTCTTTTCGGGTCGTTATAACTCGGGATGCTTTGTGAAAGATTTAGTAACAACAATTAGTGAACATGTCAATCACGAGAAACTCTCTAAAGAAACTGTAAAGTTATTCTAATCAAATTTCTAGGCCTATATTCACCATCCACTCTTAAGAACATTCTTAGTCTTATTCTCCAGAACGTTCTCATTTTGAAAATAACACACCTTCTGATCGGCTAAACCAAATCTCGGATATAAAGACAAAGAATGTTCTCAGGAATGTTGGTGAATATAGTGGCCCCTGGTCTTCTGTTCATTTAGAAATCTAGAGTCATAGGTTGGATAGGAACGTACATGTAGAACAAACTCAGAACAAAGGTACTTGTAGCTTGACCCTTTCAGCACAAACCAATGAAACGAGCCTTTCCAGTTGGGATAAATAGCCAAAATACTAAGGCATTAAGGATGGATAAACAATCAGTGAGAGGCTAGTAAAAACGTTGCCGTAGTGAGAACAAACCAGTGAACTAACAAATATGGCAAAACAAAAAGAGAAAGCGACTTTATATAACTGTACATAAAAGGTCGTAGGGAAATAAGTAGTAAGTTATAAGAAATTCCTCTGTTCTCAAAACGTTAAAAATGTTGTCGAATGTACTGACGTATAAGTGTAAAAAGTTTGTATTGGTGCGATAGAGACTACAATAGCTATTTCTACCTTACAAAAGCCATCTCTGTGGAGCTGATGCGCCTGTAAGAAGGAGGGGTGAGATTTTTTAATGTAAGCTTATTCATAATTTCGTTTCGATAACACTGCGCCAGGTTCAAAAGCCGGAGTTCAATCGATCGTACATAATACCATTAAAGATTAAAGCTTAACTCTGGTCACACCTGCTACACATATTTGAAGCATTCCAACCATAAACAACCTCAGCCTTCGATACATTTTGGACTAAACCTCAAAAAAAAAATGAGCCATGCTCTGTGAAAAGGGTGCTTAATGCATCTGCGAAAAGTATCGACCCAGGTCAGCCTGCGCAGTCCGCGCAGGCTGACCTGGGCCGAAACTTTTCGCTATTGGTCACTTTTATGTATGTCCAAGGACCAGTCTACCCCAAGATTAAGTTGGCTGTTAAAAAAAGTGGCTATTATGGATCCATAATTATGTGATAGCTTGATTGGTATACTGGATCACAGAGGTGCATTAACCCCCCTTTTGCCAGAGCACGGCTCAAATAGAAATGACATGAGCTGAGCTCTGGAAAAGGGGGTTTAATGCATCTTCGTAATGAAGTTTACACAGCAAGTCGTAGAATAAAATGAAGCCTTTTTGTCTGAAAATCGGCTGGATATTGAGGTAGAATGGTCCTTTGACATGTAGACAAATTACGAATAGCAAAAAGTTTCGACTCGGGTCAGCCTGCGCGGACTGCATACTTTTTTGCAGATGCCTTAAACTACCGTTTTACAGTGAACAAAATTAAAAGAACTAGATAAGAACGTTCCAGAGAATACCGTTATACTTCTTGTCTTAACTACTTGTGCTTTAATTGAACAAATATGTGTATTCCTCATGATTATTTTAATTTCATAAGTCTTAATGTAGACCAGAATAGTATGTTAGAGTGAAACATGTCTTTGAAAGTCGTGAAATAAATACAGAGACTTCTTATTTACCAAGCTATCATTTGAGAAGACTTTTAACAGTGCCAAATATTTGTATAAGACGTTTCCGGTTTGTTGGAGAAAAAAAGACCTGCTGGTTTTTGAAAATTTATCGCTGTTTTTGTCAAATTATCCAAATGAAAATTCCGTCAGTATTATTATAAAATCAGACAGCATTGAACTGTAGAGCTTTATCACAAATTATGTATGCTATCCCCCAAAAAAAGCTACCCAAGTCAACCCTTCACCACACGAAAAAAATGTAAGACTTGTCTAACTTTATAATCATTTACAGACAAGAATTTAGATGTCTTAAATGCTGGGATATGTCTTTGTAACAGTAGGCCACAGAACATTGTGGGGAAAGGAGAAAATGCTGATTACCAACATTTTCTCATTTTTACAACGTTTTTAACAGCTTTCTAGTTTAGGATCATGAAGATTCCGGGTTGTTTAATAAAGAGTTAAAATATTGCATCCGAAGGGTTGATTTTCACGGTGTCAGCCAAAACTTTGGGGTAACACCTGTGAGATTGAACATCAAAGAGCGTTCATAAATCTAATATAAAGATATATACCGATCAAAAATTAACAAAGACCTGGGAACACTTATTTGTCGCGCATTCCCGGCAAGCCTAAACATGTTATAAGAAGTCATACAGATACAACATATGGAATGTGGGAAAAAGAAAAAAATACAAGTTTCAAAACAGGTCGATATGGGATATCCATTTATAGACCCGTTGCCTGTGAACGTACGCTTCGTGTACACAGTGCTAGAATCTCATCAAACGTCCATTAAAGGAATGCAAGTGGTTCACAAGCTTGCAACTGATATAACAACATCCAAATTATAATTTTCAGTTTAAAAAAAAAAGATGTTGAGAAAGGAAACTGTTGAAGGAAAACATGCTGCGATGATCAGGTTTGAACAATCTAGAACAGACAATAATTTACGACTAAACGGTAAAATTGGCACCTATTTGAGCCATGTGTGAAGAAAATGGACACGTCTCTTTAAATGCTAAAGACACAACGTGGCAAAATAAGGTATTTTACTTGTTGCAACCGCTCTTTTCCACAACTTTTTTTCTGTGTGTGTCAGAAACTGTACACTACAGGGACGTAAAAAGTCCAGTTAGTTATGGTAACAGATAAATATCAATGAGATATCTGCTTCCTGTGTCGTGTTACTGTATGTGGGGCAGCCAACTATGACAAAGATTTGAATCTTTCGTTTTACATTTTTTTTCTTTCAAAACTTAGAATTTAATTTTCTGCAATATTAAAAACTAAAGATTATATTCTGGTATAAAAATAAGATTTTAACTCGTTTCAGCCGCTAGGATTTTTTTCGTTTTTTTCGACAATATTTTTTTGGGCAACTAGCTAGTCGCTTGGAAAGGTATAGAATCTGAAGTACTGTTAAAAGAGACTTGAGGAACGCATGAAATTGCGCACTGACCGTCGTAGTATGAATGAAAAATTTGTTGAAAACGGTATTTACCGTTAAACAAACATGTGCACAAGGTATTTTTTTTGTGTGTGATTTCCATTCCCATGCAACTTTTCGTCGCTGTGTGATTCGAACAGATAGGCATCTCGTATATAGTTGTCTTAATATGGATACGTACATAGTATTTGTTATTAACTTTTGTGTACTGCTATCATCGGACAATATAACGATATTATCGCATATAAGCCAAGCTCTGGCAAAAGAGGATTTAATGCATCTCCATTATGCATTACACCAAGCAAGTCATCACATGGTTATGGATCCATTGAATTCTTTTAACTTGACAATCAACTGGGTCTGGGGATTGAATGGTCCTTTTAGATGCAGACAATTTACAAATAACAAAAAGTTTCGACCAACGTCAGCCTGTGCTGACTGCGCAATCTGATTCAAGACGTGAATGCAGCCAGTATTTGGGGTACATTTGGAGGAAAGGTACCATTTCCTGACCCTCACCAAAGCCTTTGCTCTTACTGAGATTTGTTATAAAAACACTTTTTACCTCAAGCAATATCCAAATTCATTAAATTAATGTTATCTTTTTCGTGCTTTTTTCAGAGCAGTAAAATAAATAAAGTTGATGATTCGGATTGTTTTTCTCAAGATAATACTATAAAGTTGATTTATTGCGCATGCGCACGCCAGAGACGAGATACACATGTTCTTATGGCAGTTTGCAATTCGTCCATTTAAATTTTTGTCGTGCATAGACACAAACAAAATGTGAAAAGTCCCTATCTGTGATGGCGAGGGTCAGGTGAGAGATAGATGCTTGTAATTCATCAGTCATATTAACGCCTCCCAGTTCAAAAATGATTTATGGAGCGACCCCTTCCTGTGCTTAAAATGATAATTAGGATACCGTGAAAGGCGTAAAGGCGTGACGCATGAAGGACGTTCCCTTTTTTTATATTTACGGAAAAAATATCACGTCGGCTATTTCACTTTCTTTTGAATATTTTTAACCACACCAATAAATCATACATACAATTCGAAATGTGTTTTCCTCCATTTCCACAATATGGTTTATGTTTACCCCATATTTCATTCTGTTTACACTGTGGTTCATCAATTTATGCATAACCTTTAACATCCATATTAAAACAAAAAGATTTGAAAACCACTCATCAGTTTTACACTAAAGTATTAATAATTAAACTTAACAAGTATCGAAAGGATGTCGAGGTGAGTAGACACATATCAAGCTGCGGGGACTAGCTGGCTGACCTTCATCAACTATCTCTGCGAAGAAAATCAGATGTTGCGATATACAGCCAAATGCAAAATACAGGTTTAACAAAAGATAAGTTTTTTTTCTAAATATTATTTCTACAAAATTATTAAGCTTTCCAATCGTCATCATAGAGAAAAAAACGTTATCACTTGCTTTTATTTTGATACGCTTTCCATCGTACACATAAATGTTAGAAAGAAGAAGAAATTCAAGCCGTAAAAGAAATTCCAGTGCCTCATTTTTTGCCAGACCGCTTGTCAGTTGAATGGTGTATAGGACAGAAAGTGAACATTTTTATCACTATGTTATACTGGCGAAAATGTTGTTAAATATCTATAGCAAGCCCTCACAGAGCTTATCATTGCATTATAACAACAGCATTGTGAATACTTGATTAACACAATGAACTATCATGCATTATTTACAGGGTTTATGAAACTTCCGAATACTTGATCAGCGCTGGTGTCAAAATACCAAACATCCTGAAAATTAATGAGCAAACAGAGGCTAAAGAATACCTTCATGTGACACTTTGACCTGCATTAAAAGACAAAATCCTGGATAGGCAATGAATGTATTTCTTTAATGGGCACATTTCATATAGTATCATTAAAACGTTTTTACCCCATTGTTTCAACCTTTGACGGCTAAACGAAGCGCAATGCTCTTCTGCAGACAGGGTATATGTAAATTTAACTGAACAAAAAGCGCAGTCTTATCTGAAATCTACTGTCCGACATTGTTAGATTTTTACCCTTATACAGAACTCTGACATTGCAATGTTTTGCTATTTTACTTTTGGCTGGAAATTTTCATTTAATGTATCGAGCAGTTTTAGGGTGAGCTAGAGGAGTGAGTGCGATAAAAACAAGCACTTCTTGATTGAACCTTCCTGTAGTATGTGTCACTTTATGAACTCCAATATAAAATGTTTAGTATCAAGTAAATATACATCAGCATCCCAGTAAAATAACTATATAAATTTTATACTGTAAATTAAATTTACATGCAGATATATCATTTATCGAGGGCGTATCCTGTTCACATGACAAAGGTATTGGTTCGCTTTATCACAGTTATATTAGTTAAAAGCTGTTCATGTACGAAAGGTCATTCACATTTTTCTGAAAAGGAACATTCTGTGTTGGCAGAAGAATATCTAAAGGTGAACAATCGCTTTAGACCCAATGCACACATTATTGTTAGATCTTTAACTGTTTTTATCTATTCCTCCAGCAATGGCATTCCTGCTTGTTGCTGTTTATCTCCTGTTTTCACATATGTGTGGTCATGGTTGAATCATACACATCTATCTTTGACTTCCAATGATAAATGAAACTACACCACGTACACCTTCAAAATGGAGTACTTCATGCCTCATACCTCATAACAGAATATGAACGTCTGAGGCGTTAATACTTTGCACAACAGCCACTGATATATTTGGTATCTAATAGGGTAATATGATATGTGCATGCTGTCACAATCAACTTTAGCTCAAATGCAACGTTTACTCATTTCACTTTGTTCCTTTATCTTTGTCGATCATTTAGTATAAATTTGGAAAACATCGTTGGAAACGCAGCATTTACAGTTTGCTTGCTCTTATTGTGACTTTCCTAAGAGTCACTCATTACTTTTGGAATATGTTTTGTTTTTCTTGTCTCCAGAAAAACGTTTGTTCTCAGTGCGAATTATAATAGTTTGTGGTGTGTAAAATTATCTGCTGCAGCGTTGGGTTAGTCATATAAATCTTTCATTGAACTTATATAGAACAGAGCTCATGATCAAAATTCATAACCTGAATATCTTTCAACAGGTTTTTCCAAAGAGTTCATGTATACTGTCACGGTTTAAGAAATACAGAGCGGCATGAACTGACTTGCCATTTTTTCTTATGAAAATTACGGTAACAAATCTTACCATGAATTCACGATATTAAATGTTTATCAAATACAAAAGGACGGGTCGATCTCCATGTGATTATTAATAACATAAATAACCGTTTTTCTTTTATTTCCATGAGTGACTTTTCCAATTTCAAGACAGCTCTATCACTACAAAGAAATCTTGGTAGTCTAGCATTAAAAATGTAAATTGCTTTTATAAAGTATCATCGAGCCAAATAAGGGCAATTAGCGATATAGGGCAAAATCCGCGGTTATCTCTTTCTTCAATCAGCGTCTCAAAGAGCCTTTTCTCTCTCTCGTCGAAGCCATTACCCTATATTAGCGTTATCTCCCGTTCATGCTCGATCCCGCTCTGGAACCTATTACACGCTCTTTACGGCAAATGAGGCGTTAAGATTGCCATTTCAAGCCACGTCCATAAGCCTCAATGGGCTGAATTACGCCAAAAGCCCTTAAATGATACTGCAACCAGATAATGGTTGATTGGAAGGGAACCTTCAAACAAAACCGCTATGTAATTACTTGATAAATTACATTCTTGGAAATCGCGATACTGTAGAAGCTTCCGATGCAGTTTTAAAGCGCTTTGAGGATGCTGATTTATGACGCTAGCAACTGTCATATAGGGAGAGGATTTCGTGGAACTTAAATGACATGATTAGAGGGTTTGGACATATGATTAACCGCCTAATAAGGTAATACGCGTCGCTTGGGTCTACTGTAACAAATGAAACGGGTGCCTTAATGTGTTTTTCCTTCTTGATTTTTAGCGTTCTAACTGTAGAGGAATGTGAATTTTCAACAATCGTTGAGAGCATTTGTTAGTGTTTGTAAATGTCACTGTAGAGAAGGTTTACCAGTTCGATGAAGAAACCCTTGAGACATTTAAATATCGTTAGTTAATCTAAATCATCGATTCAGTAACCATTTCCGAGACGACAAAATTATAAACTTGTCCGTATTTGAGACATTTGCAGACAGCAAATTTAATGCGGCTCAAGTGATGCGATTTGACTTTGATAGGAAAGAAAATATTGTGAAAAATGGAGAAAATGTTGCTGTAAGAATTTCCTCTTTTTCCAATGATGTTTTTAAATGGTGTCTTTGTGTTATGAAAACAGGAAGAGTTTTGCAAGAGGTTCAGAGTCATTGCATAACTTATATGACCTTTGCAAATTAATATTCTGCAGTCGATGGTCAGATTTTCAGATTAAAATTTTCGGAGTCTTTCATTACTGTGTATCTTTGTAAGTTACTTGTTTTATTGTTGCCTTTTCTAAGCGTTTAACTGACATTTGGACTGATTTCACAAATAAATTTAGGTCTACTTGCATTTGAACTTACTGAGATATATTCGAAATGCTGAATAACAGGAGAAGAGAGTGCAATTTGAAAAAGGAAAGTGATGTGGGAGAGACTGGTAGATCCTATGTTTGACGATGAAGCTCAGCTTTCTGTTGAATATTAATTGACTTAATCAAAAAATAAATTTTCCGTCACATATAATTATTTTGTATATGTTTTGTGGACGTATAAATTCATCACACACTGAAACATTTTCTAAATCTGAATATGTGGATGATAAAATTAAAATGAGGTTTCATTTGTGTAAGGATATTTTGTGAAATTGTGCCCTTCTTACTGAGGTTTACTCCTTTCCAAACGAAAAAAATATTAGACTGGTCGAAATTGAACGCATTTGCAGACAACATATTAGATTTAGCTAAAATGATAAAAAAAAATGTCTGTAAAAGTGTAGAAAACCATTTGGAAAAAGGAGAAAATGTTGCTTACCAGCATTTTTTCCTGTTCCCACAAGGTTTTCAAAAGCTGTTTCTTCAGGGTCCTTAAAACTCGGGATTGTGTGGTAAAGAGTAAATACATGAAAATTGTGGCAAAAAGAGGAATTGCTCGTTATGAGCAATTTCTCTTTTTTGCAATAATGTTTTCACATACATCTACAAGATGAAGGAAGTTGTGTGCATGTGACAATATTATAATGTGGTCATAAACTGATAATTTTTGTTGCGATAACTTCAATGTACCATGCTAACTCCCATGCTGTGGATCAGACTATGTTCTCCATCGTTCAAGCTTATCCTGTGCCACCAACAGGCTGTAAATTATGTTTTAGTTCATCGATACTATTTTGTTGTTTTATTTTGTTCTGTTCTGTTGATTCAGCAAATAAAGTATAGAAGTCAGTCCACACATTATCCTGTATGAAACGCAAGACTCCTTTTTTTGTTAACTTGTTTGTCCTCTCTGAATCATATTGCGTCGAAACGAGTTCTTTTTTATACCTTATACTGAACGCCACAAAATGTCAACTTTTTTAATTAAAAGCATTCAGAATTCGACGTTTAGTAAATTTATTATCTTTCAACTTCCTTTTTATTGCCTTAAACACTTGAACACAGTGATTAATCGCCCTTGGCAACCTCCAGCACATCCCAAGAATTTATTTCCCTTTTGTGCTAGCACGAACATTTTGTAGGCTTTAAATTGGATACCAGTGCGTTACTACATTACAACGGTACTAGGAAATATACAGAAATCTAGATTTGTGATATTGGTAGATCTTATATTTTCTCCTAAATGTATGATTTAGGATGCTGTTTCCGCTTGTCATTAAACATTTCAATACGTTTCCCTATATACCGGCTGACAGGCAACATTGAAGAACACATAATACCTTCAGTTGCGGAAAAGGGGCTTGGTCTATGTCACATCATTTACTACATGTAACCAGGATTGTTTGGATGTTGCATGCAAGCCAAGGTACTCTTGCTTTTTGGCATACCTGCTTGCTCAAAAAGATGTTTCATTGAAAATAATTATATCCAAGATCATTTAAGACCTACCAGTAAATTTTATATAATGTGGTAAAATACCTAAAGCAAAATGAAAAGATCATTTCAAAGGTAAGCAAAACATCCTTTGAAAGAGAGCTATTGGTTTGTAAGAATGAACTTCTCTTTTTTCTACGTTGATGTTTAAAGCTGTCTTCTGCAAGAATGGGCGGAAAACCTTGTATTCCTAGCGATGGGTTTCACTCTTAGAGCGCCGAGTAAACCTTACTGACATTTTTAGTCTAGAAAAAAAGACTTAAATAATTTCAGTTTCAGGGTTTCTCCAGTCCAGAATGTCCCTGCAAGGCGGACAGGTCAGATCAAAGATCAGACTACACGCTTTGTGCAGTCTGATCTTGATCTACTCTGGCCGTAGAAATAGCTATAGTAATAAAAAATGCTTTATGGGTTAATAAACATTTTACCCCCCCTTTTCACCCTCACTCATTGCCCCCGTCTTTCGCAGATGACCTTTTTGTCACGCAATAGGCTACTTCTAAAAACATTGTGGCAAACGCATTAATTGCTCGTTACTAGCATTTTATCCTTTAGCTACAATATTTTCACGTGCATTAATTCACGTTACCTGCGTCATTCAAGGATGTTTTCAAAGTCTATGCAACGAAAATGTTTCAGGAGGTTGTAAAGTTTAATATTGGGAATCTTCCGAAAGCTCTGATTGAAAAAAGGGACAACAATCCCTGATTTATTGGGTTTTTCCAGCACGAGGTCTTCTCTACAGCATTTCGCTCTCCGCAGCTACGGTCTAATTTAATTTACCCCATAATTAATGTTTGGAATTAGGGAAATTGCTCGAATTAAGTCCACTAATCAGGTATTATCGATAATAAAATCAAAGTGCCTTTGAAAGGGAAACTTTAGCACGCGAAGTGTAACAATCTTAATTGATACTGTAAACATAGACAATCGGTCTGAATTGTACCGTGCGTGCAAAATACGCATTTGTCTTTGAAGTAATGTCCTAACTGTATTGATATCTTTCTAATCCTCCAGTAAATACTGTGACGGTTTGGAATCACTGTTAAGTAAATAATGACATCTCTCGGTATATCAGTTCTTGTACCATAAGTAGTATTCATGTCTGAACAAAGACCTGATAAATCAAGGGCTGAATTTATTAACCGTTCTAGATATCATTCTTCTCTCTAAATTACAAGACTAGCCATCTGATTAGTAGATACAGAACATCTCAGCCAGTCAAATGGGCTGTCTGGAAATCATAATGATAATAACTGCATTCAGAATGGTTAGTGAACACGGTCACTAGCGATGCTCAATGAACAGATACTTTTGGTCCGTTACAACCTCGGGGTTTTCGATGTTGCACCCTAAGACCTGCCTGCCTACATCAGAATATACAACTTTGTAAAGTGATATTATGCTGCTTGTGGTCAAATATGATCTACTTCAGCCGATAACATAAAGCTTCATGCAAGAGCAAGAGAGCTCATGGCTGTCTTCCAGGCCGGAATACTTAATCTTATTTCTTTATTCTTTTAACGAAGCTTTTGTAAAATATTTTAGATATCAAACAATAAACCAAAAATTGCTAAATCAGTATGATGAAAAATTCCAGCCAATAAACAAAATCCTCTATGGCGATTTCGAAATTAATTTCGGCTAGAAAGAATCTTACCGATACGGTCAGCGTTGTTGCAAAATTCATACACGTATTCTATAATGCACATTCTTTCGGCAGCGAACGGGTCATTTTATGGTTTTACAATTTAATCAGAAGTAATGTAAGTAGAAAGACCGATCAGTACTGCTTTTTCCTTTGAAATTCTTATTTCAGAGATGAAAATGTACAAAATACCTTAATTGTACGAAGCTAAAAATCTCGTACCCTCTGTGAATTTCGATATCACCGTAACTACATAAGTGTAAGCGTCTTGGATCATCACTGTCTGCAGAAAGCATTCTTTTGCGCAGTAAAGGTATACTCTTTGCCAATCAATCCCATGTTTTAACGACCCTGGCGAAGAGGATTTTTGAAAACATTCTGGGAACCAGCATTTTCTCATTTTTCCCACCACATTTTTTAAACAAAGACAAATAACATTAACTGAACAACATCTGTATCATTGTCTGTACATGCTGTCAAATAGGACGTCTAAAATTTTGCCGCCTGGTAAAGAGTTAAGCATATCTGACGGAACATAAACAAAGGGAGCATCGGCACTGAACGTAATAACAGAGAAGGCGGACCTAAACACAATCCCGGATGAGCACGTTTGTCCAGCACGGGGGAGAAATCAATGGTATCTGCCACTTCCTATTATTGGAGTCTCCAAGAGAACACATTCCAGGGTTCAAAGCCGTCCTGGCATCCATTCAAAGTCACCGATATCGAGGTGTAATTCGATTTATAAACACAATTAATGCCCGGAATTACGGAATCGTGAAAATTATGGCGCAATATGGCCTTCACGAACAAAGCAAAGAAATAGGGTTGATTAAATCAAGTGCGATCTCACAAAGCGTTTCGTGTGTAATTTAACATGTTTTTATATTTCTCGACTTAATGGTAGAAATAACAGAGAATTTGTTTAAAGACTGTCAAATCTGATAAAATTTATCAGAAATCGTGTACCCTTTTCACTGCCGTGATTTATAATGGAAAATTATGATTTTTTTTTCAGTGCCAAGACACATTTTTCGATCTCTACACAGCGTCAAGTGAAATTAATACATGTGAACAATACAGTCACAAGGGCTTCAATGCGTCTGCAAAAAGTATCGACTCGGGTCAGCCTGCCGATAAGGCAGGCTGACCTGAGTCGAAACTTTTTGCGTTTTGGTAAATTTTAAGCGTGACCAAAGACCATTCTGCCTCAGCATTCAATCGGTTGTTAGACAAAATAGATTTTGTGAATCCATACGCCCCTAATTGTTGATAAATTGCTTGGTATAATGTATCTCGGAGATGCATTGAACCCCCTCCTGCCAGAGCACCGCTTATGTATGTTCAGTCGGTGTGCAATATCAAAATATTTGGGCCATGCTCTGTGAAAAGGGGACTTAGTGCATCTGCGAAAAGTATCGACCCAGGTCAGCCTGCGCAGTCCGCGCAGGCTGACCTGGGCCGAAACTTTTCGCTATTGGTATATTTTCTGTATGTGTAAGGACCAGTCTACCTCATGATTAAGTCGTTTGTTACAAAAAGTGGATATTATGGATCCATAAGTATATGATGTTTGCTTTGTACCATTGATCACAGAGATGCATTAAGCCCCATTTTGCCAGAGCATGGCCCATTTCAACTTGCAGGCTCAATCAGACAATTGTACGTTTTACCAGATGATAATATTTTACACCCTTCTAATTCAAAAGCACCTGTAGATTACGAATAAAATGTCGCTCAAATGAAGACATTTATGTATGAAATGGTAGAAAACATTGCCGGAAAAAGAGAAAATGTTGGTCACCAGCATTTTCTGCTCTTTCCATAGTGTTTTCTAAAACCTCTGCCAGGGTGGTTAAACTCGGGATTATGTGGTAAAGGGTAAGCTCACAAAATATCAGCCACTAAGGCCATAAGACAAAACTCTGTTGTCTGTGCAGCCTGTCTTCGATCTTTACAAGTTTAACTAGACCCTTAAAGAGCTTATTGGTCGAAAAATTGAAAGCCTAAATGATACTATTCAAAGAAATGCAACTTCCGTATGTCTCAACCATCAGGAGAGAGAGAGAGAGAGAGAGAGAGAGAGAGAGGGGGGGGGGGACAAAGAGCTCAGTCAATCAGAAGCCTAATTTGTTCGTAAAAGAGACCTTTTCCTGCGATATTTAGTAACTACCCGTATAAGCCCATTTGAAAGACAACAACGTTGTATCCAATGGAACACAGACCTCATACTATTTACCAAAGGGCCCGGGCAGGTAGCTCAGTGGTTTGGGTATCTGGCACGTGACCTGGAGGTTGCGGATTCGATACCCGGTTGAGGCAAACTTTCTTTCCGGCGATTTTTCGCCTCTCACATCTGGTGCATGTGAGAAAAGTAGTCAGTGACTTGGAAATGAAGTTATGTCAGTACTGGTGTAAGAAAGCCAGGAAATACATGCCTAGGTGCACTGACCGCCATGATAAGACTTAAACTGTTGAAAACGAGGTTAAATTTTAATACAACCCAACCAAAATTGGACTCGTTTGAACCCCAAAGAAAATCACAGACGACGAATTAATTGAGGCCCACGTTATGAGATTTGTTCTTAAACGGGTAGAGAACATAGTATTAAAAGGAGAAAATAACGGTTTGCAGCTTTCTCTCCGTTTCCCATGATGTTTTCAGAGGGATTCTTCCTTAAGGAGGCTAAAACTTGGGATTGTGTACAAAAGGGTTATTAAAGCTTTGTATAGCAGCATCGCAAAATTGTTATATGGATGACGAATTTTGTGAAAGTAGATCTATAAAAATCCGTCGGAATTATAACAGACGGTTTTTTATTTCCTTCTTTTGAAACGGAACACAATCCGTCTCTTATTTTGAGTTTGATTCGCAAGGAAAGTTACACCGCAACATCTCTATATAAAGACAGCTAACTTTAACAATTCTTACACAGTCGTTTACTTTAGCCTTTTCGTTCTGAGTGTCAATTATGTATAATCTTTTCATAAGAACATTGTTCAATGATTACCCTAAATGTCCGATCTGTGACCCTCCTACAGTGCACAGCTTTTGTAAACATTAGGGAACAAGAAACAGTTGCCTCTTACAAACAAATGCCCCTTTTCCAATATTGTTTTTTCCCCATATTCCAAAAACACGCTCAATTTCCCCCACAGAAATCTAGCTTATGTCCCAAATACCAGGAACTTGCAGAATGTCTAAAACGTATTTTTGTATGCTTATTTCATCATTCTTTTTCAATTAAGCTTGCAATACAAAACACATAAACAAATCTCGTTAAAGCCAGTTTCACTCTGTACAATTCATCAAAATTTCAGACTCGTCTACATTGAAAGCACTTGCACACAACAATGTCGGTGCAGCTCAAATCGTTGGGTTTGTCAAACATTCTGGGTAAGGAAGAAAATGCTAATTTTGAATCATTTTCTGGGAATTTCCCCACAGTGTCACAAGTAGATAGACATAATGCTCGAGGTCTTGAAAACAGGGTTTGTTCGGTAAAGGTTAAGGCATCGCTTATCAAAAGTTTTGGTTTATTTCTTCGCATCGTACTGGGGAAAATCAATTTTGTTCGCTGGATATTGTTATCTATCAATGTGCAGACGATTAGATAGACACTCCAAAAGAAACGCAACGAGAGGCCATTGAAAAGGTGGCAAGTTGAAATATTGCTTTCCGATGTGAGGGGTCGTCAGAGCGTATTCGTTTCAATGATACATACCCATTTGGGCTCTAATTCAATCTTAATGGAACGAAATTAATTCCCATTCTCCTTCGTTGATCGATCACTCTCACTACAGGGAAGGTCAATCATAATAATTACCGCCCTTGACTCGACAGGTGGTGTTGTATTGGGGTCAAATGCGCATGTGCAGTCCAGAGACACTTTTTGTCATTTCCATCCGTAATTCAGTTTTTTTGCACCTTTTATTTCCTTGCTTTTCAATAAAAGGTGGAATTACCTTTCAAAACTTATGTTCATTCTATCAAAGGGGAATCTCAACATTTTGACTCACTATTGCACTACACTGAGAAAAAAAGTCTCTAAAACTACTTTAACTATGTCACGGTTGACTTCCTGATCAATTTTGATCAGTTGTTCCTAGTTAGCAGGGTCTCCTGACGCTGAAACATACAGTATAAATCATCATTTTAGCAAATACTTTTGGACTGATCCCGGATTAACAACGATCAGATATTATATGAGACACTAGTTTCCTAAAACATTTCTGAAACTGATTTTTATTTTTTGCACATTGACTAAAACTTTCTATTCTATTTATTCAACTGTGCAAGAGTTACAAGTTACAAAGATATTCTAATCGTATCAGGGGAGCCGGCGCACTTTGCAGGTCATACTTTGCAAAGCTATTGGCTACCTTTACACATGGACATCATCAAAACAATGTAAGGCTGGCGTCACTAGTTGTACTAAACTCTAATTCTGGTCTGAAGCCATACTTGTTATTCTCCGAAGTTTGCGTTAGTCTTGCGAACAGTTTATTCAGCTTAATAACATATCAATTAATAGATCTGGTTCTCCATTTAAGTATAGTTTGCTGTCTACCAATGGATACAGAACTTTAACAATGTTTAGTTTGTAGAAGTAGTAGTAGTTGTTGTTGTTGCTGTTGTTGTGTTGTTGTTGTCCTTGTTTTTGTTACTGGTTTTGTGTTGTTTTAGGGCAGTTGCATGTTGTACCATGAAACAGCATAATCATCAAAGCTCTGTATTGATTTTCAAAACTTTTACAGTTAACAGCTTCTATCCCCGACGTCTTTTGATGTTTTAATTCCTCGAAGAAATCTCGTTGACGATCAAAGTACTTAAAGTCTAATATTCCCCGCACTGAAACAAATCAATTTCATTGCTCGGACGCAGCAATTACGGGTTTCTGAAGTCCATCCAATAGAGCTATAAAACGTGACAGTTCGGTGGGTCATTGAATTAGACGCTATTTGTGACTGTGACGTGCAGTTTCTATTCGGAGACCCTTGGTAACCAAATGGAATTTGGATAAACATGGAAGCGTGCCGAACAACTGACAGCTGTCGTCTTGTGTACCAATGAAGCCTCGTTGTTTCTGACAAATTTACTACATGTGGAAGCATTCTTGGCCTCTTTTGAATCAACCATCTTTCGACTGTTTACAATTTTCAGAAGTATACCTTATTGTTACTAATGCATGTATGTATCTTATGACATTCGACTGACATAACTTACCTAGCTTTTTATTTGCAAATTCCAATTTCCAACAGAAACATGTCTCCAATGACTAGTTTGGTATTTTTAATTTCATCAACACATGCTATGATTGGCATGGAAAATGGTTTCTAGATCTAATTGTCGAGCACTTAAAATGCTATATCGTTGTTGTTGTTGTTTTCCCCATCTTTAAGCGGTAGACATAATTACGACCACTCTATATACATTACAATGCAGATGGACAATCAATCATTTAAAATTCTTAGATAATTATGAATAAGAAATATCTACGAGTAGTATCTCGTAGTATCAATTAATAACACATTTTATATTCTACAAAAAACCAATAACTTGTTAAAATGAAACGTTGAATCTCTATGAAAGTAACTTACCTTTGATCTACATTACCTGATGTTGTGAGATATTCAAGCTAGATACAACCACTTGTACAGAATCTACTTTTAACAAGGGAAACTATCAATGTCATCATACTAGCAGTAGTATTAGCTTGTCTTGTTGTTTTATCAAAATTTCTATCTGACCCCAAAGGAATAGAAAATTTCTATAAATGTTTTGTCAAATAATGACGAGAAATGGTAGATATATCTCAGACACTCTTCATTTGAGAATGAAATTTTGGAAACCAGTCGTTTGAGTCGTAAGGTTTTCTTTTGTTTTGGATTACGTGCAATGTCAAGGTCGGCATGTTGTAGCTATTTAGAAAAAGTCAAGTGCTGATGATCAGTACCAGAATTATAATCTACCCTGTCTATATATCGAACGTATCTGCTCCGACAACAGCTCATTTAGGATAAAGCCTACTGTATATAAATAGCTTCTGTTTTCTTATATTTTCTGTTTAGATTAAAATCGATACATTGCAGACCTGCGAATTTAAGGATTTTTTTATCATATCGTTGTTTCACACCTGCAATAGACGTCGTCTTTGTCATCTACGAAAAATAAATCACAATGCATGACCACGGAAACTGTCATGGAACCCTCAAACCATTCTCCAAATTTAGCTGGAGAAATATTTGATCATTATTCTGGGTCATGTAACTCACGTATAGTCCCGTTGATTTATTGTACGACATATCTGTAACATAAAAAACACTGTCTTATTCTCCAGAATTTTCTAAATTTGAACGTAACACAACTTCTAATGGGCTAAACCATTTGGTTTGGCCAATCAGAAGTTGTGTTACTTTCAAAGTTACAAAATCTTAGAGAATAAGACTAACATTGTTCTTAACAATGGTTGATGCGAATATGGATCCAGGATCAAATGTCGGCAACCTTAATTACGCTCAACATCGGACTTTCAATAGAATAATATCGTTATATTATCGTTCCTTATGTGCATCTGTGCTTCAACCATATTTTATTTGTGCAGTTCTTTGGTTGATAATTGGTTACTAACATAATTTTTCCTTGTCCTTAGAAGGCCGACTAATTGTTATTGAAACTTCAAGTCATTGAAAAGATATGTTGCATTTTGTCATAATGTAAGAAGAAATATCAAAGTGTGAACCAAGTGTGAACCAAGCACCTA
The DNA here is from genome assembly GCA_946811185.2 of Hippopus hippopus. Lineage (NCBI taxonomy): Eukaryota > Metazoa > Mollusca > Bivalvia > Cardiida > Cardiidae > Hippopus > Hippopus hippopus. Next base: position 42,607,436 of record OX328101.1, on the reverse strand, counting down.
TGCTTTCTGAGCTTATTCTTCACTGTTTGCAGCGCTACTTAAGTTCTCATTGATTAACTGTATCAGACGTTGTTATTAAAAAAAGAAAAACTGATATTGTGCTTATTGTATAAATCGTGAATACTCATATCAAAGCTTCTATGTTTATTCTGCCAATTATTTAAAATTAGGATGAACAGTTTCTGGTCCTTTTATTTTTTATGATTTATGTAAAGTTACTGTAGCCAATCTCTTGACGTCAATAAAGAGCTTAGAGCTATTAACATCGGTCTCTGCTTTTATTTTCCATAGCATTGTTGGCTAGATAGCAGTACAGTTGTTTATCAAAACCTGTTTATCAAAAATCAGATTATCGTCACATAAACTTCAAATAGAATGCGGTAGATACGGACCAAATAGACTTCCCCGAAATGAACGACTGTGTCAGTTTTGTAATGAACCAGAAATAGAAGACGAATTTCATTTTATTCTCGTTTGTAAAGGTTTTCAAAATTTAAGGGTTAAGTTCATCAAAAATTTTTATCGTAAAAGGCCTAGTATGTTAAAGTTTATCAACCCTTTAAATACAAGGAATAAATCAGTTTTGATTAATTTATGCAAATTCATTTTCCATGCAACGAAACAAAGAAACAACTTTCTGAGTTCTTCAACTTAACTGAATTTTCTTAATTGATTGATACAAGCTACTTTTTTCTCTAAATATATCCTATGTGAGCATATTCTCCATATAACTTGTTATCTATTGTTTATCTGTACATCTATTGAAATATCACGTGATACATGATTTTTTTTTTTTTTTTTTTCACTTTGTTTTAAAAATGACTATGTACGACTAGTGTTCGTCATTAAAATGTGTGTTCTGTTCTGTTCTGTTATTCTGTTATTCAAACTAACAAACCGACTTGAAACATCAACCTATTGATCTTTTCCATTTTCTATATGTAGACTGGATGTCGTTTATTTCGTTTCAGTATATTCAGTTCAATAATCAATAATGGAGAAAAAATCGAGATTATTGCTGAAGAAACCCTTTTTTTTTATTTGCAAAATTTTGCAGGCAAGTTAAACGTGCGAGATCAAAAGATCAAAGAATATGGTAGTCGGCCACATAGAAATTCTGCTAGATAAACCAAAACCTTTTGGTCAATACTAGACTTGAAAACATGATTATCGAGCAAACGTGCCAGACCTGTCAGACTTTATATGGGTGTTTTCCCTTGTATTTCGATAACTTCGGAGAATTGGCATTTCGATTTTTATCTCTGGTGTTGCAGTTAAAAAACTTACGTGCGTACTTATCACTAAACTTTCAATTTTTACAATAGTTATCTGTTGACAATACAATGGCCTTTTCGGTGTATGAAAATACCATTTTTATGGCACTCTTTACGACTAAGCAATACTGATTGGTCAGTCCACTGACCCTTGTAATGAAAATTTGAAAACCAGCATATTCTTGTGATCAGTGCAATAAATAAGGAGCGCCCAAGCTTGTTTACTCGGTCATTATTGACCACAATGCAGGTTTAGATAGTAATTTGTCATGTCTTGAAGCTTCACGAAGTTTGGATTTATCCAGGAGGCTCTTTTTCTGGATCTTCATTTGAGCTCTGGGTTCGCATTAACCAATCATTATGAATTTAATCTCTAATCCTTAATTCCAAGATTATCCATGTGATTGGTTGAAACTTTCTTAGTTTTGAAAATCAGCGTAATTTGAGTAAGTAAGTGAAAGCAGCTGACAAAAGAGTAATGTTATTCCACAGTGTTGTTCTTGTTATTATTATTTTAAGACGCAAAAAGTCTTAACGGGGTAGCGAGATAAGGTATGCAGCTTTACTGCACAAATTACTCAATAACACAACAATGGACAACAATAACTATAATTCAGTAGCAACCCTAAACCGCACAAATAAAACCCTGATTTGAAAACTTGTCTATTTTACACAAATAAGACAAAACAGCATTGTAAATGCGCGACCTCCTCAAGGTCAGGGAGTTGACGTTGTATTCGTCGAAATTACAGACATGGTGTCTTTAAGTCAATACCAGACGCACAGAAATAATTGTTATAAAACGCTAGCCAAATTTATCAGAACTTTTATGAGAATCTATCTCTTGGTACAGCGATAAAACTTCAGAGATAATTGTATTCATATCTAGCTAACTATAGTAAATGGATTATTCTTTGTTATGAGAGTTTTTGGTCTATAATCTACAACAATGACTTTTACTGATGCAAGAGAACAAGTGTGGTTTATTTTTTCATAAGACGTCTAATAACAGGTCTTACAAGAACTAATAATATCACAATATTTTCTACCATTTCAAAGAAAAGTCCCATCGTTTGGGCCACATTTAATTTGTTGTCTGCAAATTCTTTCCATTTGGAAAAGTCTAAAGGTTTGTCATCTTGTTAAGACGTTAAGCTCTCTCAACTAAGTACTGTTTGAAACTAATTTATAGCAGACAACTTTGAAAACATCCTTTTAAAACACGGAAAACAAACGCCAGTAAAGCTTTTTAAAATGAAAATATGTAAAAACATTGAAGCAAATTGGAAAATTTGATTTTTACGAGCGATTTCTTCTTTTGGCATAATGTTTTGAAAAGTTGCCAGATCTAGGAAGACGAAAGTCGTTTAAAGGGGGGGTAACTGAAATATTAGAGCTCTAGCACTCTTTGGTCACCTCTGAAGGTATAAGTGTTGTCTCAGTTTTCCTATATCTGTTTTCGTGTACAAACTGTGTCTAATGAGTGTGTCTAAAATCCCTGACAGTTTACAAAGTTATTCTCAGACTGACTATTCTCAAAGTTCGGCTTCGGGGGTAGGAAGAAAGAGGGAGCAGTACGAAACTGGAAAACAAACCAGTCAGGAAGTATCTTGAGTGCATTTTTGGCAGGAGTTTCAGTTTTTCCATCGTAACCAAAGCCTTACATCAAATTTCTCAATTTCTTCTTTTAATGTAACATGACCCTGGTAGGCTCTTGGCCTTTTAGAAGCCGAGAGAACAATTTGTCATTGGAAGAATCACGCGTACTTTGTTCCTCGGTTCTAAGATGTTCCGGCGATAACGTTACACATTTGATACATATCATTCCTGAAAGCGGCAGTAAGATGGATGTTTCGGGTTTAAAGACTGTCAGAAGGCGTATGGGGCCAGAAAATTCTGTCAAAATAAGATAAATGGCGATTTCCTCGCCTTACAAGTAAAATCGATTACGTTTTATGCAAATATAATTGAAAACTTAGTTCCAATTTTCCCATGTTGATTTCTAAATCCCAGCGCGGATCTCGGGAATTATGACTTAAGGCCTGTTATCTAACTCCAAGATTTTGTGGAACGAGACTGCCCGGTCAATAATAACCCTTAAGCTTCTAAAGGCGACTCTTTGCCCTTTTGCAGACAATGTAGATCAAGATCAGACTACACAGAACGTGCAGTCTGATCATGGATGTACACTGTCTGATTTTGTGATTTTATTTTTGTCCGTTGTCAAGAATTGTTAATATCGGTAAAGATCTATTTGGGTTTTTACTATTGCCTGGAAATTTCTGTTTACTATTAGGGTTACAAGCTATCCTGCCTGCCCGACAATAGATGTATTTTCGGAAATTGTGAACCTAGATCAACCCTGACATACCCACAGTGTGATCTTGGTCTCACAATCTCTGCTTCTTAGATTCAAACAATTCCTATTCAAAACCTGTAAATTCTGCAGTTTTTTTTTTGTCAACAAAATTAATTCGGCTAAAACTTTGTTGTCAGTTAGGAGTTAACCAATGCAAGTTGAAAGAAGCGTAGCACTAAGACTGACTTGTAAGTTACACTGCTTATTAACTAATCAAGATCTCTCTCTCTCTCTCAGGGTTGCATTTTACATATTATCTCGGTATAAATTGACAAAAAATTAAACAATTTGTCAGCTGGACCCTTTATCATCAGGACAAGTTGAAATTATTATTAATGAAATATATACATGAGCCATGCTCTGTGAAAAAGGGGTTTAATGCATGTGCAAAAAATATCGAGCAGGTCAGCCTGCACAGTCCGCGCGGGTTGGTCTGTGTCGAACCTTTTAGCTTTTGGTCAAATTTCTACATGTCAAATGCCCAGTCTACCTCATGATTCAGTCGCATGGTAGACAATATGAAATTTAGAAATCCATGATAATAATATGGTGATTTGCTTGGTATAATGCCTCACGGAGACGCATCAAGCCTCCTTTTGCTAGAGCGTGGCTCATATACTCAAAAATCTGTTTTGGCTAGAATGTAAAACCAGACAATGTCCATCCACGATCAAGAATGCACGATCTGGGCATCGCACCTGGTCTCACTCTTTACCCAGCTCGTCGGTACATTGTTAGAAAGATAATACATTTATCTATCATAAATTTTATATTCAACACAATGTCCACGTTTCGTATGACAGCTATTATTTAAAACCATTCTCTTTTTTTTTTCGTAACAACCTACACAATCAGATTTTACGATCGCAATGCTATCATGTTTGGTAAACAAATCGTAAGTCAGAATGTAAACAAGTACAGAAATAGGAAAAAATCATTGTTGAATCGCATTTACTCCTTTCGCACATTGTTTTCAAAAGCCTTTTTTCCTCAGTCTCGTTAAAACTCGGGATTGTTTGCTAAAGAGTCGAAATTGACGTCTTCTCCACATGCTTTTAAAAGGGGCAACTGTTGTCCTTCGTTAAAGACTTCGAAAAGTTTCGAGTTTGGGTTTTTTTAGAGATCGGAATGTATTGGTACCCTGAGCTTTATGAAGCAAAGCTTTACTCGAAGAGCTGAAAATGTTAACAATAATAAAGAATAAATATTAAGCTAGTCCCGTGTAAAACAATTTCTCCATTGTCTTATTATATATCTCTCTTTCTTTTTATGTCAATTATTATAATGTAGATATGAGCCGCGCTCTGTGAAAAGGGGGCTTAATGCATCTGTGAAAAGTTTCGACCCAGGTCAGCCTGCGCAGTCCGCGCAGGCTGACCTGGGCCGAAACTTTTCGCTATTGGTCGATTTTTTGCATGTCAAAGGATCAGTCTACCTCGTGATTGAGTCGGTTGTTAAAAAAAGTGGCTATTATGGATCCATAAGTATGTGATGGCTTTCTTGGTATGATGGATTACGGAGATGCATTAAGCCCCCTTTTGCCAGAGCGTGGCTCATATATTTGTTTAAAAATCTACAATTATGAATTATCATCTGTGTTTTTATTAATCCTTATCCCGCTCAATAAGTTAAATAAAACTGTCAACGTAGTTAAAACCCGAATAATGTTATTTCAAAATTATTTTGGCGAAAAACATCTCCTTAACGGACAGTGTAGATCCAAGATCAGACTGCACGTTCTGTGCAGTCTGATCTTGATCTACACTGTCCGCAAAAGGTCAGTGAGTCGCGCTTAGCAGCGTAAGGGTTAATGATTTCTGAACGGCTATTCAACTACAGGTTAACTTATTATTATTTCATTATGTATGACGAGAAACTTTAAAGTTTAAGTTAATAAAGTATTGTCTATTGTCTATTGCTTATGTCAAATAATCCATCGAATGAGGGATATCGACGGGTTTACCATTGATCATACACGACCATGAGAAAGAAGGATTTTGAAAACAGTATGGGTAAAGGTGAACATGCAGATAACCAGCACTTTCTCCTATAATGTTTCCCACCCTGTCAAAGACATATCCTATCATTTCGGAGTCAAACCAAATTTGTTGCTTGCAAATGCTTTCAATTTTGACAAGTATATAATTTTGTCGTTTGGCAATAAAATGTACCTTTTTTGTCCTTAGATTTTTTTTTTGTGTCATGAGGTCGTTGTAGGTCACGATACTCTGCGTTTGTTTTATTGTTGTTCTGTTTGTTAATATAAAAACGTTAACGCTTTACCAAACAACAGCGCTTCAGAGTTGTCCCTTAGCAAAGCTGTAAGAAAATTCCAAAAATGATAATAGTAATAGTTGCTTTGGTATTTCAGCTCTTTCATAAGCTGACCTATGTTAAGACTATAGTAAGACTGGGTTTCTGCATGAAAGTACATGCATTGCTGCAAATTTTGGATTTGTTCATTTTTGGAATGCTACGACTATGATGGGTATTTTTGGACTTGAAAACACGGCTCATATGACGGGAAGTATCTGTGAAATAATATATGAGCCACACTCTGGCAAAAGGGAGCTTGATGCATCTTCGTGGTCCATGATACCAAACAAATCATCATAAAATTGTGGATCCCTAAAATCCATCTTGTCCATCAATCGACTGAATCATGAGGTAAAATTATCCTTTGACATGCAGAAAATGTGAAGAAAGCGAAAAGTTTCGGCCCATGTCAGCCTGCGCGGACTGCGCAGGCTGGCATGGGTCGATACTTTTCGCAAATGCATTAAGCTCCCTTTTCACAAGGCATGGCTCATATCTATTAAACTTTGAAAGGAACAAAATGTTAACCAGTACTTTCTTCTTCTTCCAAAATGTTTTCAAAAGCCTCCTTGAGGGTCGTTAAAGTCGGGATTGTTTGGTAAATGGTTAAACATGACTGCAACAGCTTTTGTCAACAAGGTTTAACACATCAACATGTCATCTTCCTATGCTTCGATGATGACCGCTAGTATTCTAAGAAAAGAAAAAAAAATGTACACCAGCAAGACATTTACTGCTTTGCAAAGGAAACGCTCTTTGACCAAAAACTGGTACAAAAAATTATTGTACCTTTTGAATTCAAATGGAGGAGGAGACTTGATACTCTATAGTTCTGGAAAGATTGTGAACAATGTTTTTCCTCTAACCTTATTTGACCCTAAATATACAAATACTATCGTACCATTTAAATTAAAACGGGGGAGGAGGCTTGATACTGTTAGTTTTGGAAAGATTTTAGAACCATGTCATGGCGTGCTTTTTTTTTTTTTTTCAACCTTTTAAGGATGCCATTACTTAGTCCTGAGTAAGTGTTCATATCGCAATGATTAAATTTTTAGTAAACATTGTAAGATAGGAACAAAGAAAAAGTCGGAAGGGAAAGACACATAGAAAAGAACCTCGGCAATTATAATTGCTATTTACAATTTTTTTCCCTATTCGTTCAGTTTCTTTTAACTCGTTCCCGTAATGCTTCCTGTATTTGGTTTAACTGGCTGATAATATAATAATATTTATCATCTTATATTACATTTCTTGGCATACCACTATCCAATACCAAAAAGAAAAGGGGAAACATTCTAAGGAATAGAAGAGAGGTTTACTATTATTATTATTAATTGGTGTTTTAAGGCGCATCGACATCTGTGGTCATTTAGCGCGCATGAAGATAATAATTAGAAATTAAACAATAAAATGTTAATTTGAAAGTCTATATTTTATTATAAAAATCTATCTCTTTTAGGTATTCTAAAATGTTATTCTGTTGTACATGTAAAAATAAGTTTTGTAAGCTATCAACACTAAAATGTTTTGACCGTATACGGTCGAAATTTTTACAGTTTAATAAAATATGTTTTATAGTTAAAGGCTCATTACAGTTTATACATTGTGGTGCTCTCTCATTATTTAAAAGATGCACATGTGAAAACCTTGAGTGTCCCACACGACATCTTGTTAAAATTACTTGACTTTTTCGGTTACAATAAAATTCATATTTATCATTAAAATTTGGTTTGATCGAGAGGTTTACTAAATAATGCGGACAAAGACTGGAAAAAGCAATTGTTCCACTTTCTGTGAAACAAAACAGCTTTCGATGTTTAAGGCGTGAAAAGCTGTATTTGTACTGTAAAGTAAAAAACACATTTTTAAACACCTTGTTTTTGAGAAAAGTAACAATTCACTGACCCTTTACGAAACAATTCAACGCTCCTCCTGAGGTGAATGCTTTTGAAAAGGGATAATATGCTGGTATTCTCCTTTTTCCACAATGTTTTCTTCCAATTAAAAGAAAAACATCACCACTTTAGCCACCTTTAATATTGTCCTCGGCAAATTCTTTCAATTTTGACCGGTCTAAAATTTTGTCGTTTGGTTAAAGGGATAAATCGTGTAGAACTAAAACATTTGCTCCTCGCACCGTTATAAATATCGATAGAGACCGTGTCGCGGCCTCTGTCTGCGTGTCTGAGGCGAACAAAATTTGCATTTTGAATTCAATTTGCATTTCATTAAGGCCCGAATCAATACCTAAATCATAGTTAAGGCATGAAGAAATTCAGCAATCAAATGATTTTCTAATTTCCAGCACGTTTGTTCCTTCAGAGAAGCGTATCTCGATTTGTCATGCCTGGATTTTTTTTAAAAGGTCTTGGATTTTTTATTTGTTATTTCTCCTACGATGTGATTAACTTGTTTTAAATTGAACAACAAAATACATGATCGTTTGTCTTTGTTTATGTGTCAGATTTGTTGTTCCATTCAGTGTAAAAAGACCAAAAATAAACATTTCAAGCTGAATGAAATCGTTTACCATTCACGCAACAGATTCATGAACCGGTTAGAATACAACCCTTTCTTTTTAAAAATAATACTGGCGAATACAGGTCCATGTTTACCAACCATTCTTAAAAACATTCTTAGTCTTATTCTCTAGAATTTTCTAAATTTGAACGTTAGTCATTAGATACATTTAAAGAGAGAGAGAGAGAGAGAGATAGAGAGAGAGAGAGAGAGAATAAAATGTCAGTACTATCCAGCAAAGAGACGGTCATAGTATACAAATCTTTCTGACGAAGTACATGTGTGGTGGACCTTGAATCCCTTTTTTGTAACTACAAATAACCTTTAAAAAAAAAAACACGATTGCATTAGAACAACACAAACATTATAACAATTTTGCAATGAACAAATTTTTAAAAACTTTGATGGAAAGTAAGCTCTGTAAAATATTGAGGGAAAAGGAACCATTGCTTGTTACAGGTAATTGCTCTTTTTGACAGGCATTTCACTTCACACGAATCGGTCTTTTTTTTCCCCCGATCTTTTTGTTTTGTGTCACACCTGAAGAGGTCCCGAAAATGGTTCATGGTGAAATGTGTGTTTGTAATTTTTCTGTGAATTCCCTTTTTCATTGAAAATGGTAAACATTTCTCAGATTACGGTCTAACTAATCTATCGTTATTAACATCATCACCGTCATTATCATCATCGTCATAATAATTATTGTTGTTGTCACAACTATCTCTTTTCATTATTGATGCCACCATTTTCATAACAAATTAAAGCTTACGTATCCCGTTAAGCGGAAAATGCTTCGTATTTTTGCCCTTCATTGTTCCCATTACCTTGTTTTAGACATGTCACTTGGTACAGCAGACAAAAAAAATCTGTTTGAAGTATGTAAAAATTCCGTTTTTGAATAATATGGAACACGTTACTAGAAAGACAAGCAATCTCTTGTAGAAAGCCCTATGAGTATAAAACATTTTTCCCTCGGAAGGGTTCCTTCCTCAAACAAAAAAATACATATACTTAGTGAACATACGAACCCTCAGATTTTCATTTTCTTTTGCACTATCTTGCAAATCATATGGGTTATAGAGTTTCGAATTACTTCGCTTGTAAGTTTTTGATTGATATTGTTTTGGCCAATGGAATTTATTTATTTTGTTATTTGTTTTGTTATTCATTTGATTTGTTATTTATTTATTTTATAATTTTGTTATTTATTTTGTTATTTACTTCTTCATCAATATTTTATCTAATAATTTTTATTTATTCATTTATCAATATATTTATATATTTATCTATTTATATAGCTGCCTCGTAGGCAGCTTTTTAATTTGAGTCACTTATGGTATGAATCGATATGGTGAAATTTCGATCATGTTTAGTGCTTTTTTGTAGCACTTGTCATGACATAACGCTTATAGTGGGTAGAACAGAAAACAGACCATATTAGTCATGCTCCGTGAAAATGGGGCTTAATGCTTAGACTCTTTTTATATTTTTTTCCCCATAGAAATATTAGTCATCCAAATATTCTGAAAGTCCCAGCAATTATTCGTCCCAAAGGAGGTAATTGGAATAGCCAGGTATGTCTATCATGTTTAAAAAAAACAACAGAAGTTCTCATTTCGGATAGGACACTTCCATTTATATGTACATGGATTAACTTACTGATTGATAAGTTGTTACTGTTCATGCCTTACTTCTATGTATGTATGTAAATATGTTTATCGTTCGAGGGTCTACACTGCAATCAATAATCTATGATATCATTTATTTATTCATTCTCAAGTATTTTCATGTATTTGATTTCAAAGCAGAAAAACTAAAAAAGTCAAAACCTACTTTTAAAAAATATTGGACAAATATGTTGGACTACTATCCATAGCTCAATAATTTTATGAATCCCATGAAGGTTGGACCTCAGCATACTTTACCTTCTAATACATGTGCAGAACCTCACTCACGCAGAAAAACCTGTCTACATGCAAACTGTTGCAGGCTAGCATTAATGTTGGTGTACTCGACGATCTTTTCTAGGTCTTTCTAAAAGACGACCCAATCGATACTTTAAAATACAACTTTAATGTGCTAGTGTTTTTTACCAAGCCCTTTTTTTACATCCTAAAAAAAATCAAGTAATTGTTTTTGCGGATTTAAACATGTGATTGAAGTGAATACCTTTTATCAGTACAAATTTTTTCATTAAAAATCATTTTCCTTCTTTGCAAAACTTAACAAGTGTAAAATGTTGAATGGTATAAATGACAGGGGTACTTTGCGTCTCATGTTTCATCTATAAAATAAATTTACACAGCAAGACCTTCAAATTCTGACTAAAAGTAAGCTCTTTTTCTCTAAAAATTTGAAAATTTTGAAGAAATCGATGCCTTTGGACTCTCCCTAACCTTTAGACTCTCCCTGGACCAGATATCTGTAGGACTGAAAACGCACAAATACGAAACAAGCATTTTTCCCTGGCTGAAAATTGCCTATTTCCCCCCAAATTTACAGAGTACATTTTATGTTGGTGTATAAAGTACATCACCGTTCCGTGGTTGCCGTTTGACCTTAAATGTCCCCATACTTTTTCACAGTGGAGCGTTTATGCCAAATTAATACATACATATCGTTTCAGATACAAAACACGTATTTTGTTCACGGGGACAAAGATAATAATCAAAATAGTATCAGTTTCCTCTTTCTTTCTAAGCTTCGCATATTGGCCGTGAAATCCGACCTCCTCTTTTATACGTTTATGTGCTTGCTTGCCATTTAACGTTAATAAACAACATAACTATTACCTTTTATCGCCTCCCAGAGTGTAAAACATGACGGCGCCCTGAATGGGTTCCTACCTTAAACGCACAATGGCTTGTTGGGATGCAGCAATAAATCACGTGACGGGTTTCGACTCTCTTACACTGAAGTGTCGGAACAACAATGGCTCATACTTTAAGGCAACAATGTACGCACTGTGCGTGCAGGTGTTGAAATGGTATTGTGTCACCTTTATTGAGGTTGTACAATTGTATGAGTTTGTCACCATGTAATGCAAGATTTTGCCTTTGGGATATCAAGATATTGTTTCGTTTTAGTTCAAGGTCCTCTACAAATCTTTATAAATGTTTTGGCGGAATACCCAGTAACTAGGCTCAATGTTATGCAAGCTTTCCATCCGGGAGTACACTTTACAATTCAGTAGTATTTTCCTCTTTACTCTTTATCACACGACAAAATTTTGGAAAAGTCGAAATTGAAAGCCTTTGCAGACGACAAATCAAATGTGACTCTCAAAGGCAGACTTGACTTTGAAAGGGTAGAAATCATTATGAGTAAAGGAGAAAATGCTGCTTACCAACATTTTTTTCCTTTTTCCACAATGACTTCAAAAGCCATCTTCCCACTAGGTCGTTAAAAATCTGGACTGTTTGATTAAGTTATAAATCTAAGTAAACTTATCAATGCGCGGAAGTTAGTAGTTACACGTAGCGTTTTAGATGATGAAAGCTATAAATCATAGAATATCGTAATACTTTGTCTGCCAATTTTCAGAATTTTTATTCAAGAATGTTATCGATTTCATGGTAGTAATGTTTTTAAAAAAAAAATACATATGAATAGAGCTCTTCCAGAAAGAGGAGGTTTTATGCATCTTCGTCATGTATTATGCCAAGCAAGTTGTCGTATGACACAGAAACAGTTTGTCCAAAACCAGGCTGAATCACGAAGTAGAACGGTTCTTTGCAAGCTGAGCAGACTGACATCATGCCTCGATACTTTTTGCAGATGCATTATACACCCATTTAAACGACTACGACTCTTATTTATTATGGCAGAAGACTTAACAACACCAAACGCATTCACATGGATCCAATTTGAAAAAGATCAAAGACTCATCACAAGAAATATATGTTCGTTTTTTTTTTACATTCATTAACATGTAGGCTACACTGGAAGTTATAAAGGGGTATATTTGATTGAATCGAAGGTTCAGTTTTTCATCCAATGTGATATGCGTTGTGGAAAAGAGAGCAGTCTGTTGATAAGCAATTGCCACACTGTCTATGATAACTTTCAAGACTCTGTACCGCAATACCGTAAAGTGATTCTGTATACAGTGATAAGATAGTTTGTTAGATTTTCTTGATCCGTTACTACTTAAGAGCTCGAGTTTTAACGGTCAGGAGAAAGAGGGCCTTTGAAAATATTGAGAGAAATGGAGAAAATATCAGTAACCAGCATTTTCTCCTTATTCAAGAATGTTTTCTGCCTTATCAAAGACACATTCATCATTTGAGCCACCCTTATTTGTCGTCTGCATATGCTTCATATGAGCCATGCTCTGTGAAAAGGGGGCCTGGGTTGACACTTTTCGCTAATGGTCAATTTTCTGTATATCCAAGGACCAGTCTACCTCAAGACTAAGTCAGTTGTTCAAAAAATGGCTATTATGGATCTGTGATAATGTGATAGTTTGACTGGTATCATGCATCATGGAAATGCATTAAGCCCCCTTTTGCCAGAGCATGGCTCATATATATATAAAGAGAAGTCTGAATTATTGTCATTTGGTAAAGAGTTAATTCTGTTGGATTTTCTAAACATGCATGGCGTACTCTCAATACAGAATACATCAAAAAACAATACACGACCTGTGTCTATAACAGTAACCATCACCTGAAAGGACTTTGCGTTTCCTCAGAGAAAGAACGGCAAAGCGGTCAAAATGGACATCGAACGCGGCGTCCAAGACACAAAAAAGAAAGGAAATACAAACAGAGCCGGAAGTTGTATTAATGACATCAAGGGTATGGTCTAAGTCGGCTACGCTGTCATTTAGTGTCGTCATATGATACCCACAACAAAGTAAATTGATTAGGCCTAATTATAAGCCCTGCGCTGTCCCTGCGGGGAAAAAACCATGGGGAATGTGACCAGCATCCGGTCCTTTATTGGTCTGCCACGCCCACCTTGATGAGAGCTGACGTGCAATTGGACAAATTTTGCACCATGTTTCTTGCCTTAGGGAGAGCAGAAATAACACTGTCTGCAAAAATAAAAAAATCACTTAACTCATCAATATTCAAGAGGTGATCGTTAATAACTTACATTTATGCTTTGATGTAATGATTAATAGTTGATTCGGTATTAACCAAGTAGAAAGCCATAATAAACACACACACTCACAAAAGGTCAAATTAAAAAAAAAACTGGTACCATCCGACACATTTATATTTCTCAGCATGACAGACATATTTTTTATCTTATGTAGATCCCTCACTCATTCACACTCATATATTTTCAAAGAAATAGCAGGTAGAGCAAAGCAACACAGTTAATAGCCACGCTCTGTGAAAGGGGGCTTTAACCTTTAGGGTGCTAAGCAAGACTCACTGACCTTTTGCGGACAGTGTAGATCAAGATCAGACTGCACAGAACGTGCAGTCTGATCTTGGATCTACACTGCCCGATAAGGATATATTTTTCCCCGTAAAATACCTTTGAAAGTAGCAACATTTTGGGTTTTTACTATCGACTTGAAAGTTTCATGTTAATTATTTAACAGGATAAGGGTTAATGTATCTCCGTGATGCATTGTACCAAGCAAGTCATCACGCAATTATGGACCCATAAAATCCATTTAGTCTTACAATCGACTGGGTCTGGAGGTAGAATGGTCCTTTGACATGCATGGATTTATACTTTTTGCAGCTGTATTACGACCCCTTCTTACGAAAGTGTTTTTGGGTCATAATATCTCCCCTCACAAAATATGGGACATTGTGGATCCGAAATTTGACAAATTTCAACCAGAGCAAAGTAACATTGATATTTTCGGTCAAAACATTCAGGATTCAATACAAAGCTACCAAAAGCAAGCGTTTAAATCCTCTTCTCAAAAAGTTATTCCTAATAACGTATTCAAGTAAATAAACGAGCACAAAGCTCTAGGGATAAGTAACAAGTAGGAAAAAGATTTTCATTGTACGGGAATGTAAGTCAAGTTTGTCTGGGGTTTTCAGCACGGCACCATTTTGGTGAGACCAGTTGTAAACTACCACCTTTTTCAGACCAAGTATTTCACCTTCAGAAAATCGCCTAGGTTTGAAAGTAGTATCTCTTCGGGTGCAAAACACTATTTCAGTGTTTTTCACTATTTTTTTGGGATAGTGTGGATCCTTGATCAGATGGCACGGATACGATCTACGATACAACTGTACGCTATCATGGGAGATGTTCCAACCAAAGTAGCAATAAAACTGAGACATGCTCCGACAAGAGGGGGCCTAATGCATCTCCGTGATCTATGATTCACAGCAAGTCATCACATAATTAGGCATCCATAAAATCCATTTTTTATAACAAGCAACTGAATCCTGAGGTACACTGGTCCTTTGACATGCAGGAAATTTACCAAAAGCAGAAAGTTTCGGCCAAGGTCAGCCTGCGTGGACTGCTCCGGCTGATCTCGGTCGTTACTTTTTTGCAAACGCATTAAGCCCCCTTTTCACAGAGCATGACTCAGTAACTGTAATTTCTAGGTTTCTCTTACTGATTTTACTGATAAAAGAAATATGTCTATTTGGCACTGTAACTCTTTCAGCGCCTACTACAAATGTCCGTGCTCTGACAAAAGGGATATTAATGCATCTCTGTGATCCATTATACCAAGCAAGTCATCATGATTATGATTGTGGATCCTGAAAATCCATTTTGTATAACAACCGTCTGAATCATTCAGGTAGAATGGTCCTTAGACATACAGAAAATTTACCCAAGCAAAAAGTTTCGACACAGGTCAACTGCCAAGGCTGACCTGGGTCGATACTTTTGCCCCAAATGCGTTAAATCCCCTTTTCACAGAGCATGGCACAAATATCTTAACTCGACCTTTCTCGACGGCTAAAAGTACAATCCACCGAACCAAGAAAATATTCTATAGGCTTTACTATAAACAAGCAGACGGCATACATCCAAGATCAGACTACACGTTCTGTGCAGTCTGATCTTGATCTATGACGTCCGAAAAAAATATAAGAAAAACTTGCTATTGCATTTGGCCCTAAAGAGAATTAGATTTTATTAGTAAAAACAACAGTCTCATTTAGTGGAATATTGTTTCCTTATTCCATGAGAAAGAGTGAAGTGAAACCAACTGCATCATCCGAAGAACAATTATGCAACAACTTCGGCGAACGCAAACAATATATATATATATGAGCTGTGCTCTGTGAAAAGGGGGCTTAATGCATCTGCGCAAAGTAATCCACCCAGGTCAGCCTGCACAGTCCGCGAGGCATGATACAAATTTTTGTAAAGTTCTTTTTTAAAATCACTTCAACAGCAAAAAGAAAAAGTTATCAACAATTGTGCTAATTGATAACAAGTAGTAACACAACAACTTCCTAAACATGTTCTTTTCAAAATCACTGTGCACTATCCAGGTTTTTAACCCTCAGGCTTCTTAGCCCGAATCAATGCATTTTCGTGGATAGTGCAGACTCAAGATCAGACTGCACAGAACATGCAGCCTGATTTTGTATATACAATATCCAATACGGTAAGACTTTTCAGACCAAAAAAAAAAAACCTATGAAAATTGCAGAATTTGAGCTTTTACTACGAGTACTGGCTTGAAATTTTACTTGGCATTTGAAGGGTTGTATATTATTTTACAAACTTGTATGTAACTTGTCCGAACTTCATAATGACATGTGGATGGTGCACCCGATTCCTTTGACATGTAAGAGAGAGAGAGAGAGAGAGAGAGATTCAAAACATATACTTTTAGGAAAATGAAACGAAACGAAATAAATCGAAATCGAAAGGGATTTGTGAAATAAAAAAAAAAAAACAACTGAAACACAAGGCAAGCATGTACCATTTCTTACAGATCAAAAGATTCGTCAGTCTCTCACGACGGCAATAAAGTAATTACTGGATTTGCATACAGATTGGAGCAGAAGAATTTAACGTATAATTCCTTCTTAACTTTCCATTGTCTTATCGACCGGAGGTTTCTAGCCAATCAAACACCGGCAAGACTGTAGCCAATCTCCGCACTATGAGCGATGTCTGGATCAATCTATATGCAAATCGTGGTCTAAGTGAACGCGAAGATTTTCAAATAATGGCACATTTTAAGATTCACTGCTCGTCTATTTCGGTCGGCAATCCCGCAAAAAGCGTACGGGGCGATCATTAATGTTGACTATGGCGGAATGTCGGTCAAAAATAAGCGTACTTAAAACTACAGGGAAAATGTTATGGGAAAATATTTTTCTAGGGAGATTTTCTTGGGAAACAACCATGTCATTAGAATAGACAAAATAATCCGTTGTGACAGAATGGGAAAGATTTCGATATAAGAGAGAGAGAGAGAGAGAGAGAGAGAGAGAGAGAGAGAGAGAGAGAGAGAGAGAGTGAGTTGAATGGTCTTTTTACGCAGCTTTCAACATTATTTCAGTCATATCATGGTGACATCTCACTTATTCGCGTAAGTCACGGGTCCCACCAGTACGAAGCTAGGGGTCTTAAATATCTAATCTTAGGACAATCCCACGAAGAGAAACAGGATGAATTCATAGATGAATCGTTGTAAAAATAATGAGACACGTTGTTGTTGTTGTTTTCCTTTTTTTTTTTTGTTGTTGTTGTTGTTGTTGTTGTTGTTTTTGTTGTCATTGTCGTTGTCGTCACTGGTAGGCCTTGAATACAAAACATGTAACTCATGAAAGAGTCTTTCTGTTTTTTTTTGTGTGTGTGTAAAAAAGACAAAAACAGAGTGTTTGATCAATTTATGTTATCTCCCTTTAGTGTTAATTCTTTCCTAAATTGTTAGAAGAAAACTTATTTCACATATCAACCCCTTACCAATCAAAAAAATTTTAGACTTGTCCAAATTTAAAGCATTTGCAGATGACAAAGTATATGTAGCTGAAATGATGGTAATTGTCTCCGGAAGTGTAGAAAACCTTGTGGGAAAAGGAGAAAATGCTGGTTGCCAGCATTTTCTCCTTTTCCCACCAGGTTTTCAAAAGGCTTCTTCCTCAGAGTCGTTAAAAGTAAAGAGTGAAGCACTGACGAGTTTAAAAGAGATTCAGAAAATTAGGAAGTCTGAAAAACATTTTTAGGTGAAAACGACAGCTTTTATACAATATAGTACAATACAATATTTTAAAGGTAACTTAGGCCTCCGACCTATTACACATAAAAATAGCAGCATGAGGCATATACAGAACCAGGGAGAATACATGTGTGTTGAAGAACAGAAATACTCGTTAAAGTTTAAATACTGTCAAAAGGACACACAGCAAATCGACATTGTGTGATCATACCAGCTTATCTAATTAGAAACTGTTCACTGATTTACTCCTAGGCTTGCAAAAACATGTTAAGCTTAATACTGTATATATATGAAATTGTTAAAGCTTTGATAATTTATTTTGGCACAATATTCTTTCCACTTTTCATTTAAAGCTAGACAAAAATAGCCGTTTTTTCACTTATCCTTGAATCTTCATTTGAAATGAGCCTATCAACATTATTTCGTTACTTTTTGTTAGTGATACATCATGTATTATATACATGTATATTGAACGCTGAAAAACTGTAAACTTATGATTTACTTCCCCGCCTAAATGCTCTTTGTTGCGGACAACATGTAGACAACATTACACCTTACTTCTTGCTCTCTTTCTCCATTTTATAAGGATGCTTTCAAAGTCGTCTGCTGCAAAATTGATTCAGGAGTTAAATGAGTTTAGATGGAGTATTTCTGACAAACTTTTGATGGATGGCAATGTCTGTAGATAAGTGGTTAGCCCTTTACAGAGAAATCCTTGATCGGCCCCGACGGAAGAAGGCTATTGAAACATTGTGGGAATAGGAGAAAATGCAGGTAACCAGCATTTTCCCTCTTTCCCACAATGTTTTCTACCCTGTCTAAGACAAATACTTCTATTCGAGCCTCATTACATTTTTCGTCTGGAAATGCTTTCATGAAACAGTCTACAAATGTGTCTTCTTGCAAAGAGTTGTAAGGCTGAAATGGAAATACATTCACGAAATGCTGTGATTTAGATACAGTACATCATATCTACTTGAAATATTTCACATCTTTTATATAGTTTTCTTTCTTTGCTTTTAGTTATTGGTCTTTAACCCATTTAGAGTGCATGACATGCTTAAGCCTACCAAAAATACTGTCATAAATTTACAAAAAAAATGAAAGTAAAAGGTAGTTCCTTAACCGTACAGGAAACATTGTGGGAAAAGGAGCAATTGCTTGTTACAAGCAATTGCTCCTTTTCCAACAATGCTTCCCAAAGTTGTCAATAGTACAGACGTGAAAAGTCGTATCAGTAGAGTAGAGAGTAAAAAGATGGACGGCATTTTCTCACATATATCCAAACGCAAACTCTCAGTCCTTATCAATTGTTAGCAATCTGGTTTCAGACAGTAGCTTTTAGATCTCGTGGTAAAGAAACCCATGCCATCATGCAATAGACAGAAAATTCGAATAATGTATGCTCATGTATAAAAGGTAAACCTTCAATTATTTATTTAAATCTCAACCAGACGACAAAATTTTAGGTTTTTCACAATATCTTTGGATGGCAAATTAATTTGGGGCAAATGATACAATTCAGTATCTGGGTCGAAATCTGTGACAGAACAGAAAGAAAACGAAGATTAAACAACAATAAACATGCTCTCTCTCTCTCTCTCCCTCCCTCACCCTCCCTATCTCTTCATCCTTTTTTCTCCTCTCATCTTCTATTAGGTCTCGGGGGTTCCAGCACAAACCGCACCACTGTAAGTTTAACGATGCTGCAGATGCAACAAAGCATGGCTGATAAATTCGCCGCTAAATTAATTTCGGTCGCTGCTGATTTGACGGGTTTCTATTCATGGACTATTAGTTGAAATTACAGAGTTTGGCCGGGGAATAAAGTTAGAACAGATCGCAGGGTGGTGCTAAATTCATTTTCGATAATTATTGAGGAACTCCACTCGAAATATGAGTCACTGTCTCCCTTTTTATAACCACAAATGACACTTGGAAAAAGTGTTAGCTTTTCCAAATCTCTCTTTACCAGGCTGTCAACCAGGCTATGAAATTTAAGAATTGTCGAAAATACAAGATTTTGCAAACCACGAAATCTTCGATTCGTCCATGATGAAAGCATTTGCAGCCAACATATGAGCCGTGCTCTGTGAAAAGGAAGCTTAATGCGTCTGCAAAAAGTTTCGACTCCGGTCAGCCTGCACAGTCCGCACAGGCTGACCTGGATCGATACTTTTCGCTATTGGTCAATTTTCTGTATGTCCAAGGAGTAGTCTACCTCATGATTCAGTTGGTTGTGAAAAAAAAGTGGCTATTATGGATCCATAAATATGTGGTGGCTTGATTGGTACAATACATCACGGGGATGCACTAAGCCCCCTTTATCAGAGCGTGGCTCATATGAAATGTTTTTTTCCATCTTAAAAATGAGAGACTGTTCGACAAAGGATGAAAGAGGTTTGAGACTGATCTTTTTAAAGGTAAAGCTCATCGTAGTAGACCTAACCTTTCACTGCATAATTCTATATTGGACAAGCAAAAAACCTAGCGGCAATTAACACAAAGTAGCAGCATTTTCAAAGCAAGAAAATGCATTTCTGGAACTGTATGGAAAACATTGAGGGCAAAGGAGCAATTGCTAGTTATAGGTAATTTGTCTTTTTCGCTAAATGTTTTTTTAAAGCCTGTTTCTGCTGGGACGTACTCGATCGGGTACTTTTCAATTAAGTTTGTCTTGTTCCTTATTTAATACAGTTTTCAAGATTCAGTCATATCACGGCAACCAGTGAAGTGATCAATGCTTTGTTCTTGGAATTTCTTTACCTAATACTGTACAAAATACTTTTTTCAATCCTCAGGCTGCTGTTTATCATAAACATCGTCGAAACAATATTCAGCGGTGAGAAAGGAATGAATTCTATCGTAATGACAATCATCAATCATCGAAAAGAATCAAACCGAGCTGGTATTCGAAAGCACAAGCCCTTACTTACTATTTATCTACTTGCATAATGGTTAAGACCAACTCGAGAGTGCCGAGTTTGATCCCAAGTAGACGTGATCGACCTTGACGAGGCCTTCTGGGGCAGGCATCAAATGACACAAGCCTTAGGTAGGCCATAGTTCGACATGCAAATTATTTTGGTACCAAAAACCCATGAAAATCTCACAAATTTCGAGATTTGCACATAACTTCACATCATCTTTGCTAAGAGGGGTTTCGAGCTACTGACATCCGGATGACTTTTTGGCCCCTTGGATTGGCAAACTGATAGCACAGAATTCGATACCAACTGCGGACTGGTGGACCTTGAAGTAGCCTTTCGGAAAAGCCATCAAATAATACAAACGTTGGGTTTTGGGTGGATAAACCAGTTATTTTAGGTAACAATCCCCCCCCCCCCCAAAATCTCACGAATTTCACATAATTTCACATAATTTTGGTTGAGCTAGGTTTCGAACTAATGACATCCAGCTGACCCCTTGACATAGCAAGTTGACAGTGTAAAAATTCGATCTCAACTGGAGGCCGAGAGACCTAGAAGTGGCATTTTGGGAAAGCCATCAAATGATACATACGTTGGGCTTTGGGTCCACATACCAATTATTTTGATAATAAAACCAGTAAAAATCTCACAAATTTCGAGATTTCACATAATTTCACATCTCCTCAGAATCGAGCACGTTTTGTAATTAAATCGTTCCGGCTTCTAATTGTATTTTTTGTGGCCATAAAAACAATCTTAAAAACGACGTTTGACAGAGGCAGTGTTTTTTACCCGTCCAAAAAGAGCAATAAAAACACCCCAAACAACATTGAGACGGAAACCAGCTCGTCTTATCATTCAATTACGGAGCAAGTTTAACGGGCAAGACCCGTAACATTTCCCCAAACCCTTAACGACCCCAGGGATAGCCCTACTAGCCTTTGCAGACAGTGTAGATCAAGATCAAACTAAACAGAACGTGCAGTGTGATCTTTGATCTACACCGTCCGATATTTTCCAAGAAATGTTGACCAAAAATGCTCCGACTTTGGAGTTTCTTGCGGTCGTAATAAACCCATTTCCCATATCTAGCGTCTCAAGGGTTAACTTAACAAATCAGGCATTGTTGCCATGTAAAACACGTCTCCTTCATAAAATGTCCAGCAAATATGAAGATATGACTGGCATACAGGAAAAAATGGGTTGGGTAAAATTGCCATGGTAGTCTGCACGTGCAAAATAAATCGTAATATGTCAGAATTAACCCGTGTCTTTATATCATCCCCGTCTCGTAAACAGCCATTGTTGTTGTGTAGTGTGAAATATTCCTTAACTTTTAAAGTGACATGATCTGTCAAAAGGGACATAAAAGGTCTGATTTATTTCAAGGTTTATATCATCCATAGTAATACCTCTACGTTTATTATTGCTAGTATCATTAATATTGTTTGCGGTTTTTATTATTTTTCATCTTTTCTCTTTAATTTTAAAAACTATCAACACCTAAAACCAAATACTGAGCAAGACTTTAGGGTTTTTGAGGGCATCTGATAAAAAATATCAGTCTGCACATAACGTGTACGGCGTCCGATGAATTTATATATTTTTGAAGAAACAGAAGTATTGAAATTGCTTTTTATAAGTTTCTATCACTTGAGGAGAATGTCCGCTTTACATATTTAGTATTATATGGGTCAGCACTGTGTCGTTAAATAGTTTTTTTTAACATTTGAAAGATTTTTTATCAAAACTTCTTGTAAACCACTGATAAATACTGCTGAATACTCGTGTATATGAGCCTCTAGCAAAACGGATCAAATGCATTTCCGTGATGCACGATACTAAGCAAGTCATTACAGAATTTAGGGATCCATAAAATCTATTTTGTTTAAAAACCGACTGGATCATGGGGTAGACTAATCTTTTACGTGCAGAAAATCCACCGAAAGCAAAACGTTTCGACCCAAGTCAGCCTGTGCCGGGTGTGCAGGCTGACCTGAATCGATAGTATTTGCAATTGCATTAAACTCCTTTTTTCACAGAGCATGGCTCATACTCTTTTAAAAGCGTAAGGAGGATGGACTGTTACATCCAGTTCAAAGGTGCAATTTGGGCGTTTGAATAACTTGAACAGCTGGATGGTTGTTTGCAAAAAGGAACTTCGTCCATTTTTATACCATCAGTTATGACGTCATAGCACCTATTTACGACCCCGTATAACTTTGCTTTTTTTTTTAACCGGCACGTGCTATCGATCACGTGACATTCTCACAACCCTTGTGAAATTCTGGGCCATTTTTAGACAATGAATATTGTTCTTATTCTAAAGTCTGAAATTAGCCAGCTGATTGTTTGAAACAGAAAGTCCCAAAAGGTGGGTAACCTTAAGAATAAGAATCCATTTTAGTATTGGTTGACGAACAGCAGCTCCTTGGTCAGTTTATGCCAACCACTCTTATGAACATTCCAAGTCTTATTCCCCATAATTTTCTAAATTTGAAAGTAACTCGACTTCTCTTTGGCTAAACCAAATAGTTTAGCCAAAGAGAAGTCGTGTTACTTTCAAATTGAGGATATTGTTCGATAAAGAGTTAAAAGGGCGACACCAGCAGGCCATTTTGCTAAATTACTTTTCATAATGTACCAAAACCGAAAATAGATAAATGAGCCATGCTCGGTGAAAAGGGAGCTTTGTGCGTCACTGTGATGCATCATACCAAGCAAGTCATCACATAACTATGGATCCATAAAATCCATTTCGTCTATATAAAAACCGACTGAGTCATGAGGTACACTGGTCCCTTGACATGCAGAAAATCGACATACATGTATTACATAATGTTTCGACCTAGGTCAGCCTGCGTGGACTGTACAAGCTGACAAAGGTCGATACTTTTTGCAGATGCATTAAGCCCCCTTTTCACAGAGCATGGCTCAAATGTTATTAAATCAGTTCAGCCTGAAGCTGACTTACTGCGTCTTGCAGCTAGATCTCTTTAAAATCACTGCGGGAAAAGCAGAGTTTCATCGTATCGAGCATTCTTTTATCATTACTTTTCTCTTTTGACCATTATGGACCGGTATTTTCCCACGTATTCATGTCCTGAACTTTTGTGAGATATAAGTTATCCACGTTTTACTCAGACATTTTCAGAGTCGTCTGCGGCAAATTTGTCTTAAAGAACTAACGAACAACTGGTCATTAACTCAGTCCGTTTTGGTATGGTTGTTACAAAATTTTAAATCACATCATGCCCATGACATTCCCTGTAACAATCTGTAATACCACAGTGTTGACTTCCCGTGTACACCAGCTCTGCGCATGCTCCACAAGAAACTGTCGGCTAAATCGATCGCAAGAACGAATCAAGAACCCTGGAAGCGCCAAATTAAATTCGTGACTTGAGAACAAATCGAGCAGATTACACGAGTCACGTGACCTCTGTTTTATTAGCCAATTGTTTCTCAGATGTTTATCCTCGTGTCACGCTGAAAAACTGTAGGGTAAACGCTTTCTCATACAGTATTTTGATATAAACAAATGATTTGGTCAAGTTCTATACCAAAAAGGTAAAATATAAGTAAATAGGATATAAAAGTTTCAGCTCAACTCATACTATTAGTCCTTTGAGCGCAATTAGCGAAAACGTGGTCTTTTGCGGACAGCATCTATAATGATCAGTACGAGACTGAACTAAAGGTGTAGTCTGATCTTTGGCCTGTACCCTCCGCTTATTTAGTCAAACCTTAACGATAAAAATCTTTCCGAATCTAAGTGAATTGTATTTTCAGACGTCACAAAAAGAAGAGTTTATGTAAGGGGGGGGGGGGTTAGTAAATACATCTGCAAAAAGTATTGAACTAGGTCAACCTGTGCTGTCCTGGATAGAAATTTTTTGCTTTCGGTAAGTTTTCTGCAATTCAAAGGACCAGGGTATCTCATGACTCAGTCGGTTGTTATACCTCAGGCCTCTTAAATTCCAATGGTCTATCACGGGATAAAGAATTTTTCATTATCGGACACCGTTACTATAAATAGCACATTGGTGATTCCTTCTTTATCCTATATAGGATAAAGAGGGAATCAACACTGTGCTATTTACAGTAACGGTGTTGAAAATTCCACTATTCCGTAATACATACAGGCGATGCACCAATATGCTTTTAGAAGTGTTCAATGATCGACCAAGGAAAATTTTAGTATTCTCTGATGGATCAATGGAACTTCAAAGGCCTGTGGTTATACAAAGTGGATTTTATGTAACCATAATACTCTGATGACTTGCATGGATCACGGAGATACATTAAAACCCCTTTTGCCAGAGCATGGCTCATTATATTTTACGCTGAAAGAGATGAAGCCATAAATTGTTACAGTTTGTTCTCGCAGATTCAGGTCATTACGAAAGTTTACTTCCTAAGAGAATTTCGAGGACATTGCCACCTGCAGATTGTACCCTTCGTCCGGCAACAAGCTACTTTGAAAACACTGAGGCAGATCTCAAGTCGTGCTTAACCCTTTACCCACGTTCTGTGCAGTCTGATCTTGATCTACATTGTACGCAAAAGGTACTTGAGCCGCACTCTGCAGCCTAAGGGTTAATTGATTGATTGATTTGTCGTTTTACAGGGTCTTTCCATACTACAAGCATATTACACAAAGACCTCATATGACGGTCTCGACTAATATATCTACAAAAGTAAGAAAATACAATGACTAGCCTATGCGATTTGTATTCATTAAAGGGAGGTAATTATGCTTACCATAATGATATACTTTCGCATTTGATGTGACAAAAGCAAAACTTGATCGTTTTTGTGCTTTATCTAAGCCATTATGAATACTGCAATTGACTTTAAAATTGACCACTATTTCTTTTCCGACCGAAATTTTCTTTTGAGGAATTATAATAAATTCTAAAATTCATTTCCTAAAAAGAAAAAAAGAATCTATGAAAGCATGCTAGTGAAATATGAATAACCAGAGAAACACACTCAGTTCAATAGTACAGTATTTCTTCTGTATTTCAGCTGTATTTCAACATAAATTTTTTCTTGGCATTGAAAAAGGAATTTCATGCTCTCATGTCAAAATACTTTGTATTCTATGCAAACTGTCCTTGAATTTATTTAATACTTTCATACCGATTTGTGAACATGCATCCTATCTTTATGTCGTTTGCATTCTTATCAAAAAGAATATACGTGTACCTTTGGAATCTTTATCTTGTGCTTATAGTATTTATAATTTTCATTTTTCTTACAATTCAATCGAATTTCAAGGGGTTGAAGTTAAATTTTCAATGAAGGACCTGGTTAAACAAACAAAACAAACAAAGCGAGTGAAGCATTTTATATTCTCTAAAGGTGATAGACTGACACCAGTCTACTGGATACAGACGCTGAAGAAATTATCAGTGTTATAGATCGGTTAATTTAAATATCATTTTAGAAATATGACCGGACTTATCATGCAAAATCATATTCGGGCACCATTATAGCGCATCCCGTTACTTGATCAGAGTCGTTTAATGTCAAGCATCAAGCGTCCACATGATCTTGAATAGATAATGACGATTTCCCGATACCCCCGGGGACAGAAAGACATATGCAAATGATCAGGAAACAATTAGAATGATTCTGTTTTATTTGTTTCTGCTCGGATAAAAATATTTGTTTTGTCTTATCTTCATAAAATGCTATAAACTGCCAACCTCTGGTTTTCCGATAAATTCAAAGATAAGGGTGTTTTTTGATATTTAGAATAGTTAAGAACAGTAAATAAAAGTTCATATTACTTATTGAATGAATCGACGTTTTTGTTGCCTTTATCTGACTTCAGTATTCACGGTTATATTGGGCTATTAACACTTAAAGCCCCGATTAAATGAGATGAATATTTTCTATCTGTTGGAAAAAAGATCTAGTTTTTGAGTCAGAATACCCTACATAAATATCAGAAAATGTAGATCAAAGATTAGACTGCACGTTCTGTGCAGTCTGATCTGGAACTTCATTGTCCGCAATAAAATATCGATCTTTTTTTTTTTTATTGGTAATGCAAGGGACTAGTATCACAATGTATTTGTTCCAGGGTCGTGAATCTATCCGGGGGTCTAGTTTCAGATCATAAGCTAAATTTCATCTTTATTACGGCCGTAGTCGACTAAGTTAACCAAATACCCCATAACACACAATGAAAAGTTCCAAGCTGAACACATTTGTATAAAGGAAAAAAATATTAAATCCTTTGTTACGTGAGCAGATCTATGTGAAAAATGGGTAATATCTTGTCATTTTGTTTCGAATGTCATCCACCAATGAAGTACTTAAGATGAGTCTACAGTATTGTCATTACCATTCAGGTGTAAAATCTAGCAAAAGACTGTCATATCAATAGTTGATTTTGTTAATTCTTGAAGAATATTAAACCCCCCCCTCCAAAAACAATGGGAAAAATATGCTTTTGCCACTTACTAACCTTATCCTAGCCTACACATTTTACCAATCAAACACCGAATTTAAGTAACGGAAAGGCAACATATTTCTTTGGTCAACCCTCCTTTTATTTTCCCACTGAATGATAAGTATATAATTTAATTATTCAAATTTTTATCATCATCTGTACTTTTTTATCAATGAACGCTGGGAAAAAAAGGAGAAAATGCCGGTGCCCAGCATTTTATCCTTTTATCACAATGTTTTCCGCCGTTTCAAAATCAAATCTTAATATCTGAGTCGTATTTAATGTGTCCTCCGCAAATGCTTT
This sequence comes from Hippopus hippopus, assembly GCA_946811185.2. Classification (NCBI taxonomy): domain Eukaryota; kingdom Metazoa; phylum Mollusca; class Bivalvia; order Cardiida; family Cardiidae; genus Hippopus; species Hippopus hippopus. Next base: position 42,580,147 of record OX328101.1, on the reverse strand, counting down.
CAAACTGGACTAGTCTAAACTTTTATCTTCCAGTAGAGAGTTAAAGCAGAGTATTGAAAACATTTTTTCTTATGTCTCCAGAAATACTTTAAGCATCAAAATCAGTCTTAAAATACACGTTCCAGAAATAACATTTTGATACTATTTATTGCAAAATCTATCTGTTATGTAGGAGACAGGCAAACCTTTAAATTGGCAAATATCTCTTTAAGATCCGCCAAATTTATTTCGATCAATTTTCCATTACACTTTGTATGCCGCTCAGCTGTGCTTCAGGTATTTATCGTCAATAAAACGGTTGGCATAGCTATTGTTAAAAGCTCCCGAGCGAGGGAAACGCGCTCATAAACCGGGAAAACTGGTAGAGCTCGCTTTTGCTAATCGTCATTTAATGGCCATCCTGTGTTCTGATATCGAAACTTTTCGCGCTTTTATTGTCTGATTTTTAACCCTTTTACTGCCACAGGCGACCTAAAAAACTTTTTTCTTTCTTTTTTAGCGGACGGCGTAGATCAAAATCAGACCGCACAGAAGGTGCAGCCCAATTTTGAATCTACTCCGCCCGCAGCTTTGTTTTAGTTCATGACAAGAAGAATCTCGAAGTAGAATTTTGATTCTTATAACAGCCTTTTATTCTTTGAGATGGAGCAAATAATTGGTGATTCTTCCTGAATATAATTTCAATACAAGCGACAATAAAGTGGCCGAATTGTTTATGCTATGTATCATGACATAGATTCTTGAATCGTATGGAAAATACGTTCTGAAGAGAGCAGTTTTTTCTTTCCCCAAAAATCACGGTCTTCAAAAGATGTCCCACTAAGAGTTAAAAAGTTGCAAGTATTAGAATTTCGTTCTTTAAAAGTCAATGTTTAAGAATTAAAAAAGCCTGAAAAAAAAACCTGTTATCAATGACCAGACTGGATATTCAGGTATTTTTTTCAAAATTATTATATTGTTTATTTTTACTCAAGTGTCCTTCTGTTGTCTGTATTAGACAAAATGTCTAACTTTTTTTTAATTAAGGATTTGTTTCAGATAAGTTATCTTATTTGCATATAATGCCAAATTTTTGTGATCGGATACTAGAGACACAGAAACAGACAGACAGACAGACAGACACAACGGCATAATTATAAGTCATATCGGAGAATGCTAAAAAAGGAGTGCATAAGCTCATAGAAGATATAAAACCAGCAATCATTGCCTGCTAGTTATCATGTTATATGAACGCCACTCTATTAATTCTAAGGGGGTTTAATGCATCTCTGTGATGCATTACACTATAGACGTAGACATACTTTATTACGTATACATATAAGCCATGCATTGGCAAAAGGGGGCTTAATGCATCTCCGTAATCCATGGTACCAAGCAAGCCATCACATACCAATGGATCCATAATATCAACTTTTTTAACAAACAGCTCAATCATGCGATAGACTGGTCCTTGGGCATACAAAAATTGACCAATAGCGAAAAGTTTCGGTCCATGTCAGCCTGCGCGGACTGCGTAGGCTGACCTAGGTCGATACTTTTCGCAGAAGCATTAAGCTCCCTTTTCACACAGCATGGCTCAATTATACACGTATCTTATAATACAAAATACTTTTCATTGCCTCTGGCCATGTGTCTTGTACAATAAAAGCACTCAAAGAATCTAACAAAAAGCATATTTCTACTCATAGCTCATATAAAAGAGGAGATGCCTTTATTTTACGCTATTGTTAATGGATGTTCGCAAGAATCTTTTTTAATTTGGTTGCAAGATAATTTATGTATAATTTCAAGGATATCAAAGAGAAAATGAATAAATGAAGTTATGTAAGATACCCATCGTTATGAAAACGGAATATATTTAAGTGGACGACGCGATATGTTTTCGTTCGGAATCACTGATAAAATTGAGCAAAGTCCAACAAGGTTTCATATGTAGCATCAAATAGTACTGAATACTCTCCTGAGAAATTCGTGTAATTAAAATGTTTTGTTATCAGGTTGTAAAATAAGACTGTTCATGAATATATTTTTCTATTGTCTTTGACTGGAATTTATATTAAATTTGACTAAAATCTAACAAAACTATTTAAAGCACCATTCCATTTATACCATCAAATTGATTTACGGTTATAATTTTATATATGTACTTTCTATCGTTATTCATGTAATAAAAAGATTTAACAATCAGTTTTCTTTTAATTACCCTGCTCATTATTTTTTACTCTATGAGTCGAATTAGTGTTGAAATTAACTAAAATTAGAAAAGGATTTCAGGCAACGTTTCATTTGTACCATTGAATAATAATTCTTTATATACAGTTTAAAGGTGGGTATTTAGATTTTTCACATCTCAACAAATTAATATATATATCACTGAAATTTATATGAAAAAACAATACAAATCATCAATAATTAAGAATCATAAAATTACAAAAAAAAATTTTTTTGATGGTGTTCCCTTAAAAGGCTACGTAGCCTCTTAAGGTATTTTTAGATTTCGGGCCAGAAATCAAAAAAAGCATTGAGGGAATGTCAAGTGACTGGCACGTGACTAATGACGCTTAAATTCCATAACATAACAAACATGTAATTATTTTCCATAATGTCTTCTTCGGAAGCTATGTTTGAAGCTTCGTCTGTGTATTTCCGGTATGTAAATGAGCGAGTTGCTCATGTAAAAATAGACCGTGTTTCCCGTAGGTGTCGACCTGGGCCGTAGTAAATCTCTAATTTCTCTTGTTGTCGGATGGTTTTCGACTACTGGGGTTTTATGAATGAAAATTAAAAGGCTTTGGGAGTATAAGGATGACTTTTTTTTGTATTTTTGTAAAATTTTCGTCCCAAAATCTGAAGGGCCACCTTTAAGGAGTATTTTGCCTTACTGCAAGGTTTTATAAACAGATTACAAAGTATCACTGTTTAATTGTACACTGAATCTAATGAATATAGAGATTAACTGAATTCTAACAAAATGATTTCAAGGAAGTTTCATTTGTAGCATAAAATAGTTTTACTTTGAAGAAAACAAGGTTTAATTATCACATTTCAAAATACCGCTGTTCATTTGTTGTTTTTTTTTTATTTTGGAAGCCACTGGGTCGGCATTTGTGAATAATTAATATCATTCCTGATTAAACAATGACGGTAGAATATGCAGATAATGTTAATACAAGAAGACATTAATATTTCTTTAAATTTTAATTGAAAACTCATTATCTCATTCCTTTATACTATTCATTTATTTACCCTCTTTGAACGCTTTCAAATTGAAAGCAATTGCAGACGACGAATTAAATGAGGCTCAACCCTTTGTATTTGTCTCTAAAAGTATACAAAACATGGGGGGCAGAAAAGTACTGACTACATTTTCTCTTTTCCTACAATGTTTTCAAAACCTTTCTTCCTCGGGGACGTCAAAACTAGGGACTGTTTGTGGTCAAGGGTAAAAAAGTATTCCAGCTCCTAAATTCAGACACTCATTCCTCAAGACTGAAAATAATATATGTTGGACCTAAACAGGATGTTGAAAAATGGAATTCTAATTAAAAGGTAATAAAGAGATCCAAAAACTGCCGTCTTAAATGCTAGAACTGAATTATGTATTGCATCTGTCACTCGCTCTGTCAGATTGATTAGAAAGCTTTGGACATTTATTAAAACAACCACAAGAGAAATTGAAGAAAATTAAGATGAGTACCAATGAATCATCCAATGATAAACAGACTAATTAAACTCACATCCTAAGTACATTAACCTATAAAGTGCTTTCGAAAAGAATAACCCAAAATCCACCGTGACTTTCGTGCAGTCTGATCTTGTTCTATTCTTATTATTAACATAACCAGTAACTTACGCTAAGCTCTACCCGTGTGAAATCGATCAGTGGTGCAGATTACGAGACTGATTCCTTTTTTCATTTATGACGATAAAGGTTATTTTCAATAAACAACACACAAAAAATCTATGGCCTATCACAACTGTAAATAAAATACTAGGTATACATGCGAGATATTTTTTTGAAGTCATATTATAAAAGATGATAACACAAGTTTATCTACAGCGTACCTTTTCGTCGTCCTATATTTCAGAACACCCTTCTGTTGACCGATGAAATTGAAAGGAAAGGTTTCGTTGCTTTTGCAAACATAATATCTGTTCAACGAGAACAGCCAAACTAGACTTTTGAATATTCTCGGACGAAAAACTGTGTTAAATATGCAAGATTTTTTTTAACCATTTCAATATCATCTTCGGTTACCTAAAACACTTTGCTGGCGTTTACTTCATCTATATATTGTGAGACATTTTGCTGACAAAATCTCGTTCCCGTGATTAATAAATAAAGCAGTCGATTGATTCCATAATGAAACTATGTGTGACTTCTGACCAATGAATAGGCACGTAGAAATTACATGTTAGAATTTTCCAGACTAATTTCTTAAAACAACAATATCAGGGTCGTTATTTTTTTTAATGCCTATTTCATTCATTTGGCATTCTCAGGGTAACTTCAGCAAAAAGCAAGAATCAATTGTTTGATTTACAAAAAACACTGTGAGAAAAATCACCGATGTTTCCAAATTTACGTCAGCAAACGAGTATTCTTATTCTTATACATCCATTTAAGCCTGTGTTCTTCCCTGAATTTAGTGCCATGTATTTTTTACTTTAACATGTATATTTAAGCATATTATGTCATGGCATATTTCTTATCTTTGTACACAGTAGTCTGTCTGTCACAAAAAAAAAATACAGTCTTACAAAGGAATAAGTGGATCCGTTTCACATACTGCAAGTGTATGAATTTGTACTCCATGAGTTACCATGCTTCAGAATTACATAATCTCTGAAAAAGTCCTTAAATAAACTTATGGTGTATAGTCGAGTCAATCGTTTATTGTTGCAACTGCGTTTCGACATTATACACATCCATGGTTCATTCATGTTCAGTTCCGAATTGTGTCCAGTCAAAGACAAAACGAACAACCCTGATGCTGCTCTGTGTCACCCTTTCCTTTAAATGATCTGCATTTAGCTGTTCTTTCAGAAGACGCATCTTGAAAAGAACATCGTCATAAACGTCAAATAATCTAGCTATTAATGTCTGCCTGTTCGAAATCAATTTTATCTGTATTGTGTTTTCATCTTCATTCTTTGTTCTGTCTTACTAGGACATATTTAACCATGTACAAAATAATCCCTTGAATTTAAATGGATTTTCAGGAAGCAATTTGGGAGAAATAGTAAATGCTTGAAACTATAATTTTCTCTTTTCCCACATTTTCTACGCTTACAAACACAAATCCCATGATTTATTAGAGCCACATCTGTCACCTTCAAATGCTTTCAATATGGCCCAGTCTATAATTTTGCCGTCTGGTAAAGAGTTCAGCATGGAATAATCCAAATCAAGGTTTCGAGTCAAATTAACGTCGCCAGATGTTTTTCTTCGACCCGTATGACGCAATAATTGTCAAGCGCTCGACAGTTCTCGCTGGCATTTTCCGCCCTTCAGTACTTTGATGTGGGTAACTTCTGTAGCCTAAAATAACAGTTATGGCGTGGATCAGAAAGTCATAAATCTGACAACGGACATTATTTTTAGCGACAATGTAATTCTTTACCGCAAAATTTTACGTCAAAATTTTAAGCTCGGCCGTATTGAAAGCATTTGCAGACAACGACATGATTGATATTAATTTTAACTCTTTACCACACAATCCCGACTTTTAACGACCCTGAGAAAGAAGCCTTTTGAAAACATTGTGGGAAAAGGAGAAAATGCTGGTAACCAGCATTTTCTCCTTTTCCCACAACGTTTTCTACCCTTCCCCCCAAAAAAAAAAAATTCAATTTTTCAGTCACTTTTATTTTGTCGTCTGCTAATGCTACCAATTTCGACTAGTCTAAATTTTGACGTTTGGTAAAGAGTTAATATGGCACAATTTAGAGTTGTCTTTGAAAGAAGGATGAGAATAACAAGCATTTTCTCCTTTTTCCGATGTTATTTTTCAAAAGCTTTCTTTCTCAGGGTCGTAAAAAAACATCGAATCGTTTTAAAATCCGAAGGGTTTAAATCCAGTTTTTGCTTGTGCTTTCTACCGCTTAGTTGCAGCTTTGTGACGATTATGGGGATTTATCTACAATATTTAACATAATTCTTATTTCATTGTTACGTAAATCGTATAATCAGCATTTCACTGCATCCATGCATGTATAATGCATTTCACATGCATGTGGAACTATGATAAAAGTTGCTATTTGAATGGACACAGGGAGACAGAGAGTCGGAGACAAAGAGACAGGCAGAGTCAGACCAGGACGGCAAAGGTGAACTTGATGTTAATTGCTAAGTAAATCTATACTACAATAATGTGTTAAACCAAAACACCCCACCCCTATTTTTGTCGGTTTTCGATACTTTGTTCTCGTTCAAAACCTTTCCGCCCATCCGGGTGGCTCAGTGGTGAGCGTGTCGGACTCATGACCTGGTGGTTGTGAGTTCGATACCCGGTTGAGGCGAACTTTCTTTCCGGCGTATTTTCGCCTCTCACCTCTGCTGAAGCATGTGAGAAAAGTAGTCGGTGGCTTTGGAAAGAAAGTTGTGTTAGTACTGGTGTGAGAAAGCCAGGAAACACATGTGCGTCACCGACCAACATGATATGACCTTGGCTGTTAAAGTGGCGTTAAACCCCAATACAACCAACCATCAAAACCTTTCCATGAACCAAATGTCCAAAAGGTTTGGTGTAAACGAAATAGTAAACGAGCTTAAATAGTCGAGCGTACCAGTCATTTCAGATGATTTAACCCTATACCACACAATACCGACTTATAAAGATCCTGGCAAAGAAAACTTTTGAAAACATTGTGGGGAAAAGGAGAAAATGCTGGTAGCCAGCATTTGCTCCTTTTCCCACAATGTTTTCTACCCTATCAAGGATAAAATTGTCATTTGGGCCTTCTCCAATATGTTGTCGGCAAATGCTTTCAAATTGGACCAGTCTGAGATTTTGTCGTCTGGTAAAGGGTTAAAACAGGACACATTACTTCAAACTGAAACCACCAATCCTGTATCGAACAGAGCCTACCAAAATCAGGCTGCACAGTCGAGCCGTCTGATTCTAGTCTACTTACTCAGCAGACTGAGAAGACATCAGAGGTCTCAATACACAGGATTATGGGTTAAAAGGGGACAGTCACCAAACCATCCCTATTGTCCGTCGTCATTTCACAATAATGCTAATTGGCAGATGGTCTCATGCCGGCCCAATTACACATCGTGCATACTAATTGGACCGGACCTCGAATTTGTGTAATACTCTTGCCTTACTAGTTTTTCTGATGCATCTTTCGCATCTGTCTTTAGAAAGAAAACATATACAGCATGTTTTTCTCCATCTGCAAAAATAATTTCTCATACTTTTCTATATTTCAATTCTGATTATTCACAGCATTGCTTTCTTGATAATTTTGGGGATTTTGGAAATAGATTAGCCTCAAAGTATGCATGAGCTGTGACTGGATATTTTTTTCACTTCCTGATAAAGAAAAGCGACTTTTTCCAAAGTCGGAAAAGAGTAAAACTGCAATTCCACGGCAAGACAATGTGCTCTACAATCAACGTTTGGAATAAAGATTAAAAGCAGACAATGTCGATCTAAGCTCAGAATGCAGGCTCCGTACAGTTTGACCTTAATCTACGCAATCTGCAAAAGCTGCTTGTGGACGACCATGCCGTTGAAAGAGTTAACTCTTTACCACACATTCCTGAGCTTTAACGAGCCCTTTGAAAACCTTGTGGGAAAAGGAGAAAATGCTGGAAACCAGCATTTTCTCTTTTTTCCACAAGGTTTTCTATACTTTCACAGACAATTACCATCATTTCAGCAATATATAATCTGTTGTCTGCAAGTGCTTTCAGTTTGGAACAAGTCTGAAATTTTGACGTTTGGTAAAACGTTAACTCTTTACCAGAGGATAGTATTTTAGACTTTTCCATACTGAAAACCTTTAAAGAACACAAATTAAACAAGTTAAAACGATTCAATTTGTACTTGATAGGGAAGAAAATATTCTGGGAAAGGGAAAAAATGGTGGTGACCAGCATTTTCTCCTCCAACAGTGTTTTCCAAAGCTTTCTTCCAAAAGCTCGTTAAATTACTTGACTGTTTGGTACAGGGTTGAAGAATGCTTATTGATTTCTGCACAAATTTGTGGATCATCGTTGTATGGGAAAGAATTGATCTATATATTAGGGACGGATATGGGACAAATTATAGACCTCAGCTCCTGGGATTAGGCATTTGCGTGAAAGCCTTGCCATAGAAAAATGTGACACAAGGCTTTAAGAGATAACAAGCTTCTAAAACACTGTATTCAGTGGCATCGCTTGCTTTTAAAGCACTTACAAACTATACCATACACATTTTGAAACTAGACAGTGATATAATTATTAGTATTTAAACATCTTCATATGACACATCCATGTTTCCCAATGTTTGTTATCTTATTTTTTTACCGAATGATCCCTGGTTTTCACGACTCTTGGAAGGAAGGCTTTTGAAAACATTGTGGGAAAAGGAGAAAATGCTGGTAACCAGCATTTTCTGCTTTTCCCACAATGTTTTCTACCCCATCAAAGACAGAAATCATAATTTGAGCTACGTTTAAATTGTTGACTACAAATACTTTCAGTTTGGTCCGGTCCAAAATTTCGTCGTGTGGTAAAGGGTTAATTGACCATAGACAAATAAAAGTTTTCGTCGAATAAAATGCTGTTCTGGTTTGGCATTTTCAATCTTAACCTTTTAAAGTGACCTACAACCAGATTTCAGTTGGCAAGTTTTTAACCCGTTCTGCGCCATAGGCGAAAACTGTGACTTTTGCGGACGGCATAGATCAAGATCAGACTTCACAGAACGTGCAGTTTGATCTTGATCTATACCGTCCACTTGTGTATTCAAGCCTATACAACCAAAATCTTTGTAAGTTTCAATGGATTGTGTTTAGAGCCGTCGAAAGAGGTCGAGTTTATTTATTTGGCTCTAAAAGAGTTAAGAAAATATTAACAAAAATTCATATATGAACCATACTCTGGAAAAGGGGTGTTTGATAAATTTCCGTGATGCATTTTACTTAGAAAGTCGTCGTATAATCATGGACCCATAAAATCCCATTTGCTTAATAACCGACTGAATCCTGATGTAGAATGGTACCTTTACACGCAGAAAGTTTACAAATAGAAAAAAAGTTTCGACCCATGTCAGCCTGCGCGGTTATTGACATGAGGTTATACTGTTTGCAGATGTATTAAGCCCCCTTTTCATAAAGCATGGTTCATATCTCTAAAGCATGCAGAAATGTCTATAGACCTTAGATGTGGACAGAAATACATACTCGTATAGAAAACATGAGCAATTCTTTGTATTCATATCTATTTCTATCCTGTTTGTCACGTATAAGCCGTTACTGCACAGCAAGGGTTAAATACGCTCTAGCCCCTTTAATCACACAATCCCGTGTTTAAAAGACCTTGAGGAAGATGACTTTTGAAAACATCAATGGAAAAGGAGAAAATACTGCTCACCAGCATTTTCTCCTTTTCTAGCAAAGTTTTCTACCCTTTAAAAAAGGGGAGATTCCATCGTTTTAGTCACCTTTGAATTTGTCGTCTACACATGCTTTGAATTTGGGGAAGGCTAATTTTATTCCCGCCTATTCAAGAGTTAAACATTGAAGACAATTAGATGTGAGAATAGCTCAGCCGGTAGAAGCGCCAGTTCATTGTTTAGGCGGTTGCAGGTTCGAATCCCAGCCGTGGCAACATTTTTATGGTCTTATGTACTTTACTTAATCCACATTGACTATACGATTTTTGCAAGGAAACTTTCTATGTCGCCTCCTTCAAATTTCAGTGTTCCAGCAGATTAAGTGTTAACGCTTTACCTAAATTTTACAAATTTTTCGATATATCCAAACTTAAAGTATTTGAACACGACAAAATTAATGTAAAGCAAAAACTGAACTTTGTTTTTGGTCGGGTAGAAAGCATTGTGGGAAAAGGAGAAAATGCTGCTTATCAGTATTTTCTACTTTTCACACAGTTTTTTTTTCAAAAGCCTTTTTCTGCAGCATCGGTTGAAGTCGGAATTGTGTTGTAAAGGTTTATTTGTTCCAACGGTGTCCAGACCGATATATATAGTCATCTCTCACACAGGTCCGCCTTTTTAATGTTTTCTGCTATGAACATTGACAAAAAAAAAACTATCCACTCCGTTCGAGCAATGTTCCTTCGCAACAGTTGATTAGTAAGCAACGCAAATTCAAATTTAGTTGAATGAACAGTTCCAAGCGATAGTAAAAGAAAATCTCAAATACTCCTATCTCAAAATTCCGGGGCCCGGTTTCACGAAAAAACCAAAGTCTTTTATTTTACTCAAATCTACTAACGGTCCCAGGTTCTGACTTGGATTGAGTTTGGTATTTGAGACAGATTTCAGCAACGTTAACAGACTGTAATGGCGTTCTCAAATCCGGAGTTGACAGTACGTTTCAGATTCAACTAAGCAAAACAAATGGACTTAAGTCAGTTAACAGACTTAAGTCAGTTATTTTGCTGAATTGAGTCCGAAACGTTGTGTCAAGACAGGACTTAAAAATGTTATATAAGTCTGTTAATGTTAGTGAAATGCGTCTAGGATAACAAATTAAACTAATGTCGGAAAATAAGTCTGTTTGCAGATTTGAGTAAAATAACAGACTTTAGTTTTTTCGTGAAACTGGACAAAAGATCCGCATTTACCAACCGTTCTGAAGAATATTCTTAGTCTTATTCTCTAAGATTCTCTAATTTTGAAAGTAACACAACTTCTGATTGGCTATATCTGATTCACTATATCGGACAAAGTAGATCTAAGATCAGACTTCACATTACGTCTAGTCTGATCTTGATCTTTACTGTCTGCTAAAGTACATCGTCTCGCACTTAACAGTTTTGACGGAAAGGTGGGGGGGGGGGCAGTTTCACCATTGCGGGGTTCTAAAGTACCCCACTTAATGGTACTCCTGCAAAAGAACCGAGCGTCACGCCTGAAAATCGAACCAGTAACTACTAGATTACTAATCCAAACCTTATAAACTAGGCTGTATTTCCCCTTACCGCTGTGACAAGTGTCAGTATAACGCTTTTCGACAGTAACAAACTAAACTTAAGTCAGAGGGGAAAATCATCGACTTGGTTGGTAGGTTTAAGATTTTAAGTTATGCCTACTATGCTCGTCAGATTGTGTGCAGTCTGATCTTGATGTACTCTGTTCACAAAATGCACATCAATATACACCTTAGATTTATCACCTGGTAAGGTGGTACGATGACAATAAGCCCAAGGTGCTAAACAGGAAAATGATTTTTTTCTCTCTCTCTTTTTTTTTTTTTGATCTCTTAAATCTGAATGTTACCGATGTAATGAAGCGGAATACTCTGTACTGATCCCCCGAGCAAATGTTGCAATATCAAATATTTGATCAATTAAGGAAGAAAAAAAGTGAAAACGACCCGTGAAAATAACGTGCTTTATCGGCCAAATATGGGCTTCTTGAAACCTTTTTATCTTTTATTTGAGTTCTTTTTTATGTCTGATTTCATATTTCACCCTTTGAGCACAGCAGGATCTTTACTCAACAACAATTCATAAACACATTCTTAGTCTAAATTTCATGAATTTTCTAAGTTTGAAAGTAACACAACTTCTGATTGGCTGGTTTGGCCAATCAGATGTTGTGTTACTTTCTAATTCTAGAAGTCTAAGAGAGAAATTAAGAATGGTCGGCGAATACAGACCCTGGATGCCGGGCTCGGTAGCACAGACGATCACGTGCAGGGATTGTAATATACTAGCTCGTGGGATCGAGTACTATCTCAGTCAAACTCCTTTCAAGGACTGATGACAATCATTGCAGCAGGATTCGTTGCTCTTTCATCATTGAACGTTGTTTTAACTATGTTAAAGTGGAAAAGCAGCCAGTGGCTTGTGCAAGAGAGTTGTGCTAAGCACTGTTTAGTTTAACCCTTAACAAAACAACAAAATTTAAGACATCCAAATTTAAAGCATTTGCAGGCGATTAATTATATGTTGCTCAAATGGTAAGATTTGTTTTTGAAAGGGTAGAAAACATTGTAGAAAGAAGAGAAGATTCTGGTTACCACCATTTTCTCCTTTTCATACGATTTTTGAAGAGCCCACTTTTTCAGGGTGATTAAAAAGTGTTATTGTTTGGTAGATGGTTACACATATTTATCCTACATTGATTGTGAAACAATCTGACAACTTACATCAGGTAACCTCGATGATATTTTCCTGGAAGTCTTAACCAGGTACACGCGCCGTGATGTGGGTAGTTCCAAAGGGTTGACCCCGCTCAAAACGCGATTCGAACCCGAAACCTTTGATGTGAGAGACTGAAGCTCTACAACTACACCACTGTCGCCGGTTTCGTAGTACTTGAAAAAGAAACTTCAGGAATTCATGGATAGGTACACTGGTCGCCACAATTACACTAGGATATAATGTTTAAGACGGTACTTACTACCAAACGAATAATGAGCACTTCATAAATCAATTTTGAATTTCTTGAAAATAAAAACCAAATGATAAATAAAAATTTAAAACCGATTTTCTTTTGCGACGGCATTCTTACAAAAATATCGGTACAGCACAGATTAGGATGAGAACGCACGTTCAGTATTCCCTGATCTAGATCTACACTGTTCCCAATAGCAACCCAAGTTGTGCTCAGCGCTCACAGGGTTCAATGTATTTAAAGGCGTTTTATGGCTGGACATTTTAACAGTGAAAAGGTAGAAATCTTGCAGCAACTATGGATAGGTCTTGATGAAGAACAAAGAAGATAACACCCTATCTGACAAAGAAATATCATTGCATGTATTATCATCTCGTTTTCATTCAACATTTTTTTTTCACTTCATTTTTTTTTCTTCGTCCAAGCAGGGATCCTATATATCCAGTGTGTATATACGATCCCTGGTCCAAGTATGCCCCATCAAACTTGTCCAACTTGATTATAAGCGTCCAGTAAAACGAGCGGAAAGTATAAGGGAAATAACTTTGTAAGAACCTTTTCGATAAAGAAAAACTGATTAGCCTCCCTTTAATCTTGGTGCGCAACCCTTATATCTTATAAACTCATTTGAAAATCTGTCTTTTTTATTTATTTCATTGCCGAAGACCTATTTTGGGAAAAAAAAAGGATAAGAAAGGAAGAAATGCTCATAACGAAAGTAACGAAAATCATCAGCTGTTTCAGGAGGTAATGAGCTAAGATAAAGGCGATTTCTGCTACTTTCGAGCATCAGTTATCACACTAATGTGGTTTTTTTTTTCATTCCAGGCTAATGTTGTTTGAAACCAGTCCGAAAAGGTAACCTATTGCCTACAAGCCCTAGCGAATAGTCGCAGTCTACATGTATCTTTGGGACTTTGTATGCTTTGGATATTCCACTAGGTATTATTTCTTTGTTCGTATATTTGTTTATTGTTCAACACTAGTTTCATTCTTTACCAAATGACAAAAACTGTAAACTTGTCCAAATTTAAAGCATTTTCAGACGACAATGATGGAATTTGTCTTTGACAGGGTAGAGAACATTGTGGGAAAAGAAGAAAATGCTGGTTACCACAATGTTTTTAAAAGGCCTCTTTCTCAAGGTCTCAGCATTACATGGTGAAGGCTTAAACATGATCTGGACGAGTAGTGCACCTAGCCATGCGGTCCTATAATTTCTGTTCAATTTACGTTCAAATTTCTATATTTTGTGCTTCTTAACCCTTGAAGCGCCGAAAATAAGACTAACACACATGTCCAGTCCGGAAATTATGCCTGATTTAGTGCAATTCAGTGGTTGCTTTCGACTATGGTGGTTCAGTAAAGCAGACAGTCTGGATCAAAGATCAGACTGGACGTTTTGTGTAGTCTGAAATTGATCGACACCGGCCGCATAGGCAACTATCGTTATGAAAGGCTCTTTAGGGCTAAAAAAAAAAGGGGGTGTTTGGTAGGTCTAAAGGTCCGTATAGCGAGGAGTACATTTGCTGGCGGTACTTGTAAGGTCCTTCTGAAATACACATGTACGGTCTGTTTGACTGTCTTAGTGGTGCTTTACTTCATTTTCAATATTATTTATAGTCATATCACAGTGACAGCTTAGTACATGTGCTTTCTGGATTTTACAAAGACTAGACACGGCTCAAAGCGTCTCGACAAGGACACACTTATTAACCCTTTAAGTTGCAAAGTGCGACTCACTGACCTTTTGCGGACAGTATACATCAAGAGAACGTGCAGTCTGATCTTTGATCTACAATGTCCGACAAGAAGATATATTCCCCCCAAAAAATAAATGAGCCGCGCTCTGTGAAAAGGGGGCTTAATGCATCTGCGAAAAGTTTCGACCCAGGTCAGCCTGCGCAGTCCGCCTCATGATTGAGTCGGTTGTTAAAAAAAGTGGCTATTATGGATCCATAAGTATGTGATGGCTTTCTTGGTATGATGGATTACGGAGATGCATTAAGCCCCCTTTTGCCAGAGCATGGCTCAAATTTGAAATATCATCAATCGGGTTTTTACTATCGACTTGAAAGTTTCTTTGAATTTATTCAGCAGGATAAAAGTTAAGAACTCAGTGTCCCCCGGTGATGATCGAACCAAGTATCCCTTGATTACGAATTCTACAACTTAAGAACTGTGCCACACAACACTGGCATGGACAAAATACTTAACCCATTAACGCATAAACACTTTTTCATGTACCTGCATTAGATAGCATTTTGTAAACATTGTTTGGAAAGGGGTAAGCCTAGCTACCTGACCACTGCTAAACCAGATGACCACTGCCGAGCCACATGACTATTGTGGAATGCCGCTTATCACAACAGAACCAAATCACAATGCCTAGCCGAACTGAGAGTGAAGTGAGACTTGGGATGAGAACTACTTTGTTATAATTATAAAGAACCTCTAATGATCCAATTCTTTTCTGAAATACTGGGTTAAGACCCGTACTTCGAATTCAACGTTCGATGAAATGGATTTGAACCCAACATCGGATAGAAAATTTGTCAAAAAACATTCTGACAAAATGCCAACGCGAGAAAAGCCCTTCGCCATCAAGATCATGTGATTTTCTGACAATTACCGGAATTAATGCGCCATAATCCCGAACATTTCTCGTATGTCGATAGGGGAGATGCCCCCTTGCCAGCCTTATGCAAATGAATCTCTCTAGAGATAGAGTTGAATTAGTTAACCCCTTACCAAACATCGTAATTTTAGACTCTTCCAAATGCAAAACATCTGCAGGCGACATTTTTGAGATTTGTACAAATGGGCTTAAATTCTCAGATAAGGGGGAAAACATAGTAGGAAAAGGAGAAAATACTAGTCACCAGCATTTGCTCCTTTTCGCACATTGTCTAAAGCTTTCTCCACCAAAATCATTAAAACCCGGTATTATTTGGAAATGGGTTAACTCCTTACCAGTGGACAAAATTTTTGGACTTGTCCATATTGAAAATATTTGCAGACGAGAAACAGATCTTGTTCAAATGCTGAAATTTGTCTATGACAATGAGAGAATGCTGGTTATCGGTCCGTACTGAACAACCACTCTTTGAAGTATTCTTTGTCTAACTCTCAAGAATTTTCTAAATTTGAAAATAACACAACTTCTGATTGGCTAAACCATTTGGTTTAGCCAATCAGAAGTTGTGTTATTTTCAAATTTAGAAAATTCTTCAGCCCAAGACTAGGGATATTCTTAGGAATGGTTGGTGAATGCGGGGACCCAGAATTTTCTGTTCTCTATGGTGTCTCACCTTTTACCAAATTCATGGGTTCACAACCCTGAGGAAGACAGATTTTGAAAGAATCGTGAGTAAAGGAGAAAATGCTGGGAAAAACGCATTTCGTCCTTTCAAGTTCCACAATACTTTCTACCCACATAAAGGCTAAACCCGTAATTTAAGGCACACCTTTCAGAAAAGTTTTCATTCCAAAATTTGTCACCAACATCATTTATGTCTAGTTGGTTGGTTGGTTGTATTGGGGTTTAACGCCACTTTAACAGCTAAGGTCATATCATGGCGGTCGGTGACGCACATGTGTTTCCTGGCTTTCTCACACCAGTACTAACACAACTTTCTTTCCAAAGCCACCGACTACTTTTCTCACATGCTTCAGCAGAGGTGAGAGGCGACAATACGCCGGAAAGAAAGTTCGCCTCAACCGGGTATCGAACTCACAACCACCAGGTCATGAGTCCGACACGCTCACCACTGAGCCACCCGGGCGGGGCATTTATGTCTAGAACATCTCGCACAAGTTCAGTCGGCAAAGTACAGGATTCGACTCCAGGGAGACGCGGTTCGAATCCCCAACTCGGCCGATTTCTTTCCGAGGATAAATGATAGTCAATGCGACTGAATTCATTCCTCTTTCACCTCTGATCATTGTATCAACGATGGTTCAGCGGGAAAAGAAGCCAGTGGCTTGCAAAGACTATTATGCAAAGTACTGGTAAAAGAAACGGCTCGAGGAAAATCATGGATAGGAACACTGGCTGCCGCGATATAACTGAAATAATATTGAAAACAGCTTTAAAAACTATTTGGCTAACCCTTTATCAAATACTCCCATATTTTCACGACCCTAAAAACAGAAGCTTTTTGAAAAGTTGTGGGAAAAGGAACAATTCTGGTTACCAGCATTTTCTCCTTTACGCCAACGTTTTCTACCCTTTCTAGGACAAACTCCACCATTTTAGCCATACTTGATTTGTCGTCTGCAAATGCTTTCTTTATGGACGAATCTAAGATTTTGCCATCTGGTAAGGTTTTAACCTATTACCATACTGAAAAATGTTGGATTCGACAAAACTGAAAGCATTTGCAGACGATAAATCAGATGAAGCTTAAACGATGATTTCTGTCTTTGATAGGGTAAAAAATAGTGTAGTAAAAGGATGTAATGCTGGTTTCCAGCATTTTCTCCTTTTCCAACAATGTTTTCAAAAACCTTCTTTTTCAGGGTCGTTGAAATTCTGGAATGTGTGCTAAAGACTTAAACACATTAGAGTATCTCACGAAACATCGGACATTGTCGATCTCTACTATTCAAAAAAAGAATCCTTGTTAGTATGCTTTGCATGATTCGGGTTTTGTGTTACTCTTCTAAGAAAATAAAACTGAAGTTTTCAGTTACAAATAGTAAGGACACAAATATAGCAATATCAAAGCCTTCTTCGCAGGAAATACTTCATAAGATTGTCCAAAATCAGACCGCATATTCTGTGCGTTATGTCTGATCTTAATCTATAAAATCCGATTTTTAAAGCTCCCTGAGTTGCGTTTAGCAGCCAAAGGGTATAATAATTGGTGATTTTTCTTCTTATTATTTTCAGACACGAAAAAAGAAAAAGATGCTAAATCGAACGTGTGTTTGAGCTTTGCCAACGAGGGGTTGAAACATGTTACTATCTACATCTACTGGTAGAAATATTGGAAAATACCCGCTCCGTAGTGCTAACATTTTGCCACTCTGAATTTTCAAGAAATTGTATATATATATCACCATTGTCCACGAACTTTATGGACATACCTCTTATGTCTCAGCGACCAGGTCATTTTGAGATACCAGCTACAGTTACCCTTCATTGAATATGAGGCTTAGAAGACTATCCAAAGAAAAAGTGACTTTGTTATTGTCGGAAGGGTTTTTTTTTTTTTTCAATGGTTATCTCTTTCCAAATATTAACTCTATTGGAACTAGTCTAAAACAACACGGTTGAGTTTCTTTTTAACTTTATCAAACGAAAAAAAAAGACTTGTCTAAGTTTAAACCTTGCCGACGACATCTGTGTGACTCAAATGACGAATCTTGTCTTTGATAGGGTAGAAAACATTATGAGAATAAGAGAAAATACTGGTAACCAGCATTTTTTGCTCTTCCCACATTGATTTCTACTCTTTCAAAGACACATTCTATAATTAAAGCCACAGTTAATTTGTCGTTTGCAACTGCTTTGGGCTTGTCGTGTGGTAAAGGGTTTATACAGGAATACAGGTGAAATCAATCAGGCAAACGGAGAAATTGCTAGTTACAAGCAATTTGTCCCTATTGTCACATTTTTTTCCACGTACAAAATGGCCTGAGGCAAACAGAAGAAAGTTGTCTTTAAAACAGAATGAGTAAACTGTAATTAGGGAAAAAACCAACCTACTGACAATCAATTATTTATGAGCCATGCTTTATGAAATTAGGGATTAATGCATCTGCAAAAGTATCGATCCAGGCCAGCCTGCGCGCTCCGTGCAGATTGACCTGTGTCGAAACTTTCCGCTATTGGTCAATTTTCCGCATGTCAAAAGACCAGTGTCTCATGATTCAGTCCGTTGTTATACAAAATAGAATTTGTGGATCCGTAATTATGTGATAACTTGAATGGCATCATGCATTACAGAAATGCATTAAACCTCCCTTTGCCACAGTATGGCTCATGTAAGAACTATTTACTTGGACGGGTTTAACCACACCTCGATAAATTTCCGCAAGCATTGCATTTCGCTTCTTATATATCGAGAGAGTCCCAAGTCTCTGAAAAGTGGGAGGGCGTCCGATCTGAACTGAAGACATTTTTACTTGTCGAGTTCTATGTTAATGCACCACGGCTGCCTTTCACCAAACTGCCTACGCACGAAATTTGCGTACGCAGTTTAGGTAAGCAAACATCAAGTCTAAATTCAAGTTTCACTTAACTGCATAACTTCACGAATTGATTAAGTATTTGCGTAACTTTGCGCAAGTTCATATCTTTCAGTAAAGCAGGGATCGTACGCGTATAGTGTGTATATTAAATCCCACATAATTTGCGTAAACCTACGCAGTTTAGTGAAAGGCAGCCATGAATACTATATGTCTAAAGTTTGTAATTTTAGTTATTCAATAATCGATAGTGTTATTGGTTAAAATTTTGTTCCTTCAAAAAATTAAAGTTCAAGAAAGCTTATTCAATCTTTTTTTTGTGTGTGTTTGAGCTTCAAAGTAGACCTTAACGGTCACAAAAAACATTAACTCTTTGAGCGTCAAATACTTATAGCTCCACCTTTCATTATCTGAAAATTCAATTCATGAAAACTCAGAAAGATTTTACCTAATAGGCTGATGGTACAGGCCTAAGATCGTACTGCACGTTCTGTGCAGTCTGGTCTTGATCTCTATCGTCCACAAATACCCTTCTTTTCGCTTATTGTACCGAAAAGGTTAATATTCCAAAGGTTCACAGAAGGCAGTTCCGGCACGGAGGAGAAGCGATAATAATACGTCTTCTTTGGAACATGTCTGGGTTACTTCCCTTTGTATTGTAAGTCGTAATTGTGTGAGTTTTGTGACAGTGCAAGACTCACGTTCACACTTCCCCAAACAAGAAATTGCTGAAACTCCAACATTAAAGAAAAAGAAACTCCTGCTGACAAATTTGAAACTGATACAAAAAAAAAATATAGTTCTGTGTTAGGATAAAAACTAGAGGCGCTTGAGCGCCTGTATCGCTCCACAGGCCTGATATTTCTATAATGGCGAAAGGAAGTTTTTAACAATTATCATTCAATCCTGCATTTTAGCTCACTGAAGAAACAATTTGGTAGACAACCACCATAGGAACTTACCTGCAAAACAACAATGAAATCCAATGAATAGTTTTAGAGAAGAAATTTTTCAAAGATTTTACTTTATACCATAACAGGAAAATGAGTCTCCCATAAAAGCCATGTTTTTTGACAGATCTTTTTTTTTTAAGGAATTCTGTAAACCTGTATCTAAGGAACATTCCTGCAAAATAATAATGCTATCCAAATAGCGGTTTGGGAGGAGAAGATTTTTAAAGGTTTTTTTACTTTGGTTGCCATGACAACCAGAATTCTTCATGGAACACAATTATTTGAAGGAATTTGAAAGAGGACCACCAAAGGAACATTCCTGTGAAATTTGGTAAAAATCCAGTCAATAGTTTCTGAGGAGAGGTTTTTTAAAGAAAAAGTTTACGGACGCACGCACGGACGAACGGACGAACGGACGGACGGACGGACGACGGACACAACGCCATGACAATAGCTCGCTGGCCTTCGGCCAGTGGAGCTAAAAACATTATGAAAAATGGAGTAAATGCTGGTTTCCAGCATTTTCTCCTTTTCCCACGATATTTTCGGAGCCGTTTTTCCCGTAGGAATCGTTATTTTACGGCATTGTGTGGTAGTAAAGGGTTAAGTTATATCGTTGTCAAATAATTTTGTAGCTGAGGACTTTGAAACATGCTTCAATATATGGATGATTTTAAGAATGGTTCTTTTTACGTCCTAGTTTCCTATTTCTTCACAACATGACCTAGAAGCCTTTCGTGAGAAGTGTAACTAACAAAGATATTCCGTCCAAAAACCCTTCTGTCAACTTATAACAACAAGCTTTTTCTACGTCCATTATGCATTGGTTCCTTTTCTACACCATGACATGGAACCCGACCAGAAATGTAATGTTAGAAGTTTTTTTTTTTTCCTTTCCGCTATGTTTTGATTCTTTTTTTCTACATTATTATCTGAAATATTTCCATAAATAGCAACAAAACATTGTTTCCATCCATTATACTTCGATTCCTTTTCTGCATTATAACCTGAAACCCTTCCATAAACTTAGAGCGACAAACTTTTTTCTTTGTCCATGATGCTTTTGGTTCCTTTTCTACATCATAACACGGGGCCAGTCCAAAAACTTGTAATGTTTTTTCCTGTCCGCTATGTTTTGATTCTTTTTTTTCTTTTTTCAATACTATAACCTGAAACCTTTCCATAAATAGCAATAACAAAATCTATTCCGTCCATTACACTTTGAGTCCTCTTTTTCACTACAATCTGAAACCCTTCCATAAACTTGTATCATAACACTTTTCCTTCACACTTAACCTTTTCAAGGAATTGCATTAACCCTTAGCCTGCTAGATAAATGAAATGAAATTTTCAAGCCGACAGTGAAAGCTAAAGTTTTGCTCTTTCAAAGGTATTCTTGAGGAAAAATATGTCCTTGTCGGACAGTATAGACCAAATATCAGACTGCATGTTCTGTGCAGTCTGATCTTGATCTACACTATCCGCAAAAGGTATGTAAGTCGCGCTTAGCAGCCTAAAGGTTGACAAAAAATTTCCGTCCGTTATTTTTAGGTCCTTTTTCTACACTATGACTATAAACTGACACTCGTCAATGAATTTGCTTCGACACAAATGTTTTCGTCCGTTATACTTTGGTTCCTTTTCTCTAACGTATTCTGAAAACCTTTCCGAAAACTTTATTAAAACTATATGACTTTTTTTTTTACCTACTTTGTGCTGTCATTTATTTTCTACTCTATAACCTGAAACCCTTCCATAAACTTATAACAAACTTTCTTTTTCTACAGTTTACACTGGTAAATGGTTAAACCATAACCTTGTTCCTGCCCGTACTCGAAAACATAGTAGGAAAAAGGAGTAATTGCCTGTAACAAGCACTTGCTCCTTTTTCCATGTTTTTTTTTTTCAATATTATTTAAAGAGATCCGAGAGTCTTTTGCTCCTCGAATGTTACCTCTTCGTGTCATCTGCAACACATTTCGCAACGCCTAAGAACGGTCGGAACAGAAGGATTAATGAATTAGTCACTAAATAAGGGTGGGGGGTCTTATTTCATTTAATATGATACAGGTAAATGAGTCATGCTCTGTAAAAAGGGTGCTTAATGCATCTGCAAAAAGTATCGACCAGGTCAGCCTTCCCAGTCCGCGCAGGCTGACCTGGGCCGAAACTTTTCGCTATTGATCAATTTTCTGTATGTCCAAGGACAAGTCTACCTCATGATTAAGTTGGTCGTTGAAAAAAATAAGTATCATGGATCCATAAGTATTTGATTGCTTGCTTGGTACCATGGATTATGGAGATGCATTAGCCCACTTTTGCCGGAGCATGGCTGAAACGTTTTGTGACAAACTTCACCATCTACATAATGGTACTCGTATATAGACTTGAGCATTCATTGAGCACCGTCAAAAATAACTGACACATTACCTAGGCCTGCAAGAAGCCCTGAACTCAACCCGATTGAGCATTTGTAGGACCATCTGGGGCGTCAAGTTTAGGCAAGGGTTCCATCCGTTCAAATCAACAGGAATTGGCCCATGACGAATGTTAGAGGATCGCCTGGGTCCAGGCAGTAATAACCTTTTAACCACTCCTGCTTACGGTCTCCTTTCACGGTCCATACAGATCTGTGGCAAAATGGCTGATCGCTTTCGTAATTATTACCTCATTTTTGACAAAGTAACGTCAGATTAAATAAAAGGAAAAGGTGATCGGGTTGGAACCCAGGCTAGGTAGAGGATCTCAATGATGCGAACTCAGCGTTTTATTTCTAGCAGGAAGAGGAGGGTTGTAGAAGCAGTGCTGGTAGCTGATAGATTAACACCATGGAGTGTTCCGTTTATGAATTTATGAGCAAGTCCTAGGTATCGATATCATGAATGACAACTGCATTGTATTGAACACAACCTGATAACATGAAATTGGGTGGTGTTCAATGCTGATGTGTGTATATAAGATTACATACATGGCAAGGTTTGTCACAAGAAGATTGACTGTAGAATATGAGTTTGCACATAGGGGCTGTACCATAAACGATATACAAACTTAAACTGGAAGCAAACAAGAGTATTTATACAGAATTCATTCCTCTAAGTGTTTGCATGCTATACTGTTCTTTAACCAGAGTTGATAGATTGTCGCCAAAGCAATCTATATATGTTTTTTTAAACCTTAAAGCGCCTTTAAATATTTTTACTTCCAAATCGGCCGGTGTAGATCAAGGTCAAACTGCACAAAACGTGCAGTCTGATCTTTGATCTACACTGTATGCTTTGCTGAGACATTCTGGACAAAAACAACGTTGATAATGCATAAGGTTTTCATTCTAGATTAAGAATGTGTGTTGGGCTCTTACTGCGCTTTAAGGTTTAAGTGGATCTTTTATTTCTTGATCATCGTCCTGCTATACGTGACCTGACATGTTCTTATGTGGAAAGTGTAGATCAAGATGCACATACTTGCATTTCTGATCCAAGCCTACACTCTCAACGTTTCTCTACTTTTTTTTTTTAGTCACATAATCCCCATAACAGCTGAAAATACTTCGCGAAATTATGGCAGATGCAGAAAATGCATGTTCTGAACAACTTCCTTTTTTACCACCATCTTCTTAACAGTAGTATGCTGGAAGACTTCAAAGGTAGTTCGAATGAGAAATACGAGCCAATGAAAGCTAAAATAAATCAGTCAGGCCGGTCAGGGAATGAATTCCGTATTCTAACAGTTATTTCAAACTTACTGTTTCTCCGCCTCAAACATCTCAGGCATTTTAGTAACACTGGTAATAAATCTAAAAAATACACAACATTTTTTTAGAAATAAATATCATTATTAGTTGCTATAATGTACAGAGTTTGAATTCGATCGGTCAGTCGCGGGTTCGAACTTCCAGCTCGGCCAAATTCGTTCCGAGGATTCGGATGATAGTAATTACCTTGAAATTCATTCCTCTTATAACGCTACAAATTATTTCAACGATATTTACGTGTGGGAAAGCAGCCAATGGCTTGGAAAGAATGCAAATTGTTGTGCGAAATACTGGTATAGGAAATTACAGGACAGCACGAACAGGTGCACAGGCCGTAGCAATATAACTCTAAGAATGTTGAAAACGGCATTAAACACCAAACAAGCATACAGAGGTAGAGAACAGCGTAAAATAATAATCTTGCATAGCGTTCGCTAAATATAACTTAGCTCTTTACCAGGGAAGAAAATGCTGGTCACCATCGTTTTCTCTTTTTCGCTCAATGATTTCAAAACTGTGTTTCTTAGGGCCGTTCAGTCTCGGCATTGTTTGTAAGGAGTTTAACAGATAGATGGAGACAAGCAACAGAAATGTCTGGATTATTGAAGATGAAAATCCTTATAAAAAAAAACACTTCAACCAACACCTACTATTGCTCGTATGTAAAAATTTCAGGATTTTCATGCAGAGATGAATCTGTGCGCTATTGAATGTTTCACATATTTTTTTTCTTTTAATTTCATCATCGCAGAGCTCCGGTAGCTCAGTCGGTAGCGTACAGGATCTGAGAACAGGAGGTCGCTGCTTCGATGCCCGCCTCGGCCAATGTCTTTCCGAGGACTGATGATAGTCATTGCGACAGGATTCATTCCTCTCTCACCTCTGACAATTGTTTCGACAATGGTTATGTGGGACAGCAGCCAGTGGCTTGGAAAGAATATTGTGCGGAGTACTGGTAAAACCTCAGGAAAGCACGGATAGGTGCACTGGCCGCCGCGATATAACTGAAATAATGTTAAAAACGGCGTTAAACACCATACAAACAATTACTCATTAATTTCATCATCGCATTCGCAAAAAACCTGGTACCCCGAATGATCCCTTCATGCTTTCTACCTTGCATTATGAAAACAGTATGCACAGTGTGCCGAAAAATACGTTGAAGAGTGAGTATTTTTTTTAATTTTGACGATCAAATTACGAGTATGTTTTCAGCTTACGTTATGATATGTGACACATAATTACAAGTATTTTCTCTTTTTTCCACAGTGTTTGCAAGAGTTCTCTTCCTCAAGGTCGTTCAAACTTAGGGTTGTTTGGTAAAGGGTTTATCAAATCGACAGGTGGATAATGTTTATTTCACCTCATGTGACATGTGACACGGAATGCTGAGGTTCCGATTTGACCTAAATTCCGACAAAACAGGAAATATTCACCTTACAGTTCAGCACTCCCTCGTTTAACCCTTTACCACTCACAGTTTTTACGACCCTAACAAAGAGGTTTTGAAAACATCATGGAAAAAGGAGAAAATGCGCGTAACCAGTATTTATTCCTTCCCCAACAACGTTTGCGGTCATTGTAAAGCCAAATCCTGTCATTTGAAACAAATCCATCATATAAGCAGATTCTGTCAGATCAGACAACTCTATATTTTGCCCGGCGGTCAAGAGTAAAAGTTATCTTTTTATGTTGTTATTCACATCATATTGTCAAGTTCTACAGCTTTCTTATCAGCACTAGCCCAGCCCGGTAGCTCAGTCAGTAACGTAAAGGACTCGAAACCGAAACCCGGGGGTTACCGATTCGAATCTCCAGCTCGGCGATTTTTTTTCCGACGATTCATTCCTCTCTCAACGATTAACATTGTTTCATGATGGTTAAGTGAAAAAGCAGCTACTGGCTTGGAAAGAACATTTGGTTTTATACTGTTAGAAGAAACTCCAGAAAAGCATGGACAGGTGCACTGGCCGCCGCGACATAACTGACATAATGTGGGAAAACGACGAATAACGCCAAACAAACAAATTATCGTCCTTTTGAACACTTTTGGGTCAACCTAATAATGGCCAGAGACCAAATGCTATTCCGGCTGCTGCCGTGAAAACACTTTCTCTACCCTTTCAGCACCATAGGCGAAAACAGGGACTTTTGCAGACAGCATAGATCAAGATCAGACTGCACAGAACGTGCAGTCTGATCTTTGATCTATACCGTCCGCTTGTGTAGTCGAGCATATACAATCAAAATCTTTGTAAGTTTCAATAGATTGCATTTAGACCCGTCTAAAGAGGTTGAGTTAATTTTTTGGCACTGAAAGGGTTAAATTAAGAATGTTAAGATTCATGGGATATAACACCATTATTATCATTACTTCTAGTCAATCTTATCATGGCCATGGACCATTTGAATACCTTTCACAGCAACAGAACACTCTAAATTTACGATATTCAAACAGAAGTTAAGGAATGGTTGAGATACAAAGCATGTATGATTATCATAGTTCTACGTGCAATTCACAATAACTTAGGACCTCACATCAAAGAAAAAAAAAATCACATTGGTGCTTACCCAAAGTGAATTATTTCGGTAGCTCTTCATATCGCTGACCACTTTTCCATCGTATCTTCGCTTTAGGCGGTGACATACAAGTCGTCATCATCAGTTGATTAAGGAATATCCATATACTTAAACAAAAAGTATACTGGAAAGTCTGTAGGGTAAATCGTGTGGTGGGGTGCATACCCAAACTGTATGTTCTTGACACAGCCCGACTTTGTTGTCGATTAATTACACAAAAGTTTCGTCCAAAACTCAGAAATCGACTGCAATAACAAATTGAATGTGCAGATTATCAAATAAACCTTATGAAGATGTCTTTTTCATGCAGAATATGGAATAAAATAGAATTTTCGACAAGAAAATACACCGATGTGGTTCATAGGAAGCATGCTGCAGCCGAAAAGAACGAAAAGCACTACGCATGCGTTGATTTGGAATTAGATCGCGTGACCCGTTATGATATTTTTAACCATGCCATGTTTATTTCATTTAGTGTTAGTAATATAGATTAACGGCGATATTCTTTCACTTGGTAAGAATTATAACAAATGTATTTTAGGTAGTTCTTTCATTAAAAAAATTGAAATAAATGTAATTTACGATTAACACATTCAAATAATTATGTACATATACATTAATTCCGAAATTCCTGATACCCATTCTGTGTCGTTGCTTCGGACTTGTTTCTGTTTTAAATGTGACACTGCATCGACGTTTAAGTGTACCACAGGTGCACTCTGTAAATTGCATCCGGCCAAAGTTTCAACAGCAGAAAACTGTCAAAAGAGGGTGACCTTGAAGGTGTGCAGTACATGTATATCGGAAATAAAGCATATGTGCGATCTTAGAAAATGTTCCTATGTATTTGAATACAAATTAAAATATGTGAAGGCTTCACGCAAACGTTTGGAAAAAAAAATGTAGAACAGACAAGTAAATGGCAAACTTTAACCCTTTGGCACCTAAACGCGAATCATTGATCGGACCGTGTGGATGAAAATCAGACCACGCAAGACTTACAGTCTGATCTTGGTCAACAAAGTACGATATGGTGAGATTTTTCGAGCTTAAAATGCTCAGAAATTATTATAGGTTTTTATTTTCGGCTGTAAATCGTTATTTACCCCTTTACCAGAAAAAAAAAATAAGACTCGTCCAAATTAAATCGCTCGTAGACGATTTACATGTGTCTCAAACGCTGATGTCTGTCTTTGAAAGGTTAGAAAACATCTTGTAAAAAGGAGAAAACGCTGGTCACCAGCATTTTTCCTTTTTCAAACAATGTTTTCAACATCTCTCTTCTTCAGGGTCATTTAAACACGAGTCTGTTTGGTAAAGAGTTGATTCAATAAGCGCCTTGGTCTGAATTCACCAACCATTCTTAAGAACGTTCTTTGCCTTTTTCTCTAAGATTTTCTAAATTTGAAAGTAATACAACTTCTGATTGGCTAAACCAAATGGTTTGAATCTTCATGCCAAATATTGCCCCTGATGGTTGCAAGGTTGCACAGATTACGGGAGATAGAAAATGCATTTTATTTTATTGCAGCTAGCCATAGACATAACAACCACAGTTTCCGGTTTAAATCGAAGACAAATCCCTACCGTTTCTTTACCCCATACACCTTACATTAATTTTTTATCTACGTTTACACAGCTGACTAGATTATAACACCGTCAAGTTTTAACAGCGTTTATTTACTCTCTGGCTGTAAAGATGTCTCTTTAAAATCTCTGAGAATGAAGGAAACATTGTGGAGAAAGGAAAACATGTTTGTTACCAGCATTTTCTCCTTTTTCCACAATGTTTTCAAAAGCCTTCTCCTTCAGGGTCGTCAGAATTATGGATCGTTTGATAAAGGTAGGGATTATGATATTACAAGTACGGTAGCACAGTTGATAGCGTAAAGGACTTGTAACCAAGGGGTCGCTGGTTCATATCCCAAGCTCGGCAAATTTCTTTCCAGGGATTGATGATATTCCTTGCGACAGGGTTCATTCTTCTCTAACATTGATCATTGTTTTGGCGATGATTTTTCAGAAAAGATGCCAGTGACCTGAAAAGAAAATTGTGCGTAATACTGGTAAAGGAAACTCCAAGAAAGCATGGAATTGTGCACTGTCCGCCGCGGCATGACTGAAATAATGTTGATAACGGCTTCAACAACATACAAGCATAAAGATCTATCGAATATGTTTCATCTTTTGAACTTGTTAAACGTTACGTATATACCATTGCCCTCGCACTTCTTAGCGCGACGCATTGCGCTCAAGGGGACAGTATATAGATCAAGATCAGACTGCACAGAACGTGCACAGAAGGTGCCGTTTGATCTTTGGTCTAACATCAGAAGCCTATCTGTAACATGAGATTATGAATAGCCCCCTCTAACCCTTAGGTTGCTAAGCGCGACTCACTGACCTTTAGCGGACCGTGTAGATCAAGATCAGACTGCACAGAACGTGCAGTCTGATCTTTGATCTACACTGCCCGATAAGGAGATGTCTTTCCTAAAAGAATACCTTTGAAATATCAAAATCTGGATTTTTACTATCGGCTTGAAAATTTCATTCCATTTATTTAGCAGGATAAAGGTTATGGACTGAATCATATAGGATCTAGCCGTTATGTCTGGCTTACATTTGCTACCGGCGCAGTGCAATTTTTTTTTAGTATGATTTTCCGTACGATTATCCCAACATCGGACGCGGCTTGGCATGCCTCCTGCTTATGGTGTATACATACATAAGAGCTATGCTCTATGAAAAGGGGCTTACTGCATCTGCAAAAAGAACGAACCAGGTTAGCCTGTGCAGACGGTGCAGGCTGACCTGGTTCAAAGTGTTTAGCTATTGGTCAATTTTCTGCATGTCAACTAGGCATAAAAAATTTTAAACAACTACACATCAAAGGTTTTTTTGGTCCACTCCACAGATGTATGTTGATCGGATATTCATCGTTACGCTTGGGTACATTTCAATATACAAGGGTCTTATCGACAATATAGGCCTACCCAACGTATTGACACATTTCGAAATACTTTTTTTATACTTTCGTACATGTATTGCGTCTTACAACTTTTGCTGTACTGTGGCCATCACTCAAACTTACACGATACTGTCAGACCTAATTTGTGAAAATTTTAACTATGGATCTGTTGAGAACAATTTTATGTTTGTGTATGGTAGGATGTGTTTTCGGACAAGTTTATTATTCAGGGAAATGCCCGGAGGTACAGGTGAAACAAGAGTTCGATCTACAACAGGTAACAAGTTTTGATCTACCCTTGTACAAACCACGTTCGTCGAAAACGGTCCCTAGCCCTGACCCTTACCCTAACCTAGACGAATTGTGGCTTAAATGTTGCTCCCAGACAGAGCTTTTCATGCTGAAACAAATCTAGGAATTTAGCAATCGGTATTTTAAAACGTACATGCATTTCGACGGAAACACATTTTCAAAGAAATATCGTGCATCGACCATGCACAACGTTTCGCAACCTGTGATTTTATTTATTAACCCTTTCCCATACAATCCCGAGTTTTAGCGACCCTGAGGAAGAAGGATTTTGAAAACATTGTGGGAAAAGGAGAAAATGTTAACCAGCTGTCGCCTGCAAATGCTTTTTCTTTTGGTAATGATAGATAACTCTCTTGGACAGCCTTCGAATCCGATCACAAAACACGCAGGCTTATCCTTGACATATGAAATAATGTCTGGGATATTTTGGCCTAAACAGCCTTTAGCTAAATGCACGTTCAACGGAGTTCTAGATCTAGATGTACTTTCTACCGAGTGAAAGCTCCAATTTTATGTAAGAGTCTGGGTGGAGAAGAGCAGCAAGCAGTCGTAAACTTTGATTTTACTTTTCATAACCAAACGGTTGTAACAGATAGTATGACATGAGCCGAGCCTCGGTAGCTCAGTCGCTAGCGTACACGACTTGAGAGCAGGAGGTCGCTGCTTCGATCCGAGGCTCGGCCAATTTATTTCCGAGGATTGATGATAGTCATTGCGACAGGATTCATTCCTCTCTCACCGCTGACCATTGTTTCTACGATGACTATTCGGGAAAGCAGCCAATGGCTTGGAAAGAATATTGTGCGGCCTACTGGTAATAGAAACCCCAGGAAAGCATGGATAGTTGCACTGATCGATGCGATATAACTGAAATAATGTTGGAAACGGTGTTAAACCCCATGCAATCAATCAATCCATCAAGTATGACATAACGGAGCTGAAACAAGTTATGCCTCAACACACTTCGTTCTTTCCCGTGAAGACCCGTTTTATGTGTTTTGTTTTCAATGGTCAGATAGAATGTCGTAACAGTATATGAAACTAATAGGCTCAGGAGACGAGCCTTACCGAAGAAGGTTTACGAAATATGAAGATGTCTCCGTTAAATGTCTTTAACCAATACTAGTGCATAAACTCACGCTTAAAAGTTTCCAATTGGAACCAAAGAGCAATACTCTTAGATCTACCTGAAATGATCTATGCTGTTGACACTCATTAGAATTTTCCCTACGAGACCATTCTAATGAGTACCTGCAACACAGGTTTTAGTAAAGATAGAATGATTGTAGGATTCGAATACTACCTGCTTACCCGGAACTCTGTGTGAAAAGACTGGTCCTCTTTTTCAGTATGTCGGTCGATGGTACGAAATGAAACGCCTCTTCGCTGTCTTCCAGATGTTCTCAGACTGTGTCACAGCTGAATATACCCCTCTTGGTAATGGTGTCGTGCTGGTAAACAACACCGGATATGACGTTTTGTAAGTTTTTTTTTTTTAATAGTATTATAGAGAATGCATTGGCCAAGAATGCTTTCTATAATAAATAAAGTAGGTTAGTCGTTATGCAAAAACTGGCTGAATCATTTGATGATCGGTAGTCCTTTGATATGCAGAAAATTTCACAATAGCAAAAAGCTTTTACCCATGTCAGCCTGTGCGTTCTTCGTCGGTTGACACGATGCGATACATTTTGCAAATGCATTAGATCCCATTTTCACTGAGCATTGCTCATATAGATTTTTACAAAAAAAGTCTGAATGTCCCATTTGTACTGTTGAAAAGACGTTGCAACGCTCAGAGTAAACATTAATCCATAATTCACACTGATAAACGCGAGGTTATTTATGGGGTTTTTACCAGGTCACCTCTAGTTGGGCGAAAGAAAACACAAAGTATCTCTGGGAAATCCATGCGCAGGTCGGAAGTCGAACCTCTGACCTCCATATCGGTAGACCTCTGGTTTACCACTACATCACTGCTCTATTGTTAAAGGATACGATTCTTTATATTGGTAAATATAAGTTTCATTTATTTAGTAGTCTACTACATTTTAATATTCCAGCAATGAACGATATTTCACAGCTATTGGTGATGCAGTCCAGCAGGATGAATCTGAAGCCTCAAAGCTTGGTGTCCTGTTTCCAGGATGTAAGTATGAACATTAGATTATGCCCGTTCCAACCGCCGATCTCAGAACCTAGATATACAGATGAAGTTCATCCTTATGTGACCGTTTGAGAACATTGCATACTATTTTCGGAGACCTTAGACTAAGATCAGCCTGTACGCTCAGGGAAGTAATCCAGTGGTCTTGAGTTCGAGGATTAATGGCACGTGTATAATAATTGGGACGAAACTCATTTGTCTCTCACCAGTGAAAATTCATAACTGTTTTGAAAGCAGGCAATGGCTTGCATAGAATCGTACTTATAATCACTTTACCATGAAAGCAAACGTCCTGAATCTTTGCCAGTACACGAAAGCTATTTTTTCATACTTTCTTTCCTTCCTAACACTGTTTTCGGTCTTTTTCTTGCAGCCAGTTTTCAGTGGACAACCTTTTTCAAGTGACATCTCTTTTTGTTTCGGAATTTTGAAAACTGAATTAAAGAGCTAAATATATTTCTACACCATCCAAGTAGTCAAGAAATAACAATTTACTTACATTTGTAAAGGTTTGTTCACATGACACGCTTTACTTATGGAAGATATTTACATAAAGGTAAATATATTTGGCATGACCCCCTTTTACGTGCTCCTATTTACTCTAGAAGAACTTCATCATGTAAGTTTAAGTGCGCTGTTGGAACTTCATTATGTAAGTAAAAGTGTGCATGTGAAGTAAGACCATTAAAAGGCATCATGAATTTGTTTGCAACACATGATCAAAAGTAAATGAACCATGTTCTGTGAAAAGAGGGTGTAAAGCACCAGCAAAAAGTATCGACCCAGGTCAGCCTGCGCAATCCATGCATGGTGACATGGATCGAAACTTTTTGCTTTTGGTCATTTTTCTGTATGTCAAAGGGTAGTTCTATTTCAAGATTGAGTCTTTTCTTAGACAAGACTGGATTTTATGGATCCACAATCATATGATGACTTGTGAAGTATAATGCATCATGGAGATGCATTAAGCCCCCTTTTGCCAGTGCGTAGCTCAAATATTTTGGCGAAATGAGAATTTTATCTTCAGTGGTCCACTGCGAGACTAAAACAATGTTGTCTGCAGGAGGTACCTTGTCCTGACATTTGAGCCATGCTGAATGCTTCTCTGTGACGCATGATACCAAGCAAGTCCTCACAGTATTATAGAACCGTAAATCTGTTTTATATCACATCCTGCTGAATCATGGGGCACATTGGTCCTTTGATATGAAGAAAATTTACCAAAAGCAAAAGGTTTCGGCCCAGGTCAGCCTGCGCGGAATGCGCAGGCTGACCTGAGTCGATACCATTTGCAAATGCATTAAGCTCCCGATTCACAGAGTTTGGCTCCTTTCATTTCCAGCCCCTGGACGCGGAAACTACTGGGTGCTTGACACGGATTACAAAACATACACAGTGGTATGGTCCTGCTCGGAATCGAATGTGCTGGGTTACGCTTACAATTCACGTAAGAAATACATTCTTTTCTTTTTGCTCATCTGAGCACAAAATTCTCAAACGTGGGGTAATGTAAAACCCTCGTGTTGTTAATCAGTCAACAACATACGTATTGTTATCATTACAGGTGCATTTGTTTGCTCCAATTTTAGTACAACTTTATTCAGAAAGTTTGTCTTTATGATATCTTGGACGCCTAAATAGGTGAGTCCAACTGATTCAAGAACAAGGTCAAAAGATTAAAACATTAGAAAACCTTGCTATACTCATTTAGGTCCCTTTTTTTGCTCAATTGAATCCGTAATTTGAAATATTCCGGATAAATTTGAGTATTGCTACATGTATGTACAGAGACACAGCTAGGTCACTTTGTCTGATTTTACAAAAAAAAAACCACACAGATTCTTGTTATCACTCTGGACGTACTAAAGTTTTAATGAAACCTATAGAGATTGGTTCTACTGATAAATTTTGTTGTGGTTAGGTTAGTTAATTATGGTACTTGATGTGAAAAAATGCATGGCTGCAGGTCAAATTTCAAAAAAAGAAAAACATCAAACAAAAAAAGTCATGCCACTTTAGATGCCATTTTTTTTTTCTCTTTGTAGATTTTAGAGCGAGACAGACAGACAGACAGACAGACAGACAGACAGAGACTACACTTTGAGAAAGAAAAAAATATATTATGGGAAACTGACCATTTCTAGGGATCCACTTAGGGCCTACATGTACATGTATATTTTTACAAGCTTACTCATTCAAAGGCTTCATCATTTAATTTGGCGCTAAATGGAGAAGACAAAGATCAGTCTGCACGTAAGTGCAGGTTGATCTTTATCTACTCTATTCGCATAAAACACCTCAGTAAAGCACCTCGGTGATCTTAATAAGCCGAAAAAGGGATTACATGACGAAATCTTTGCCTGTTTTTTTTTTTTAACAGAGAACACGTGGATACTAACAAGAAGCCCCGAGGGTATTCCGCCCGAGAGGGAAGAGGCCATCACAGCCATGCTAAAAAACTACAACATTGGGGTCCCTGTCAGAAGGACGGCTCAGATGAACTGTCCTGGAAGGGAATCCGTCAAAATGTAGACGATGAAAAAAAAAAAACGAAACAAGTTATCGCTTAGTGGTAATGAAGTAAAATATCAGTAGTTCGAAAAGATGTAAAAAGTAGAAACTTAGGTGTGATCATTACCAAAATATCAGCTGAATTTTCAATACACGTAAATTACATATGAGCTATGCTCTGTGAAACCGGGGTTCAATGCATCTACAAAAAATATCGACCCGTTGCAGCCAGCGCGGACTGTACAGGCTGACCTGAATCGAAACCTTTTCCTATTGGTCAATCTTCTACTTGTCATGACTCAGTCGGTTGTTAGACAGAATAGATTTTATGGATCAGTAATATTGTAACCGCACGCATGGTATAATACATCACCCTTTTGCTATTTACCTGATTCTTCAGCCTAATCATGGTAAAACCCATGAAAGACTCGAAAAGGTGAAGTGTCTCCGTGAAATGACCGATATAATGTTGAAAGGGGCGTAAAATACATTCAAATAAAACTTTTGTACACTGCACTTTCCTGAGGTAAACAGATCTTTTTCAGTTGAGATATTAAGTCTTTATTGTAGTTATCCGGTGTTCATATGTAGCAATTTGGTGCTTTCATGTCATGTGTATGATTGTATTTATGTACCGTGAAATTGAGCCATGTTCTTTGGGAAGGGGGCTTAATGTATCTGCAAAATATCGACTCAGATCAGCCTGCGCAGTCCACGCAGGCTGACCTGGGTCGAAAAATTTTACTATTGGTCATTTTTCTGTATGTCAAAGGACAAAGCTACATCATGATTCTGTCGGTTGTTGGACATTATGGATTTTATGGATCCATAATTTTATGTGATGTCTTGCTTGGTACAATGAATCTCGGAGATGTATTAAACCCCCTTTTGCCATAGCATAGTTCAGTTATTTTCAAATGTCAATGTAAATTATATGGCCTGCAACACGCGAAAAGGGCCATTCGGACATTTGCGTAAAGTGTCGTCTCGGATCAGCCTGCGCAGTCCGCGCAGGCTAATCCGAAACGGCACTTTCCGTTTTTAGATAATTTTCTGTTTTGCGCAAGTCTGCTGTAGCACAAAATCTAATGTAGTTGTAAAGTGCCGTCTCGGATTAGCGGAATGCGCAGGCTGATCCGAGACGACACTTTACGCAAATGTCCGAATGCCCCTTTTCACGTGTTGCAAGCCATATGGTGATTCGAATTTCGAGCTTGAACAAGGAATTATTTTGCAGTGTGTTATCAAAAAAGCAGATTTTTAGGATTATCGAAAATTTTACTTAAAAGAGTAATTGCACAGAAGTATTAGGCCCAAACACATATCGTTATATTTTGAATTATTTTCTTTGGTGTGAAAATAATGTATAGCTATAGCTCTGGCTGACCCAGCCTAATCAATAAGAACTGCTGCTAAAATAGCACTGCATAAGATATGATTGGCTCGCATGAGCAATCAGAGTAGCTGCTTAGCCATTTTCCAACGGTGTCTTTATCCCAATAGTTACTGTGATTTAAAGTACAGGTATTTACCACTATCGCGTGTTCGAATTACAGAGGTTTGTTCATTTGAGTGTTTTCAGAGATAGAGAGAGACGAAGACAGACATAGATAAAGACTGACGGACAGGCACATACACAGAGACATACGGAGAGAGTGAGAGAGAGAGAGAGAGAGAGAGACGGCATACATATTACTTATATAACCAGATATAGCTGTGTTTATTTCTATATTTTCATTTTTTATTGGGTGGGTGTGTGGTGGGGGGGGGGGGTTATTTGTGTACTTTTTGTCTTCTTTTCATTAAATAAAGACATCTCTACTCTAAAAGGACAATAAAGTAATATACTATATTTCTATTTTTACAGAATTTGTTGAATTATTTATATACATCGAAAAGTTCGTTAAACCAATATCCCTCAAGTCAGTATTATTTTAAATTCTTCTGAAAGTCTGATTGTCCACTACTAGCCATCCGATTGGTCGAGACGCCCTGTCTAAGCCAAGGAAATGACCAGGCTTAAAAATAAAGAAATAGAACAATATCTAGAGCATTTAATGAAAACCTCTGCTGGTCGTCAAGGACGTGGAGTATACACGTGTTTTTCGTATGCTTATATAAAGAGCCCTTCGGAGGTATAAGTACAATCAACAAACAAATAAACAAACAAGAAAACATTTGACAAACTTTGAACTCATTATCATACGGGCAACCGTTTTGCAACGTAGTATAGCACTTGACCATCTATATATTTCCGGGTTACGAAGTACATATAATAATATTGGCCAGCAACACGCGAAAAGGGGCATTTGGACATTTGCGTAAAGTGTCGTCTCGGATCAGCCTGCGCAATCCGCGCAGGCTAATCCGAGACGACACTTTCCGTTTTTATGTAATTTTCTGTTTTGCGCAAGTCTACTGAAGAACAAAATCTAATGTAGTCGTAAAGTGCCGTCTCGGATTAGCCTGCGCGTACTGCGCAGGCTGATCCGAGACGACACTTTACGCAAATGTCCGAATGCCCCTTTTCGCGTGTTGCAGGCCATTATATAACTCTATACTAGATGGCAAAAGTATTTACGTATAGGCTGCTAAATAATAAAAACGAACATTTCTACTGAACAGTACGTAAGAGCCCAAATATTGCAATTTCAATTTATTTCAACACAAAAAACACCGTTTCGGACAGTGTAGATCCAAGATCAGACTGCACGTTCTGTGCAGTCTGATCTTGATCTACACCGTCCGCAAAAGCACCCCTAGTCGCGCTTAGCAACCTAAGAGTTAAATTTTTACAAGACAACAAAGTATTGAATATGTCCAAACTAAATGCAGTAGCAGATCTGTGACATATGTGTGACTCAAATCATTAGGTTTTTCTAAAAGAGTAGAAAATATTGTGGGAAAAGAAGAAGATACTGGCATGTTATCACAGCCTGTGTTCCAGTCTTATTATTTTTTTCTTTCCTATAACCCTAAGGCTGCCAAGCACGGCTCAAGGTGCTTTTTTGATCAGTACAGTCTGATCTTCGATCTACACTGTCCGATAAGAAGATATTTTTTCCCCAAAAAAATAACTTTTAAATTTCAATATTTGGGTATTTTACTATTGGCTAAAAAATTCATTTAACTTAATTAGCAGGTTAAGGGTTGATATTCACTGGCTTTACTTTGTCAAAAAAATAATAATTACGGAACAAACAGTTTATATAGCTACCGATCAGTGCAGACCGTGATCAGGGTCGTAATTCACCAACGATTCTTAAGAACATATTTTTGTCTTTTTCTCCAGGATGTTCTAGATGTGAAAGTAACACAACTTTTGATTCACGATTGCCAATCAGAAGTTGTGTTACTTTCAAATTTAAAAAAAAAACGCGGAGAATAAGGCTAAGAACTTTCTTCAGAAAGGTTGGCGATTACGGACCCAGGTCCGCGAAAAGGAGTAATTTAGAAATTATCAGGGCCTGTGGACCCAGTTTAAGGGATAAAAGGGTTTCACTCGTAACTAAACGACAAAATTTCAAATGTCTACGACTGAATTAGTTTCAAATGATTGAAATTGTCTTCGAAAGTGCGAAAGTGCATAAAACATTGTGGGAAAAGGAGAAAATGCTGGTTACCAGCATTTTCTTCTTTTCCCACAATGTTTTCAAAAGCCTTCCTCAACAGGATCGTTCAAACACGGGTTTGTTTAGTAAGGGGTCAATCAGGATAAGTATACCAGTCGGAGGTTGAGGGGAAATATCTAATTAAACACTAGAAGCCACGGGTTGTGTCACGCGCGATAAAGATCCCGCCGCACGTGTGGCGTAAACGTGAAGTATAAAGTTCAAATCTCCACTAGATCTGTAATTTTTTTTTTGAGCTCGTTCACTGCAATAGACGCCTAGCTAAGTAGCTCTTGTGGTTATTTCAAGGCTTGAAATCAGGGGTTCGCCGGTCCGAATCCGCAGTTGGTTATGTGGGGAAGCGACGAATGGCTTGGGAAGAAAATTGTGCAGTGTACTACTAAAAGAAATTTCAGAAAAGCATGGATAGGTGCACTGGCCGCCGTGATATAGCTGAAATAATATTGAATACGGCGTTAAAGAACATACAAACTGTCAACTTCACTTACCCGAAAAAGAAGGCTTCAGAGAACATCGTGGAAAAAGGAGAAAATGCTGGTGACCAGCATTTCCGCTATTTTTTTTTTCCCCCAATTTTTCTCTGCCTTTACAAAGCCAAATTTGTCGTCTGCAAATGGTTTGAATTTGGATAAGTCCAAAATTTAGTCGTCTGGTGAAAAAGATAAAATGAACCACGCTCTGGCTAAAGGGGGCCTAATGCATCTCCGTGATGTATTGTACCAAGCAAGTCATCACGTAATTATGGATATATAAAATCCATTTTGTCAAACAACCGACCTAATCATGAGGAGACTGGTCCTGAGTATATAGAAAATTGGCCGATAGCAAAAACCTCGGCCCAGGTCAGCCTGTGCGGGCTGCGCAGGATGACCTGGTTCGATACTTGTTGCAGATGTATGAAGCCTCTGTTCCAAGAGCATAACTCAAAT
Organism: Hippopus hippopus; assembly: GCA_946811185.2. NCBI lineage: Eukaryota > Metazoa > Mollusca > Bivalvia > Cardiida > Cardiidae > Hippopus > Hippopus hippopus. The sequence goes on along the minus strand of OX328101.1, from coordinate 42,541,565 downwards.
ACCTTTTACGAACGACGTAAATTCTACCTTGAAGCCTTTAGAGCACCGAATAAACCCAACAGACTTTTTAAGTTCAGAAATGATAACCAAATAATTGAGCCATGCTCTATGAAAAGGAGGCTTAATGCATCTGCGAAAAGTTTCGACCCAGGTCGGCCTGCGCAGTCCGCGCAGGCTGACCCAGGCCGAAACTTTTCGCAATTGGTCAATTTTATGAATGTCCAAGGACCACTCTTCCTCCAGATTCAGTCATTCATTAGACTGAGTGGATCTTAAGGGTCCCTAATTATGTGATAACTTGCTTGGTATCACGCCTTATGGAGATGCATTAAGCCCCCTTTTGCCAGAGCATGACTCAATTACAATTTCAAGGTTGCTTTTGTCTAAAGTGTGTTAGGAAAGCAGACAGTGTAGATCAAAGATCAGACTGCACGTTTTGTGCAGTCTGATCTTGATCTTCACTGTCTGCCAAGGCAACTACAGTTGTGAAATGCACTTTAAGGGTTAAGTCATTTGAATCACTTTTAAATTGTCTTGTGCTGAGCCCCGGTAGCTCAGTCGGTAGCGTACAGGACTCGAGAACAAGGGTTGCTGGTTCCATCCCGGCTCGGTTAATTTCTTTCCGAGGACTGACGATAGTCATTGCGACAGGATTCATTCCTCTCTCATCGCTGACCCTTGTTTCTATGATGGTTGTCTGTTTGTTTGTTTGTTTGTTTGTTTACATGGTGTTTAACGCCGTTTTCAATATTATTTCAGTTATCGCGGCGGGCAGTGCACCTATCAATGCTTTCCTGAATGTTTACCAGTACCCTGCACAACATTCTTTCCAAGCTACTGGCTGCTTTCCCACATAACCATCGTCGAAACAATGGTCAGCGAAGAAAGGGGATGAATCCTATCGCAATGACTATCATCAATCCTCGGAAAGAAATTGGCCGAGCCAGGGATCGAACCAGGGACCCCCCACCCCCCCGTTTTCAAGTCCTGCACTGGTTTTTTGAACAGTCATTCTTATAGCTAATGAAGTTGATAAGACTGGATTTTGTAAGTCAGATCTCCCACTGCTAGGAATAGTGTGCTAAGGGAAAGACTAACGAGGAGGCCAAAAAAGCTATATATGGTTTGATTGGATAAAAAACAGGACATTGAAAAATATATCTACAAAATGAGACTTTCAAGCTATAGGTCGCGCTATTATGTCAAGGATTAGTACACTTATGTTGTTTAAACAACGGTGTGTGATCAGAACATGGTCGACAGAACTGTGAACGTCAAACAAACTTGGTCTTCCTTATCCCTTTACCAAACAAAGTTTAGATGACCCCATGGCAGAGGAAGGCTTTTGAAAACATTGTGGGAAAAGGAGAAAATGCTGGTAACCAGCATTTTCTCCTTTTTCCCTTAATGTTTTTTTTTTTAACCCTATCAAAGACAAATACAATCTATTAATTCGATATTTCAATTGTCGTCTGCAAATGCTCTCAATTTGGATTATCGTAAAATTCTGTTGTCTCGTGAAGAGTTAACTCTTTACAAAAGGACAAAATTTTTATACTGGTCCAATTTGCAAGCATTTACAGATGATGATTAATCTAGTTTCAAATGATGGCTTTTCATATTCTTTAATTGAAGGTAAAGAAAAAAACATTGTGAGCAAATCAGAAAAGGTGGTAACCAGGACTATCTCCTTTTCTCACAATGTTTTTAAATACGAGTACATTCTTTCTCAGGAGCCTAGAAATTAGGGGTCGTTTTGTGACGGGTCAACCAACGATTATCCTCCCCCCTCCCCCCACCCCCTGTAGACGACGTTTTTTTTTTTTCATACAGCAGAAGACCACTTTTGAAAATATTGTGGCAGGAAAAAAAAAACACATAAACAACCTCGAAATGATGAAAACACTTTATCACACAATCCCGAGGTTTTAACGACCCTGACAAGGAAAGCATTTGAAAACATTTTGGGAAAAGGAGAAAATGCTGGTAACCAGCATTTTCTCCATTTCCCACAATGCTTTCTACTCTCTCAAAGACAAAACATATGATTTGAGTCATCTTTAGTCTTTCGTCTGCAAATGCTTTCATTTTGAACGAGTCTTAATCCTCAACCAGCTAAGTGAGTAAAATGAAACTTTGAAGCCGGTAGTAAAAACCCGAATTTTGATATTTCAAAGATAATATATTGGGAAAAATATGTCCTTATCGGACAGCGTAGATCAAGATCAGACTGCACGTTCTGTGCAGTCTGATCTTGATCTAGACTGTCCGCAAAAGGTCATTGAGTCGCGCTTAGCAGCCTAAGGGTTAAATCTCGTCAACTGGTACAGGGTTAAGTGTTAAGAGAAGAAAAGAGGAATGTATCCTGTCACAATGACTCACATCAATCCTCGGAAAGATTTTAGCCGAGCTGCGGATCGAACTCGTGACTTCTTGGTATCAAGCCCTACTCGTTACCAACTGAACTTCAGGGCTTGACTCCCAAATCTTAATCTTTGACCTGCTAAACAAGTGAAGTGAAATGTTCAAGCCTAAAGTAAAAACCAAAATTTTCCTATTTCAAAGGTATTTTTCAGGAAAAAGAAATCTCTTTATTGGACAGTGTAGATCCAAGATCAGACTGCACGTTGTGTGCAGTCTGATCTTGGATCTACACTGTCCGCGAAAGGTAACTGAGTCGCGCTTAACAGCCTAAAGGTTAACGTGTGTGGAACTCAAAGGAAATAATTCTGATCTTGATCTACACTGTCCGCAAAAGGTACTTGAGTCACGCTTAGCCGCCTAAGGTTAACGCGTGTTGAGCTCAAAGGAAATAAGCCAAATTGAGGAAACCAGTTAAAGATCAGACTGTCAATATCGACTTGCAGACTGAACTTAACTTCTCTATAAGGACAGAAAAAGACATTTTGGACTGCACTCAGGAAAAAATGGGTTTAATTCATCTTCGTTATGCATGATACCAAGCAAATCTTCACATAATATGGATCCATTTTGTGTAATAACAGGCCGAAGATCATGAGGTAGAATGGTCCTTTGACATTCAAAAGATTCACCAAGAGTTTCGACCCAGGTCAGCCTGCACGGTATACGCAGGCTGACTTTTGAGACAAATAATGCAAAGACAGAAAAGGGAAAAGAGGCAAAAAGGAGTTAATAATAATAATAATGATGATGACAATAATAATAATGGTAGGTAAATAAATGAGCCACGCTCTGGCAAAAGGGGGTTTAATGCAACTCCCAGAATACACCAGACATAAGCTAGTCATCACATTTATTTATGGATTCATAAAATCCATTTTGTCTACCAACCGACAGAATCATGAGGTCTGTATGGTTCTTGGATATGTCGAAAAAAATTACCAAAAGCATATTGTTTCGACCCATGTGAGCCTGCGCTGATTGGGCAAGCTGATAGAGGTCGATACTTTTTTAAAGATAAATCCCCCATGGATTAAATAGACTGGTCCAAGTCCTTTTTTGGGCCTTGAGCTATTGCACCTACTGCGGTTGTGAACTTTGTGGAGGAATGACGGGAATGTTTTAGACGCGCTATATTGTCGCCATGGTGTTCGACCACAGTGGCTCAGAATCCCATTGAACTTTGTTCCTTCTCTTAATCCTTACATCTTAAACCTCAACTTAATCTGTTTTTATGGACAGTGTAGATCCAGGAGCAGACTGCACAACGTGGATTCTGATCTTGGATCGACACCGTCCGATATTCCATAACAACATCCTGAGCTTTTAAGAGCAAGGTCATTCTTAAGTGTTCAATAAGTACAACTACCGAAATCTGTTTGGTATATAGATTTTAATGTTTTATCAAACAATCGCTTGTTAAACAGATCCTTCGGAAAAGGGCTTCTAAAAACACCGTTGGAAAAGGAGAAAATGCTTATAATCAGCATTTTTTTCCTTTTTCCTGCAATATCTTCTACTCTTTCAACGACAAATGACATAATTAAAACCACGTTCATGTTTGTTATGTGCAAATGCTTTAAAATCGGACTAGTCTAAAATATTGTTCTCTGGTGAAGGACTGACTCATTTGTATAAGAGGGGTAAAAGATCTAAACAAACACGTGAGGATATAAATACACAGACCTCGTGACCGAAACTTCCATAATTTCGGTAAAATCTTTAGGGGAAAGACGTACACTTGGACATCAAGAACAAGCCATTCGCTGTTGATTTTTCGACAGATTTGAAACCACTACAGCCATGCTTCGATTGCTTCTCGTTTTGGGTGTCGTAGCAGTCGTCAACGGACAAAGATTGTTCTGGGGCGACTGTCCTGAAGTAACTGTACAGGAAAATTTTACCATTCCAGAGGTGGGGGCAATTCTTGTATTCTCTTTTTTGCATTTCTTGTTGTTGATGATGATGATGATAATGATGATGATGTTGATTGTCATCATTATCATCTTCATCATCATCATCATTATTATTATCTATTTCTATAATTATTATCATTTATTTATTATAATTATTATTATTATTATTATTATTCATTTTTATTACTATTATTTTATTATATAGATCATTAAAACAGTTTTTTATTTACATTTTTTTCATCGGAGAAAATGAATAGAAATGATAAAACTTAAAGTAGTAGTATTGTAGTAGTAGTATCACTTCATTATTATATTCAGCCAAAAATTAAGCCTACATTGCAGATGGCTTCTTTACAAGACGACAACGTTTTAGAATCGTATTGAAAGTATTTTCAAGTTTATTTTAACTTTTAAATGATTTATAAAACCGGTGAAAAGAATATGACATTGTGAGAGAAACGAGAACATCAGTTTTCCAACATGATCTCTTTTTTTCCACGAGATTTTTATCCCTTCAAAGATATATCACATCAGCTGAGCCACATCAAATATTTAATCTGCAAATCCTTTAACATTGGTAGATCATATACGTTTCCATAGTAAGTAGGGAAATGTTTCAATATAGTATATCGGAAATTGATTTTGCAAAGTACAGTGCTAACTATTCCTTTCAATATATGGGCAAATATTTCCTTTCAGTATATGGTTAAATGTTTCTATAACGTACTCGAATATGGTAAAGGTTTCCATGAAGTGCATGTAAAAAACTTTTTGTGTCCTCGTGTAAATATTTCCTTTAAGTGTATTGGAAATATTTCCATGAGGTATACGGGTAAATGTTTCCGCGTCAATGTTTCCATAAAGTAGGCCCTATACACGTTCCGTGAATTATACAGTAGATGTTTTTGTAAAGTACATTGGTAACTGTTCCTTTTAGTATACGGGTATTTTTTTCTATAACGTACTCATATATGAGTAAATGTTTCATATGGATAACTGTTTCTATAAAGTGCGCGTATAGGTTAATGTTACTACAGAAAACTCGTACATGTTTCCTTTCAGTATACGAACAGATGTTTCTGTAAAGTACTCGTATATGAGCAAATGTTTCTTTTCAGTATATGGGTAAATATCTCTATAATGTAATCGTATAAGGGTTAATTTTTCTTTAACGCACTCGTATATGGGTAAATATTTCCTTTCATTAAATAGGAAATATTTCTATAAAGTACTCGTTTATGGGTTAATGTTTCCTTTCAGTACATGGGTAAACTTTCCAATAAGTGTCATGGGTAAAGGTTTCGGTGTACTAGGGTAAATATTTCCTTAAACCGTATTGGGATTTTTCCTATTCAGTATGTGGGTAAATGTTTCCCTGTCAATGCTTTACTGAAGTATACGGGTTCCATAAATTATATAGGTAAATGTTTTTGTGAAGTACATTGCTAAATGTTTTCATGAAGTATATAGGTAAATACTTCCATAAAGTGTGTAGGTAAATGTTTCCCTAAGGCATATGGATAATTCTTTTTCATAAATGTTAAAGTGTAAACGTTTCCATACACTAAGAGGGTAAATGTTTCCATGAACAACATGAGATATAGCTTTCCATAAAGTAGGTGTATATGGGTAAATGTTTCTGTATAGTATATGGGAAAATGTTTCCATTCTAGTGTATAGGAGATACTTCCATAAAGTATATAGGTGTACGCTTTATAAAGCATACGGTTAAATGGATTCTTATTTATGCAGATATATTTCCTTAGACTACATGAGTAAATGTTTCCATAAAGTAAATAGGATTTATGTTTCTTTAAAACTTACGGATAAATGCATCATTTTAGAATATGAGTAAACATTTCCAAAATAAAGTTTATCGGTAAATATTTGCTTAAAGTACATAGATGTAAATAGATGTTTCTTTAAAGAATCTGTATAACTCTTTCCTTTCAGTATATAGTTAAATGTTTTCTAACGATGTATAGGGACTATTTCTTTAAAGTATAGGTAAACGTTTCCGTGCCAGTGTTACCATAATTATACGGGACAATGTTTCCTTGAAGTATACGGATTATCGTTTCCTTTCAAATACAGGTATGTTTCCGTAAAATAACGGGTAATGGTTCCATAAAGTTCAGTGGTGAGTCTTAGTAAATATTGGTAAAACTAGTATATATGTAAACGCGTCCAGGTTCATTTTTCCATAATTATATTCGTTAAGGTTTTCTTTCGGTATCCGGTAAACGAGTCCGTAAATTATATGAGTAAATGTTTCAGTAAACTATATGGGTAAATGTTTTCATTATGTAAATGAAGTAAATGTTTCCGTACATTATATGTGTAAAATTTTCCTTTCAGTACATGGGTAAATGGTACGAGGTGAAGCGATACTTCGCCATATTTGAGTTCCTCTCTGATTGTGTCTCTGCTAACTACACACTTCAAGATGACGGTACGGTACTCGTGAAAAACACAGGCTGTAACAAATTGTAAGTATTGGTGAGTAGTACAATTTGGCAGTAGTACAATTGAAGCGAAGTTCCTTGATGAGAGTAGAAAACATTGCGGGAAAAGGAGAACATACTGGTTATCACGATGTTTTCAAAAGCCTTTACCTTCAGGGACGTTACAACTCGAGACTGCGTGGTAAACAGCAAAACTCTTTCAGCGCAAAACATACAAACCCGACCTCTTCTGACGGTTGAAGATACAATCCACTCAGGAACTGAACCTTCAAAATATTTCTTACCTAAGGCTTATACTAAACAATCAGATGGCATAAACCAAAGATCAGACCGCACAGAAGTTGCAGTCTGATCTTGATCGATAAAGCTGCAAAAGTCCTAGTTTCGCTTATGGCACTAAAAGGGTTCAGGAAATGCTGCCTACTGTCCTCATATTTGTCTCAAATGTGAGGATCGAAAAAAACCAGCTGTATATTGGACTGTAAAGATGCGATAACAGACAAGAAACAATGTTCAAAGTACTGTACTTATCAGCAAAACTGACTTGGAATTTATGACTGAGCCATACTCTAGCAAAAGGGGGCTATATGCAAATCTGTGATCCATGATATACAGCAAGTCATCGTATAATCATAAATGGATGAAATCCATTTTGTCTAACAACAGACTGAATCATGAGGTACACCTGTCCTTTGACATGCAGAAATTTTACCAAAAGCAAAAAGCTTCGGCCCAGGTCAGCCTGCGCGGAGCCTTTCACAGAGCAGAGCTCCTATGTCTTGTGTCGCCACAGGAGCCGCGGCACAATATTTTCATTGGCGTGGCATTTATGCCTACAGTTGTCTATCTTTCTGGTTTTTGGTCCAAATATTTAAACAAAAGCTCACACAACTGCAGGTAAAAAATATTTAATCAAAGTATGTACTATTTCTGAACGATCCTTGTTTAGTTATCCTTGTAAAGTAATTGGTCAATCCGATTTCAGTGAATAAGTTGGACCTATGTTATATAATTATAAATGCAGAAGTCATGCGATTTCCTTTTTAACTGATCGTGGAAAAACGTGCTCACATGATTTAAGGCACTGTATATAAGGAACAAGTTGCCATCCTCGCTGAAAAAATCGTACAGACAATTTTCATCGGCACTGTGAAGTTTTCGTCCATACAACTCGCAGCAACATTGATGCTATGCATTAATATTTTCTTTTTTTTTTTCTTTTAAACTAGACATCATAAAATCGTTAGTCTGTTATCGAGAGGGAACCCAGATTCAAATGTTGGCCAACACACACCAGCACACACACAAAAACCACAGTCGTAAGATACCAACCCCCAGAAAATAATTATTTCTGTTAGATATCGTAGGCCTACTTCCGTTAAATATGACAATATTGACAAGAATTATAAAATCTCTCTGTTACTCCTATTTGAACAGTGTCTACTTACAAAGTCATAGCATGAACAAAATGGCGTCGATAAGCTACAAGATGTTTGCGTATATTTAATCTGAATCAGTGACCTATGCAAATCGGGCTCATCTTTACTTTTCCCAACGCAACCCTTTTCATTATCGTGTTTTTCGCCGCTCTTGTAGGTTCCGTCCCGCTACGTGTTCTCCCAAACGTTAAAAAAAAAAGCGGTGCGAGGTTCATCTAAAAGTGGACTCTAGGAAGTATTCAAAGGCCAGTTAATCAAATTGATATGTTCGTTATTTTCCTTTTCTTTTTTTTTTTTAATTAGTGATCAACAAACCTTTGAAAATTTTCATGGTATTTCCTAGGTTGACAAGAGCGGTCGGTAAAGTCACCGAATCGAACAAGATCTGACTTAAAAACCGGGTTAGACCAGGCCTGATTTGATAACCGGATTGGACCGGATCTAATCGAAACGCACTTAATAACCGGATCGGACTTATATGGACCAACAAAGTTTTATCGTTTCAAAGGACGCTTACTCCAGATTCGATAGTCTGTCAGTACTTTCAGTGATTTGATTATTTTCAGCACGAGAGAATATACCAGCGTTGAAGGAGATGCCATTCAAAACCCCGACGAACCTGCCAAGCTTGGAATCAAATTCCCACAGTGTACGTTAGCCTCTTACTTCTATGAGCTTTTATTATTTCCTTACATGTATGCGTCTTGCAGGTATTATGGCGAATAAGCGAAAAAAACACGGCTGATACATTTAGCACCTATGCACTCATACACTTCGCCTTGCCTCTCGCATTTGCAAGGGAGATAACTATGCGAGCCATAACACAGGGCGTTTGAAAGGGAACCGGAAATGCAATTTTTACCAATTACGAAGCTACGCCTTTAGTCCAATTTGGTACGACTTGAAAAAACATTGTATTACTTATCATTTTTTTTCTCCTTACTGCGTCATATGGAAACATCAACTGGTGTATTTCGCAGTGAGTGTAGTATTACACGTGCAGCTTCGTCTTGGTTCACACGCTCCCGTTTCTTCACGAACGATTTATATTCGTTAAAGACCCAGTAAAGGCCAAAACATCAAAGCAGGTGTCATAATACATTTAAATTTAAATCATACCATTTAAAAGTATGAAAAACATTGTGGAGATGGCAGTCTATTATCGCGTGGTCGGGCCATATGTTAGTCGCTGGCAGAAAAAAGAATTTTAAAATCAGGCAAAAAGTAAACAAAAGACACAGCTACCTGGCAGGTTTTAACCTAGTTTTGAAATTAATTTCTGTCGCAGCAAGTAACACTTGGGCCGACTGTACAATGGCAGATTGTAATCTTCACAATAATTTCCATACTTTTAAATGGTATGATATAAATCCAAATACATTTAAACACCTGCTTTGTTTACTTTTGGGCTTTATTGTCACTTTAATACTTAGTCATTAGACTTTCTGGCGCGAAGTCTATTAAATACCTTAAAAGGATACGTAGCCTATTAAGGGAGGACCATGAAAATGTTGTTTTTCATATGCTTGTTTTTCATCCGCAGGAAAATTTCGACATCTCGGCTCGACACTCGGTCACGCGAGATACCAACTTTTCGAAGCCAATACAGGCGCCTCTAGACTTTTCTAAATTTAAAAGTAATACAACTTCTGACACGCTAGACCATTTGGTTTAGCCAATCAGAAGTTGTGTTACTTTTAAATTTAAAAAAAAAAAAAATCTTGGCGAAAAAGACCAAGAATGTTCGTAAGAATGGTTGGTGAATACGGTCCTTGGAAAATTACAACAGAATGTTCTGTATATTTTCTCAGCTCCCAACCGTGGTGATTACTGGGTAATTTCTACCGACTACGAATCTTACTCTATCGTGTGGTCATGCTACAAGGTACCAATATTGCCGTTGAAATGGCGTAAGTATCTAAAACTGACAGTTTGTATACAGACATGTACTTTTTATTTGCGTGATTACCAAATGACAAAACTGTAAACTAGTCCAGGTTTAAACCACTTGCAGACGACAAAAAAAATGTGGCTCAAATGATGGGATTTGTCTTTGATGTGATAGAAAATATTGCGGTAAAAGAAGAAAACCCAGGATCGTTATAACACGAAATTGTGTGATAAAGGGTATAGACGTAACGTCCTTATGAACCTACGTGAAGTTTATCAGTTCTAGAAAGAAAGAAAAATTACTGCTCACTAATCAATCAAAATCACAAAACTGGCAGACTTGGGTGGGTTGTGTTTTAAATAAATCCAACGAAAATTTCCACAAAAAGTTTTGCCGAAATCGATAAAATCACGCAAAAATGAAAAAATGATTAACTAGTACTTTTTGTAAACGTACAGAGTATTTTGAACGATTTCGATTGAAAACTGTGACTAGGGTATTCTTCAAATAGCGGAGTCTTACAATTTGAAGAGTAGTTAAGCGTTCTACTTCCGGCGAAGAAATGTAATTGTGTATATGGCCTGCAACACGCGAAAAAGGGCATTCGGACATTTGCGTAAAGTGTTCTCTCTGATCAGCCTGCGCAGGCCGCGCAGGCTAATCCGAGATGGCACTTTACATGTACATTAGATTTTGTCCTACATTAGACATGCGCAAAACAGAAAATTACATAAAAACGAAAAGTGTCGTTTCAGATTAGTCTGCGGGGAGTGAGCAGGCTAAACCTGGACAACATTTAACGCAAATGCTCGAATGCACCTTTTCTCGTGTTGCAGGCCAATTATGTGAACGCTGCATGATAAATGTAGCCGAGAGATTATCATCCGAGGTTTCCCGAATGAAGGAAACCGCAACCGAGCGTTAGTACCCGCATGTAGTGTTCCTGCTAGACATTCTATCATAACAGTAGCATTAGAGCGAAAAAAAAAAAAACCACTTTCAACTTTTACGGAACAGTAACCTGCTCATTAACCCTGAGGAAAGAGACTTTAAAAATCGCTGTGGGAAAAGGAGAAAATGTTGCTAACCATCATTTTCTCCTTCTCCCGCTGTGTTTTCTACTATATACAGGCCAAATCCTATCATTTTAGTTGATTAGAGAGGAACTCTATCAGCTTGCTTCTGTACCAATCCATTTCTACAGGATTATCTTCGTTCTCTGATTGCATTGTTTATTTTGTAAATTGTATATCTGTGGAATAAATGTGTTTAACCATTTGCGTCATGTCTGTCTTTGATATGGACAAGTCTTGAATTTTCACGTCTGATAATAAGCTGAGATTTAAAATTCTGGAATCTGACGCGGAACCCTGAAGGACAGGTGTGAAATCTTGATGTCTAAGAAAAGTACAGCTTTAGATTTCTACTTACAGAGTTGGTATAGATTCTGAAGAGACCATGAAGGTCAAGTCGAAAATTCTGATGTAGAGTAAAAACAGAGCTTTTAATTTCTATTTATAGAGTTGGCATGGATTCTGACAAGAGATCCAGAAGGGCTCGAGGACGAGGCAATGGACAAGGTTAACGAAATACTGACAATCAATGGAATCGACACGGACGCATTCCAAACTACGTCACAGGAGGACTGTCCCGAACAATAAAACAGGCTTCGAGTATCACAACAAACCCATATTTACCAACCAGTCAAGCGTGAAATGTACTACATGGTATTTGAACAAAGTTCCAGTGTACATTTTTTGAAAAGATTTAGTGAAACCTTTGAAACTTTTCTGAACTGACGATTCGATATACGGTATTTTCTGTCTGTTAACCCTTATCTTTCTAAATGAGTTAACCCTTTACCAAACAATCCCTGGTTTTTACGACCCAGAGGAAGAAGCCTTCTGAAAACATTGTGGGAAAAGGAGAAAATGCTGGTAAACAGCATTTTCTCCTTTTCCCACAATGTTTTCTACTCTTCTAAAGTCAAGTTTCAAATTTTGATTCACATTTATTTTGTCGTCTGCAGATGCTTTCAATTTGGACAAGTCTAAAATTTGGGTAAAGAGTTAAATGAAACTTTTAAACCTTATTCTGCTTAACTCTTTACCAAACGGCAAAATTTTAGACTGGTCCAAATTGAAAGCATTTGCAGACGACAAAATTAATGTGACTCAAAAATTGAAATTTGTTCTGGGAGGGTAGAAAACATTGTGGGAAAAGGAAAAAATGCTGGTTACCAGCATTTTCTCCTTTTCCCACGATGCTTTCAAAAGGTTTCTTTTTCAGGGCCGTAAAAACCAGGGATTGTTTGGGAAAGGGTTAAGTAAGCGAAATGAAACTTTCGAGCCCGATAGTGAAAACCTCAACTTTGTTATTTCAAAGGCATCTTTGGAGAAAGACAGCTCCTTATCGGATAGTGTAGATCCAAGATCAGACTGCACGTTTTGTGCAGTCTGATCTTGATCTACACTATCCGCAAAAGGTCAGTGAGTCGTGCTTGGCAGCCTAAGGTTTTAAGCCCGTTGTAAAAACCCAAATGTTGCTACTGAAAACCTTTTTTTAAATAAAAATATCTCCTGATCGGACAAGGTAGATAAAAGATCAGACTGAACGTTCTGTGCAGTCTGATCTTGATCTATGCTGTCCGCAAAAGGTCAGTAAGTCACGCTAAGCAGCATAAGGGTTAAATAATTTTATCGTGTTTGAATCATTTGCGCTTTTTTTTTTATATTTATCAGTCAATATATTCAAGTTTCATGTCGCTACTAAAGCGTGTGTTTGTATGTGAAATAAAACACCGGCATTTAGAAAAGCACTGTTGTTGTTGTTGTTGTTGTTGTTGTTGTTGGTGGTGGTGGTGGTGGTGGTGGTGGTGGTGGTGGTGGTGGTGGTGGTTTCCTCATATTTCCATAATGTTTTCAATGACCTTCTTCCCTAGGTCCTTACACGCCATTATTTGGTAAAGAGAATTATAAGCTCCAATCATTACTACCGTAACAAATTTGCCGCGGAAATGTTTGAAACTATTCTAGTGAAATATGAACAAAGAAAAAACAGTATAAATTCAGGTTTGATATAAAGTAGAAGCTTTACATTGTGATAGAGGGATAAATTTCTTTCATGTAATGTGGTTTTTTTTTTCCCACAATGCTATCCGTTTTGTTCAATCTCTTTTCCTGCGACTATTTTTGTTATTTGCATACTCTGATAACCCAATGTCTATATAGGTGAAACTAGAGCTGTCACTGAATGTGACTTAATACCCCCGCCAGCGCTTTGACAGAAACAGGCAATTATTTGTACACAGACGGACACACGGACGGACACACGGACGGACAAACGGACGGACACACGGATAGACAGGCTGATTCCAGTATACCCCCGAAAACATTCGTTTTGCGGGGGTGTAATGACCTATCTATGGATCTTGAACACTGCACAATGTCCTCAATGTAATCTATCTGCATATGAAGTTTGAAGTCAAAAGCTTTTATACTTTGGAAGTAACGCTCGGGACAAAAATCCAATTTGTAAAATAACTAAGGGCAATAACTCCAAATTAACAAGGGTATATAACTGTGGTGTTGCGTTGTCAATCTGGGTGAAACTTGTTGTCCTGCATTTCCTAATGGTGATTGATAGATGTGACAAGTTCCATGTAAAAACTCTGTATAGTTTTCAAGATATGACAAAAAATCAAAAATTTACGCGACCGCGTAACTCAAAATCGCTCCCAGTCGGCCATTTTGCATCGTATCAAAAAAAAGAATATCGGCGGAATGGGTAATTATATACACGTTTAAAGTTTCATGAAAGTCCGTTCAATGGTATTTGAGATATTGTCCTGGACGGACGGACGGACAACGCTAAAACTATATCCCTCCGCCTTGGGCGGGGGATAATGAACGTTTACTCAGTAATTTACCGCTACCTGATACTAGCCATGGTTGGCTAGCATTTAACCTATGCAACAGTCATTAACAAGACAAATTTATGATGCATGGCTTCATAGAAGCCGCAATCTTTTGGTGGACAATTTCAGAAATATTGACTTTCTAGAAAAAATGTGATGACATTTTTGTATCTGTTTTTCCCCCCACAAACGGAAGATCATGACAAATGATACTAAAATGCAGGAAAAAAGGCAGGAGTTAAGAGAGCAATCTTAAATTATCTTGTACCATTATTATCATCATAATCATCATTATCATTTAAAGTGATAATGCGTATGTGAGAAAACATGTAAAAGCATGGGAAATTTAAATTTCTACTCAAAGCTTTAAAATGGAGAAATTGCGCATTCAAGTACAGCATTTTTCATTATTAAATGATTTTAAAAAGCAAACTTCTGTAGGGGGATAAAAGGCGACACTGCGGAATTATGTAAGTTAGTAATTATTCAAAGTGATATTTAGATCGTTATTCACGTAGATCTACGTGTATTTACAGTTTTTAGGTGATATTTTATTTGTGTTTCATTTTTTACAAAAAGAAAAAAAGAAAAAAATATTAAACGACTTTCTTCTAAAACATTTTCTTTTTGCTTGTTAAAAAGTATTTTAGCCTGCTTGTAACAAAGTGAATGTTTACATTTCTACTCCAGAATTAGAGACTTTTGCATAGTATCTCCAAAATTCTTCTGATCATAGCCTTCACAGTTGGCGCGAACCACTAAAAAAAAAGAATTTTTTTTTAAAGTCTTTAAGGATCTGAATCTATTCAACAACAACATAGTAACTATTACTATATATACTCGTAAACCGTTTAATAAAAAGTAGTTTGAACTATTTTCTGCATAGGCCTTGTACAAACCTATAAAACTTCTAATGTGAACTTCAAGAGCCATTCAAACCCTTGACCAGCAGCGACGTAAAAAAAAAGTTGTATATGCACAGTTATAGGTTCGGTAATAACTTTATCCTTTCAACTACACCGAATGAAATTAATATACTGAGTAAGGAAAAAGAAACAATAAGTTTTTACGTTTACAATATCTTATAAAATATCAAAAAATATTACACAGACTCTGTACTGTCTGATCTTGATCTATTTCTGTCATTTTCGAACAGTTTCAACCCTGAGCACTATGCACCACTTTGGTAATTTTTGTGGACAACTTACATCACGATCCATACATTTTTCACGGGTACAGTAGATCAGGACCATACTGTACAGAACCTACAGTCTGACCATAACAGCTTCGACACACAATACGTTAAATGCTAGATTTTACAGGGCTCATAAGGTAAATCGTCCATGTAACATAATTCCAATCGGCTAAAGTGTCGAAGAAGGGAAGAAAAAAGGGTTATCTTTTCACAAGCTTGCTATAAATAGCTGATGTAGACCGCTCTTTGTAATACGATTAACTGTACAGGGAGGTAACCAGTCTATAACTTGATCAAAGGTTAACCGCCCTATTATCTTTACAGATTAAAACTGGACGAAACACTTGTACATAAAACTTCTTCTGATTATCGTATTCTAAGATGCTCTCCATCTCATAATTATCATTATTTTGTCTTGTAAAAAAGTAAACAAATGCGAAAACCGTTTAGAGGTGGGAAAGCCTATGATAGACGGAAAGCATTACAATTTCGTTTGGGAACAAGGAAGGAATCCTTTAAGTTGGAAAAGTTCGGGGGACTAGCCAATAAAAGGAAGTTTATTTTTCTGTATTTTCGTTGTTATTTGGGAATGAACTTACATTGCAAGAAAACCAGACTTGATGTTCATTTGGGTCTGATTGAATATTTAAGAAAGAGCCATGTGGAGTAATTTTGTAGCACTAACACGATATTATTAGAAAATTTCCAAAAAATAATAACCAATCGAATAATTACTGATCATCTACATGGTAAATAGTTTACGAACATTCCTACTGGAAGCCGCTTTCTAGCGGCTTCCAATGATTGAATTTGCGTTTATTTATCGTCGCCACCGGTTGCCCATATAGGCGACGCCCTCTGAAGGCTGTTAGTATTGTTACGGGGGATAGTACAGATACAGGACGAAACCCATCCTAAGTTACGCCTGGTTCTTTTACGTGCTCGGTGTATAGCACCGTCACACGGGACCTCGGTTTAACGTCTCATCCAAAAGACTATTAGTAATTTTAGATGGCCAGCCATGGAGATCGAACCCACACCCTCAAGTGAATCGAAACATTACGTTCACGAGTCCTCCTCTCTACCTATTGAGCTATGCGGGCTGGTCGGCTTCCAATGAGGCAGACAGTGTCAATCTGAATGACCATCCATGGATTTCACTAACAGGCTTTTGAAACTGAGATAGACTTTTTATAAAGTTTATTTTCTTTTATACATTATAAATATGTTTCTTCCATTAAAATATAAACCTGCAGCTCTAGCCATGTGATAGACTGAGATTTTTTTGACTAGCTTTGAAATTCAAAATTTCCTAGAACAGTTTTAACCTATTCATGATATTAAGAAATATTCACCATTCGTAATGCTAGGCTGTTTAAATTAAATAACAAAATCTATTGAACCTAACTAATAAATGATAATTAAGCAGCAGTTAACTTTTTTAGTCACTGGTATAGGAGAAGTAGCTTGTATCATTCCCTTTACCCCCATATTCGTAGTCTGTATCAATTTAAATCTGTTAGCAAAGTCATGTTTTTTGCGGTGAATGCTTTTTACAGGTTACGTCGTATTAATTATGGAAGAATTACACATAATTAGCCCATCACTGTATAGGCTAATTCTTTCCAGTAAACAATTAATATAAGTGATTTAAAGGGAGAAACAGTTGAAAGAAAGAAGGGGGAGAAACTGTTTGATTGAAGTAGAAAACATTGTTCGGAAAAGTAGGAGATAACTTGTCAAAAATTAGTGCGTCCACTTCCATAATTTTTGATACGTTTGATATAACATTAATCACAGCACATTTGAATCTAAAAGCTGAATATTGGGGGAAAAAAAGCAAATGTACATTTTCTAATTTTGAATTTTTATCTTTATAATTTGAAATCCATGGAAACAATCTCACAAATATCAAAAGTGTGTATTTTTATTAGATCTATGAGATACATAATAAAATATCATAGGGATACTGTCATGATCAAACAACCCGGGTATAAATTCCACACGTATATCTTAAACATAGCAGGGGGTCCGTTTGTCAATATAACATTACGTAACACAGTACTTAAAGATACCCGATAGGCGGCTAATCAAATAATGAGACTCGGTCATGATCGGAAAACTCCGGCACAATCCCAGCAATCACGACGAAAAAAAAAAAAATATATATATACACATAGGATAGTGGCATTAAAAAACTGTAAAAAGAACCGAAAGTTTATTTTTTTTTTTATAAGACGGAAAGTCATACCAATTTAAAGAGAAATAAATACGCTTTCTGACTTCACTTGTGACTTTTGAACATTAAGAAAGAAAATTCAACAAATATTTCAGTTGTTAACTTCGGAAAATATATTTTTCCTCTTTATTCTATATCATCCCCGGAACCCAGGTTTGAAGCATTACGTTACTCTCCATGCATTACAGAATGAATCGAAACTGGGTCACCGAGGATGATTCTATAATGTGAAAAAGGCAAAGCCTCAATACGAGCGACGTGAATGATTTCTGGTACAAATATCTATTAATTCGAATGACGAGCTATATTCTACATCTTGAAATCAAAGGGTTTTGAGTTCGAATTCCGGCTTTGCCAAAGCTAATTTTAAGCGTTGTCAAAAGTAGAAAGCATTTTTTTTTTTTTTCGTAGATTTATAGATCTACATGTGAAATAGGGCGAACTGTCCCTGATTTCCTTAACAAAAGAAAAACAGTTCTTGGACAGTTTCGTTAATTTATGTCCAGAAAAAATAACTTAGAATGATTATTGGTTCACACACTTGTAAAGACCATTTTACGGGAACATTTCCTCACTGCATGTAGATCTAGATCTATATCAGAGAGACTTTGATTTTTACGAGAAATCGGTCAGTAGGTTGGGAAGAATGTTGAGCAGAGTACTGGTAAAAGGAACTTCAGGAACGCGTGGTAGGAGCACTTGCCGCCGCAATGAATATACACACAAGAGGAAAAAAACAAAACAAACAAAAACAGAATCTTTCTTTCATTTCTTCTTTAGTGCACAGGTCTACCCATATTTTACCTGGACTTTCTTTAAAATCAGAGTGTGTAGATCGCTGTTTAAAATAAGATTATATGTAGCTTTCCTTTTTCATCCCATCTGCTTTCCTACACGTCCATCATTGAAAAAGTGATCAGTGCAGAGACAGGAATGAAATCTGTCGCAATGACTAGATCTAGATCTATCATCAATTCATCAATCCTAGGAAAGAAATTTGCCGAGTTATCGGATATATGTATATCCAACTTATGGAAAAAAAAAAACGCCAAACTTTTAGATCTATCAACAAGCTTTCGTAACATTAAATAAATTATAGTTGAGCCATGTTGCGGTAAAAGAGGGTTTAATGCATCTCCGTGATGTATGATACCAAGCAAGTCATCACATAATTATACATCCATATTGTATGATAACTGACTGAATCAAAAGGCATGCATACTGGTCCTTTGACATGCAGAGCGTTGAAAAATAGATCTAGCAAAGAGTTTTAATCCAGGTTAGCTTGCGCGGATGGGTCGATAGTTTTTGCAGATGCATTAAGCCCCCTTTTTACAGATCATAAATCCGGCTTTCTCTGAAAATGGTATTTTGAAACAGTCAAAAAACTAGTTTAGTCATGATTTCTTCGACACAATGTTTTCCGCGAAAAAACGGCTCGTACATGACGTAAGAATAGTATGATTAATGACGTCATTATTTGCTAGCATAGATCATTGAGTATGTTTATACACAAAAAGACGTTTAATACGCTGAAAGTAAGTAAGGAATTAGATAATCTGTACTCATTAAACTGATAATGATTTTTTAATTAATCATTCGATCCGTAGATAATTACTCTCATTTTTGACCAATCAGGTACTTGTGCGGAAGATTATCATAGGCCTACATGTGACGCTGTGCGACTAACCGGAAGACACTCAATTTTTAGTCATCCCTATTTAGATTTAGACTAAAACCCAGAACGAAGTCGGAATTTTATCTTTAAAAATCCAGAACGGTGTTACCGCAAAACAAGCTTCGCTCGTTACGGGCTTCGCCCGTAACTCGCTGTCGCTCGTTATAAACCATACCTACAATTTTAAAGTTGAAAAAGGACGAAAAGTTTCTTTTATGAAATTTGTAAAATTAAGTTGAAGGAGCATTTATAAATTGAATTTTCTTACCCCACTTGAGATAATTTGCAATTCTGAAAATTGATGAAGTTATAGGCATTTATCTACCAGGGCCCTTCATAATTCTATATAAAAAAAATAAGGTAATATAGACCAGGGATCGTGTGTATATAAGATCCCTGTATAGGCAGATATCGATTTTCACATGTCCGCGAAAGTTGGCTATGTCTCATTTCTTCAACATTCACCTTTATGATATATGAAATTTTAAATAAATAAAACTAACTTTTTACTACAGGACGAAATTTTACACTTGTCTTTATTGAAAGCATTTGCAGATGATATTTCATTCCTCTCTCACCGCTGACCGTTGTTTCGACGATGGCAACGTGGGAAAGCTGCCAGTGGCTTGGAAAGAAAATTGTGCAGAGCACTAGGAAAAGAAACATCAGGAAAGCATGGAAAGGTACACTGGCTGCCGCGACATAAATGAAATAATGTTGTGAAAGGGTAGAAAACATAGTGGAAAAGGAGAAAATGCTGCTTACCCGCATTTTCTGTTGTTGAAACCAGGGATCTTATATACGATCCCTGTTGAAACCCACAATGTTTCCAAAAGCCACCTCCAATTAGGGTCGTTATAACTCGGGATTGTTTGGTACAGGGTTAAGGGCCAGCAAATGACAAGGCCTACAACAGAAACTTTGCCTTCTCTGTATGAACTAAAAACGATAATTAAGCAATGCTCCGGCTAAAGGAGGCTCAATGCATCTCTCCGTGATTCATACTGTCTGTGTTGTTGTTGGTCCAGAACTCGTCCCCTCCGGACACATGATAATTACGATTCGCTATTAAACAGTAGTTTTACGGTGCCGACCAGATAAAGAGCATCAAAAGACAACATAGAACAGTACTTTTAAATTACCAGAGATTAACAGAGTAACAGGAAAACAAAGTTTGCAGGAAATGACCCGGCGGATGCTCGAATCCACATATGTGTTTGCGCGAATAGGTGCAATTTTATCCTAATATAATGCAAACAACTCAAAACACTATTTTTTTTTTTCGTTTTCTGTATCTCTATGATGTCTTTGTGTGTCTTTGTGGCATTTGTGGGTGGTGTCTTTGTGGTATTTAGGGTGTCTTTGTGGTATTTAGCAGGACCGCGTTTTGACTGTGTGTGTGTGTGGGGGGGGGGGGGGAAACAATTTTACACAATGCCGAAAACCAGCATAAAACGGAAGTGGACGTAACCTTCAACTTCTTAAGAGTAAAACGACGATGTCAAGCCCTGTAAATCTTGCCTCTGTCGCAATTAGCGGATTTGCGACTGTAATATTTCATCCTACTGGCTATGCAAAAGTCTTAATTCAGGTAAATCATATTATTCATACAACGATACATTCATTGCCTGCAATCAAGCTGTCAAGGCTGTTTCACCTTGCCTGAATCGCAGAAATAAAATTCGTAAATTTCGCACAATATCCATGAAATATATTACACTGTGGACCCAATTTCAAACATTTATATGGTGACTGTTCTTGATACCCTTCAAAACTTGGCATGATCCATGGTGAGGAGTTCCCTGGATGAATTACGGACGTTTCGTACCATAACCATTTCGTACCAGTGACTTTGTAGCAATAATTTTACCATTTCGTACCATAATTTATACCATTACCACATTGTACCACAGTCATATCATTTTGTAACAAGTTTTTTGGGACCTATGACAAAGTTTTGACCTAGAAAAACTTCCATTATGACGTTATTAAAAGAAGAAAGACAAAAACACTATTTATAAACATTTATGCAAGAAATTATGCGCAATAACACTGTCTGATTATTTCTTTTTCCGATCATGTTTTCATAGCAGTTTTCTCCGAGGGTCGTTTAAAACGAATTACTTTTGCAAGGTGTGCAATTTAAGAAAATGAATATTGTGGGAAAAAATGCTGTTTTTACTAGAAATAAAATTGTCACATTGACTTTGACGTTTAACCTTGTCCTTGTCTCGGCATCGTACAAGACTTACTTAATTTCAAAACATACCCAGAAACAAACATACAAAAAAGAAGACAAAAAAGAAAGTTTATAAACAAGGGTAATCGAATAATTATGAATGATTCCTTGATTAAATGTTCAATTCAATGACATGTTATCAGTTTGCTTCCAACTTTAATTACATGTAGCTATAGACAGTATTCCCACTGAAATTTCTTTTGGGAGTTCTGTACCCCCTACAATTGAAAAATGGGGGTATAAAGAGAAAAAATCGGGGTACAAATTAAAAAAAACTAGTACAACTCTAAATTGTTTTGTTAAATGTGGCTTCCTTCTTTCTCTTTAGGGTGAAGGACAGTCGTGTAGATTACTAAGTGAATGTACATTTTTACATGTAACTAACAGTAAAAGAACTGTTTGGCTAAGTGTTAACTAGTCATCTTTATGCTCATCTTTTCACATGCCTTTTGTACAACAGAGTCAATGTCGAAGTCTGGCTGGTGACTACTGTACTCAATATGAATTCTGTTTTCTACATTTTGAATGTTTCTACAACTAGATACCTTGATTTCTTACGGGAACCCGAATTCTGAAATGCGAAAGCTTCCAAAGTACAGCGTTTCTGAGCCATTCCCAATGTTAGTTTACAGAAGAAAGACATTGACGTCATTGATTCCTTTAAATGATTTATGATCATATCCCGTAAATAAGGTTACTAAAACATTGGTTTATACTAGGTAAATTTATTAAAAACACTTTTTGTCACATTTATTGATATGTTTGGTCATAATAAGACATAGTATTATCATGGTATGAAGTGGTAACGCTATGGTATGAGATGGTAAATTTATGGTACAAAGTGGTAAATCTATGGTACGAAATGGTTATGGTACGAAGTGACTGCATACCTCCCTGAATTATGCCAAAAAATTCATATAAATACAGTGTTTAGGCCAGGATTCAAATTTCAAGGGCCATTTTGGCCCATTACTAGCCAAAACTAAGGGTCAGTTTCTGCTTAGAGGGATAATTGAACACTTAACTAGAAACTTAAATAACCGTCCTTTAAGATTGGTTCACTACACAATGTTTCAGCATTTATTGAATATTTTTCTGCTCTTTACATAATCCTATATATAAACCCCCAAGTACACTATTTTTAGCTCGGCTGTTTTGGAAGAAAACATTAAGGTATTGTCATAGCTCCAGCGTCATTTTCTGGGTCGTCATCGTTCAAAAACTTTGACATATTGTAATATCGCTGTTATTACTGAAGACATTTACTTCGAACTTGGACAAGTTGTTAACTATCAAAAGGGGATACTATAGAACAAGTTATGTCCTTTTTCTACTAAGAATTTCAATGTAAAATCAAGCACTTGCAGCAGAGGATTGGCACCCGCATGCTGTGCTGTTGTTCATTTTGATATTCATCATGTACGTAGGGTCTTACCAGTTCCTTCATAGTTTCCTTTAGCAAACTCTGACATCAAATTTTATCGATGTTTGAGCAGCAAATTAGAATACTTTTAACAGATCTTTTTCAATAAAGTATATATCAGAAGTAAGATTAATTATTAATTACTCGATTGAAAAAGGGTATTTGTACAAATCTTGCCTATCTATGAGCTAAATCCATTCATATGCAACACCACTCTGTTTTTGTTATGAATTGCCATGGAAGAGATGTGATTGTTTCAAATGACCATCATAAATGGGGAAATGCAATTAACAGAATCATAGTATGTCTTTTTTTAAAGGTGATTCATTTATTGCGGCTATTCCAGCTTCGTTTCGTCCTGTTGCTCTTGTATCCATAATGATATGTATTGTGTAATATTAATCCACGTGAGAGTGCTATGCACTTTTTAAATTATCTTGCAGACAATCTAGATCAAGGTCAGAGTGCTGTTATGCAGGCAGTGAAGACCCAAATCAAACTGCAGAGAACATGCTGTCTGACCTTGGATCTACACAGGAGATGCTATTTCCCGAGATATTCTGGCAAAAGCAATGTTGATACTGCATTCGTTTAAGCCCGGCTGGGTAGCTCAGTGTTTAGCGTGTCTGACTTGTGACCTGGTGGTTGTGAGTTCGATACCCAGTTGAGGCAAACTTTCTTTCCAGCAATTTTTTGCCTCTCACCTCTGACGCATTGAGAAAAGTAGTCAGTGAATTGGAAAGAAAGTTGTGACAGTAATGGTGTGTGAAACCAGGAAACATGCGTAAGTGCACTGACAGCCATGATATGACCTTAGCTGTTAAAAGTGCGCTAAACTCCAATACCATCACCATTTCATTCATTTGATCTATTTTCCTCATGTAATTTAAGCCTTTACCACACAATCCAGAGTTTTAATGACCCTGAGAAATAAGCGTTTTGAAAATATTGTGGGAAAAGGAAAAGATGCTGGTTACTAGCATTTTTTCCATGTCCTACAATGTTTACCACCCTGCCACAAATAAATTTCAATTCTTGAGTCACATTTATAATGTTGTCTGCAAATGCTTTCAATTTGGACAAGTACAAAATTTTGTGGTTTGGCCAAGAGTTAAAGTATCTCTGAATTAACCCTTTACCAAACAACTTTTAAGACCCTGAGAAAGAAGCCTTTTGAAAACATTGTGGGAAAAGGAGAAAATGCTGGTAACCAGCATTTTCTCCTTTTCCCACTATGTTTTCTACCCTACCCAAAACAGATTTCATTTTTTCAGTCACATTTATTTTGTTGTCTTCAAAGGCTTTCAAGTTGGACAAGTCTATAATTTTGTTGTTTGGTAAAGAGTTAACAGCTTTTGAAATAATTGTAATAAATAATCGAGAGTTTTCATCATGATCCAGAGGGAAAAACGGATTTTAACTCTATACCAAATGTCAGAATTTTGTACCAGACCAAAATGAAAGCATTTGCAGGTGACAGATAAATTGTAATTCAGTAATATTATTCCTGTCTGTGATAGGGCAGAAAAAATTGTTGGAAAAGGAGAGAATGCTGGTTACCACTTCCAGTATTTTAGTATTTTCTTGTTTTCCCACAATCTTTCCAAAAGCCTTCTATTCTAGGGTTGTAAAAACTCTGGAATGTGTGGTGAAGGGTTAAGAACAGGTTTGGAAGGGAGAAAATGCTTTAACCCTTTACCACACAATACCGAGTTTTAATGACCCTGAGGGAGATGCCTTTTGAAAACATTGTGGGAAAAGGAGAAAATGGTGGAAACCAGCATTTTCTCCTTTTCCCACAATGTTTTCTACCCTATCAAAGGCATATTTCATTATATGAATCACGCATAAATCCTCACCGGGGAATCCTTTCAACTTGGACAGGTCTACATTTTTAGCTCACCTGATCACCCTGTGTCCGTCGTCCATTGTGTGTCGTCAACAATTCTTTAAACATCATCTCCTCCTAAACCACTGGGCCAATGTCAACCAAACTTGGCAGAAATGTTCCTTGGGAGGTCCTCTTCAAAACTTGTTCACAGAATTTGATTCCATCAAAAACTCTGGTTGCCATGGCAACCAAATGGAATTTTCTAAGAAATTCTTTAAAAATCTTCTCCTCTGAAACCACTGGTCAGATTCTGAAATAATTTCACAGAAATGTTCCTGGGTTGACCCTTTTCAAAAACTGCGATATTTTATGCATCAAAAAACATGGCCGTGGTGGTGGTGGTGGTGGGGGGGGGGGGCTCTTTGGACTTGTGCGGTGTCAACAATTCTTTAAACATCTTCTACTCCTAAACCGCTGGGCCAATTTGGACCAAACTTGGCTGGAATGTTCCTTGGGATGTCTTCTTTAAAAAGTGTTCACAGAATTTGATTCCATCAAAAACTCTGGTTGCCATGGCAATGAAAAGGAATTTTCTAAGAAATTCTTTAAAAATCTTCTCCTCTGAAACCGCTGTTTAGATTTTGAAATAATTTCATTGAAATGTTCCTTGGATGACCCTTTTCAAAAACTGTTTGCGAAATTTTGATCCATCGAAAAACATGGAGGGGGGGGCTCTTTGCACTGTATGGACTTAAAGAAATCCTTTGAAATTCTTCTTCTCTTAAACTACCCGTCAGATTTTGAAATAATTTCACAGAAATGTCCCTTAGATGCCCCTTTTCTTATACGCAGCCAGAGGCGACGTATATTGGCGTCATCTTCTCTGTCTGTCCGTCTGTACGTACATCCATTTCTTGAGAACGCAACTCCTCCCACATCTCTTGACCGATTTGGATAAAATTTTCACAAAATGTTTCTCATCATGTGACCTAGCGCATATTGTCAAGCTTTTGGGATTCTTAGCTGCGTCATGGAAAAAGGGGGCTTCATGTTATATTTCATTCCATTTCTTGTGAAGGCAACTCCTCCCACATTTCTTGACCGATTGGGATAAAATTTTCACAGAATGTTTCTCATCATGTGACCTAGTGTATATTGTCAAGCTTTTGGGATTCTTAGCTGCGTCATGGAAAAAGTGGGCTTCATGTTATATTTCATTCCATTTCTTGTGAAGGCAACTCCTCCCACATTTCTTGACCGATTGGGATAAAATTTTCACAGAATGTTTCTCATCATGTGACCTAGTGCATATTGTCAAGCTTTTGGGATTCATAGCTGCATCATGGAAAAAGGGGGCTTCATGTTATATTTCATTTTTCACCAATATCTCTTTAATTACTGGACATACCTCAACGGATTTGGATGAAATTTTCACAGATCATGTGACCTAGCGCATATTGTCAGGGTTTTGGAATTTATTGCTCTGTCATGGAAAAAGGGGGCTTCATGTCAAATTTAAACTGTGTCCTTCCGTACGTATGTCTATTTCTTGTGAACGCAACTCCTCCCACATTTCATGACGGATTTGGATAAAATTTTCACAGAATGTTTCTCATCATGTGACCTAGCACATATTGTCAGGGTTTTGGAATTTATTGTTGTGTCATGGAAAAAGGGGGCTTCATGTCAGATGTAATTTTTCATCGATGTATCTCCAACTAATGGACATAATTTCATGAAACTTCATATTTTTATTGGTTAATCAAAGCCAATGACCAATTAGTCCGTCGTGCGTCCGTCTGTCCATCCATCAGTCCATGCGTAAACCTTTTAGATCACAAGTAACACAATATATCCATTGAGCTACCCAGGCAGGTGCTAGAAATTCCAACACTTTAGTCTCTGTAGCTATCTGCTTGAAATAGCAGCCATGTGGCGGCGTATATTGCGACGACGGCACTCTTGTTTAAAAATTGTTCGTGAAATTTTGATCCGTCAAGAAACATGGCTGTGGTGGTGGGGGGGGGGGCTATTTGCACCATACGGACATGAAGAAATTCTTAAAAATTCTTCTTCTATGAAATCACTGGTCAGATTTTGAAATAATTTCACAGAAATGATCCTTTGGTGCCAAATTATGCCCCTTTCTCGACTTAGAATTTCAACTTACTATCCAGCACCCAACAGCCAATCGTTGGCACCCGCATGTGGTGCTCTTGTTTTTAGCTCACCTGAGCACAACGTGCTCAAGGGGAGCTTTTAGGATCACCCGGTGTCCGTCGTACATCGTGCGTCGTCAACAATTTTTTAAACATCAACTCCTCCTAAACCGCTGACCCAATTTGGACCAAACTTGGCAGAAATGTTCCTTGGGAGGTCCTCTTAAAAATTTGTTCACAGAATTTGATTCCATCAAAAACTCTGGTTGCCATGGCAACCAAATGGAATTTTCTAAGAAATTCTTTAAAAATCTTCTCCTCTGAAACCGCTGGTCAGATTTTGAAATAATTTCACAGAGATGTTCCTTGGGTGACCCTTTTCAAAAAGTGTTCGGGAAATTTTGATCCGTCAAGAAACATGGCTCTGGTGAATGGGGGCTACTTGCACTATACAGAAATGAAGAAATTCTTAAAAATTCTTCTTTTCTGAAACCGCTGGTCAGATTTTGAAATAATTTCACAGCAATGTTCCTTGGGTGACCCTTTTCAAAAATTGTTCGCGAAATTTTGATCCATCAAGAAACATGGCTCTGGTGAATGGGGGCTACTTGCACTATACAGTAATGAAGAAATTCTTAAAAATTCTTCTTCTCTGAAACCGCTGATCAGATTTTGAAGTAATTTCACAGAGATGTTCCTTTGGTAACCCTTTTCAAAAATTGTTCTCAAAATTTTGATCCGTCAAGAAACATGGCTCTGGTGAATGGGGGCTACTTGCACTATACAGAAATGAAGAAATTCTTAAAAATTCTTCTCCTCTGAAACCGCTGGTCAGATTTTGAAATAATTTCACAGCAATGTTCCTTGGGTGACTTTTTTCAAAAATTGTTCACAAAATTGTGATCTGTCAAGAAACATGGCTCTGATGGTGGGGGCTATTTGCACTACAGGGACATGACGAGGAATTTCTTAATTCTTCTTCTCTGGAACGGCTGGTCAGATTTTGAAATAATTTCACAGAAATGTTCTTAGGGTGACCCTTTTCAAAATTTGTTAGGGAAATTTTTATCCGTCAAAAAACAACAGCCAATTGTTGGCACCTGCATGTTGTGCTCTTGTTCAACTCATGTTTTTAGTCACTGTTGAGCATGTGCTCTTCTTCAAGAAATTGTCCTTGGGTGATCTATCCAAAAATTTATTTGCAGAATTCTGATTCATCAAATTCATTGCTGAGGTGATGATTATAGGGGTGGTGACAGATTTTGAAATGACATTTACAGGTGACCTTTTCAAAATTGCTTGGCAAAATAATGATTTTGTTTCCAAAGTTTCAATACCCCCAAAAAAATTGATTATGTTCCTCTCAAAAATTCAGGTGAGCGATCCAGGGCCATCTTGGCCCTCTTGTTTTTATTGAAGTTATTGAAGAAAAAGTTTTGGAATAACAAAAAAGAAATGGCTATGGTCCTCTCAAAAATTCAGGTGAGCGATCGAGGCCATCTTGGCCCTCTTG
Source organism: Hippopus hippopus (assembly GCA_946811185.2). Taxonomy (NCBI): domain Eukaryota; kingdom Metazoa; phylum Mollusca; class Bivalvia; order Cardiida; family Cardiidae; genus Hippopus; species Hippopus hippopus. Next base: position 42,513,240 of record OX328101.1, on the reverse strand, counting down.
TTGTTGTGTGGGAAAGGGATAATCAGCACTTTTTACTTTTCCAACAGTGTTTTTCAATGACGAATCATTTAATTTGTTCTCACCATATACTTTCGTTCTTAACATATATTAACCTTTGTCCTCTGGTAAGGAGTCAAGGGCTATCCAACCCTTTATTTACCCTTTGCCACACAACAGATTTTTAAACTCTCAAATTCAAAACATCAGCAGACAACAAATTCAAAAATAAATACAAATGAGCTTAAGTTCTCTGATAGGATAAAATAAATTGTAAGAAAGGAGAAAATGCTGGTTACCAGCATTTGCTCCTTATCCCACAATGTTTTCCAAAACCTTCTCCCTCAGGGTCATTAAAACTTGGGATTGTGCGGTAATGGGTTAACCCTTTACCAAACAATCCCTGGTTTTTACGACCCCGTGATAGAAGCCTTTTGAAAACGTGGGAAAAGGAGAAAATGCTGGTAACCAGCATTTTCTCCTTTTCCCACAATGTTTTCTACCCTGCTGGAAACAAATTTCAATTTTTGAGTTACGTTTATTTTGTCGTCTGCAAGTGCTTTTAATTTGGACCAGTCTAAAATTTTGTCATTTGGTGAAGAGTTAAATGACAAAATTTTAGCATGGTCAAAATTGAAAGCATTTGCATACCACAACTTGTTATCATAAACATAGACTTTCTATTTCAAAGGGTGGAAAAGATTATGGAAAAAGGAGAAACTGCTTTTGACCATCATCATTTTCCTCCTTTTTTTCTACAATATTTTCAAAAGTCCTCTTTCTCAGGATGATTAAAAGTTTTGATTTTTCGGTAAAGAGTTAACTTATTTCATTGTTGTTTCTATATGCATACAGTTAGGTCATGAGCCTCTACCACCAGTGCAATGTAGATCTTTAATTGGTTTTGGGAAGGAAGCCTTGTGTTACCCAAATGTTTTAACCTATAGTAAGTATTGTTAGCAAAGGGTATTTGTTTTCAGATATGATAGATAGCATATTACTTTTACTAACCGCAAGAGACCTGAATAAAGCTGACAGACATTTGTTGTCCAGAGAGAAGACCCAAATATGAATGTGATATCAAGGTTTCATGTGCAAAGTATATCTTAACAAAGCGAACAGTGTAGATCAAAGATCAGGCTGTGCATTTTTTGCAGTCTGATCTTGATCTCATCTATACTTGTGGACAAGGCAACTAAAGCTGTTGAAGTTGCAAATTATATATGAGCCATGCTCTGGCAAAAGGGGGGCTAAATGCATCTCCTTGATCCATGATACCAAGCAAGTCATCAAATAATCATGGACCTATAAAATCCATTTGTCTAACAACCATCTGACTTTTTGAGGTAGCCTTGTCCTTTAACATGCAGAAAATTGGCCAAAAGCAAATGGTTTTGGCCCAGGTCAGCCTGCGCAGAATGTGCAGGCTGACCTGGGTCAATACCTTTTGCAGATGCATTAAGCCCCTTTTTTCACAGAGCATGGCTTATAAATGCTGGTTACCAGTATTTTATCCTTTTCCCCAAAATAATCTCAAAAGCCTATTTTCTAAGGTTTGTAATTCAGAGAAAGGTAAAAATCTGGACGATAAGATTTTTTCATCCAAACTTTGAATTGTGATAGATCAATTTGATTTTGGCTTTTCATGCATGAAAACCACATGGTGAAAGGTACCATCCACCATCTTCTCTGGATGAAGGTTCAGTGCTGTATGGTGTGTGCTGTAAAATTGAAGTTTAACTTTTAGTAGTTTGTAGGCTTTCAATGATTTCCTATAAAAATCAAATGCATGTATATAAAAAATTAAAGTATGTGTGAATACATGACTGTACATGCTGACAATAAAGATATGTACTTATCATAAAATTCACTTTTTTTTTTTTTTTTTTTTTTTTGAGGGGGGGGGGGGGGGGGGGGGGGTCAAAAGGTATAAAAAGGAAATTGAAAAATTGGAAATTTTGCTGTCAACTGAAAATCTGAAAATCCTCCATGACTTTTTACCAAAGGACAAAACTTTAGACTTGTCCAGTTCCAAAGCTATTGCAGACGACAAATTACAGGTATATTTGGCTCAAATAAGGACAATCATTCCTGAAATTGTAAGACATTGTGGAAAAAGGAGAAAATGGTGATTACCAACATTTTCTTCTTTTCCAACAATGTTTTCAAAAGGTCTCTAACTTAAGGTTGTTAAACCATGGGATTGTTATGTAAAGGTTTTAATTTGCTTAGTAAATAGTATAGGATGATATGGCATTTTATTATATACCAGTAAATTTTCTTGCCCAAACACATGCATTGCAATTGGATAAAATAACAGGACACAACAGAAAAAAAATCTGTATCTACACACTGTGAAATATGGTTCAAAATATTGTATGATGTTGTATCTCTCACACTGACTAAGCATGCATTGATTTGCATTTTGATTAGTCAAAATCTGGCTGCGTTAGAAAATTTTGACATCGCCCTCGATCTTCGCTCTCAAATACAAGCACCAGGAAAGTTACTACAACATCATTATCCGTATATACACTAGTAAATTCCTATTTACAGCCAATTATATATGGAAGACAGATGGATTCTTTGGCATGTACAGAGGCTTATTACCACGTCTGATTGGTGGACAGATAGGCAGTTTGGTGGAGAATAAAGTTTTAAAGGTTCATTAATTTTTGGTACTCAGAAAAAAGGTTTGAGTTCATAACTTTGTTCCAGATGACAAAATTTAAAACTTGCCTGTTTTGAAATCATTTGTAGATGACAAATGAAATTTGGCTCAAGGGATGTGATTTCAGAGGGTAGAAAACATTGTGGTAAAATGAGAAAATGCTAGTTTTAATGACCTTAATTGATTGATTGAATGGTGTTTTACGCCGCTTTCAACATTATTTCAGTCATATTACGGTGACAGCTTACGTAATTATCCATGTTTTCCTGGATTTTATCAGTTCTAAGCTAGGGCTCTGAAGTGTCTTGCCCAAGGACACTCCAACAAAAAACCCAGGGCCTCCAGGTGACAAGTCCCACACTTCACCACTGAGCCACGCAGGACCCCTTTAATGACCCTGAGGAAAATAAGACTTTTGAAAGCATTGTAGGAAAAGGAAAAATTGCTGGTAACCAGAGGAGAAAAAGAAAGCAAAGATGGGGTCAACAGGTCAAATTGTCCCTTTATAACTAAAGATAGGTAAAAAATTTGAGAGTGCTTTGTCCTTATGATTAGATATATAGTAACTGATTTTAAGCATCCTGCCTTGACTTTTTTAGATGCATTTTTGGCAAGCCAAGGAGCTTAGTTGGTAAAGCACCTTGCTTGTAATTCTGCATTCAGTCAAATTGTTTTGGAGGATTGATCATAGTCTTTTTCACCCCGATCTCACCACTGAACATTATTTAAACAAACTTGATTTGGCAAAAGAGCCAGTGGTTTTGAAGGAATGTTCTGCACAGTTCTAGAAAATTTAATTCCAGGGTAGTATGGATAGGTACTCTGGATGCAAAGTTATAACTAAAATAGCATTGAAAACACCATCAAAAACCAAGCAAATATACATTAATGTTCTTCTTTGTGTTTTTGTTAGAAACTTCGAGAGGGAGAGGAAGAGACCAAAGACCTGTCAGAGGAAGATTTACCACAGTGGGCCAAAAGATTTTGTATACAGGTAACACTAGGCTTAGGCTCTTTTCACCATTTCTGTATAGCTATGGTGTGCTCGGGATAATTTTATGTAAACAAACATTGCGAGAGGTAGTGTAATAATGTTAATTTTATCAAAAATGTGTGCAGGCTACCAAGGTGTAAGGCACGGAAAGTTGAGAAAGCATGTGGGAAAATGAGACATGTTCATCACAACCAAATTCTCCTTTTTTCAAAGTGTTTTCACAAATGGTCTGCAGGACAAAAACAGTCATCTGCGGTTATCAACGATGTCAAAAAACTGAACAATTTCATTGAGATAATTTCAATACATCATGCTGATTACTTCGCTTTGGAGCAAACCATGTTTTCCCCGGTTGCGTTTCCTGGGACAATGACAGAATGCTTAGGACAGATTTAAATCAAATTCAGGGTCCATATTCAGCAACATTTTTGAAAACACTCTTAATCTAATTCTGGATTTAGAAAGCAACACAACTTCTGATTGGCTAAACCAAATGGTTTAGCCAATCAGAAGTGGTGTTACTTTCAAGTTTGTGTATTTCTTGAGAAGAAGGGGTTGCTGGTTCCATTCCCGGTTTTGCCAATTTCTTTACAAGGATTGATAATAGTCATTTTGACAAGATTCATTCTTCTCTCACTGCTGATAATTGTTTCGACAATGGTTATGTGGGAAAGCAGCCAGTGGCTTGGAAAGAACATTGTACGGAGTACTGGTAGTAGAAACTCCAGTAAAGCATGGATAGGTGCACTGGTCGCAGCGATATAACTGAAATAATGTTGAATACAGCATTAAACACCATACAATCAATCAGTCACTTTTGTGTGATATTTTAACCTACACAGCCGTCAGCACCTTGACTTCTGCAGATGTCATGATAAGTGGAAGCGTACTGCTTTTGAAAACATTCAAGCAAAAGGAGAAATTCCTCTATAAGGTCAAATTCTGTAATAAATCATTTCTTGGGATGATTAGTCATCTTAATTTTATACAATAGTGTCTAATACTTGACTCTGTACTGCACAAGCAAAATGCAGAATTTTTCAAATTGTAAGCATTTACAGATATTAATGTGGCTTAAATGATGGAATTCATCTTTGATAGGATAGAAAACATTGTGGGAAAAGGTGAAAATGCTGGTTACCAGCCTTTTCTCCTTTTCCCACAATGTTTTCAAAAGACTTTTTCCTTAAGGTTGTTAAAAATCGGGATTGTGTGGTAAGGGTTTAAGATGTTGCTTTACATGTATTTATGAATTGATACAGTCATGCATTCAAGTGAAATCATGTTGTGAAAAAGTATGAAAATCTATTCAAGGTAAATTAAGGCCTCATACATTGATAACACAGGAAAACATGGCAAAAGGAAAAATTGTAAATGCAATTGCTCCTTTTGCCTTAGTGATTTCAAATGTGGTTTGGCATGTCTAAATTGAAAGCATTTGCAGACAACATACTGAATATGGTTTAACCCTTTACCACACAATGCCGACTTTTAACCACCCTGGGAAAGAAACCTTTTGAAAACATTGTGGGAAAAAGAGAAAATGCTGGTTACCAGCATTTTGTAACCAGCATTTTCTCCTTTTCCCACAATATTTTCTACCCTATTAAAGAAAATTGCCCCATTTGAGCCACATTGAAATTGTCATCTGCAAATGCTTTCAATTTGGGCAAAGCTAAAATTTTGTCGTCTGGTAAAGGGTTAAATGACTGGATTTGTCTCTGAAAGGATAGAAAACATTGAGGGAAAAAGGAGAAATTGCCGGCATTTTCTCCTTTTCCCACAGTATATTCAGAAACTTGCTTTCTCAGGGTCATTAAAGACTCAGGAATGTATAGTATAAGATTGACCATGAATGAATATAGAATATTATGTTGTAGTAAATTTCCTAGTACTTGTATTTGATTTACGCAGAATGAGAAAAATTGATATCATGCGAGACCACAGGTCGAGCAGCGAGAAGTAAGTACAAGCACCAAGAAAGTTACTACAACAAAATATTTTTTATTATATACCTACAATGACAAAATTTTGCAGTTATTGACATTTTATTCAAAAACTGTAAACAAAATGAAACAAAAATAGTATAGTAGTTAGTAACTTCCTTTTTAATGAATGGCGGATGAGTTTTATATCATAAAATTTTGACGTCTCGAATTGCAAATTAATACATACATGTACATATTCCTAAGGTGAGTTATGTCATCATACCATACTTGGAACCATATTTCACGGTGTGTAGATAGGGATTTTTTACTGTTGTGTTGTGTGTGATATTTTATCTGAGTGTGACGCATGTCTATGAGCCAGAAAGTTTTCAGGTATATAACAAAGGATAATTTTTTTTTTTTTTTCTCTCTCTCTCTTTAAATCTGAAGAATTTGCAAGAGACTATAGCCAGGAGCCTTGCTATTATGGTTAGCCATCCATTCCATGGTAAGTTCTAACTTTTAACACGTTACCAGACAACAAAAATTTGGACTTGTCCAAAATCAAAGCATTAAGCTGACAACAACTTCAATATGGCTCAAGTTATTGGATTCGTGTTTGAAAGGTTAGAAAACATTGTGGGAAATGGAGAAAATGCTGGTTACTAGCATTTTCCCCTTTTTCCACAATGTTTTCAAAAGCCTTCTTCCACAAGGTTGTTAAAAACTGGGGCTTGTTTGGTATAGGGTTAACACTTTACCACACAGCAAAATTTTGGACTTGTCCAAAATGAAAGCACTAAGCTGACATAAAATTCAGCATGGTTCAGCTTATTGGATTTGTCTTTAAAAAATTAGAAAATATTGTGGGATCTTACTTGTCTGCAAATGCTTTCAGTTTGGACCAGTCTAAAATTTTGTCATTTGGTAAAGAGAAAAGAACCTGCAGAGCTGACTTTGAAAGCATTATTTTTAGGTCTTTACCTAACTAAAATTTTAGAATTGATCAACTTGATATTATTTGCTGATGTCAGGGTAAATGTGGCTTTAGAAATGGGAATAGTGTCTGAAAGGACAGAAAACACTGTGACAAAAGGAGGAAATGCTGGCTACCAACATTTTCTCATTTTGTCACAATGTTTTCCAAATCCTTCTTCCTTAGGCTCACTAAAACTTGGAATTGTTTAGTAAAGAATTAAAGTAAGGATATTCATCATGAATTAAAGGCACACTGGCAGCCAAAAGCAAACAATTTAGGAGTGAAAATGCAGATGAATTCAATTCATGCCAATGGTATATGTATGATTTAAATTTTTCTGCAATTTGACCCCAATTTGCATTTATTTACATTTGCTGCTAGTGTTATTGAAACCAGGTACCACACAATCCAAACTTTTAATGACCCTAAAGAGGAAGACTTTTGAAAACATTGTGGGAAAGGGAGGAAATGCTGGTAACCATCATTTTCTCTTTTTCCCACAATGCTTTCTCACCTATCAGAGACAAATTTTGTCATTTGAGCCACATTGAAATTGTCATTTGCAATTGCTTTCAATTTGGACAAGTCTACATATTTGCCCTGTGGTAAAGATTTAAGGTTTTATACATACATAAAAGAAGAAAAAAAATTGTGGCAAAAAGAGGAATTGCTAAATACAATCAATGGGTCTTTTTGTTAACTCTTTACCAAACGACAAAATTTTAGACTTGTTCAAATTGAAAGCATTTGAGACAACAAAATAAATGTGACTGAAAAATTGAAATTTGGTTAGGGAAGGGTAGAAAACACTTTGGTAACCAGCATTTTCTCCTTTTACCAAAATGTTTTCAAAAGGCTTCTTTCTCAGGGTCGTTAAAAGTCGGGATTGTGTGGTAAAGAGTTAAAGGACTTTCAAACAATGACTGCCTCAAGACAGATAAAGGTATCTGTTGTTTGAATCTTTCATCAAATGCATAAAAATGACAAAAAGATGATAAACTAGTAAACCTTGCATTTTTTCTTTCTGTTTTTCAGTTATAATGATCAGAAAAATGGCTCAATTCGTTGGAGGAGAGACAGACTACGAGTACTATCTTTATTTCTTTTTTAACCCTATACCACACAATCCCCAGTTTTAATGACCTATAGGAAAAAGAGTTTTGAAAACATTTTTTGAAAAAGGAGAAAATGCTGGTAACCAGCATTTTCTCCTTTTCCCAAAATGTTTTCTACCTTTTCAAAGGCAATTTCCACCATTTTAGCCATATTTCATTTGTAGGCAGCAAATGCTTTTGATTTGAAAAAGAGTGAAACTTTGTTGTGTGGTAAAGAGTTAACCCAGTATCAGACAATCCCATGTTTTTGAAGATATTATGGAAAAAGGAAAAAATGCTGGTTGCAAGCATTTTCTCCATTTTCCACAATGTTTTCTATTCTTTAACCCTTCACCAAATTATTGAGTGCTATAACAACCTTTTGGAATAGAGCTGGTGAAAACATGGTGGGAAAAGAACAAAATGCTGGTAACCAGCCTTTATCTCCTTTCTCCATAATGTTTCTTATTCTTTAATATTCCACCCTTGGTGTTTAAGGCCAGTTGCAAGATTTTTTCAGTCATATCACAGGAGTCAGTGGACCAAGTCATGTGTTTGTGGAGTGATTTGTACCATTATTTTACACAATGCCCTTTTCAAGCAAAAAGCTTCATAAATATCAAAAACAGTTGTCTGAAATGAAAGAGGAACTAATTCTGTCACTTTGACTATCATTGTTCCTTGAAAAGACTTTAGCCTGGGATTCAAGGTTGTCCTGTACCCAAATTGTTTGTGGACTAATTTTTCTAACCAGATTCAATCTCATTAAACTAAGATTACTTTCCAGGTAGTAAGTGACTGATCAAGGGCTATATCATCCATTGGATGAGGCATCTAAAGGTGACTCCCTGCATGGATTTAACCCTTTACCACATGAGAAGAATTTATACTTGTCCAAATTGAAAGCATTTGCAGACGACAATTTAAATTTGGCTCATATGATGGAATTTGTCTCTGGTAGGGTAGGAAACATTGTGGGAAAAGGAGAAAATGCTGGTAACCAGCATTTTCTCCTTTTCCCACAATGTTTTCCAAAGGCTTCTTTCTTAGGGTCATTAAAAGTCAGGATTGTGTGGTAAGGGGTTAAGGTGAAGAAAGTTTTTTATCACATAACCTCCCTTGTTTTCTGTGTAATATATACAAATTACAAATTTAGCTTGATCCCTATTGGTTTTTTTTTAATCTGACAATTGGTGAGGGAAAAGTAGTCATTTAAAGTTTAAAATTTACATTTTCTTGATTAATAAATAATGTCTGCATTTGTGGTCAGATTTTCATGAAACTTGCACAGTTGCTTTATATCATCAATAGCTTGATTCCCATTGATTTTGAAAAAAAAAAACTGACAAGAAGTGTAAATCACCCAATTAAAGTTGAAAATTTACATTTCTTTGCTTGATAAAGACTGCATTTGTAGTTCATTTTTCATGAACTCACTCAGTTTTTTTACATCATTAATAGCTTAAACCCTTTTGATTTTGAAAAAAAATCCAACATTCAGTAAGGGAAAAGTAGCCATCTAAAGTTTAAGATTTTTGTTTCGTGTTAAAGAGATAGATAAAGTCTAAAATTTTGTATCCAATTCTTTTTAAACTTGCACAGATCATTTGTATCATCAAAGGATCGATACTAAAAATGAAGACAATCCAGCAATCAGTTTAGAAAAGCAGCCACTGATGACTTAGTCTTGTTTATTCAACACAGTCCACATTATTCAGCCCATTGCTTTTTAAATTCCAAGGATTGTTTAATACAATGAATACTAAAACCGTATTAAGTTTGGCTCTACTGCAAACAATTAGGTCTGAGAAATTGGACTTTAATTATTTCACTGTTTGTTCAATTCACCACGCCTACTTTTTATGCTGTCTTACTGGGTTCAATCCAGTTGCAGTGAAACCCCCCCCTTTTTTTTTGCGCATATGCGGTTGTCATTTTCCTTTTTGCACCATGGATTCATGATGTATGCTAGAAAATACGGAAAACCACTGCCATTAGCGTAATTTAGGCCCTCAAGAGTTCTAGTTTTACAAAAAATTTTCTCAAACGCCACCTTAAGTTGGATTCTACATAGGTATATTCAGAAAATCAGCTGTCGGGGACTATGTATATTCATCAATCATTCTTAACTCTAATTCTAGAATCTTTAACCCTTTACCAAACGGCAAATTTTAGACTCTTCCAAATCGAAAGCACCTGCAGACAGCAATTCAAAAACTTTTTCTTATGAGTTACAGATGTCTGATAGGGTAGAAAACATTGTAGAAAAAGGAGAAATTGCTCGTAACGAGCAATTTCTTCTTTTTCCACAATGTTTTCAAAAGCCTTCTACACCAGGGTCGTAAAAACAAGGGATAGTTTGGTAAAGGGTTAATTGGCTTTCTGATTGGTACAGACTGAACCAATCTCGGAATCTCTGCCAATCAGCAAGCTAGTCTATGAAGTTGGATTCCGAACAACCGCCTTTTTTCACATTTCAGTGGTGTTATTGCCCCTTTCACAGAGATTTACAACAAAGATGGAATTCTAGGCTTTTTTGCGTAAGTTTGTCTTTTTTCTTACAAAGGATTGTAATGAACATTATATTTCCCTGGTTAATATATTTGTGTATGAGGGCCTCATTTAATATCATGTTTCAATAGCAAAGGATATTCCCAGACTGTGAATTGTGTTGCACTTGGCAAGACTGTAATAAAATAATTTTCCTTTCATTTTGACCCTTTACCAAACATTCCTGTGTTTAAAGACCCTTAGTTAAAGAGCTTTTGAAAATACTGTGTGAAAAGGAGAAAGTGAAGATAACCAGCAATTTTTTTTTATTTCTTACAATCTTTTCTGCTTTTCCAAAAATCAATCCCATCATTTTAATTTTTTCTTTAAATACTTTGAATTTGGACCTAAGACTTTTTCCTGTATAAGGGTTGTTGTTTTCCATTTATTTATTTACTGGTGGCCCATATTGCCAATGGCCCTAGAAGGCTGTTAATTATGTTAATTATAGTACAAGATACAGATGAAACCCATCCTAGGAAATCCTGGTTCCTTATCTCTTTACCAAACGACAATATTTTAGGCTTGTCCAAATTGAAAGCATTTGCAGACGACAAAATAAAAGTGACTGAAAATTTGAAATTTGTTTTGTGAAGAGTAGAAAACATTGTGGGAAAAGGAGAAAATGCTGGTCACCAGCATTTTCTCCTTTTCCCACAATGTTTTCTAAAGGCTTCTTTCTCAGGGTCGTCAAAAGTAGGGATTGTGTGGTAATGGGTTAATGTGCTCTGTGTATAGCATGGTCACATGGGACTTCAGTTTAGCATTTCATTGGAAAGAGTATTAGTTAATTTTTTTTTTGGTTGGCCATCCATGGGGCTCGAGCCCTTTCTCTTAAGAGTCTCAAGATTAATTTCTTACAGTTCTCATGGCCTTCCTACACCAGGTTTGTGTACAGTGGTAAAAATTGTTCGATGGAGATTGTCTTTGAAAGGCTTTGAAAATACTGTGAGAAAAGGAGAGAAAATACTGGCCATCAGTAATTTCTCCTTTTTTGACACTGATTCCAAAGCTTTATTCTTTTGAGTCCTGAAACAGTGAATTGTTTAACCCTTTGCTGTAAAATTGTAATGAATCTGAGGCATAAAGCTTTGAAAACACATGGTAAAAGGAGAAAATGCTGGTAACCAGCATTTTCTTCTTTTCCCATGATGTTTTCCATTCTATAAAAAAATCCCCTATTCTTAGCTATACTTGATTTTTTGTCAGCAATTGTTTTCAATTTCGACTAGCCTTAAATTTCGTCTCATAGGGAAAAGTTAAATGTGTCTGCTTTTGATACAAGGTTAAGATTGTTGCAAATATTAGCATCTAGAATTATTTTTAGCTCCACTGGCTGAGGGCCAGCTAGCTCATGGCGTGGCCTTTGGTCTGTTGTGCTTGCATCCATCTGTCCATCCATCCATCTATGCTTTATTTTTTTACTTCAAATATCTCTTTTCCTGAAACTACCCATTGAATGTTGACAAAACTTCACAGAAATGATCCTGCCATAGCCTTCTTTAGAATTTCATCAAACAATCTGATTCCAGTAAAAAACTTAGGTTGCCATGGCAACAAATCTGAAAAATATTGAAAACCTTTAAAATCCTCTTGTCTGAAACAAAAAGGCCTAGAGCTACCAAACTTGGCAAGTAGCTTCATCTAATGGACCTCTACCAACATTGATTAAATTATAGTCCTAGGGTCAAAATTAGATGGGGTCACTAGCTTTCATGGGCTTATAAAGTGGAAACTTTAAAAATCTTCTTGTTCCATACCATAAATCATCAAGCTACCATAAAAATCTTCTTGTTCCATACCATAAATCATCAAGCTACCAAACTTGGCCTGTAGCTTTATCTAGTTGACCCCTACCAAGAATAATCAAATTATTGTCCTAAGGTCAAAATTGGCTACTAGTTTTTCATAGGCTTATATACTGAAAACTTAAAAATCTTCTTGTTCCTAACTGGGCTACCAAATTTGGCGTTCAGCTTCATCCAGTTGACCTTTCCCAAGATTTTACAATTATAGCCCTTGGGTCAAAATCGGTCACGCTCCAGGGGTCACAAGTTTTTCATGTGCTTTCACATATGAAAACCAAACAAAATCCATTGGTTCCTTACAGTAAGGTCTAGAGAAACTTTGCATGTAGCTTCATCTAGTGGACCTGTCGCTAGAACCCTAAAATTATAGCCTTTGGGGTAAGTTTTTACAAAGGCTTATACATGTATAGAGAAAACTTTTAAGATCTTCTTATAGTCCATAAAGTCATTATGACTGAAACTTATATACTGATCAATGGAAATAACTCCATTTCACATGTAACGAATACATGTAATGTTTTACCATTCATCTCCTTTGATTATCAAACTACACTGTTACGTGATTGGTATTGGTTATTCAAGTTTATTAGATAAAATATGTTAAGTTTTCTGTGAGAGTGATTTATTTTGATGTTAATAGTTATGCTCAGATGAGTTGAATACTTAATATGAAGTATGGTTTGTATCAATCAGTGTTTTGTTGCAGAACTTTACCATTCATGCCATGACAAAAAAATTCTGCTGCTAAAGTTTTTAGAGATCTTCTTGTCAAAGCACTCTTTGTTAGAGTTCAGCAATATTTGGTATGAATGATATTTGATTGGGCCTGCTTGTTTTCACTGACATCATCTTTGCAGTTTAAACAGACAGGCTTTTTTTTGGGGGGGAGGGGGGGATGCTAGGCTATTTTCTGTATGAAAGTTTATTGCCAAATAGGCTCCTTACGATTTGATATATCTATTGATGGCAATTAAGTAGAGAAATACAGAGCAATCACGGCCTTCTTGTTTATGTTTTGTGATTTTTAGGGGGCTGACGCCTCGACTGATAGCGGAGATACTTATGATTTGGTGTTCTAACTTAGCAACTCATTTTATCAACAAACTTATTGTAGAAAGCAAGGTAGGTTTGTCGTTATGGTATGATATTGTGTATATATTGCAGCAAATTCCCTCTGTCAAGCGATACTCATAGTAGCTAAGTAGCTAAGTCAGTATCGTACAGGGCTTGAAAATAGGCGACTACCTGTTTGAATCCCCATCTCAGCCATGTTTTTTTCCAGAGAATTTATGATAGTCGTTGTGACAGGATTCATTCCTCACTCACCACTTCTCATTATTTCAACAATGGCTATGTGGGAAATCAGGCAGTGGCTTGGGAAGAATATTGTGTGAAGTGCTGGTATAAGTAACTCTGGGAAAGCCTGGATAGATGCTTTGACTTGGGTGATATTACTGAAATAATGTTGAAAAGGACTGTAAACATCATACAAAAAAAATGCAAACTACGGTAAATGTGCAGCAGTACACCAAAGAAGGAAATCTTGCTTGAACTCTTTTAACCCTTTACCACACAATGACGACTTTAAATGCCCCCTAAAAGAGAAGGCTTTTGAAAACATTGTGGGAAAAGGAGAAAATGCTGGTTACCAGCATTTTCTCCTTTTCCCACAATGTTTTCTACCCTATCAAAGAAAAATCATTTCATATGAGCCACGTTAAAACTGTCATCTACAAATGCTTTTAATTTGGACAGGTCTAAAATTTTGTCGTGTGGTAAAGGGTTAACTTCTAAAGAATCTTAAGAAGAGAACAAAACCAGCAAGGAATGTAGGATGTCACACAGTCAAAAAGCACCTCTCAGAAGTCAAGCCTTGCAACAAGCATATCTCTTGTCTCTCTCCAGCCAACCTCTGTTGTTAGGTTTGCCATGCAGTTGAATTTTTGCAAATCAATTGTCAGTTAATTCAGTGTCTGAAGTAATGATTTATTCCATGTAACCAGTGGAAAAAAATGAAATGGCATTAATTGGATTGGGACCTAGGACCCTCAGCTCACTGTGCAAGTGCTCTACTGGTTGAATTACCAGCCTTCCAGCCTTGCTATTGGTTTCACCTTTTCACCTTTCTCAAACATCCCAATTTTTAATGACCCTAAAGAAGAAGTATTTGTGAAACCATTTTGGAAAAATAAGAGAAAATGCTGGAAACCAGTTTTTTCTCCTTTATCCACCATGTTTTTTTTACCCTTTTATGACAAATCCTATGATTTGAATAAGATTTTAAGTGTTGTCTGCAAATGTACTTTTTTATTTTTGCCACCTTACTGTCTGAAAATAACTTTTTGGTTTTATGTCGGACCACTGTTGAAAACATTCAGGTAAATGGAGACAATGAGTGTATTAAGCAGCATGTTGCAATCAGCTGTGTCCATATTCACCAACCATTCTTTAGAACATTCTTGGTCTTATTCTCAAGAATTTTCCAAATTTGAAACATTATTAGTCATATTCTCAAGAATTTTCTAAATATGGAAGTGACACAACTTCTGATTGGCTCAACCAATTGGTTATAGCCAATCTGAAGTTGTGTTACTTTCTAAATCTAGAATTAGACTTAAAACGAAATTAAGAATCGTTGACAGATGCGGACCCTGGTTATATGGGACGTTTGTAGAGTCCAAAATTTGCGGACCCTGGTTATATGGGACATTTGTAGATTCTAAAATTACAAAATAGGATAAAACTGTACATAGATGTCAGTTTATGTAGACCTACTCAAGAGTGTTTTTCATTTTATCCCTACAGGAAGCCCAGTCTTACACATCTGCAGTAGTAGGGGTAAGTCACTTATGTTCAGTACATTCAAAATGAAAATTCTCTAACAGGATAAGAAAGGATTTTGTTAATTTGTTTTCTGTAACTGGTATTCTACTGAGTGCATTGTGTAGGATGAAAGATCTTTGAAAAAATAAATTTAATTTTTTTCTGAGAATATCTGTAAAAATGCATTTTAGCTTGGCTGTTTTTGAAGAATGCAGAGATGTTTCCATATACCCCTGTAGATTGTCTAAGTCATCGTTTTACAACATCTTTGACATTTTCCTTCATTTTTGAAGATAATTACTTCAACTTAAAGCTAAAGGATAACTATAAACCACTGCCAGAATGGCAGGTATCTCTAAAAAACTTTGGACGCAGTTATGCCCCTTTTTTTATGCTAGAAATTTTGACCGAGAAAGCTACTGCAGTCTAGCATTAGCACCCATATTAGCTGTTCTTGTTCTTTTCTTTTTTTTTTTTAACCTTGGCTGTTTTGGAAGAAAACGATGAGTTGTTGTCGTAACCCTGGGGTCGTTGTTGTGCAAAAACTTTGACATTTTTAAATATCTCTTACTGAAGATATTTATGTCAAACTAGGGCAAGTTGTTAACTGTCGAAAGGGGAACTCATGCAACAAAGGCAGGTAACCATCTAAGTATTTTTTACACATTTATGCCCCTGTTTCGTCTTAGAATTTTCACTGAAATTCAAGCTCTTGCAACCCAACCTTGGACTCATATGCAATGCGCCTTTTTACTTCTGTTAGAAACACTTTTAACCTTTTAACACACAATCCCATATATAATGTGTAAAGGAAATGCATTAAACCCTCTGTTCCCATAGTCCTGCTCATATTTCATTTGTTTCAGCTGATTGTAGCTACTTTTACCTATCCATATTCACTTGTTGGTAACGTAATGGCAGTCGCAGGGGCAGAGTAAGTAATACTGACCATAGGAGCTCAAACATGTGTGGTCCTGTACTCCCCAGTTATTCGAAAGTTCAAATTTAACATACCAAGAGTAGCCATCTGTTTGGCTGAGACATTCTACATTGTCCTATATAGTTTTAACATAGAAAGATAAACCCTTTACCAAATAGTCCAAAGTGTAAGCGTCTTTGAATTAACAGACTTTTGAAAACATTGTGGAAAAAGGAGAAAATGGTGGTGACCAGCATTTTCTCTTTTTCACACGTTTTCTACCTTCTTATCTTTTGAGTAACATTTGTTTTTGTTGTCTGCAAAAGCTCTCCCTTTGAGCAAGTCTAAATTCTTTCATTTACCCTCAGTTTAATTCGGGAGATAATTTGAATTTCACAATGATCATTTGCTAGGCATTCTTAGGTTGGTACATGTACATGATTGCACACTAATTTTTAATGTTTTAACTCTTTACCAGGAAGCACAACTTTGGACTGCTCCATATTGAAAAAGCTTCAGCAGACAACAAAGTGGTCATAGCTAGAATGACAAAATTTGTCCTTGGAAGGGTTGAAACTTTGTTGGAAAAGGAGAAAATGCTGGTTACCAGCATTTTCTCCTTTTCCCGCAATGTTTTCAAATGTTGTTTTTTCTAGGGGTGGTTAAAACTTACAATTATTTGGTGAAGGCATAAACCTTTAACAAATAATTCAGTGAAGACCCCCCTACCTACGAAGTAGAGGGTATACTAGTTTCACCATGTCTGTCTGTCTGTCCGTCGATCCATCTGACTTGTTTTCATTTGACCTAGGACCCTGAACTTCATACAAGTGTTCCTCATGACCCAAGGAGGTGCCCTATTGTTTTTGGATCACAAAAAGTCAAAGTTCAAGGTCACATGTGAACTTTGTTTAATAATCGTTTCCATGCTCTAACTTGAAAGCTGTTTGACCTAGGACCCTGAAACTTTATACAAGTGTTGCTCATGACCCAAGGTGGTGCCCTATTGTGTTTGGACTACATGGGTCAAAGGTCAAGGTCACTGGTGATCTTTGTTTTGAAAATCATTAATTTATGTTCTCTGTTTGTGCTGCTTCAGTGACAAGGTGCTGATGGGGGAGTATTTATCTGCTTTGCGACAGTTCTAGTTATGACCTAGAGGAAAAAAATATTTTGTAAACATCATGGGTCAAGAAATGCTTGTAAAGAGCATTGTCTTCCTACAACTTTTTCTACTCTTTCAAATTAAATCCCATCATTCATTCTATTTTCTCCACTATGTACCACATCACCAAGTCTAAAATGATGTCAAATACAATTCTCATCATTTTAGCAACATTTTATAACTTGTTTTGTATCAATGCTTTCAAATGCAACAAATAAAACAAAAATAAAGTCAAATTATTGTTTTTCAGACTAGTTGCATCAACACCCCCAAGAATGGCGCCATACAAAAACTGGTTAGAATGCAGGAGGGACCTTATTAGAACAGTAAGATTATTTTGATAGAATGGCATCAAGTATTTCTAAATTAATTTTAACTCTTTACCACACAAGTCGGGTTTTAACACCTAAAGAACTAAAGAAGAAAGCAGCTTTTGAAAACTTCGTCAGAAAAGTAGAAAATGCTGGTAACCAGCATTGTCTTTTTTTCCCACAATGTTTTCTACCTGTTTAAGGACAAATCTGATCATTTGAGAAAGATTAATTTGTTGTCTGCAAAGGCTTTGTATTTGAATTATTCTAAAACTTTGTCACATGGTTAAAGAGTGAAGCTCAAAAGAAGGCATTTAAGTATTGTTTTAGCCTTGTCATGATCTGTGTTGGCGGAGAATGACGAGAAAACAAACCCGATATCTATGTAGAAAAAAATTCAGTCCACACTGAAATCCAAAGAATGGGTTATAGCCTTTGTGACGGGGCTTGTTCTTCTTTCATTGATGATGTTCAGGTGGAAAAGCAACCACTGACCTGGCAAGAATTTCATATATTTACTGGTGAAAGAAACTCCCATTAAAAATTAAAAGCATTTGCAGATGATATATCAAATGTGGTTCAAATGATGAAATTTGTCCGTGATAGGGTAGAAAACAATGTGGGAAAAGAGGAAATAGCTGGTTACCAGCATTTTCTTCTTTTCACACAATGATTTCCAAAGTCATATTTCCCAGGGTCGTTAAAACTCTTTGGAAGGGTTAAACACCAAAAACGCATACTAGAATGAGTAGGTTGAATAATGGTATGATATCATGGTATATTTCATGTTTTTTGGTAGTTTATCAGGAAATAATGGTATTTTATAAGGTTGTGTTTTTATATTGAGGAGGTACACCACAGGGAATTACTAAAGACAACTGTACTGGATTTTGATGAAAGTCCCAACAAAAAAGGGGTTAAAGCATGGAATAAATAGAATACTGTTTTCTTTAGTAAAGATCGAAATTTATTCCATTGATTGAACATCATAGGTAGTATTTTCTTTCATGGTTGTACCACTCTTGAAAATATTACTGATGACGTTCACTCAGTGAAATGAATATTAATCTTTCACTGAAAAAATATATATCCTCTATATCATAATTTGTCCCTTTTCTACATTCAGAACCAAATCAAGAGAGGATCTGGAATGTTCTTCCGGTGGTATAAAGGGCCTGTCTCCATGACAAGCAGTGGCAAACTCATACCAGCAGTGATATACTAGACTATACGGCAGCTCTACATATTTTTTACTCATCACATGTACAGTGTAGATTGCAATAATATAAGCTCATTTTCAAGTCATTTAACCAATACCAAACAAGGAAATTCTAGACTTACCCAGTTTGAAAGCATTTGCAGAGAACAAGTTAAATATGCTTCCAATTAAGGGATTTGTCTTTGAAAGGGTAGAAAATGTATCCACAACATTTTCAAAGGTTATCTTCTTCAGGGTCATTTACACAGGGGATTTTTAGATAAAGGGCAAAGGCAATGTGTGAGTAATGGAGATCAGCAAAATATGTGTTATGATGGTACCACTTACCAGGTCCTGTGTGGCTCAGTGTAGGACCCATAACCTGGAGGCCCTGGGTTCTTTGAAAGCAAGAATCACAAGGTCCTTTGGCAACACAGATCCCTAGCCTAGTTTTGGTAAAACCCAGGACATTCATGATTTTGTTAGCTTTCACTATGATTTTACTCAAATAGTGTTGAAAGGGAGGTGAAACACCATTCACCGACCAATGCTAAACTTACCTGAAACACATTTTTGTGTTTGGCTTTCTTTAAATAATCATCGTTGCGTAAATAACCACTGTATTTTCATTATAAAAAGAGTAAGGAATTATCTCCTTTTGGCTAAAATTTACTAAAACGGAGAGGAATGCTTGTATAGAATGAAATCAAAATATTCATTGGTTGAATATGAGTGAGGATGAATATGAGCAAAGGTACATTTAGTACATGTTTCTGTTTATTGATTCAATCAAATATAATTTCTTTTCAGAACCTTGCTGGTCACATTGTCCATGCCTTGAGTAAACCCATAATCCATTAGACTTGTATTAGACATTTCTATTTGACATGTTAACTTGTTACCACATGACAAAAAAGTAGACTTGTCCAAATTGAAAGCATTTGCAGACAACAATTTCAATTTTGTTCAAATGATGAAATTCGTCTTTGGGAGGGTAGAAAACATGGTGAGAAGAGGAGAAAATACTGGTAACCAGCATTTTCTCCTATTCCCACAATGTTTTCAAAAGGCTTCTCTGTCAGGGTCGTTAAAACTCATGATAGTGTGGTAATGGGTTAATTTGGCAATTGAGATAAAATTTAAATAAAATTTCATAAAACAAGTCTAGAAAATGTTATGAAGGGAGCTTCTTGCAAGCTTAGGAACATTCTTTGTAGACAAGTCTAGTGAAATTTTATCTGAATGGCCAACAAAAGTTAGATCCTTTTTATCATGTAACAATACGTCACAAATTATATGTCAAAACATGCAAAACCATACATGCACACATGGAAATTTCCATGAGTAAAACCCGACTAACTTCTCAGTTGTATAAAATGATGTCACATATGATGTTACACAATGCTTATCTTAACTCTTTACCAAACGACAAAATTGTAGACTTGTCCAAATTGAAAGCATTTGCAGAAGACAAAATAAATGTGGCTCAAAAATTGAAATTGTTTTGGGAAGGGTAGAAAACATTGTGGGAAAAGGAGAAAATGCTGGTTACCAGCATTTTCTCCTGTTCCCACAATGTTTTCAAAAGACATCTTTCTCAGGGTCGTTAAAAGTCGGGATTGTGTGGTAATGAGTTAAACCTGTGTAAGATGAAAAACTTGTTGTGGTTATATTAACTCTTTACCTAACGACAAAGTTTTAGACTGCTCCAAATTGAAAGCATTTGTAGACGACATTTAAATATGGGAAGGGTGGAAAACATTGTGGGAAAAGGAGAAAATGCTGGTTACCAGCATTTTCTCCTTTTTCCACCATGTTTTCAAAAGGCTTCTTTCTCAGGGGTCATTAAAAGTCGGCATTGTGTGGTAAAAGGTTAAACATAAAAAATGGGAGGTTATGTGATGAAACCTAATTGCAACTAAACTTGGCATAGTGGTCACTTGAATTTAGCTGCCAGCTTGTCTCAAGAGGGTAATATAATTATAAGTTCCCAATTGTGAAAAAAAAAAAAACAAGAATTTGCCAGTACTGATAGAGCATACAGCTGCCTCAACCCTTTACCAAGAAATGGCATGTTTGACAAACCTGCAGAAAAGACCTTATGGAAACATTCTGGAAAAATGCGGTTAACCAGCATTTTCTTCTTTTTCCACAATGTTCTCTACCATCAGAGAACTTAACTCATTTGTACCATTTTGAATTTGTCATATGCAGATGACCTGAATCTAGGAAAGTCTATAATTTGCAATTAGGGAAGACTTAGGCTTGAATTTTTTTTGTGGAGTACTGTTAGAGGATATTTAGTTTCAGATTTTGTTTTGTGGGAATGACATTATTTTTTTTTAAAACCAATTACTGTATGTGCTTATATTAGACCAAATGCTTTTATACATGTACATTAACCTTTTACCACACAATAACGCACAGCAAACCTTCAGAAGAAGGCTTTTGAAAATGTTGTGGGAAAAGGAGAAAATGCTGGTAACCTGCATTTTCTTCTTTTCCGTCAGTGTTTATTAGTCTATGACGGACAAAGTTAATATTTTGAGAAACATGTGATTGGTCATCTGCAAAAGCCTTCAGTTTGAACAAGTCTGAAAATTTTGTCGTTTGGTAAACGGTTGACTGTTCAACAGATGACATTTTTTTACACTTCTTTTAGGAAAACATTTTGCGGATGAAAATTCAAATGTAGCTCAAAAAGTGGAATTTTCTTTGAAATAGTTGAAAATATTGTTGGAAAAGGTGAAATGCTTGTCGCCAGCCTTCCTTCTTTCCCACTATATTTTCAAAACTAGTTGTCTTAGTTATAAAGACCCAAGGGCAAACCAAAGGATAGATATTTGAAAAGAAATAAAAATATGTACTTTTGACACATACATTTATCATCCTGCAAAAGATGTTTTTGTACTCGGAACAGAAAAGAATTTGAAAGATTATGACAAAAGGAAAAATTGCCCATAATCATCATTTTCTTCTTTTGTCGTGTTTTTACATTTATTTATGGATTTAACAATAATTCATGTTATTATCAGTTTGCAAAATACGGATTAAAGCATGAAACCATGAAAAATGGTTTTATCTGAGTGTAGCTGCAATTTTTTTTTTTTTTTGACTTTTTACTCCCATGACAAAATTTAAGACCAGTTTATTGAAAGCACTTGCAGACGACAGCTCATATGTGGTTCTAATGATGGGATATGTCTTTTAGAGGGTAGTAAACATTGTGAAAAAAGGAGAAAAGGGTGGTTACCAGTGTTTTCCCCTTTTCTCACAATGGTTTCAGAAGACTTATTCATTGGGGTTGTTAGAACAGGGGATTGTGTGGTAAAGGGTAAAGGAGATAGTCAATTAACCCTTTACCACACAGTCTAGAGTTTTAATGACCTTTTAGCAGGAGGCTTTTGAAGACATTGTGCGAAAAGGAGAAAATGCTGGTTGTCAGTTTTTTTCTTTTTCTCACAATATTTTCTACTCAATCAAAGTCTAAATCCAGCTTATGAGCCACATTTAATTTGTCTGCAAATGCTTTCAATTTGGACAAGTCTAAAATTCATTTTTTGTTTAAGACTGAATAGTAAACGATTCATGCTGGGCATAGAAATCAAGTATTTGTAACTAGCACATACATACAGAAATTGTATTTGTTTGGTAAAGGAGTAAATTTAGTACAAGTTATCATATGGCCTGCAACACACGAAAAGGGCCATTCGGACTATTGCGTAAAGTGTCATCTCGGATCAGCCTGCGCATCCGCGCAGGCTAATCCGAAACGACACTTTCCGTTTTTGTGTAATTTTCTGTTTTGCGCAAATCTACTGTAGCACAAAATCTAATGCAGTCGTAAAGTACTATCTTGGATTAGCCTGCACGGACTGCGCAGTCTGATCCAAGACGACACTTTACGCAAATGTCCGAATGCCCCTTTTCGCGTGTTGCAAGCCATATACTCTGAGTACTTGAATTAAAGCCATATTGTGCCATCCATTATAGATGATCTTTGTTTTATTACAAGTCAGTTTCATGAGGTTTCTTTGTACCAGACTGCAAAAGTATCTAACTTGTGATCTAGTGGTTGTGAATTTGATACCCGGCTGAGGAAAACTTTCTTCGCTGAGATTTTTTCGCCTCCCACCTCTGATGCATGTGAGAATAGTAATCAGTGACTTGGAAAGAAAGTTGTGTCAGCACTGGTGTGAGAAAGCCAGGAAACACATGAGCACTTACTGCCGTGATATGATCTAAGCTGTTAAAACGGCGTTAAACTCCAATACAAACAAACAAATTCAATGATTGGACTTGTCTTGTGGGAAAAGGAGAAAATGCTGCGTACTATCATTATCTCCTTGTTGCACAGTGCATCTAAGAGCCTTCTTCCTGATGGTAATTAGAACTCTGGATTGTGTGCTATAGGATTACATCATTGCTGGTAATCAATTATGAAATGTTTTAAATAGTACTAGCAACATTAAGAGTTTAATAAATTTAATGTTTAGCCCATTATCCAATGAAGCTAACTTACTCCAGACAAACTTGAAAATATCTTGTAAAACAAGGAGAATTAAATCTTAACCACATGGCAAAATCTTAGGCCTGTCTAAATTGAAAGCATTGAAGAAGACTGACTAGATGGAGCTCAAAAGATTGAATTTGCAATTAAAACAGGTAATAAAACATTGCAGGTAAAGGAGAAAATGGTGGTTACCAGCAATTTTTCCTTTCCCCACATTGTTTTCAAAGTGGTGTTAAAACAAAAGATTGTGTAATAAAGGGTTCACATCAGTTTAAGTCTAATACAGGAGTACACAACTATTGTGGCAATTTTTCTTCTTTTACCACGTTTTCTACCCTTACAAATATATTTTCACAATAACGGCCACATTTAACATGTTTGCGAATGCTTCCAATGAAACTGTCTTTCGGTAAGTCTTACTTACTGAGGTACATGGCAAAGGTTCTAAAAAGATATGGTTGTGAGCTTCAACAGATCTACTTACACTTGCAAATTGTGGTCTTTATACAATTATCTCAGGGGCCCTGCATTGGTCAGTGAGGTCTAAAATTCCAATCAAGGAGGATCCAGGTGCAATGCTCAGGCAAAGCTCTGGAATTTTTGTGGGAATGTGCGTGCCATGCCTACAGCTGGTGAAGACCAAGGGCGTTCATGAATAGGGGAGAAATTAATTTGACTGAGCTATTGTTGAAAGTGGCATAAAACACCAATAAGTCTCTCAGTCATGTGTTTTTCAAGAGCTAAAGGCGTTGCTGCTGGCAATTTTTTTTTCATAAACCCTTTACCAAACAATCCCATGTTTTAAAGACACTATTGAAGACGACTTTTGAAAACATAGTGGGAAAAGGGAAAAATACTGGTTACTATAATTTTCTCCCTTTACCCCAAAGTTTTCTACTATTTCAATGACAGAAATCATCTTTTGAGCAAAGTTGACTGTGTCAACTGCAAATGCTTTCAATCCATTCAAGTCCAAAATTTTGTTATTTGGTGAAGGGTCAAAATGTTACTGAATAAGCAAGGAGTGAAATATGCATTGTATTTTATATATCTCAATGATACAATTAAAAGATAAAAAGAAATATTTATTTTTGTTTTTTGGCAATGTTGTTTTGCAAGAAAACATGATGGTATTGTCATAGCCTTGTTGTCGTCTACGTTGCTGTTGCTTTGTGTAAACTTTGACATTTGCTCCTAATTATCTCTCTTATAACTGACGTTATTTATTTCAAACTTTGGTTAGTAGTTGAGTATTTACTCTGTACAAAATTTTGGACCTGTCGAAATTGAAAACATTTGTAGATGATAAATGTAGCTCTAGTGTAAAATAATGTCTTCCAAAGAGTAGAAAACATTGTGTGAAAAGAAGAAAACGCTGTTTACCAGCATTTTCTTCTTTTCCAAAAATGTTTTCAAAGGCTTTCTCCTTCATGTTCATCAAAACCTGGATTGTGTGGTAAAGGTTAAAAATGTTAAAAAGGCAGCTCATACCAGAAGGACAGGTAACTCTCAAGATGGCATCTGCATGCCATGTTCTTTTTGTATGCATCATAGCAGTTTTGCATGCTGTTTTGCCCTGTACCAGAATCATCATGTAATACTTAAATCCAGCCTTACCTAAATTTCTCGAGGAGGATTGATTAGTAATCTGTAATTAGGATTTATACCTATCTCATCACAAAGCATTGGTTTGACTTTGTTTTAGTTGGAAATCAGCCAGTGGCTTGGAAAGAATTGTATTTGATATTGTTCATTTTGTATTATTGGTCAATTTCATGAATTCAGGTACAGGTGCAATGTCATCAGTGATATGTAACATTAACCTCTCAGCCCCCATAGAAAAAAAAAGGTTTTTGTAGTTGGTAAGGACCAAAACCTGGGTCAGTGCTTATAAAACTTTTTTCATGCTCAACCCAGCTGAGCATGGAATTTGAAAGTTGTATAAATTTAATTTGTAAAACCTTGCAGGGTAACTTAGGGAACTTTAGGACTTTTCTTTCTTTCAACCTCAAGAATCAAAGTTTTTAATTTGAATGTTCATGCCATCTTAAGCATAAATGACACTTTAAAGTTTGAGCACAATCTCAGTTGAGCATGGACTAAATTTTATAAGCATGGGCACAGACTTCACAAAATGGGTGGTCTGATCTTGGATTCACACTGACCACTTGTATAGTCGGCCATACAGATAAAACACCCCCCCGGACCTCAGTGGATAGTATTTTCATCTGTCTTATCAAAACACTAAGAAACTGAATGCTGTCATTGCATTCCAACATTGTGGGAGGGTCCTTTGTGGCCGAGTGGTCAAGGCATAGAATTTGTAATTACAGGGGCTGAGCAAAACAAAAAGTTACGGAATTCCTTCATAACTTTTTTAATTGATGTCGGATTGTTTTCAGATTTTTATTTGTGTAAAATCATGGTTTTATATCATTTCCCAAGTAAAAAAATCACCTGTCCTATTTTACTTTTGATATATTTGAGCCGTGCTCTGTGAAAAGGGGGCTTAATGCATCTGCGAAAAGTTCCGACCCAGGTCAGCCTGCGCAGTCCGCGCAGGCTGACCTGGGCCGAAACTTTTCGCTATTGGTCAATTTTCTGTATGTACAAGGACTAGTCTACCTCATGATTAAGTCGATCTTTAAAAGAAGTGGCTATTATGGATCCATAAGTATTTTATGGCTTGCTTGGTACTATGGATCACGGAGATGCATTAAGCCCCCTTTTGCCAGAGCATGGTTCATTTATTTTCACCATAAAGAGTGTATGGTCTGCTACCTCAGAGCACACAGTAAAATCACTAACATCATGCTTTTAAAAACGACCATATTTCAAAATCGTCAGATTCAAATCTCCTAAAATTAGGTCAACATAACGGATGGCTCCATTGGACGTTCTGACCTCACTTCTGAAAAACAAGGTTAGGATGATAGTTTTTGTTAAAGCTATTAAAGCAGAAAAACAAGACAAAAAAAGAGTGCTTTTGGAAGTGACAAAAACTTGTGCAGCGATAAAATTCTGTGTAAATGTAGGGCATAGTCTGTCTGAAATGTTTAATTTATTAAAAAAGACAAGGGTAAAGCTACCTTTGAAAAAGTCTGTGGCGCTCAAGTGGCTTGCACGTTTTTAAAAAGAACGGAAGAATATTGAAGATGACCCAAGGAGTGGATGCGCCAAGATCATCAGTAATGTAGTAGTTAAATGACGTAAACGTCACGGCGTGGTCAGGATAGCTGTTATGATCATTGTACAAAGAGTCATAGCAACCTCATTTTTGGATCAATTTTTCTGAAACTTTCCGATTTTGTTTGTTATGAATGGATCTTAAACATACAAAAATTTACGTGTAATAGCAGGAGTAGTTTTAATTAACAAATTCAATGAACTTTTTGCTCAGCCCTTGTACATGTATGAGCTTTTGGATTCAATCCCTACATCGTATGTTGGTCATGTGAGAGTCTCCTTCAGCAAGAGGCCAAGCCTCTGCTGTCATGATATGACTGATATATTGTTGTTAAATCTGTTACTGTATATGAGCCACACTCTAGCAAAAAGAGGCTTAATGCATGTCACTAAGCATATCATCACATGGCCATGGAACCACAAAGTCTGTTTTGTCCAACAATGGACTGAAACATGTGGTAAACTGGTTCTTGAAAATGCAGCAAATTGACCAATAGCAAAAAGTTGCGGCCCAGATCAGCCTGCATGTACTGAGCAGGCTGGCCGGGGTAAATACTTATTTTTCAGATGCATCAAGGCCCCTTTTCATAGAGCATGGCTCAATTTTAAATTCTATCTCTTTCACAGGCAGAAAATACTACCAACTGAAACCCTGAAATAATTATTATCTTCTAGACTTGACTACACAAGCAGATAGTACATATCAAAGATGAGACTGCTAATTCTGTGCAGTTTGATCTTGATCTATGCCATCCTCAAAAGCCTCTTTTTTCACTTACGGTACTGAAAAGGCTAAACAGACCATGTGAAGCACAAAAATAAAGAGAAAATGTGATGACTTGTATAAAAAACAAATAGAAACAGAATTTTCATTAAAAAAGATTTATTGTTTCCTAAAGGCCATAGAACTGTGAAAACACATTAACAAGGAGCATGCTTGGGGTAACTTCATGTATATGGTTTGTGGACAAGGTAAATAAAGATCACAATTCTCAAAATGTGGGGTTTGATCCATCATGACAGGTATCATCTGATACTGTTAATGACCATGATTTTTTTTTAATACGCCCGTTGAAGACGGGACGTATTACGGGATCACCCGTGGCGGGCGGGCGGGCGGCGTCCCCATTCTTTGTCCGGAGCATACCTCCAAAACTATGCTAGCTATGGTTATGAAATTTCATGGGTGGATAGATCTCATCAAGGCGGAGTGCAGTGCACAGGAATCATAACACTCGCTTGCTTAATTTTTGAGTTATTGCCCTTTGTTGTGTTTCATACCTGAATTTTGTCCAGAGCATATCTCCAAAACTATACTAGCTACAGTTATGAAACTTCATGGGTGGATAGATCTCATCAAGGGGGAGTGCAGTGCACAGGAATCATAACTCTTGCTTCCTTAATTTCTGAGTTATTGCCCTTTGTTGTTTTTCATACTTGAATTTTGTCCGGAGCATATCTCCAAGTCTATACTAGCTAAGGTTATGAAACTTCATGGGTGGATAGATCTCATCAAGGGGGAGTGCAGTGCACAGGAATCATAACTCTTGCTTACTTAATTTTTGAGTTATTGCCCTTTGTTGTTTTTCATACTTGAATTTTGTCCGGAGCATATCTCCAAGACTATACTAGCTAAGGTTATGAAACTTCATGGGTGGATAGATCTCATCAAGGGGGAGTGCAGTGCACAGGAATCATAACTCTTGCTTCCTTAATTTTTGAGTTATTGCCCTTTGTTGTTTTTCATACTTGAATTTTGTCCGGAGCATATCTCCAAGACTATACTAGCTAAGGTTATGAAACTTCATGGGTGGATAGATCATATCAAGGGGGAGTGCAGTGCACAGGAATCATAACTCTTGCTTACTTAATTTTTGAGTTATTTCCCTTTGATTATAGTCATACTTGAATTTTGTCCAAAGCATATCTCCAAAACTATGCTAGCTACGGTTATGAAACTTCATGGGTGGATAGATCTCATTAAGGGGGAGTGCAGTGCGAAAGAACCATAACTCTACCTCGTGCTGTCTTTGGGTTATTTCCCTTTGATCGTCATTTTTACAGCATTTTCTGCTGAGCATAACTTTGTCATCTCCAGTCCGATTGACTTGAAACTTGGCATGTGTGTTTGTTGCAATAATACGGAGTGCAGTGTGAAAGAACCATAACTCTACCTTGTGCTGTCTTTGAGTTACTTCCCTTTGATCATCATTTTTACAGCATTTTCTGCTTGTCCGGAGCATAACTTTGTCATCTCCAGTCCGATTGACTTGAAACTTGGCATGTGTGTTTGTTGCAATAATATGGAGTGCAGTGCAAAAGAACCATAACTCTACCTCGTGCTGTCTTTGAGTCATTTCCCTTTGATCGTCATTTTTACAGCATTTTCTGCTTGTCCGGAGCATAACTTTGTCATCTCCAGTCTGACTGACTTGAAACTTGGCATGTGTGTTAGTTGCAATAATACGGATTGCAGTGCAAAAGAACCATAACTCTACCTCGTGCTGTCTTTGAGTTATTTCCCTTTGATCGTCATTTTTACAGCATTTTCTGCTTGTCTGGAGCATAATTTTGTCATCTCCAGTCTGATTGACTTGAAACTTGGTATGCATGTTTGTTGCAATATTACGGAGTACAGTGCGCAAGAACAATAACTCTACCTAGTGCGGATTTCGAGTAATTCCACCTTGATCTTCATTTTTACAGTATTTCTTGCTTGTCTGGAACGGAACTTTGTCACCTCAAGTCAAATTGACTTGGGACTTGGTAAACATGTTTGTTGCATTACCTGCCCTTTACGATTATTATACCCCCTTGACAACTGGCGGTGGGACAGGCGTATCTTGCGACAATTTGCCGCTCTTGTTTGAAGTTGGAATCCTCATTGGCTTATGCCTATGTCCAACTTTATTTTTTTTATTTATTGTGGCTTATAAAATGAAGCTATAGTTGTAATACTCATAGAAATTAATCCAATTGAAATTTACCATGAAACTGATATTTTCAGACTCAAGACATTGTAATATACAGCTGTTTTAAAAGTGATCAATTATTTTTGGTAATTCTTTTTCTTAAATTGATGTCAAAGGCTGCATTGTATGTCACCAAAGTTAATTTTTTCTTTACTGTAGACAACGCAAGAAGCTTTTGTGGACAGTATAGATCAAGATCAGACTGCACAAAACGTGCAGTCTGATCTCTGATCTACATTGTCCACTACTTAACTCTAGATTATGACCAAACGGGTTCCTCATCCTGCAGTGAATTAGTTGCCTTTGAAAAAGTGTAACTTCTTTATTTAGTAGTGAAAGAGTTAAGGAGCAAAATAACACCACTGGGTTCTAGAAAGCAGCAACTTTGATATCTGGTGACAAACACTGATAGCATGTTCAAGTAAATAGCTCCAATAACCTCACTTTCTACCGGTACAGTTTTCCCTATGATCAGATAATCAGAAGCAGTATTATTAAATTCTTGCACACTTAAATATGCTTTAGGAGAAATTACTTGTAGCAAATATATGTATCAATTGCTCTTTTTTCAACGATGCTTTTTTTGATTAATTTTTTTTATTTTTTTGTCCTTCAAAATTTGTTTCACTAGTAACATATTTCGGTGTGTATGAAAAAAAGCAATTACAGGTAAAGAAGTCAACACTTTATCACACAATCCCCAGTTTAAATGACTCTACAGACTAAAGCTTTTGAAAACATTGTGGGAAAAGAAGAAAATGCTGGAAATGAGCATTTTCACCTTTTCCCACAATGTTATCTTACCTTTCAAAGATCAACCTCGCACATTTCAGCTACAATTGATATGTTATCTGTTTTCATTACATATTAGTGTGGCCTGCAACAAGCAAAAAGGGGCATTCGGACATTTGTGTAAAGTGTCGTCTCAGATCAGTCTGCGCAGTTTGCTCAGGCAAATCCGAAATGGCACTTTCTGTTTTTATATAATTTTCTGTTTTGCGCAAGTCTACTGAAGAACAAAATCTAATGTAGTTGTAAAGTGCCGTCTCGGATTAGCCTGCACAGACTGCGCAGGCTGATCTGAGATGACACTTTACGCAAATGTCCGGATGCCCCTTTTCGCGTGATGCAAGCCAATGTAGAATTTTGTTGTATGGTAAAGGGTTCATTCTTTACCACACAACAAAATTTTAGAAGTGTCCAATTTAAAGAATTTGCGATGACAAATTCAGCTGTGGTACAAATGAGCTTAAGCCCTCTGATAGAGCAGAAAACATTGTGGGAAAAGGAGATAATTCTGGTTACCAGCATTTTCTCCTTCTCCCACATTGTTTTCAAAAGCTGTCTTTCCCAGGGTCTTGAAAACCTGAAATTGTTTGGTAAAGAGATAACTTAACTTCAGATCACATACATGTAGTCTATATTTAAAAAAAATGGCAAATAGCATAAATTACAAAAGCAACTGAAAATACTACATTGAGCACATTGTTTATATACAATGC
Organism: Hippopus hippopus; assembly: GCA_946811185.2. Lineage (NCBI taxonomy): Eukaryota > Metazoa > Mollusca > Bivalvia > Cardiida > Cardiidae > Hippopus > Hippopus hippopus. The sequence continues at coordinate 42,482,630 of OX328101.1, read as the reverse complement.
AATACAATACAACATTTATAGCATGAAACATCATTCCAAAGTTTATTGCGAACAGAAAAATATACAAAAATATGGATTCGCAGAAGAACAAAGCATTACATCAACATACATGTAGGTATAAAGAAGATAACAAATTCTACAAAGAGAGGATATTCAGAGTAAAATTTTCAATCAGCTTGGTATACAAGTACTATAGTGTACGAAAATTTTGAAATGGCAGCTGAAACCCAAAACAAGTTTTCATCTTTATAGGACAAGTAGTCTTCAAAAACATGTTGCATTTCTTTCTTCATACGAATTTCTTTTTGTCTTGCAACACAGACAACTTTGAAACAAGAGTTCCATGATGGCCCTGTATCGCTCCACTGGCTATTTAACCCGTTACCATACAAATCGAAGTGTTAATGACCCTGAAAGAGAAGGCTTTCATAAACATCGTGAGAAAAGGACAACATGTTGTCAGCCAGTATTTTCTCCTTTTCCCACAATGTTTCCTAACCTATCAAAGACAGAAATAGTCATTTAAGCTACATTCAATTTATCTTTTTGCAATGGCTTTAAACTTGGTACAGTAAAAAAAAAATTGTCATTTCTTAAAGAGTAAAATTAACGTATCATGCGCTTAATTGGCATTGACAGAGACCTACATCATAAAAAGTCTGTATGGTAATAAACTTACTTTGAAAACGTAACCTCCACCCAGCCCGCCAAACAAAAAAAGTCGTATCTTTTTAAATGCAAAGATAATGTCGGTGAATACAAGCAGGTTTATTCATTAGCCTGAAAGGTAAAGTTCTGAAAAAATTTGAGTGATAGAAACCTTACTTTAAATTAAACATTCCATTCATGTGAGCATAAGTATTAGCATCAAAATAAATCACTCTTCCTCAAAAACAGAACATTTCCTCTCAAAAAAACTTGAATACTAAACTCCAATAGTGTATAAGTGCAGTTTGATAATCAAGGGAGGTAAATAGTATTAAACTTTATCTTGTATAACAGGAGTTATTTCCCTTGATTACTATTTTAAATTACAGTCCTTATATAAGCCCATGTTTAACTTGTGATCCCTGGGGCAGAGCCAATTTTGACCCCAGGGCTATGATATGAAGAAACTTGATAGAGGTCCATTAGATAAAGCTACATGCCAAATTTGGTAGCCATGGGCCTTATGGTTTCAGACAAGAAGATTTTCAAAGATGTTCAATATTTTTCAGTTTTGTTGCCATGGCAACCAGAGTTTTAGAAGGAATCAAATTCTTTCAAGAAATTCTAAAGAGGACCATGGCAGGATCATTTCTGTGAAGTTTCATCAAATTTGGATGGGTAGTTTCAGAGAAGAAGAAGTTTGGAAAAAAAAGTTAATGCACGCATGGATGGACGGACGCATGCATGCACGGACGGATGCACGATGGACACCGAGCCATAACATAAGCCTTCAGCCAGTGGAGCTAAAAATGATGAAAGGTGAGAAGTTGTTTGCCACAAGTTGTCTCTTTTTTTTTTTCATTTTCACATGCATTCATGATTCATTGTTGATATTACATACTAGTATTTGACAAGGAAATGTTTGAAGAATCATCTGTTGCGAATTTGTTTCAGTATGGAATGAATTAAAAAGATTTTCTCCTTTTACCAGGTTTTTTTTTAACCTTCTCAAAGACAAATCTAATCATTCGAGCCAGATTAAAGTTGTCTGCAAATGCTCTCAATTTGGATGAATCTAAAATTTTGTCATCTGGTAAAGAGTGAAACCATTTGTATTCCAGCTTAATATCCAGTTATTTTATTGTATTTTACTGTTTCTTCTCAGAACAGATGATCTTGTACTGAACATCCTGAGAGAAGTTAGTCATTGTAATAGTGATAAAAAGAATATTTGGTAAAGTAAACAAACATTATGTGAGAGAAGAATGTAAAATTTTGCATTTTAAATTTTTAAGCAGAATCTACACAATGACTCGACAGAAACAAGATTGCTTAACCTTTTACAACACAATTCTGACTTCTACTAATCCTGAGAAAGAGGGCTTTTTAAAACATCGTTGGCAAAGGAGAAAATGAAGGTAACCAGCGTTTTCTCCTTCTCCCACACTGTTTTCTAATCTTTCAGAGACAAATTCAATCATTTGACCATTATGTAATTTATTGTCTGAAAATGCTTTCAAATTCAGCAACTCTAAATTCTGTCATCACAGTTAAATAATGCGATTTTCACATCTTTCCTTTTGTAAGTAAGAAAACCTAAAAAGGTTGCTCCTATTATTTCAGTTTCTGAAACTCGTATCTACTACTACAACTACTACTAGTACTATTATACATCACTGGCCATCTTCTTATAAATGTATAACCTAAGACTGTTGAGCTTTTTCATCACTGTTTAATATATTCCTGAAAAAAAAGACAAACAGAAAAGACACATTACTTGGCCTGCAACACGCGAAAAGGGGCATTCGGACATTTGCTTAAAGTGTCGTCTCAGATCAGCCTGCGCAGTCCGCACAGGCTAAGCCGAAACGACACTTTCTGTTTTTATGTAATTTTCTGTCTTGTGCAAGTCTACTGTAGCACAAAAGCTAATGTAGTCGTAAAGTGCTGTCTCGGATCAGCCTGCGCGTACTGCGCAGGCTGATACGAGACGCCACTTTACGCAAATGTCCTAATGTCCCTTTTCACGTGTTGCAAGCCACTTGATGATTGAAATGAATTTTTGCTTAAGCCCTTTTCCAAAGGAACCTCTTTTCAGTAACCCTGAGGAAACTTGTTTTTTTTGAAAAACATTGCGGAGCAAAGGAGAATATACTCATAAGCAAGCCCAACATGTCATCAAATAGCATCATACTCAAATCTTATCTCACTCATAGTATCGGTGACCTTTATTTTACGGGGGAGGCTTGCTTGTAATAGAGTCAGAAGTTTATGAATTAGGCTTCAAAAATATGTTTTTGTCTCAATTCATTTGAAAAAGAAAGGCAAAATTTAACCTTTAAAATTTCTAAACAAAATGAAAGGAACATTTCCACTTAGTAGTAAAAACTCAAATATTGCTATATCAAACTTGATTTATCAAAAAAAAGATACAGTGTAGGACTGTGTCGATCAAAGAACAGACCACGTTTTGTGCAGTCTGATCTTGATCTACACTGTCCACCAAAGCACACTGAGTCGCACTCAGCAGCCAAAGGGTTACAAAAATGGAGCATTTTCATTCGCTGAAAAAGTATGTTGAAATATATATTCTATATTTAAATGAGCCGTGCTCTGGCAAAAGGGGGCTTAATGCATTTCTGTGATGCATGATACAAAGCAAGTAATCACATGATCATAGATCAATACAATCCATTTTGTCCAACAGTTGGTTGTATCATGAGGTACACTTGTCCTCTGACATGCAGAAAATTGATTAGTAGCTGAAAGATCAACCCAGGTCAGCCTGCGCAGTCCACGCAGGCTGGCCAGGGTCGATACTTTTTGCAGATGCATTAAGCCCCCTTTTCACAGAGCATGGCTCAAATCATTTTTAGACACTCCAAACTGAGTTACCTGTAAGCTGTCACCATGTACTTGATAGCGCTGGCTGCTCGTCTATCACTGGCTGTGAAAGGAAAGTACCTGATGAGTGTGTCCATCATGACGCTTCGAACTTTCAAATCATTCAGCTTACGTCTTGCAGTTGACTGGGTGGAGGTGTACAGCTGAAGAGAATTTGTAGATGTTTTAAACATTTTATAATCATTCATGTTTCCAGTTTCATTTGTTATTGTAGATTGAGTTATACCAAATTGATACTGAATGTTGTACTGCGTATAGGAGAGGAAGGGAAGAAAGATTATCTCTATAGTATGGGCGTCTGAAATAGGACAGCAAGGGTTGTCGAAAGTGCCCCAATCTTTTGTTTAATTACAGATCTAATACAGAAAACGGCAAGAATTGTTTGGTTTGCAATGGTTTGCAAATAAACAAGTGTCATCTTTGCCCCTATGAATAAAAAGCCCCAAGTTTTGGACGGTCAGACCTTGATCTAAACAGGGATCTTATAGATTATAACATGTTAGATCTATATACGATCCCTGATCTAAATCGTCACCATCTGCAAATAGAGCTCTGCATCTTAAATCTTTTCCGAACTCGCCTTAACTTGTGGTCGTTGCAAGGCTTCTTTAACTCTTTACCAAACGACAAAATTTTAGACTCGTCCAAGTTAAAAGCATCTGCAGACTACAAATTGAACATGGCTCAAATGACAGAAACTGTCTTTGAAAGGGTAGAAAACATTGTGGGAAAAGTTGGTTACCAACATTTTCTGCTTTTACAACAATGTTTTCTAACATCGCATTCCACCTGAGGGTCGTTAAAACTCATCATTGTCTGCTATAGGTTTAAAAAAGTCCTTGTGAACACTTACAGCACTTTGATTATTTTGATCATGCGGTGTTAACATTAGGCAAACCTCGGGTGATCCGTTGAACCACTGGGCACAACTCGGCCGATTCCGAACCTACATTAACCGAGATTTGCCGTTGATCAAATAGGTACGGAATCAGCCGTCACGGTCGGGGCATTCGGCAAACCTCTGGTGATCCGGTGATCAAGTTAGATGTAGGTACGGAATCGGCCGAGTTGTAACCAGTGGGTTGTGAGTTGTAACTATTTTAAGATTCTTCCGTTTTCGTCCTCATTTCGTTGCATTGCTTTTTACAAGGGACTGTTTCGAACTTATGCTAATTGGCAGAGTCTGTCACGTTTACCCCGTATTTGTTTTACTGTAAAAGTAAGGCAAATTCAGTGTTCTGAAGATTCTGTAATATTCTTTCAAGTTGATTGTCAAGAACACAAGAATTTAGTCGTTAAACACCTCATAATTCGAGCAGAATTTTTCAATCCGAATTTTAAGCTGTTCTCGTTTGTAGAGAGTATAACAATATACCAGCTTGTGTTTGCGCGAGAATCAAAACGGGTACCAGCATGAAAGAATGTTTGTTTTGCGGGAACGTAAGAAAATTTGCAAACATTGTTGACTCTGCGCAGCGCTGTTAGGTCGTAAGCGACTGTACATATAGCACTTTTCTTTCAATATTTTGTAACTCATGACCTCCTACAGTATTCTCTGTCAATGGGGATCTAAGAAAAAGCCAATAAGTAGGTGTAAGCACTTTACCAAACAACAAAATATTAGACTCATCCAAACTTAAAGCAAGATAAAATCAGTGTAGCTCAAATGATAAAATTTGTCTGTGAAAGGGTAGAAAACATTGTGGTATATGGAAACAACAGGGCCATTGGTCCTAAAGCGCTCACCTGAGTAAAGTTATCTATGGTTGATAAAGCATAAGAAATCCTGGTTTTAATGATGTAAAACACACGAGACAAAGTGACCTACTTTTTGACCGACTTGACGAACTTTTTAACTTGTCAGAGAAATTATCAAGACAAACATTCTGATGGCGTATCATCAGTATTGATAGATAATGTGGCCTCTAGACTGCATACAAGGTGTTTCAAAGATTTGGCCAAGTGACGTACTATTTGATCTGTTGTGAACCAATTTCAAATTCGTCTGAGATATCATCAAGACAACCTTTCTGACCAAGTTTCATGAGTATCAGGCTGAATTGTGGCCTCTAGAGTGCACACAAAGTTTTTCTCTGATTTGTCCACATTACCTACTTTTTGACCCTACATAACCCAGTGTCGAACTCGTCAAAGATACCATCAAGACAAACATTCTGACAAAGTTTTATGACTATCGGACTGAAAATGTTGCCTCTACAGTGCACACAAGGTTTTTCTAAGATTTAGCCCTGTGACCTACTTTTTGACCTGACATGACACCTGACATGACATAATTTCCAACTTGTCTAAGATATCATCAAGACAAACATTCTGACAAAGTTCCATGAGTATCAGGCTGAAAATATGGCCTCTACATGGTGCACACAATGTTTTTCTAAGATTTAGCCCAGTGACCTACTTTTTGATCTGACATGACCCAATTTCCAACTTGTCCAAGATATCATCAAGACGAACATTTTGACCAAGTTTTAGGAGTATCAGGCTAAAAATGTGCCCTCTACGGGACACAGACAAATTTCATAACATATGACCAAAAGAACTACTTTTTGACCAGACATGACCGATTTTCGTACTTGTATGAGATATCCTTAAGACCAACACGCTGACCTAGTTTCATAAGTATCAGATTGAAAATGTGGCTTCTAGAGTGCACACAAGGTTTTTCTAAGATTCAGCCCAGTGATCTACTTTTTGACCTGACATGACCCAATTCCGAACTTGTTCGCGATATCATTAAGACAAACATTCTGACCAAAAATAATGAGTATCTGACTGAAAATGTGTCCTCTAGAGTGCACACAAGGTATATGCTGACTTCGTGCTCAGGTGAGCTATTAACAGTGTTTTTAAACGCTTTCATTTTCAGGGTCGTTCATGGGATTGTGTGGTAAAGGATTCATAAGCTTGACTGGCATTCAAAGAACTTTGAATTTCATGGTAAGGTCCTAATATCCTGAGCGTGTGGGTCAGCTGAATGTCAACTTGTTTACATACTGAAATAGACGAGTGTTAGAAAACATTAACGCTTACCCTGCTGAATAAGTGAAATGAAAATTTCAAGCCGACAGTAAAAACCAAAATTTTGCTTTTTCAGAGGTATTGCTTAGGACGAAATCTTCTTATGGGTCAGTGTAGATTCAAGATCAGACTGCACGTTTTGTGCAGTCTGATCTTGATCTACACTGTTCTTAAAAGGTCATTGTGTCGCGCTTAAGAACCTAAGGGTTAAGATACAAAATGTAATTTTTTTATGGATACATTTGACATCTTTTGAAAGCATTATAGGAAATTACCTATAACAAGCATATTTTTTCCTTTTTCCCACAATGTTTTATTTGATAAACCGTTGAAAATACATTTTCTTTTAACTCGTTATCCCTCATTTCAATCACGTATGCATGGCCTGAAATATGGAAAAAAATGAAAAGATTGTAGTTCAGGGCTAAAACAAAAACGGTGCAGACCTACCACAAAATCCTTCTTTGAATATAAAATAATGACAGCCTCGTTGCAGTTTGACGAATGACTTCCCCATAACAGGTTTGTTCCCAGATGATAGGCGAAACTCCGACCTTCTAGGTACCTCGTCACCATGTTGTCTTCCGCTCTACGGAAAAAAAATGCTAGTTGATAGTTTACCCACCCCCCCCCCCTCTCAGACAAGAGGGTGGAAATATAAACCGAGTTTCCATAAGGGCAAATGGAAAAAAAAGATTCTCTTTTGTAAACAGACAGGGAGGCAGGCGGACTTGCAAATGATTAAACGGTCTTACGGACACACTTGGCGGATGAACGGATAGATGGATTGGTGGGTGGATAAGTAGGTACACAGACAGGCGAACGGACGGGCGGACAGACAAATAGACAGACAGACAGACAGACAGACAGATCTTTATTATATAAATCGGGGCTTACTTTTGTGTAAAGTACTTCTTCATTTTTGGAACTACGGCCAACATGACTAAGTAACCCTTCCTCTTTGAGGCCTGGGGACCCACTGAGTAGCATGGGACCGTGGTTGTGTTGTAGATATTCTGTAAAAGCTCGTCGATTTCATTGGCTGAAACATAGAGAGGTCAATTACGGCGAGAATGTTCTTAAGTGTGGGTTCGATTCCCACGGCTGCCCATCTAAAATTACTGAGAGTCTGTCGGACGAGACGTTAAACCGAGGTCCTGTGTGACGGTGCTATACACCGAGCACGTTAAAGAACCAGGCTTAACTTAGGATGTGTTTCGTCCTGGATCTGCACTATCCCCCATAACAATACTAACAGCCTTCATCGGCGTCGCTCATATCAGTGGCGACGATATATAAACGCAAATTCAATCAATTCTGTTTACCAGATGACAAGATTTTAGTCTTATCCAAATTAAAAGTATCCGCAGGCGATTGATTACCACACAATCCCGACTTTTAACAACCTTGGGAAAGAAAGCTTTTGAAAATATTGTGGGAAAAGGAGAAAATGCTGGTTACCGGCAAAGTCGTTGTATAATTCTGCATAGCGCTATGAATGGTTAATCAACACATATCATATGATGACTAGTACCGTGGTAGTAGCCTCTAAAGAAAGGACTTCCACTGTAGCGTGGAAGCCACTAGTACTGGTTAAGTAACCGTTAATTACAGAAATATGACTTTATAAATTTTGTATAGTTTTCTAAATAACAGGTTTCTATTTGAGTGCATTTTGAAATAAAAGGATATAATTTCTATTCTATTCAGTACATATCGAGTATTTATAAGAAAATTTTATATTAAATAATCAAAGTGTAACTTTTCTTGAAAAGAATGAGTAAATATAACTAAAAACTGATAAAGGGAAGTAACTTCCTGATTAATTTGATACCTAAAAATAACCATAAAATATGAGCTCTTTTCTCTGAAAGTGATCAGCTATTGTGTATCAATTTAAGCACAGGTTGGACTTTCTCTGGTTACCTGCTTAAAATTATAATCATATTAGCAGACTACTTTGAAAAGAATAGCTTAAAAAATCATACATCTCCACAATCTTTATCGACTAAGTGTTTAATGGGTAACCAGCTACTGTAATAGATCTATAAATCTAAGCTACCAGCAGAAAAAAAAAAATATTCAAAGCATTTGCCGACGATGATATTTATTTACTGTGGTTCAAATAGTTGTATTTGCCTTTCAAAATGGCAGAAAACATTGTAGAAAAACTAAAGATAGAAATCTAGTCTGTTTTTTAAAATACCAACATTTTCCAAGTCGTCAAGCCAAAAGAAGCCGCCTGCAAGGGGAAGGCGGGGCGTGGGTGAATTAACTCTTTAAACCACAACACACCACTAGAGTTATGACGACCGCCGAAGACGACGACTCTTACAAACATCGTGACAAAAAGAGAACATGCCTGTAACCAGCATTTTCTTCTATTTACACAATGTTTTCTTCCATTACAAACAGAAATCCCATCACTGTGGCCACATTAACTTTCAGCGGCTGTCTGTATTATAATTTCAACTTAACTTTTTACTAAACGACAAATTTTAAGACTTGTCCAAATTGAAAGCGAAAGCATACTACAAATTTAAATACGGCCCAAACGATAGACCTGTTTGTCTTTGAAAGAGTAGAAAACATTGTGGAAAAGAACAAAATGCTGGTCACCAGTATTTTCTTCTTTTTCCCACAATGTTTCTAAATGCCTCTCTCTCTCTCTCTCTCTCTCTCTCAGGGTCGTTAAACTAGGGGTTGTTTGGTACAAGGTCAGTTAAGACGAGTCTTAAATTCTGTAAGGTCAAGAGGTAACCCTTTACTCCGCAATCCCGAGTTTTAACAACACTGATAAAAAAAAAAAGGTGTTTGATAGCATCATGGTAGAAAGGAGAAAATGCCGGTAACCAGAATTTTCTCCTTTTCACACAATGTTCTAAACTCTGTTACATACAAATACCATCGTTTTAAATACTTTGTTATATGTCATATGCAAATGCTTTCAATATGGAATAGACTAAAACTTTCGTTCAGTATTTAGGAGTTATAGGTTTAGAGGTGATTTCTTCTGAGATCATTTTAACCCCTAGGCTGCTATGCGGAAGTCACTGACCTTTTGCGGACAGTGTAGATTAAGATCAGACTGCACAGAACGTGCACTCTGATCTTGGATCTACATTGTCCGTTAAGGAGATATTTTTCAAGGAAAAAAATAAATAAATTAATAAATTTTAAGTAAATCTAGTATCGATCGGGTTTTTGATATCGGCTTCAAAGTTCACTTAATTTATTTAGCAGGATGAGAATTAATGCATAAGGCTTTTAAAGTGCAAAAAACATTGTGGTAACCAGCATTTTCTCCTTTTCCTACAATGTTTTCAAAAGGCTTCATTCTCAGGGTCGTCGAAACTCGTCATTGTGTGGTTATAAGGGTTATAACACCACTAGGTTTCAGAGGGCTTAAACTCGATGTCAGGAAAAAAAAAACAATTTTATAAATGTTAGTGTAAATTCCTACAGTTCCAGTAAATTTGCTTTCTTCCAGTATAGTTTCCTTTATTTCTATTCCATGATTACATCGTAATCAATTTTCTTGCACGTTTAAGAATGCATTTAAGGAAAGGGTATCCTAATGGGAGGCGTGTAATGTTATCGCCTTTCATCGCCGATTCGGCTAAGACTCGGGCATCTTCGCTAGCCAAGGTTACGATCACTACGTGATAAGATCCACGTAGTGATCGTCACCTTGGCTAGGGAGATGAGACTCGGGTAATCCGTAATCGATCGGCCGATACACGCTGGTTCCCCGCCACGATTACGGATTACCCGAACCTTAGCCGAATCCGTACGATTTTGGCGATGAAAGGCGATGTTACACGAATGTTACATGAATCCCATTAGACTGCCCTATCCTTAAGTTAATTGAAACGCGAAATTTGAATAATGGAATATACTTTTGTCCACTGACTATATGCCAACATCTAGCTTACCTATTACAAGCGGCAGAATGTTTTCTGGGTCACACACAAACGAAGCGGCATTTCTCCCGCAAGCTTTGGGTCTCTTTATCGGATCGGGCATAGAAGATACCATCCATTCCATCTCGTCCTCTGTCGACTGACCTTGACATGTTGTCGTCAAGGAGACAAACACTATGGTCACATAAAAGAAGGTAACGGATCTCATTTTCTGGAAAAGAATATAAAATAATAATGTGATACTTTCGCACAGGGCCGAAAGAACGGGGAAGAGGTGTTTCTTTCTCCCCCACCCCCACCCCCATAATTTCAGAAATGTTTGAAAGCCTATAAACTCTTTAGATGGCCAACCTTATCTTCCCCACTTCAGTCAAAACAAAAAAATAAAACAATTAAAAAATAGCAAACACTAAACCTGTCTAAGTATCGTTCTTATCCAAACTCAAGTCAAGGAAAAAGGTGAGCGGTTTTATAAAACGTACAGGACATTGATATTGTAGGACTCGTAAACGTGATGTTTCGGGTCACTTGAGGAGGTGGGTTCGATTCCCACGGCTGCCCATCTAAAAATACTAATAGTCTTTCGGATGAGACGTTAAACCGAAGTCCCGTGTGACGGTGCTATACACCGAACACGTTCAAGAACCAGGCGTAACTTGGGATAGGTTTCGTCCTGGAATCTGCACTATCCCCCGTAACAATACTAACAGCCTTCCTGGGGGGGTCGCCCATATGGGCAACCGGTGGCGACGATAAATAACGTAAATTCAATCACTGCAGCAGCATATTTTTTACGTCGGCTCCCCTTCCTCCTTGGTCTCAATAATGAGACGTTTACGATGCTTCTTTTCATATTTGGACGTTAATTGTGCACCGGAGGTGACCAGTCAAAAATTAAAAATCGCCTTCGGGTACAGGTATCTGTACTACCTCCCCCTTTAATTAACACTAAACCAAACAGTTCCGGGTTATAACGACCCTGCGAAAGAACCCTTTTGAAAACATTGTGGTAACCAGCATTTTCTCCTTTTCCCACAGTGTTTTCTACTCTTTAAAGGGCATATTCCACCATTTCAGCCACCTTCAATTTGTTGTCTACAAATGCTTTCATTTGGACAACTCGAAAATTTTGCCGTATGGTAAAGAGTTCTTGAAAGTGCATCCTACAGGCCTGTTATACTCTTGAATAAATTAATGCAAATACTGATTGATTGTTTGGGTTTAAACGCCGTTTCCAACATTATGTCAGTTACAAATGTATATTGCGGTGGCCAGTGCACCTATCCATGCTTTCCTGGATTTTCTTTTACCAGTACTCCACACAATATTCTTTCCAAGCAACCGGCTGCTTTCCCACATAACCATCATTGAAACAATGGTCAGCGGTGAGAGAGGAATGAATCCTGTCGCAATGACTATCATCAATCCTCGGAAGAAAATTGGCCGAGCCGGGAATCGAGCCAGCGACCCCTTGTTCTCAAGTCCTGTACTCTACCAACTAAGCTACCGGGGCTCGGTCAAAAGCAAAACTGAACTAGTTTGTGTGTATGCCAGTGTGTGTGTCGGCCAGGAGGGGAGGAAGACCGTTAGTTAATATTTCGGACAGGTAGTATTGAAAACAAGCGTTTTGTGACGTCGCGATACTTTGTAAAGGTGAAAATAACTTGTTCAAATGGTTCTTCTGATAAGCTCCGGTGTCCAGCATTTTATTCCTTTTGTCACGATGTTTTCTACCCTTTTCCAAGAAAAATCATATCACTTGAGCCCGATTTAACATGCCGTCTGCAAATGTTTTGAATTTGGACGAGTCTAAAATTGTGTTGTCAGGTAAAGAGAAACTGAGGCCTTGTACTTTACCTAATGACAAAATACTTCGACTCGTCCATATTGAAAACACTGCAGGTGACAAATTACAGATGGCTGAAATACTGGGATCCGTCTCCCCATGTGGGAAAAAGAAACACTGCATTTTCTCCTTTTCCCACAATGTTTTCAATACTTGAACTTTCTTCTATAGGCCCCTCAAAACATGAAATTATTTCGTTAAGGGTTCAACACCCACCCACCCCCTCCCCCGTAATTTCTCTCTCGAATTCCAGAATTCCTATCACCATACGTCATAACTCATGAAAACAAAGGCATATTCCCTAATACACTTCAACAACCGAATTCTAGCGAATATAACAAAACTATAAACACAGTGCTTCGATAATTTATCCTCATATTTTTCCCTGGAATATATCAATTAACAAATTAGTGAAATGATAGTTAAAAGCCAACAAAAGAAAAGCACCTACGTAAATATTTACCAGTGTTTCACACTACACACGAATTCCTTCCTCAGCTTCCTGTTATCTCGCCTTGTGGAAATATGACTGACATTACGAGTCTCTCACTGTCAGTAATTAACTGTGTACTTACTCATATGATAAACTGGCAGAAAGCCGAACAGGCTTATCAGTGACAAAATAATGGAGGTATCAACACGCGTGTACTGTATCTCTTTTTTTCCCAGATGTCGAAAAAAGTAGGGTATGTTTATGTGTAAACGTGAAACTGGTGAGAAATAAAGTTAGATGAAGTGAGGTGTCTTATTTCAAATAAGTTATTATTACGTGCAATTTGGGGTTACTTTATTCGACTCTCTCTCTCTCTGTCCATTCTTTCTGTCTCCCCCGATCTCTCTCTCCTTTCCTTTCCTCCCATCTCTCTCGCTCTCTCTCTCTCTCTCTCAGGAATGAAAATCGAAAACTTACAAGACAAGAATTTTACCAAGTATTATTTAAGACAAGCCCAAAGCAGTGAAAACACCAAACATTAAAACAAGAGGATCATTGGCCCTAAAGCGCTCACCAGAGTAAAGTCATTTATAGTTGATAAAGCTAAAGGGATCATGGTTTTAATGATATAAAACACATGATTGAAAGTGACCTAATTTTTTATCCGACATGGCTCAATTTCGAACTTGTCCACTTGTCCAAGATATCATCAAGACAAACATTATGAAGAAGTTTCAAGACTATCAGGTTGAAAATGTAGCCTCTGAAGTGCTCACTTCCAAGATTTGACCCAGTGACCTACTCTTTGATCCGACATGATCCACTTTCAATCCTGCCCAAGATATCATCAAGAAAAACATTCTGACCGAGTTTCATAAGTAACCAGCAGAAATTGTGGCCTCTAGAACGCACACAGGGTTTTTCTAAGATTTGGCCCCGTAACCTTGTTTTCAACCTTATGTGATACAATTTCAATCCTTTCAAAGATATCATTAAGACAAACATTCTATTTTCATTAGTAACTGACTGAAAATGTGGCTTCTAGAGTGCACACGAGGTTTGTCTAAGTCTTGGCCCAGTGACCTACGTTTTGACCTGACAAGACCAAATTTTTAACCTGTGTTAGATATCATGAAGACAAACATTCTTACTAATCTTCATGAGTATCAGGCTGAAAATGTGGCATCTAGAGTGAACACATGGTTTTTCTAAGATTTAGCCCAATGACCTACTTTTTGACCTGTCATATCCTATTTTCAAATTTGTCTGAGATATCATCAAGACAAACAATCTGATCTAGTTTCATGAGTATCAGCCTAAACATTTGGCCTCTAGAGTGCACAAAAGGGTTTTCTCAGATTTGGCTCAGTGACCTACTTTTAGACCCCATTTCAGAGTTGTCCGAGATATCTACAAGATAATTATTCTGACCAAGTTTCATGAGTACTGGATTGAAATGTTGTCTGTAGGGTGCACACAAGATTTTTCTAAGATCTTGCCCACTGACCTTCTTTTTGACCTGAAGTGACAAAATTTCAAATCCGTCTGAGATATCATCAAGACAAACATTCTGACCTAGTTTCATGAGTATTGGGGATTAATAATGTGGCCTCTAGAGTGCACACAAGATTTTGCTAAGATATGCCCTTGTGACCTACTCTTTGCCCCGACAGAACCCAGTACCAGACTTGACCGAGATATTATTTAGATAAACATTCTGACAAAGTTTCATGAGTCTGGGATTGAAAAATGTGGCCTCAGGAGCGCACAGAAGGTTCCCTAAGACTTGTCCTTTTGACCTACCTTTTGGCCCGACATAACCCAATTTCAAACTTGTCAGAAATATCATCCAGACAAACATTCTGACCAAGTCTCTTGAATATCAGACTGAAAATGAGGCCTCTAGAGCGCACAAACGGTTTTGCTAAGATTCAACCCAGTGACCTACTTTTTGCCCCGATATGACCCAATTTCAGATTTGTCAGACACATCATCAAGAAAACATTCTGACCAAGTTCCAAGAGTATCAGGCTGAAAAAAATGGCCTCAGGAGTGCACACAAGGTTTTTCTAAGGTTTAGCCCAGTGACCCACTGTTTTGTCTGACAAGTCCGAATTTCAAATGTGTTCAAGATATCATCAAGGCAAATATTCTGACCACGTTTCATGAGTATGGGATTGAAAATGTTGCCTCTAGAGTGCACTCAAGGTTTTTCTCAGATATGCCCTGATGACCTACTTTTTGACCCGATGTGACCAATTTCGAACCTATCCGAGATATTATTGGGACGAACATTCTGACCAAGTTTCATGAATTTTGGATTGAAAGTGTGGCCTCTAGAGTACACACAAGGTTGACGACCACACGACGGACGACGGACACAGCACGACCACAAAAGCTCATCTTGAGCACTTCGTGCTCAAGTGAGCCAAAAAGATTGAAGAAAATACAGAACATAGTATAATTTTTGTGGCATTTGTCGCAGACAATGCCACTATGAGTTCAATATTGAATTTTAAAGACCATGTATCGTATTTTGTGCAAAGCCGAAGGAAATAAACCTCATTAAACTCAATTTCTCACAGACAAATGAGTTTTTCGATAGCGCTCAGATATGTAATTGGAAATGGCATATTAAAATACACTGGGTGAGGCCATTGATCGTGGAAATACTTCTTTTTGACTGAAAATAGTTCGCCTATAGCCTTCTATTGGCGCAATGATATACACAAAATTTGTCTACTGACCGCTTGGTCACGGGCTTTTTCGTTCCAAAACCAGTTCGTCCCTGGGCTTGTTCGTCCCATGATTGTGCGCTACTCCATTTGATGAATATTTATAGATATCGAAATAATTTATTGTAATGTTGGGAATTAGATCTTTACGGCCAAAGATATCCCAAAATAATAGTTTTCAGGTACAAACTTAATTTTATTCGATATATATATGTGGTTTCTCTCTCATGCATCCTACTGTCAAGGGACATTACTCCTGACTCCTCCTGAATGATCAACGGGAGACCACTAATACACAAATAATCCTAACCTTGTCATGAGTACTCTCCTTTCAACCAAAAAAGGTATTAATTTGCTTAGTAGGTTGACTTTCAAGCCAATATTTGAATAATATTTCTCTTTTTCTTTCAAATTATTAATTCCACACAATGGCTTCCTTGACAAATGCCCCTCCAGTGTTTTCAACGCTTTGATTATGGTATGAAAGAAGTAATGAGGAAAAGAGAAATGGCGTGCCACGATCAAGTACTTCTTTTCCCTGAACAGTCTAAATACTGTCAACAGCAGGGTTGTAAATTGTTATTATTTTACAGAATCAATTTCAGACTCATCCAAATTGGAAGCATTTGAGGATAGATTACCTCCTTACCATATGACAAATTTTAGACTTGTAGGAAATGAAAGAATTAATTTTGCAGACAACAAAAGTAAATGTGACTAAAAAATTGAAATTTGATTTGGAGGGGGGGGGTCGTGAGAAAACATTGTGCGTAAAGGAGAAAATGCTGGTAAACAGCATTTTCTCTTTTCCCCACAATGTTTTCAAACGCTTTCTTCCTCAGGGTTGTTAAATTCGGGATTGTGTGGTTAAGGGTTAAATGCAACTCAAAGGATGGGATTTGTCTTTAAAAGGCATAGATAAAAGACATTGTGGTAAAAAGGAGAAAATGCTCGATACCATCATATTCTCCATTTTCTCACATTTAAAAAAAAAAAGCCCATCATCCTCAGAGTCGTGGAGTCCTGCATGGCTCAGTGGTAAAATGAAGGGTTCATAACCTAGAGCCCTAGGTTCGAGCTCCACTGGAAGCAGTTGGTTTTTCGTGGGAGTGTCGTCGGGCAAGACAGTTCAGATCCCAAGCCTAGTGCTGGTGAAACTAAAGACATACATGAATATGTGAGCTTTCGTCATAATATCACTGAAATAATGTTGAAAGCAGTGTAGAAAATCAATTAATCAATCAATCGATCGATTAATTAATCAATCAATCACTAATCAATCAATAATCGATCGATCGATTGATCGATCAACCCCTAATTGTGATATCATGGCAATTATGGTTAAGAGTATGGTTGATGGTTTGATACACATGCTTGCAAATGACTTAATCACTGCCAAATATGGGCATGTTTTGCTAAGTACCATTTTCCATCAATACATGTACCCAGGACTGCGTATTCACCATTTACCAAATAATGATTTTACTACCGTTAGTAAGAGGCACTTTAAAATCATTGTTGGAAAATGAGAAAATACTGGTAACAAGCCAGTGGCTTAAAAAGAGTATAATTGGGCTAGTACAGACAGCACAATAAAAGGAACACATAACTAGATGCTCTGACAGCCATGCTATAACTGAAATGTCGTTGAAAAACGTTACTCAACGCCAAAGAAAGGAGAAAGAACAGTTGCACAAGTAATTGAAAAAATTAAACAAACAGGAGAATAACTATATTTTTTTCAAAGTTTATCTATAGCACTTACCATATATAGAAAGAATTGATTGAATCTGTTTTTCTCATTGAACTGAATTGTTGTTTTAACCCATTTCAATACAGATAAATTTTTAGACATAATGTACCTCTACTTGACATACAAAGTATACATGTTTGAAGGCAAAGAAAACAACTGTTGGTGATAATTATATAATATGTAATAGAAGAAAAGAAGCTAAATGTTGTCAAGGTATCTTCTGCAGAATCTGCAAACGGATAAAGCGTTAACCCTTTACAAAACAATCTCGAGTTTTGATGACCCTGAGGTAAACAACCTTTGAAAAGCATAGTGGAAAAAGGAGAAAATGCCAGTAACCTGCATTTACTCTTTTTCCCACAACGTCTTCAGACCCTTTCAAAGACGCGTTCTAGCATTTTGACCACAATTTATCGTCTGCAAATACTTTCAAATTGGACAAGTCTCAAATTTTGTTGTCCGGTAACAAAGTTAACCTAAAGACTGTTCTAAAGTATAACGAAAACGGTTAAAAAATCTGTATATTCAATAGACAAAGAATTTTTCTTTTGTGAACAGCATGGAAAAGATTTCAACGGGAAGAAATGGGGGGAGGGGGAGGGGGGGGGGGGGGTGGAGGGAAAAGAAAGAGAGAAACAGAAGGGACTGCCACCTTCCCAATAAAGTGTTCCAACGCTGGAAAATCGCGGGTGCTGGGAGGGTGTTGAAAAGCGTAGTAGGGATTCAGTTAAATAGGAATGCCTATTTGTCTTGCAACACGCGAAAAGGGGCATTCGGACATTTGCGTAAAATGTCGTCTCGGATCAGCCTGCGCAGTCCGCGCAGGCTAATCCGAAACGGCACTTTACCACTACATTAGATTTTGTGCTACAGTAGACTTGCGCAAAACAGAAAATTACATAAAAACGGAAAGTGTCTTTTCGGATCAGCTTGCGTGTACTGCGCAGGCTGATCCGAGACGACACTTTACGCAAATGCCCCTTTTCGCGTGTTACAGGCCATTTACAGGTTAATTATTGCCTGTTGGTTTCAAATTTTATTGTGCCATACTTTATGGCACTTACATAATACTACATATAGAGTCGATCCCGGTAGCAGAGTCGGTAACTAACGTACTGGGTTTGAAACTATGTTGTCGCTGGTTTGATTCCTCGGTCCGGCCAAATTCTCTCCGAGGATTGATTGAAATCATTCCTCTCTCACCGTCAAAGATTCTTTCGAGTACTTTTATGTGTGAGAGCAACCAGAGGTTCGGAAAGAATATTGTGCGAAATATCGGAAATGGGTCTTCGCGATATACTAGTATCAGAAATAATGTTGAAAATAATCTCAAACGCACAAAAAATATACGTTTATAGTAAATGAGAAACAAAATTGATTCTCAAGTCCTTATGAAAGACAGCCTATGAACACATCGTGGAAAGAGAACAAAACGCTGGTAAGCAGCATCTTCTATTTTTCCCAAAGTGTTTTCTACCCCTTCTGTGCCAAATGCAATTTTATCATCTTCAAAATGCATTCAGTTTCGATTGGTCCCTTATTTAGGCGTTCAGTACGGGGTTGATTAGAAACAACTTCGGCCTACTTAACCCTTTATCCTGCTAAATAAGTGAAATGAAACTGTTAGCCTAAAGTAAACACCCAAATTTTGCAATTTCAGATGTAGGGAAGTGGGGGGGGGGGGGGGTTATGCCCTTATCGGACAGTGTAGATCCAAGATCAGACTGCACGTTCTGTGCAGTCTGATCTTGATCTACATTGTCCGCAAAAGGTCAGTGAGTCGCGCTTAGCAGCCTATAGGTTTCAGAAATGAAACTGTTAGCCTACAGTAAACGCCCAAATTTTGCAATTTCAGATGTATTTAAGGGGGACGGTGGGGGGGAGATATGCCCTTATTGGACAGTGTGGATAAAAGATCAGACTGCATGTTTTGTGCAGTTTTATCTTGATCTACACTGTCCGAAAAAGGCCAATGGCTCTTAGCTGCCTTAGGGTTAAAGTACCCCACATTTTTTTTGTCGGGGAGGATGGTGGTAAATTATCTTATAAAAAAAATACCCCGTAATTTTTTACGATAAAAAGTAAAATAGTAAACATAAACTTACTCAGTGCATGGAGAAATACGATCCCTAATGGCAAGAATGTACACTAAAAATCTAAACATAAATATACACTGTATACACTAAACACAGCAAGTGTGCCTTCCGCCTCCTCTACTAAAGAATTTTAATCGTTTTCCACTGCAAGCGGTTTCTGATTCATTAATCTCTTATCCTCTTTACTAGAGAACATACTGTATTTTAATATCGTTCATATTGGAAGGCATTTGCAGACGGCAAATCAAGTATGTTTTGATTAATAGGATTTGTCTACGAAACCGAACAAAACATTGTGAGAAAAGAAGAAAATGCTGGTAACCAGCATTTTTTCTTTTCCCACAATGTTTTGAAAAAAAAAACTATTTATACTGGATCGATGGGTAAAGCGTTAATCGTTTAATACACACTATACGACCTTTCATGACCCATGAAGTAAATAGCTATTGAAAACATGGTTTGTAAAAGCGCCCATAAATAGCTTTGTTTGAAAATTTGCCTCTTTTTCCGCAATGTTTTTAACAGAAATTTTGACAGTCTCTTTCTTGCGTTACTTACACTTGCCAATGATATGTCGTAAAATAGAGAAATGGATTTACTCTTTTCCCCCATTGAGACATGTTCTGGCATAATATCTTCTGATGAACTTCTTTGTATGCTTGATTTGCATGCTTGCTATGCATACCTGTTCTGTATGCATGTTTTGTATGCGTGCTTGTTATGTTCGCTTTTCTTGTTTCTTTGTTTGTTTGTTTCTTTGCTTGTTTAACGTTTTTTTCCCACAAAATTTCATCTCTATGACGTGGGCCAGTTCAATCTATTCCTGTATGAAGTTCTCACTAAACTTGTGAAAAGAGAATGCTCTTTCCAACTTGTGACAGCGATATAAACAGTCATAACTTTTTACGACAAAATTTTTATTTCATAAGGCGGAAAACATAGTGGAAAAGGGAGAAAATGCTAGGTACCACCATTTCCTCCTTTTCCCCATATTTTTTTCAAAAGCCTACTTCTTCAGGGTTGTGAAAACCCCGGGTTATCTGTTAA
This sequence comes from Hippopus hippopus, assembly GCA_946811185.2. Lineage (NCBI taxonomy): Eukaryota > Metazoa > Mollusca > Bivalvia > Cardiida > Cardiidae > Hippopus > Hippopus hippopus. The sequence continues at coordinate 42,462,206 of OX328101.1, read as the reverse complement.
AGGGTTAGACGTTTCCATTGGTGAACCATCTTTTACAATGACGTCTTCCCTAACTCGTCACAACTCGGCCGGCTCCGGAACTATATCTAACTCATCACCCGAGGTTTGCCGAACGTAAATTTGTGGTTTACGTCTGTACGAATTAGCCCTTACCCCTTTATCATACAATCCCGACAGTTCACGACCATGACAGAGCTTGACAGGGTATTGAAAACGTTTTGAAAAAGGCAGAAAATGCTAGCAACCAGTATTTTCTCCTTTTCCCAGAATGTTTTCTACCCATTCCTAGACATATTCAGCTCTGGGCCAAGTTTAAATTGTAGCGTGCAAATGCTTTCACTTTGGACCGAGCAAAATATTTTGTGGTTTGGTGCTAAAAATATTACACGCACAATTACAACCAATATTCCAAGAACTTGGGTAAATGAACTTCAAAGCTTTTTTCCTAGAAGAAGTAGGAAGAAGTCTCATCAAATCAGTGTAGATGCATGGTCAGAAAGAACGTTCTTTGCGGTGTGATCGTGATCTTCACTTTCCAAATAGACGCAGCGGGTCGCTTTTTGCAGCTTCACAGTTCTCAAGAAGATCATGTATGAATTATTCTGAGGTCGTGTGAAACATTATTTCTAATCATATCAGGGCGACAGCTGAAGTATTTCACGTCTTCTATGAGTTTTACTAAGCCTGGGTGGAGACTTTGCAGAGGCTTGCCCAAGGACACTCCTGCCCGCGTGACCAGTACTGCCAGTGAAAATTCGATCGAGGTACTTTCTTTTTTCACAAAAAAATCTGGCTAAAGAAGAAAACGTAGGAAAAATTGATTCTAAGGGACATAACTCAAATTATTTGATAATTTCAACGTAGTTATAGTATTCTCCCTTTGAATAATCCTGGTAATGCTTTGACAGGCTGAAATCTGACCTGAAGATTATCGAACTGCAAAGACTTTACAGTCTGATCTTTGATCTCATTTCCTATATTTTGTGAGACATTCTTGCTTAATATGCCATACACCGCATAAAACTGGCATGGAAAATAAAATGTCCCTTATTTTCGATATAATCAATAATAAATTGGCCCAAAGACACATAGAAATATAAGACATTTGTGTCTTTGACTTATTTCTCTGTCTAAAGGTTAATCACAGACATAAATTTAATGCATATAGAAGATGGTTAATTGGGACACAAGTTAATGTGAAAAAACTGCGACAGCGGAAGAAGTTAGACTTAATGAACATTTTCTCCTTTTTTTCCCCCATAACGTTTACAAGACTATGTATTCTTGTATTGTACTAAATCTTAATTCAACGTAACAATGCCTATCTTACAAGGATATCTAAGAGGTGTCTAATGCATATTTGTTCAGGAATGTGACTATTTGAAACAGCTCTTGACTTAAGACTCAGTCTCAAGGCATACAATCTGATTGGCTAACAAAACTGACAAAATTTATTATGTCCCAGCCTATAACATGGTTTGACTTAGTATATAGTCATAGATCTTAATATATTCCTTCTTGGGTGAAAACGATGCGTGCTTTATTTTTTTTTCCTGTATGGATTTTTTCCCCTTTTATTCCAATATCGCTTTAACTCTTTGGCTGCTAAGCGCGACTCATGAACCTTTTGCGGACTGTGTAGATCAAGATCAGACTGCACAGAACGTGCAGTCTGATCTTGATCTACACTGTCCGATAAGAATATATTATTCCCCAAAACATTACGTTGAAATAGCAATATTTCGGTTTTTACTACCGAGTTGAAAATTTCATTTTAGTTATTTAGCAGGATAACAGTTAACTCATTGCAAGACAATCTCATGTTTAAACGACACTGAGGAAGAGAATCTTTGTAAATAGATCTAATATGGCCTGCAACACGCGAAAAGGGGCATTCGGACATTTGTGTAAAGTGTCGTCTCGGATCAGCCTGCGCAGTCCGCGCAGGCTAATCCGAGACGGCACTTTACGACTACATTAGATTTTGTGCTACAGTAGACTTGCGCAAAACAGAAAATTACATAAAAACGGAAAGTGTCGTTTCGGATTAGCCTGCGCGGACTGCGCTTTACGCAAATGTCCGAATGCCCCTTTTCGCGTGTTGCAGGCCATATGGAAAAAAGAAAAATGCTAGAAACCAGTGGGAGAAATCGATGAGTGTTTTATTTATTGCGTTATGGAATATCTTTTTCCAATATTTTTTGGACTCTTTACCAAGCATGTTCACTGTTTCTTAACCCTGAGAAAGATTTTATAGAACACTGTGGGACAAGGAGAAAATGCTAGTATCCAGTGGGAGAAATCGAGTGTTTTATCTATTGCATTATGGAATATATTTTGTCCAATATTGCTTTAACACTTTTTACCTAGCAATTCAGTGTTAAAATAAACCCGAGAAAGAAGACTTTAAAAAACATTGTGGGAAAAGGAGAAAATGCTAGTAACCAGTGAGAGAAAATCGATGAGTGTATTTCTTTATTCCTTTATGGAATATTTTTTTCCAATATTGCTTTGACTCTTTTCAAAGCATGTTCAGTGTTTCTTCACCCTGAGAAAGAAGATTTTTAAAACACTGTGGGGAAAAAAAACAATGCTGGTAACCAGCGTTTTCTCCTTTTCCCACGATGTTTTACACTAGATTATTTCAGAAACAAGTCACATTTATTTTTGTCGTCTGCAAGTTTTTGCAATACCGACCTGTCTCAAATTTCGTCGTCTGGGTACAGAGCTGAGTTATATTGAAATACAAGAGAAAGCTTTGGTGTGCGTTTATCGATCCTGGAGAAGCAAATACCAACACTGTGATACACGTAGGCTCTGTGCTGTGTAACTTACAACAAAGAGTTATGAATTGAATAGTCTGTTGTCCCGTGCGTGTATATTGTATTAGCCGTTTCAACACTATAGGCGGAAACAGAAGCTTTTGCAGACGGCACAGATCAAGATCAGACTGCACAGACCGTGCAGTCTGACCTTGGTCTATACCGTCCGCTTGATTGGACAAGTTTTTGTGATAGAAATGTTTCTAAATTTCATTTATTTGTATTTATTAAAGCCCTCGAAAGACGCGGAGTTGATACATTTGGCGATAAAAGGGCGACTACATGTTTTAAGCGACCAGCTGTTTATGATAATTGGCTTGCAACACGCAAAAAGTGGCATTCGGACATTTGCGTAAAGTGTCGTCTCGGATCAGCCTGCGCAGGCTCTCCCGAGACGGCACTTTACGACTACAATATATTTTGTGCTACAGTAGACTTGCGCAAAACATAAAATTACATAAAAACAGAAAGTGTCGCTTCGGATTAGCCTGCACGAACTGCGCAGGCTGATCCGAGACGACACTTTACGCAAATGTCCGAATACCCCTTTTCGCGTATTGCACGCCATAGATGAGGCTTGTATAGTTAAACGGCGGTATTGTGTCGCTTTCAGATAAACAAAGGATGCAATGTGAAAAAAACGTGGAATCATTTATTAAAGTGCTATATAGAATTCGGAATGTTTGTATGTGTATATATTGGAATGTGATAACTGTATCGTTCATAAGATTAAGTTAACCTTTTGACAAACAATCCCGTGTTTAAACGATCCTTGACTGAAGAAGGCTTTTGAAAACATTGTTTTCCCACAACGTTTTCTACCCTTTCAAAGACGATTACTTTTATTTCAACCTCTTTTAAAATTGTAGTCTGCAAATACTTTAAATTTTGACAATTCCATGTTTTTTTTTTTTTTGGAAAAGAGTTAACAGCTGTTTTCTACCTCTTCTTTCGAAAGTTAAATGGTTTAACTTTTTATCAAAAAACAAATATCCAGACTTGTCCAAATTAAAGGCATGTGCAGACGAAAAATTAAATGTGCCTCAAACAACGGGTTTTGTCTTTGAAAGGGTACATAACATCATGGGATAAGAAGAAAATGCTGGTTACCAGCATTTTTTCCCTTTTCCCACAACGTTTTCTAAACCCTTTCTCTTCGTTAAAACTTCACAATGTGTGGTAAAGGTAAACACTTTGTCAGGTGACACACTGTTGGCGTTAAACTATACAAATATACAACGGCATATTGTACACAAATACATGGATTTAACTCCACATGTATACCTGTCTAAATACAATTTTACTCTGTAAATCTAGTAGTAAATGTTTTAACGGGGAGAAATACATATATTTTTATTTCTACAGCTAAATGTTCGATAGTTTGGCTGTAATGTGAGTGACCATAGAAGTGACTGAGTGCGAATTACCAGTGAATTTGAAACAATCGATCGAAACTGCAATATGATGTGGTAAATGGATTGATGCATATTATTTTGTTAGATCGTTAGTTGCCATACATGTAATGAATGGGTCTTCCTTTTTGAGAATAGTGCATCAGCAGTGCTGATTGTTCGTATGAGCAATCAAATTTGCTGCTACACTATTTTCCAAGGGCAAATATGTTCCAGTAGATACTACGAACCAACGATACATTCGAACTATCGCATGTTCTAAGTATCGCATGTTCGAATTATCGAGGTTTTTTTTTTTTAGCTAAACACGACCGCCTGGTTATATTTATTGACCTTGGGGGCTAGTGATATTTACAGATGCGTATAGAAATGATTGCAGAACATTGCATGGAGTTTTTTGCCAAAATAGAGAGACTTTCACGTTCAGTATCTTCGATTTTACAGATGGATTTGTAAACGCCTATGAACAAGAAAAATGGGTAAGAGTTCTTGAATATCTTATTTATCCATCCGAGTCTTTTCTCTCTAAAATCCAGTGGGTGTAAACGCTATTTTCCGTCCGATATTTTCCGTCTTCTATTTTTTCGCTACGACTATATCTAATTTATGTTTTAGATAACTATTTGTGCATCCTCATTTTTATTTTGTTTTACGGTGTAATATGCCGCTCTCAACATTACCCACGTCTTATCATGGCGACAGTTACCTTATTCATATATAACCTGGGTTTCACTAGTACCAGGCTAAATATAGTTAGAGTGATGTAGTTAGACAACGGCACCTAAATTGTCAGGATGTGCCAGTGCGGGAGAGCCTAGCCAAGGGTAATGGGGCATTAATGATTAGTTACCCGGATGGCGTGCACATCGCACGGAACTGGATAAACGATCGGGCTAGGCGTGGGGCTGAAGATGCATGAGCCTAGTTGTATCCGATATCTCAGTGTGCTTTTTCACTATTTTATATTTTCTGATTTTTACGGCTGGTTGGTAAAAATATAGTCAATCATTTCACCTGGGTAAAAATCATCTGATGCCCCCCGTTTCCAAGCACGCTCCAATTTGCTATTACTGAACATAATGGTGGCAATTTTGGTAATATTTTGCCTCATTCCGCCTAAGGATATCGTAAATACGCCCAACTTCATGCAACCTAGATGGATCGAATCGGATAGAAAGTTGGTTGATGGCTCAAAAAATGAGGATATGTTTGTAGCTATCATGAAGTATCCAGCAGAACTACACTTACAACAAGTTAGGGGGAGACTTCAACTCTTCTTTTGTATCTGTCCGGGAAAATCAGTTTAAGTATTGCAACTAAGTGGATTTTCTGAAGACATCTTGAATCATATACAGTCAAAGGCCGAGGGACTATCCGTTTACCATCTAACCATACAAATTTGAAAACCCAAAATAGTGCAAAAGCACATTGAGATTTGGGATACAACTAGGCTCATGCATCTCAAGCCCTACACCTAGCCCATTATTTATCCAGTGCCATTTAAGTCCAGTGTGATTTGTACACCATCCGGGGTACTAATGCCACATTACCCTTGGCTAGGCTCTCCTGCGCTGGCACACTCTGTCAATTAAGGTGCTGCTATCTAACCACACTACTCTAACTATATGGCTGGCTGAGTTTTATACGGGGGCGATTTGATAGCATTTGGGACACTTAAGTATACCATAATCTGCAGATAGTATGTACAAGACTTAGTTACTACCACTGCATATAGTTCACTACATGCTTAACCCCATGCTGAGTCTCACAGCACAGATGCCATCAGTGTGCCCTGGTTGTGTTTTGGAACCACTCATATAAAGGATCTCATCACAGGATTGCTGTGATGCAACTGAAATGAAACATCTAATACAAAACAAAGACTTTAAGCCATATAATGGCTGCCATCTTGAACACCAACTTGGAATGCTGTTGACATTATGAGGACCTACTGCCAGAAAACATTAATATTTATGTTTAAATCATGACCAGAAGATTGCCCAGCGGCAACGTGTCGAGCCCGCCATAGAGTATTCAGTAAAGAACCTTATAAGCTGCACTAAGTATTCACTATTCATGAACAAGTAGAAACTTGATTCTATTTATCATAAGTTTATCATTTCACCTTAAAGTGTGACCTTGACCTTGGACATATATAATTAAATATTTTAAATGGCACATCTACTCATGAAGGAGATTAATTGTACCAAATTATTTTGAAATCCATCCAAAATGTGAAATTAATGGCTCGAACATGCTCTATTAATGGCAATTTTATCATTTGACCTTGAAGTGTGACCTTGACCTTGGACCCACAAGAAAAAAATGTTTCAAATTGCTCTTCTACTCATGAAGGAGAACAATTGTACCAATTTTTTTTAAAACCCGTTGATAAATGTAGAATTTGTAGCTTGGACAATCTCTATGTTATCAACTTCATCATTTGACTTTAAAGTGTGACCTTGACCTTGAGACTAACTGATCAAATAATTCATCTGGTTCTTTAATGGTAAAGGAGAACACCTGTGTCAAATTATTTTGAAATCCATCCATAAATGTAGAAGTTGTAGCTCGGACAATCTCCATTTAATACAATTTTATTATTTGACCTTGAGGTGTGACCTTGACCTTGGACCTACCTAAACAAATGTTTAAAATGGTACTTTTCTTCATGAAGAAGAACAATTGTGCCATGTTATTTTGAAATTCATACATAAATGTAGAAGTTCTGGTCCGGACAAATTTGAACGGACGGACACACGCACGTACTTATGCACACACGCACGCACGCAGCGGCACTGACGCACATACACCGAAGTGACAATGTGACAACTATGTCTCACTCACCGCAAGGGCGCTCGACAAAAATGATCTGGTCGTACAGAAAAATAAACCTAAAACTTCTTTTATAACATACAATAAAGCGGTCATAGCTAAGATCCACGGCCATCTTGAAAACTGGTGGCCATCTTGGTTTTTAAAGTGATAACGTACTTGTCATAAAATCTAGATTTTAACTGTGCCAAATTTGATGCTTGTATCACAAAGTGAAATATTTCATGGAAATCTGCTCCACTGTTCATACATGTGTAAGGACGAATCTAATAACTTGTCCTAGCCCAGCAATGTAAATGACTGCTACGTGATGGTTTTGATTGAATTTGCGTCTATTTATCGTCGCCACCGGTTGCAAATATGGGCGAAGCTCCCTGAAGGTTGTTGATTATGTTACTGGAGAAAGTGCAAGATACAGGAAACAACCCATCCTTAGTTACGCCTGGTTCTTTAGCTTGCCCTGTGTATAGCACCGCCACAATGGACCTCGGTTTAACGTCTCATACGAAAGACTAAGTAACTTCAGATGGTTAGCCATGGGGCTCGAACCCACTCCCAAAGTGGCTCGAAACTTGACGTTCATGAGTCATACGCTCTACCACTTGAGAACTACATCATGGGCCAATTCACATTTCAATACTTTGTGAGTCATTGCCCAAAGAATCAATCGACCGTAAAGTAATTCACGTAATGGCTCCATTATCTAGCACTGCTGGAGAATTGCTGGGAGAGAACTAAGAGTCGACTGAGCATTTGCAGATGACAATCCAGGGTGGTTCAAATGATGAGATTTTTCTTGAATACGATAGAACAAAAAATAATATTGAAGAAACGGAGAAAATGCTGTTTACCAGGCCTTTTTTATGAGGGTCGGTGTCTTTTGAATGATATCTCCGGAAGGTCAAATAAAGAAATATGACCTCTGAGTAGGTTATCTATGTATGCTGATTATTTTACCCCAACTAACGCTGAGCCTAAGCTCAACATTTTGGACCTGTCATATTGAAGAATCAGCTGACGACAAATTTGAAATTAATTTTTGAGGCTCACATTATGAGATTTTATATTAAAAGGGCGAGGTTACCAACATTTTCTCCCTATTCCACGATTTTTTGTCAAAAGCCCCTGCTTTAGCGCTGTTAACACAACGAATTGTTTGTTAGAGAGCCATGGAGAATACGCGAATCTCGTCCCAACTTATATGTCTACAGGGGGATTTTGAGACTTTAATAACCATACCAAACTTCAAAATAGATTTATCAATGATTTACTGAGGCAGTAGTTTAAAAATCAATAAGAAAGAGCATATACAAAAAAAAAAATATTTCTTTTAACTGATACGTAACCTCTTAGGTTTCAGTTGTTTTTTAAGATTTCTCACCAGAATCTCGCAAAAGCTAGTAAGAGTGTCAAAATGATCTTCATCACGCGTCGGTTATTTGGGATTGCACGAGTTCAAATAGGTACCATGGCGTCATTAGATAGATGAAGCGATCGATTGCAAAACTCACGATCTACTTATTCACGTATCGAAACCGTACCTTTTCCCTGAATGTAACTGTACGGTTTCTTAACGCTTAAAAAATGTACATCTAGTAGTATCTATAAGTTTTATAAGAAAGTTTCCAGACAACACAAAATCTACATTAATGCACCATCAAAGCAATCCTCAAGCCGAGTTAAACTCTTTCACTCACAAAAAAATTGAGCCCCGTCCGAGGCAACATTTAAATGAAACTGACATGACAGAATTTGTCTATGAAAGGAAAGATGAATCAGACGTCATTTCCGTCTTTTTGCGACAAAAAATGCAACTAAAAATTAAAAAAAAAATAATTTTTGAAAATTATTAATTGTATTACTTTATCTTATAAGGCACCTATTCACTTAGGCGAGTTATTACAATTCGCTAGTTATCTACAACTGGCCTATGATAACACATGCAAGCTTCACGCGTCATCATGATGTTGTTTGAAATGCGATAACTAACTTAAAAAGGAAAGGGTGTATTTAGAAAAAAAAGATGTCTTTACATAAATATCTTTGCAACGCTCTCTCATGAATTAAAGTTTACAAAAGAATACTAAATCTGACATGGCCTTGACCGGGCCAAGTGAGCCTGATTGAAAACAGCGGTCATCTTGCATGGTGACTAAACGTTTTATCCATATTTTTTTAACCATGAGTTCAAAAGGTCAATGGAGTATCTTTGACCTATATATACACCAATGATTGGATTGTGTTGAACTCTCTTGGTATTTATCATGTGTGTTTTTGGTGGCTTAGCCCTTTCCAAGGCTACAAAATTTAGACTCGTCCATATTCAAAGCATCTGCATACGACTAAATGAATTTAAAATAAAATTATGAGATTTAATAAACGAATAGGTGAAAACATATATATCGTCTTTGTAGCCAGACTGAAGTATTATATAAAATTCATTGACCAAAGACATGCTTATCCTCTTTGTTTTTACTGTGGCGTACTATTGAATATATCGATAGGTGTTTCGGCACTTTCAGCCCTTTGATTTTATAATTGTGCTTTTCTGAGGCAAATGAACATGGCCAAGTTAAATAACTGCATGTGTCCTTTTTTCCGGAAAAAAAATTGATCTAGACTTAACCTTTTACCAAACAATTCCGAATTTTTACGACCCTCTGGAAATAGGCTTTTGAAAACACTGTGAGAAAAGGAGGAACTGCTGGTTATCAAAGAGTTAATACATAGAAATAGGAGAAAACATTTTACCTGGTTTGTAACAGATTGAAGTATTATATAATATTCAATGACAAAAGCCATTAGACCTTATTCTCCGTTCTTCTTGTCTCATACCATGAGCAAGAATTTTTCAGGTAGGCTACTTTAAGCGCTTTGGTTTTATTATTGTCCTATTTCAGTCATATCAAGGCGACAGCTCACATATTGATGTATTTTTTGGGTTTCACCAATACTAGACTAGGGCACTGAGGGTCAAATGCATAAAAAACAGTATCAAGACAGTTCCCCGTCAAGACAGTTTCCCGACACAAGTTATGGATACAGTTTCCTGACACTTTTTAAGACAGTTTCTCGATCCGACTTCTATAATCCTGAGTCGCTGTCCTCACTTAAATCTCTTTACCAAACAATCCTGAATTAAACGACCCTTAGGAAGAATGCTTTTGAAAAAATTGCGGGAACCGTGGAAAATGCTGATAACCAGCATTTTCTCGTTTCCCTACTGCCTTTTTTACCATTTTAATGACAAATCCAACCGTTTTAGCCTTGTTTAAATTGTTGTCTACAAATGCTTTCAATTTAGACAAGCCTTCTAAAATTTTGTCCTTTGGTGAAGTGTTAAACTGTGCAAATGTTGATAGATGCTTGCAAACGTAACAACCCAGATACGCAACGATAAGCATGGCCCAGTAATTGTCCGTGTCAGAATATTTTCAACACAAAAACCCTAGCTGTTGGTATTCATTTGAAGTGTTTTGGTGAGGTAACTTCTGAGAAAACCCGCAACGTAGGACTCTAACGAAGAATTTGGATTTTTTTTCCGTATAGATAGTAAAACCCTTCTTACGGGCTACCTCTATTAAGAAGAAGCCTGTACTAAGCAGGTATATGGGAGCCTGCTCTTGCAAAAGGGGGCTTAATGCATCTCTGTAATCCATGATGCCAAGCAAGTTATCATAATTGGCCTGCAACACGCGAAAAGGGGCATTCGGACATTTGCGTAAAGTGTCGTCTCGGATCAGCCTGCGCAGTTCGCGCAGGCTAATCCGAGACGGCACTTTCCGTTTTTATGTAATTTTATGTTTTGCGCTAGTCTACTTTAGCACAAAATCTAATGTAGTCGTAAAGTGCCGTCTCGGATTAGCCTGCGCGGATTGCGCAGGCTGATCCGAGACGACACTTTACGCAAATGTCCGAATGCCCCTTTTCGCGTGTTGCAGGCCATATAATAATAGATCCATAAAATCCATTTTTTCTAACAGTTGACTGGATCTGGGGGTAGAATGTTCCTTTGACATGCAGATAATTGACCAATGGCAAAAAGTTTCGACCAATGTCAGCCTGCGCGGACTGTGCAGGCTGACATGAGTCGATACTTTTTGCAGATGCATTAAGCCCCCTTTTCACAGAGAATGGTTACCATAGAAAGTAAATAGGTTGAAATGGGTCCTTGTACTAAACAAGCACCTGTCTTAACCCTTTACGAAACACTCCTGCCATTGAACGACCTAGAAGAGAGACACTTTTGAAAACAATACGGTAAAACTTTAAGGAAAAAAAATAATACTTGTTACCAGCATTTTTACCTTTCCCCCCAATGTGTTCTACCCTTTAACAGCGAAACCCAATCTTTTTAGCTACATTTAATTTAATCTGCTAATGCTTTCAATTTCGCTAAGTGTAAAATTTTGTCATCCGGTAAACAAACAAATTTTGAATGTCCCTTAAGTGCTGGCTCTATACAGGTCGAAATGTATCCGTTATATCAGACATAAGTCACAGGCTTGCCACTGGTGTAAAAAATTGTCATTTTCTGTCTGATACTGAAATTATTGCAAGGAAAAGAAGCAGTTGTTTGAAATAAGCCACGGTCCTGTTACCAGAGTACTTTCAGACGTTGTTTACCACTGGGGTAAAACAAAGAGGTATTTGAAAGTTAATAGGGCAATTATATCTCATGACACCCCCTGTTATCTCTACTTTGTGGTTGGTCTCTCTAAAGAGCAATGTTGATATGATAACAATAGGGTATACTTTTCACAAAAAGTGAAATATCTCATTTTAATGGGGAAACAGTTGAAAACATGTAAACTTTAAGCTTTTGTTTCTATATATAATATTTGTAGGACCACTTCCATTGCCACAGCACGCAACATATCGACGTCTTTTGCTCCCAATGAGACCTCTACTATCATTCTGTGGGAACTATAACCACTCCATCTGTATACTGTCCGAGCTTACCCAACGTCTGTTGGGATGGAATACGCCTTCTGTTATGCAGAAATTGACGTTGACTTAATCCACCTCCAAAGACGTTGGGTGAGCTCGGTACAGCATTATAACTCGGCACTGACTTCATGTGAAAAATGGCGTTAACGTTACGTATTCGTGAATCGTGATTTAACGTAAAACAGCAGTGCATGGATTATGGACTGATGTATCTACTAGTGCATTTCAAATGTTACTAAAAATATTGTATAAAATATGAAAGGTAAAAATTATTTTTTGTAGTTTTTCCGAATGAAATGAAATGTCCCATACTTTTTGTGAACAGTATGTTTTAACCCTGTAGCTGCTCGACGAAATAAATTAAAATTTGATTTACTCTTTACCAGGCGACTTAATCTGAGTCTTAACCAAATCCAAAACATTTGCAGACGACAAAATAAATGTGACTGAAAACTGAAATATGTTTTTGTTACTAGAATTTCTGTCCTTTTTCAACAGTGTTTTCATAGGATTTCTTCCTCGGGGGTCGTGAAACCACAGATTTATTTGATTATGGGTTGATACGTAAAGAAACAAACAATGAAGAATCGTGAGAATTTTGTGCGAACGATTAGGAATTGTGACATTCACATGGAAAGTACTCTTTGATCTATACAGACTAACAGATCTAAAAATGTTAATAATAAATTTCTTAAAATATCATTTCTTCCCCCAACCTATGTTGTGGGTACACATTAGGATTCATTGGAGGAGACAATCCTACTCTGAATCAACAACAATTGTTTAGTGACTTTAGGACTTGGGGCCCAAATTACTCCTTTATCAGTATATGTTGTAGTTAGAGTTATCTAGAGTGAGTTTATAGTAATGACGTATTGTGTAATTGTGTAATATCGTGAGAAATGGAAAGGAATGTCGAAACACAAAGTAAGTGTTATCCGTTTTCTACACAATCCTGGCGACTTTTAACCATCCTGAGAAAACATTTTGGGAAAAGGAGAAAATGTTGGTAACCAGCATTTTCTCCTTTTCCCACAATGTTTTCTATCCTTCCCGAAACAAACCTTATTTTTTTTCAGTCACATTAATGTCGTCTGCAAATGCCCTGAATTTGGACCATTCTAAAATTTTGTCTTTTGGTAAAGATTTTTACCGCTGTGAATATGTTCACGGGATCTTAGAAAACTCTTCAGCCGACCCGGAAAGCGCGATCAGTAACGTTCAAGTTTTGAAACCAAACCAGGGCTTCGCTTGCTCGATTCCCCTGCTCAGTCAATTTATAATTCATTGCGTCAAGTTTCATTCCTCTCTCACCGCCGAGCATTGTCTTGACGAAGGAAAGCAGCCAGTGGCTTAGGGAAAAATAATGTGCGGAGTTATAGTCAAAGAAACTCTAGGAAAGCATTGATAGAGGCAATGGTCGCCGTCCAGAATTAAAGCTCTTGCAGGTGACAAAGAAGAAGTGTCTCAGATACTGAGATTTGTCTTGAAACGGATAGAAAACACTGTGGAAAAGGGGGGAAAGTTCTAGTCACACGAAGTTTCCCCTTTTCTCCACAATTTTTTAGAAAGGTTTTTTATCTCGGGGTCAGTAGAGCACGAGATTTGTGACAACTCCAATTATGGTGTATTTACGAAATTTATGAATGTTAGAAATTGAATACATCCATGCTGTAAACTCGCATGCTCATTTTCATTTAAAGAGGACTAGATCTATTCAAAATTTTAAAATCACAACAAACTTCACTAATCTTTATCTTGAATTCAGGAAGGCAACAGTATGCAAACAATTGATTAATTTAAAAAAAAAAACACACACACACAATTCAAGTAGAAAAAAAAATGTTTTTCAGTGACATTTCGTTAAAGCGATACGCAGCTTCCTGAGGTATTTTTAGATTTTGGGCCAGTTTATTGCAATAAAAATAAGCCATGCTCTGTGAAAAGGGGGCTTAATACATTTGCAAACCGTACTGACACAGGGTAGCCTGCGCAGTTCGCGCAGGCTGACCTGGGCCGAAAGTTTTCGCTATTAGTCAATTTTCTGTATGTCCAAGGACCAGTTTACCGCATGATTTAGTCGGTTGTCACACAAAACTGATTATATTGATCTATAATACTGTTATGAGTGGCTTGGTGTGATGCATCATGGAGATGCATTAACCCTTTACCACACAATCCCGAGTTTTAACAACCCTATTAATGAAGACTTTTGAAAACATTGTGGGAAAAGGAGAAAATGCTGGTAACCAGCATTTTCTCCTTTTCCCACAATGTTTTCTACCCTACCAAAAACAAACTGCAGTTTTTGAGTCACATTTATTTTGTCGTCTGCAAATGTTTTCAATTTGGACAAATCTAAGATTTTGGCGTTTGGTAAAGGGTTAAGCCCCTTTTCACAGAGTATGGCTCAAATGTCATTTGGGATTGCCACACGGCGGGGCTTGGCTGGATTTCATAGGAAAAAATACGTCCAGAATAAATGAAAAGATATACTTGCTAAGATTAAAAAAATATCTATCTCTATAAATGGATATTGCTAATTTTCTTTTATGTCAACTCTTTACCAGACGACAAAATTTTAGACTTGTCCAAATCCAAAATTTGCAGACGAAAAATCAAACGCTGCTCAAATGGTAGAATTTGTCCTCAAAAATGTTAAAAAGTTGTGGGGAATGGGAGAAAATGTTGGTTACCAGCATTTATTCCTTTTACCACAATGTCTTCAAAAGCCATTTTCCTCATGGTCGTTAAAACACGGGAATGCTTAGTAAATGAATAACACAATACATTTAGCTTGTTATTTAGATTCCCAAACTCTTGTCTTCCCAAATAAATAAATCTGACTTTTCAAGGTCTAAAAAGGTGGAAATCCGCTGCTATCGAAATAAGGTTTTGGTCATAGTTAAGCATCAGGGTAGTGTATGGCGTAGATGCAAGATCAGACTGTAAGTTTTATGCAGTTGATCTTAGTCTACAACGCACGAAAAAGCTAATTTAGTCACCATAGGCAGTGAAAGAGCCCAGATAATAAGATAATAAGATCTTTATCTAAAACGACATCAAGATTTTTTGCTAGTATCTTAATAGAATAGCATCTCTTATACAATATGAAGCGGACTTTTTGTAGCTCATAGATCTGTATTTGTAAAATTCAGAGTAAAAAATGTGTTAAAGTTACTTATAGACCCTACGTGGCTGGCCGTAACTGTGTATTTATCTAGAATATTATTATTAAACTGTAAGTTACATTCATGATACATTTGTCTGTCTGTCTGTCTGTCTGTCTGTCCCTACCTACCTATCTACCTACTTATTTACATGTATCTGTCTACTACAAATAGAACATTTGAGCCATATAATAAGACCAGGGGCCACATAAAAGAACAATATTAGGAAGAGGCTTGCCAGTCTAAAAATCTAAAGCTTACTCTTTATTTCAAGGCTAACTGTCCGATGGATTGTCTTGAAGTTTTGAAGCAGAAATAGATTTACTAGGGACTGTTTATAACAGCCCAATATTGTTTTGGTTTTTAAATTTCATTGGAAACATGGCCATGTAGAGCCAAGATCAGACTATTCTGCAGTCAGATCATCTTGATCAATATTGTTGGCAATGACGCTTGAACATTTACTGAGATAATCTGAAAGCTTCCTCTAATGTTAACATACGATGAGACATCTATCATAAATCTGTTTTTGACGTTTTTATTTTTGTCTAAATGTCTTTGTGTCTCTCAATTCCTAACATGAAACATATTGAGTCTAGTGTGAAACTGTCTTATCATTATCTTCATAATTATCATTATCATCAACAATAACAATATTTTTCATAATGTATTTACATTTCAATGTTTATATTTTAGGTGGGCATTTGTCCAAGATTACAAACGGTGGGAAACAGCCTGAGTGTGGCTCTGATGTACTTTTGCCACCAGCAACGCCCTGCGACGTCCCTCCCAAAGATGCCAAATTTGTCATGGAGGACTCGAACAGCGAACCAAAAGAATACACGCGACGCTGGTTCATACTAGGACTATTCGTGCTCTATTCATTTAGCAACGCTTATCAATGGATTCATTTAAACATTATAGCGAATATTGTCATTAAATTTTACAATGAGAGTCTACCAGAGAGTTCATTCCAACAAGAAACAGCCGTCGACTGGTTATCGATGATTTTCATGCTATCCTATATACCACTGATATTCCCAGCGACCTGGCTCTTGGACAAAAAAGGATTGCGGGTGTGTGTAATCTGTGGGGCGTGTCTAAATGCTATAGGGGCGTGGATAAAATGTGCCACAACCTCCCCGGACAAATTTGCAGTGTTGATGTTTGCTCAGACAATATGTGCTATAGCGCAGATATTTATTCTCGGTATCCCAGCACGACTTGCTGCGGTTTGGTTTGGACCAAATCAAGTGTCAACAGCCACTTCTATAGGAGTATTCGGCAACCAGGTATGAATGCACTTATTAGACAGTATTTGGGGTTTTTTTCTCCAACTCTATTAGCGCCAAATATATAAACTCGACCTCTATCGACCGCTGAAAATATCACCCAATACTCAAATACATTTTTTATCTTATAGGCTTCACTAAAAGCATTAGGCAGACGGCATAGATCAAAGATCAGACTGCACGTCCTGTGCAGTCTGATCTTGATCTATGTCGTCTGCAAAAGACCCTGTTTTCACCTACGGCGCTGAAAGGTTTAAAGAAGTAGATATATTGAACAAATACTTACATCCAATAGCCAAAATTCAAAATTACAAGAATCTCACAATTTTAAAAGCTCATATCTTCGAAAATAATTTTGCCGTAACAGCGGCAATGTAGATTCAAGACTAGATGCACCGTATCTGAAGTCTAACCGTAATCTATACTTTCCGGAATGGAGCTTTGAGTCCCCGCAGAAGCCTAATGGTTAATACTTGAAAGGTGCCATTCAGAGTGCAAACATTGGCAGACCTTTTGTTTTCCCTAAAGTGCCTGAATATGGAAGCATGAGTAATTTCCTATGCGATACAACTGAGTCTATTGCTTAGATGACGTTAACACTGTCAAATCAGGCAAAGAACAGCGCAAACGTAAACTAATATAAATTCTAAAACAAAACACCATGGTGCCTTCCAGGACTTTCAGTCCTTTGATTTATTGGCAAACTTTGCCAGCTGTGGTAATTCCCTTTCACTTTGTCATACCTAGTACATGTACACCCACACGTGGTGCTCGTTGGTCGTCAGGGGCATTTCATACATAACTCTTTCGGTAGATGTCGATTTAGATTTATAGGTCTTAGATTTAAGACCTCGTTAGGGCATAATAAAGACCTATGATTTATTCACGGATACTGATAGCTTCCCTTCCAAGCAATTAACATTCGTGGTATAACGTTACAACTGGATTGTCAGTCTTAACGCCCCATTTGGGACCAAAAGTAAACAAAGCGATGGAGAAAATGCAATTGAATTAAAATCATACCTTTCAAAAGTATGGAAATTATTGTGAAGATAATGATCTGTTATTGTGCAGTCGGTCCGAGTATTAGTTGCTGACAGAAAAATGAATTTTGAAATAGTTAAAAAGTAAACAAAAGGTACAGCGACCCGGCAACTATTGACATACATATACTTTTGAAATTCATTTTCCTGCCAGCGACTAATGCTTGAACCGACCATACAATAACAGATTGTCACCCTCACAATAATTTCCATACGCTTAGATAATAAGATTTAAATCCAAATGCATTTTAACACCGGCATTGTTTACTTTGGCTGCTATGGGGGCTTAAAATGGTGTGATTAGTGTAATTTATCTGTTTAGAACAAAAATCGACCTTAAAATAGCATGCAAGCAGATTTCGCATTGCAAGCTTTTGGGAAAATCTTAACAAAAATTGATATTTTTTATTCGCCTGCAAAGATAGCCTTGAACTTAACTAAGGTTAGTCCCCCAAAATTTCACGGTTTTTTTTTACAAAAGAAAGAAAATACAGTATAGTTATGTGTATGTGTGTGTGTGGGGGGGGGGGGGTCACAATTTAGGTTAAAGCCGCTTTAAAAGTTGAAGATTGGGTAATTCTGATCATGACTGTGTGGCATGAAGCACATACACAAAAATAACTTCCTGCCAGAAATCTAGCCAAATGTTTTCACCAGTGCTGAGCGTGTTTGACATTTATGTTGTAATAGTCTGTCGATTTCAATACAGTCATTACTCCCCCTCCTTCTCAGACGCTATGTTAAAAGGGAATTCAAAGCCCATGCCGGATCATACTCAGAACATATCAATAGTCCATGAATTGCCAAGATTCGGGGTATGGCCTAAATCTTTAGAAGACAACAAAATGCAGACAAGGCGAGAATAAAAGCAGGTGCAGACGACAAATTCAGTTTTGCTCAAATGATAGGCTGTGTCTCTTAACCCTTTACCACACAATCCCAACTTTTAACGACCCTGTTGAAGAAGCCTTTTGAAAATATTATGGGAAAAGGAGAAAATGCTGGCCAGCATTTTCTCCTTTTCCCACAATGTTTTCTTCCCTTCCAAAAACAAATTTCTTTTTTTGAGTCACATTTATTTTGCCGTCTGCAAATGCTTTCAATTCGGAAAAGTCCAAAAAATTTGTCGTTTGGTAAAGAGTTAAAGGATGAGGGTTTCCAGCTTTTTCTTCTTTTCCTAAATGTTTTTGTAAGACTTCTCCAAATAATTTAATTTCGTGTTTCAAGTGAAAACTCTTCAACATGGAGTCACAGCTATGACGTCAATTTGGAATTTTATGACTAAAATAGGAAATTCTGACTCTCACAGTAGACCAGGAAATCCTTTTCGTAAAGGTGATCTTTAAGGTGTTAAAAGAATTATTCGGACAAATGAGATAGTTTTGTTTGGTCAAATATCAATCTTTTTTTTTATGTTCACAGGTAGGTGTGGCTGTGGGTTTTTTACTACCTCCCATTCTAGTTCCGAACAGTGATGACCTGGCAGAGATAGGACGGAACTTGGGTATCATGTATTATATCGACGCGGGTCTGACTACAGCTATTTTAATCATCATCATATTTGGTAAAATATTACTTTGTCACCGTAAATTTTGCATCATATATATAGCAAAACTGCATTTACTTGAATATGAGAGGTGAAACAGAGATAAGTTGATTCTGTGGTGTTGGATGCGGGTTTCAACATTATTTCTGTTGTATCAAGCCGGCGAAGCTTTCCTGATATTCTGCTTTCAAGTACTTTCAACTTTCCGCCAAAGTAATAAATTGAGCTGTTTTTGAAGTGCAGCAATACAATTGAGCCATTCTCTGTGAATAGGGGCTTAATGCATCTGCAAAAAGTATCTACTCATATCAGCCTGCGCAGTCCACGCAGGCTGACATGAGTCGAAACTTTTTGCTATTGGTCAGTTTGCATGTTCAAGGACCATTCTACCTCAGGATTCAGTGGGTTGTTCGATAAATGAATTTTTAGATACATAGTCATGCAATATTTTGATCGGTGTAATACATCACGGAGATGCGTTAAAGCCCCTTTTTTCAAAAAGCATGGCTCAAATTCATGGTACATACAAAGGACCCTTGTCACGTCCAGCAAGTAGCATTGAAGTGTAACGAGTCAAACTGGAGAAATGTGGCGAAGGTGTTTTAATAGGGGCCAACACACCGAGGCACCAGACATTTCAATAAAATTATTTAAGGTTCAGCTGAGATACTTACACAAGCAATTAACTACTTACCTAGCCAGTCCTATTTGCGTTCATTATAGGGAGTTAATTTACTAGTTATAACACTAAACCATCTAGCCATAGTTTAGATTCAGTTCATGCGGTAATAGTTTTGGCAGCGGGTTTACCCCGCTGTCATAGTTCCCACATCACGTGTGCATGTGTATACTGATTTTTGAAGCCTACTATCTTTATCTAGGTCAGATTTTTGCTTCCGGCAGGTTTTGCCTGGATACGCGTGTAAACAGTTTCGTATACTAACAAAATAGTTCTGCCAATGATATATAAAAAAATATCAACTTGATACTGTCTGTCCTCCGAAAAAAAAATTAAACGTCATGTTTCAGTTGTCTTTTTAATTTAAGGTAACAAAATATTTTCAAGCTTTAATAAAACAAAACCCGTGCCGGGTTTAACACCTCTCCACTATCTGGCACATTTATACAATAACATATCTCGTTGCTGGAGAAATCGGACCCTGGTGAACTCGTACCCTGATCTCAGGGTAAGAGTTCTCTGGAGAACTTTCCGTTTTGATTTATATTAGTTTACGAGGAAAAAAAATCATAGAACACACCACTTAGTAGTATTCGGAGCCAGAAAAGAAATCTGCTGCCCTCAGTGCGTTAGCGCTTTGATTTTAATCACTCCTTGTCACGGTCTCCTTACACGATTTATACCTTTGGATCTGTGATAAAACTGCTTATCGGATCGTTATGACAAAGTAACGTCCGAATAAAGGCCTAAAAAAATTCAAAATGATCGGACTGGAACCCAGGCTAGACGTGGAAGACTCCTATCTGTACCATTCGCAAATGCTGCTCATGTAAATAACCAGTGACAGTAAAAAGATCCATATATAAATATCTGTGGAAATATCGTGACAAAAGGAGAAACTGCTCGTAAGGAGTAATTTCTCCTTATACAAAACTGTTTTCATAAAATGCTGCTACTCATAAAAAAAATGTAGGAGGCACTATTTTAATCAATGATTATGATAATCTTCATTTTCTTTTCCAAGTGTTTAAGGCGGGTCCACCTCGTCCACCTAGTAAAGCCCAGATGTTGGCGGGACAATGTGTGGAAGAAAACTACATCAAATCATTATTTAGGCTGTTTAAAAATCGAGGCTTTATCATGCTCATGATAAGTTATGGTAAGAAAGTAGTAATTTTGTTTTTACTATATAGATAGAATGTAAACGTAGAAGTTTATTAAATTCATTTCTAATTAAAATTTTCGAGATAATTAATTTGATTGAATGAAAGATTATTCAAACAGTTTGCCCATTTCCTCACAGTTACTTCCAAATATAACATAAACATCCCCTGAACTACAAATTTTCATGGTAATTTTTACTTTTGCATATATTTTGTGTGTCTGAAATTTATCTATGTTTGGTTATTGGTTCAGTTCGATCATTACTATTGTAGGTATAAATACAGGCTGTTACTACGGTATAGGTACGTTGTTAAATCCGATCATCCTTTACTATTTTCCCGTAAGTATTCTACACTTTGTTCTTATCTACGTACTTATTAATATGTTTACGAAACTTGAATGAATGAATGAATAAATCTTTTCCATTCACGACCCTTTCTTCTGTATGATTATGCACAGCTTTAAAATGTTTATCCATAAGTCTCAATATCTGGATGCAGATGTTAGCGTATAGTTAACGATAAGGCTTAATATGTAACAAAATATGAATCTTGGTACTCCTTTACCAGACTGTCACGTATTTTACGACCACATTATTTCAGCCACATTCAGTTTTTCTTCTGCAAAAGTATACAGTCGAAAATGTTTTCTCTGGGAAAAAGGTTAATTTTCATTGATATGTCAAGAGAAAGTATCCGAACGCATTTCCTTTAAAATGCCAGGCCCCGCCCGGGTGGCTCAGTGGTGAGCGTGTCGGACTCATGACCTGGTGGTTGTGAGTTCGATACCCGGTTGAGGCGAACTTTCTTTCCGGCGTATTTTCGCCTCTCACCACTGCTGAAGCATGTGAGAAAAGTAGTCGGTGGCTTTGGAAAGAAAATTGTATTAGTACTGGTGTGAGAAAGCCAGGAAACACATGTGTGTCACCGACCGCCATGATATGACCTTAGCTGTTAAAGTGGCGTTAAACCCCAATACAACCAAAAACAACCAACAATTAAAATGCCAGGGTCCCCGGTGTTTTATCTGCAATAAGTGCTCTGTCTAGGCGATGACGTCATATTTATCAAGAATAGTTTCGCATTCTGTCGTTTACACACCAGTTCTCGGCAAATAAAGCTTTCACCTTTTGCAGGTAAATGAGGGAATTGTAACACTTCGGGGCTTTAACTCTTATCCTGCTAAATAACTAATATAAAACTTTTAAACCGATAGTAAAAACCCCAAATATTACTATTTCAAAGTTATGTTTTGGTGAATAATATCTCCCTATCGGACAGCGTAGATCCAAGATCAGACTGCACGTTCTGTGCAGTCTGATCTTGATCTACACTGTCCGCAAAAGGTCAGTGAGTCGCGCTTAGCAGCCTAGGGGTTAATGGAATAAGTTTCAATAATATCCCAAGCCCGCAGTATTTGCTGTGACCTTCTTGTTTTATCCTTACTTTTTACCATACAACAAGACCTTAGACTCATCCATAATCAGCAGAAGACAAACCAAATGTGGCTCAGGTAATGGGATTTTCAGATACACCATTTTTAGCAGTAACTGCTTCTTTTCCAGTGATGATTTGGATTGAAATCTAATTATGAAAAATATATCTAATTTTAAAAAAATCACTTTTCAGCGATATAAAACAATGAGGGAAAAAAGAGACAATTGCTTGCGTGGTTACTTTTCATTATTTCTCATCATATTTGAACCGCAAAAGAGTTTCAATATTTATATTAAGTACCTCTTACTCGGTCTATCTTTTTGTGAATATATTTGAGCTATCTCTGGCAAAAGGTTCCTTAATGCATCTCCGGGATCCATAATACTAAGCAAGTGATCACATGATCATGGATCCATAGAGTCCATTTTGTCTAACAACCGACTGAATCATGAAGTAGAATGGTCCTTATACATGCAGAAAATTGACCGATAGCAAAACTTTCGGCCCAGGTCAGCCTGCGCGGACTGCGCAGGCTGACCTGGGTCGATACTTTTTTTGCAGATGCATTAAGCCCCCTTTTCACAGAGTATGACTGACTCCTTTTTATATCTTTCTGCACAACAGGGTCACGAGACAAGCGCCGGACAGATTGGTCTCACGTTAGTGCTAGCCGGTGTGGCAGGGTCCATTGTGGCTGGTCTATGGCTTGATAGAACGAAAACATTCAAGTAGGTTGCTTTCTGTGCAAAAATAATACTCCAAACCTGAACTATAATTTTTTTTCAGATTGCAGTTTTTTCTCATGCCATCTCTGGTCATATCTATAGACGACTACGGCTCTGTGTGAGTCAATTTAAACTTTTATACAGATTGACAAAATTTTAGACTTTTCAGATCAAATGTAGCTTAAATTATAAAATCGTCTTTGAAAATGTAGAAAACATGGTGGGAAAAGCAGAAATTGCTGATTTTCGGTATTTTCTTCTTTTCCCACTATGTTTACAAAAGGCTTATTCCTTAGGGTCGTTTAAATACGGAATTTCGTGGTAGGCCTACAGGGTTAAAGTGAAATATAGTTACTGGATGTCTCCCTTACCATATCCAATTATCACCAAGTCTCGAGTTTTAACGACCCAGATGGGAGAGGCTTTTGAAAATAGTGCGGGAAAGGGCCATCTTTTTTTATTTTATTTTTGACCAAAGTTAAGACTGGTCCAACCTGAAAGTAGTCGCAGACGACAGGTTAAATGTTGCTGAAATCATGTGAATTGTCTCAGAAAGGATAGAAAAGAACTGTGGGAAGAGGCAAATATTGGTCACCAGAATTTACCCCTTTGTCCCCACAGTATTTTCAAAGGCCCTCTTTCTCAAGGTCGTCAAACCCCGGGTTACAAGCATTCTCCGCCTTTCCCACAATGTTTTCAAAAGTCTTCTTTGTCAGGGTCGTTAAAACGCAGGATTGTGTGGTGAAGGGTTAAACTATTTTATTTTTTGGTAAGGGTGAGTGGAATGAGTTGCAGGACTTGTTTCACAGTCAATGCAAAAAATGAACAGGTTATAAGATAAAAAGGGAAATTCTGACATCTTAAAACCTGTCTGTTAAAAGCATAAATCTAATTTCAGTTCAGTTCACAGCACCGCCATGCGGAAATCAATACGTTATTGCGCACTAGAATTCATTCCTTTTTTTCCATATAAATACCTTCCGTGTTTTTTATTCATTTTCCCCTCTCTCAGTTGAGCTCGTTCTGCTACATTCACTTTTCTCTCTGTCTATCAACCTTAACCCTTTAACAAACATCCACATATTTCAACAATCCATGAGAAAGCAGGCTTTTGCAAACAATAGATTAGTGAAAACTACTGTTGTTGCTTTTTTGTGTGGTGTTTGATGCCGTTTTCAATATTATTATCACCCGCCGAAGGCGGAGGGATATAGTTATAGCGTTTTGCATCCGTCCGTCCATCCTATTCCGCTGATATACTTTTTTTATTGATTCGATGCAAAACGGAGCGATTTTGAGTTACACGGTCAAGTAAATTTTGGAAAAGGTCCTTTTCGGCGGGGGATATCATTTCTACGAAATTGCTTGTTCCAATTAATGGGGGTGCCATGTGCACTTATCCATGCTCTCCTGGAGCATCTTCTACCGGCATTTCGCTCAATATCCTTCCCAAGCCGCCAGCTGTTTTCCCACCTAACTATCATCGAAACAATGATCAGCGATGAGAGAGTAGAGGTTGCTGTCGCAATGACAATCATCAGTCCTCGAAAAGAAAATGGCTGAGCTTGGGATTCGAACCAGCAATCCCTTGGTTTGAAGCCCTGTATAACTAGCTGAGCTACCAGGCTAAAACAAAATACATATGAAAGCAGCGTTTCAGGGTCATAGGTACTGCCGAAAGAGAGGCGAGACTTAGCCCCCTAATAATTGGGAAAATGTTTGGAACCTTTTCAACTTTTACGGTGGACAGCTTTCGGTTGAAAACAAAAATAAATAAATGTTAAATACTAAACCTGCCTAAGCATCATTCTTAGCCAGTCTCAAGCCCCGGACAAGGTGAGGGGTTATGGTAAACATATATGAGATTGGTATAGCATATTTTTCGTCAGAACATTCCCCCGCCCCCGCCATTTGAAAACGCTTCCTAAGGGCTATCGTTTCACACCAGACGAACATAAAACGGGGAAACCCGGCATATTTGGTAATAAATATGTAAAAAGACCCAGGCGAAGATAATTGTTATTCATCTTCAGAGAAGACAAATCGATTATTTCCCAAGGCTTCAACGATATTTATGTCTAGCGTTTTTAACTCTGAGCTCTTTCAACGACAAAAGTAGCCTTTACGGACGGTGTAGATTCAAGATCAGACTGCACAGAACGTGCAGTCTGATCTTGAATCTACATCGTCCGCTTCTAGATGCTTCACTTGGTCAAAAAAGAATCCTATCTTCTGATGAACTGTTTGAAACTATATAAACAACTAACCTAGTAAATGTTGTTTTTAATGGCTCTCTCTCAATGTTCTGTGGAACGATCAACATTAAAACAGTAGTAGTGAAATTGTAGTTTTAGAGACGACATAAAAAAGACAAACTTTGTCAAAGGAAATAAGCTGATTTTTGAGCAATTTATCCATCAGCCAGAATGCTAACTAAAGCCGTTAAATGCGGGAACATGGAAAAACAAAGGACTGAAGGAAAGTTTTAGACAAATACTATTCACTAATGTCTATTAGTGGAACTCTGAAAATTAAAGGCGTGTAAATATCGAGACAAGGCCTTTGACTTTTTCAAGGAGATATTGCCAATTTTAGGCAATACTGTGGTTTGCTGCCAAAGATAGATTTGGCTTCATTGCAGTGTCGCACTGTCATAATAAGACTTACATTTCTCAGTTGTTATTCTCATCTTGAGTTTGTTTACACGTTACTACGTATGTCCCGATTATCTGGCGCTGTCTCAAAAGGGTTTTCATTTTCTAACCAAATGTGAAGGTGGGTATTCGAAGGGCGATAACTCCACCGGACTTGCAATAATGAGTTTGTCGCAACGTTCAGTAGTTTCAGGACTTTTATTTCTCTTTTTTTTTTTACATAATTACAGAAGTACGACAGTGGGTATATATTTCCTATCTATGGCGGGAATGGTTGTGTTGACTTTCACAATGGATGTAGGGCTTATTTGGATCGTATTTCTGACAGGGGCCGCATTAGGGTAAGTTGAAATCCCTTTACAAATACTGCTGTTAAAGCTTCTGTCAACAGCACGAAGAACCTCATTGCTTCCCTCCACCCCTGAAAGTTGTATGTTTCACGGAAATGGTTGCGTTAACCCTCACAATAAGTGCCGGGCATATTTGTATTGTATATTTTGACCGGGTCTGCTTTAAGGTATGCCCAAAAATGGCTACGGGCATTAGAAACATTGCTGTTAAAGCTTCTGTCATCTATCCACCAAAAAAAAAAAAATATCTTATCCCTTTCCCTATCCCCACCATCGCTAATTTTTTCAGCAAACGTTTTTTTAAAACATGGTGGGAAAAGTTACGTTAACTTTTACAGTAGATGCTGGGCTTATTTTGATCATGATCAGGATAGGTTCAAATCACGGTCATGCATTAGAAATACTTGAACATCGTGCTACAGACGACGGTGAAATAAAGGCGGGAATTTTTGTCATGACCCTAACAAATAATTGAGTCATGCTATGTGGAAATGACGTTCAATGCATCTGCAAAAAGCATCGACCCAGGTCAGCCTGCGCAATCCGCGCAGGCTGACCTGGATCAAAACTTTTTGACATTGGTTAGTTTTCTGCACGTCCAAGGACTATTCTACCTCATGATAAAGTCGATTGTCCTAGACAAAATGGATTTAATGGAATTTTAATTATGTGACGAGTTGCTTGGTACAATGCATCATGCAGATACATTAAACCTTCCTTTGCCAGAGCGCTGCTTTCGGGTAAGGTCTGTAAAGGAATAAAACATTATTCCATTTAATTTTACCTATTTTCACAAAGATATTTTCACAGCCGTCTGTTTTGTAAATTTGGTTTAGGAGGAAATGCAAATGGTTTTCCCAAGAAAGCAAGTTGACATAAACAAGGCAAAGAATACCAGAATGACTCAGACAGACAATTTAATTAAATTGGTCTCGAATTTTCCTCGAAGTTGTAGAGCTCTATTTGCCGAGACTTCTCCAAGATGTATCGATTTTTAACCTGAGAAGCGCGGCATACTATTTGTCTAGAACTGTTTAACTCTTTACCAAAGGTTCCCGAGTTTTTACTTTTCTGAGATTGAGGCGCTCTTAAAACATTTTCGGAACAGTAGAAAATGCTGGCTACCTTCAATTTATTTTTAGATCTACTACTTTAAGGTTTGTCGTCGTCTGCAGACGCTTTCGGTTTGGAAGAGTCCAAAATGTGTTGTATGGGAAAGGGTTTAAAAGCGACATAGAAAAAGATAAATATCTAGGATATTATTGCAGACACTGTAGCTCAAAATGAGGCTTTAAAAACATGCAGTCTTTTCTTTTATATACACAGCGAGGCTTTTTGCTAGATACACTTGACAAAACCGACAATAACTCTTTACCAAACGATAAAATTTTAGACTTGTCAACATTAATGGGATTTGCAGACAACAAAAGCTGGCTCAAATGATAGAATTTGTCTTTGATAATACTAAAACATTTAAAGGAGAAGAAGGAAATGCGGGTGACCAGCATTTTCTTCTTTTCCTGCCATGTTTTCAAAAGAGTTCTTAGTCAGGATTGTTAAAATTCGGGATAGTGTGGTAAAGGGAAAACTGGAAGTTAATGAGTCACAAATTTGTTGGGGAAGGTAATGAATAATAATGTATAAAAGCAATTTTTTTCCCCCATCTTTGTTTCTATTTTAACATGCTTTTTATGTCTACAGGTTTTTCATGACATGTTATTTACCTGTTGGTTTTTATGTCTATAGGTTTTTCATGACATGTTATTTACCTATTGGTTTTTATGTCTACAGGTTTTTCATGACATGTTTTTTACCGGTTGGTTTTTATGTATACAGGTTTTTCATGACAGTTTATTTACCGGTTGATTTTCTATGTTTACACGTTTTTCATGACATGTTATTTACTGGTTGGTTTTTATGTTTGCAGGTTTTTCATGACAGGCTATTTACCGGTGGGGTTTGAGTTTGCAGCAGAAATCACCTACCCAGAGTCCGAGGGCACTTCGTCTGGACTTCTGAATGCTTCTGCACAGGTTATATCTATAGAGACAAGAGAATATTGATTCATAGCATCAAAGTCGCCTCGATTTGTAAGGTCAACGACCATCAGAGCCCTGGGCCCGTTTTCACCAGCCGCTCATAAGAACGTTCTCAGTCTTATTCTCGGAATTTTCTAAATTTGAAAGTAATGCAACGTCTGATTGGCTAAACCACTCGGTTAAGCTAATCAGAGGTTGTGTTACGTTCAAATTTTGAAAATCTTGGAGAATAGTTGGTGAAATTTACTTAACACTGTCCTTACCGCGTTATCAGCGAAGATGGTGAATTACGTCTAATTAGAGATATTTTCAATTCCTTTGTCTTTCATTGATGATCGGTTCCTCTGTCTTTCATGGATGATAATTAAATCATGTAACCACTTGTTACCCTACAACTCCTTCTTTTTTTTTTATCGATGAATGAAGTCGTGTGATAATATGATTTTCCACGCTAAATTAAAAGGGAAATCACATGACTTGCTGCATATATGATTATGTAGCATCGGACCGACTTGTTCACTTGATTCGGATTGACTAAAATTATTTTGGAAGGATGACTAAACACGGATTGTTCAGGAATACAGTACACTTTGGCTAGATCTAGCTTTTTTTTTACCTGAAATTGAGAGAACTTTTGTTTGAACATTTTGACCCTAAACAAAAATGATAAACAAATATCACGCATAAACACATCTAGGAATAATTCTCAGGCGCATAAAAATTTCGTGCCACCGCTCAGGACTGCGGCCACACAATTACGAATTTTCTAATTTCCCAACAGCGCATTACGTTCTAATAGCACTCTTCTACGATAAACAAGGCCTGAACGCATTACCACCTCCTGAAAACATGTTTTACTTTGCAGTAGACTACTTTAGAAAACATTGTGGCACAACACGGAAATTTCTATTAAATCAAGCGGCTCAAATCAGCAAAGTATATAATTTCAAAGCTCGATACAGCTCATCAATTAACCTCATTAGATAACTTCTAGAGCATTTCTTTCTTCTTATTGATCTATTTTCTGTCTACCTGAAGCTTTGACTTTTCACTAAACGATGCTTTTTTCAACGCCGGTAGCCAATACTTTCTACTTTTCCAATAATATTTTGTACCTTTTAAAAGCTAAATCCCTTCTTTTGATTCAAATTTATTTGTCAATAGCAAATATTTTCACTTTGGACAAGTGTGAAATTTTGTCGTTTGATAACGAGTGAATAAAACGTTAAATTCAAGTAGGAGCTCTTTGAGCATGAATTGAAGTTATATGAGCACAAGCTTTGGTTTCCATTCGTTTCCTTGGGCTGCAAAAGGTCTTTGTGGTAGGTTGGCAGTGACCTACAGTATTGGACAAGGTACTTTTACTAGCCGTAAAAACTGTTGATGATCTAGGAGTTGTCTGCATACTGTCACCGATAGATGACTGGAATACTGTTACGCGTAATCTGTTTCTTTAAATGGAAGTTTTGTGCCGTTTCAGTAACACTGGATTTTACACCGCTTTCAACAGCATTTTATAGACACAGTTTGCCTTTTCCTATCTACGTAGTTTCCTATCTATCTGGGTTACTTCAAGACAGGGACTAGGGCTTTTTAGTGCTTTGTCCAAGGACAATTCGATCTGACATTAGCCGCTAGCGAAGGATCAAACCATACTTTCGTGATTACAGATCCAAATCTTTAACGACTGGGCCATAAGGAGCCTCAACTGTCAGTGTACCGTTCAAGAAAGCTTGAAACACAAACCATATCGAATAGTGAATTTTCTCTGTTTGTTTTCAGACGTTTGGTATAGTAATGACGATCGGTATGAGGGCCTTAATGAACAAAGTCAGTGTGCTGGCAGCCAATATAACAGTTTCTGTGGCTTTATTTATTGGCATAATTATGACTGGTATATTTTTTTTCTATTTTTATACAAATTTGTATGACATTCTGACAATCAATAGGTTTATCGGTGTGTAGTCAATATAGCCTTAAACTTTTACCAATCGACAAAATTTTAGACTAGTCCAGATCGAAAGCGTCTGTAGGCAACATATTAAATGTGACTATAGAACCTGAAATCCTCCTTTGAAGGATAGAAAACGTTGTGGGAAAAGGAGAAAAAAAGCGATGAAACTGAGGACAAGTCATTGGAACATAGTAAAGCATTGGAGCCTAGAAAAAGGCAATGGAACCTCGGAATGGGCAATGAAATGTATGACAGAGCAACAAAACCTGGGAAAGGGGAATGAAATCAAGGAAAAGGCAATGAAACATGGGATAAGGCAAAGGGCAAGGATATCTATGTAAGAGCAATGAAACCTAGAAAAAAGCAAAGAAACCTAGAACACGTAAGTGAACCTAGGAAGGGGCCATGAAAGCAATGAAAGAACAAAGAAACCTAGTAAAGGGCAATAAAACCTATGAGCGAGCTAAGAAATCTAGTGAAGAGCAATGTAACCTATGAAAGGGCACTGAAACTTAGAAGATGGCAATGAAATCTAGAGAAAGGCAAAGGAACCTAGGAAAATGCAATGAAACTTAGGAAAAAGGTAACGGAATTTAAGAAAGGGCAAAGAATACTGTGTAAGAACAATCAACCCTAAAAAAGGAAATGAAATCTAGGACAGGGCAATGCAATATAGGAAAAGCAGTGAAACCTAGAAAAAGACAACTAAACCTAGAAAAAGGCAATGAAACCTAGGTAAAGGCAATGAAACCAGGAAGAAGGCAATGAAACCTGGGAAAGGGCAATGAAACATGGGAAAGGCAATGAAATCTAGGAACGATGAAAGCAGTCTTGAGTGTCATTCAAACTAAACAAATTAAATACTCTAATGTATACGTCCAAGAGTCATTATTGGTTGACTAGAATAATTTTCAAAAGCACTAATGTATAGTGATTCGGCAAAACGGGCTCACAGACCATTTGATTACTGAAATAATCGCGAAATTACATGATGGTAAGATCAATCAGAAACAGGACGAAGTTGCCTTAAATTCAAAATGATTTATTTGTCCTGTTTATATGTTTTCTATTTTTCTCATTTTAGCGTTCATTAAAGCGGATTATAGGCGTCAAGCAGCCGGAAGGGAGGTAATATCATTTACAGCAGTTGGCTTGCAATATGACAATGGTCTTTCACCCATGTGCTGAATTATGATTATTTGTTGGGAGTTATCACAGTGTTCAGCAGTTTGAGTTATATTACGGTGGCCAGTGTACATATCAGTGCATTCCTGGTATGTCTTTAAAGAGTCCATGTGGTGTCCGTTGCGTCGGCCTCGTAACTGTAGGGTCCCGAGTTCGATTCCCGGGAGCGGGTGCCAAATTTTAGATTGTTCTTTGGTTCACACATTCGGTGCTAGTACTGGAGTGGTTTCCAGGATGCAGAATCGAGTGAGATTAGCATAAGTTGTAAGAACTTGTTTCTCAATCGATGTAAAATAAATATGTTTAAACTAAAACATATTGGAAAAAAACTGAAAATGCCGGCACCCAGCATATTTTCCTTTTCCTTAGACGTTTTTCTGTCATTTCAACGACAAATTCCAAAGTTTTAGCCACAATTAATTTGTCCTCTGCAAATGCCTACAATAATTATTTGGACAAGTATAAAATGTTGTCGTTTGGTAGAGTTAAAGGTATCTTCCGAAGTATAATTTAGTTATGACTGGGTTTTGAATAAGCGGAAATAGTGTTTTTATTTTGAAAGAGTTAGATAGTTTGCTAATCATCTATCTATCTATCTATCTATCTATCATCATCTATTTCAGACACTTCACTACCTAGACAACGTGAAGCTCGAAGTCCACGCAAAAGATCCAGATATAAGCACGCCGACTGAGACCGGACAAAAAATCCCGGAGCATCGTGAAAACTGAACAAACCACATCAATTTATTCGTGTCCCTAGTCTAATCATTTAAAGGATGACCTAAAGCCAAGAACTCTAAATTTTAAATCAGCAGGCAGAACCAAATGTGGAAATTTTGAGTAGTCTGATATAGGTCTGCGATATATGCAAAAGCCGCTATAACATATTACATTTAATTTTCGGTTTTAAAGCATTTTATTAATTCGAAAAATATACTCGAAATTAGGAATGGACATGCAATTGAGCAGATCTACCGCTACTCTAGTTTTACCAGAATAAAATATCGATAATTATGATGGCCAGCATACCTCCCTTTAAAGAATGCAAATAAGATAGAAATAGGCTTTCCTACATAACACGATGCTACATGTATCTATATGTACCTATTACTTAAATCTATGTACTATCATTTCCAATTTTATGCATACAGAAGTACTTTTCGTATAAGTATTTTACATTTTAAACTGAGATGTATTTGTTGAGTGTTACTTATTATTTCATTGATTCTAAATTTTCACCTCATTTACAATATTACCTCAGAGATAGCTGAGTAATAGCTGTAATTTTGTTCGTGCTTTCTTACAGTATCATACCGGTATTTCTTGCTAGGTTTTTGTCATTTTTCCGACAATAATGCTTTACAAATACATGTACAAACAAACAAAATTTACAATCTGCCTGTTTTTTAACCATACATTAGTCATTTCCACTCTGACAAAGATTTTTTATATAGATAATAAAGTATTGTTCTATTCCTATTAGTCGGCTATACATTTTCTGCTAGTGTCTGACAAAAATTAGCTTTATACTTGTAGAATACATGAACAGT
Organism: Hippopus hippopus; assembly: GCA_946811185.2. NCBI lineage: Eukaryota > Metazoa > Mollusca > Bivalvia > Cardiida > Cardiidae > Hippopus > Hippopus hippopus. The sequence continues at coordinate 42,429,398 of OX328101.1, read as the reverse complement.
GACTTTTATTCAATTTTTGTTAAAGCTTTATTCGTGTACTATATTTCTCGCCAGGTTTTTATCATTAACTTACAAAATTACGTAATTAATAGAAACAACAATTCCATGTTTAAACGTTTGTTGACGATATATAACCATTCCGACGATGATCTTTTTACTGTTAAGAAGTTATTACGATGTTTTACTCATTCTATGTATTTATTGATAATTTTTGCCATTGTCTGACAAAGATGTTGGATAGAAAATATAAAACAGGAAGTTTTTGCTCTATTCTTGGTAGTGCTTTATTTATGTTTTGTACTTCTTGCTTGATTTTTGTCATAGTCTGGTATAGAAGACATTAATAAATTACATGTACTGCTCTTATTTTATTAGTGCTATATTTTTCTTGATCGTTTCTAACAAAAATGCACAATAAAAAGTTTATAAAATGCCATTATTTTTTAGTTTGTTATTACAAGTATTATCGGAGAATGCCCTACTGATCAAAAACCAAATGATAACACGATATGTGTAGAGATTTCTTTTAAAAAGAAAACATGGTGGATCTCTCGTTTGTACTTTTTCTGTCTCAAAATACCACTTTGAATTTTAGCGGATTTGCTATGCAAATCCACTTCCTGTGTTCATTCTAATTGGAACTAAGTACTCTGATATGCATGCGGTCAACGCATTCTACTTTCAGACTTTCCTGCGCACAGGTGTAAACACTCCTGCTTCTTGTATCAGCAGAAAATGCCGCACTAGATTGATGCTTTATATTATCCCTCCGGTTGATAGGTACATTGTAATTACTTAGATGCAATGAAATTAAAGTAAGCCTACCATGCTGAACAACACCTTGCCCTTGCTTGTTCCAACAATTAATTTCATAAACATGTAATAAAAAGCAATTTTTACTCTTCAATACCGTTACTAAATACTGTCCCACAAACCTGCTTTTCAGGACTTTCAGTCCTTTGATTTAGGCAAACTATTTGTTTACCCGTCAAACTGCGATATAACTGAACCAAATTTTCAGTCAACAGAAAAAAACCCTAAATACTGTAATTTAGTTGTTCACTGTGACTAAAAATCCTCATCGTATCCACACTACATACTCAAAATCAGACTGCACGTTCTGTGCAACTTTGGGATGAGACGCGCTTATTAGTTAAATGATTAAAATTTTTTCGGCAAAGGGCGCCACTTTTAATCCGGCTGACACCGGAGACTTTACCACAATGCCATCAAAAAACAGCTTTTTGTCTTTTCAAATGACAGCTCTTTAAAAAAAAAAAAAACATTGTGTGAACCGGAGGAAATCGCTTGTTACTCTAAAAACATGTATGACGTGCGTCTCCTGATCAAAGGACTTTTTGTTTTGTACCCAAAGTGTGGAGGCATTATCTTCAACAAGAGATTAATCTAAATCGGATTATCACCTGATTATCGCTGGCAGACCGCCATGGAGTATTGCTGATTAAATCTCTTTCAGATTACGGAATTTTAAGACTTGTCCGAATCGAAAGCACTGCAAAGGAGTTCTGTCAAAGGACGAACAGACACACGATTTGACAGACATAAAGAAACTAGATTTATTTCTTACATTTTGTTTGTACAATTACACTTTTATATTCCTTCTTTGCAAAGCCCTTGTTTTTGTCTAAAGTGCTGACAAAGTTATGAATTTCGGTTGATTGATCGACTGACTGACTGACCGACCGACCGATTGATCGATCGATCGATTAATTGATGTTTTACTCCGTTTTCAACATTATTTCAATCATATCACGGCGACTTCTCACAAATTAATGTATATTCTGGGTTTCACCATTACAAGCCTAAAGCTCTGAAGTGTCTTGCCCAAGGATATTCCCTCAAAAAAAGAATTTGATACAGCAAAATAACTGCACAATGCGAGGATAGTGATGGATTAAATGATACGTAGCGATAGGATTAAGTCATTAATACTGGGCGTATTTTGACGCAATTATCAACTCCACTACTGGCTTTTTAAAGCATCGAGGCAAATATAGATCTAGTCATTTCGCTTCTTGCCACGATGTATAGTTATCAAGTTCACAATTATGACATATAAAAAAGAAGCCTGATATTGATCTGCACTGACTGCAAAAGTAAGTTAAGTGGCAAAAAGCACCCTGATATTTCCAGCACCCTAGGCACAAAAAGGCCCTTTTTCTGCCGGCACACGTCAAGATCAGAATGCACAGAACATGCAGCCTGATCTTGGATCTATACTGTCCGCTTTTTTAATCAAGCCTGTAAAAGTTTCAGTGCATTATATTTTCAGATCGATTTTATAATTGAGCCATGATCTGGCAAAAGAAGGCTTAATGCATCTCCGTGATGCATGATGCCAAGCAAGTCATCACATGATCATGGACCCATAAAGTCCATTTTGTCTAACAACTGACTGAATCATGAAGTAGACTGGTCCTTTGGCATACAGAAAATTGACCAACAGCGAAAAGTTTCGGCCCAGGTCAGCCTGCGCTGTATATTGTGCTGAAAGCTTCGTGAGATATAGCGAAAATGCTGGTTGACAGCGTTTTCTCCTTTCTCCTTTTCTTGCAATAGTTTCTAACCTATCGAAAGACAATTCTCAGCAATTAAAACAAGTCTACAGTGTCGTCTGCAAATTCAGACTGAAATCTTGTCATCTGGTTCGGGGTTAATCTTGGATAAAATGAACAACAAGGTTGAATAGACCTATATACGGTACTCGCAGTACTTAACTGTAACACACGATCCCTAGATTTGACGACATTAAAAAAAAAAGGCTTTTGAAAACATTGTGGGAAAAAAAGAGAAAATGCTGGTAACCAGTATTTTCTCCTTTTCTTACAATGTTTTCTAACCTTCCTTTGAGAAATTTTAGCTTTTGAGTCACTTTCACTTTGTCGTCTGCAAATGCTTTTAATTTGGAACCTATAAATTTTGTCGTTTGGGAAAGAGTTAGCTGTAAGTATGGAAGGATTGGTGGTGATTTAATCCTTCAACAAACTACAAAATTTTGGACTGGTCCAACCTGAAAACATGTGCAGACGACATATTGAACATTGCTCAGATGATGAAATTTGACTCTGAACGAGTAGAAAACATGGTGAGAAAAGGAGAAAACGCTGGTTTACCAGCATTTTCTCCTTTTCCCACAATGTTTTCAAACGAATTCCTCTCAAACATGGAGAATTTTTTGTAAAGGGTTAAAACCTGTGAACTTCTTGGATATATATGTATCAGTTTTGAACGCTGCGTTAGGAGTATGGTGTGAACAAAACTTTTACGATGGACTAAAATAGATAAAGATAGACATCTGTCGCTTCAAAGACGAAAGGTGAATTTTTATTTCATTTAGAAACACCCCCTTTTTTAAATCGTATATTTAAACGGTTAAAACTTTGAAACCAGACTTTGGTTCGCAAGTTCTTTTGAAAATCTTAACAAAGACTGCTGATTTTCAATTTTGTGCAAAGATGGTTTTACAGTTAAACACAGAAAAAAATATATATATAATGTAGAAAACACGAGGAAAAATCGAGTTATTTGGTACTTGTACTGTAAAAACTTCCTATTCCATTTGTAACTGTATCGTCTATATTGCATAACAATGGGTGAATATAATTTTAACAAATCGATATGGCGGTTTGTTCAATGGGTCAGTGGACTGATTGGCCGACAATGGTTTTGAAGGTCTTGGGTTCGAGTCCCACCAGCATTTTTGTGTGTGTGTGTGTGTTTTTCCCAAAGTAAGGGTAAACGGGCACGTCCTTATGGGTTAAAATATCCACTTTCTCACGCAATAAAAAAAACAGGGTCGAAATCTTGTTCAATATCCCTGTAAAGCGAGCTATTCGAATATTCTAGTTCATTCCACTCTTTTTTCAAACATTTCGTCGACACAACAAAAGCTACCATTTACTTATTTTCCTGAATAAAAGATTTACGTTCTCAGAATTTATGGAGTGTCTATAGGACCGTAAGTGATATACAGCAATCTAATATTTTTTTGTAATCTGCTGCACAACACGGATAGTGAAATAAAGCGATGTGGCTTTCACCATAACCTCTAGCATGTTATGTGAATCAATAAACGAGTCATAATCTGTGATAAGGGTTCTTTAATACATCTGCAAAAAGTATCGACTCAGGTCAGCCTGCGCATTCCGCGCAGGCTGACCTGGGCCGAAACTTTTTGCCATTAGTCAATTTATTTTCTGCCTGTCCAAGAACCAATTTACCTCATAATTCGAACGGTTGTTAGACAAAATGGTTTTTATGAATCCATGACCATGTGAAGACTTGCTTGGTATCATGCATTACGGTGATGTATGAAGCCCCTTTTGCCAGAGCATGGCTGAAGTTAGTTTACAAGTTTACAACCTCCCATCCCGTTCCGATCCTTGCAGACGGCATTTTTTTTCCGGCAGCTGATCACTAGCAATGAAGACAAACTTGGCATGTTGTCACTAAATTATTTGGGTTTGTTACTGAACTTAGACCGAGACTATCTTTCCGTACAATGATTTCGTACAAGTAATTTGAAACGTGTCAATTCATTCGTCAAAAGTTCCGTAAAATTCCATTTTGGAACGAATGACATTCTTTGTTTATTATTCACGGGAACGAGACATCCTACGGTGCCTGGAGAAAGAAAGCGCAATCAAAGTACCGAGGTAATCGAAGACGTGTACAGGGGCCGTATTCACCAACCATTCTAAAAAGTGTTTCTGGTCTCATTCTAAAGAATTTTCGGTAATTTCAAATTAACGTAATTTCAAATGGTCTAGACTAAGAGTGCAATTTAGAATGGTTGATGACCAGGTACAGGTCGAGATTATTGAAGTCCTGCAGCACTTTGTTTAGCTCCCTCCTGGGACGAATTTGCTGCAGACGATTTTGAAAATGAGCCATGCTCTGTAAAAAGGGGGCTTAATGCATCTCCGTGATGCATGATACCAGCCCAAGTCATCACATAATTATGGATCCATAATAGTCACTTTTTGAACATCCGACTTGTTCATGAGGTAGACTGGTCCTTTGACATGCAGAAAATTGACCAATATCGAAAAGTTTCCGCCCAGATCAGCCTGCGCGGACTGCGCAGGCTGACCTGGGTCGATACTTTTCGCAGATGCGTTAAGCCCCCTTTTTCACAGAGCAAGGCTCAAATATCTCTGAACCTCTATACCAAACGAAAATGAATTATAAATTCTTTATTTTGAAAGACTTTGAAGACGACAACTAGAATATGTGTTAAAGGACGGGATTTGTCTTGAAACAATAGAAAGCATTGTGAGAAAAGCAGAAAATGCTAATTTCCAAAGCCTACTTCTATTGGATCGGTAAAATACGGGATAACTTGGTAAAGAGAGACAAGCTTCTATACATTCATGATACATGGCAACATCGTTGAAAAGGGAAAAATATCTGGACACTAACGATCTTTCCAATTACCATAAAATTTCAAATTCTCTGAGTATAGTGGCCATCAATGTTAATCTTTGCGGTAAGAGTATAACAAGGTCTTGTTGCTCATATGTGCAGTTTAAGGCTTGGTCTAGTCTTTTTAATACAAGATTAACTGTTTCAGTTTTTTCCAGATAAACTGACACAAAGTTCTACCGAACATTTGATTTCGTTGGTTATCTAAATTCAATTTGAAAAAGGTAAAAATGGTTCCAGTCCATTCTATAAATTCCAATAGACTATAGCCATAAAAAAGGGTAAGATTATACGCGGATTTAACAGTAATCCCATATTAGTACAAAGGAGTGGTTAGATAAAGCGCCTGAACAGAGTAGATTACTGCTTAGTTAGTAATGTATTTTATAACCGAATATTATCTACACCTTCTTCTTCTGATACTTGACCTTTGATATATATGGCATAGAATGAGCCATGTTCCATGAAAAGGGGGCTTAATGCATCTGCAAACAATGTCAGCCTGAGCAGTCCACGCAGACTGACATGGCCCGAAACTTCTTGCTATTTGTAAATTTTCTGCATATCCAAGGACCATTTTACCTCCACATCCAGTCGATTTTTAGACTAAATGGATTCTATGAATCCCCAATTATTTAATGCCTTGTTTGATACAATGTATCACAGAGATGCATTTGCCAGAGTGTGGCTCAAATATGATTAACCACGCAAAATTTACAATACTCAGTGTTGTACATAGAATTTTGGGACTACGTTCCCCAAAATTTCAAAAAAATTGGAATTTGTGATTCTGAAATGTATAATCAGCCATTGCTAGGAAGATTGCACCTCCTCGTTATTGCGTTATTGAGAATTTATGCCACGTGATGTGCGAAAAAAAATGCAATAGGCAGTGTATCCATTGTAATCGGTATGTGTAATTTACCCTTTACCACACAATCCAAAGTTTTGACGACCTTGATGAAGAAGGTTTTGGAAAACATTGTAGGAAAAGGAGAAAATGCTGGTAACCAGCACTTTCTCCTTTTCCTACAATGTTTTCTACCCTTCCAAAGGCAAATTTAAGTTTTTGAGCCATTTTTTATTTGTCGTCTGCAAATACAGTCAATTCGGACCAGTTTGAAATTTTGTCGTTTGGTAAAGAGTTTTATTACATTGGCATAAAGTTAGTAGCATGAACAGTCTGAAATGCCTGGAATGTAGAGATAGACACACAGGCTGCCTTGATGCTAATTAAATACATACTATGACTGTGGATGCGGCGTTTATAAAAATCATAATTCATAGCTTTCATTTTACTTTTTCCAAACTATTCTCTTTTTCACCTTTTTTGAAGTCCTTGTTTTATCTTCCTTTTTTTATTTGCAACATTTTCCATCTTCCATTCAACCAAGCTCTATAATTCGGTTGGTACCTGTACAGGACTTGAGACTTGGGGTCACTAGTTCGAATCCCCAGCTCCGCCATTTTCTTTCCGAGGATTACTGATACTCACTGTGAAAGGAATCAAACCTCTCTCCGACACCGCTTATCATTGTTTTATTGTTTTGACGATACTTAAGTGGGAAAGCTGCCAGTGATTTGAAAGAATAGCCCAATGTGCGATGCACTAGTAAAGAAAGTACAGAAAAGCACAGATAGGCGCACTGGTCACAGCGATTTAACTAAAATAAAGTTAAAAACAACGTTCAATACCAAATAAACAAACGTTCATTTAAACATAACAATGTCAAACATAGTAGAAAAACGAAAAGATCCGCACTTAAACGCTTATCCGCGGTACGCAACTTTTGATGTATTTTGCGGAGAATCTATATGACAAAAGCCTTTACAACCGTACGATCACAAGTTGGTCTGTACTATCCGATTGTTAATTGCCACTTGTTTATTCATATACTTTGTACTCATCATCATCATCGTCATAACAATGAAAGGAACATTGATGTTACTGGTCTAGTATCCTTGTAATCTGGTCAACAGTTCTTAGATCATTAGTTTAAACATATTTACGAGTATTTTCCCTCAAATATACATGGAAATGGGGTTGGGTCACAAGTTATTACAACTTAGAGGTCGACCCTCCCCCTACACTGTAAATATACAAGTGTTCACACAACTAATTACAATGCACAAAAGAGAGAGAGAGAGAGAGAGAGAGAGAGAGAGAGAGAGAGAGAGAGAAAGAGAGAGAGATAGAGAGAGAGAGAGAGAGATTTTGTTCCATTTACTCCAGTATAAAAAAAGAAACATCAGAACGTTCCGAAATACACTTATATCAAGTAAATCGGCCAGTTTGTTTAATATACTCCTGGACCGATACAAATAATTCAGAATTTTCTCGTTCTGTTAAGGATGGTTTACCAGAAAAGATCATTTCTTAGATCATTATTGGTATAGAACCGTCAAAAGCGATTTATTTTCCCAGTATTTCCTCTTTACACTGTTTCTGATACAGAAAGAAACGGTATAGAAAAATGCTACAATCGCATGCATGCATACATGCATCCCGCTTAAAAGGTTGCACAAAAAAGTAGTCGCATACTCGCTCGCAAACCCGTTAAATAATCTTTTCTTCATGCTGGATCTTGTTTTGTTCCCTGCGCAAATATAAGCCGGAAAACAATTATACTCTCTACAAAGGAGAACGTCATCAAATTGCGGACGAGAGCTTTACTCGAATTTTCATTAAAAAAAATCAAGCGATTTATCGTTTTTGTGTCAGAAGTTGTTCGCGAGTATTGCAGAACAACCGTGAAACATTCGCCCAACCTTATGGTTAGAAACAAACCGGTGGTACTAATGGTAAACTTTGTGAAGTAGTTAAAGTTCGAAACACACCGCGGTTAAAAACACAGGGGCGGAAACTGGGCGAAAATTATCAAAATAATCAAAGTACTGTGAGCACTCTGGTCCCCAGGTAACCAATCTAGTCCCCTGAAAGACACTGCATTGACCCTATCGATTTGTGTTTTTTGGATGGTAAATCAAATTATGACCAGCATTTTGTCCATTCCCACAGTGTTTTCTAACCTTTAAAACTAAAATTTTGAAATTTGTGCAACATTTAATTTGTTGTCTGCAAATGCTTTGAAATTAGACCAGTGTTGTTGCTTTGTAAAGAGTAAAACTTTTCAACAGACAACATTTTTTACTAATCCATTTTGAAAGAATCTTAAGATGATAACATTTATTGTGGTTCACACAATAGAATTTTGTTAAAAAAAAGCAGAAAACATTGAGGGGAAAAGAGAAAATGCTGGTTACCATTATTTCTTTGCCTTTCCCACGATGTCTTCAAAGGCCTTCTTGCTCGGGATTGTTAAAACCCGATGTTGTTTTGTATAGAGTCGATGACTGTAAAGAAAATGGCTTTAAACATTGCAGGAAAAGGAGAAACTGAAAATATCTAGAACGGGATCGGGTATTTCCGAACTAGAGCAACATCGGGTATTATCGACACTTTAAGAGATCGAAAGGTGTGGTGTCGATAACAGCCGCTTTAAATACAAACAGAAGTTATCAATGGTTTATTTTGCGGATACTCTACTGATCTATGCGTATAAAATAATGGCGCCAAGTTGCGTATGGTAGCAAACAACGCCAACATTACATAAGGGTATGTAGGGTGATATCGACAGGTTTCGTCTATTATCGACAAAGTATTTAATTTTCAATAATTAAACATCAAAATCCTCTTTTAACTCGCCATTACGGGTTTTATTCCAATAGTTGTTGCCGAGTTGGATCTAATATAAAGCAATTATAGTAAAACTTGGCGCATAACATAAGTACAACCGCAAAAGAAGGCCGAACAGGTACACGTTGGTAATATCATGGACTAAGAGGTTTGGACATTGCACCACTGTGCACCATTTCTATGGCCTTTGACATTTTAGTCGGCGAGTATTGAACTCGTTTTGGAGTTTTCAAGCCAAAATTTGTCTGGACATAGCTGTAACCCGAAAGAAAAAAAGGAATTGTGGTTATATAAAACATATTAATTCTTATTTCTTTTATTCATGCCTTACCGTAATCTGTCGATAATTGCCGATCGCACAAATATGCATTGGCAGTCATCGACACATCAATAAGCTGCTTTATGGCGGGTAATACACGCTCGATTTTGTGATGCGAACACTATTCTATATCTGAAACTCGTATTTAAGTTTAAATTCAAGCAATCGAGCACGTTTCAGTACGCCCTACGCGCTGACAAAAACCACCACCCCCTTATCGTAGACGTTAACGTTGGGAAATTTCATTACCGTAAAATTTTATTGAGTCTTTGGGACTTAAAGAGTACTGTTTACTTCCGGCACGGTGATTAGATAAAATATTGACGTCGTATGTTACATCATGAAAATGGAATTTGCTCATCTTTCATGGAATTAAAGGACACAATAAAGAATTGACGATAACTGCCAACGGTCGACAATACCCTACGTTGCTCTATCTGCAATTAACGAACGAGATTTTAAAAATTATCTTATCACTCCGGAGACAATAATGATATCATCTCGCGTAATAAACTTTACACCATATTTCTCTTCTTTACCATTTTTCTAAGTTTTGAATGATACAATAATTATCCGAAGAGAAATAGATAGTTACCTACATTTGACGGCTCGAAGGTCAGGAAATTACCACTTTCTTAATTTTTCGAGATATATTGCTAAGAGTGTAAACTGCTCCTACTTCTCCCTGGACTCGATATTTGAGATTTCTTATATTTGCAACATGCATATAAACACTTTACATTGTGTAAAACATTCTTATCACGCGTTAATAGCGCTTGAGAAGCGTGTTCGGAAAAGCCCTCGCCCGAACTTATATTCGAGGGCATTTCCGAACTGAAGCTGATTGAATAAGAATTTGCTGTCTTTTTAGCATAGTAAGCGATCACAAGAATAAAATGCATGTAATTTGGAGCTCAATATATCCAAGTTTAACTTTTCAAATGTTTATTACATTGGAGACAACTTAGATCACTCTCGACCACTTTCAGTTTGCTCCTATTGAACTTACTGATTTTCGGTTTGCATCATGTGTCGTGTTCTGAAAATTAGGAGTTAAAATTTTCCCACAAACCAGACATTATCGGCTGTTTTTGTAGACCTATATACATGTATTTCTAGCCAACATATATTTCAGCAAACAGAGCTTTGGTATCTTGTAGTTTTCAAGACTTTTTTTTAAAAAATCCAAAACGTTCGGAAATACCCGACGTCTCTGTTTGGCAATGTCGACTCGTTCAGTAATGGCCTCTCTATGGTACCAATTTTAACACATTGTTACAAGGTAATCACTGCATTTTATAGATCGATAATGTTCGGAAAAGAAAGAGGACATTTAGATGTACAAAATGGTCTATCAAAGGTACGTCTGTCTGCGTGTATTACCGAACAACAACAATTTTCGCTTAACTGTTCGGAAATACCCGGTCCCACTCTAGTATTTTCACCATTTTCAACACTAGGTTTTGTATCCTTTCAAAGACAAATTCCAACCCTTTTAAAGATATATTCCATCATGTAATACCCATTTAGTCATCTGCAATTGCTTTGAATTTGGACAGATCTAAAAAAATTTTGTTTGGTGAAGAATGAAGTCATTATAAAATCACTTGTTATTTCAGATTGTTAAGATGGCATGGCACAAACATAAGCAATATGATCCCACAGAAGCTTTTCTAGCGAACAATAAACAACAACAATTACTGGAAATCAAGTTAAAAGACATAGATAAGCTCTGGTTTGCCAGGTTAAAGTACTACGCAAGGGACCGACTGGAAACAACAGCGGAACTGCAGCGTCTCGCTGAGGACAAACGACATCTGGATCATTACAATGCTTCTTTAAATCCCGAGGAACTGAAACAGTACACTGATCATATTGGGAAAGTTATGAAGCTATCACACAAGGAATTAACAAGTGATAATTTTGACTTCGATAAATATAAAAGGAGAAGGAACTCCATGATTGTCCCTCCTAATACTTTCTTTCCAAGAATCGAGAAACATAACACAGAAGTAAACTTTAAGCTGCGACGTGAGTCAATGATATCAAAATCAGACTTAAAGAAATCCAGCAAAACAAAGAAATCTTCTAAATCAAAATCATGCAGTGAAGGCAATCTTTTGTTAAAATCTAGTCGTTTTATGAGCATGTCTGATACAGATTTGTACAAGAAGAGAAGGGAGAATAAGCCAAACAGTAAGACTAAGCAACTGAAACGCTCAAGATCAGATCTAGAACAAAGATTGAAGACTGATCTCTACAAGAAATCAAAGGATTTTAAAAACTCTAAACTGGACTTAGAGTCAATATTACGCGTAGCTGATGTGAACTCGCCTGACGTATTAGCCAAACAACAGACACAGCAGAAAAGTAGTCACAAGTTACCTCTTTTGGCTCCCAAAAAGATAATTGTGTCCAAGGATGAACATAGATATTTAAAACATCAGATGGAAACAACTATGCTTCCACCATTATCCGAGGATGGACAGAAACGTAAAATGAGTTGTTAGCTTATAGTTGAAAGACAAATTTTTTTTCATGTTGATAAATTTATCTAGCATAAATTTTTCACTAAATGAGAGCTTCCTGGAATCTTACCAGTAGTTGCTCCTAAGTGTGGCTTATGATGGGATTTGAGCACAAACTTTTAATCTTCGTGGCTGACACTACCACCCCCACACTACTTTTTATTTTAACTATAACCTTCTTTCTGCAACATACAGCTTTTTGGTTTTGCAGGAGATTAATTTTGCGTACATTGCGGCTTTGGTTTGGTTTGTATTGGAGTTCAACGCTGTTCTAACAGCTTCGGTCATATCACAGTGGCCTGTGCACCTATGCATGACTTTCTCACTACAGTGCTGACACAACTTTCTTTCCAAGCCATTGACTACTTTCCTCACATGCATCTGAGGCAAAAATCGCAGTAAAGAAACCTTGTCCCAACCAAGTATCATATCATGAATCAGCTACACTAACTACTGAGCTACCCAACCGGGCGTACATTGTTGCAATTTGCCCCAAATTTCTCCTTTTGCCACCATGTATTCATCTGTATTTAAGAAATAATCTTTTTATCATGGTATATCGTTCAATAAACCACGACTGTGAGTTATGAGGCACAATAAATAATCCACGAGGGCGATAGCAGATTATATTCCATTGAATAACTTACTTACTCACTGTATACAGAATGATGTCACTCTGTATAGAATGACGAAGATTTTACCACATTTTCATTGCACTGTGTTTATAGAGCCAAATTCACGTGCCATGTTAGAATAATCTTTTAACCTTAACAATTGTAGACTACCTGTATTTCACATAGATATTTCCAAAATTGTCTGCCACTTGTTTTCCGAGATAGCAAAGTAAAATATCTCTGCTCGTAACTTTTATGCTCTCAAAACAGTTTGTTAAGATGGACTTATTCATGTGCACAAAAACCTACTGCTTGTAACACGTAACTACTTAATTGTATCATGGATATGGGTATATACAATCCCTCATGCCATTATGGAAACACAGGCATTCTGAAGTAATTACTTACAATTGTCACTTGAGTTCTTCAAAGAGGGGAAGTGTCATGGCTAGCATAACCTTTACTGCACAATGCCAAATTTTTATGACCCTGGGAGTGAAACCCATAGAAAACATTGAGGGAAAAGGAGAAAATGCTTGTAACCAGCATTTTCTCCTATTCCCACAATGTTTTTGACCCTGGCAAAGAAAAATTGCACCATTTTAGCCACATTAAAATTGTCGTCTGCAAATGCTATTAATTTGGATAAGGCTAACATTTTGTTGTCTGGTAAGGGACAATTACGTCCCTTTTATGAATGCTAGGTAAATTGGTTCAGGTGCTTGTGTAGGTATAACAGCTCAGTCAGAAATTTTCATGATGAAATGTTGGATTCCTCAGTCTGTTTGTCTTTGTTACTTGCTCTAGTCGGCTACCTTTGCTGTATTTGTCTGGATTGTTTTATTTCCTTATTGTTTTTAATTGCTATCTGTGACAATAAGCAACTTTTTACATAGCTGCAAGTCTGCAAAGGATAGCTTTTGAAAACATTCATAAAAACTAAAAATGGTTCACCGACATGGATGCCCCCACATGTGCGGTGACCTTGACCTTTGAGCTGGCGACACTTTTCTAGCAGAAAGTTTTGCAGACAATTTACAACAGCTAAGTCCTTTTTCTCCAATGCTCCTCCTTTTTTATTAAGTAACTATGGGTTGCTCTGAAGGTTGGGGTTAAGAGTTGACGTAAAATAGTCTTCTCATCAATGCATATACCCTTCACCAAAACAAACACACATGTTTAAATGATCCTCAGCAGGGAGTGTTTTGAAGACATTGTAAAAAAACTGAGAAAATGCTGGAAACCAGCAAAATCTCCTTTTCCCACTGTGTTTTTCACCCTTTCAAAGGCAAGCTTTATTTTATGAGCCATATTTAAATTGCCATCTGAAACTGCTTTAAATTTGGACAAGTCAAAAATTTTGTCATCTGCTACATAAACAACCCATGACAAACAAAAATGATCTAATTGATACTTTATTTAATCTTAGCATCAATCTAAAACATTCAACAAAATATTGTCACAGGTGTAGAAGTACATGTATACAAAAATACAACAAAATATAATACAGGAAGAAACCAGCTTCACTAACAGATTCAAAAGCTATAGAGTGCCTTTTTAACCTCTATCAGACGACAAAATCCCAGACTTGTCCATATTGGAAGTATTTTGCTGATGATTAAATGTGGCTACAGTTATGGGCAGTGTCTAAGAAAAGGAAAAAAACCATTGTGGGGGAAAAAGGACAGAATGCCATTACCAGCACTTTCTCCTTTTCCTTTGATGTTTTCGGAGGCCTTTTTGCTTTACCCTTTACCACACAATGCTGACTTTTAACGACCTTTAGAAAGAATGCTCTAGAAAACATTGTGGGAAAAGGAGAAAATGCTGTTAACCAGCATTTTCTCCTTGTCCCTCAATGTTTTCTACCCTTTCCAAAACATATTTTAATTGCTGTGTCAAATCAAAGTTGTCGTCTGCAAATGCTTTCAATTTGGACTAGTCTTAAATTTTGTCGTCTGGTAAAGAGTTAAGGGTTATGAAAACACAGGATTATTTGGTATGGGGTTACAAAGAACTTAGAAAAGATATCCAATTTTCAGTAGTAAAATTCACAGGTGATATGCTATATAAACTTGCTAATAACTTGTCTTAGCCTATAGTACAACAGTAATTTTTATGATACTGCAAAGAAATTTTTGCAACCTGATTGGATAATATGCCCTGAATATGTACATGTATTGCTGTACACTGGCAATCTCCAGGGTAAAGCAGTTTCCCGGTATGGAGTCCCGTAGACATCACTTATACACTTCAATGCTAAATCAAAAAAGGCGGTGTCTTATGGAAGCAAATTGCCAAAAGGACAAATACACCTTAACATTACTTGTTTCCCTTAATGGTTGTCATTAAAGTGGAAAGAATATTTTATTTCTAAAAATAAATGAAAATGGTTCAATATATTATCTTTTGTTATCATTCTAAAACATATACACTAAGTTAAAATGAGCTATCCCTTCGACACAAAAACAAACCATGAAGTGTCAAAATTCGTATATTGTAACATTGAAAAAAATAAAGTAATGGTTGTTTGAAGCAATTAGTGATTGCTTACTTTTGCCAACAAATCCATATTTTAATGAAAGTATGTTGAATCAAAGTGACTTCATGCACTGAAATCCATGTTTTCCTGTTTCAGCGACACAAGTTTTCTGTGTGTTGGCGCACTAAGAGGGAAAATCTGATTTCGTAGGTGCACTTGATTCATGAGACAACAAAATAGTGAAATTTCACTTCAATACATGATGGAATGGTAAAACTTTGCCGTAAAATCAAATCATTGTCCAGTCAGTTAGCAGGGTATTAGAAACTTATTCACGGCTGTGGCAAATCATGTTGCCACTTCGCCTTCGGTTTAGGACGACATGATTTGCCACAGCCATGAACAAGTTTCCTAGTGCTTTGCCACCTGACCGGACAACAAATGGTACTCCTCCTCACCTTCAGACTAAATGCAATATTTGATAACGGGGTATTTGCATTGTTAAAAAAATAAAATTGTTAAACATCTTAAATTTTCATTTATTTTGAAATTTTATAATCCTGATATATATGTGTACCTGAGCAGCCAATGAGCATGTGGTGTATTTTTTGTTTAACCATTTGATAGAGCAACATTTTAAAATGAGTGTGGGAACAAGAGGGAAAAAAATCCTTTTCAAGCATTTACACACGACAAAGGTGGCTCAAATGGTAGAATTTGTCCATGATAGAGTAGAAAACATTGTGGGAAAAGGAGAAAACGCTGGTTACCAGCATTTTCTCCTTTTCCCACATTGTTTTCAAAAGACTTCTTACCAAGGATTGTTAAAACCCAGGATGTTTCGAAAAGGGTTAAAAGCAAAAACACTAAATATTTCATTTAAGGATACCTGAGTGGTCAATGAGTGTGATGCTTTTTCTTTTAACTAGACAAGAACAAAATTTTAGACTTCCTCATGTTCATATTGGAAATATTCATAGAGGACAAATCAAATGTGGCTCAAATTATGGGATTAGTCTTCTAAAGAGTAGGAAAAAACAGTGGGAAAGGAGAAAAGGCTGTTTACTACTATTTTCTCCTTTTCCTACAATGCTTTCCAGGGGCTTGTCTGTCCCGGTCATTAAAACTCGGGATTGTGTGGCAAAAGATTAAAACAAGCATTAAAAAAAAAACTGGAGAAGGTTGCATTGCCTTTATAAATTTGAATTAAAATACAATAGCTTATCATGAAGCTTAGATAGAACTAGTGAAGAAAGGACGGAAGAAAGTTTTCGTTCCTTGTTCCTATTACCAAGGTTTGATTGTTGTACCTTATGATAATGATATACATCAATATTTATGAAATTCTAAGTATCTGTTGTAATTTTGTCCATGGTGATCTCTAGCAAAATGGTTTGATTTGGACAAATTATTTTCATATAGCATGACTAAAATAAATTATCGCTACCATCTTGCCAACATATTTAAGCTTCTTCAGATGTACAAGGCAATTCATCAATTCTGGTCACATGATCATCATTTTCTTCACTGTGTATTGAAACTTCCTTAGATGTTCAGGGCATTTCATTGGCTGGTGTGGTCTCATGATCTTGTCTGTGTACTGAAACTTCACCTGATGTACTTGGCAGTTCATCATACCTACTCACATGATCATTTTGCTCAACAAGTACATTATTTCCAGTACTTTGATGTTCAGCAGACTGGTCATTTACTGAATGTGTTTGTTGCACATTTTCTGTATGCTCTGTATCTTCCTCTGTTTGCTGTGAAAACAGCGCAGACAAATCTCCAATTGTCAGAACACTGTCCTCAGAATTCTTGGACAAACCGTGAGTGTCCAAGGATTTGATCAAAACATGCATTTTCTGTTCTATGGTGCCCCGGATAAGAAATCTGTGCACTTTTGTAGGTCTAAAAACAAGAGAGAACAGTAACAGGTCTAAACATATGAGTCATACTCTGTGAAAAGGGGGCCTAATGCATCTGCAGAGTATCACAGGCTGACCTGGGCTGAAACTTTTTATTTGTCAATTTTCTGCATGTCCAATCAGCAGTTTACCTCATGATTTAGTTGGTTGTTAGCCAAAATGGACTTTATGGATCCATAATCATGTATAGACTTGCTTGGCTTTATGTGAAATGCATTAAGCCCCCTTTTGCCAAAGCAGAGCTCATACATAATCCTTTGGAGTACCATGCAAAAGTTGAGTTGCATTTATGATCAGTGTTGATCTGATCTTTGATCTACAGTGTCTGCTAAATGAAAATTACTCCTAGCCCATGGGAACAAATTTAAAGCAGATGTCTCAAAATCTCAAGGTAAAACAGAGATAACCATCATGAATTGAGATTAAATGCTGATTATTAACTGTTTACTATACGACAAAATTTTACAGTCTTGTCCTAACTGAAAAAACTTGGAGACGAAACCTGGCTTAAATAATGAATTTGTTCATGACAGGATAGAAAACATTGTGGAAAAAGGAGAAAATGCTGGTTACCAGCATTTTCTCCTTTTCCCACAATGTTTTCCAAAGGACTAAAAAGTTCATGGAATTAACAATTGTCATGAAGGGCGAAATAGCTTGTTCAATGTTTCCATACTGGCCTGCAGCAAGACAAAACAGTAGAATCCCATGTGAATGCCAACACTCTGCTGCAGTTACCTTTTTTGTGAAAATTTTAAGTACAAAAAGGAGCAAAACTGTGTCAAAAATATCGAGAGTTACCTGCTCTTCTGGTATGAGTTCTCCTTTTAACAGAAATATGAGAAAATCTCCATGTTTTTCCATGTGACAACCATGAAAATGCTGGCAACAACAGTACTATGACAATAATTTCATGTTTACTTCAAACACAACTGAGCTGAGAATTAAGGAGTGTACCAAAGCACACTGTCAAAGAGACAGACAGTCTGTGAGAGACGACTTCTACATTTTAGACTAACCCAAAACCCATTTTTTGCCTTATGACTTTGACAATAACCGCATTAACTCTACCAAATGAAAAAATTTTGAACTCTTTCAACGTTAACTGCATTTGCAGACGACTAATCACAAGACGTTTAAATCAAAGTACTTGTCTTTGATAGGGTAGAAAACATTGTGGGGAAATGAGAAAATGCTGGTCACCAGCATTTTCTCCTTTTCCCACAATGTTTTCAGAAGCTTTCTCTGTTGGGGATGTTAAAACTCGGAAATGTGTGGTAAAAGTTAACATGTGATCCACAAGACCCAGTTTATGCAGGGTGTACCTAAATTTTACCAAAGGAAAGCTCTTGAAAGCTATCTGTACGGACTAACAATACTATTGTACTGCAAAGAAATTTCTTACGATCTGATTGGATAATATGCCCTGTACATACAAGTCACGTACACTGGCAAAATCCACGTAAAAGCAGTTTCCCTTTTGGGAGCCCTGTATACATGACTACACTTTCAACACAACATCCAAAATGGTGGCGTTGACCAATATGAGCCACCCTGAGTAGCCTGCACTATATTATTTCTAGTTTCCCTTGATGGTTGTCATTAAAGCGGAAAGAATGGATTATTATTGAAAATAAATGAATATAGTTACATATATTATCGTTTGTTGTCATTCTAAAACAAATACATGGAGTTAAAATGAGCCATCCCTTCCTCAGGTAAGCAAATTGAGAAGTGTTGAAACTCATTCATTGTAACATTGAAAGGATAACCAAATTGTCAATTGTGGTAACTAATAGTCTTTTACTTTTGGACAACAAATCATTAAAATGCATATTTATTTACCTTGAAGTTGTTTAAATCCATGTTCAAATAAAAATATGTCTATCGCAGTGACATCATCAAGTTCATCCACCAAACTGCACGTTTTACCAAGGTTTCGGTGATGTCAGTTCTCAATGACGTCAGTTTTCATTTATTTGGGGCACTTAGAAGGGAAATTCTATGTCATTAGTGTACTCAATTCGTGAGCACATAAACGGGAAAATTTCACCGAATACACATTGGAATGGTAAACTTTGCAGTATAATAAATTCGTTGTACAGTCAGGTGGCAGGGGACTTGGAAACTTGTTCACGGCTGTGGCAAATCATGTCGCAATCTCGCCTTCAGCTCGGGGTGACATGATTTGCCACAGCCATGAACAAGTTTCCAAGTCCCCGGCCACCTGACCGTACAACTAACATTGCTATGCATACCTAGTTTGTCCAATACGATGTACCCTGCCAATAGCTTGTAATTCCTGAGCTGGGTTCAATATGGGTTCAACCAGTATAACATGGGTTGCCTCGATAAGGTTAAGCCCATTGGCTCCACTGTGAACTGGTAGTAGTAGTGTTGTGCCTTCATCTGATTGTTTAAATGCGGACAGGTTTTGCTGAAACGTGACAACAGGTTAACCCTTAACCACACAATCCCAAGTTTTAATGACCATGACAGAGAAACCTTTTGAAAATATTGTGGGAAAAGGAAAAAATCCTGACAAGAAGGTTTTTGAAAACATCACAAGAATAATAAGAATTGCTGATTAACAGTGTTTCTCTTTCAACAATGTTTTCTACCCTTTCGAAGACAAATCGTGTAATTTGAGCTTGACCAATCATATTTTGTGTCAATTTTTCAAATACTACAGTAAACTTGTCATTTCAATGAATTATTTAATCATAGGAAATAGCCAGATTTTCATGCACATAGCATCCGAGAGTATTGGTGTAGCTGTATTAAGATGTTGTGGCATAAAGAATAAATACTCAATCTACCTTTTATAACCATGGTTGGTTTGTGATCAATGTTGATCAAGATCAAACTTCACAGAATGTGCAGCCAGATGTTGGACCTATAATGCCTGCTATGCGCGGTCATTCTGGCCACGAACTACTTTGAAACTTCAATTACTTGTGTACTTTTTCCTGATTAAAATTTACCATTTTGTTTATTTTTGCTCTGAGGGTAGCTATCAACTGAGAGGGTTTAACTCTTTACCACACAATCCCGACTTTTAACAACCCTTAGAAAGAAAGCTTTTGAAAACATTGTGGGAACAGGAGACAAGAGGGCCATGATGGCCCTGAAGTCACTCACCTGATCCTTTTGACCAACATGATCCACTTTAAATCTCTTTCAAAAGTGTACACAAGGTTTTTCTAAGATTTGACCTTGTGACCTAGTTTTTGACCTGACATGACCAAATTTCAAACACATCCAAGATATCATCAAGACAAACATTCTGACCAATTTTCAAGAGTATTGGACTAAAAATGTGGCCTCTAGAGCAAACACAAGGTTTTTTGAAGATTTGGCCTAGTGACCTAGTTTTTGACCCAACATGATCCATTTTCAAACTTGTCTGAGATATCATCAAGCCAAACATTCTGACCAATTTTCAAGAGTATTGGACTAAAAATGTGACCTCTAGAACGTACACAAGGTTTTTCTAAGATTTGACCTTGTGGCCTAGTTTTTTACCCGACATAACCCATTTTCGAACTCATCGGAGATATCATCAGGACAAACATTCTGAGCAACTTTCAAGAGCATTGGACTTAAAATATGGACTCTAGAGGATACACAAGGTTTTTCTAAGATTTGCCCTAGTGACCTAGTTTTTTTGCCCCATATGACCCATTTTCGAACTCGTCTGTGATATCATCAAGATAAACATTCTGACCAACTTTCAAGAGTTTTGGACTGAAAATATGGCCTCTAGAGCATACACAAGGTTTTTCTAAGATTTGCCCCAGTGACCTAGTTTTTGACCTGACATGACCCATTTTTGAACTCGTCCGAGATATCATCAAGACAAACATTCTGACCAAGTTTCAAGAGTATCAGACTGAAAATGTGGCCTCTAGAGTGTACACAAGGTTTTTCTAAGATTTGACCTAGTGACCTAGTTTTTGACTACACATGACCCATTTTTGAACTCGTCCGAGATATCATCAAGACAAACATTCTGACCAAGTTTCAAGAGTATCAGACTGAAAATGTGGCCTCTAGAGTGTACACAAGGTTTTTTTAAGATTTGACCTAGTGACCTAGTTTTTGACTCGACATGACCCATTTTCAAACTCGTCCGAGATATCATCAAGACAAACATTCTGACCAAGTTTCATGAGTATCGGACTGAAAATGTGGCTTCTAGAGCGTACACAAGGTAAAGGTTGACGACGGACACAGCACAATCACAAAAGCTCACCATGAGCACTTTGTGCTCAGGTGAGCTAAAAATGCTCGTTAACAGCATTTTCTCCTTTCCCACAATGTTTTCTACCCTTCCTAAATCAATTTTCAATTTTTGATTCACATTTATTTTATTGTCTGCAAATGCTTTCAATTTGGAAAAGTCCAAAATTTTGTCATTTGTGACAAAATTCTGGACTTTTCCAAATTTAAAGCATTTGCAAAAAACAGAGTGAATAAGATTAAAATGATGGAGTTTCTCTTTCAAAGAGCAGAAAACATTGTGAAAAAAAAGAAAAGGCTGGTTACCAGCATTTTCTTTTTTTTTGTACAATGTTTTTGAAGGTATTCTTCCACAGGGTCATTAAATGGATTTATTTATTGAATGGTGTTTTAAACAGATTTCAACTTTATTTCAGTCACTTGACTGCCTCAGCTCACTTGTTTATGTGTGTCCTAGGTGTCACCAGAGCTAGACTGGTACTCTGAAGTGTCTTGCCAAAGAACACTCTCAAGAAAAACCCAGTCCCTCCATCTACACTTAAACACAGGTTTCACGTTTAGAGTCACGCAGTACACCCCAGGGCTGTTAAAAGACAGGATTGTTTGATAAACAATTAAAGAAAATAGCTTGAAAAACAAAAAAACAAACATTCACTCACCTGGAATTTACCAGCAGTGTATAAAGATTTATATGAGACACTGTTTTCATCTAAAGCTGAGGCTATCACACTGAGGACATCAGTCCACTGTGAACAGATATATTCAAATGTTAAGTTATTAGATAATGAATTCAAGTTTATCTTTTGACAGACGACATTCTCTGTCTTGGAGAAGACCATTTATAAAAGTATTGTGGCAATTTCTTCTTTTTCTATAGTGTTTTTCACAGGTATTCATGTATTCAACGTTGAACAGACAACAAAGTTTCAGACTTGTCCAAACTGAAAGCATTTGCAGGCAACAAACTTGTTAATGCTCAAGTCACTGGTTATGTCTTTGAAAGGATAGAAAATATTTATGGAAACAAAATATAGTTTCCATTTCTCCTGCTTCAAAGTTGGACCCTTTACTACAAAATCAACTTTTAATGACCTCGACATGACAGAGAAAGCTTTTGGAAACCATGACGAAAGAGAGAAAATGGTGGTATCTAGCATTTTCTCCTTTATCCACCATGTTTTCTACCCTATCAGAGAAAGAAATCAACTTTTGAACTACATTTATTTTGTTGTCTGCAAATGCTTTTAATCTGGTCAAGTAAAAAATTTTGTTCTTTGGTAAAAAAATTTACCTATTTTCATCCCTCTTTCTCACATTTTTCTTGTGCAGTACAGGTTTGGAAGCCAATGATATTTTGATAGATAGACATGAAATCACTTAAAAAAGAATGATCTTACCGTCGAAAACACCAGCACCTTTGCCTTGGGATCTTGTCTCTTGATCTTAAGCAGACATCTGACCACTGCTTCAACCTTTGTGGAATGACTTCCCTGAAATTTAGAATACAATTAAAATGATAAAAAAAAGTAACAAGAGGGACTATAAACTGAGACTACAAAAATATAACCATAAGTAAAGATGATTGAAATTCTGACTTTGCTTTCCCTATAAGAGAAAGGGTGGTTGTATGTTTAACCCATAACTAAACCACTGCAACTTTTAGCACCCCTGTTGTACACTGTTTTTGGAAACTGCTTGAGGAAAAATAATTGGATGAAACAAGCCATTCCTACCTTTTGTTAAAATGTTTTCAACAGTATATAAAAGTCAAACCTTGCTAAGTCATGATTACCCATTTTTTTAATGAATCTTTTCAAAATTGATTGCAGCACACTGTTCGTAACTAGTATTTTCTTCTATTCAATGTTTTCAATTCTTTTGAAAACAAATTCTGTCATTTGAGCCGTAATTAAATTTCTTGTCTGAAACTGCTTTCAGTTTAGACAAGTAACAAATTTTGCTATATGGTAAAGAGTTAGATATGAATACGTCTTCATAGTTCTTTCATCTGGTAAACAGCCAGTATTACAGAAATCTTGTTCATTCATCAGCTATCATCAAACATCACCAGAAAATCTCACCTTGACCCAGACGTCCATCCCATCACCAGGATCATTTTTCTGTTTAGTTGTGACATATGATATCTCTCCCTGGTGGGTGGACTGCCTACACACAGCACATTTCACAGAAAAGTTACGACGGCCAAAGCTTGCTCTATCAACCAGGATACGAATACATTCCAGGCAGAAACAATGCCCACACTGCATTACACTCCACTGAAATAGTGAAAATACCATTTTGATAACACAAAAAAATTAAATATGTTACATCCCCCAAGAGGGAAAAGTGTGGCTTGTACAAGACTTCAACCTAGGTACCCGCATTCTAATTTCTTCACATTTTTCCCTGATTCTAAAGACCCCGAATCATCTTTACAAAGTCTTCTGACAATGTGGTAACTTTCAAGGTGAAAAAGTGTGGCTGGTATAAGACTAAAAAAACTGAGTGCCCTGACCACAATGTGATTTGCTTCATTTCCACAAAAATGATAATTACTACTTAACAAAAGGTAACAGCTCTGCCAGTGTTTTCAACAACTATCAACTATATAAGAAGTCATAAATCTACAGAAATTAGTTGAAAAGAAGCTTATTAAAATAATCTTTACATACAATGTTCTTTAAAGAGGGTCAGTTTCGTTGTACAGATTCAGGGTTTTCTTTTCTTTGTGTTTTTGACAAGGTATATACAGCATAAATTGATTTATAATTCATGTAATTCACTTGATCTAATAAGATAAAGCTTTGACGTTATGTCGATGCAAAAATTAGAGTGTACAATTACCTCTTTCCTAGCTGATCTTTAAATCTGATCTCTTTGCTTAACCTGATGAAAACCTTTAATTTCTGAGCCCAAAAAGCTAAATGATAAATAAATAATACACAGGCAGTACTACTTATCCAGCAGTCATGGATTCAAATTTAGCACTACAAAAACTGTTTTCAAAGATAGACAAAAGTCACTGCCACACATTTAATTCCTCTCTCACAACTATACACACTTCCAATTTTATTCATTAGCAAAACCTGCTTGTGGCTTGTAATGAAAGTTCTATAATCTAAGTCTGACAACGAAACTCCAGGAATCCAAGGAAACATGTTCTAACCACCGTGTAAAAACTGAACTACCATCACAAATGGCATATAACATCAACCAAACAAAACATATGAACAACGCTCAAACAAAAGGTGATGCATTATAGCAAGCAAGTCATCACATAATTATGGACCCATAAAATCCATATAGTCTAACAACTGACAGAATGAGGTAGACTGGTCCTTGGACATGCAGAAAATTCACCAATAGCAAAAAGTACTGGCCAAGGTCAGCCTGTATGGACTACACTGGCTGAGCTGGGTGGATACTTTTTGCAGATGCATTAAACACCCTTTTCACAGAGCATGGCTCACAAGCATCTCTTTGCCAAGCATGATATGAAACTTACCTCTTTTCCTAACTCTTGTTGACAAATGGGACACAACTCTGGATTATCGCCATCCTCATTGCCACACTGAGTCTGTTGAATAGAGTACAATGGCAAATTTAACCAGCCTCATCCTATTAAGTGAATTTCTTCTTATCCAGTTTGACACAAAATAACAAATAAGAAATATGCATCAAGATGACTTAAAAAAGATTAGACAGTATAACTTTAATATATTTTTGGTCTCCATTACAGAACCTTTTACCAATTCAAATATGGAAATCTTCCTTTAGTTGCAAAACCTTCTAGCCTCTCTCAGCAGTAATATTGTTACCTCTTATGATTCTTTACTGGGATTTCCTCATTGCAAAACAACTCCAACCATTGAAAAAAATGCAGTTTACTCAGAAGCCTTCATAACTACATAAACTGTCCAAGAATCAGCTTGATTCTCTTGCATTGTTCTCCAATCTTCCAAACTGTAGTCCCTCTCTCTCTCTCTCTCTCTCTCTCTCTCTCTCTCTCTTCCCCCACTCTCCCTCCCTCCTGCTTCCCATCTTCCCACCCTCCTCAACCCATCCTGCCCAAATTCTGTAAGTAGAATATGTATGATGTTTAAAGTCATATTCAAAAATTATTTCAGGTATATAAGGGCAACTAGCACAACTATCCATGCTTTCAGGGAATTTCTTTTACACGTCCTTAGCGCAGTATTCTTCCCAAGCCATTGGCTACTTTCTCACATAATCTTTGTCCATGGACAATGATCAACAGTGAGAGAGGATTAAATCCTGTTGCAATGACTATCATCAATCCTCAGAATGAAATATCCCTTACTGGGGATTCAAACCAACCAGCGACCCTTTGCTTTCAAGTCTTTCATTCTACAAAATGAGGTACCACAGGTTCTAGGGTCCATAACATACTTACCTTTGCTAAGTTCTTCAAATACAACAGTTGCCCAAGTTTTTTTCTAAGTTCTCCCTGAGCCACTATTCTGTCTGAAGCAAGTTTAAGTTTATGCTGGGTCAGCTGCAAAAATTTCAGAATTTGCCTATAACCCTTTACCACACAATCCCAAGTTTTAACAACGTTGACGATGAAGGCTTTTGAATACATTGTGGCTGGTAACCAGCCTTTTCTCCTTTTCCCTCAATGTTTTCTACCATTCCAAAAACAAATTTCAACTTTTGGATAACATTTATTTTGTCCTCTGCAAATACCTTCAATTTGCACAGGTCTAAAATTTTGTCATTTGGTAAAGAGTTAAAAGAGAATAGAATTCAAAAGTAGAAAGTATAGTGGATCGAAATATAAATCAGAATCAAAATATACATAAAGTCAGGAAAATGTGTCTTTAAAACACTTAACCACACAATCCCACGTTCTAACAACCTGTGAAAGGCTGTTGAAAAAATTCTGCTTAAAAAAGAAAATGCTGGTATCCAGCATTTCCTCCTTTTCCCACAATGTTTTCTATCCTTTCTGACACATAATCAATCATTTGTACTACATTCAATTAGTTGTCTGCAGCAGCTTTGAATTTGGACAAGTTCAAAACTTTGTTGTATGGTAAAGGGTTAATAAGCAATTTCCCCTTTAGCTACAATGTTTTAGAATCATGGCAATGGCCTTTTAAGCAGTGGGTTGCACAATACAGATGATCTACAGGACTAATTTTCCTTTTTTGTCACTTTTTGTGAGTGACAATTACATCAGTAACTAGAAGACGTATCTCTAAAAATAACCAATACAGCAATGAACTCAGCCAATACCTCTGATCTTTCCAAGACATTTAATTGAGGTGTGTCTGGTACCGGCTCATCAGGCAGTCTCAATCTAAGTCTGGTGGTGGACATGTCTAACTCGTCAAAGGAAGCCACATGCTCCTTGATACCAGCCCAGTGGGTCCGAAGTTTCTGCAAGATAACAGAAAATAAGATATTGAAATTAGAGTCATACTCTGTGAAAAGGGGGTTTAATGCATCTACAAAAAGTATTAACATAATTATGTCAGCCTGCACAGTCTGGGCAGGCTGACCGGAGTCAAGACATTTTGCTTTTATAATTTTACAGTGATTTTTAGACAAAATGGGTTTTATGAATCCCATAATTATGTGATGACTTTCTTGGTATAATACATCACAGAGATACATCAAACCCCCCCTTTGTCAGAGCATGGCTCAATTATCCTGATGAAGATTAAACCGTTAATGTTGAAAGATATCGAATAAAAACATTGACACATATTGTTATTGACTTTATACTTCCATCATATGCAAGATATTTTGTTATGTTTGTTTGGTGTTTTACATTGTTTTCAACACCGTTTCAGTTATATCACCACCACTTGTACTTCTATCTATGTTTTCCTGAAGTTTCTTTTAACTTTCAACAATATTCCAATCTTCAGACGGTCTTCCTTTATACACTTAGTCAAAACAATGTTCAACAGTGACAGAGGAAAAACTCATGTCACAAAGACTATCATCAAACCTCAGAAAGAAATTGGCTGAGCTTGAGCGACTCCCTGGCTTCAGGCCCTGCACATCACCAAATGAGCTACAGGACTCTACTCTAAGCCCACAGAAAATAAGTTTTTGCAAATGATAGCATGTTTCTTCCATTTTTTTACCTTATACTCCTTTTTCATAGCATCTAACAACTTGATGTGTGTATTTCCATACTCTATTAGCTCTGGGTCCACTGTAATAAAATTTGAAAAGTACCTAAAAATTAATTGATCTCTTCACCAGATGACAAATCTTAAACTAGACCATTTTGAAAGCATTTGCAGACGTCATACGAAATGTGCTTCAAACTATGGTTTAGTCTTGGAGAGAGCCAACTCTTTACAAAACGACAAAAATGCACACTGGTTCTAATTCAAATCAATTACAGAGAACCTAATTCCAATATAACCCTCCCCCCCCCTCTACTTCCCTAAAGGGTTGGATGATTGGATGATGTTTAATCCCCCTTTCAACATTATTTCAGGAACTTTAAGCTGGCCAGTGCACCTACCTATGCTTTCCTGGAGTTTCTCGTTACCAAGCCACTGGCTGCTCTCCCACATAACCATTGTCAAAACAAGGATCAGAAGTGTGAGACAAATAAATTCTGTTGCAATGAATATCATCAATCCTTAGAAAGAAAATGGCAGAGCTGGGTATTTGAACCAGCGACCCCCTGTTCTCAAGTCCTGCATGCTACCAGTGACTGCACTACCAAGCTCGGCTTTCCAAGATGGAGGTTATGCTTTGTGATTCTAATTAGCATTTCTGAATATTACATTTTGTCATGACAATAACAAGATGATATTTAGTTACAGTACCTCTGCAACCCTTTGCAAATCCAAGAATAGTCTTTAAAGCCTTCTCTGCTTCACTATCTGCCCATGTTCCTTGTCTGTTCACATTGACACTGTATCCCTGATCTAAACCTCCCACCTCCACACCTCTGTAACAAGATTTCTCCCCTTTTGAAGTGTATATACCCCTCTTTCTTCTTAAAGTCATGTCAATAACTGCATAAATAAGCAGCACTCTGGCAAAAGGGGGTTAATCTATCTTTGTTATACTTTATACCAAGTATGTCATCATATAATTATGGATTCATAAAATCCATTTTATTTCACATTAAATTTAATCTTTGAAATACAGAAAATTCATCAACAGAAAAATGCTTCCACCCAGGTCAGCCTATGCTGACTGAACAAGCTGATATTGATCGATAACTTTTGCAGATGCGTTAAGTCCCCTTTTCACAGAGCATGGCTCAAAATACTGTGACCAGCTCTTTAATTAACTAGACAAAGTTTTCTGATTATTGATATTGAAGGCACTTGAAAACAATAAATTAGATTTAGCTCAAAATGAAGGAAAATGTCCTCTGAGAAGGTGGAAGACACTGTTAAGAGATAGAAAAAATGCTAATTGTCTGCATTTTCCACCAACATTTTCGTACACATTCCTTCTTGTCTTCTAACATTGACAAATGACATAACTGTAATCTTGACCTCAGAAAACTTGTCCTCAAAATTAATAGGGATGATTGGATTGGGAAATTCACCAGGTCATATAATATGGTATAATACAGTATTTGTGTCTAATAACAAGTACAGTTGTCATCATTAATTTCTTAATTTGCTGAATTGGCATTGATAGCAACCAAAGTTATGAGTTATGTGTGACAATTAAAGAACAAAACTAAGATATTTACCTTTCAACAAAGAAGAATAGTTTTGACTCATAATTCTCAAATAACTCTTCAGATTTACAAAATGGACAGCTGTAATGACAAAAGAAAGATTTTTGTGACAACAGTACACAAAATACATGTAATTAAAAGGGCATTTACATGTATTCTGAATTGTGATCACAAGATATTTCAAGGCCAAAGGTCAACAATTCCAGAGTCAAATTGCATGCAAATTTTATTCATAACAAGTATGGATATTATCAAGAGTCAGACAATAAGCTACAGAATGGTCTGTCAAAGTTCAAGTCACGGGTAGATAAATGAATTGTGAAACTAAAATTAAAGTTGTCAACTTTTAAATGGCATTAATTAAATCTGCCTGCAATTTGACCCCAGAATCGTTTACTATTAGTTTCTATGGGGCTTTAAAGCTAGCACAAATTCTATAATTCTCAGACAATATTAAAAAAAAAAGTGGTAAAAATCAAAAGTACTTAATACAAAAACAGCAGAAAATAATTCTTGAAGAATTTGTTAACGAAACAGCTAATCAGGATATAAAGTCCATCAAACAAGAAAAGCTTCGTGTCAGGTTGCCATGTCAGAGTGGAAACAACTGAACAACCTACTTCTTCAGCACTTCTGCTATAGGTCTCAGACAACACTCCACAGTTTTGTTGATAAGATCTTGCGAGGGTTCCCCCTGAAGTTCTTTCATCACTTTTAAGACTTGCTGATAAGCCGCGTCTATGCCTGACAGCTGGTGATGCATCACATACTGTAACCCCGTGGAGTTTCTACAGCTGAAAATATTGATTGAATATGTATTGAATATACAGTATATGTTAAACCAAAATTTGGCTAACACATTTTTTTATGTCCAATCCTTACACAAACAATTCTGTGTTTTAGAACCATCAGGAAAGCTTTGGAAATATCATTGAGAAAAGGAGAAAATGGTGGAAATAAGCATTTTCTCCATCTCAAATTTTCACAATTTTTTTCCACACTTTCAAGGACAAATCCCATCCTTTGAGCAACATTTACTGTCATCTTCAAATGTTTTCAAGATGAACTTGACTAAAATTCTGTCAACCGATTGTGAGTTACATATGACAATTGTGTGTGTATACATTGTATTAATTCATATACTGTATTAGATCAAAATCTGACACATTTATATAATGTTTATCTCTTTACCACACAAAGCTGAGCCTTTACAAGCCTGAAAAGCAAGGCTTTTGAAAGCATTTGCAGAAAAGGAGAAAATGTTGGATACCAGCATTTTCTCCTCTTTCTTAAAATTAGTTTCAACCCATTTAACTCTTGATCAAACAATAAACTATAAGACTTGTCCAAATTGAAAGCATTTACAGACAACAGTCTGAAATGTACATGAAATGATGGTAATTATCTGTGAAAGTGTAGAAAACCTTGTGGGAAAAGGAGAAAATGCTGGCTACCAGCATTTTCTCCTTTTCCCAAAAGGTTTTCATACAGCTGTTTCATCAGGGCCATTAAAAAACGAGATAATGCTATAAAGAGAATTGTCTATAGCAGACAACAAATCTTCATAATTATCCATATTAAAAGCATTTATAGACAACGAAATGAATGTACCTCAAATATAGAGATTTGTCTTTGAAAGGAAAGAAACCACTATGGAAAAAGGGAAGAATGCTGGTAACTAGAATTTTCTCCCCTTTCCAATATGTTCCGCATAAGCTTTTAATCACATGTAATATGTGTTCATGAAATAATTCAGCAGGATGATCAGGGATGACAAATATTCAAGTTGGTCAGCACAGCAGGCTTACTGTGATTGAATAGCTTATGCAGTGCCCATAACTCATTACCAAAAAACGAAATTTTAGACTAGCCCAAATTTAAAACATTCAAAGAGGACACATTGTCTTTGAAATGGTAGAAAACATTGTGGGAAAAGAAAACAAGAGCAAAGCTTGTGGGTTCCAACACTCAGTCGTAGTTGCTTGATTTTCAGTCAAAATCTTAAGTTGAAAAAGGGACATAACTATGTCAAAAATACTTTGATCACTACCTGCTCTTGTTGTATGTGTTCCTCTTTTGCTAGTTAACAACATGTCCAAGTTTGAAGTAAATATCTTCAGTAATTACATAGATAGTATAAAATATCAAAGTTTTAGCACTACGACACAGACAACAACAAGGTCACAATAATTTGACTTTTTCTGCAAAACAGCCAAGCTAAAATGCTGGTTACTAGCATTTCCTTCTATTCAAACAATGTTTTCAAAAAGCTTGTGTTAAGGGTCAGAATTGTTTGGTAAACAGTTTACAGTTGTTAACTGATCAAGGGCCGATAAGCCAGTGCATGAAGTTGATATGGTTCTCCACTGGTATGTATACAAATATGTAGTACTTATGGAAGCACCTACAGCCAGGTTGAATGTATCAATTAAGACTGCAGGTTCTGAGCATAGAAGGCAAGCAAGCATGATAGTATTTGGTCTTTGTCAGAACAATTACAGTAAGCAGGTTTGTGATACAAATCCCTAAAAATAAAAAGTTCAAAGTACCTTCTAAGAGGTGTTTTCAACTGGTTGTCTGTGTTCTCTAGAAGATCATCTTTAATTCTCATCACCAATGTCTCATCTTGATCCCTCTGTATTGCCCACAATACGATGTCTAACCACCATTCTGACCCTTCATGTAACTAAAGTATAAAAGTTGTGAAATCAAGATAATTTTTACATGCTATGTAATGGATTATAGAAAAAAACTAGAAAAATTTCACTGCTCTAACTTCACTGCTAATGCAATTTTGTACCCCTGTACAGCGCAGAAGTGTATTTTAAAACTATCTGTCCTAAATCTGTTTTGAGAGTCATTGAATTTACCCTATATCACACAGTTTTCATTTTTCACAACGGTACGGAAGACTGCTTCTGAAATATTGTTGGAAATGCAAAAAATGCTGGTTACAAGCATTTTCTCCTTTTGTCTACAATGTTTTCTATCCAATCAAAAACAAATCAGACCCTCCAAAATGTTTTTCTTATCCTATCTAACAACCAAATCAGATCATTTGAGTCACTACTTACTTATTTCTGCAACTGCTGTCAATTTGGACAAGTCTGAATTTTTTTCATCTGGTATGGAGTTGAAATTGCACAGAATGACATTCAAAAATAGAACTGTAGTAAAAATACAAACCTCTCTTTGCAATTGTTTCACTTCAAACTGTACAGTATTTAGTGCGTCCCCTGTTTCCTTCACATAGGCTATGGCCTTTGCCATATAACTATCTTTCAATTCCTGGATCTAAAATAGAAAAGAAGCAGGTTTCATCTTGCAACCAGCTAATACAGATACAGCCTGTGATACAATGTGAAATTTTATCCAACAGTTATTTTTAGAATCTTTCAGGTATTTTCTTAATGAGAAAATACCTTTCAGGTATATTTAGCACATGGGAATACCTTCCTGAAGTGGATTATTCATGAACAAGCAGAAAACAAACTATCCAACCTCATTAAAAAGTTACGTTATATCTTGTGCTACCATGTTTTGTTTTGCATTCTGTGTTTAGCAGAAATTCCACATGACATACCAATATTTGACAAAATACTGATCAAAACTTGAATCCACTGTCTAACGATGGGTTCTCCCTATACAAAACAACCCCAAGTTTTTTTAAAAAAACCTGATTGAAAGCTTTATGAAAATGTGCATTAAGGAGAAAATGCTAGTCCACAATGTTTTCTGACCTTTCAATGACAAAACAAAAAATTGAGCCATAATTACTAATAATTGTGTCATCTGCAAATTCTTTCAATTTGGACCAGTCTGAAGTTTTGTTGTCTGGTAAAGAGTTAATCTGAATTCAACTATCATAAATGGTCCATGTTATTACCTGATTAATCAGAAAGGAGATCATCAAGATAAATCAGAACTTGTCTGTCCCAACATGAAGCATTCTACAGATGTCTATGTTTACACCAATGATACCTTCAGTCACTACACGACAATACCATGATGGCTAACCATTATCACAACCATTTCTATGATAGAAAAGCCGACTTATCCTTTTTATATCAATATGATGTGTGATACCATACAGTCCTGCACAGTTCTACCGTGCATTACCGGGAGACCAGTTCATGACAGTGGAATATGGGCTTTTACCAGTTCTTGAACTGCAATATGGCTTGTTCCTCTAATGCTAGAGACCAACATTCTATCCCTAATCTTGACTCACCTGAGTTTGTAACTGATCATCCCTTAAAGTTGGAGCCACTCCATCAGGTTTAGACTGTAATATTTCATTCAGATTGTACATTGCATGTAGTTGCTGTAACTTGTCTGTGTGTAATGAATCTTTTTGTTCTTCAATTGACCGTAACACCTCCCTGTATCTATCTACTGCATCAACAATCTGGAAAATAAGGATTCATTGACCCTTGAGAGCATAAAATAAAAAAGTTGTTGAAACTTATAGGGTTTGTATTTTAGAATATGAAAATAAAGGAGAAAACGCTGGACACCTGCTTAATTTCCAAAAGTTTTTTCAAAAGCCTCTTTCTCTAGGGTCATGAAACCACTCGATTGTCTGGAAAAGGACTGAATCTTTATACATGTTTGTTGTTTTCTGTAAAATCAATCTAAAGAGAAAATTGCGTCAAAGAGTCAATGGAAAAGATATAACTGACCTGCTCTTGTATGATGCAAAGTCCAGCTTGACCATTTATGGCAGCAATCAACAGCCTGTGAGATTCTTCTGCTTCCAACTTGGCTTTTTTGGTCAAAGATTCCAACAGTTCTTCCATTGTCATAGTTCTGTTTATTGAGATATGTGATGAAAATTTTACACCAGTCCATTTTGAAAGTATTTACAGACAAAATATCAAGTGGTAAACAGCATTTTCTCTTTCTCCAATTGTATTTTCAAAACAATCATCAAAACCTGGGACTATCTGGCAAAAGGTTAACCCTTTACCAAACAATCCCATTTTTCACAACCCTGTGGAAAAAAGCTTTTAACTCTTTACCATACGACAAAATTTAAGGTAGATCCAAAGTGGAAGCATTTCCAAAGGACATAGTAAATGTGGCACAAACAATGAGATATGCCTGTAAAAGATATGAAAACATTGTGGGAAAAGAAGAAAATGCTGGTTACCAGCATTTTCTCCTTTTCCCACAATGTTTTCAAAAGCTTTCTTTTCAGGGTCGTTAAAACTTGTGATTGTGTGGTAAAGGGTTAAAGAAAATTCTGGGAAGAGGTGAAATTGCAGGTAATTAGCATTTTCTACTTTTCCAAGAACGTTTCTACCTTTCAAGGACAATTTCATCCTTTGAACAATATCTAATTTACAAATGCTTTGAGTCTATACAGGTCTAAAATTCTGTTGTCAGGTAATGAGTTAAGATCAAAGGGACTAAGTAACTAATAAACTATTTGTGTGTAAAAAATAACCAATACTCAAAACAGCACAAACAATACACACATGTAATTTTGATCAGGTCCCCAAGTCTTCTTGCACATTCACAGCTGCATAAAACTAGATTAAGACAAAAGGGAATGAAATGATTTTTTAAGAAATGTGACGTTTTAAGAA
Organism: Hippopus hippopus; assembly: GCA_946811185.2. Classification (NCBI taxonomy): domain Eukaryota; kingdom Metazoa; phylum Mollusca; class Bivalvia; order Cardiida; family Cardiidae; genus Hippopus; species Hippopus hippopus. The sequence goes on along the minus strand of OX328101.1, from coordinate 42,394,859 downwards.
ATTTATTATTCCTTGAAGTGACACCGTTAGATGTCTGTCTATAAGAACTGCATCATAAAAAAAAGCCATTACTCTCTGACAGTCAAGTTCTCATATGTTTACAGGTTGCATTTAAAATGTATTTTAGATGTGGACTTGGATTAAATATCATACCAAATTAATTAAAGAACAAAGTTTAAAAGTGGCCACCTTTATTTAAAAACACTACCTACGTTTTCTGTATGGGTAAAAATTCTCCTCTCACAGCCTGTGGATGGCAACATGCTTGCCTCAATCTAAGCAATGGGTAAAGCAACTGAAAAAAATAAATTGCTTATAATTCTTTGATCTAAATATACACACTAGGAATGTATGGCTAGGTGCACTGGTCATTATGAATTAAAACATTGTTGAATCACACAGAACAACTGCCGCTCTATTTTCAAATACAATTTTGTTTATGCAGGATCATACATTGGTGTACTGATACACTTTTTAATGCTCCTGCAGTATGCATCTTTTGAAAACATTCCAAGAAAAAAGGGTGCAATCAAATGTAAATTGTCTTTAGGGAATATTTTTTCCTTCAAACATTTGCTCTTTGCATGCTTTGTTAAATTTTGTTGCCGGTAACAAATAAACTGTTTAGAAATCAGTCAAATATTATCTGAAATATTAAAGGCAAGAATATTACAAAACTAAACCTTATCTGAACTTATTCTGAAATGGCAGTTAAGTTTAAAATGAATCTAGATTAAAATGAATAATAAAAAAAGGATCTAGAACCTGATTCACTGTATGTCTGTCCAGGCTGCTAAGTCTTGTACTGCTGTCTGTCCATTTACCCAATCTCTAAAAGATAAAAAAGATACACTTTGAATACCATAACACTTTCCTGTGTCACATGTATCAATCGAATCATTGTACTTTTCTCCAATCTTTCCCACAGTCTCCTTGTTCAGGGTTGTATACACTATTGTAAGGTCAAAGCTTAACCCATGTCCTTCAAGACTTTTATTAACCCTTTACCAAACAATCCCTTGTTTTCATGACCCTGGGAAAGAAAGGTTTTGAAAACATTGTGGGAAAAGGAGAAAATGCTGGTAACCAGCATTTTCTCCTTTTCCCACAATGTTTTCTACCCTATCAGAGAGCTCAAGTTCATTTGTAAAATTTTGAATCTATTGTCTGCAGATGTTTTGAAAGTCCAAAATTCGATGTTTGGGAAAGGGTTAAACTATCTCATAGCTAGCATTTTGTAATAGTATAGGCACTTCACTGGGATTACCTGAAACCATTAATAGAAAAAGTGAAGAGTTTAGATCACAATCAGACTGCACAAATTTGTAGGCTGATCTTAATTCACATCCTCCATAAGATCATGTATAACAAAATAAGGTTTACCAACAGACAAGTCAAACATACCTCCATAGACATTCTGACACAGTCCCTGTACTGTCTTCTGTAAAAATGTTCTTCTACAGGGGAAAATGTCAGCCAGTTCATTTCTTCTGTCTGTTCTGGTATGTTGATCTAACAATTAAAAGAAGTTGGCCATACACCTATCAATACTACATAAAAGCTGCTAGTGCTTTTGACATAAGAGGAGATCAAAATCAAACTGCACAGGACAGGATGTCTGATCTGCTAACTTGTAAGATAATAATTCCGGTAAACTCTTGTAAACACAATTAACTCATTACTCAAGACAATTGCTTCATCTTGCCTATAACAATATACAAAAATCCCCTCATTTGAACAACATCTGATTTGTCTCATCTGCCAATGCTTTCAAGCCTAAAACTTTTTATATCATGTTAAGAGTCAACCTTTTCCCAAACAACAAACCAGTGACTCATGTATATTGTGTTGCAAAAGACAAATTTGAAATTGGTGCTGATAAGCTGTAGTTCCCTGATTGAGTAGCTAAAGCATTTTCCCTTTTTCCCATATTGTTTTCAAAAGCGTTTTTACTCAATGTCATTATAACTCAGGACCATGCGGTAAGTTGTTAAGAGACAAACCTGATCTAACACATCTATCTTCATTGTTCTCCACATGACTGACGTCAGTAACTGGTACATGGGCTCTACAACTCCATAACAAAAAGGTTCGTAGATAAGTTTGTTCCACCATGGCTGAACCCAATAGGGGTCCACTCCGAGAAACAGCAACAAGCCATACAGATCTGTAATGAATTAACATTACTCATTTACTCCTGAAACCAATTAAATATCGCACAAAACTCTTTCAAGGCCTTGGGCTGCTTTCTCAAATAAACGAAACAATTTTCAGCAGGTAAAGAGATATAAATCCTGTAGCAAGGCATTATCAGCAATGCTCAATAGGAGTATGGTTGAGGTTTGAATATATCTCAGGGCCTTTAGAATACTATCACTATATATAACCAAGTGAGCTACCACTCTTCATCACTTTATTAGTAGCTTCAGTCATACAAACCCAGTTCAATGCCAATTGACTAATAGAATTTATTTGTGTATATGTCATCAATTAAATCCATTATCACACAGTCCCAATTTTCACCAACATTGAGAAAGAAAGTTTTTAAAAAATTGTGGAAAAAGGAGAAAATGCTGGTAACCAGCATTTTCTCCTTTTCCCACATCGTTTTCTAGCCTTTCACAGACAAATCCAAATATTTGTGCCAGACTCACCATATCACCTGCAAATGCTTTCAATTTGGACCAGTCTACAATTTTGTCATGTAGAGTTAAATTTGGTGGGTAGAGGGTAAACATACCTTCGACACTTTTCTGTATAGGGGTACCAGTAACACACCATCTATTGACAGCTGTCAGTCTTAGAGCCATTTCTGCTGTCTAAAGATTAAATTCAAAACAAAATAAAGGGTTTGAATATTTTTTCATTAAATCGCATGAAATTTTTTTTTACGTCCATTTGCTTCGTAACATTAATTCCAGATGACATCAATGATTGTCTACTTAAATCTGTTACTGTAACAAATTAAAAATTTTGTATCCCGTGCAATTTACACCTGTGGGTAAACAAAATTTTGAGAAAAGGAAAAATTGGTTGTAACGAGCAATTTTTCCTTTCACAACAAGTTTTTGTATCTTCTACGTAAACATGGTACTTACGGACAACAATGATACTATTAGCCAACTCCCACCTCCAATTTATTGGGAAACAACACTTCCCTTTCCTTCAAATAATTATCCTTCATGCCGTGCATACCAGTGCTATTTTCTTTTTATAATATGGACACCAGTGCGCATATAAAACAAAAACTTGAGACAATAAAATATGCTACTTCAACTTTTTTCATAAAAACAACACTTTTGGGTAGACACTTGACAGCTTTTGAAAAACAATGTGTGGGAAAAAAGAGCATTACCAATGAAAAACACATTTCTACAGATAAATGGAACATGCTATTAACACAAACCTTAGTTGTTGTACATTCCACCATTTGGGCTTCATCCAAGCAGATCTGGTAGAAATAGATCAAAATTAACACATTAAGATCACTATGTCACATATAAACACTTTACAGGACAACAAAATTCTAGACTTGCCCAGATTGAAAGCAGATGAAGAGCACTTGCAGACAACAATTGAAATGTGGCTAAATAGATTATTTTTGTCTTTGAAATGATAGAAACATTGTGTGAAAAGGAGAAAATGCTGGTTCTCAACATTTCCTCCTCTTTCCCACAATGTTTTTGAAAGCCTTCTCTGTCAGGGTCATTGTTAAGCAGGATTGTTTGGTAAGAGATTAAACCACATCTCATATGGATAACTCTTATTTTAAAAGGATCTTTTCAAAGTTTTGTGCTGAAATGTGTTCCAAGACCTAATTAACATGTTCATCTTTCAGGCAATAATTTCATTGAAATAATATCCACGCAGAAAAAGACCTTTTTTGATACAAACATATAAGAGACATTGTGTATTGCATGTACTAAATTGCTTTGGATTTGGGCAAGTCCAAAATTTTGTCATTTGGTGAAGAGTGAAGAGACATCTACCATGATTTTACATCTCTTCTAAAATGAACATAATTGAACTTCCATTAATAAAGGCCCCTTGCTGTAAGAGACAAAAGTACATGCCCCTCCCCCCCCCCCCCAAAAAAAAAAAAATATTGTAAAAATTTACCCTCCACCACTCCACCGCTATCATTGGACTGGGAATTGCCATGAACCTCTTTGGATGTCTCAGTCTTCTTCCACTGTCACCTACAGTATATCAATCCCTTAAATCTTTAACTTTTTAACAAACAATCCAAACTTAATAATTATGACCTTAACAGACAGAAATTTTGAAAATATTGTGGGAAAAGGAGATAATGCTGGCAACCATCTGAGTCACATCTAATTCAATGCTTGCAAATGCTTTGAATTCTGGACAGTATAAAAATTTGTTATCAGGTAAAGTATGAAACCTTAGTTTTGTATATTACACATAGGATTTCAAAGTGGTCTGTTTCCTTTTCAGAAGGAGATGTGTTAATATGAGAGTCTTTTCAAAAAATACATCGAATTACATGATATAAAATACTTGCTGTAGGACAACACACCCTTGTACATGTATTTTCTAACAATATTTGCAAGTTGTTAGGGAAAAAAACAATCAGAAACAAAATATCACAAGTGTTTAGGGGCTCATATACATGTAATAGCTCTCATACTTTCAATATTTTCTGTAGTATTTCTGATCAAATTTCATACACATTTGATAAAAAGGTTCTTCATTTAAGGAAAAAAAAATCTTTATCTTCAAGTTTCCTTCCTTGCTTTCTACAGAATAAAGATAACAAATTTAAAAGCACTTACTGTTACTGTGTGGTAAATCCACATAGTCTATTTCCTTCCTCAAGGTCTCATATGTAGTTATAACAATATCCTGCCTGGCCAGGGTCTGAGGTTGTATAAACCCTTGTTTGTTCACTCCAGTGTACATCTGTCATCAATCATAAAATAATTTAGTCATACTCTGTGGACAGGAGTGTAATATATATTCAAAAAGTATCATCCAAGGTAAGCCTGTACAGTCAATGCAAACTGACTGGTGTCAAAACTTTTTGCTTTTGGTCAATTCTCTGCATGTCCAACAGACTTCCCGAAATACGTCGGTCCGACGGACATGACCGACAAATCTTGACAAGGACCGACGATTTTCAGGCTAGATCGGTCCAACTGTCCGGCATTTATTCCGAGCTGTTGAAAACGTAATGGCAATGTTTTGGACAAAAATGGCATCGTTAAAATGTTACGAAGGTGTTAAACCTGGTAAAAAAAGGAAAATTAACGTCAGAAGAGCACACTGAATAGAAAAAAGAATATGAAAAAAAGAGACCGGAGAGAAAATTGATCGAGAAAAGGAAGCATCAATGAGAATGGTTGGTTTATGACTCGGAAAAGATGCAAATGCGCTGCACAGACTGTCTGGTTTTTTACCGCGAGAAAGTTAGAACAGACCAACATCTTCGCAATACAAACATATTTATTCTTGGGTGCACAAATTTAATGAACTGACTTGCTTGTACTGTTTAGTATTTTCTCCTTTTCCAATAATGTTTTCAAAAGCATTTTTCGTCAAGGTTGTTAAAATTCGTGATTGCTTGGTAAGGGGTTAAATGTCAGTGACTTTTGAAAGTCTTAATGAGTGGAGAAATAGTTTAATATCATCATATGCTTAAAGCTGATATAGTTGGTACCCTTCTTTCTTATGTTTTCTTTGTTTTTGTTAAATATGATTCGGTCAGACAGATTTTTTTTCGGTCTGACAGATTTTCAGGCCTTGTCAGACCGAATGTCTGACACTTTTTGTGAACTTTCGGGAAGTCTGGTCCAAGGACTATTTTACCTTGGAATTTAGTTTGTTGTTAGACAAAATGGATGTTATGAATCCATGATTATGTGATAACTTGCTTGGTTTTATACATTCTGAAGTTGAAATAAACCCAATTTTGCTAGAGTGCAGCTCATATATATAACTTTGTTTGAAAACTGCTCATTATTTTCTTGTTTTTAGCCAACCACTGACATTTTGTCTTTGAAGCACTGTAAATATCTACAACAGAACAATGCAAATATCAAAGTTGATATTGGCACAAGCTCTTACATTTTGTTGAGAGCACGATTTTCTTTGAAGAATCCCACAGAAATGGGAGGAAAACAAAGATGTTTTAATTCATAATGAAGCCTTAGAAAATGAATCAAACTTGCAAATAACATATTACAAAGCCCAAGCTCCTAAACTTATATACAGCAGAGGTCTTTAAAAATATCCTAGTAACATATGGATAATCAACTTGAACTGGAAATATCGCGGGCAGATGGAGACCTCTCACAAGCTGCTTCATCACTGGATCAAGACAAAAATTTAAAGGGCCAAAACTCCTGTGATAGTCAATGACTCATAATGAAAATTGCAGATGCATAAGGTCCTATTGTAGGAAGGTTTCCATTAAAATTCCAGCCAAATGGGTTGAAAAAATGTAAATTTAAACATTTCTATTTTACATCAATTGAGAAACAAGTTGTTACAGCTTATACTAATCTCTCTTGATTCTGCTTCCTGGGAACTACACCAATACTCGCCCCAAATGTTTGGGCCAAGAAAAATCCCAAAGTTGTATGTGAAAAAATGTAGGAGGGAGAGAAGATACAAAATTGAATCAACAGAATTTAAGGCACACAGACAACCTGATTTTAGTAATTTCCCCTTTAGCTTTGAAATTCAGGGTATCATTAAGGTTTAATGGGGTACACTGAGGCACTGGTGATTTTATCTTTATCCTAAATGTTTTCCAAAATTGTCTGTAGAAAGAGAGGAAAAATGCTTCTATTTTATAATTTTCATAGCGACTTTACCACAGTGTAAAATAACGTGAAATAACACCAGGAAATATTGGTTATGTCCACATCATGTATTGCGATCTAATATATCTAGAAATAACCGAGAATACAAAGAAATGCAAGACCAGTCAGTCAATTAACAGTATCCAATACTTACAAAGACATTTATGGATTCATGTGCAACATGTTTTAAAATCTCCTCCACCCACTGGTCAGCTATAGAGGATGGAGAAATAATCAGTGTAGCCCCTGATGGCACTGCTTTCTGCAAAATGTAAAACAATATCATGATGCAATCCACAGTTTTGACAACCTTAGGGTAGACAGCTTTTGAAAACATAGTGGAAACAGGAGCAAATGCTGGTAACCAGCATTTTCTCCTTTTCCAACAATGTTTTCAAACCTTTCTGTAACAAATTCCATAATTTCAGCCACATTCAAATTATCACTTGAAAATGCTTTAGATTTGAATGAGTCTAAATTTTGTCATATGTAAAGAGCTAAATTTAATCCAAAATGTTATCTAAAGGTGGTGATTTGTTAAAAATGCTGTTTGAAAAAGGTAACTTGTTCAACCTAAACTCTTTACCAAACAAGAAAATTTCAGACTTGTCAAAATTGAAAGAATTTGCAGATGACAAATTCAGTGTGCTTCAAATGAAGAGATTGGTCTTTGTAATGGTAGAAATTAGAAAATGCTGGAAAAAGGGAAATGCTGGTAACCAGCAAAAGCCTTCTAAAATTTTCTCATTTTTCCACAATGTGTATCTCATGGCTGCTGAACCTGGAACTGTTTGTGAAACATATCTGACAAACAAGGGTGAAAGTGACTGAAGATAAGACTGCATAACATAATGCATTCTGATCTTTTGATCTACATTGTGCACTTTACTGAGACATTTCTGGAGAAGAAAGCAATTTTCATACTGAAAATGTGTAGGGTTTTTTTGGCACTTTATTAGAAATTCATATTAGACAAAACCAAGGCATGCAGGTGCCAGCGCTCAGCTACAGTTGCTTGATATTCAGTGAAAATTCTAGGTCAAAAAAGGGGCATAACTGTGTAAAAAGTACTTTAATATTTATCTGTATGGGTTCTCCATTTGATAGTCAACAACTTGTTTGAATTTGAAGTAAATATCTTCAGAAATAACAGAAATATTACAAAATGTCCAAATTTTGCACATCAACAACGATGCTGACACAAATGAAGAAAATGACGATGATGCCCGTGCTTTGACAATACCTCAATGTTTTCTTTGAAAAAGCCAGCTAAGATTGTCAACTTACAGATTCCACATGACAGTGGGGACACTTAAACTCCCCTCTGTATGGATCTTTAAGGTCGTAGTTGACACATTCCGCATGCTGCAGCAGCCCACACGTCACACACTGAACTTTGTGCTTCCTTTTCTTCTGTCGTCTCAGCCCCTCAAACTCATCACTACCACATATACACTCAAACTGTCCACTGTGACTCCTTGGCTTCTCTGTGGATATATTTTTCTCCCTCTTTCCTGAAGAGTTTTCAGTGGTTGTCACAGCACCACTGTCATTCCCCGTGGACATCACAGTTAGGTCTGTCAGAGAAGCTTGTTGCTCCGCTGAGTTATCCAGAAGACTCTCAGAATACACGATTGTGCTGTCAGACTCTTCAGAATCTGACTCTATCACAACCTTTTTCTTCTTTTTCTTTTTCCCTTTCTTGCTTGAAGACTCCACTGGTTCATCTGCAAAATCAAAGTCACTTTTTTTTTTATATTTTTTTTTATCCTACCAAAACTCGTTACAATGTACTACCTGCAGATATCTTTCATTGAACTTAAGCTAAAAACTTTTGAAAATGTTTTCATAAAAGGAGGAATCACTACTAAACAGCAATTTTTTCCTATTGCTAATATGTTTTCTAATTAATCATTCATTTATCCATCCATAAACCCTGACATGATTGAATAGGTCTGTAAAAGGGTGAAAAACATTAGAAGAAAAGAGGAAAATGCTGGCAACCAGCAGTTTCTCCTTTTCCCACAATGTTTTTAAAGGCCTTCTCAAGTTTGCTAAAACATATGATTGTTGGGTAGAGAATTAATCATCAGCACTGGCTGGGACTGAGATGTAAGAGTTTGTAAAAAACAGAACCCTTTGTAAAATATGTATCCTTAACCAGAGCTCCAGATAAGAGGGAGTGATGGTATTCTAAATCCATTATTTCTCTTCAAAACCTTATGTTGTGGGTACTCATTAGCATTGTCTCAATGAAACAATTCTAATGAGTACCCATAACATAGGGTTTATTGGAAAGTAATTAACATTTTCAATTTTGAAATCAAAATCACTCCCTCTATCTGGAGCTCTGCTTAACTCTTTACAGCACAATGCCATGGTTTTTTTTTTTTACCTTTGATTTTAAAGCCTTTTGAAAATATAGTGGGAAAAACAGAAAATACTGGTATTCCAAGAAGTAAGATTTAGATATATTACCTTCTATCACAGGTAGTATATCTGGCAGACAAACAGACTCTCGTGGATTGTGCAACATACAACCTAGTACCTCTACTGTCTTTCCTAGACCCATCTCATCCGCCAAAATTCCTCCTGTAGGGTCATTAACATCATTGGCTTGTTCTTTGATCAGGCTTGAAATAGGTATGAAATTGGAACAAATTTTCTTAAATGCAAAATAAATTACAGTGTTTCTTTATTGTACTATCATACCTTTTGAATGGGCCAACCTATCTCTGGCTTATGAGACAGCTTCTGTCTTACACATAGTTTTTAGGAATCTAAAATTTTGTTTTTATACCTTGTGTCCAGTAACTCTGACAGTCACAAACCTACAAAGTTTGAAACAAGGAGGTCACTGGTTGAAATCCCAAGTTCAGCCAATTTATTTCCCAGGATAGATGATAGTCACTGTGACAAGATTCATTCTCTCCTCTTTCAATATGAATCACTTTTTCTAAAAAATGGTTATGTGGGAAAGCAGCCAGTGGCTTCAGAAGAATACTGTGCTGATTACTGGTAACGTAAACTCCAGGAAAGCATGGGTAGGTACACTGGCATCTGCTAAATAACTAAAATAATGTTGAAAACTGTTAAAAACCAAACAAACACATGAAACTTTTTCGTGCCAAGGTACAAACATATATGACAGTTATGTTAAATAGAATAGATATATATGTGTGTGTGTGTGTGTGTGTGTGTGTGTGTGTGTGTGTGTGTGTGTGTGTGTGTGTGTGTGTGTGTGTGTGTGTGTGTGTGTGTGTGTGTGTGTGTGTGTGTGTGTGTGTGTGTGTGTGTCTATATATATGCTGCATGTATGCACAACCTAACGTACTATAGACTAAAACGATAATAACTTACATCCCCGAGTGTTTGTTATAATACAAGGTTTTTCTATCCAGTGTCTGGAACTCTGTGTACAGTAAATGAAGTCTCTCTGAAACATACAAAATTAGATACAAACTGTAAGCTCTTTACCAAACAACAAAATTTAAAACCAGTTAGAAGCATTTACAGACTATACTATCAATTTATGGGAAAATGGTAGAAAATATTGTGGATAAAAGAGAAAATGCTGGTCACCAGCATTTTCTCTTTTTCCCACATTGTTTTCAAAAGCCTTTTTTCTCAGAGGTGTTAAAATGTGCGATTGTTTGGAAAAGGAAATTCATCTTTAACTCTTTACCACATGACAAAATTTTAGGCTTGTTCAAATTAACCCTTTACCACACAAACCTAAAATTTAACGACCCTTAAAAAAAGAGGCCTTAGAAAACATTGTGGGAAAAGGGCAAAATGATGGTGACCAGCATTTTCCATATTTCCTACAATGTTTTCTACCTTTTGACAGAAAAATTTTATGTTTTGTGTAACATGCTCTATAACTGTTTTCAATATGGACTGGCCAGAAATTTCATCATCAGGTAAAGAGTTAAAAGCATTTGCACACAACAGAATTTAATTAAATTTTGCTGAAATCATGAGACTTTCTGTGAAAGAGTAGAAAACATCATGGGAAAAGGAGAAAATGCTGGTTACCAACATTTTCTCCTTTTCCCACAATGTTTTAAAGGCTTTCTTTGTCAGGGTCGTTAAAACTCGGGGTTGTGTGGGAAAGGGTTAAGCCCTTTACTGTACAGCCTGGTCTTAACTCTTTACCACACAATCCCGACTTTTAACGACCCTGAGAAAGAAGCCTATAGAAAACATTGTGGGAAAAGGAGAAAATGCTGGTAACCAGCATTTTCTCTTTTTCCCACAATATTTTCTACCCTATCAGTCAGAAATCATCATATTAAGAAGATTTAATTTGTTGTCTGCAGATGCTTTGAATTTGGTCCAGTCCAAAAATTCATCGTTTGGTAAAGAGTTAAACTGGCCAAACTTTGTACAAATTACACAAGGTATAAACATTTCAAGGGAAGGGAAATACATGTATTGTTTTTTCAGCAGAGCTGAAAACTCTGAGAGAAAGCAAGCAAATCTTGGTTACAAGATAAAACTCCCACAATATTTTCCAATTATGACAAAGTGTTAAAAGACTTTCTTTTTTAAAGTAAAGGTGCCAAGCACTAGTGGCGTACAGGACTTGAGAACAGGTGGTCTCTGGTTCGATACCCACTCGGCTAATTTCTTACCGAGGATAGATGATAGTCAGGATTCATTCCTCTCTCACTGCTGACCATTGTTTCGATAATGGTTATGTGGGAAAGCAGCCAGTAGCTTGGAAAGAATATCATGCGGAGTACTAGTAAAAAACTCCAGGAAAGCATGGATAGGTGCGCTAGCCATCACAATATAACTGAAATAATGTTGAAAACAGCATTAAATGCCATACAATCAATAAGGTATTGGTACCTGAAATCTACAAATATAAGTACTGGGTTACCTCTTCTTGTTCAGTCACCTTTTGACTGTCCTACAGAACAACTTTCTAAAATAATGTTACACTTTCTCATCAAAAGCAATCTCCAGTCATCTTGATTAGCATCAGAGATTATGTTTATATGCATAAACTTAAAATACATGTATTGTGTGATGACATGCCTACGATCTTTAATGATGATCTGTGTTGTTTGATGATGAATCTATGTTGTTTGATGATGGGCCTACATTGTTTGATGATGTGCCAATGTTGAGTAATAATGGACCTATGTTCATTGATGATGTGCATATGTTGTTTAATAATGGATCTATGTTGTTCAATAATGGATCTATGTTTTTTGATGATGGATCTATGTTGTTTGATGATGGATCTATCTTGTTTGATGATATGCCTATAAGAAACACCCCTTCTTTCAAATTCAGACCTCTGTCATAAAATGGTATATACATGGTACTTAGCATTTATTTCATAAATATACCTTTTTCTCCAGTATCTGACTGCCTCTCTTTCTCCACCATCCACGTAATTGCTTCTTGTTGATATGGCCGTAACTTTGGTAGGAGTTTTTCATGCTGAATGCCTTGAAGTGGTTTTCTCTGCTGTTTTTTGTGCCTTTCTTTGATATGTTTGTACAGCTGGTTGATGTCATGCTTCTTATTAAAGGTATAACCTTCAAAACCTAAGAGAAAATCCATCAAAAGCAAATCTTTACTGCGTTGATGCATTAACTTACAAAGGTCAAATAAAATGCTGCTTAAATGGTGATTTCTGTCTTTAATGGGAAAGAAAGCAAGTTGGAAAATTTTCTCCTTTTCCCACAATTTTTTCAAAGCCTTCTCTTTGGGTGTCGTTAAAAGTCTGGATTATGTGGTACAGGGTGAACTAACAGTCTCCCCTTTTTACAACCCTTGGAAAAGGGCTTTTTGAAACAATTATCGGAAAAGGACAAAATCCTGGTTACCAGCACTTCTTTTCCACAAAATTTTCTACCCCTCAAAGGGAATTCCCATCATTTGGGCTATTTGAATTTGTCACCTGTAAATGCTTTCATTTATGGACAATTCTGAAAAATCTGGTAAAGAGTTCACCCTTTGATTAAAAATCAGTAACACAATGCTCAAGGACTTTTTTGTTACTATAGCACAAGACTAACACAGTATACATTTACATGATGTATTACAAATTCAGGGATTCTTGGTCATCTAATATCACAAAGTATAATTGCAGAGTCTAGGCTTGTCCTGCTCCAAGATCATAATGCATGTTCTCTGCAGTCTCATTGTGGTTTACATGATCAGCAAAATTAATCAATTGCCCTTACTATACTCACCATTCGTACATATCCTAAACTGAAGCCTACCTAGGGTACAAAAGTTGTCTGTGTGCACATTATGATCCACACTTTCATTTGCAATAGTTCTTAGACTCATCAATATTTTTTCACAACTACATCATTAGAACTAAGAATAAGAGCACAGAGTATAGTGGTGAATGAAGCCTTTAACCCTTTATCACATAATCCTGACTTTTAATGACTCAGAGGAAGAAGCCTTTTGGAAACATTGTGGGAAAAGGAGAAAATGCTGGTAACCAGCATTTTCTCCTTTCCTCACAATGTTTACTACCCTATCAAACAAAAATCACATCTTTTGAGCCACAATGAACATGTCTGCAAATGCTTTCAATTTGGATAGGTATATATTTTTGTTGCATGGTAAAGGGGTAGTACAATTTCAAAAAGAAACAGTCTGCATTCACTTACTTGGTTCCACTATCCTGTAAAAGAAAGCCATTAAAATTTTCAATGACACATTATGTTGTCTTGGTCGAACAGCCTCACTTGCAAATGACAAATCACTCAAAACATTTTCTGTTCCAATTATCTTGAAAGTCAAGGTCATCTGAAGCTTATCAAAATGCTCAAGCACAACAAGAAAGTTTTTACACTTCAGCGCTAGCAAACAGTCATATGGTAAATCAATGTCAATCAACCAAAACTGTATCTCCTTTTCAACTTCAACTTTCGACTTGCACTTTTTCTTTGAAGAAACAATGTGGTTGTTCCCGAGATGTTTCTCAAAACTAAGAACACTTTTTTCGCCTTCAGCACTAACAGATAACGTGCAAGTTTTTGTGTCTGGTAATCCAGTGATAGGTAGAGGTAAAAACAAGGGACCGGGAGAAAAAGTAACTTTAAACCTGGCAAGTTCAAAATTCCCATCTTCCTCTTTCAGTGCCAAATCTAGATATCCAGTCAGGTGGAATAAACAAGTTTCTATGTGAAGATCAAAAATATCTTTTAAGTCTTCATTTTTGTACCCAACAAGATTGTCAGCTTCACTTGTAGAAGTATGTGGCTTATCAGCTTTGTGCTGTGTCAGTGCATGTTCCTGTTCTGCTAGCAGTGAAGGATCATTGTCTGGGATAACAGTCACCTCTGTTGACTGGTCACCTCCATCTAACATGTTCCAGGTCAGACATTGTCTTTTCTCCTCTGTAGCTCTTTGTGGTACAGACTGCTTTCTCTTTCCCATGTTTGTGTGTAAACACGTCTTCAACCTGGGTATAGTTATAACACCAAATATCTTTAACGCTTTCCCAGACGACAAAATTTTAGACTCACCCAAATTCAAACAATTTGCAGACGACAATTTCAAACTGGCTCAGATGATGCATTTTTTCGTAGATAGGGTGGAAAACATTGTGGGAAAAGGAGAAAATGCTGGTTACCAGCATTTTCTCCATTTCCCACAATGTTTTCAAAAGGTTTTTTCCTCAGAGTCATTAAAAGTCGGCATTGTGTGGTAAAGGGTTAAAACATAGACAGATGGCGTAAGAGATACAAGAATATGAATTTGTTAACTCTGTTGTGGTTCAGTTTGAAGAGAAATCATGAAAAGTAACCCAGCCAGCAATTGCCTCTTTTTTCACAATGTCTTCCATGTTGCTGAAAACTGAAATTTTTAGTTTGATAAATCTTTCAAGGTTAGATGTTAATCCAAATCATAGTTGAATAATGAGAAGTTGCTTCTACAGATGCTGTGCCATGGCTTGGTCATGCATCCAAGGCCTATCAAAAAAATATCTGTGTTTAGGGTTTCCCGACCCTACCTAAAAAATGCTGCCAACCCTAAACTTTTTATGCTACGATTGAAAAAAAAAATCTGTGGGGTGTGATTTTGGTCCATGTAAAAAGTTTCTGGTAAAAAAATCCCTACCTACCCTACCTACAGCATCTCAGACCGAAACCCTAAGCACAGATATTTTTTTTTGTTAGGCCCAAGAACTAGATCAAAGCACTCGCTTAAATACCAATGGGAGATATGCACCGAATCATATCACTGTAAATGCTTGCAAAGACAGATTTAATCCCCTGTTTTAAATGCTTATATAAATAAACTGCTCTCCTTGACACACATAGACATCAACCAGCCTCAATAAGTCCAGTGATAGAGCATGAAACTTGTGAACATCAAATCTCATGATACTTAGGGGTGCGGGTTCAATCCCCAAGGCTGGCTACTTAAAAGACTTTAAGATGAGTCATTAATTTCAACCTACGGTAGGTCCCATGTGACAGTGCTATACACTGAGCATGTTTTAACCCTTTACCACACAATCTCGACTTTGAACGACCATGAGAAGCCTTTTGAAAACATTGTGGGAAAAGGAGGAAATACTGGTAACCAGCGTTTTCTCCTTTTCCCACAATGTTTTCAAAACGATCATGAGAAACAAGCCTTTTGAAAACATTGTGGGAAAAGGACAAAATGCTGGAAAGCAGCATTTACTCCTTTTCCCACAATGTTTACTACCCTATCAAAGATAATAATCACCACTTGAGCTACATTTATTTTGTCGTCTGCAAATGCTTTCAATTTGGTTGAGTTTAAAATTTTGTCGTTTGGTAAAGAGTTAAAAAGAACCATCTATGTAACATTGGATGGGTTTCATCTTGTATCTTTAACTTTCCCATGTAACATAACAGCCTTCTGGGGGTGTCGCTCATATGAATTACCGTTGCCTGGTGACAGTAAATAAAATAAATCAATCAAACACATAGACATAGAGTGATCTGTTACCGTATCCGCACACTGCAGCTTCCTGCTTGAGAGTCCCAAATCCATACAGCAATACACACTAATTACATAATCTGTTGACTCTGGACCAAACAGTCCCGTATTTCAACTGCATTTGTCTCCTTTTCTCACAATATTTTCTACCCCTTCCATACCAAATGCCATCACTATAGTATTAGCAGACACTAACTATAAATGCACTTTTGGAGTGGGAGTACATGCAAATGTAGATAACTAGGACAGCCTTACTCAACATGTAAACAGTAATGAGCAATAATAAACCAATATAGATCTACCGTGCGACACAGGAATGCTTAAATTTACCGGATTATATTAATTCAGATTTCTATTTTTAAAAATGTAGTCTAAAAAGTTGATAAATAATACCAATATAGTTTGACGGGGATACTGTCTGTTTAACTCTTCACCACATGGCAAAATTTAAGACTAGTCTAAACTGGCAGCATTTGCAGACGACTACTGAAATCTGGCTCAAATGATGAATTGTGTCATTGAAAAGGTAAAAAAACATTGTGGCAAAAAGAGAAAACGCTGGCTACCAGTATATTCTCCTTTTCCAACAAAGTTTTCTAAAGGCTTCTTCCTATGGGTCTTTTAGAATAGAATTGTTTGGTAAAAGTTTTACCCTTTACCACACAATGACAACTTTTAACGACCCTGGGAAACAAGCCTTTTGAAAACATTGTGGGAAAAGGAGAAAATGCTGGTAACCAGCATTTTCTCCTTTTCCCACAATGTTTTCTACTGTATCAAAGAAAAATTGTACCATTTGAGCCACATTGAAATTGTCTTCTGCAAATGCTTTCAATTTGGACAAGGCTAGAATTTTGTCGTCTGCTATAGCACCTCCCCGCACCTTCGATCTGTAGGGTGGCTCCGATGCATGTCATTTTTGTGATTGTTTAGCCACTGCTGAAACATCATCGCAAAAAAATCATCAGACCACTAAATCAGGAGTACCCCCTGTCATAATTCCATAATACACCAATTATTTTTTAAACTAACAGATTACATTCATGTCCATAATGAAAGCATTTAACCCTTTACCAGACGACAAAATTTTAGCCTTGTCCAAATTGAAAGCATTTGCAGAAGACAATTTCAATGTGGTTAAAATGGTGCAATTTTTCTTTGATAGGGCAGAAAACATTGTGGGAAAAGGAGAAAATGCTGGTTACCAGCATTTTCTCCTTTTCCCACAATGTTTTCAAAAGGCTCCTTTCCCACTGCCAGGGTCATTAAAAGTCAGCATTGTGTGGTAATGGGTTAAGCTTGTAGATAAAAAATTGGGGTTGGCTCAAGTGATGGGATTTTTCCTTTGAAAATTTAAAAAAAGTTGTTGGAAGAAGAACAAACAGGTGGTGGTTAGATTTTTCTCCTTTCTGCACTATTCTTTCTTCGATAAAAATTCTTCTTCAGGGTCATAAAAACAAGGAGTTTTGGCACAGGGTTAAAAGATGTTGAAGATGATTTCAAACCTTAACAATACCATCCCAGGTTTTATGACCAGCAGGAAAAAGGCTTTTGAAATTAGCATTTTGTCCTTTTCGCGAAAATTTTTAACCCTTTCATGACATTTCCAATAATTTAACACTTTACCACACAACCCCAAAATTTTCACGAGAGTACCGCATGCAGGTGCCAACGCTCGGCTGCAGTTGCTTGATTTTCAGTGAAAATTCTAAGTCAAAAAAGGGGCATAACTGTGTCAAAAATACTTTGATGGTTATCTGCAATTGTTGTACGGGTCCCCCTTTAGACACTTAACAACCTGTCCTGCTTTGAATTAAATATCTTCAGTAATAATAGAGATACATGTAATACAAAATGTCAAATGCATGAAAACGATGCAGATGACAATGCCGGGGCTATGACAATATGGTAACCTCGATGTTTTCTTCAAAAACAGCTGAGCTAATAAACATGAAGCAGAAGGCATTTAAAATTATTTTGGGAAACAGAGAATGAGCTGGTAACCAGCAACTTTTTCCTTTTCCACAATATTTACTACTCTTTCAAAAGCAGGTTAATTTTTGAGTTACATTTATTTTATTGTCTGCAAATGCTTTCAATTTGGACAAGTCTAAAATTTTGTGGTTTGGTAAAGAGTTAGCCAGACTGCAAACTCTGTGCAGTCTGATCTTGAAGCATATTGTCCACAAAAAGGCTGTCAGATCATGAACTTTTTAGTCTAAACAGACAACTAGATTTGAGCTTGGCACTTACAGAGTTCAATCATCACACCACAATTTTTGAAATGCCAGTATTTAAAGCATTTTCAAACAACAAATTAGGTATGGCTAAAATGATGGGATTTGTCCTTAGTAATAAGTAGGATGAAAAAAAAATTGCCAAAAAATTTGCTTTTAACTGAAGTGAATGTTTGGATACCTGCATTTTCTGCTTTTCCAACAATGTTTTCCAGAACCCTCTCCCTCAGGATCAAAGAAACACAAGTTTGTTTGGTAAAGGGTTTAGAAATAACCTCATTAAAATTTTCTAGCAAACAAATTTGGATTCATTTTGATCAATTTAAAGACAATCAATATAAATTGTGGTAAATAACTGGGGAAATTTATAAAAGACATGCCTCAGAAACACTGAATTACTTATTACAAGCATTTTCTTGTTTGCCACAATAATTTCATAAGTACCGTAGTCTTTCATATGTCTTGTTTTGAGTGTTTTTCCACGGTAATATTTTAAATGCTCATGCAATTTCAATTTCACCAAACAACAAGTGAAAGCGGGAGGGGGGGGGGGGGGTTTCTGTATTTATTTTCATGGTCTAAGGGAGAAAACTCATACAACCTTAAAGTCTAATTTATGAAGAGTGGCCTCCCTTGTTGTGACGATATCCCCACAGAAAAAATACCAAGAGAGAATTGATATAAGGCACCATGCTTGAAATGCACGGTGCTCTGATTATTCTCGTTTTCCTCTCAGTTAAAGGTACATCGTAACATGTATTGAACTCGGAACAAATAACGATTTCAAATAATTTATCGATACCTTTAATATCATTGAAGCAGGGATCGTAGATTTATGTAAACATGCTGTTAATTTCTAGAGAGGTTCATTTTAGTGATCTGTAGTGATCACGTATAGCCCACTATAATTGATTGATTTTCAAATGTTTTATTACCTCTTAACTTTATTTACTGTTTGGGATCTTATTTCTATCAAGTATCAACTAACCGTTATTTCCTCTTTTGAATTTTGGCGGATGTTCTGTTTACTAATTCAATGAAATGCAGGGGAGACTACTGTCTGGTAACAAAATATTATTCTTAAACTACTTTTTCTGTTGTCTGCTGTCATGATTTCGTCGGAACTGTAGATATTTGTAAAAATGTCATAAAAAACACGTAATTTATGTATTTATTACAACTCAGCGGAAGAAACCATTTTTCTTCCGACCGTCTAGTCATATTTTACTTGTCTTTGGTTTTAGGCTGTGATATAAATTTAGACGTAATTAAGTACGAGTTTTCTCCCTTAGACCATTAATAGTCCACAGTTTCACCACCACCACCCCTACCCCTCCCCCCCCCCACAAAATATTCATCTAATTTCTTTTCCATTTTCAAAATAAAAATCTGTATAGAATATTAAGAAAAGCAATGGCCTGTAAACGATGGAGATAAAAGGAAAAAATAATAATGGATGAATAGACAGACAGACAGACAGACTGATGGATGGATGGGTTAGTGGGCAGGCAGGCAGGCAGGCATGCAGGTAAGTTTTTGTATGTGTGTTAATTTTCTATTGACCTAATGCTACTACTATAGAAACTTACTGAACCTACGGATGATGATATCAAAGGAACATGCTACATTTATTGAAGTGTATTCAAAAGTATGCAAAAAGTAGATCTATTCAAATACAATTGAAGTGTTTCTGTTCTTATCCAAATACATTTAAAAAAGTATGTGTATGCTGTATTCTAAAACTGCAAAGTATTTGAGCTATGCTCTGTGAAAAGGGGGCTTAATGCATCTGCGAAATGTATCGACCTGGTCAGCCTGTGCAATCTGGACAGGCTGACCCAGGCCAAAATTTTTTTTGCTATCAGTCAACTTTCTGTATGTCCAAGGACCAGCCTACCTCATGATTAAGTCAGTTGTTAAACAAAATTGCTATTATGGATCTGTAAGTATGTAATGGCTTGCTTGGAATAAAACATCACAGAGATGCATTAAACCCCTTTTGCCAGAGCTTGGCCCATTGTACTTTAGTACAGTATATATACTCCATGTGTACAGTGTAATGATCTAATTGTGACATGGGCAACTGAACATTATAACATTTTGTTGAGTTGAATTTTTTTTTTTTGACAATAGAAACTTTTTAAATTGAAAGCATTTGTGTACAACAAATGTAACTCAATATGATTTTTCTTTGAAAGAGTAGAAAACACTATGGCTTAATGAAAAAATACAGGTTACCAACATTTTCTTTTTTTCCCACAATTACTCCACAAGCCTTCGTTCACAGGGTTCTCATGGCTTGAAATTGTTTGGTAAAGCTTAGGCCTCTTTAACTTATATTGATTGGGGGACAAGTTCTATTTAAAATCTATATTTATCAGTCTTCGGTTGTTCCTGGAAACCTGAAACAGGACTTGCACTGGCACGATGTGGTAGACTTTTTACAGGGTGTGCTCACCAGATTCAAACCCAGAACCTCATACGTGAGCAGCAGACCCTTCTTTGCTATTGGGTTGATGATATAAAACAAAATTATGACAAACTAATACACAGGACCGAAAAAAAAACAAATTACTTCGAATCCGGTAAAATTTAATTATCAATAAAAAACTCGGTGACTTTGGGTAGTTCTAATCTATAAGCGACCGGCGCATATGGAACTTCATACCAATGCAATTCAATCGTTTACTAACGGGGCCTAATATAACGGTATTCCTGTCCTGGTTATATATCATTATGTTGTAATAGAGTATAGATAATATGAACGAAAAATGAGCATTTGGAACCAAATGTTTACGAGGAAAATGATGATCTTGCAAGTTGACATGCTGTTAGCCATCACATCTATTTATAGACTGTTTATGACCCATTTCTATTTATAGATCACATCTGGTCTACCTTATTTTCCTGTAAACACAGTGACAGATATATAAGAGCGGTGAAAGAAAAACAAAAGATTGAACTTTATTTGATTTTTTAAACGATTTTTAACGGTCAGTATAGATATTTGTTGTTTTTTGGATAAATGTGTAAGCTTTGCAATGGAGTTGTTCTGGACTACCAGTATGGATTTGTTGATTTGATTACTTCAGTATTTTGTAGTTTCGATTTTACAGCATAGAGTAAATACACAGAAAATCCATAACTATTACTTTATTTAGGTAAATCAACTTTTGCTTGATTAAACACTCACATATCAAGAAACCAGAATATCATATGAAACAGCAGCTGTACTAATTTGGATGGTTCAATTATTGTAAGTTTTCTATCTAAGATGGTTTAAGTTGGGCCTTCCAAACAGGAAGAAAATTTGCAGTGGCCATATTCATCAACTAGTACAGATAACTGTCCCCAAAGGCGATGTTACTATTTGACTGGTCACCTCTGGGTACAGAGACGATCAAGACAAAATCAGTCAAAAGCTCCGCACAGATTTTATGTGCAAGTTTGAACTCTTATAATTTCACAAATAGAGCACAAAACTAGGATTTAAACATACCTGTTGCTTGTGTATTTTATAAGCCTGCATTTGAAATACAAATATTTTCAATTTAGACGCTGAACATAAGAGAAACCATGCATTTCATCTGTTACTCGTTGTTTACGTTCCCGAAAACACACAAAATGGCCGCCAGGCATGATAAAATTTCGTCAGTGATTTTTCCGAGATTTACATGTTATAAACAACTTCTACAAGCTCTTTATGTACTGAAGGGTTTAATAATTTGTCTATGGTCATGTTTGTTACTAAAAGTTAATTGCATTCGCTGCAATACAGATTAAACCGACAAAACAGAAAGTCAGTATAGCGCTTTATATTTGCTACCGGAAAATTTACGATGGACTTGAGACGGTACAGTATACAATAAATGTCCAAATATGAAAAAAAGCACCGTAACATCTCATTAT
Organism: Hippopus hippopus; assembly: GCA_946811185.2. Lineage (NCBI taxonomy): Eukaryota > Metazoa > Mollusca > Bivalvia > Cardiida > Cardiidae > Hippopus > Hippopus hippopus. The sequence goes on along the minus strand of OX328101.1, from coordinate 42,372,928 downwards.
TTAGACTAGTTCATCAACCAATTCTCATTCCATTATTATTCAAAATTGCGAAACTAGCATTATGGTTTGCCGAGACAGAGCCTCTTGGCCAATAAGATGGCTTGTCTTAGAAACTAGAGTCTATATACGAGTGTTGATGAGTCGTGCCAGTCTCAGTCAATCAGGCTAGGTAATGTAAATGGAAGTTTCCAAACTGGTGGCCAGTTCATTAATATTACCAGACTGTCCTGTTAGAGTTAACCCTTAAACATACAACAAAATTTTAGACTTGTCAAATTCCAAAGACTCTACAGACGACAAATTAAATTTGACACAAAAATTCAAGTTTGTCTTGAGAAGGGTAGAAAACATTGTGGGAAAAGGAGAAAATGCTGGTTACCAGCATTTTCTCCTTTTCCCACAATGTTTTCAAAAGCTTTCTTTCTCAAGGTTGTTCAGAATCAGTATTGTGTGGTAAAGTGTTAAACCTTTACCATACACTCCCATATTTAAACAACTCTGAAGGAGAAGGCTTTTGAAAACATTGTGGAAATGTTTTTTTCTCTCTCTAGTTTTCAAGACAAATCCCATCATTCAAGTTGCGTTAGTTTGTCGTCAGTAAACGAGTCGTGCTCTGTAAAAAGGGGGCTTAATGCATCTGTAAAAAGTATTGACCCAGGTCAGCCTGAGCTTTCCAAGCAGGCTGACCTGGGTCGAAACTTTTTGCTTTGGGTCAGTTTTCTGCATGCCCAATGACCATTCTACCACAGGATTCAGTCAGTTGTTAAATAAACTGGATTCTACTGAACCATAATTATATAATGTCTTGCTTGGTATGATGCATTATGGAGATGCATTAAGTCCCCTTTTGCCAGAGCATGGCTCATTAATGCTTTTACATATAACTTGACAGGTAGCCCAGCTTGTCATCTGGTAAAGGTTTAACAGTTGGCTTTTGGACAAATTATTATACCCCCTCAAAACGAATGTTTTCGGGGGTATACTGGAATCAGCCTGTCTGTCCGTCCGTGCGTGTGTCCGTCCGTGCGTGTGTCGGTCTGTGTACAAAATACTAGTAATTTTGTGTCGCGAACTCCTTCTACAGTTTTGCTGCTATTGTATTGAAAGTTTGTTGATACATTGATCGTATACTGAAGTTTTGCAGGACGCAGTTTTCAATCATCTACTCCCTATGATTCAAGGGTAATCTCCCCTTGAACTTAGAAAATCTTTTGTTAAATTGCCTGTTTCTGTCAAAGCGCTGGCGGGTGTATTAATTCACATTCAGTGACAGCTCTAGTTGTTCTTGAAATAAACTTGAAGCGAAATTTTGGTAAAAATGAGTTTTATTAGTCCTGCATTAATTCTTTATCGTTATTTCCTTTAATTGTTTACTTCAGGCAAGATAGAATAATGGATTTTGGGTCAAGTTTTGTATACATGTATAATGAGATGGGATATGAGTACATCTCGGACGATGAGTATGAAGATGGAATGCAAGTGAGGTAAGAAATCACCAGTATAAGTATACAACCCATTACCTGATGACACCGAAGATTTTAGACTTGTCCAGATTTTAAACTTGTTGCAGATCATATTGCAGATGACAAATTAAATGGGGCCTAAAATCAAGGTAGTAAAACGTGAGAAATGGAGAAAATGCTGGTTACCTGAATTTTTAGCTCGGCTGTTTTTGAAGAAAAAGTAGAGGTAATATGTCATAGCTCTGTGGATGTCTACAAAAACTTTATAATATCTTCATCATTTTTGAAGATATTTCCTTTAAACTTGGACTTGTTGACTATCTAAAAGGGAACCCATACGAAGACACCAGGTAACCATCAAAATATTTTTGACATAGTTATGCCCCTTTTCATCTTAGAATTGGATGTGTCAAAACTTTGACAATTTATAATATCACTGTCACTACTGAAGATATTTACTTCAGACTCGAACTCGTTTCTAAACTTCAAAAGGGTAACCCATACAATACGGGCAGATAACCATAAAAATATTTTTGACAACATTGTTCGCCTTTGTGGACTGAGAATTTTCACTAAAGCAACTACAGCAGAATGTTGGCACTTGCATGCAGTGCTCTTGTTTGCTTTTCCAACAGTATTTTCAAGAGCTGTCCTCCTAGGGATCATTAAAATATGGGATTGGTTTTTACTGTGACAATATGCCCTTTAATACAAATTTGCAAGAAACTGAAGTTTGTTCAAGGCTTTTTTTATTTTTTACAACTTTTATTGAAATAAACTGAAATATATATTAGTGAAATAAATCAAAGAAATCAGAGCTAGATATTAGTTAAGCCATATTTATTTATTTAGCTCTTTGCCACACAATCCTGACTTTTAACGACCCTAAGAAAAAAGGCTTTTGAAAACATTGTGGGAAAGGAGAAATTGCTGGTATCCAGCATTTTCTCCATTTCCCACAATGTTTTCTGCCCATTCTCAGAAAATTTTCCCGTTTGAGCTACATTTAATTTGTTGCCTGCAAATGCTTTCAAATTTGGACAAGTCCAAAATTTCATCGTTTGGTAAAGGGATTGAAGGGTTTCTTTATAAAAATATAGCCCCACCTCATTGATCATTCACTGAACCAAACAATCATTGTCTGTTTAGCTCTTTACCATTTGACAAAATTTTTTAGACTGGATCCAAATTGAAAGTTTTTGCAGGTGATATATGCAATGTTGCTCAAATAATGGAATTTGTCTTAGGAAGGGTTACCTGTATTTTCTCCTTTTCCCACAATATTCTCCTTTTCCCACAATGTTTTCAAAAGCATTTTTCATCAGTGTTGTTTAAACCAGGAATTGTGTGATGAAAGATTAATGATTTACTAAAGTGTAAGATGGCAGTGTGGACAGGAATAAGGAAATTAAATTTCAATATTCTGGATCTATTCTAGTGACTCAGATTCTGATGATGAGCCTGCCTACCTTGACAGAGGAAGTGCCCCAGCCCCAGGGTCACTACCCCCTGATGAAACAGATGCCACTAAACCTCTGGCGTTACATTCAGTGCCCCCTCCCCCACCACCACCTCAGCCACGTTCTACTCTGCATACTACATCCAAGACTAAGAAGAGAGCTCATTGGAAACAATTAGGTATTAAATCTTTATTTCACAACAAAATTTTATGCTTGTCCAAATTGAAAACATTTGTAAACCACAATTTAAATGTGGCTCAAATGACAGAGATTGTTTTAGATAACATAAAAAATATTGTGAGAAAAGGAAAAAATGCTGGTAACCAGCTTTTTCTCCTTTTCCCACAATGTTTTCAAAAGGCTTCTTCCTCAGGGTCGTTGAAACTTAGTATTGTGTGGTAAAGGGTTAGATTTTTACCTCATACCAAAATTTTATACTCATCCATATTGAAAGCATAATTATGCCACAAATTTTAAAATGTGCCTCTAATTATGACTTGTCTTTGAAAGGATAGTAAACATTGTGGAGAAGGAAAAAAAATACTGGTTACCAGCATTTTTTCCATTTCCCACAATGTTTTTAAAAGGCTTCTTTTTCAGGGTATTAATACTGGGTTTGTTTAAATGATTGGTAAAGGCTTAAGAGCTGTAACTAAATCTTTACCCTTAACACTTTACAAAATGTCAAAGATAAACAGTTGTCCATATAAGAGCAATATAAATGCATTCAATGACGGGAAATAAAACATTGCTTTAATGATTGGCTTTATCTTTCAAGGAGAAGAATACAGTGCAAGAAGGATAAAAAAAAATGCTTTTACCAGCATTTTTAGCAAGGCTGTTTTCAAGGAAAATGTCAAGTTATTGTTGTAGCCCTGGTGTCATCACCTGTGTCGTTGTTGTGTAAAAACTTCGACATTTTGTAATATCTCTCTTGTTACTTAAGATATTTACTCCAAACTTGGACAAGTTGCTAGCTATCAAAGGGAGAACTCATACAACAGGGACAGATAACATCAATGTATTTTTTACACAGTTATGCCCCATTCTTGACTTAAGATTTTTCACTGAAAATCAAGCACTAGCAACTGAGCGTTAGCATCCACATGCAGTGCTCTTGTTTCTTTTTCCTACAATGTTCTCAAATGCCATTTCTACAAAGCTGTAGAAATTTGGGATAGTTCGGTAAAAGTTCAAAGCACTTTATCTTGCTTTATTTAATTTTGTGGACACTGCAGATAAAGATCAGACTGCAGCTGGTGTGCAGTCTGAACTTGGAGAGATCTACACTGACAAATAATGCTGCAGGATCGAAAAAAAGTTGTCTGCTTGTTGTAATGCTTGAAAGTTGGGCTCTTAACTTATCCTGCTAAATAAATTAAATAAAACTTTCAAGCTGACAGTAAAAAACCTAGAATATTGCTACATCAAACTCACTTTTTGGAGAAAAATATCTCTTTATCAGACAGTGTAGATTCTAGATCAGACTGCACATTTTATGTCTGCTTTCAAAATGGAAAGGACTAAAATTTTGTTGTATGGTAAATAGCTAAAATGCCACCATGTTTTCTTCACCCTTCATGACCTACTTTTGTTCGCACCAGGGTTTCCAACTGTTGGACAGAATAGGGGCCAGAAAGTTCGCAGCGGGGACACAAACATTGTGTCAGTCAAATTCAACCAACTGGTGGCGCCAAGCAACATGCATGCAGGAGATCCACACTACTGTTCTGGGTGCGGCGCCATCCTGTCTAAAATCAGCAAACTGGAAACTTGCGGAAATGATAAAGTAGGTATCGTTAACCCTGTACCACATGATTCTGAATTTTAACAACCCTGATAAAGAATGGTCAAGAAAACATTGTGGGAAAAGGAAAACATTCTGGTAACCAGCATTTTCTCCTTTTTCCCCAGTGCTTCCTACTCTTTCCAAGACAAATCCCAACATATGAGCCCCATGTAATTTGTCCTCTGCAAAAGATTTCATTACCAATGATTCTAAAATTTTAATTTCTTGTAAAGGGTTACATGTAAGTCATGTGGCAGCTTTTGATACAATAGAGTCTATATAAGATAAGTTTTACACTGGGGATGCAAATATTGTATCCATGAAATTAATTAGTTTGAGGCACTCAGCAACATGACATCCATGTTATTGTTGTTTATAGTTCTTCATGGAAAAGAAAATTCTAATGAACATCCACAGCATAGGTTTTAATAAAGAAATACTGCTGTTTGAATTTCTAAAACAACGGCCATGTACAGTTTCCTGTTAAACTGCTTGTTTGACGTTTGATAAGAATAGTGATGATTGTAAAAATGATAAAGAAATTACATCTAGTTTATGTAATTTCTAAAACTTTCATGGCGTTTGTCTAAAAGGCACTTTGTAGTAATATCATATTGACAATAGAGTATGGCCTTCTAATTATTAATCAGGTGTGGACCTGTGAATTCTGCTCAACAAGGACTGTTTTAGATGTTGAAGAGGAAGAAATCCCACAAGAAGAAGATGTTACGTTTATGTTAGATCCAGCGCTGTCCACACAAGCAAGCGGGCCCTCTGGGCTTGATGAATCCTTGGTTGTGTTCTGTTTAGATGTTTCTGGCAGTATGTGTGTCACTACAGAGGTTTGTAGCTTTGTTTGCTTTGATGTTATTGTACAAAATGGTTCCCTTACCTTGAAGGTTTGTAGTATGTGATGGTGTCATCTTTCTATTAGCAACTTTGTAGACAGTTACCTCCTATGGCAGTTTTCATTGGAATCCCATAACTTTTTTCCTGTAAGCTGAAAAGTAAGTCTTGTCCTAACTGAAAGCATCTGCAGAGGATATGTCAGATATAGTTTAAACTATATGATACTGAATTTTGTATTTATAAGGGTAGAAAACATTGTGGGAAATGGAGGAAATGCTTGTTACTAGCATTTTCTCCTTTTGCCACAATGTTTTCTAAAGGTTTCCTCATACAGGTTGTCTAAACTTGAGATTGTTTGGTGAAAGGTTAAAACCTACAACAATGCTTCTGACCATGTGACTTTAGACACATTTAGAAAAATTCTTGAAACTTTCTCTGTATAAGTCTGTGTAAAACATTAACATCAAGTTATTGCAACTTGTATTTTATTATTCTGTTAACTATAGGCTTTCTAAAATTACATACTTGAATTCAGATACATGCAATTTGTACATGTTGCTCTCTTTAGAGTTATTAACTCTTCACGAAATGATAAAACTTTGAACTTGTCCAAATAGAAAGCATTTCCAGATGACAAATTGATTGTAGCTGAAATTATGGTCATTAAATGTGAAATTGTAGAAAACCTTGTGGGAAAAGGGGAAATTGCTATTTACCAGCATAGTAAAGGTTTTCAAAAGATTATTTCCTCAGGGTAGTGAAGACTTGGGATGGTGTGGTAGGTGGTTAAAACAGGAGATTGTTTGGTCCTTTGTGGCTCAGTGGTGAAGGTGTAGAATTTGTAAAGTGGATTGCCTGGTTTCGATCCTCATTTAACCCTTTCCCGAACAATCCCTGGTTTTCATGACCCTGAAAAAGAAACCTTTTGAAAACATCATGGGAAAAGGAGAAAATGCTGATAACCAGCATTTTCTCCTTTTCCCACAATGTTTTCTGCTCTGTCGAAGGAAAAATTGTGTCATTTTTGCCACCTTTAAGTTGTTGTGTGCAATTGCTTTCAGTTTGGACAAGTCCAAAATTTTTGTCGTTTGGTAATGAGTTAAGGTGCTGAGTTTTTCTTGGGTGTGCCCTTGGGTAATGCACTTCAGGCAATAGCCTTTAACTGCTCAGACAAAGGACACAAATAAATAATTGAGTAGTTGCAGTGATACGACTGAAATGATGTTGAAAGCAATGTAAAACACCAGTCAGTCATTGTAAAATTTTACACTGAAGACAAGAAATGTTCCAGCCAATCAGAGGAATAGCCCTGGAATTAAAATTTGGGTGTGGATTTGAATCCAGAGTGTATATTGGAGATATTGAATCAATTTTCGTGCCATTTCAAGGTACCAGGTCATGTTGAGCTGCGTGGTGCTGAAAGTCTGCGACGAGCCCGACTGTTTAATCGTGAACGAAGGGACCAGTATCTTCCATCACAGAGACGAGATGTTACATACGTATCACGGTTACAGTCCGTACAAGCTGCTATTGATCACCAGTTACAGGAAATGGAGAAAGAATTCCCCAATCGTAGAGTGGCCCTTATCACTTTTAGCAATGAGGTTTGTAACATATATGTTAATGTCAGGCTGGTTAACACTCTACGAAACAAGCCCGTATATTGATGACCCTAAGTCAGGAGGCTTTTGAAAAATTGAGGGAAAAGGAGAAAATGCTGGTAGGTAGCATTTTCTCAATTTCCAACAATGCCCTCTACCCTTTCAAAGACAAGTCCCAACGTCTTAGCTGCATATAATGTGTTGTCTGCAAATCTTTTTGATGTGAACAAGTCCAAAATTTTGTCATTTTGGGAGAAAAATATTATTGTTGCTGCAGCTTTCATGTAAAGTCTGCACAGAAATGTAAGACATGCATAGAGGGTTATTGAGGCATATAAGGTAGGAATTATTATACCCCCGCAAAACGAATGTTTTCAGGGGTATACTGGAATCAGCCCGTCTGTCCGTCCGTGTGTCCGTTCGTGTGTCCGTCTGTGTACAAAATACTTGTAATTTTGTGTCGCAAACTCCTCCTACAGTTTTATTTCAATTGTATTGAAACTTTGCACATATATTGATCATATATTGAAGATTTGCAAGATGCAATTTTCAAGTGTCAACTTCTGGTTGAGGAATTATCTCCCCTTGAACTTGACACTTTTTTCTCTCAAAGCGCTGGCGGGGGTATTATTTTAAAAATACTTTTAGAAAAAGGTCCATTTGCTTGAATTTCCAAAGCAAATCTGAGATGAGTATTCTGCTTGCTCTCCAACTATTCCACACAAATATGTACTTTCCATGTGTTATTTGCAACAATCTTGTGTTAAACTTTCTACAGCTTATCATGACCAGAGCTATTTTTCAGGACTTTTTAGATCGAGATTAGAGTAAAGAAGATGTACAGTTGCCCTCGCTTATAAGACTTGAATTCATGCTCAACTGAGGTTGTGCTCAAACGTTCAATTTAATTACCGTAATGCATCTGCAAGTGCAACAGTTTGTAATAAAGACTTTAATTTCATAAGAAATAGAAAGAAAAGTTCAAAATGTAAGACATTTGGTCTTTGAAGCGTATCAAATCAGTTCTGTAAAACTTTGAAATTTCATGCTCAGCTGAGTTGAGTATGGAAAAATATTTATAGACACATATGCTGATCTTGAATAATGTCCCAAATGTTGAATTAAAGTTGGCAGTGTCAGAAAAATTCCATTTTTTCTATTCTGTACTCTAGATGCTTATGCTTTGTTCAGGCTATACCTACATAATATTACAGTAGTTGCTGTGAGTGACAATACAAATGTATTTCTACAGGTGACTGTTATTGGCGATGGAAAAGAAGACCCTATATGTCTTGCAGGTGATAAACTCGGCAGTAAAGATGCATTGAAAGAAGCTGCAAGGGACGCAACTCTTCCAGATTCTATTAAAAATACTAGGAAGGCACTTGGAGCAAAACTATTTGAGTGAGTGAATTTCTAGCCCTGCTGTCTTATTTTATGAAAATGCATGTATTGTTTTGGCCCTGACATTGTCTGCATCAGTGATGCAAGAATTTCAACATTTTTTCATATTTCTGTTATTACTGGAGATATTTACTTTGCACTCTGGCCAGTCATTTACTATCAAGTGGAGAACTCGTACAAGAACGGCAGATAACTGAAATAATTTTGACATGGTTATGCCCCTTTTTTTAATTAGGATTTTCATCACAGCAAAGTCGTGGCACCTTGCAAGCAATGCACCAGTCCTGTTTCATATTTCTTAGCTCACATAAGCAATTAGGGAAACCAGGCTTTGTGTTCTAGATAATTTTCAAATTCTAAATTCCAAGATTAGTCATCTGATTTGCTGAAATATTTCATGTAGAATTAGATCAGAATAAGATTCATTGGGGAAATACTGCCCTTGTTTTTGGTCCTGATGTACTCATACCGCGCAGTTGATCTTGATGATCTTTTTATGGTGACTGTACTGAGAAAAAGTTAGACTTGTCCATATTAAAAGAATGTGCCGATGACAAATGAAATGTGACTCATTTGATAGAATTTATTTTTGACAGGGTAGAAAACAATGCTGGAAAAGTGTTGAAAGGGTAGAACACATAGTTTAAAAATGAGGAGTTCTGGTTACAAGCATTTTCTCCTTTTCCCACAGTGTTTTCAAAAGGCTTCTTTTTTAGACTAGTTAAAACAAAAGATTTCTTTTAAAGCACTTAAACATGCTAATACTAAACACCAAGCAAGAGAATAACACTTAAAAACAAATTTCAGATTGGAGGAATGCGGACCTACAGCTCTTGGTCCAGCCTTGTTGGTAGCCAGCACACTGGCATCCAGAGTCCGAGGTTCAAAAGTAATCTTGTGCACAGATGGTTTAGCCAATGTTGGGATGGGAAAATTGGACAACTTCAAAACAGAGGAAGAAGAGGAGGCCTCTCTTAACTTTTATGAGGAGATAGCTAATTGTGCTGCTGATGATGGGTATTTAGCTACATGTATTTACTTTTTTTTTAAACTATGTATTTCTATTTTTCAAAACTGATATGTGTGTAATATTTTACCATCAGCTGACATTCTTTTGTCCTATAGTACACCCCTTTTTTGAACACTGTATCTAACAGAGAAAATACCCCCGGAAGAGCAATTTTTCCTTTTTCCACAATGTGTTCTCAAATATTTGAGCTACGTTCTGCAAAAAGGGGCTTAATGCTACTCCATGATTCATTATACTAAGCAAGTCATCACAATTAGGGATCCATAAAACCCATTTAGTCTAACAATAAACTGAATTTGAGGTAGAATGGTCCTTGGACATGAATGAAATTCTCAAATAGCATAAAGTTTCGAACCATGTCAGCCTGCATGCCCTGTTCACATAGCATGGCTCATTCTATTTCTTAAAAAGTCAGTTCAGCTGATCTCTGTTGTAAGAGGATCTTTTTAAAATATTCTGCTCCAATTTTTTTTCATTATTTTGGTCACAATTAATTTATGTTTCAGCAAGATTTTTTTTTATTCTTCCCCAAAAAAAGAAAATGTTTGTTGATGGCCTTGGAGCTGAAATACCAGTACTGGCCAAAAAATATTCAACGTAACTGGCACGTATGATTATGATTTTATGCACAGCATGTAACAGTCATCGTAAGCAGTTCAATGGCCCTAGTAAGAGAAAAGGAAAAAAAACTTGTTCCCTATATTTGACTTAAGCAACAGGTGTTGTCTGCTATGGAATGTGCAGTAAGTCGAGTTTTCATGTTTTTGCGGATGCGTAACTGGCAGATATGATTATGATTTTATGTGCAGCATGTAACAGTCATCGTAAGCAATTCAATGGCCCTAGTAAGAGAAAAGGAAAAAAAACATGGCAGATTTCTAGTTTTTGTGTAGAATGTGTTCATTTTCACTGGTGTGGCAGAATTGGTCATGTATTATTATTAATTGTTCTTTTCAGTGTTGCCATATCAGTTATCACCATCAAAGGCACAGACTGTAAGTTGGTAGAGATAGGAAAACTTGCTGACAAAACAGGAGGACAGGTAACCAACATATATGCACTACAAACATGCCCAGCTAAATTACGGTTGTTCTTGCACAAACACAAGTACTAGCCAAAGATTTCATTTTATGCTGCTATTCAAACTTTAACTTGTTGCTAACACAAATTATTTTAGATTAACTCAAAACTGATCTATATGACAAATTCTTCTACCAGTTCATTACCTGTCATGTGAGCTAAATGACTAAATGTAGCTATTGGAACGGCTTTCATTCATTCATTCATTCATTAAAAAAAAAAAAAAAAAAAAAAACCTAAGCTTTTTAGGGGGTCATCTGATCTTGGATCTACAATGTGCAATATTACATGAGATGTTCACATAAAAATGCTTTGATGATGCCATGCTTAGACATTTGTAGAAAAGTGTTTTTGTTGTTTTTTTTAATGTTGTAAGGCTTAAAGGAGTCTAATTAGTTTTTACGCTGTAAATCATAATTTCTTGTAAAATACCAATAATGACAACTACATGTAGGTACTTTTTTCTTTGTTATTGTATAAACTGCATGGTTGTATTCAATGAATAGGTGTAATTTTTGGGTTTAGATAACTAATTGGTTTATAGATAACTGATTGGTCATTTTGCAGTTTGTAACTCGCTCAGTTTTTACATCATCAAATATTAAATTTTCATACTGATATGAATACAAATCATCACAATCAAAATGTGTTATTGATCATGTGAAATCCCCATAAGTCTTTGTGAAATTCTGGTTTGAAATCTAAAGACATACAAAGAGGCCATATAGCCCATTGAGGAATTACCATTCAGAATATTTTTTTCTTACTTTTGTCTTTCTTCTGTAAATATAAGTTGCAAGTTGTGGGCTTACTTAATTCAGTGATAAATTATTTCTAAAGTTCAGGGAGATTCTAAAAGTCTTAATAGCACCCTTTAAAGCAGGTATATCAGAGAAAATGGGTAACAGTATACAGTCAGTTGAATTGAAAGATTTAAATCGCTCATTACAAGTTAATGTAACCTTTTACCACAAAATCCAGAGTTTTACCAATCCTGAGAAAAAAGGCTGTGGTAAACAGCATTTTCTCCTTTTCCCACAATGCTGTCTACCCTTTTAAAGACAAATCACATCTTTTAACCCTTTCCCAAACAACATATTTTAGACAAGTCCAGATTCAAAACATCTGCAGATAATAAATTCAAAATTGGTTCCAATGTGCTTAAAATCTTAGATAGGGTAGAAAACATTGTGGGAAAAGGAGAAAATTCTGGTTACCAGCACTTTCTCCTTTTCCCACAATATTTTCAAAATTATTTCATTATAGGGTTGTTAAAACTCGGGATTGTGTGGTAAAGGGTTAAGGCACATTTAATGTCTAATCTGCAAATTCTTTTACATTCGACTGATCTGAAATTTTGTCCTGTGGTAAAGGCTTAAGTACTAACTACCAGAAGTACTCGTACATGTCATAAATGAAACTACACGTATTTGGTATTACTGTCATAACTTGTGATATTACAGAATTACAAATTGATTCATAGTTAATAAAGAAAGAAAAGTGCACATTATATTTACACATTTATACAACACCCATGTCTTATTAGCAAAGTATTATTTCAAATATGAGTAATGGTATGACTACAAAATTGTTCTACAAAATGTCCATGTATTTTTCTTTGAACAGGTAAATATTGTTGATCCACTGAAGCTAACACAAGAGTTTAGTACAATTCTGGCAAATAAGATCATTGCTACGAATGTGGTATCAACATTTATACTTCATAAACAGTTGTAAGTATAGCCCACAGAGAGCTGGTCCCTTACCTTCTTTATCTGAGTTTAAGTAAGTTTTAACCAGACCTGAGAAAAACTGCACCAAGGCTTTTGAAACCAATGTGGAAAATATGAGAAAATGCTTTTAACCCACATTTTCTCCTTTCACATCCAGGGTTTATGCTCTTAGAAAAGGAATTCAATGATTTAATTTAATTTGTCATCTGCAATTGCATTAACCCTTTGCCAGACGACAAAATTTTAGCTTTGTCCAAATTGAAAGCATTTGTAGACGACAATTTTAATGTGGCTCAAATGGTGCAATTTTTCTTTGATAGGGTAGAAAACATTGTGGGAAAAGGAGAAAATGCTGGTTACCAGCATTTTCAGCATTTTCTCCTTTTCCCACAATGTTTTCAAAAGGCTTCTTTCCCAGGGTCGTTAAAAGTCGGCATTGTGTGGTAAAGGGTTAACTTGGACAAGTCCAAAGATTTGTTGTTTGATGAAGAACTAATTTCTTTATTGCCTGCAACAAATTTGAAGAAGATTTTTTTAACTCTTTACCAAACAACAAAATTTTACATGTGTTCAAATTGAAAGCATTTGCAGACAACAAAATAAATATGACTCAAAGTTTTTTACCATTTTTTTGTGTATCTGGAAAGGTAGAAAACATTGTGGGAAAAGGAAAAAATGCTGGTTTTAGAAGTAGTATTTTGTCCTTTTCCTACAGGCCTCTTCCTGAAATGGTTTAAACACGGGATTGTGTAGTAAAGGGTTAACCATGTACCACACAGCAATTTTAGTCTTGTCCATATTGAAGGAACTTATTGAAGACAAGTCAAGTGTTTTGCAAATGGTAGTATTTGACCTTGAATATGTAGAAAACATTTTGGGAAAAAGAGAAAAATGCTGGTGACCAGACTCCTTAGGATTAAATGATTTGCAAACAAAAGATCAAGTGTTGCTCATTTGATAGGTCAAACACCCCACAACACACACACATAAAAGACAGTGAAATAATGGTTACTATGATGCATGTTTTTGTTGCCTTTTCAGGTTTTTCTTTTATGAGGAAACAGAAGAAAGCAAAGTTGTAAAGAAAATTGGAAATGTGACATCTGATACAGAAATTACATTTGAGTATGGAGTTAGAACAAACAAGAAAGACTCAAGTGATAATTGTGAGTTTTTGTGAAAACATGCAAGACTGTTCTAAATTTTTTATGTTATATGTACCTACCAAATGTTCTGAGATTACCATTGCACTAATAATGTGTGGCTGGTGTGAATCAAGATTAGACTACTGTAAGTCTGATGATCTGCTAAAAAGTGCTACAGTTCCAGTCACTGGTCAAACTATAAAATATTAATTTTAGAATAAATGTTGGCAACTTCAATTGTAGCTTTGATATTTATTGTTATGCCAATGACTGGAACCTTGACAAACCATACTTCAACAGATCATCAGACTCAAGATAATACTTTTGAATGGTATAAATGGAACTTACCTGTATTTTATACACAGAATTGTTTACATTTGGTAGTTTTTGGACTTTTATTGTGTTCATTAATTTTTCAACAGCTGCTGAAACAAAAACTGAAACTCAAGCAAACAACCAGTCTGAAAGAACTGACAAAGACCAAGCTTGTAGTGAAACAAGTCAAGGTGCAGATGCTGAATCAAAAATGCAAAGCGATGACTCGAAAGTTGAGACTGACTCTTCAGAACAGCCTGGGACTTCTAAAGCGGGAACAGAGGGTGCTGCCTGTGGTGGAGCAGACAAAAAAGGGGCCCAGAAAAAAGAACTACCATTCCAGTTGCAGATTGTTTACACCGACACAGAAGGGGCCAAAGCTCTGCGAGTTCTGACCAAAGTTAAGCCTGTGACTACGGATAGACAGAAAGCTGAAAGAAGTAAGCATAGTCTAATTTATTCTTAGTTTTTCAGCAGATGGAAAAATTTAGACTTGTTTGTATTGAAAGCATTTTTCAGACATTTAAATCTAGCTAATGAGGTATGAAAAATCTTACTTCCTTAGGGTTTAGCCCATTACCACATAATCCAAAGTTCAAATGACCCTGGGAAATTACACTTTTGAAAACATTGTGAAAAAAGCAGAAAATGCTGGTAACCAGCATTTTCTTCTTTTTCTACAATGTTTTCCAACCTTTCAGAAACAAGTCCAGTCATTTGACCCAAATATAAATTGTTGTCTGCTTATGCTTTCAATTTTGACCTGTCGAACATACTGTCGTGTAGTAAAGAGTGAAACATACGACAAAACTTTAGACTTGTCAATATTGAATGTATATGTAAACAAGGAATTGAATGTGGCTAGAATACAGGAATTTACCTTACAAAATTAAGAAAACATTGTGGGAAAAGGATGATATGAAAGTTGTTATAGATGTGAAGCTACATATGACTCAACTGAAGAAATTTGTCTTTCAAAAGATAGTATCCCACATTTGGAAAATGCTGGAAAATCAACAGGGTGAAAAACATTGTGGAAAAGAAGAAAATGCTGGTAACCAGCATTTTCTCCTTTTCCACAATTTTTTTCACAATTTTTCTTCATCGGGTTCATAAAGATAAATAAACATTGTGGAAAAGTAGAAACTGTCGGTTGCCAGAGATATTGTCATTGTCACTGTCACCATCAGTATCCTCTGAATGGTTGTTGTTTGAAAGTATTGACAATTTATGATTCCTCTGTATATACTAAAGGTACTTACTGCAAACTCGGACTAGTTGTTGTAGTTCTATCAAATGGCGAATGCATTAACTCTTTACCAGACACAAAAATTTTAGACTTGCCCAAATTGAAAGCATTTGCAGAACCCATAGCAAACAAGGCTCACATACAGTGATTTGTCATTGATAGAATAGAAAACGTTGTGAGAAAAGGAGAAAATGCTGGTTAACAGCATTTTCTCCTTTGCCCACAATGTTTTCTAAAGCCTTCTTCATCAGGGTCTTTAAAACCTGAGATTGTGTGATAAAGGAAAGGTGAGTCTCAGAGTATTTTTATACCCCCGCAAAATGAATGTTTTCGGGGGTATACTGGAATCACCCTGTCTGTTGGTGTGTCCGTCCATTTGTCCGTCCGTGTGTCCGTCCGTGTGTCCGTCCGTGTGTCCGTCTGTGTACAAATAATTGCCTGTTTCTGTCAAAGCGCTGGCGTGGGTATTAAGTTACATTCAGTGACAGCTCTAGTTGACACAGTTAAGTCCCTTTTTTATTGGAATTTTTACTGAATAGGCAACTGAAGCTGAGGATTGGCATATGTATTCAAATTACACACATTGCTACATTTCAGGTGAAACATTTCATTCACAAATTATATTTTCAGCTGCTAAGCTTGATGTATTAGCTTCCCACACAGCCCAACAATCAGCCCAGATGGCACTTGAGGGCAAGTACACCATGTCCCGTCAGAGGGCCCTCATGAACCAGCGGGTAGCCTGGCGGCACACACGGTAGGAAAAATTGTAGAACTTGTATCTCAAGTTGTAAACCTCTGTGAGAAGACATTACACATACTGTTATTTCATGCTTTTGGGTAATTTATCGGGAAATAATGGTTGATCGTAAGGTTTGATTATTCATGGTTATGACCAGTGAAATTTACAGTAAATGTTTCCATAACTCTTTACCAAACGACATAATTATAGACTAGTCCAAATTGAAAGCATTTGCAGACAACAAAAATAATGTGACTCAAAAATTGAAATTGTTTTGGGAAGGGAAGATAACATTGTGGGAATAGGAGAAAATTCTGGTTACCAGTATTTTCTCTTTTTCCCACAATGTTTTCAGAAGGCTTCTTTCTCAGGGTTGTGAAAACCAGATATTGTTTGGTAAAGGGTTAACTTTTCAGTTGAAGGTGGAAACAGTAGTTCCCATGCATTAGGTACCAAGGTAAACAGTGCTTGCTATTCAACCAGATGGAAAAAAATTATGAAATCTATGCACATTTACCCTATATTTCTTGTGCTTTACGTAATATTGTAAGGTGTTGTTATTGAGGGGGTATGCCGCGGAGAATTACCAAAGACAAATATTTAAAAAAGGGGTTAAAAGCATGAAATAGATAGAATATTTGTTATTTTCAGTGAAAGATAGAAATTGATATCATCTTGTGAACATCATCAGTAATATTTTCATGAATGGTGCATGACTCATGAAAATATTAATGATAATGTTCACTCAGTGAAGTAAATTTCGATCTTTCACCCCAAAAAAACAAATATCCTCTTTTTATTCCTTTTTAGCTCACCCATGTCTAAAGTTGAGAGCTTCACCTTTTACCAAATAATCCCAAGTTTGAACAATCCTGAAGGAGAAAGCTTTTGAAAACATAGGAGGGGAGAGGGAAAAATGCTGATAACCATAAAAGGGAATACAAAAGCAAGTTTGGCAAAATTAGGTCGATGGAAACTTACCTTAACCCTCAACCACACAATGCAGACTTTCAACAACCCTGTGGAGGAAGCTTTTTGAAAACATTGTGGGAAAAGGAGAAAATGCTGGTAACCAGCATTTTCTCCTTTTCCCGCGATGTTTTCTACCCTATCAAAGAAAAATCATTCATGTGAACCATACTGAAATTGTCGTATGCAAATGCTTTGAATTTGGATGGGTCTAAAACTTTGTCGTGTGGTAAAAGGTCAATACTCCAGAGATGTTAAAACAGGAAAAATCACTGCAATACCTGTAGTATCATTTATCATTCTACGGATGACTGGTATCCTTTCTCTTACCATTTCAGAGATTCCGATAGTACTGCAACCACAAAAAAAGAATACAAAAGCAAGTTTGGCAAAATTAGGTCAATGGAAAATTACCTAAATGCTCGTCAGAAGTCTGAGCGTGCCACCGTAGGACACACTTATAGTGATGAAGAAGACGAGGCATTAGACGAGGTAGATGAAACACATGCGCCACAAGTGTGTGGGTTCATGCTGTCACAGCCACAGACAACAGCAAATAGGTCTTCAAGATCATTTCTATCAAAGCTGAAAAAGGTAATGATAGTTTCACTAAAAGGATTTCACATACGTAAGTTGGCATTTGAGATAAAATTTCATTAAAGGAATCTGGGAAAAATGTTATTAAGCTCACATCTGGTGGACAGTATCATTCCAAGATCAGACTAACCTTCAAAAACCATTCCAGTCATGTGAGCTTGGCCCGGGAACTCAGCAGTTACTATATATCAGGCCTGAAACCAGGGATAGCAGGTTCAAATCCCAACTCGTCCAGTTTCTTTTCCAAGATTGATGATAGTCATTGTGACAGGATGCGTGCCTCTCACTGCAGATAATTGTTTCAACGATGGTCTTGTGGGAAAGCAGACAGTGGCTTGGAAAGACTATTGTGTGAACAAACTTGTTTAAAGGAACGTGGGGAAAGCATGTTGCACTGGCCACCAAGACAGGACTGAAACAATGTTGAAAACTGTGTCGTCCACTATGCAAAAAAAAGAAACATTATGTGAACCTTATTTAAAGATACACCCTTACAGCGAGAGAGAAAAACGCTGTTTAACTCTTTACCAAACGACATAATTTTAGACTAGGCCAAATTGGAAGCATTTGCAGACGACAAAATTAATCTGACTCAAAAATTGAAATTTGTTTTGGGAAGGGAAGAAAACGTTGTGGGGAAAAGGAGAAAATGCTGGTTACCAGCATTTTCTCCTTTTCCCAAAATGTTTTCAGAAGGCTTCTTTCTCAGGGTCATGAAAACCAGGGATTGTTTGGGAAAGGGTTAAATTTGATAATGTGTAGAAAGCTCAACTGCGTAAACATAGCTAAATTACCAATAAATATGGTGGAAGGGAAAGTAAAACACAAGAGATTTGTCCATATTTCAAACTGGAAATGACAACAGCGATTGCTTGGAAGGCTTCAAAAACATGAAATGCACTTTCTATCCATCATTAACTGAGCAGTCTTGCAGCCATTAGGGGCAAATTTGGCATGAAGATACAAGAATGATCATAGTTTCGTAAAATAAGTATGAAATAGGTTAAAAACTGCTTGATAACTGCCTGAAAACGAGTATAGTTGTATCTTTTAAACTTTTTCCAAGCAATCCCATGATTTCTTAATATAAAGAATAAAACTTTTGAAAACATTTTAAAAATTTGAAAAATTCTGGTAACCATTTCCCTTTCCCAAGTTCTCGTCTTCCCTATCAGAGGCTAATCCGACCATTGAAGCCTCCGTTACTTGCAATTTGATGTATGCAAGTGCTTTCATCATGGACTTGTATAAAAATCTGTGTTGTGGAAAACAGTTTTAAGTTAAACACTAGTTAGACCGTATATGGCCTGCAACACACGAAAAGGGGCATTCGGACATTTGCGTAAAGTGTCGTCTCGGATCAGCCTGCGCAGTCCGCGCAGGCTCATCTGAAACAACACTTTCCGTTTTTATGTAATTTTCTGTTTTTTCCAAGTCTACTGTAGCACAAAATCTAGTGTAGTCATAAAGTGCCATTTCGGATTAGCCTGCGCGGAGTGCGCAGGCTGATCCGAGACGACACTTTACGCAAATGTCCGAATGCCCCTTTTCACGTATTGCAAGCCATATATCTCTTTGTCTTTGTTTTTTTTTAGAAACGTTCCGAGACGACAGAGGATGATGGTGCCAACCTGGTATACAAGGGAAAAGCGGGAAGGAAATTTTTTGAAGACGATGATTAGATTTGAAAGTTTTCATATTAGAACTTCTGCTGATATGTTGATATGTGTCGATGTCATCTTTACATTTACTGATTCATTCCTGATGCTGCTTGAATGCCATGTTGTCTGTTTGTGCATACACAATTCACAATATTTTTATTGTACTCGTCACCAGACAACAAAAATGTATGCTTGTCCCTTTTGAAAAGATTTGCAAACAACAAATTAAATGTGGCTGAACTGATGGGATTCGTCTTTGAAAGAGTGGAAAGCATTTTTGGGAGTAGGAAGAAATGACGGTTATCTGCATTTTGTCATTTTCACAAGATGTTTTCAAAGGCCATCTTCCTAAGGGTCATAAAAACTTAAGACTATTTGGGAACTCTTTTGAAGAAAAGTTTTCAAAAATATTGTGGTAAAAGAAAAAAATGCCTGCAACTTCTTCCTGTTAAATAACAGGATTATATTGTGAAGGCTTAAAAGCATCCAAGAATATCTATTCTGTAAAAGATATAGAAAAATAGTCTTTTAACCCTTTACCAAAAGACAAAATTTTGGGCTAGTCCAAATTAAAAGCATTTGCAGACACAATTTAACCCTTTACCACACAATCCCGAGTTTTAACGACCCTGATGAAGAAGACTTTTGAAAACATTTTGGGAAAAGGAGAAAATGCTGGTAACCAGCATTTTCTCCTTTTCCCAAAATGATTTCTTCTCTGTCAACGGCAAGTTTAGTTATTTGAGCAACATCAGATTTATCTTCAATGAATGCTTTCAGTTTGGATATGTCTAAAATTTTGTTATGTGGTAAAGGGTTAAATATGGCTCAAATGCTGGAAGGTGTGAGTGAAAGGACATAAAACATTGTTGGAAAACGAGCAAAATGATGGTTACCAGCATTTCCCTTTTTCCCACAATGTTTTCCAAAGCCTTTTCTGTTAAGGCTGTTAGAGGTTGGGATTGTGCGGTAAAAAGTTAATACCGGGTATATATCCCTATATGTGTATTTTTTCCACTTAGATGTATATTTGATTTTTTTTTGAAATTTTGTACTATCTTTGCCATGTGCTAGTTGTTTTTCTTTGCTAGTTTTTGTCTACATTTTGTTGATCAACATTATTTTTCAACCCTTTATCACATAGTGCTTTGGTATGATGACCCCGAGGACAAAAAAGCTATTGGGAAAAAATGCGGAAATGGAGAAAATGGTAGTAACCGGCATTTGCTCATTTTCCCATTTTTTTTTTCAAGCTTTTCCCTCATTTTTTTTTGTAGTCTTTCATACATAATTTTCATCATTTCAGTGACATTGAATATTTCTTCTGCTGGTTACCTGTATTTTCTCCTTTTCCCACAATATGTTCAAAAGCCATATTCTTCCAATTACAATTTTTTGACGAAGGGTTAACCCTTTACTAAACAATCCCTGGTTTTTACGACCCAGAGGAAGAAGCCTTCTGAAAACATTGTGGGAAAAGGAGAAAATGCTGGTAACCAGCATTTTCTCCTTTTCCCACAATGTTTTCTACCTGCTGGAAAGAAATTTCAATTTTTTAGTTACATTTATTATGTCGTCTGCAAGTGCTCTCAATTTGGACCAGTCTAAAATTTTGTCATTTGGTAAAGGGTTAAATGTTTCATGAGCTTTGTTTATAGGCTGATTTACTAGTAATTTTTATCAAGCAGTTGTTTTGGTGGAGTGAAATATTTTCTTACTTTTTTACCATAACCTATATTTTTTACATCTTTTTTCTGTTATGAACCATATTTTTGATATTCCTCCATATTGTTCACAAATATTACACGCTTCATCCATTTCTGTCCAAATACTGTTGTTTTTGGATATTCTTTTTGTCCCTATGTGAATATTGTTCTTTGATAGTTTCTTTTTAGCAAACTTACTGATTCAAAAATACAAATGAGCCAAACTCTGGCAAAAGGGGGCTTAATGCATCTCGATGATGCATGATACCAGGCAAGATATCATATAAAAATAAATCCATAAAATCCATTTGGTCTATCAACCAACAGAATCATGAGGTAGAATGGTCCTTGGACAAGCAGAAAATTGACCAATAACAAAAGGTAACAGCCCAGGTATCTTCTATGCCGTTTCTGGCTTTTATTCTGTACCAGACAACAGAATCTTGTCCATATTGAAAGCATTTGTATATGACAAATTAATTGTAGCTCAGTGATCAGAATTGTCTGTGGAAGGGTGGAAAACTTTTGAGAAAATGCTGCTTAACAGCATTTTCTTCGTTTCCCAGAATTTTTTCCAATTCTTTTTATTAACCCTTTACCAGACAATCCCTGGTTTTCACGAACCTGAGGAAGAAGCCTTAAATTGAAAACATTGTGGGAAAAGGAGAAAATGCTGGTAACCAGCATTTTCTCCTTTTCCCACAATGTTTTCTACCCTTCCCAAAACAAATTTCAATTTTTCAGTCACTTTTATTTTGTCGTCTGCTAATGCTTTCAATGTCAACCAGTCTAAAATTTTGTCGTTTGGTAAAGAGTTAAGGGTTTTTAAAACATGATACATTTGTATGTACTATTTGTTTTACAGTTAAACTCTTTATATGAATGCCAGAAGAATGGTATGTATGCACATGTAAGATTTGACATATGTTGGTTTTTGTGATGAGTTTTGTTAAAAGAATAGGTTGTATAGCAAAAAAGCCAACAAGTATAAGATTCTGTTTGTCTCATAACTTAATTTCACAATTTATGGTTTTAAAAAGTCTCTCTCTTAATGCTGTTAACTCTCTACCAGACAATAAAACTTCAAGACTTGTCAAAATTGAAAGCATTGATTTTGCAGACAATTGATGGGATTTGTCTTTTTCAAAGGAAAGAAAACATTGTAGGCGCAAAAGGAGAAAATGCTGGTTGCCACCATTTTCTCCTTCTCTCCATTGTGTTTTTAAAAGCTTTTTTCATCAGGGTCCTTGAAGTACAGGAATGTTTTAAATGGTGTTAAGTAATCTTTAAGTTAACCACAATATTCTGTTAAATCTTGTTACTTAGTATATGATTTATTGCATTTGAATAAAAATCATGTTATAAAGTTTACAGAGAATGATTATTTTCTTGTTAATATCCCCTGCCAAAGGCAGAGGGATATAGTTTTAGCATTGTCCATCCGTCCGTCCGTGACAGTATCTCCAATACCATTGGACGGAATTTCATGAAACTTTATACATGTGTACAATAACCTATTCCGCCTATATAGTTTTTTTTTTTTTATTTGATGCAAAATTGCCTACTGGGAGCGATTTTGGGTTACGTGGTCGCTTAAATTTTTGAAAAGGTCTTTTTCGGTGGGGGATATTTCAACGAAATTGCTTATTCATATTCATGTTTGCACATTACAAGGGCTGTTCGATATGTAATGTGTATTGTACCACAGCGCGATAATGCTTTCAACGATTTCGTGGATGATGATACGCTTGAATAGCTCTATTCAATACCTTTCCAACGGTATAAATACGAGCCTTTAGCTCCACATAGTTTTAAACTTATAATCATTTCATTAGAGCTAGTCGTTGACTACTGTTGTAAAAATGGTTGGATGTGGATTAAGAATATTGAAGAAATTAGAGCTTATATAAAAGTTCGCACAAAACTCGGTCATCCAGTAATGCAGATTTTTACTGAATTGGGGGAAGTTTATGGGTCTGATAAGGTATCTTATGAGACAGTTCGTAGGTGGAGAAAGAAATTTCTGACTGGCACAGAGTCCGTCAAAGATGCAGCAAAATCTGGCCTACCTGTGACTGTAACAGGCAAGGCAAATGTCTCAAAAGTCAGGGAAATAATTGAAAGTGATGGCAGATACATGATTCGTGATATTGCCAACGCTATTGGCATATCGCTATCGCGGGTGCATTTCATTTTGAAGCGTATTTTGAAAGTACGAAAGATTTCTGCCAGATGGATACCGCATATATTGACAGATGACCAAAAACGGGTACGAGTACAAACCGCTAAGCAATTGCTCAAAATGTTTCCCAAATTCAATCAAAGACAATTTGCAAACATTGTTACTAGTGACGAAACATGGGTTCACTATTTCGAACCAGTAAGAAAAATTGGAAACAAAATATGGCTAACTAAACACGGCAGAAGGCCTGTATTTGCCAAAAGAAGCATAAGCACAAAGAAGGTTTTTTATTGCATATTCTTCTCATGTGATGGTATAGCCGTACAAATTCCGGTGCCGAAGGGCAAAATCGTTACAGGTCGGTATTACCGAGATGTTATACTAAAAAAGCTCAAGAAATACTATATTAAATGACGCCCTGTATCAGGATTTAGGCATGTTCGTCTACTTCATGATACTGCTCCATCACATACATCTGAGCTTGTGAAGCAATTTTTGAAGTCGGAGAAGGTTACTGTCTTGCCACACCCACCATACTCTCCAGATCTAGCCCCATGCGACTTTTTCCTTTTTCCAAAACTTAAAAAGTTCTTATCTGGTCGTCGTTACAAGTCTCGACAAGCCCTTGGCTCAGCCATCAGTCAGTGCCTCAGAGGTCTACCTAAATCAGCGTACCGTGACACGTTTCAGAAATGGACTCAGAGATTGAAATTATGTATTTCAAACCGCGGAGAATATTTTGAAGGGATGTAATGTTCATTTCACTATTTGAGTTGAATGCTTTTGAGATATCGTACAATACACATTACATATCGAACAACCCTCGTATGTATGTTCCTTGGTATAATATGTCAATAAATGCATCATAGATTTTGGCTAAAATCTCTCCTCTGTGAAAGGATACAAAATGTGTGAGCCATACTCTGTGAACAAGGGGCTAAATGCATCTGCGAAAAGGTAAATTTTATTTTCTGCATGTCAAAAGACAAGTGCACCTCATGGATCTTCCAGTTGTTATACAAAAAGGATTTAAATATGTGATGACTTGCTTGTTAAAATGCATCACGGAGATAAAGTTCCCTTTTGCCAGAGCAAGACTCCTATATTCTAATAATAATCTTAGAAAAAGAACAAAAAATTACTTACCTGTATTATACCGATCGATCAACTTGTTTGGTTTCTTTGGGAACACAGCTCAATTATTATTTCAAGGTTAATTTTAACAGAATAAGTATATTCCATAAATACCAGCAGAAAAAACAACAGTAGTGTTGTACTTATATTTACCTTTACTTTACCAATCTGTGGACCTGCTTTTTTCTCTCTTCTACTAATAGAGATTTGCGAACTAATACGGAGACGAACACGGTGACGGCGA
The DNA here is from genome assembly GCA_946811185.2 of Hippopus hippopus. Taxonomy (NCBI): domain Eukaryota; kingdom Metazoa; phylum Mollusca; class Bivalvia; order Cardiida; family Cardiidae; genus Hippopus; species Hippopus hippopus. The sequence continues at coordinate 42,348,575 of OX328101.1, read as the reverse complement.
CGTGACAAATCAAGGGGTCGTCTCAATATACACATGTATAGGTAGTTTGAAGTACATAGGGACCCCCTATATTTTGCAATATCTTAAAAAACGCTCAAGCAATTGTATTGAAATTTTGCATATACATGTAGTTAATTATATTTCCTTTACCAACCCTTTAGAACTTTTGATAACTTAGTATGACTTGTTTGGCATTCAACGTAATGTTAAAATGTATAAAAAGTGAGACGGGAGAAGGGTTTTCCGAGTAAAGGGTTTACGTGTTTATGAAAATACAGTAACTGTGGTCGTCTGTTATTTCAACAGCAGAAACTCCTACGTTTGAGGCCCTTACCTCGTTTTTTATTCGGGCTTATTAAATGAATCGATATCGGAAACTTGCACGCACTTGTTTACACTTCCTTTTCTTTTCAACGCCCAACCATAGATGTTTTCGGGAAACCCGGCCAAACTTTGGCTCAAATCATGTGGTATAGCATACAACAATAAAAATAGATAAGGGTGAGTTGTATGAACTGATTAAGTCCCATAAACCGGCTCCGAAGTGTTGTGCAGATGAGTTTTTACCGTCAAAGGGACACAGGGTCTTTAAGGTTACCACCCTAGGAGGGTAACCAAATGACCAAATTACAGTTGAGCTAATAATAGGTGAACTGAAAAAAAAAAAAGCGAAAAACAATTTAAAACGAACTCTGAAAAACCTTCGAGTCATAGCATCATCTCAACAGAATGATTCATGCAGCCGTGTGAAAAATAAAGTCTGGACCAAATGTTGGAAAACAGACGGCATACAGGGGAGCATTTGACAAATCACTAGATTTTGAAGATTTGTATGAAAGTGAAAGACGATATCGAAAGTAAGGTATAGATCTATATTATTTGAACAAAAACAATTTCAGGGTCTCATATTTAAATAAAGTGAGGTACTGACGTCATGCTCTTGTACTGTTAGGATTGAGGTTATGGTCACTGCGCGAAACCGTAGAGATGAGTTGAACTTCAGAACAAAAAAAAAAATAACACTACTGGAATGGGCAAAATGCTCTTTCTCGTGGATGGGAAATTCTAATTTCCGCTGTGAGAGTTGGTATGGTCATTTTAAAAGGCTTTGAAAAATTTCACGAACATCGGCCCTGGATTTTTCATAATATTTCGACATTCATGGGGGTCCCTAAACTTCAAGCTATCAGTAACACCACGTTAAAATTGTGTATCAGCGTAGATCACATAAATGAAAAACCTGCAAAGCCAGCTAAGGCCGGGTCAGGTCTACATCTTCAAAACTGACAGGCCATTTAAAGTTTTAATAATCACCTAAAGCGAAAGGTTTTGAGCTACACTTACTATGAAATGAAGAACTCGAGGATCACGGGCAACATGGATCGAATTAAATACACTTAATTTATACAAGCGTTTTGAACTCTACATGATGTACCTACAGCAATGGAAGTACCAAGGCAAAGTATGTTTTTATTTTCTTTTTGTCTGTAATTAATTATGGGAAAAAAATCTCGATCACTCTAACCATTCGTTGTAATTGTCAGTTCATTAAGGCCACTGGAAAGGAATATTCTGTTTCAGGATTTTTTTTGTTATACATTTCGTCGCATTTGCTTCGATTTCTTAGAGCGTCAGTATTTTATGCTGAAAGTGCCGTCAGCTTGGTTAAACGTAACATATGCCATAGCCCTTCTTGTGTTTAATCTTATCGTACATATAGTGTGCGTGTTATGCCCGTGAATTTCACTTTTTAGCAGACGACAAAACTACTGTTATGCCCTAATCGAAAGCATATGTACACGATAACATAAGAATAGCTAAACGATATCATTTGTCGTAAAAAAAGGTACTAACCTTTATTGGGAAAAAAAGTATGCTGGCTACCAGCATTTTGCTCTATTCCCACAATGCTTTCAGCTGGTTATACTAAATATTGAGCCTGCTAATCCTATCGCTGCTAATCAAGGGCTAGTTTGTCAAAGACCTGGGCCTCGTCATGCTGTCGACAGACATGATTTGGCAATACAGATGTCTTCATCGTCAGATGAAGGACACACTGCTCGTGTTGCATGTTCTCGTACCAGAAGGAAAGGGAAACATCCTTATCCCGAGATAATTTTGGAAAATCAGGAAGAATGTAATCGATAAAAGATAATAATTACGAGGCTGTCAGGAGTAAGTTCAGGCTCTGAAGAGAGTGAATGATTTATCAACATAATATAATAAAACACTTGGCCAAACACTTATTAATCATTTTGAAACAGCCCCCCAAATATTACCTATTTAGTTTTCGTCACCGTCAACGGGGTAGTTCGCAAATCTCTTTATCAAACCGATTTATGGTGCTGTATCAATAAATTGGACCTTTCCAATCAGGAAAAGTAGCCCAAATATTCCTATTTCAAGCTTGCTTCCACCAGAGTATGTGACAAGGTTGCAGTGTAGATCTAAGATCAGACAGCATTTTCTGTGCAGTCTGATCTTGATCTATAGTGATGGAAAAAAAAAATAATTCAGCTCTAATGCAATTGGCAAAATAATCCAATTGCAAATAAAACAAACTCTTCTGGATTTAATTCAATGACACCTCTATGCAGAAATCACCATGTTTTCTTGTAGGACAGTACAAGAGAATGGCGTGTGGGGCCTATGACTGCAGTTCTTTTTTCAGGGAAAATGCTGTCAGCAAAAGGGGTGTAATTGTGTTCAAAATGTGTAGAGAGTTACCTGCCCTTCTAGAACATTCCCCTGTAGATAGTAAACAACTAGCTGGAGTTTGACATAAATATCCTGTCACAGTAATAACAGAGATAGATATATGGCCTGCAACATGCGAAAAGGGGCTTTCGGACATTTGTGTAAAGTGTCGTCTCGGATCAGCCTGTGCAGTCCGCGCAGGTTAATCCGAGACGGCACTTTACGTCAATATCAGATTTTGTCCTACAGTAGACTTGCGTGAAACAGAAAATCACACACGATCGGAAAGTGTTGTCTTGGATTAGTCTGTGCAGACTGCGCAGGCTGATCCGAGATGACACTTTATGCAAATGTCTGAATGCCCCTTTTTGCGTGTTGAAGGCCATATGGAAATGTCCAAGACTTTGCATGATGACAATGCAGACGATGACTGCCAGGCTATGACAATAAAGTGATATGACTTCAAACAGTCGAGCTAAAAATATGACAATTTTTGTCTATAAAACAACAAATACGATTAGATATTGGACAAAATATTCAAGTGCGGAGAATGGTTTCCAATCAACACCTGGGATAAGACTGGAAGACCATAACTGACAGAACTTTTGCCAGAATCCTTACTAATTTTAACCTCATAAGAGATCACGGTATATACAAATACATGTACTATAAAAGGCATAATATTCTATCATACTAAAGGAGACATTAAAGCAAAATAAACAATTATTTACTTGCAGTTCAATTTTATTTCAAACCCTTACAGTCATCTTAAAAATCTGTTTACACTGGACAAAATTAACCAGCCTAGTAAAAAGGTGTTAAGCATGGTAGTGAAAAAATAATTGCTATCTCCTGAAACAAGGCATTTCACGTTCCATGAGTGCTGTATGCTTAATAGTACTTTTCTATACATCTATGAATCAAAAGATAATCAGGAAAACGTAGTGGCAAATGGTGAAATTGCTTTTTGACATAATTGTCCATTTGTCCCAGTGTTTGAAAGAAAACATGTCTATAGGAAAAGTTTGTTCACTAGCTCTAAACCAGGGAACAAAATTTAAATTTGTCCATATTGAAAGCATTCGCAGACACTAGTTCACACATGATTTTAACCCTTTCCCAAACGACAAATTTTAGACTCTTCAAAACTCCAAGAAATTGCAGACGACAAAGTAATAATTGATAAAAGTGACAAAGTTGTCTAATAGGGTAGAAAACATTGTGGGAAAAGGAGAAATTGCTCGTTACGAGCAATTTCTCCTTTTCCCACAGTGTTTTCAAAAGACTTGTACTGCAGACACATAAACACACGGGTTTGTTTGGGAGAGGGTTAAATGCTGAAATTTGTCTTTAATTCAAAAGTCTAAAATTACATTTCTTGGATTAAGAAAAAATGCTGTTGTACCAGCATTTTATCCTTTTCCCAATGTTTTACAAAGGCCTTCTTCCTTGCAGGGTCACAGAGACACAGGATAGTCGGTAAAGTGTTAATTCAATCAGAAGTCTTTATTCCTTTACTAAATAATCCCAGGGTTTTAAAAACCCTGTAAGAATAAGCTTTTGAAAACAATGTGGGAAAGGGAGAAAATGCTGGTAACCAGCAATTTTTCCTTTTCCAACAATGTGTTTTACCCTTTAAAAACCAAATCCTCTCATTAGGGTCATATTTCATTTCCTATGTCTCACTGCTTTCAAATTAGACAAATCTAGAATTGTATCATTTTGTAATTGGTTGACTGAATGGTGCTTTACACACTCTTTCAACATTATGTCAGTCATATCATGCTGGTCTAGTTTTATTTCGATAACTGCAACAGTTGCATATACTGTAAAAAAAGAACTTGTAACATTCAGCTGGGTTTTGAAAAAGACAACTACAAGTAGTAGAATACAGTAAGAATTGTTGCATGGAGTGACATAATTACCATAATACAAAGGCACAGGTGAGGACGTTCTTGATATAGCATGACACACCTGTACTTATCTGTTACTCTATCATCTTCACTTCAAATCAACCCCTTATGCATGATGAAATTTCTCATCTTTCACTAGGCTACTTTTGAAAATATTGTGGCAAAAGTAGAACTGTTTGTGACGTGATTTTCTAATCTTCACACAGTATTTTCATATTTACCGGTATTTGCTTGTCCCTATCTCCCAGATGACAAAACTTTAAGACTTAAAAGTGAAACATTTACAGATAAATGTTGCTCAAATAAAGAGACCTGTCTCTGAATGTGTGAAAAATATTTAAGGAAAAACATGAAAATATGTCTGTAAGTAGCATTTACCCGGTATTTTTTCCAAAAAGCCTTCTCCCTCAAGGTCAGGAAAAGAACAGGTCGTCTGATAAAACGGCTATGTAATGTATAACTGGGCCCAAATTCACCATCCATTGTAACTGATGTTTACAGTATCAAAGTCTAAATTCAGAAAGTAACACAATTCCAACGTGGCTAAACAAAATGGTTTAGTAAATTATGGCCCCTAAAAATCCATATTTCATCTAAAAAGGGTGACAAAGTAACCACTGTTTTTTTTCCTTCAACCCACAAAAAGATGATAGAAGATAAGCTACATGGAGTGTCAATAAAAATACACAACCTTTTGGTCTGACAGTGCACCATATTTTGTTACATAAAAATACATATAAAATGGACAAGTCAATGAAATAAACATTATTACTGTGATAACATGTATAAAAATATTATCCATAATATGTAAATACCGTTGCATCATATAATTCAAGGCAAAAGAATATCGGCCCTTTCAGTTTTTCATGTTAATCATAGCAAATCACGACAGTAACAGAATATAGGGCTTATTAAATGTTCATCGAATCTATAGCAAAAGAATATAGGCCTTCTAAACTTCCTTCCATGTAACTTATGGCAAAAAGCGCAAAAGAAAATGATTAAGGCCTTATCAAACTTTCATGTACTTCTCAGCAATATCATGACAGTAAAAGAATGTTCAATAGGTCAAAATTTCTTGCATGTAATTCCTCAAATTATCCCAACAGACACAGAATACAGGTCTTACCAAACTTTACAGTGTTCATAGCAAAATCCCTACTGTAAATGTATCTAGGTTTTGTCAAAATTTCTTCCATGAAATTCATAGCAAACTCATGGAAGTATATGGACCTTATTAAACTTTCTTTCATGTAATCATGTTCTGTCAAAAGCATGACAGTAAGTAAATAAAGACTTTACTAGATTTTCATGTAATTCAAACAGAAATCAATGGAGTAAAAGAAAATTGGCCCTATCAAACTTTCTGAACTTAGAACGTTCTGTAGACTATCTTTTCATAGTGGCAAAAGATAAAATTCTTAATTACAAACCATTTTTCTTATTTCTCACGATGATTTTTGCACTGTGTTAAAAGCCAAAATGTTTCAAAAGTGGTGACAAAAAATAAACATATGATGTTTTCCTTTCATTTGTATGTATTTTATCAACAGATTTTTATTCCACAAATCTGTTTAAAAATTTATATCACTGGGAAAATAAGGTAGCCTGCTATGTATTTCTTTGTATAAGCTTTGGTACACTAACTTAACACATCAAAATGGGAACTGAAAGAACATCATGACAAATGGGCTATTTACAATGCGTAGATGAAGATAGCCTCAACCGTTTACCAACAACAGAATATTGGACTCCTCAACATTAAAGTCTTTGCAGACCACAGATTCGATATGACTCAAACATCAGGGCACAAAATATTGTAGGCAAAAGGAGAAAATGCTGGTTACCAGTATTTTTTCCTTTTCCCACCATGTTTTCAAAAGCATTTTTCCTCGGGGCCTTTGTAAAACTCTTGATTGTTTGGTAAAAGGTTAACTGGTTACAGAGACAAAGTTTTCATATCACAACTTAATTCATAGAAAGGACAATTTGAGTTATTTCCTTGACACTCTTGATAAAGATCAGACTGCAGGGGAAAATGTAGTCTTTGATCTAACTTACCAGAGTGTGAGTGATTGGTACAACCAACAAGTCGCAGCACATAGGAATGGTGACAAACTAAACAAGAATGATGAGAGCCCCTAAGCCTGGACATTACATGCAGACATTCAGACTAGGTAATCGGACATTGCCAAGCTTGTTTCAGTTGCATTCATTAATGATAACTAATTTTCATTGTAATTTTTCATACATTCTGGCCAAGTACTTTTGACATAGAAATTGTAGCTTTTTTGCATAATCTTTGAACATTTTCATTACAATCACCAGTATTAAATTTAGCACTCTAAGGTTTTAATAGATTTTGAAAAACAGATGGTTATATACATGTACACATACATGAGAGATTTAGCGCATCAATTATACTTCAATACAGCAGTATTATATTAACAAGTAATTTAGTCTATGATTCGATCTTTCAATATTTTCCCCCTCAGTGTTAAATAGGATGTACAGTATTTTGATATACCTAACACAGATGACTTCCTCCATAATTACCTGTGTACGACTTTACAAGCCCTTGTTGTAAAACATTTTGAGAAACATTGTCAGTTACTTTTTAACCAATTACCACACAATCCTTTGTTTTAACGACTCTAAAGAAGAAATCGTTTGAAAATATTGTAGGAAAAGGAGAAAATGCTGGTAACCAGCATTTTCTCCTTTTCCCACAACACTCTTACCATTTCAAAGACAGAGGTCTCCTTTGTAGTAACATTTGATTTGTTGTCCGTAAATGCTTTCCATTTGCTGCAATCCAAAATTTTGTTGTATGGTAATGAGTTAATACTCCTATCAAAATGTACCATAATAATACCCCTATCAAAATGTACCATAATACAGAATTCATTCTAAGTTGTATTGAATTAAAACTGTTAGTAAAAAAGACTGAGATTGTATACAGTTGGCTAAACATGTATTATCCAAAACAAAAATAAAACAGAACTAAGCATAGACAGTGGGTGGGGAACTGTATATTTACAAGTAAATGTTTATATTAGCACTTTCCGTATATCCATTCTATATACACCATGCAATTTCATAATACATGTACAAATTAAAAATTAAACATAACACTTCTATTAGTTTTGTATCAATATTGGCACACAAATACATATTAATTCAATTTTTTCAACCTTTTGAAAACAACAGTCCATTTAACAATTTACCAGACATCTTTAGTTGACTGTATGGTGTTTAACGCCGTTTTCAACATTATTTCAGTTATATCGCGGCGGCCAGTGCATCTATCCATGCTTTCCTGGAGTCTTTTACCAGTACTCTGCACAATTTTCTTTCCAAGCCACTGGCTGCTTTCCCACATAATCATCGTCGAAACAATGGTCAGCGGTGGGAGAGGAATGAATCCTGTCGCAGTGACTATCATCAATCCTCGGAAAGAAACTGGACGAGCCAGGGGTCATAGCCAGGGATCGAACCCTGGACCCCGTGTTCTCAAGTCCTGCACGCTACCGACTGAGCTTGGCAGACAACTTTAGACTGGTCCAAATCCAAAGGATTTGCAGAAGACATGATAAACATGGCTAAAATGATAGGATTTGTCTTTGGAAGAGTAGGAAACATTGTTGGAAAAGGAGAAAATACTTGAAACCAGCATTTCCTCCCATTCACAATGTTTCAAAAGTCTTTCTCCTTCAGGGTCATTATAACACAGGACTGTTTGGTAAACAGTTAAGTCTTTACCACACAATCCCAACTTTTAACGACCCTGAGAAGTAGGCCTTCTGAAAACATTGTGGGAAAAGGAGAAAATGCTGGTAACCAGCATTTTCTCCTTTTCCCACAATGTTTTCTAGACTACCTGATACAAATCTCATCATTTGTGCCATGTAAATTTTGCCGTCTGCAAGTGCTTTCAAATTGGACTGTCTAAAATATTGTCGTTTGGGAGAGAGTTAAGCAAATGAAATTCAAATGATTCAATGCCTGCAGTCCACTTATTTCCATCTTGCAGCAGACGATTTTAACTCTTTAGCAAATGACAAAATTTAAGGCTTGTCCAAATTGAAAGCATTAGCAGACAAAAATTCAGATATGCCTGAAATGATTGGATTTCCTTTTAAAAGGGCAGAAAACATTGTGGAAAAGGAAGAAAATGCTGAATACCAGTATTTTCTCCTTTTCCCACCTTTTTAAATGTTCTTCTCCTCAAGGTCAGTAACCAGCATTTTCTCCCTTTCCTACAATGTTTTCTATCTCATCAATAACTAATTCCATCATCTGTGCCATATTCAATCTGTCGTCTGCAGTGGCTTTGAATTTGGACTTGTCTAAACTTTGTTGTTTGGTAAAGTGGCAGCTCATTACCAGAAAACAAACTTTAGGAATAAAAAAAAAACTGAAAGCATTTGCAGATGACAAAATCAAAGAAACTCAAAAGATGACTTCTGTCTCAAAAAGGGCAGAAACCAGTGTGGGAAATGGCTTTCTTCCCCAAGGTTGTTAAAATACGGAACTGTTTGATAAAAAGTTAAAGAGCTGATACATACACAGAATGTGAATCTCTGCAAGTACAATGAAATGACTGAAACCATAAAATGGCTACATTTTATCATTGACAGTGAATGAATAAACTAGTGTTCCAAAATATACTGATATCAATTGTATCAACAGACAAAAAATATAAGATATGTATTCTTAAGTTGATTATAATTTTCATTGTACGGTTACTTTTTGGCAAGAGACCTGATAGTGAATTAAACATCCTGAGGATAATTTTTTAACCCTTTCACCCAACAATCCTGTGTTTTTAAGGGCCCTCAGGAAAAATATGTTTGAAAACATTGTGGGAAAAACAAAGCTGGAAACTAACATTTTTACTTCTTCCAACAATGTTTTCTACATCTAAGCACATTCATTCTGTGTCTGCAAGTTCTTTCAACATGAAATAGTTGTTGACTATTGAAGAGTTTATGAATTACAAGTCAAAGGATGCTTAGATGCTTCTTTGGACAAGGTGGATCGAGATTAGACTGAATAGAAGAAGCAGTCTAATCTTTGACCTACCTAGCCCAACAATTTAGAAGTATGTATTATAGCAATGAGAATGCAATACTAGCTGAAGTACTGACTGAATGAAAAGTCTCTTTTGGTATATTTTGTTGGCAAAGGATCAAAAAATGTTTTCCACGGCTTCAACTCCTAACCAGAAAACAAACATTTACACTTGTCCAAACTGAAAGTATTTGCAGGCAATAAATGTAGCTAGAATGATTACCTTTGTCTATTAATATATAGAAAACATTGTGTGAAAAGGAGGAAATGCTGATTACCAGCATTTCCTCCTTTTCACATGGTGTTTTCAGAAGCTTTCTTCCTCAGGATAGTTACAACTTTGGATTGTTTGGTAAAGGATCAATTCATTACTAACTGAAAAAAAAAATTACAGTAGAAAACCTTGAAAACATCATTGTGTATGATGGAGAGTCAACATGGATATATGAAATCACCATACTATGTAGCTGTGTCAGAGATCAAAACTCGCGAAACAAGTTTTGTGGTGTGTCAAGAGATTTAAACTTGCACCTCTGTGCTTTAGCAGCCAAGAACTTGCACAAACCTTTTTCAGGCTTTTGAACAATAACCCCAGCAGCCAGGGACTTGAACATAAATTCCTATGAACTACCAGCCCTGAACTTGTGCGATACTGTTAACTTTTTTTGACAAGAATGTGATTGTAAAATTCGACAAATGAGTATATACAGTTGATGAAGACAATAATGAACACTCTGTCGTCCCTTGCATAGTGGACATGATATTTGAGATCAAATCACATACAAAAATAACAGTGCAACCTATTCTTCTAAGTTCTTTACCACATGACAAAATTTTGGCCTCTTCCATATTAAAAGCATTCACAGACGACAGTGAGGTCAAATGACAGTATTTGTTTTTTAAAGGGTCGATTAAGAAATTACAGAAAAGGAGAAAATGCTGGTAACCAGCATTTTCTCCTTTTCCTAAGGTGTTTTCAAAAGCATTGTTCTTCAGGGTTGTAAAATCACAGGACTGTTCCATAAACAGGTTATACAATACAGAAAATTTGTTCTACTTCTCTATTTCTAAAATGTCTACAACGCCAGTATTAACCAACCACTCCAAATATTGTTTTAATTCTTAATTCCAAAAGAAACAAGCTGATTGGCCGAGACATTCTGTCTCAGCCAATCAGATTGCAGGTCTTTGAATTTAGAACTTAAACAGAATTTAGAATAGCTGGTTAATATGGCATCAGATTTCTCCTATTTCAATAAACCTTTCTTCATACAAAAATTATTTGTTTTATTACGTCACATAAGAATGTTTTGTATGACAAAAATCAAAAGTCCAATGGGGAAAAGGTCATTCCAAACTGACATTTCAACGCTGTAGCTAGGCCTCTATGAAAAAGTGATGTCAATTGGAGGAATCACACATTACAAGTAGTTTCTCCTTTATCCACAGTGCTCATAAAAGTGCTTTGCTTCAAGACGAGAGAAAAAACAGAGTCAACAACATATGGCCCTCTTTCAATTGTCAAATGCTTTACTCCAATTGTACAAGAAAAGCAGTTTACACCACTTTCAGCTGAAATAAGGCTCGAAGAGGTATCAAATTTAAGTCTTTAAAATGGACGGTTTTACTAATAGTCTCCAAAAGCCACCTCTCCAAAATGGTCAGTAGCTCAAACTGTGACTTGTCTTTTTATTATCATTTGAAATACTCTACATAACAATTCAACCCTTTGCCAGAAAACAAAAATTCAGACTAGTCAAAAATTGAAAGAATTCGCAAACAACGAATTACATGTGGCTCAAGTGGACAGATTTGTCCTTCAAACAGCTGAACACATTGTGGGAATAGGAGAAAATGCTGGTAACCAGCATTTTCTCTTTTTCCCACAATGTTTTCAAAAGTCTTCCTCCTCAGCATCATTGGAACTCAGGATTGTTTTGAAAAGGGACAAGAATCCCTAGTGTTTACGTCTCTTTAAGATCACTTGAAACAAATCTGCATAACAATTTAAGTCTCCCAGCAGTAAATTTTACTCCAACACTCCAGGAAGACTTTAAGGCCACAGGTCTTGTCAACCTGCATTCTGTGGTGGGTGGGGTAAGGTGAAACCCATTACTGCACATGCTATTTTTAGACACACACTAAAGTGTAATAGGTATTACAAAGGCAAAACATTTCACAGAAAGGAAGACTGCTTTAATTGATATTAAGTGAAAACTTTGTGAAAAACTGAAAAATTGCTGTTCTAAGGCAATTAGTCCTTTTCCATAATGGTTTTCACGCCAATTTCAGGTAAACTGAAACTATTCAAAGTGACATGACACAAAAGAGAAATATTTGGAAAGTTGAAACGTATCTCCTTTGAATGATGCTGAAGGCACTGTGAGTAATTACTTATAACAAGTGATGTTTGTAAACACAATTGCTCCTTCTTCTGCAATATTCTCCTAATTGTTATCTAAGTTAAGAACAGGAAAAGGTCATTTCTGTGCAGTAATGGGTTAAATGATGACATGACTAAACACATTTGTATGATGGGATGGATGATACATGCATGTAATGTTTATGATTTTCTTCAGTCTTTCACCAGTTTATATATGTGATGTTGTGTTCCATGTTCACTTGTCGACACTTCAAACACATATGCCGTACACAGCAGAGTTTCTTGTGTGTCTCTATTGCTGACTACCTGTAATATATAGAGCAGAAAAGTGAGCCGCACTCTGGAAAAAGGGGCTAGATGATATCTCATGATATATTACATCAAGCGAGTAATCATATAATTATGGGTCCATAAAACCCATTTTGTCCAACAACCGACTGAATTATGAAGAAGGTTTGTCCGTGGACTTGCAGAAAATTTCTCAGAAACAAAAATTTTGCCCAAGGTCACCTTATGCAGGCTGACCTGAATCGACACTTTTTGCAGATGCATGTAAACCCCCCCCCCCACTTTTCACAGACCATGGCTCATACATATTAACCTATTACCACAGAGCAAAATTTTAGACCTATCCAAATTGAAAGCATTTGCAGACGTCAATTTCAAAGTGGCTCAAATGGTGCAATTTTGCTTTGATTGGGTAGAAAACTTTGTGGGAAAAGGAGAAAATGCTGGTTACCAGCATTTTCTCCTTTTCCCACAATGTTTTCAAAAGGCTTCTTCCTCAGGGGTGTCAAAAGTCGTCATTGTGTGGTAAAGGGTTAAATCTTAGTCATTCTCCTGAGCAATGAGAGAAATAAAAATAACTGATCTTTCCACCCCTTGAAACTAATACATGTAGTAGTAAGAAACTTTGAAAACATTTGTAAAATATGGATTATTAATATGAGTCAAGGTAAAAATCATGAATACATTTCACACTATCTGAACAGCCTAATATTAATCTATGCAGTCTGCAAAAACCTTTTAAATCTTTACCAAACAACAAAATTTCAGACTTGTATAAACTGTAAGTATCTGCAGATGACATATCAGTTGTTTTTAAAAACATGAAATTTCTATTTCCAAGGGTGAAAAGATTGTGGGAAAAGAAGAAAATGCTGGTGTGGCAACAGCTCACCCATTCACATAATTTTATGTTTTGGGTTTCATCAGTACTACACTGGGCCCAAGGCCTATCCATCAAAAATTCAAGGTCGTTTGGTGAGAGTCAAACCTGAGCAATGCCGGAAGTTTCAGATAACACTGTGCAAGGAATGATTGCTTGCTCCTTTTCCCACTCTGTTTTCCACACTCATGAAAATAATATTTTCATTTCCTTTACCTTTCTTTCCTTTGTGTTACTTTTTACAGTTTTCTGTAGGTGGAAAATGAGAAATGGGTTGATTCTTAACCAAACAACAATGTCAGTACTGAAACTATTTGCAGATGACAAATTCACCATTTACCACATAATATTGAAATCTAATGACCCTAAAACAATGCTTTTGAAAGCATTGTAGTCACCAGCATTTTCTTTTTTTCCAACAATGTTTTCCACCCTATTAATGATAGAAATCATCACTTCAGTTACACTTGATTTGTTACCTGCAAATACTTTCTATTTGGACCAGTCTAAATTTTGTTGCTTGGTAGAGGGTTAAACATTGTTTAAATAAGATTCGTCTTTCAAAGGATTACAAACATTAGGGTTGCCAGCATTCTCTCTTTTTTCACAAAGGGTTTCAAAAGCCTGTTTCCTCAGGATCCTTAAAACACAAATTTATTTATACCATGGTACAGAGTTAAACTCTTCTACAGTAATCAAAACATCTTTCAATACTATCGGAGCACACACCCTTACCTGTAGTATTGTGAAGTTTTCCAACACACTGTTCATCATATATTTTTCTGGAAGATGTTTCAGCTTGTGTATAAAGTTGATCATGTATTCACACATAGGTGATCTGTGAATTCTGTATACAAATCGACCATTTTCAAATCTTGGATACTCTGTCTGAAATACCAAAGTTGATGCATGCTGAACCACAACGTTAATCCTTTACCACAACATCCAAATTTTTAACTAACCTGAGATAGAAAGCTTTCGAAGACAATGTGGGAAAAGGAGAAAATGCTAGTAACCAGCATTTTCTCCTTTTTCCAGAATGTTTTCTATCCAATTCAAGACAAATCCCATTTCTTGCACCTTTTTGCTTTTTTTTTTTGGTCCGCAAACACTTTCAGTTCAGGAGGGTCTAAATTTTTAAATATTAAAAATTAGGATTGTAATCCTGAGTTTCAAAAGCCCTGAAGGAGATGATTTTTGAAATGGTAGCCAGCATTTTCTCCTTCTCCCAAAACATTTACGACACTTTCAGAGAGCATGCTCTTTATTAAGCCACAATCAGAGCTCCAGATAAGAGGGAGTGATGGTTATCTAAATCCATTATTTCTCTTCGAAACCCTATGTTGTGGGTACTCATTAGAATCGTCTCGATGAGACGATTCTAATGAGTACCCACAACATAGGGTTTAGTGGAGAATAATTAATATTTTCAATTTTGAAATCAAAATCACTCCCTCTATCTGGAGCTCTGCACAACAATGCTATTGTTTGCAATTGTGTTCAATATGGACAAGTCTAAAATTTTGTTGTCTAGTAAAAGGTCATTGTCATGACTGAGGCCTCTAAACAAAACGGACAAAAATGAGACATTAATGTACCAAACAATGTGTATCATTTCTTGCTGCAGATGGAGAAAGGTACTGAGCCAATCACTTACCTCCACTTTTTCCACGACTTGTTTTCCAAATGAACACACTTTTGTTGAACATGTTATAGTCATGTTCTCACTCGACTCATACTGACTGGTTACACCATAAAAAGCACCGGCCTCATCTTGCACATTTGTGTTTATATCAGCCTGAGGAAAAACATGAAATAGATTAGTAAATAAGGTGGCAGGTGGCATGACATTTTATCAGAGTCTCAGAAAATGTAACTGACCCTAATGTCCCTTCTACAAAAAAAGTTTTCTTTGCAGCCAGTTTAGTTGGTTGTTGTATTGGGGTTTAACGCCACTTTAACAGCTAAGGTCATATCAAGGCGATCAGTGACGCACATGTGTTTCCTGGCTTTCTCACACCAGTACTAACAGAACTTTCTTTCCAAAGCCACCGACTACTTTTCTCACATGCTTTAGCAGAGGTGAGAGGCGAAAATACGCCGGAAAGTAAGTTCGCCTCAACCGGGTATCGAACTCACAACCACCAGGTCATCAGTCCGACACGCTTACCACTGAGCCACCCGGGCGGGGCGCAGCCAGTTTAGACCAAGATCAAACAGTACAAAACTTTTAGTCTGATCTTTGATCTAAACTGTCTGCTCTGCACTAAAAACAACCATGAACTTGAATTTACCTGGGTCTCACTTTTAGACTGAAAATGTCTGTTGGATTTCTTCGACGCGCTAAGGTTTAATCCAGCCTTTGATAAGCATAATAGTAGTTTTCTAGGCATATCTGGTACTTTATCAGGGATAAGTTCTTATATTGATTTCATAATGGTATTTCAATAACTTAACTCCATATAAGATTTATATATAAACAAATATATATGAGCCATGCTCTGTGAAAAGGGGGCTTAATGCATCTGCAAAAAGTATCTACACAGGTCAGCCTGCGCAGTCCGCACAGGCTGACCTGGGCCAAAGCTTTTTGCTCTTGGTCACATTTATGCATGTCAAAGGACCAGTCTACCTCATGATTCAGTTTGTAGTAGGACAAAATGGATTATACGGATCCATAATTATGTGATAACTTGCTCAGTACAATGCATCACAGAGATGCATTAAGCCCCCTTTTGCCAGAGAGTGACTCATATATTATTCATGGAAATATCAACCGTATCTTTGTTCCTGAGGATAAATTTTTCAAAATGGGTGTAAAATAGTATATCACAAAACCAGAAAGTTACATAATAACTACTTGACTTCCTTCTGAAAATAAAGTAAATCTTGGCTTTGGAGATGTAATTGGTTTTGACTGATGAATTTACCGGAATATGCAGTTCAGTCAAATTTTTGAACTACAGGCCAGGAATACGGTATTTTTGACCACAGTCTTGACAAGAAAAAATGGCAAGTAAAGTTTCTTTTTCCTCTTCTACATATACGTTATGTCAAACTTACCCAAAATTTTACTAAAAAGAATGCCGACTGAGGCCCTTTATCATACAACTCTTTCAATCCACCTTTCTTTTCAGGAAACTTGTCATAGATTTGGCGTATATCAACAGACTGAAAAAGGAAGATTAGGATTTATATTCATCCATGATTCAATATCCAATAACAATTTTAAACCCTGAGACTAGATATCTGATTGGCTGTGAAAGTTTGTCTCTGCCAATGAGATAGCTAATTTTGTTGTAAAGAATCAGAATAGGGCCGTGAAACCAGCCCTACTGTACCCTTGTACCCTTATAAAACACTTACCCTATTAGAACACAAGACCTGTATAGCTCCAGTTTTTTGGGTCTGGGGTAGGGGTGGGTGCCACAGACAGCATACGATTGGTTTTATGGTGTTTCATGCTGCTTTCAACATTGTTTCCTTGATATGAAGGGGACAGTTCACATATCCATGTATGTTATGGGTTTCATTATTACTAGGCTAGGGCCCTGAAGCATATTGCTCAAAAACACTCACAAAAAGGCCTTGTGCCTCAAAGTTACAAATCTTACACTTTAATAGTGAGCCATGCAGGAACTCTTGACAGCATTATAAGTTGTGCATTTAATAACAGGATCAATTTCAGTTCCAATGTAATGCAGATGACATTTGTCTGCAACTCAATCTCACTGCTGGGCAGAACAATATAATATCTTTAATAAGAGGGTCGATTTCAGTTCAAATATAATGCATATGACGTTTGTCTGCAACTTAATTTCATCACTGGGCTAAATAATATAATATCTTTTACCTTCATTTATATTAGGTGTGCCTATCATGACTCCAAACAACAGTGTATGCAAGTGTATGCAGAATGGTTGGTGAATTAAGTTTCATTTTCTTTTGTCATTTATCAATGTAATATTACTACACACAAAATAAAAGCAAGTTGAACTATTAGATTCAAAATCACATTTTCATTTGAATCATGCTCCATGAAAAGGGGCGTCTAGTGCATCTGCAAAAAGTATCAATCCATGTCAGGCTGCACAGTCCATGCAGGCTGACACTGGACGAAATGTTTTGCTATCTGTGAATTTTCTTTACGTCAAAGGGCTATTCTTTCTCATGATTCAGTCGCTGTTAGACATAATGGATTGTATGAATCCATATTTATGTGAGGACTTGTTTACTGTAATGCATCATGGAGATGCATCAACTCTTTACCACACAATCCCGAGTTTTAACGACCCTGAGAAAACAGCCTTTTGAAAACCTTTTGGGAAAAGGAGAAAATGCTGGTAACCAGCATTTTCTCCTTTTCCCAAAAGGTTTTCTACTCTTTCACAGACAATTAAAATCATTTCAGCAAAATTTAATATGTTGTTTGTGAATGCTGTCAAGTTGAACCAGTCTAAAATTTTGTTGTTTGGTAAAGATTAAACCGTCTTATCCCAGAGAACTGCTCATTTGCTTTTGCACATTTAGATCAGAAAGCACAGAGTGCTCCATTAAGTTTTAGACTTGTCTATACAGACAGAAATTAAAGATGACACATTAAATGTTGCTCAAGTATCGGAATTGATAGAAAATATTGTGGGAAAGGAAGAAAAAGTCTGACAGCAATTTTTCTTTTTCCCACTATTTTTTTTTTACTTTCATTCACTGGTAGGTAAAAACATTGGATACTTTAGTTATTGATAAATGCAAAATAATACAGTTATAAATGTAACGGACTTACCTCTAAAAGTGGATCAGAGTAACTTGCATTTGAACTTATGTGTACAAACAGATGTTTGTGATACTGAAAGTAGCAAAGAGGAAACAAACATGAGATGGTTTTTAAGAGCTAAATCACAAGAAATATGAGCCATGCTATATGAAGAGAGGGCTTAATGCAATCTGTGCAGGCTGACCTGGGCCAAAACCTTTTACTTTTAGTAAATTTTCTGCATGTCAATGGACCGGTGTACCTCATGAATAAGTCATTTTTAAACAAAATGGATTTTACGAATCCATAATTATGTGATGACTTGCTTGGTAACATGGATCATATCGATTCTGGTAACCAGCATTTTCTCCTTTTCCCACAATGTTTTCTCCCAAAAGCCCCCTTTTGCAAAAGCATGGCTCATATACATGTAAAACTAATGAGACAAAATGTCTCAAGCAATCAGATGGCTAGTGTTGCAATTAAGACATCAAAATTTAATAAACATTTGTTGATAAATACAGCTCTTGAGAGATCCAGACATTTTGTTGTGATAAAAGCTAACAAAGAACTCAACAAATAATACATATGTCAAACCTACCGAATCAGCATCTCTTTGTTGTTCTAAAAAGGCGGAGAATTCTACAAGACGTAATTTTGGCCCGGCTATGCTTCTGCCCTGCCAGGGTGGCATCATTTCATTGTTCATTGATGGAGGTGGTTTTGTGTCCAGGCTGTACCCAGGGGCTCCATAAGGAGGTTTAACACTGGAAATAGAACAGAACAGAATTTTTTTTTCTTCGACTAGTTTGAAAAGTGTACAGTCAAAATAAAAGTACTATGTCAACTTTACTGAAACCCTGTCTTTCAACCATAACATACAGTCAAAATAAAAGAACTATGTCAACTTTACTGAAACCCTGTCTTTCAACCATAACATACAGTCAAAATAAAAGAACTATGTCAACTTTACTGAAACCCTGTCCTTCGACCATAACATTCACTTTCTATGTACCTGCAGTTGACAGCTTTTGAAAACATTGTGAAAAGTGGAGTAGTTGTGTGAAATAACAGCAATTTTGCTACTTTCCCCACACTGTTTACCATAAAAAATCCACACCCTCCTTTCCTTGAAATCCTAGTCCTTTGAGTAATTTGCAATGTTTATTGGTAGATTATTCACTACCCTGTACAGTGGCTTTTGGAAACAATGAATAAATGGTGAAAAGGCTCATCAAAAGCATTTTGTTCTTTTGTCACAATAATTGACAGAGTCCGACTCTGAACTTTGTTTGTCAACTTTTCCACAAATCGCACAAGGACCCGTGAAGCCAAAGAATCAGTCAATCATCAAAAGAGAGCTTACCCAGTTAAAGAACTAAAACTTTTACCACACAATTCCAAGTTTTACCGACACTGAAGAAGAAAACATTGTGGGGAGAAAGAGAAAATCCTGGTGGGTAACCGGCATTTTCTCCTTTTCTCACAATGTTTTCTATCCTGTCTAGTACAAATTTCCTGATATGAAACACACTAAGTTTGTCATCCGTAAATTACTTCAATTTGGACAAGCCAAAAATTTTGTCTTCTGGTAAAGAGATAAATTCATTGCTTTGTACTCTAAAACAATAACAATACTTACTCTCCTTGCGCATTTGGGTGCTGCCAGAACTGAAAAAAGAGCAAAAAAAAAAACACAATCATGCACATTATTTGTTGATGAGTTGTCAATCTTAAGCAGATGACTTTGAAAACATCCTTCTAAAATACGAACACAAAAATACGATGAAAACATAGAGACAAAAAGAGAAAATGTTCCGTATAGGCAATTTCCCATTTTGCCACATTTTCAAAAAGTTAGCTGCATGACGAGGAGTTCTTCTCTAGTTTGTATTGTGATGAATGAGAATATTTCAAGGAGTTATAAATAGGACTACATGTATTTCAAATCATGAGTAATTAGGAGTAAAAGATATTCCTCTCATTACTAAAAAATCCAGAGCTTTAACAACACTGAGAATAAAGGCTTTTAAAAACATTGTGGTAAAAGAAGAAAATGCTGGTAACCATTTACCTAAATTATGTTTTCAACCCTTCCAAAGGTAAAAATCAGTTTTTAAGTCACAATTATTTCAACGTCTACAAATATTTCAATTTCAACCATTCTTAAATTTTGTTGTTTGGTAAAGAGGTAAAAAACAACTTATTCCTACATTGTACAATACAGTTGTAATTTCACAATATAAAAACAAATATATTTTCCAGCAAAATGATGCAGTTTCCTTTATGTTGCTGTCATCATCCCAAGATGTTCTTTCTTTGTCCCTTTTATCTTGTACAATTATCACAGTTTTCATGAATTCTTAACCCTTAAAGTGCCTTTCTCTGCTCTAGTTGCCTTTGCAACCAGTGTAGATTAACATCAGACTGTACAAAATGTACAGTCTGATCTCAGATCTGCACTGTCTGCTTTGCTGAAACATTAAAGACAAAAGGAACTTAAAACTACAATTATTTCAGTGTTATTTCTAGACTGAAAATGTCTGTGGGTGTATTGTTCACTCTAAGGGTTAATTCACCATTTTTTCTTTTTTTTTTTGTCCACCAGTTTCTAGTTATCTTTTTTTTAAATCAACTGATTTCAAAAATAAACAATTAGAACACAATGTAAAAATCCCAATTCTGACAGTAAAATCAACAAAATTAGTCTTGCGGTACAATTTTTTGTGGTTTTTTTTTGCAATTCAAAAATGTTGACCAGAATACAATGTACTGAGGACAAGTATCCACCAGTGCAGATCGAAGATCTGACTATATTCTTTGCAGTTTGATCTTTCTATTCTGTCTGCAAAACCACTCTTAGTTGTCATCTACATTTAATCTATGGTTGAATTCTATAATATTTTATAGCAAAATCTGTGTCAAAAGAAATTTTAAATTAGTGTCTGTTAAAATTCATGCTTCAGCAGGAAAGGTAGATGAGAAGAGTTGGCAAAATTTGTTGACAACAACAACATGCTTTTACGGGGGTTTGGAAACACAAAAACAACATCATGTGCATCAAGAACAATTCATCAACAACAGCAGGTAGTCGGGCAGCAATAGAGGCAGCATTTAGGAATAAGGTAACAGTGAACAGTACAACATTATAAACAACATCATCATGAAATAAGATGTATGTGTCACATCACAAAATGGGGGCTTTGGCTCCATTTACAAAATGTCATCACCCATGGCATCATTTTTTTCAAAATCCTTCATTTCCACCTACAGATTTAATTTCGTTTTTTCCTTTTGAAGCAGACCACTCTTCAAACAGTGTCGGCAAACACAGAAATTGCTCAGACTGATGTCAGCATGTCTTCATGTTGTTTTTTTTTTTTTTATTTTAAATCTGAATAGCTGTTGATTAACCATATTTCATCAGAATATTTCCAATGTCATTTGCTGCATTCTAGTACACTGCAGGAGGTTACAACTTCTTTCATTAACATAAATTTCCTTTATCAGGAAACACTGGACATGTATTCATCAACCATCCTAAATTGAATATGTACTCTTATTCCAGATCAATATACTTACACAATTTCTGATTGGCTAAACCATTTGGTGAAGAAAATGGTCTAGCCAATCAAAATATATGCTACTGTGAAATTCAAAAAGTTCTTGAGAACTGGATAAATGTGCTCAAATAAAGTTTCAACAAACTTGATTTGTGTAAATTTTAATAACAACACAAATGGGCATTTTATAAACTTTGGCTTTATATCAAAAGAACTTCTGAATGTCTATTAGTTTTAGCAATTTTGAAAAAAAAAAATGCCTATATTAAGTTAGAATTGGTGCCCATTTTTTGCCAGTATATTTCCAGAAAACTTGGAACCAGGAAATGGACTCTTATTTATCAATTAACCCTATACCAAGACCTTTTTTGCTAGAATATTTCACCAGGTACATTATCTCAGGCAGAGTAGATCCAAGATCACTCCATTTTCTAACAGATGTTTGCAGTGATCTTGACCTACACTGTCTGCAAAAAGACTTCAAGTTTCCCTTTGTAATCCTGAAGGTAGTTCTTACAATTCTAAACATTATACTTCAAGGCCCATCAATTTTTTGCACATATTACTCTAGACAACTGAGGCCGACCACATTAAAATTTTATTTCTAATATTGTCAATTTCTTTTAAAAGATGATCTTAATTTTGAAGAGTCCAAAAATTACAAGGGTTACCTTTCATACCAGTTATAATTCTAAAAATATTACGATACAGTTGAATTAACATAAACAGCTCTTTAAGGTATAGTAAAGGGAGTGGTTCTGCCCAATTACAGCTTAAGACTTCACTCACGGCTAACTTACATTTGGATTGGGTGGTGCCCCAGGGTAACCAGGACGGACGGATGAAGGATTGAACCCAGTTGGAAGCCCTGGTAACCCCACAGCCTTACTGTGTATGGCACTGGCGGACACGATCTGAGCGGACGACATTGCCGCCATACTTTGTAGAGCTTTGTCCTTCGCGGCTTGATCCTGAAAATTGGAGAAGTTCTCCTGCACAGGAGAAAAACAGTAAGTAAGATTGTCTTGTTTTAAGTACTAGAACACAAAATTATAATTTACAGGCACCAAATAGAAACATTCATATAGTTATAGCAATAATGTTCAATTCTAGTTCTATGAAAGACAATATTTTCTCATCAGATGGATGCAGCTCTACTTGCTTACTTGCAACTCAATAAAAATTACCTCAATTTAAATAACATATAAAACTTCAGCACATTCTCCATTCACTCCTTTGTCTGCAGTGGATTTATACCAACTTTGCAGATATGACCAATTTCCCCAAAAGAATAAGAAAGCTCAGGACACAATACAAGGTACCACAAGCTAGTTATTCAAACAGAGACATGTGAACCCATACAGAGTCAATTACAACCTAACCCCTTGGCAAACAATCACTCTTTAATGACCCTGTGGAAAAAAGCCTTTGAAAGCATTATGGGACAAGGAATGCTTGTTATATGCATTTTCTTCCTTTTCCACACTGTTTTGTGCTACTTCAAAGACAGCTTCCATGATCTGAGCCTCAATTTTTTTGTTGTCTGCAAACGCTTTCTTTCTGGACAAGTCTAAAATTTTGGCTTCTGATAAAGAAGTAACTCATTGCCTTCTTTCTCCATCTTGTAACAGATCACTTTTCAAAATATTGTGACAAAAGTTAATGTTAACCAGCACATTCTCCATTCAACACATTGTTTACAAATACATTCAAGTACTAAACCTAAATTCATGCTGATTATCAATATTTTAAGTAGGATGTTTTCTGAGTCATCGGCTGTGATTGTGTTTGACGCGGTAACAAGTACGGTTGGTTTTGCTTGCTGAGAAGATTTAGATGATACTGTGGTTACATCTCAGACTTACACCGTCCAATTTGTTTATTAACCTCTCACCACACAATTGCAAGTATTAACAACCCCGAAGCTTTTGAAAACATGGTGGGAAAAGGAGAAAATGTTAGAAACTAAAGTTTTCTGCTCTTTTACAGATGAATCCAATTGTTTGAACCATATCTAACTTTTCGTCTGCAAACACTTTCTATTTGTAAGGGTCTACAATTTTGTTGTCTGGTAAATGTCTACGCAGGCAGACAGTTTATATCTAAGGTCAG
Source organism: Hippopus hippopus (assembly GCA_946811185.2). Classification (NCBI taxonomy): domain Eukaryota; kingdom Metazoa; phylum Mollusca; class Bivalvia; order Cardiida; family Cardiidae; genus Hippopus; species Hippopus hippopus. Next base: position 42,324,913 of record OX328101.1, on the reverse strand, counting down.
AATGCATGATTTGTGTAGTCTTATCTTGATCACTATCTGTAAAGGCCCTAAAGAGATGAAAGGCGACTCAAAGCTTAAGTTTGCAACTATTGGGCTTTCCTTATAATCCTGCATAAATGTTCATTTCCTTTTTTATGCTACCATCTAAGAGTTAAAGACAAACAACATCTGTTACTATCACATGCTAACCGCAAGTACATCATACTGACAGCCTTTTACTTCCCCCCCCACACACAAAAAAATCTTGATCTAAATAACGGTACATTCCGACACAAATTTGCAGCTGACAACTTAGAAAATATCTTTGTAAAATTGAATCAACATGAATAAAGTTTTAATTCTTTACCACATGACAAAATTTTAAACTTGTCCATATTGAAATCATTTGAAGATGATAAATTAAATGTTGACTCAAATAATGGAATTTCTCCTTGAGACTGGAAGGAAACAAACTGGGAAAGTGATAAAATGCAGGGTACAAGTTTTTTCTCTTATCCCACAATGTTATTTGCAAAAGCCTTCTTCGCCAAAGGTTGTGAAAATATGGAATTCTTGGGTAAGAAATTAATATATAAGCAATGAAAATTGCTTGCTACAAGCTTTTTCTCCTTCTGCCACATTCTTTTCAAAAGTTGTCTGCTGCAAAATGAAAGCCATCTACACAAGGTAACAAGCTAAATATAATTAAGTTGACAAAAAATATCTCGTGCAAACAAAAAAGCCATTTCTAATTACATGGGAATGGCAAAAACAGAACATACAGACAAGACTTTGTCATGGGTATACATGCAAAACTGGGCATTATTCACTTTCTAGCACAGACAAACTTAACATGACAAACAGTCTTTGAAATATGTTGATAGTAAACAATGCAAAAGATCACATTTTGTACGGACAATTTAGTCCATTACTTCTGCCGGATTACTATTTTTCACCATGTAGCTGACCACTTACGAAAATGTTGCGGCAAATGGAATAATTGCTAACAAGCTCATATGTAAATGTTAAACATTAATTTATATTAAATGTCCTTAAAGACGTCTGTTGAAAATTTGTTTCAGGAGGCATTGACTTTAACCTTTTAGCAGACGTCAAAATTTTAGAATTGTCCAACTTCAAGACAGCTGCCACCGACAAATTAACAGTGGCTCATGTGACGGGATTTGTTTCTAAGAGTAGAATATATTGTGAGAAAACACTGGTAGATAGGAGTTTCTCCTTTTACCACGATTTGTTTTCAAAACCCTCCTTTTTTTTGAGTTGTGAAAACTCAAGACTCTTTTGGTAAAGGATTAAACTTGCATTAATTACCAATGAAAAATACAATATACATGTACATGTACAATCCCTATAAATTACATTCTAGACAGTTATAGAACATGCAATCAAAGCTAACTCTTCACTGTCAAATACACACATTTCAGAAGATACTGAAGATTCTGACCAAGGATGGGCTTGAATTTGCAAAATTGCACTTTGCTAACGCACTAAAAATAACTATCATTCTAAGGTTTAACCCAATGATAACAGACTTGCTCGTACAAGAAATATAGCTAAGAATATTTGTAAAATTGAAAAAAATACTAGGAAAGAGACAAATTGCTTGTAACAAGCAGATGCATCTCATTTGCTTCTTTATCAACCTTTTGTAACTTTTTACAATGCAATCCCGAGTTTTAACGTCCTTAATAAAGAAGGCTTTTGAAAACATAGTTGGAAAAGGAGAAAATGCTGGTAACCAGCATTTTCTCCTTTTCCCACTATGTTTTCTACCCCATCAAAAACAAGTTCCATAGTTTGAACCACATTTAAATTTTCGTCTACGAATGCTTTCAGTTTGGACAAGTATAGATTTCTCTCGTTTGGTAAAGAGTTAAACCCTTTACAAGACAACAAAATTTTAGACTTGCCAGAACTGAAGACCTTTGCAGAAAACAACTGAAATGTGTCTAAAATGAAAACATTTGTCTATGAAAAGCTAAAAACATGATAAGAAAAGGACAAAGTTCTGGTTAGCTTCATTATCTCCTTTTCTATCAATGTTTTCAAAGGGTTTCTTCCTCAGTCGTTAAAACTTGGAATTGTGGTAAAGCGTTAAAATAATGTCATGCATAGATAGTTATTTTGTATGGTTGTAAATGAAATACACCTTGCTCAATTAAAGACATTCTATTTGCCTTACATTTTTTTTTCGAAAATGATGCAAACACTGATGCAAAAAGCATTTTCAATTTTCAATCATTCCAGGGGGGAGGAAGCAAGCTTGCATCCAAACAAGTTTAGTACCAAAGCTCGGCCAAACAAACCTACTTTCAAGGTTGCTTGCACTTCTTTGGCTTTCCGTCTTGCAAGAACTTGAATATGACTAGAAACCTGTTTCCGTGTCCTAGTTTTACCTGTCCGTAATTTGATGTACCTCGCAATCAGCTCATTGCGCCCTGAAATTTAATATTAGCTCCGTGTTAATAAATCTAAGTCAGAAACGCTACCTACTTTTAAAGAGGCTTGGACTTCTTTCGTTTTTCGTCTGGCTAACACTTGTATATGACTAGAAACCTGCTTTCTTGACCGTGTTTTCCCTGTCCGTAATTTGATGTATCGAGCTATCAACTCATTTCTCCCTGAAAATGGATTGAACATAAGATAATATGGTCTGTAACATGCGAAAAGGGGCTTTTGGACATCTGCGTAAAATGTTGTCTCGGATCAGCCTGCGCAGTCCGCGCAGGCTAATCCGAGACGGCACTTTATGTCAATATTAGATTTTGTCCTACAGCAGACTTGCGTGAAACAGAAAATCACACACGATCAGAAAGTGTCGTCTCGGATCAGCCTGTGCGGACTGCACAGGCTGATCCAGGACGACACTTTACGCAAACGTCTGAATGCCCCTTTTCACGTATTGCAGGCCACATAACATTCTATTTTACCTGTAATCCATGTATACTTGTTAATTCTATAATCATTAATTCCTTAACTTCTTATCTGACAACAAAATCTGAACTTCATCCAAATTGTTTGAATTTGCATGTAATAAATCAAATGTGGTTCATATGAAGGGATTTGTCCCTGAAAGGAAGAAAACATTGTGGGAAAAGGAGAAAATACTGGTTGCCAGCATTTTTTTTCTTTTTACTACAATGTTTTCAAAAGGCTGGTGCCTCAGAGTTGTTCAAATAGTTCGGTATTCAGTTGAACAAATGTGCAGCAGACAACTTTGAAAAACTTCAAATAAAATATAGTGATAATTCACATGAACTACTGGTATAGTCTAAGACATGAATATAATCATATGAAAACATTGTGGCAAAATGAGAAATTGTAGTATTATAAGCAAAAACAAAAGAGAGAACTAGTTTTTTTGCAGGGAGAAGAGATACCATCACACCATGATGTCTGGTCTGCCACTTTGGGAACAGGGTAAAAAGAAAATCTTTAGATACATTTATTTTCCTGAATAGCATTTTTTATCGCATTAATAATGCACACATAGAATAAGCAATTACTGCATCAAATTACCCCACAAGCTGCTAATTGAGACTGCATTTTTTCTATGCAGATACAATGGATTGAGATCAGACTGTACAGCACAAAAAAGGCAGTCTGATCTTTGATCTGCACTGTCTAAAACTGGTATGTTCATTTTGGCAAAACAGTTGATTATTTGATTGATTGATTGATTGGATGGTTGGATGGATGAATGGATTCATTCATGGATTGATGAATTGATTCATTCATGGATTTATTCATTCATAGATTGATTCATTAATTCACTGACTGACTGAATGAATGAATTGCTTTATGTCATTTTCAACATTATACAATCGACAGATCACATGTATGTCCTAGGTTACACAGTAATACGCAAGGGCTCTGAGGTGTCTTGCCCAAGGACACTCCAACCGAAAACCAAGTCTTTTCAGTTAGGTTTGAGTTTTGAGGTTCCAAAAGTTGGGTCTACAGCAATAGTTAACCCTTCATCACAGGATAAAATTCAAGATTTATCCCATTTGAATGCCGTTGGGAGAGATGACAAATATTCAATCTAGCTCTAAAGATGAGTACTGTTTTCGAAATAGTGGAAAACATTGTGAGGAAAGGAGAAAATGCCAGTGACAAGCATTTTTCCTTTCCCCTATTGTTTTCAAAAGCATTCTTCTTTCAGATTGTTAAAATTCAGGACTGTGTAGTAAAGGGTTACAGCATCATAATATTTCTATTTCATCTTTTACAAAGTTGTTTCTAAAACATCTTGTACAAAAACAGGCATTATGCATGAAGAAAAAGTTTTCATTTGCAACTATTTCAGGAGCACTGTAGTAGCCAAAGAACCAATCAATGGTCTCCTGGATTTTTCTTTTACCAGTACTTACATATCACACTGGCTGTTTTTCCACATAAACATTATCAAAACAATGTTTAGAAGTTTCAACTAGAATATATCCCATAGAGATGACCTTCATCAATTCTTGCACAAAATTCAACAGCCCTTGGAATCAAGCCATTATGACCTCTGCATTATTAGCCCTGTACCTTACCCATAGAGCAACTTGGCTCAGAAAGGGAAAGTGTAAAGAAACCCTTGTTAGTCTGACAAGCCAAATACTGCTAATTCAGCAACAATGAAAAGAAAACAGAACCCTTCACAAGGTCACGAGGTCATATCAAGGTCATCAAAGCTTAAATAACAAGATGACCACAATGACAATTCAACTTTCTCCAAACTGTTTTATTTTATCACAAAAACGTCCTATAAAAATAAATTGCTAATTCTCCCAGCTTATAACAGACTGTGTTTTGTCTGACATAATAATTATCAAAATAGGGACATGACAGAATTAATATGATTTAACTCTTTATCAGATGACAAAGTTCAACACTTGTCCGTATTGTAAGCATTTACAGACGATAAATTAGATATCAGCATATTCTCCTTTTCCCTTATTGTTTTCAAGAGCCTTTTTTCTTACACTTGCTTGGAGAGGGGCTTACTGACAAGAAAACTAGAAAACACATTTTTCAAGTTATCTGAACAAAAAGAGTTTTGTCAAAACAGTAAATGACTTTCACTGAAAATGATATATCCAGCATACAAAAAGTTAACCCTCTACAAAACAATCCCGTGTTTTTACGACCCATAAGAAATACAGTTTTTGAAAGCATTATGGGAAAAGGAGAAAATGCTGGTAAGCAACTTCTCTTTTTCCCATAATGTTTTCTACCATTACAAAAACAAATCTCACTGAACGAGTCATATCTTATTTCTTGTCTGTAAAATGCTTTCAATTTGGACAAGTCTAAAATTTTGTAGACTGTTTAAGAGCTACGACACAGTCTGGCAAAATGACATAGGTCAATATTTATTAAGGGCAATATCAATTACTCCTTAACCAGTTTTCCTGCAGCTGCAGAAAGAGGCCTTTGAAAACAATGTGGGGAAAAAGAGGAACTGTGACCAAAATCTTCTCCTTTTTGCCTAGTGTTTTTTCTTCAACCCTTTACCAGATGACAAAATTTTAGCCTTGACCAAATTGAGTATTTGCAGATGACAATTTCAATGTGGCTCAACTGACACAAGTTCTCTTCGATAGGGTAGAAAACATCCTGGGAAAAGGAGAAAATGCTGGTTACCTGCATTTTCTCCTTTTCCCACAACGTTTTCAAAAGACCTCCTTCCCAGGGTCGTTAAAATTCGACATTGTGCGGTACAGTGTTAAAGAATCCTTCTTCAAGATCACAAAAATACAGGATACAGGATTTGATAATAGGTTAATGTCTGGCTGCAATAAATCCAAGGATTTAAAAAAAAAGATCTGACATTAGCAACATCCTACTATGATAAGCTTCTCTATAGCCCTTTACCTCAAAACCATATCTAACCCTAATAAATCCAAGGATTTAAAAAAAAAGATCTGACTTTAGCAACATCCTACTATGATAAGCTTCTCTATAGCCCTTTACCTCAAAACCATATCTAACCCTAATAAATCCAAGGATTTAAAAAAAAAGATCTGACATTAGCAACATCCTACTGTGATAAGCTTCTCTATAGCCCTTTACCTCAAAACCATATCTAACCCTTAGAATGCTGAATTACTGAAATGGACCTTTTCTGTGAGTAAAAACAGCCAAAATATTGGTATTTCAAGGATGTTTGGGCAAGAGTATGTTACAAAGTAGTGGACAGGGTAGATCCAAGATCAGACTGCACGTTCTGTGCAGTCTGATCTTGATTTACACTGTCCACAAAAACAACTTAAGTTGGTTCCAGCGCTTTAAGGGTTAAGATTCATCTACATTGAAAACATTTAACTTTGAAGACATCAAATGATGGCAATTTGACTTTTAAAGGATTAAAGGATTGAAAACATTATCCAAAAGGGAGATCATGTTAGGTACAAGAATTTTCTCATTTTTCCTAAATGTACTTTTTTTTCTACTTTTCTTTTCTGGGTCTCTTAAAAAGGTATCAAAAAGCCTTCAATAATGACCAACTATTGAAAAATGTTGCCAAAATGAAGGTAATTTGACTCTGAAATGATAGAAAACATTGTGGGAAAAGGAATAAATGCTGGTTACCAGCATTTTCTCCTTTTCCCACAATGATTTCAAAAATCCTCCAAAGGTTTGTAAAAAACATTCGATTATTTTTGTAATCACTTCCCAATGCTAAAGGTAAGCTCATCACCATTATAAATAGAGTTGAGGATAGGCTTTCCTTTTATACAAGTATTACCCAATACTATTTTAAGCTTCTGCAGGAAAAAGCTTTTGAAATCATTGTGGTAAAAGACACTCTTCAATGTTTAAAAACAATTTTCCCTTCACCAGTTCCGTCCTAACTAAAGAACATGATTCTTGCCCTTTGTTTTATGTTTCTTCCATGTTTCTTTCAAGAAATTTTGGTTGGTCTGGAAATAACATAGGCATGTATGTTTGATTTTATGGTTTTAAATCCTGTTATCAATAGTTATTCAGTATTATCCAGAAGCCAGTGCACCTATCCATGCTTTTCTGGAGTTTATGTTACCAGTACTTCCCACAATATTCTTCCCAAGCCACTGGTATTGAAACAATGATCAGAGGTGAGAGAGAAATAAATCCTATCGTAATGACTATCATCAATCCTCTGAAAGAAATTGGCCGAGCTGGGGGTTCAAACTAGAGATCCCCTGTTCCTAAGTCCTCTACGCTACCGACTGCTCTACCTGGGCTTGGTCTACATGTGTAGTAATCAGACCAATTTCAAGAACTGTCATCAGCCTACATGTATAGAGATAGGATTAAATACAAGAGCTGCCATCAGACAGCACAGCGCGCCTGGAAAAGTTTTTGAGGTGGCAGAGCATTGTAACAACAAATCCCAGCCTAGGACAAGAAGACCCAACACCAATTCTGATGCCAGGGTTAGTGCAAAGTTTGACCTTGACCTTCTGGCCACAGGCATGGACAGGGGTAAAAATGAATGAAACTGGACCAATATCCATCACACTAAATATTAAAGTAACAATAAAGGACAAATGTAAAGAAAGCAGGTGTTTAAATGCATTTGAATTTATATCATACTATTTAAAAGTATGGAAATTATCGGTCGGTCCAAGTGTTAGTCACTGACAGAGAAATTAAAATCAAAACTAGGTTAAAACCTGCCAGGTAGTGGACTTTTTTTTATTTTTTGCATGATTTTAAAATTCTTTTTTTGCCAGCGACTAACATATGGCCCGACCACATGATAACAGACTGTCATCTCCACGATATTTTCCATACTTTTAACTGGTATGATTTAAATTTGAATGTATTATGACAGCTGCTGATATTTTGGCCTTTACTGGGCCTTTAACCAAATCAGTCATTTGGTCCGGAAAATAGTACCTCTTGAAAAACTTTAGCATGAAATTTCAAAATCTGTGACCTTGACCTAAAGAGCTTGGGCATGGGCATGGCTAGGGTGTTGGGTATGTTTTTAACCCTTTACAACACAGTCCCAAGTTTTATCGACTCTACTGTCTAAAGAAGATCCTTTTGAAAACATTGTGGGAAAGGGAAACTGGTAACCAGGATTTTCTCTTTTTCCCACAATGTTTTCTACCTGTCACCTTTCAATCATTTGAGCAAAATTTAAATTTTAGTCTGCAAATGCTTTCAGCTTGGCCAAGTTTAGAGTTTTCACATGTGGTAAAGAGTTAAAACAAATTTAGGGTTCCCTCAATCCTCAATTTCAGGATCTATCGTTATCTGTCTATGACCATCTTCAGGTATTGTTTTTTATCAATAAGGCGATTGACGATCAATATCATTTTAGACTAAGTAATAGCTGGAGGATTACAAGATACTTTACTTTGGTCTCATCTATTGATTTTGCTGTCCAGTCCAAACAGGTATCGTCTCACATTTCATCAAGAAAATCGAGCTTGAATTAATCCATTCCTATGCATATTAAACTTCTTATAGCAAGTAATGCCCTTACAGTCGACAGGTTTAGAAAACAATTTTGGACAAGCAATTTCTCCTCTTACGACAATGTTTTTCATATCATTCAAGAAAGTAACTTACATTTTGTCCTTTCTGTACATATGAACCATGCTCTGGCAAAAGGGGACTTAATGCATCTCCGTGACGCATGATACCAAGCGAGTCATCATAGTATTATACATCCCTAAATTCTGTTTTGTACAACAGCTTGCTGTTTCATGAAGTACACTGATCCTTTAATTATCAGGTATAAAATTGACTAATAGCAAAATGTTTTGGCCCAGGTCAGCCTACGTGGACTGCACAGGCCAATCTGGGTCAATACCTTTTTTTTTGCAAATGCATTAACTCTTTACCAAACAATCCCGGGTTTTCACGACTCTGAGGAAGAAGACTTTTGAAAACATTGTAGGAAAAAGAGAAAATGCTGGTAACCAGCATTTTCTCTTTTTCCCACAATGTTTTCCACCCATTCTAGAACAATTTCAATTTTTGAGTCACATTAATTTTGTCGTCTGCAAATGCTTTCAATTTGGACAAGTCTAAAATTTTGTCGTTTGGTAAAGAGTTAAATGCCCTTTTCCCAGAGCATGGCTCATATATACATATATATCTTCTGCAAGGTCAAAAAGACCATGCAGGATCAGAAACATAATCATCAGGTAAAGATAACTCTTTACCAAAACTACAAAATTTTAGACTCATCCAAATTCAAAGCTGTTAAGCACAACAAATTAAATGTTGTACAAATATGTTGTGCAAAAAGGAGGAAATGCTGGTTACCAGCATTTTCTCCTTTTCCCACAATCTTTTCATAAGCCTGTGTCTCATAAGCCTTGTTTCTTAGGGTCATTAAAAAACCAGGTTGTGTGGTAAAGGGTTAATTTTGAATCAACAAAACACCAGCTCATCAACAAGAAACGATAATTTCATGGTGCCGCACTGTATAACCTTTTTGAAATATCAATTATAAGAACTAAATGCACATCTGCTTGATTCAAGTAATTATATGTTTCAATTCAAAACTAACCCTATCCTAGATTCTAGCTGTGCAGAAGGAACTGGCCATGAACAAAGATGTAATATTTTGCATGGTGAATTTCCTGCGCACACTCATTTTCTATTTACCTCCTTATAATCTCACCAAACTTAAAAATTATTAATCACTGAATTAAGTTAGGCAATCATCACCGCAGAAGAAAGAACAAAGTAGGAATACTATACATAGTGTTTATTCCAGAGCGGAATAGCTGGGCGCACCGCCTTGCCCCTTTTTCGCCCCACCTTGTGCCCCCAGTGTAAAAATTGTTATATGTGCAATTTTCAATAATGAAACAGGTATCCTTTGAAATCTTTCCATGAAAATACATCAGATAACAAGATTAAGCCCTGGCTATTATTGGTTTGCGTTAGTTGCAGTCAAATCAAGAAAAACGCCAAAATTTTAACAGAAAATGGTATCAATTACAAAATCATACTTTAATTTTATCTTTTGGTTGGCATCATAGAAAATGAAATTCAAGTTTAACCAACTGACAGAAAACCCAGCTTGACATACATCACTATCTCCTAGCCATTTTGTAATTACCAGTAAGTCATGTAACTTCTCTGATATTCATTAAAAAAAGATCACTGTCATTGTTACAGTTGGCGCCAATTTATAGTCACATGATTTAAAAGTGTTGCCACATGATCTTGCAGATGATCAAAATACATCATTTTTTTCCCCCTTTCAAAGCTAGTATTTTGAAATTTATAGTTGGCTTAGGAAGACTGAAGTCTCAATCATGGTATTTACACTGAAAATAGAGTTAAGAAAAGCTGCTCGTCAGCTACAATGTTTGTTATGAAGCAAAAATACCAATTATCGCATAGCAAAAGTCGTAAGGCAAACTTTTACATAACACTAGAGGTTGAGAGAACAAAAAGATTGCCACCTCGAGAAGATCATTAAACCATTATGCAAGTTAAGAAGAAAATCTGTTTTCTAATATTCCTTTCTTTCACTGCTACAGACCTATTAATCAAAATAAATTAATTAGATTTTGGTCTTTTTTTAGCAGGAAGACTAAAGAAGTAATTCAACAAAAAGTCTATTAAAAGACATATTTACGATAGGACAAAAGTCATCGAGTTTAATCAATCATCACATTGTTTCCATTATTCCTAATTTACGGGACCATCTAAATCACACAGGTGTTTTAATTGATTGAAATATCCAATTAATTACAATAATTTATTCGCACTTTGAATAAAAACCAGTCTCTATGATATTCTAGATGTGTGTCCGGTCATGCATAAAATATAATCTAACCCTCAGGGTGCTAAGCCAAATTTAAGTTTAATGCCATTTTCCATGTTATTGCAGTTATAACATGACAGCTAGTTCACCTATCCATGATTCCTGTTTCCTTTACCTGTTCTTGGCATGTTACTCTTTTGAAGCCAGGGGCTGCCGACCTACATAATTATCATAGAAACAACGATCTGCAGTGAGAGAAAAAGAATTCGTTCTCAATAACTAACATCAATCCTTGGAAAGAAATTAGCCAGGCCATTCAAACCAGTTACAACGTGGTTTCAAGCTCTGTACGATACTGACTGAGCAGCTGAGCTCCGCTGATAGAGTAGATCAAGGTAAGACTCCACAAAGTTTTTTAGCTGATCCTTATAGAACAGTGTCTGCGTTTTTAAAGACACTTCAAACCTCTGGCCTACTACTGGTGAAACATATCAAACGCATAAATTGTGACCTGCCAAAATGTTGAAATAATGTTGAAATTGGTGTAAAACACCATTAAAACAATCAATCAATTTCAGAATGAAGAGATCTAGATATTAAACACAATGCATAAACTGTATGTATTTGTTGGACAGAGTAATACCTATATTTATGTAGGATTATGTCACTTCAATAAATCCTTTACCACATACGCCAGTCCTTGTGCCACCCTGTGTAGGTAAGCCTCTGAATACAGTGTGGGAAAAGGAGAAAATACCGGTTCCCAAAATGTTTTCACTGACTTTCCACAAAAATTCCCTGGCGTTGTTCCATCCATGTATACTTTGTCATCTGTAACTACCTTAAATTTGACAAGCCCAACGTCTTGTCCTCAAAATTTTAGACAAGTACAAAATGAAAGCATTTGCAAACAGCAAATTAAATTTGGCTCACATAGAGGGGTTTGGCTTATAAAGAGTACAACTGATTGTAGGAAAGGGCGCTGATTATCAGTATTTTCTACAATTCCCACAATGTTTTTAAGTCTTCTTCCTTAGAGTTGTAAAAAATCATTGTTTGTTAACTCTTTCAGCACCTAAGGCAAAAACAAGGTGTTTTGCAGAGGGCATAGATCCAAGATCAGACTGCACGTTCTGTGCAGTCTGATCGTGGATCTATGCCGTCCAATTGTTTGGTCAAGCCTGTAAGATAAAAATTGTGGTTTCAGAAGATTGCATTTTCAGCCATCCAAAGAAGCCCACTTTATATATTTGGCGCTGAAGAGTTAAAATGTAAAGACATGTAAGTTATCAAAGGTGTGGTGTGTTCCCAACTGTAGGACAATTTGCCAATATCTTGTAACAGTCCACTCCCCTTTGTTATCCTTCATCAAACAATCCTTAGTTTCAACGACACTTTGGTAGACTTATAAAATCATAGACTTACAAAATCATTGTGAGAAACGGTGAAAAAGCTGCTGTCCTTATAGATAAAAACTTGATGTATTAACATGTTTAATCAGATATTTGTAAGAGCTGTAATTGATTTAATGTTGATGGGCCAAAAACTTGACCTGGCAATGAGTTCGCCCTTTACCATACAATCCCTAGTTTTAATGACAATGAAAAAGAAACCTTTTGAAAGCATTGTGGGAAAAGGAAAAAATGCTGGTAAATGGTAACCAGCATTTTCTCCATTTTCAAGAATGTTTTTTTATGCTATCAAAGACAAATTCCATCATTTGAGCCACATTTAAAGTGTCATCTTCAACATTTCCAATTTGGACAAGTCTACAATTTTGTTGTCTGGCAAAGAGTAAATATCTTGCTATACAACCCTGAAGAAGGCCTTCAAAGCTAGCCTCTGATAGTTACAAGCCTCTTCTCCCTTTTCCACATTATTTCTACCCTTTTTCAGGCAAATGCCTTGTCCAAGGACATTTCAACATAAAAAGGCTGGGCCAGGTAGCATCCTACCAAGAACCTTTGACTTACAAATAATTGATACAATGGTGTTTTATGACACTTTCCAGATTATTTCAGTCACATCACAGTTCACTTTTATATGCATGTCTTGGGTTTCACTAGAACTAGGCTAGCACTCAGAAGTGTCTTGCTCAAGGATACTCCACAAAAATTACCAGTGCCCTGAGTGAGGAACGAAACCAGGGCCTCTTGGTTCCAGTTCTTTCGCTTTCAGCCATGCAGGACCTCTCAGTTGATACTCAACGACCACAACGACCAATAGCTCTGTAATTACCGCATATGCAGCGAAAAGGGTAGCGAAACCTCTCCCAACACTGTAAAGTGTACACAGGTGTACAGTATATCATACAGGTACACCTCAGACTTTGCCTAAAACCCTATTATTACTAAGCTCTACACTATGACTCATCCAAGCAAAAAAGAAAAGATCTATATTATGTTATGTTTGTAAATATATGTCTTGTCCTAATTTTGCTGGGTGTAGATCTAGTTCACCCTGTGTGTTACATGTTATCACTTAACTTTCCACCACACAGCATAATTTAAGACATGCTCCAACATAAAGTATTTTTAGACAAGAAATTAAAATTGGCTCATATTGTGGAAGTGGTCTTTGAAAGTTTAAAAAACATTGTGAGAAAAAGATGAAATGCTGCTAGCCAGCATTTTCTCCTTTTCCCACAATGTTTTCCAAAGTCATCTTTCTAAAGGTCATTATAAGGTGGGATTAGGAAGTAAAGAGTTAACCAAGTGTTTTAACAGCATCTGAAAAGGAGAAGCATTGGAAAGCATCGTGGAAAAAGGAGGAAATGCTTGTAACCAGCATTTTCTCCTTTTCCCTCGATGTTTCCTTTGATTGACTGTATTGGAGCTTAACGTTTCTTTTGAAGGACTGTATTGGAGCTTAACGCCTAGATCATATCACAGCCATCAGTGCACCTACACATATGTTTCCTTACATTCTCACACCTGCACTGACACAACTTTCTTTCCAAGTCATTGACTACTTTTCTTACATGCAACAGAGGTGAGAGGCGAAAAATCACCACAAAGAAAGTTTTCTTTCACTGCATATCAAAAACTCAAAACCACAAGTTCAGATACACTAACCAATGAGCTTACAGGTAGGCTCGATGTTTCCACCCCTTCACAGACAAATTTAATGATGAAAGATGCAAATATCTAATAACGTAGTTTGCAAATTTTTTAATTGAGACCTCTCTCAAATATTGTCCCCTGGTGACTCTTAACTTGTTGACATAACTTTTAGTATTCTATATTCAAAACATCTTGCTGATGACCAACATGAGGCTAAAATGATAGAATTTATCTGTTACAGAGTGAAAAACGTCATTGAAAAAGGAGAATATGCTGGACTTAGCAGCATCATCTCCTACTCCAAAAATGTTTTCCAAAGCTCAGTGCCTTAGGGTCACTTAAACATGTGATTGCAGCATTTTCTCTGACTCTTCGTTTTTTTTTTTTAATTATACCCCCAAGTTTTTTTAATTGTCCCTCAACATTAAAACATTTCCTTTTATTTGTAATTATGTTGGGGTATAAATGAACCTTTACGGGCAGGTTCAGGGAAAACACTGAGACCGTTTGGTACAGAAATGTGAACAGAATAGTTTGTCCTATGTCAACAGGTTATTCAGTAATGAAGTGTGATTTTTTATGTGTGGCCCCCAGTTTTTCAAAATGTCCCCCATTTGAATGTCTGAGGGCCCAATAGGCCCCCTTACAAGCTAAGCTAGATTGAACACTTGGAGTACGTAATATAGTGGGGATGCTACTATTTGGGAGAGAACATTAAATAGGTGCACTACCATAAGTTTGTTTAAATGGTGTTTGACAGCACTTTCAACAAAATTTCAGTGATAGCCAGCTCACTTCCTTTTTCCTGAGCTTTACCGGTACAAGGCTGGGGCTCTGAAGTGACTTGCCTAAGGGACCTCTGTGTTTCAAATCTGTCACTAACCATGCATGATCCCCCCTATACCTTTCCAGGTCTGTTGTCTGTAAAGGTGGACAATACCAATACCTCACAACCAGATCAGTTGCTGCAAATGTGGGATTAGATCTATGTCCAGTTACATGTATACATTTACATGTATTTGCAACATGATAACATCAAATAGACACAAAGACAAGGCCCAGCCCCCCCCCCCTTTAGACTTGTTCAATTTTTAATGGGCGTTCAAATCGGCTAAGTTAAAATTAGCATATATCTAAATGACATCAGCCTTCTGACCTTACATGGCAACAGTCCAAGCTTTACAGGGTCATCAGAGAGATTGGGTTACTCTTGAATCATCAATATTTTGTTAAACTCTTAACCCTTTGTCAGACGACAAAATGTTAGCATTGTACTATTTGAAAGCATTTGTCGACGACAATTTCAATGTGGCTCAAATGCTGCAATTTTTCTTTGATAGGGTAGAAAACATTGTGGGAAAAGGAGAAAATGCTGGTTACAAGCATTTTCTCCTTTTACCACAATGTTTTCAAAAGGCGTCTTTTTCAGAGTCGTTTAACTCTTTACCACACAATCCCGAGTTTTAACGACCCTGGAAGAGAAGAATTTTGAAAACATTGTGGGAAAAAGAGAAAATGGTAACCAGCATTTTCTCCTTTTCCCACAATGTTTTCTACCCTTCCTATAACAAATTTCAACTTTTAAGTCACATTTATTTTTTCGTCTGCAAATGCTTTCAATTTGGACTAGTCTAAAATTTTGTTGTTTGGTAAAGAGTTAAAGTCGGCATTGTGCGGTAAAGGGTTAACCCTTTACCACATAATCTTAATCCTTTACATACAGTCAAGGGTTTAAAGAACCTTAAGAAGACAGCTTTGAAAACATTGTGGGAAAAGAAGAAAATGCTGGTCACCAGCATTTTCCTCCTTTCACATAAAATCTTCTTACATTGCAAAGAGAGAAATCATATTTTGAGATACATCGACATTGAATTATCATCTCCAGGTGCCATCAATTTGAGAAACTCTTTAATTTTGTTTTGTGGTAAAGGGTTAACTCTTTACTAATGCCAGCCTCAAAACATTATTTTTAGATTCTATATTCAATCTTTTACCACACAATCCCTTATTTTAATATCTTAACAACCCTGGAGAAAGAGGCCTTTGAACATTGTAGGTAACACTGCCTGATCAGCACTTTTCTCCTTAACCGATAATGCTTTCTGCCATTTTAAAGATAAATTCTATCATTTGAGCAATCCTCAATTTTTTGTTTGCATCTGCTTTCAAAATGGACAAGCGTAGAACTTCAGCTGGTAAAGAGTTAAACAAGCATTTGAGTCTATTTCCATGTATCTTTTAACCCTTTACTGCACAATATCAACATTTAGCAACTATGAGAAAGAAACCTTTTGAAAACACTGGTGAAAAAGGAAGGAAATGCTGGTAACCAGCATTTTCCACTTTTCCCACTTTTACCACAAAGATTTCTGTTCTATGAAAGACAAATTTGATGTATTGAGTGACATTTGTCATCTGCAAATGCTTTCAATTTAGACAGGGCCAAAATTTTGTCAGTTAATAAAGAGTTAATCTTTTAAACAATGATTGCTCTATTTTCCCCATTTTCCAAAGTCTATAGAAAAGCAATTGGCTGCTAGATGGAAGAAAAGTCCTCTGTAAAACTTAATGAGTTAAATCAACAAACTCTCCTAATGATCATCTTTTCTGTATTCTTTTGTAATGACTTTGTGAAAAGGACTGAACACTTCAATTCAGGTCAGGAGAATATCAAATGTAATCTTCTTGCCCAACACAAAGAGGATTTTACGACCCAGTAGTCTCAGTTGTAATGGATTAACAAAAGCTACTTCCCACTCAAAAAATAAAGGACAGTCACACATAATGTAAGGGTAAAAAAACTAGAGGGTGAAAAAACCTTTTCATGTTTTTAAAATGATCCATTTGTTCCCAAATCAGATTTCAACCAACTCATAGATGAGGCAAAGCAGGCCGACATACAAAAATCTTCATAAACTAAACATTCATTCTGCTTGACTTGTAACTGAAAGCGCTTTCACAGGAATTGAAAAGACAAGAGAAGTCTGATCTTTCATAGATCTGCACTTTCTACAACTTTTCATCATGAAATTCTGGCATGGAATTATATAGTCCCTTCTTCTGGGATCAAAGATTTATATTTCTAGGAAATTAAGCCATATGAGTGTTCAACTTCTGCATAGAGAATCACATTGTCCCTTTCAAGTAAAAAAATGTCCCATCTTGTTGCACACAGGCAAAACCTTGTCCCTTTCAACTTTGTTTCATCAGCAGACTTGAGAGTCTCACTGTGAAAGTGTCCCCTATTTCAGCAAGTTTAGGAGACAATTATGCTTGAGCCATGCTCTGTAAAAAGGGGGCTTAATGCATCTGCGAAAAGTATCGACCCAGGTAAGCCTGCAAAGTCTCGGCCAAACCTTTTCGCTGTTTGTCAACTGTTTTTGTGTGTCCAAGGAGCAGTCTATCTCATTATTAAATTGGTTGCTTAAAAAGAGGCTATTATGGATCCATAAACATATGAGGCTTGCCTGATACCATGGGTCAAGGAGATCTATTAAGCCCCTTTTTGCTGGAGCATGGCTCAAGTAATGATCATCTCCTCAATCAATTCTCAGCAGAATTCTGATGATGAGTATATTTTCTCATTCTTCTAGTTTCTACTGATTGAGGCAAAAGGCAGGATCATGTTTTAGCACAATAATTTCACAAGTTTCCACTGTTTACAGTTACCTACCAACCAAAGACATGAAGCTTTTTCAATGTAAGTTGTACTTTTGGTAGGAGATATAAAACAAGTTAATGCAGTTTAACCCTTTACCAAACAATCCCGGGTTTTAACGACCTTGAGGAAGGGGCCTTTTGAAAACATTGTGGGAAAAGAAGAAAATGCTGGCAACCACAATGTTTTTTACCCTTTGAAAGACAAATTTTATGTTTTGAATAACATAAAATATGTCGTCTGCAAATGCTTCCAATTTGGACCAGGCTAGAATCTTGTTCTGTGGTAGAGAGTTAATACTCATAAAACATTATCTGGACATTGGGTGAAATGAACAGAAAACAGTGCATTGCTTCATATAGAAATATGGTTCATTATGGACATTATCTCTGAAAATTTTATTACCCCTGATTTTTAACAACCACGAGAAAAATCATTTTATAAGACATCGTTGCAAAAGGAAAAAATGCTGATTACCTTTTCACATAAAGTTTTCTACCCGTTCAAAGAGGAATTGCATCATTTGAGTTACACTTGTCATCTGTAAATGCTTTTAGACATGGACTAATCTTGTATTTTGAATGTTGCACAAATTATGAAATTTGTCTTGGAAAGGGTAGAAAACAATGTTTGAAAAGGAGAAAATGCTAGATACTAGCTTTTTCTCCTTTTCCAATAAATATTTTCAAAAGTCTTCTCCCTGGGGTTGTTAAAAATCGGGATTGAGTGGTTAAGGGTTCAGAACTACATTACTCAAGAATAATTTCAAAATTATTTTCTACTTCAAATTATTTCTAAGTAGTAAAGTCATTTAAGGATAGGGCACCCTAATGGGATTCATGTAACATCGCCTTTCATTGCTGAAAAACATAGATTTGGTTAAGATTCAGATAATCCATACTTGATCGGCCGATAGACCCTGGTTCCCCGCATTGATTACGGATTACCCGAGTCTTAGCCGAATCCGTACAATATTTTGGAGTTGAAAGGCGATGTTACACGAATCCCAATAGGGTGCCCTATCCTTAACTCTTTACCCCAAACAACAAAATTTTGGACTAGTCCAAACTGAGAACATTTGCAGACAATGAATTATAGCTAGCTGAAATGACAAAGTTTGTCCTTGATACGATAGAAAATATTGTGGAAAAAGGGGAAAATGCTGGTTACCAGCATTTTCTCCTTTTCCCACAATCTTTTCAAAGGCCTCTCCTTCAGGGTCATTAAAACTCAGAATTATGTGGTGAAGGGTGAAAACAACATCATGTTGTGTCAAAACATCATCCACATGCAGGTCAGGATTATGCACCGCCAATTTTCATCTGATTACACAATATGCGTAGTATTACCACAAACCACTTCTACTTGCACCTGCTCTCTACAGCAGCATGGCAAGAATCTTCCCTATCAGTATTAACACTTCACCAAACAATCCTGTGTTTTCAAATCCTAAGAAAGTAGGCTTTTCAAAACAATGTGGGAATAGGAGAAAATGCTGGCAACTGGCTTTTACTCCTTTTCTCCCAATTATTTTCTACTCTAATCATACATGGAAAAAATCTTACCATTTTAGCCACTCTCAGTTTGTTCTTTGCAAATGCTTTCTATTTAAACAAGTCTATCATTTTGTTATTTGGCGAGTTATTTACTCTTAACTCTTTACCACATGGCAAAATTTTAGACTCATCGCTTCTGAAGGAACTCATACATGACAATTCAAATGTGTTTCAAATGATAGTATTTGTACTTGAAAAGGTAGAAAACATTGCGGGATAACCAGCATTTTCTCCTTTTCCCACAATGTTTTCAAAAGCCTTCTCTTATAGGGTCTTTAAAACTCGGGATTATTGGGTAAGGAGTTAAACAAACCAAAAAATTTTACTTTTCCGAACTGAATGCATGAGCAGACATCAAATTTGATGTGGTTCATATGATGAAAATCATCGATGACAAGGTAGAAAACATGTGGTTAAATTAAAAGGAGAAAATTCTGGTTACTGGCATTTTCTCCTTTTCCCACCCTGTTTTCAAAAGCAATTCTGTAGGGATGTTAAAAATAAACACCAGATTGTTTTGTTAACTCTTTACCAGATGACGAAATTTTGGACTCAACCAAAATTGAAAGCAATTTCACAAATTTAGCTCAAATAATGGTCACCAGGATTTTCTCCTTTTCCCACAATGTTTTCAAAAGGCTTCTATCCAAGAGTCATTAAAACTCAGGATTTTGCGGTAAAGGGTTAAAGGTTCAGAGAGATAAGCCTGCAGTCTGTTTGCAAGACAAAGTAGTCCCTTGTGAAATGGATAGGCTGGGCTTATCAGCACTGATGTAGCTGCATTTCTGAATTTAGCTTGGAGGATAGTGTAATCTCTGTCAATATTAACATTTCAAGTGGTTCTTACTTTACAGTTTAGATTATTGCAGTTGTTGTTTTTTTTCCACTCCCAACAAGAAAAGGTCAAAATGATTATGATTTTGCACCAGTGTAGATCATGACTGGACCCATTGTAAAGAGGATGCTGTCTTTACCTGAAGCTGATCTTACATTTTCCGATACTCTTTCGGATAGACAATACAGGCCTAAAACTAGCAGCAGGGTTGTTCCTTCTAAAATCTACAGATCAAACTTGTCCTCAATCCTATACCAAAGAATTCGTCATTATTACAACTATGTGTATGAAAGCTAGGTAAGATAGTGGAAAAGATAAAAAAGCTAGTAATCAGCATTTCCTCCTAAAGACAATGCTGGTGACAAACGCGTTCTCCTTTTACCACATCATTTTCTTCTCTTCCACAGAGAAATTCAATCATTCTGTGCACGTCCACCTGTAATGCCTTTGGACTAGTCTCAAGTTTTATAGCTTGGCAGAGCTCTTTACCATATGTAACTCTTTATCATATGACAAAATTTTAGAGTCTGAACTGAAAGCAGTTGTAGACAACAAATAAAATGTGACTGAAATGATGGAATTTGTCTGTTAAAGAGTAGAAAACATTGTGGGAAAAGGAGAAAATGCTGATTAACAGCATTTCCTTTTTTTCTCTCAATGTTTTCAAAAGCATTCTTCTTAAGGGTCGGTAGAACTCAGAATTGTATGGTAGAGGGTTAAACAGAAATTTTTCAAAAAGTAGCAGTACCAACTTACCATACATTTTCCCTTCATCTGAGAGGATAATCTTCCGTCGGCCACATGGTGGGTATATGGCCAATGCCTCTTGAAAACTTTGTTCTATATCTGGGCTCCACACACCTTCTGCATCATTGGCTAGCTCATCATCACCCAAATCATCATCCTGTTCCGTCTTTGTGGGTAAGCTGTTGGTGGGTCCTGAGACTGGGGGTTGTTCCATATTGCCCCATGGCTTGGACATGATACTGTCTGGTTTTGGCACTCCGTTGTTGTTATTGTTGTTGTTCTGGGTCGGGGGGTCAAGGTTCCCCCATGTTGTGGACATGATATGGGGGAAAAATTGTACAACCCTGAAATGATGAAACAAATTGCTGAAGAAAATGCACACCTGCTACAATAAAAAAGTCTACAGAAAATTAAAGCTCCTTATTTGATTCTGATCATCAGATTGGAATTCAAATTTTGACATCATCATTGATTTAAAAAAGCATTTTTCAACAAGTAAGTAGAGACATAGAATGGACTTTTGAAAACTATCATTGCATTTATACCATCATGTTCTTCATGTTAAAAGAAAGCTGGTACTCTTCCCAAGGCACTGGCTACTTTTCCACTTAAACTTAACTATAACAATGTTTAGGAAGGAAAATAATATCACATTTACTTTCAAAGAATCCTGAAGAAGATTACATGCCTCATCAGGGAGAGAAGCATACAATCCCTTAACTAAAGTAACCCTGGGTACTACAGCTAAAGCACTTGGGCCCTAAGAGTATTGTGGACAATAGTAAATAGGAACATATTTGGGGGTTTCATGAGGCAAAGTGATATGAAACTTTTAAGTACGCAAGAACTCAAATAATCAACTTCCATTTTGACCCCACAACAAATAAAATTGATTAATTATTATATTCATCCTTGACAAAACATACAAGATATAAAGATCCAGAAGAATATAAACATCCACGTAGAAAATTTATTTACTCCACTAAAAAATATACTGTGGGGACTCATAAGAATCATCTCACAAGGAGAATACATGTAATTATAACTGCCAACAATATAGGCTTCATAACAAGCATAAGGTTTGTGACAACATTATTACAAAAATACCCTCTCTGAACATGACTTTTAAAGAAAGTAAAATGACTATCTACCTTTATTTATATTCCAGTTTACAATTTATTACTGTCTGTCTTTTTCCAAACTTCATTATCATAAATTTTTGTCCTAATTATTCACCTTCTTCCAAACAAGCAGAGTTATGGGATCTTTTGTTCCACAGATGAAATGTGCCATGGAATTCCTTCCGTAACCCATTACCACACAATCCCATGTTACAATTACCCTTAACTACTGAGACAAACAGGACCTCTAGACCCTAACCTGACATTAAAACTAAGTGACATGGGACTTCTAAACCAGACCTGACATAACAACTTACCTACATGGGACCTCTGGACCCGGACCTGACATAACTGAACCACACATGATTTCTATGCCCAAACCTGACATAACAACTCCACCACATAGGACCTCTAGACCAAGACCTGATATAACAACTGAGTCACACAGGACCTCTATGATACCTGACAAAACAACTGTGCCACACAGGACCCCTAGACACAGAATTGACAAAAATAGCAACTGGTAACTATAGAAACCAGACCTGACATAACAACAGAGCCACACAGGACCTCTAGTCCCAGACCTGACATAACAACAGTCACACAGGACAGCTATCACACCTGACAAAACAACTGAGCCACACAGGACCTCTAGACCTTGAACTGACAAAAACAACAACACAGTACCTATAGAAACCAGACCTGACATAACAACAGAGCCACAAAGGACCTCTTGTCCCAGAGCTGACATAACAACAGAGTCACACCAGACAGCTATGATACCTGACAAAACAACTGAGCCACACAGGATCTCTAGACCCTGAATTGACAAAAACCAAGCCAAACAGGACATCTAGAACCAGACCTGACATAACAACTGAGCCATACAGGACCTCTTGACCCAGACCTGACATAACAACTGGGTCACATAGGGCCTTTAGAACGAGACCCGACATAACAGCCGGGTCACACAGGACCTCTAGACTAAGACCTGATATAACAACTGAGTCACACAGGACTGCTATGAGACCCGACAAAACAACTGTGCCACACAGGACCCCTAGACACAGAACTGACAAAAGCAGCAACACAGTACCTATAGAAACCACACCTCACATAACAACTGAGCCAAACAGGACCTCTAGTCCCACACCTGACATTACAACGGAGTCACACAGGACAGCTATGAGACCTGACAAAACAACTGAGTCACACAGTACCTCTAGACCCAGGCCTGACATAATAACAGAGCCATACAGGATCTCTAAACCCAGACTTGACATAGTAAAAACTGAGTCAAACAGGACTTCTCAGCCCAGACCTGACATAACTGAGCTACATGGGATCTCTAGGCCAAGACAAAACAACTGAATCACACATAACCTTTATGCCCAGACCTGACACAACAACTAATTCACACATGACCTCTAGACCCAGACCTGACAACAACTTAGTTACACATTCCCTCTAGACTTAGACCTGACATAAAACTGAGCCACACAGAACCTTTAGACCCAGACATGACATACCAACCAAGTCACACGGGACCACTTTGAGACCTGACAAAACAACTGTGTCACACAGGACCTCTAGACCCAGAACTGACAAAAACAGAGCCACACAGGATCTCCTGACCTGAGACCTGACATAAAAATTGAGCCACACAGGACCTCTTGACCCAGACCAGACATAACAAATACCCAAGAACATTCAGGTACAACTGACTGGCAAGTACTGACAATATCCCTTTAGCAGATGATTAAATTACAAAACTGTACATATTGAAAGTATTTGCAGAACACAAGTAACTAAAATGTGTCTAATGTTGTCATAATTATTAATGAAAGACAAAAAATGGGAAAAGGAGAAAATGCTGTATTCCTGCAGTTACTACTCCCACAATGTTCTAAAGTCTTCTCTGTCAGGATCATTGAAACTGTGGATTGTGAAGTACAGATAGTAAAGTGAAAGATAACAATCAGCCAAGTATCTCAAAACTAATCAGACTATAGATCCAAGACCAGACTGCTGATCCCTTTACTAAACAACCCCTGGTTTCAACAACCCTTGAAGGAAAAGCCTTTTGAACCCATTATGGGAAAAGGAGAAAATGCTGGTAACCAGCATTTTCTCCTTTTCCCATAATGGTTTCAACCCCTTCAAAGATAAATCCCATTTTTTCTGAGCATCTTTTAACTCTTTACCAGATGACAAAAAATCAAAGAAAGATGAAAAATTAAATATGTTTTAAATTATGTGATTTACCTTTGAAAGAGAAGTAAATATGGAAAAAAGAGAAAATGCTGGTTACCAGCATTTTCTCCTGTTCCCACAATGGTTGCAAAAGTCTTTCCCATCAGAGTTGGTAGAACTCGGGATCTTGTGGTAAAGGTTAATTGTCTTCTGCAAATGCTTTAAATTTATTGTCCAAAATTTTGTTGTCTAGTAGAGAGTTAGAGGTTTTATAGCAGTCAACACACAAAAAAAGTATTCTTTCCAACAGATGTGACCATAAATTAAAAGGTTTACCTAGAAACAGTAAAATCCATCAACACTTTTTTTAAAAAGTAAACCATAAACGAAAGTTAGTTTTCTTGCACCGTGTCCCCTCTTAATTAGCCCCCTCTTTTTTTTTTTGTATCTGAATAAAGGTTTTCTTTCAAATCACACCATGGTCTTTCCCTCTTTATCAGACAACAAAATTCTAAGCTTGCCTATTTTCAAAATCTACAAATTACTGATTTAATACACCACATGTGAATTAGATTTTATGATGGAATTTGTCTTTCTGAGGATAAAAATCAATGCGGGAACAAGAAAACTCCTGTTCCCACTACATTTTCAAAAGCCTACTTCATAGTTAAAAAAACCTGGGGTCATAAAGGTAAAGGGTTTAATTCTTTACCAGGTAATTAGATACCAAAATTGTCCAAACTGAAAGCATTGGCAGTATACAAATTAAATAATATATGTGTCAAATGGTTTTTGTCCATGACAGGGTACAAAACATATTGGGGAAAGAAGCAAATGCTGGTTTCAAGCTTTTTCTCCTATTCCCTACATGCTTTCAAAAGCCTTTGTTCTTAGGGTGTTAAAACTCAGGATTGTGTGCTAAAGAGCTGAACAAGAAACAATTGATAGTTTGTCCTGCTAGTTTATTTAATTGCCACCTTTAAACTCTTTTTCCCATTCAAACCTTTACCCTTTGAGTGCCGGATAATTGATGTGTGACTGACTTTTTTGTCCAAAAAAAAAAGCTTGGCCATTATACCAAAGATTTTTTTTTTTAACGAAAATCTCATAAGATATATAATATGACAGAGTAGAACTGAGATCAAACTGCATATTACATGCCCTCTGACCTATACATGGTCCATAAGAAAAAGAGTACCGAATGGATTCGGAGGTCATCTGAATTCATGTTGAAAGGACTCAAAAGAAAAGGTTAATGTTTGTTTGAAGATTATTTTACTCTGCTTTCAACAGTAGTTCAGTCATATCTGAAAAACAGCTCATATGTTCATGTTTTCCCTTCATTTCAAGAGCACAAGGCTGGGGTTCTTCAGTGCCTTGCTCAAGTACAACTCGTACATTACCAATGTCTCCAGTAATAATTAATCTCATGTTATCCCAGTTGTAAGTTCAATGCTTAACCCTTATCCTGCTAAATAACTAAAATTAAATTTTCAATTCGATAGTAAAAATATTACAATTTCAAAGTTATGTTTTAGGGAATTATATCTCCTTATCAGACAGTGTAGATCCAAGATCAGACTGCATGTTCTGTGCAGTCTGATCTTGATCTACACTGTCCGCAGAAGGTCTGAGTCGCACTTAGCAGTCTAGAGATTAACTCTTAACTCTTTACCAACCACAAAATTTTAGACACAGTCTTTTTAGTCCAAATTGAAAGCATTTGCTGACAACAAAAAAAGACATTTGTTTTGGGAAGGGTAGAAAACATTATAAGAAAAGGAGAAAATGCTGGTAACCAGCATTTTCTTATATCCCAACAACTTTTTTATACCCATCCGAAGGCAAATTTCAGTTTTTGAGCATTTGCTGATAACAAAATGTAGCTCAAATGATGATTTCTGTCTTGGTAGGGCAGAAAACATTACTGGAAATGGCAAAAATGCTGGCTACCAGCATTGTCTCCTTTTCCAACAATGTTTTCAAAAGCCTTCTTGTCCAGGGTCATTAAAACTCGGGATTGTATGGTAAAGGGCGACTAAGCCTCTTGTCTGCCTCTAATTGATACTATCCTAGATGTTCAGATTTTATCCTTTTCTTTATCATTTCAATCTGACAGAATAATTTAAACTGTGAACAAACCCTTCTCTCACATGATGTCTCCCAGCACCGCTATTTAATATGGGATAAAAAGGAATACGATTGCACGCCACTGAGTCTCGCTTTCTAGTTAACTCTTTACCACACGACAAAAATATGAACTTGTCTAAATTAAAAGCATTAATTTGCTGACAACTATTCAGATGTGAGTCAAATGAAGGAACCAGAGTTTCCTACGGTACAAAACAGTGGGAAAATGAGAAAGTCCCCGTTACCAGCTTTTTCTCCTTTTCTCACTATGTTTTTAAAAAGGCTTCTTCCTTGGTTGTTGAAACTCAGAATCATGTGGTAAAGGCTATAGGGTAACCCTTGTTCAACGCCTATGTGATTTTCTTCATTGTAAACAAAGACATTACAGTCCCACATGTTAAACTTCAACTACATGTACAAACATTCATTTAACCCTTTACAAACAATCCCTCATTTAAACAAAAGGGCTCATGAAAAACATTGTTGGAAGGTAAAAAATGCAAGAAGTTTCTTCTTTTCACACAATACTTAAATCTACCCTTCAAAATACAAATCCAATCATTTTCTCCGACACACAAAATTTCAGATTAATAAAATCCAGACATCATGAAATTGTTGTGACAAATTTAGAAATTGCTAGAAACCAGCAATTGTTTTTTTTTTTCAGAATGTTTTAGAATACATTACAATCTAGATGCATACAAAGATGGTAAACTTATTTTACCTTTCTCATGCAACAAAATTTAGAGGCAACTTGGACAGCAGACTATTACCAGAAGGTAGAAAGCTTTGTGAGAAGAGAAAATGCATTTTCTCCTTTCTAAGAAATGTCTTCTACCTTTTCAAAGATAAAAACCACCCTTTTATCTGCACTGCAGGCCACATATACTTTCAACATGTAAAGTCCTAAGATTTACTTATCTGTTTAATAGCACCGGTTAATTATTCTTGAAAGTACAAAATAAAGATACTGGACACTTTCAGTATGAAAGACGCCAGTTTTAAGATTTCAAAGTGGATACACTGTCACCTAAAAGTCTGTAAAAAAAAGTTGACAAATAAAAGAGAAACTATCCATGGATTTAACAAAAATTCCAGTTATTGAACAATTTGTGACAGCATGCACCAGCAACACATCCCAAGTGAAAGTTAGTTTAATGGTTATTTTCAACTTTATCATTTTTTGCATCCTATAAATTAAATGGGTTGTATTACAATCATTCTTAGCTGACAGTACTTTAACTCTTTACCACACGAAAACATTTGAAATTTGTCCACATTGAAAGCTGCCAGCAGTTGAAAAGGACAAAGGTGGCACAAATGACGTAAATGGTTTGATATCATAGAGAAGAAAATATTATCAAAAAGGAAAAAATGCTTGTTACCAGCATTCTCTTCTTTCCCAAAATGTTATTACAAGTGTAATTGTTAAGTCTTTGAAACATAGGATTGCTAGGAATGGGAGTAAAGGCTTAAGCCTTTAACAAGCGAACTCTTGACAACCTTGTGGAAAAAAAAAAAACTTCGGCAATTGTTGGAAAGGAGAAAATGCTGGTAACCAGCTTTTTTCACAATATTTTCAACCCTTTCCTGAAGATGCAGCTCTCATCGTTGGTGCCAAATTTAATTTGTCATCTGCAAGAGCTTACAGTAGGGACAAGCCTAGAAGATTGATCATTGCTTGCTCATTAGCATGACAAATCAGTTGTTGCCAGTTATGTTTTAATACATTCATTTCTTTTTGGTATAATTATTAACATATATGCACTGAACCAATTTTACATCCTAACTCGTTGAATATATACTGTTTTATGCCACATCAACAGTATGACTTAAATTTCTTTGTTAGTTTTCACCAAACCAACAAAATTTTAAGCTTTTCCGAATTAAAAGTAATGACAGATGACAAAACAGATATGGCTGAAAAAATGTGATTTCCTTTTGAAATTGAAAAAATTATCATCGAAAATGGAGAAAATGCTGGTTAACAGTGTTTCCTCCTTTCACCACAGTGTTTTCAAAAGCCTTAGGATTCTGCCTCGGGACAGTTAGAAGTGGGGATTGTATTAACCCTTTACCACATAATCCTGACTTTTAACGACTCTGAACAAAAAGCCTGTAGAAAACATTGTGGGAAAAGAAGAAAATGCTGGTAACCAGCATTTTCTTCTTTTACCACAATGTTTTCTGCCCTTCCCAAAACAAGTTTTAATTTTTCAGTCACATTTATTTTGTCATCTGCAAATGCTTACAATTTGGACCAGTCTAAAATTTTGTTGTTTGGTAAAGAGTTAAAAAGGAATTCTTGTTTTTTGCTTAATTCATTTTTTACATCTAAAAAAATAATGATCGATAATGAGAGCTTCTACAGATGGTAAGTAACACACTGTAAACGGAAGAAATTGTCTTTGATAGGGTAAAAAACATTCTAACAAAGGAGAAAAATGCTGAGCACAAACATTTTTTTCCTGTTACAGTAATGTTTTCTGAATGGCCATTTTCTCCAAGGATCTTAAAATACAAGGTTGTTTGGCCAAGGGTTAACTAATTCCTATTTTTCGGACTGTCTTAGTTTAAATATAACTTTTGAAGTTTGGGGTTAAAAAAAAAAAAACAGAACTTCTTCAAACTGTATTATTAGAAACAAAAACTCACATTTGTCACTGTTTTAAAAACACTGAAAACAGGGTCTGGAAAAAAATGTCAAAAGTAGGTAATTATATAAACCCATAAGCCCCTGACTATGTGCAGATGACTTTAAAAGCACTGCAATACATAAACATAAAATTAAACAAAACATTTACAAGTCAACAAATTTTTAGACTTGTCCAAATTAAAAGTATTTCAAAATTTTCAAGACAACACGAAATATGGCTCAAAGGATAAATTTTTCTCAGAAGAAAAAAAGGGGTTGAAAATTTTGTGGGAAAGGAAGAAATGCTGGTTACCAGTATTTTTTCCTTTTCCCTCAATATTTTCGAATGTCTTTTCCTCAGGGTAATAAAGAACAATGTAAAATATTGATGCTAAGAAGAATCTACCTAATTTGAGTAACTTCTGCTTTGGCACAATGTGCTTTGGCACAATGTGTTTTCATAGATAGTCTGATCTGATGTAAAAGTCATCTGCAGTTCACATTGAGAGCAATTCTTCATTTGGACCTGTAAAGGGATGCAATGTACAAATTTTGAAAGCTGGATAGGCTTTACCACTGAATGACATACTGTGATATCAAATTTGACAACAACCTTGGTTTTTGAAGGAAAAAAAAGGGCTAATGATTGAAAATGAAAGTAGTCACTGATGGAGAAAAATGGAGACTTTCCTAAGAAATAAAGTTGGAGAAAAGTGATATTACAGTCTACTGTCTACAGGTAAACTTTGCAAAGTTTGAAATGTAACACAGGTAAAAAGAAAAAAAAAAAAGACTCCTCAGTTCTGTGCATCATCTATATTCTATATTCTAAAATTTAGGATAACGCAAAAGATGGGAGAAAAAACAAAACTGGCGATAAACCTTGCTGCAGTAGTGTTCTATTTTCGGCAACGTGCGATCTTACCCATCCAGCTTGCGTATAACCGCTTGGAAAATTTGTTCCCTCTGGGATGGTACTAAAGTAGGTCATATCCAAAACACAATACATGTCCGAATCAAACTCTTATATAACACAAACTAAATCCAAGTAATCTAAGATTTAATCCTCATAAAATATTTAACACGGTTCCGAATCGACACCAATACATTTCAAGTGATACACCGGCCGGAAGTCGACTCTGAAAGTATGACAAATATTTGAGAGATTCGAAAACTGTGCAGACATTTCCGAGTGTCCGAAACAGTTTTCACGTTAATTACAATTTGATAACTCGAAATTTGAATCAGAATAAACATATACTTACCTTTTCTACACAAACAGACACTTGACAAATGAAATTAATCTTTAATAATTAAAATTTCAGTCAATAACTTCACATCCAAAGGTATGTCAGGAATGATACAAAGAATCTGGACAACGCATACGTCCACTGCGCACTACAGCTGCGCAGGGGTGGACCAGGTGTAAACTTTCCGAAACTGTGATTGGCTAATTCAGGGACTCTCGACGGAATATGTCGTCATTCGCTACTAAAAATAAGGTGTATGGTTTCAACACAACGCTGGCTTCGTGTGCTGTATTGTACACATCTGACTCACTATGCGGTTTATCAAAGTGGTAAACACAAGGTGCTGTTTGTATTTTGTATGCGCTTGCAAACATTTCGTTTAAAAAGATAGACAAAAAAAGTCACGACGTTAGATCTGTACCAGAATATGAAAGCCGAACTTATTCTTTTTCGGAAGTCTAAAAAGATGTAGATCTAGATCTGATTACAAATTCTGGATCTTGAAGTCGACTGGAGTTCTAAACTTAACGAAAGTGCCGCAATATATTACTTATTCTTCACTTACAATCTTCATTAATATTAATCGCGACGGAAAGCGTAGTTTTAACATTGCTTACTTAATTGTAATGAAATGGCAAATATTGTCGGGCCATGGTCCTCTGAACAGCAGCTCAGCGAACCAAATGGGAAGTAGCGGGCAAAGTACTGTTTAAAATGATCAAAAGTTATTTGAAAGGTTGGAAAACGTTGAAAGAAAAGTAGTAGATCTATATTTTATTTAAATGCTGATAATTAATTTTTCAGGGTTGCTCAACCTCGGGATGGATTGGTAAAGGCTTTTAAAAATTCTTACAAGCAAAATGACAGTAAAAAGAACATCCTCTTTGGAAAAAAAAGACAAAAATTATGAAAGTGAGCACGACTGGCCAAAATTTTTAACTAGATAGATCTAGATCTAGATCCATTTGCTATTGTTCATTAGGTTATCTTGTAGAATTTTGAGCTGTGAGAGAGGCTGAAACTCGGTGATGGAAAATCTGTCAAACCATCTCACAAACAATAATGTGCCTTAGAAAATATGGTGAGCAAATGTTTAAGTATTTAGTGCTGATCATTGTGTCTTTCAGTTTGCTGTTGACTTTGTTGCTGTACCCTCTTTTCCTCGTTTGCATTGCGGGAGTCGTTGAAGTGTCCAAAATCAAGGCTGCCACCATTTTGGACCCCGATTTTCCTAATTCGTCTAAAATTCGTCTCATTACGTAGATGTATTTGCTTATCATGAGCATTAATTTTCAGGGAGCCAAAAATGAAATATGTTCATTTAAAGGCTTGCAAGACGGGGTTAGACAAGTTCCTAGACAATGTAGTTCAAGTTCTTTTAACTTCGTCGGCTAATTGAGAAAATTGTTTGTAACTAGCAATCCTTGTTTCCAAAATATTTTCGACTCAATCGGAAAAAAGAGACACACGGCTTATTTTTACGGATTTCGAATTGTCGTCTGCAACGGCTACTGAGATACTTTCAGTTTAAAACAATAGGCTAAGGAGTTTGTCGTTCGGGAAAATATTGAATACTTTTATTAATTCATTATATAACATCCGTTAAAGGACATCTTTAGTACAAAATGATAAGTTCGTCCAGTTATTGGCGAGGGCGCAGAAAAGGCTATTTTTCTCTGCCAAAATAAACTGGGGTGGGGAGAGAGGGCAACCTTCCCCTTGATGCCCCAAAATGCTCATGATACCACGAATTCGCCAATTCAACCCTGTCCTCTGCCTAAAAAAAAAACAACTCTCGAGCAACATTTTGAGTTTTAAATTAAAAACTATATTAATTTCGTGGATTTGCGATAAAAGTTTCTACGAAAGTCTAAAATTTATTTGAAGATCACTTCATTTACCGGTATCATTCCTCGTGATTTCTTCGTGATCTACGAATGATGGGGTTAATCTGAGTGACTCTCTTTACCCATCTTTGGAGGAACCTTGTGTATTCCTTAAAGCTTAATTTTGCAAACATCATGGAAAAAGCAGTTAAGGCTGGTAACCAGAATTTCTCATTTT
The DNA here is from genome assembly GCA_946811185.2 of Hippopus hippopus. Classification (NCBI taxonomy): domain Eukaryota; kingdom Metazoa; phylum Mollusca; class Bivalvia; order Cardiida; family Cardiidae; genus Hippopus; species Hippopus hippopus. The sequence continues at coordinate 42,292,948 of OX328101.1, read as the reverse complement.
CACACAATCTTTTCTAACCCACTAGAAACAATCCCCATATTTTCTGCCAAATTTGATTTATCGTCTGCAAGTTGCTTCCAATTTTGTAGCGTAAATTTTGTCGTTTGTTCAAGAGTAACCAAGGGTTTGTACGTGTTTGGGCTGTTTCGGCGGGAAGTCTTGTTCTCGCAGCGTTTCCCACTTCTCTATGTAACAGGACTAGATAAGGTCACACTTTTTACGCAATATAGTTACTCTCGACTTGTTGGATGGCTTTAAATGCGATCCACTGCAACTCAGAAATATTTTAACTGTATAGGCTTTACTAAACGAGAGGACGTTATAGATTAAAGATCAGACTGCACGTTCTGTGCTGTCTGATCTTGATCTATTCCGTCCGCAAAACATCCGTTTTAAGCGTATGGCGCCAAATGGGTTAATCACGTGTTCGAGAAAAAACGACTGTTGTGTTTGTAAACAGTAAGGTTGCCAGCGTGATATGAAATGATTATATCGGTCAGCCATTAACCCTTTCCCAAACGGCAAATTTTGGAGTAGACCAAATTGAAAGCATTTTGCAGATGACAAATTAACAGTTGCTAAAAAGATGATTTTTCTATATGATAGGGTAGAAAACATTGTGGGAAAAGGAGAAAATGCTGGTTACCAGCATTTTCACCTTTTCCCACAATGTTTTCAAAAGGCTTCTATTCCTGACCCGTAAAAACCAGGGATTGTTTGGGAAAGGGCACGTGAGTCATGCTCAGTGAAAAGGGGGCTTAACGCATTTTCACGATGCATTATATCAAGCGACCAGTCAACACGTAAGTATGGATCTATAGAATCCACTTTGTTTTGCAATCAGCTAAATCATAAGGTAGAATGGTACTTTGAAATGCAGAAAATTGAATGGAAACAAAAACTATCGACTCAGGTCAGCCTGCGCGAACTGCGCAGGCTGACCCGAGTCGATACTTTTTGCACATGCATTATGTCGCCTATTCAGAGCATGACTCACACGCATCTGGAACAAAGCCCCGCCCGGTAGCTCAGTCGGTAACGTTCAAGGCTTGAAACCAAGGGGTCGCGGGTTCCATTACCCAGCTCAGCCAAATTTTCTTTCTTAGGATTGATGGTAGTCATTGCGACAGGATTCGTGCTTCTCTCAGCGCTGATCATTGTTTCGCCGATGGTTAAGTTGGAAAGCACTTAGAGACTTGAGGAAGAATGCTGTGCGAAGTACTAGTAAAAGAAACACAGGAAAGATTGGATGGGTTTACTGGCGACTGCGATTTACCTGAGATAATGTTGATAATAGCGTTAAATACAAAATTAACAACTTGGCAACTATTTCAAGGCCGGTTATAATCATAATGTGTTACAATGACATCGGGCAGAGTGGATTCGTGATCAGATTGTAACACATTTACACTCTGATCTTGATCTACATTGTTCGCAAAGAGTAGCTTCAGTTTTCACTGACATCGTTTGGTAATAGTCATGGGGTCTACGGAAGGCATCTTCGCTAGCCAAGGTGACGATCACTACGTAGTGATCGTCACCTTGGCTAACGAAGATGACGGAAGGGTTCTGTAAAGGCTGTTTCCGAAGTCATATTGAAAGCATAAAAAATTGCAGACTAAAATGAAGGGATCTGTTTGATAGGGTAAAAAACATTACGAGAAAAAGAGAATAGGCCGGTTTCCAGCATTTTCTGCTTTTTCTTCAATGTTCTCAAATGCCTCCTTCACCAGGGTCGTAAAAACTAGGCACTGTTTGGTAAAGAGTTTAACCGCTTAATACATTTGTATGCATATTAAATGAAAATGTCCAGCCATTAGTAGAAACCCAAATAAGGCGATTTGAAATTTATTCTCGCTGGATAACAAACTCATTACACAGTCACGGTGAATCCAAGATTAGACTGCACGTTCTTTGCGATGTGATCTTGACCAACAGCGTCAACAAAATCGCCTTGAGTCGCACTTAGCAGTTTGGGGTTAATAACATTTTTTGATCTTCAGTCTGGGCTGTCCGATATTTTATGATTATGATGGAATAATGAAGAATCATCCTCTGTATAAAGGTCTATTGCATCTGCAAAAAGTACTGATCCATGCCAGCATGTTGTTTTGTGTTTTTTTTGCATTTCTTTTTCATGTCCTAGGACCATTCTACCTCATGATTGGACGGTTGTTAGACAAAATAGATTAAATGGATCCGTAAAAGTTATAAAATGAGTTGCTCGGTATATAATGCACCAAGGAGGTGCGTTAATGAGATAAACGTTTCGGGGCGCAAGTGCGTTTGGTATCATTGCATATCAAGTTATAATTTATCGTGGTGATCAGATTTTTAGAAATTAAACCCCGTGTTTATCTTTGATCTATACAATAACTCTATACCAAACGACAAAAATTCTAGACTTGTCCAAAGGTGGCTCGAATGGCAGAATTCGTCTTTGATAGAATAGAAAACATTGAGGGAAAAGGAGAAAATGCTGGTTACCAGCATTTTCTCCTTTTTCAACAATGTTTTCAAAATGCTTTTTCGCAGGGTCGTTGAAACCCAGGATTGTGTGGTAAAGAATTAAGGTTAAATCCGACGTTTACCGTTAGGCCTACTTGTAGAACGTCAGTGTTGAAGGTTATGGCCAAGATATAACGTCGATTCTCAAGTTCCGTAATAATTCTGAATAATAAGACAAACCTAATGGGCTAGAAAAGTTCTTTGAAGAAAAATAGCTTTTTAATTCAGGATTATAGAATGTAGACGTTGTGCATGTTTACAATACGTCGTCGTGCTGCCATTGACTGCCTATGCTACCGTGAGCGTAATGTACCACTATCTTTACCACTCGGATGTTATCAGTATTTATCGTTCAGATTGTCAGTAAACCACTTCTACTTTTGACTTTATCAGATTGCAGTTTCTGTTATAAGCACTGTTTAAAAGATTTGACCATCGTGATAAAATCTCGGACCAATTTTATATGTCAAGATTTCAATTGCCTCGTTATGATCTTATCTGTTGTCACCTTCTTTTATTCGTTACTATAGGTCTAGGCCAACCACTGTGCAGGCTATTTTACCTTTTTGCAATACGACAATAATAAAGCCCAGTACTAATTCAAAGCAGATGCAGACTACAAATCAAACGTTGCTCAAATAATAAGACTTGTATTTGAAATGTTTCCAGTTTGTTTAACTCTTTCAGCACCAAATAAATAACCTCGACCTCTTTCGACGACTCTAAACAATCCATTGAAGCTTACAAAGATTTTGATTGTACGAGTATAGGCTTGACTGCACAAGCGGACGGTGTAGATCAAAGATCAGACTGCACGTACTGTCTGGTCTTGATCTATGCCGTCCGCAAAAGTCACCATTTTCGCCTGTGGCGCCGAAAGGGTCAAACACTAATAAGGGGATTACTGGTTCGAATCCTCAGCTCGGCCAGTTTCTCCAAAAGGAATGATGCTAGTCATTGTGACAGGATTGATTCCTCTCTCATCGCTGATCATTGTTTCAAAAATGGTTAAACCAGCTAGTGGCTTAGGAAGAATATTGCGTGAAGCACTGGTAAAAGAAACTCCACAAAAGCATGGATAGGTGAACTGGCCGCCGTGACATACCCGAAATAATGTTAAAAATTGTGTTAAACATCATATAATCAAATGTATCATATATTCTGCTCCTCTGTCACTGACACTAGTAAATAGTGTGTCTAAATAAAAAGATTGTTTTCAATTGTATTGAGTTTAACCCTTTCGCTTACAACGAAATCATTTCGACAATTTTCGGATTCCGAAAAATAGATTTTCAATCTAATTGAAGATGAATTTGGCCATAGTTTAATACTAGTCGCCGACGGTGTAGATTTGAGATCAGACTGCACGGTCTGTGCAGTCTGATCTCAAACCTACACCGTCCGCAAATGCCATTTAAAATGTCGCCATTGACAGAAAAAGAGTGAAAATTTATGAGGTGGGTGAACGACATCCCCTGACAAGCTGGATAAAGAATTGCTATTGTGCTGGAGAGAAAGACCAATTAAATAAAGATTTGTGCATTTATATGCAATACAAGGGAGGGGGAGGAGGGGAGCTTTTCGTATTTATAAATGTAAATTAGCTTTATTCGTCTTTTCTTTTTTATTTTTATCTTTTACTATCCTCTGCCCGGTGTGTCAACTGTAAACGGACCCCTATAGCATCTTAACCCTTTACCAGACGACAAAATTTTAGAGTCGTCCGAACTGGGAACATGAGATATGGTTGAAATAGCGAGATAAATCTTTGAAAGGGTAAAACTCAATTAAAAAAAAAAAAGGAAAAAAAAAAAAGGCTGGAATGCAGCATTTTTTTCATTTTCGCACAATGTCTTCAAAAGCCTTAGGATCACTAAAAGTTGGGATCGTTTGGTAAACGGTGTGTGGTCTGATCTTGATCAAAATTGCCCGTATAGGATGCTAGGGACAGCTTCAAGTCTCGTAGTTGCTTGTAGTTTGTGCATTCAAGATCAGACTGCTCAGAATGTGCCGTGTATTCAGAATTATACTGCCCAGAACATGCAGTTTAATCTTGGATCTACATTGTGTGATATCTGACCAATTAAGCTTTAAAAATAATGACCTCTCGAAGGAGAAAACATGATGATGCTAGGCTGGTTAAGAAAACAATGTGACAAAAGGAGCTTATGCTCGTTATTTCATAGAAAGTTGAAATGATTTGTCAAAACGATGACCTGTCAAAAGAAAGCATACGGAAATGCTAGGCTTGTTAAAAAAGTGATAGTGTGCAAAACAGCAAGGGTACATTATTTGACAGAAAATTGAAAACAATTTGTCAAAATGATGACCTGTCATAGTGAAGGATACGGAAATGCTAGGTTGGTTTCGAAATTATTGTGAGAAAAGAAGCAATTGCTGATTATTTGAAGAAAACTGAAACAATCTGTCAAAAATGGCGACCTGTCCAAGGGAAAACCACGGAAATGCTTGGCTGATTAAAATATTGGGTAAAAAGCAGCAATTACTAGTTACGTGACAGGAAATTTAAACAATTTGTGTAACTGACATCATGTCTGAGGAAAGAAGACGGAAATGTTACGCTTATTCAGAAAAATAAAGTGTGAAAAAGAACTATTTCTCGTCTTTGACAGAAATTTTAAACAATTTGTCAAAATGATGACCTGTCAAAGGGACGGATACAGAAATGCTAGGTTGGTAATAAAAAATATTAATCGCTCGTTATTTGAGAGAAAATTGGATCAGTTTGTCCATATGATGTATGCGAGAGAAAAGAATACGGAAATGCTAGGCTTGTTAAGAAACCATTGTGAGAATGTTTTCAACCATATTTTCTTCTTTTTCAAACTCCGTGGAAATTAGCGAAATTGTGCGCGATATTTGATAAAAGAATCGGCAGGTAAAGGGAAATAAACATTTTATGTACGTGTCAGACCGGCGTCCTGTAGAGATGTTTGTGCATTTATTGTTGCTGAACCCTTAACAAAGCGACCCCTTGCTTTGTCGTACCTTTACAAAGCGATCTGTTTCATTGGTCGAACCTAAAACAGGAGACTTGCAACGATTGTGGAAAAAAGAGAAAATACTTGTAAGAGCACTTTTCAGATGTGCCAGAATTATTTGTGTCCGGTAGAGGTTTATGTGCATTTATTGATGCTGAAACCTTATGCAAAGCGACCCCTTGCTTAGTCGTACATATACAAGGCAATTCGTTTTTGGTTGTTGAGCATAGAAAAGGAGGCTTGCAAAAAATGTGGAAAAAGGAGAAAATACTTGTCAGAGTACTTTAAAGATGTGCCGGAACTTGTGTCGGTAGATGTGTTTGCGCATTTATTGATGCTTACCCCTTCACAGAGCGACCCCTTGAACAACCCTCATTGAGGTGGGGATTTTATAAAACATTGTGGAAAAAGTAAAAAAAAATGGTAATAGGCATACTCTCCTTTTGCGACAATGTTTCCAGATTTCTACAATGTGTCAATCACAATGGGAAACCTTACATATGTGTCAGACTAATGTTCTGTAGAGAGATGTTCGTGCATTAACGTAGCTTGCCCTTTTACAAAACAATTCCTTACCTTCTACTACCCTGAAAAACAAGACTTTTGAAAACATCATCGGAAAACGAGAACATGCTGGTAACCAGTATGTTCTGCTCTTGCCACAATGTTTTCACATTGTGACTATTGTCCCCATATTAATATTTCATTTGTTACGAATATGTCTTAACGTCGTGACTTGCTGTAAGGATTCAGGGCGAAGTGAGTTTAAATGTATTCTTTTTAAAATTCTATTCAATACCAACTGTTACACCTGTTTTGGCTTTGTTTCGTTTTCCATTTATGCATTTTTTTCTTCGCCTCTACAACAGTTTAAAAAAAAAACATGGGGAACATTTCAGCACTCGTTACTCCTTGCAGTTACTCCTTTTCCTTACTATGTTTTCAAAGTCTTTACGATTAAATGAATATTTTCTGTCTTCGAAATATTCATACGTACATACATATGTGCATACATATTTACGAAAAGTGCCCGTTGCATTTGTTTTTTTTTTTCGATAAAAAAGATGCTTTGGTCCAAAATCATAAAAAAGCCCTATACATGTAAACATCTGACAGAGTAAATCCAGGACCAGATTAGCTATCCTTACAGTCTAATATCTTTATTACTCTGATCGAAAAAATAGCTCTTGATCTTTCTCTAAGAACTATCCCACAGCATGGTTGGCTACTCTGCTCGATTCTTTGTGTTTTAGTGGACATCGGAGATCAAGATAAGACTTCACAGGACATGCAGCCTGATCTTCAGTCTTTGTTCCATACTGTGTGATTTTTTGGTTGTTTGGTTGATGAGAAAGAAAAACCTACCAAACCGCAACATTTCGGACTTTTTATTTTTATGGCTGGAAATGTTCACTTAACCTTTTCCAACCAATCACGTGTTTAAACGACCTCCAGGAAAAAGGCCCTTTTAAAAATATTGTTTGAAAAGAAGAAAAATGCTGGTAACCAGCACTTTCTCCTTTTCACTCATTGTTTTCTATTCTTTCAAAGACAAATTCTTATCATTTCAGATATATTTACTTTGTCGTCTGCAAATTCGGTCAAGTCCAAACTTCTTCGTTTGACGAAGAGTTCATTCATTCAGCAGTTTAAAGGTTCAAAAGTGATTAGATCAGTGTGGGGTAGTTCCGTTCTATTATTATCTGTAGCGGCGATATTTTCGGGCTGAACTAGAAGGAAAATATAAATTTTGGCAAATCAGAAACTGTTTACTGAACCAAGCTGTGAAATTTGGTCCAGTCTCATACAGGAAGTTTGATTTCCATAATTCCAGTCATAGATTTTGATTTCAGTTAACCCATTACCACACAATCCCTACTTTTGACGCCCCTGAGAAAGAAGCCTTTGGAAAACATTGTGGGAAAAGGAGAAAATGCTGGTAACCAGCATTTTCTCCTTTTCCCACAGTGTTTTCTACTCTTCCCAAACCAAATTTTAATTTTTCAGTCACCTTTATTTTGTCGTCTGCAAATGCTTTCAATTTGGACCAGTCTAAAATTTTCTCGTGTGGTAAAGAGTTAAGAGTTTTGATTTCCCTTCGTGGGTTTTGATTTCCATGCGAGTTTTGAATTTCACATAGGAATTTTTATTTACAGTCAAAGATTTTGGTTTGTGTTCAGAGATTTTGATTTTCTTTCAGAGATTTTGATTTCCATTCACAGAGTTTGATTTCCATTAATCCTTCTGTATGTTTTAGATGAACCCTTTGCCAAAATCATAAAATGTTTAACCCTTTACAATCCCGACTTTTAACGACCCTAAGGAAAGGCCTTTTGAAAACATTGTGGGAAAAGGAGAAAATGCTGCAAATACTTTCAATTTGGACAAGTCCGAAATTTTGTGGTCTGGTAAAGAGTTAATCAAACTTTTACTAAACAATCCCAAGTTTTAACGACCCAAAGAAAATAGGCTTTCAAAACCACTGATGAACAAGCTGGTAACCAGCATTTTTTCCTTTTCTCAAAATGTTTTTTATCCTGTCGAAAACATATTCTATCATTTTAGCCACAGCTAACTTGTCATCTAAAAACGTTTTCAGTTCAAGTAAGTCTAAAATTCCATCATCTAGCAAATAGTTAATCCCAAAGTATAGTATGTTGTTGCTTCTACCACATTCAAGATATGACTAACATTGGATCTACACTGATATTTTGCTTGATACTCTGGAAAAGCGGTTTGTTTTTGTTCTACTATGTTAGGACCAGAATGACCAGAACAAATGCTACAAAATACAATGAAGGTGCCTATCTGGAGACCTTATTGCTGACAAACAGACTGAGGCATCCGACACTTAACAGAAAATTTTCACAGATATGCCTCAGCAAATATACCTCCACAAACACCTAAAACACTTTGCTCAGCTTTGTCCATTTGCATTTATTAAAGGGAGGTAATTAAATCAGCTATTTCAACTGAAAATTTGATGCCCTTCATTTAAATAGCAATTTAAGCACCAACTATGGCAGTCACGGGATCAAATTAAATGTATTACTTATCATAGTAAAAATGAAATGAAATTAAACAGATGAAAACAATATTATGAGTTATCTAGACGGCACACTTTTTGATGACAGGAACATAAATTAAACTTCATACAAAGAACAGGTTTTTTTTACAACCTATGCACTGAACAGGTGTGAATAGTCACGTCCAATACTTAACTCTTAGCGCACAGAATAACCAAATGGTTATTTTCATGCAGTTAACTACATATACAGAAAGTAATACCACTACTAATTTGTCTAAGAGTGTCTCACAAACTCTTACCATCTCCATGTATATCCAAGATCTGACTGCACATTCTGTGCAGTCTGATCTTGAATCTACACCATCTGCAAAAGCAATCTTCTGAGTTATGATAAATACTGCAACAATTTACAGTTTGTGATTTTATGAATGAAATTCTTTTTCAAACATGACTGAAGCTGAAATTTAAGCACAATAAACTGTTGTGGTTTTCCTTTGTGAGTTCACGGCACATGAAAAGCGGGAACTTTCTTCTTCTCAAAAGAATTTCAAGCCGTCTCAAGTACAGATAAACTTGTCTTAGATGCCATCTCTTATTAAGCAAGCAACCTGTGTTAAGCAAGCACATCTTGAGTACTCAAGGAAAGCAAATTACACTAGCCATGCTCTGTGAAAGAGGGGATTAATGCATCTACAAAAAGTATTGACCTATGTCAGCCTGCGCAGTCCATACAGGCTGACATGGGTTGAAACCTTTGGCTTTTTGTAAATTTTCCACATGTCCAAGGAGCATTTTACCCCAAGATTGAGTCCATTGTTCAAAAAGGGGATTTTATAGATCCATGATTATGTGATGACTTGCTGGAAATAATTGATCACAGAGATGTATTAAACCCCTTTTTCAGAGCATGGCTCACATAAATTGAACTGTACCTGTCTTCAGCATGTACCTATTTTAAGCAAGCACTCTTTTAGTGTCCCTCAGCTGCTTCCTTAATACAGGTTAGACTCATACATGCAATTAACCCTTTACGAAAGAATTCAAATTTTTAACCAACCTACCATGGAGGAATTCTGAAGGCGTAAAAAGCAGAAAATGCTGGTTAGGAGCATTTTCTGCTTTTCCCAACATGCTTTCTTCTCTTTTAGAGACAAACCTAACTTTTGATCCACATTTGAATTGAGGTCTACAAATTCTTTCAATATGGACCAGTCCACAATTTTGGTATTTGGTAAAGAGTTGAGCACAGTTTGAGTGTCCCTTAGTTGCTCTGCCTTATGAAATATCAAATAATCACACATGAAGACAAGAATTAAATATTAATTCCATCATAGTTTTCTTGTTGCACGAGACTTCATTAACCCTTATCCTGCTAAATAAGTTACCTTCAAAACGATAGAAAAAAAAAAAATGTTGCTATTTCAAAGTTATTTTTGGAGGAGAAATATCTCATTATTGGACAGTGTAGATTCAAGATCAGACTGCACGTTCTGTGCAGTCTGATCTTGATCTACACTGTCTGCAAAAGGTCCAAGAGTCGCGCTTAGCAGCCTTAGGGTTAAAAAATATTGTAGCAAATCTTTTGAAAGTTGTCTGCTGAAAGCTTTCTTAGCCAATATTGAGTTTGTGTGAGTTTGCTTTGGGAACAAAATATCTAGAACTGAATAATAAAGATTCCATTTTAATTGCAAATAGGGACCAAAATGACAGCCTTATAACATATGGTTGATGTTTCATATGTTTATTGCATGAATTAAGATGTCATACATAAATAAAATAGCACCTTCTACTCAACTATAACAAAAAAACACCTTTTTTTCAGCTGTTAAACTTTCTTTCAAATGAAACTCAGTCATTTCATATTGAGTTTATCAGTAATTTCAATTCCAATGCATGGGCAATGGTACAGAGAAATGGGAGGGAGGAAGCATAGGTCAATGTTTCCCCCACCTTAAAGACTATTCTCCCAATAATTATTTGAATAATTGTTCATTTTTTCCATTCTAGAAAATGCTTTGCTAGTATTTTTCATGTAAGAATCAGTCATAACCCTTTCCCACATGACAAACTTTAGACTGTTTGAAATCAATGTTGAATTTAACTTTTTGATATTTTATAATGATCTCCACAACTTGACTCCCGACAATGTTTCCATAGCCATTTTCCATAGAGTTGTACAAGAATAATGAGCCATGCTTTGTGAAAAGGGGGCTTAACCCTTTACCACACGACCAATTTTAGACCTGTCCGAATTGAAAGCATTTGCAGAGGACATTTTCAATGTGGATCATATTAAATGATTTTTCTTTGATAGGGTAGAAAACATTGTGGGAAAAGGAGAAAATGCTGGTTACCAGCATTTTCTCCTTTTCCCACAATGTTTTCAAAAGCCTTCTCTATCAGGGGTGTCAAAAGTCATCATTGTGTGGTAAAGGGTTAATGCATCTGCAAAAAGTATCGACCCACATCAGCCTGTGCAGGCTGACCTGAGTCAATTTTTTTTGCTATCGGTCATTTTTCTGCATGTCAAAGGATCATTCTAACCCCAGATCCAGTCAGTTGTGAATCCGTAATTATCTGATGACTTGCTTGGTATCATGCAACACAAACATGCATTAATTTGTATCCCCTTTTGCAATATCACTGCTCTAATTGTTTAATAAAGAATTAATGTATGGGTTGAGTTTTCACATATCCTAATTCTTCAACAGACAACAAACTTTAGACTTGTCCAATTGAAAGAATTTACAGACAACAGCTCAAAAGTGACCCAAAATCTTGACATTTGTCTTGTAAAGGCAAGAAAATGTTGTGGATACTAGCATTTACTGCTTTTCCCGCAATGTTTACCATAGTTTTCTTGACAAGTGTTGTGTGGTAAAGGGTTAAACTCCAGCAGAAAAGATAAGAAGAAGAGAAATTAAGAATAGGTTGTTGAAAATATACAGAAAATATCATGGCAAATGAAGAAATTGCTTATGTTGCAAACACGAAGTAAAATACATATTAACTATACAATCAACTAAGAGATGCAGTACATAATACTCATACTTAACCCTTTACCACTCAATGACACCTTTTAACGCCCCTGAAGAAGAGGCCTTTTGAAAACATGGGAAAAGGAGAAAATGCTGGTAACCAGCATTTTTTCCTTTTCCCACAAAGTTTTCTACCCTATCAAAGAAAAGTTGCGTCATTTGAGCCACTATGAAATTGTCGTCTGTAAATGCTCTCAATTTGGATAGGTCTTAAATTTTGCCATGTGGTATAGGGTTAAACAAGGTCCAAAAACTATACAAATATCTATATATAGATTTATCTTACATATATGTTACACAATAAATATGACAATGATAATATTGCAGCAGCATAACTATTTTACAAAAATATTATACAAAAACACATACTGAACCCTGTAACCTGTTACCACACAATCCTGGATTTTAACAACACTGCAGAAGAGGGCTTTTTGAAAACATTGTCCATATTGAAACCAATTACAGTTGATATATGCAGATCAATTACAATTCAGGGTCGTTTGGCTAAGGGTTAAATGCCTATTTAGCAAAACAGAAAATTTTTACTTCAATACTGTAAAGATTTTCCATACAATTTTGGACAGTGAAGATCGAAGATCATACTGCACATTCTTAGCAGTCTGATCTGTTCTTGATCCACACTGTCTACAAAAGCTTCTACAATTGTCTCCAGCATTCAAGGGATTAACAATATAGATAGTGATATACATACATATACATGTGTATAAAAAACACTAAAGAATCTTTGGTATACTTCTTTTTAGAAGGATCTATTCCTTCTAAAATCTGCAGTCTTCCCATTATTAACCCTTTACCAAATGACAGAATCTTAGACAAGTCCAAATTGAAAGCACTTGCAGACAACAACATAAAAGTGACTCAAATTGAAACTTGTTTTGGGAAGGGAAGAAAACGTTTTGGGAAAAGGAGAAAATGCTGGTTACCAGCATTTTCTCCTTTTTCCAAAATGTTTTCAAGAGCCTCCCTCTTCAGAGTCGTCAAAAGTCGGGATTATGTGGTAATGAGATAAACAGACTTGACTCTTTCCCAGCTGAAAGAATTTCAGACTTATCCAAATTGGAAGCATTTGCAGACAACTAATAAGCCTCAAACGATAAGAGTTGGTTCTTCAAGATTGGAAAATATTGTCGGGAAAAGTAGAAAATTCTGGTCACCAGCATTTTTATCCTATTAACCAAAATATTTTCAAAAGCTGTGTTTCTCAATGTCTTGAAAACTCACGATTGCTTGGTAAAGAGTTAATCCAAATATATGAAAAATGCAAATGAATGACAAAATAGAGCAAAACCAAAGAAAGGAAAAAATATTGCTGTCCTTTGTTTTGTTGGAAATGTTTGAAAAAATTGAACTGAGTTTGCCAAAATTACTTTTTATAAGGCACTCAGTTTTATCTAAGATCTCTTTTATCCATTTTTTTTCCTTTTGGTATTTAAATAATTAATTTGGTAAAAAAACTCATAATTGCTTATTAAATCATCATTTCCTTTACTCTTTAACACCCAAGAAAATTTCAGACTTGTCCAATTTCGAAGTATTTGCAGATGACAAAGTAAACGAAGCTAAAATGATGGGAATTAAACTTAAAATGGTAGAAAACACTGAGGAAAAAAAAGACAAAATGCTGATTACCTTCATTTCCCCTTGTTTCCTACATTTTGAAAAGGTTTCTTTTCTTCCCCAGGGTTGTTTAACTCTTTACCAAACAATTCCGACTTTTAACGACCCTGAGAGAGAAAGCTTTTGAAAACATTATGGGAAAAGAAGAAAATGCTGGTAACCAGCATTTTCTCCTTTTCCCATAAGGTTTTCTACCCTTCCCAAAACTAATTTAAATTTTTGATTCACATTTGATTTGTAGTCTGCAGATGCTTTCAATTTGGAGCAGTCTAAAATTTTGTCGTTTGGTAAAGAGTTAAACATGTGATTGTGTGGGAAAAGAGGTAGGCTTCTACCAAACAATCCTGAGTTTTAATGACCATTAGGTAAAAGGCATTTGCAAACATTGTCTCCTTTTACCACAGTATTCTCAAGCCCTTCTGATACAAATCTCATCATTTGAGTATCATTTTATTTGTCATTTACAAATGCTTTGAATTTGGACCAATCTTACATTTATTGTTTGCTGTCGAGTTAACCCTTTACCACACAATCCCGTTTTAAGGACCCTGAGGAAGAACATTTTTGAAAACATTCTGGGAGAAAATGCTTGTAACCAGCATTTTCTTCTTTTCCCATAATGTTTTCTACGCTATCAAGGACTAATTTTGTCATATTGGCCATTTTTGTCTTCTGCAGCTACTTTCAATTTGGAAAAAGTTTAAAATTTGTTGTGTGGTAAAGAGTTACACAAATTTAGCTGATGACTTTAAAACCATTCTTGTACAATATGGATTTTTCTTGTACAATATGGATTTTTCTTGTACAATATGGATTTTTCTTGTACAATATGGATTTTTCAATAACTTTTAACTCTTATCCTACTGAGTAAGTTAAAATATACCTTCAAGTAAATACCCAGAGATTGCTATTTAACCCATTACCACACAATCCCTACTTTTGACGACCCTGAGAAAGAAGCCTTTAGAAAACATGGTGGGAAAAGGAGAAAATGCTGGTTACCAGCATTTTCTCCTTTTCCCCCAATGTTTTCTACTCTTCACAAAACAAATTTCAAATTTTCAGTCATTTTTATTTTGTCATCTGCAAATGCTTTTGATTTGGACAAGCCTAAAATATTGTCGTTTGGTAATGAGTTAAAATATACCTTCAAATAAATACCCAGAGATTGCTATTTTAAAGTTACTTTTTGGGGAGAAATATCTCCTTATCAAGCAGTGTAAATCACAGATTAGACTGCATGTTCTGTGCAATCTGATCATGACCTACACTGTCCACAAAAGGTCAGTGAGTCACGCTTAGCAGGCTAAGTTTTAATGTATAAATGCATTGTTCATGTAAAAATATAGTGACAGAAGGAGAGACTATTAATGCTTAGCAGTTTCCTCTTTTGCTACATTATTTTCAAAAGTGATCTTTGGCAAGGTAGAGAAAAAATTCATCTGCACTTGGGTCATAAGTTAATCCTCAAAGTACCTTTAGCTTGCCTTAAACCACCTGTGTACATCAAGATCAGACCGTACAAACATGCAGATTGATTTTTGATCTATGATGTCCACTAACTACACTGTGCCCTTATTCGAGATATTTCTAAAAAAAAAAAAACCAGCCTCAAAATCTCAATTATTTGGGTCTTATTTCTTGACTGACAATGTCTGTTAGTTTTATTGGGCACACTAATGAATAAAACATCTGTATGACTTTCCAACTGTAAAGTGATACAATTATTCCTAATGACACCCTATGGATTCTGGGAAATACCAGAAAATTATTCAAACCTATCTGAACACAAACAAGGGGCTTATCAGCATGACATCTGGCTAATTTATACCTTTTTATATTTTTTTTTTGATCCACAACTTCATAACAGATGTACTTTTTCTTTTCTCAATCATTTTATAAATGCCCCCTAGAGTGTTCGCCAACTAAGTGGTAAATAATTGAAATGTACCATTTCAATTACGAGGAAAGACCTGAATATAAAAATGATAATTTTTTACCTGATCTAATTTGAGGCATACTCTGAAAAAGGGAGTTTAATACATCTGCAAAAAGTATTGACCCTTGTCAGCCTGCGCGAATTGCGCAGGCTGACATGGGTCGAAACTTTTTGTTATTTGTAAATTTTCTGCATGTCAAAGGACTACTCTGCTTCCAGAATCAGCTGATTGTTATACAAACTGGATTTTATGGATCCATAATTATGTGATGACTTGCTTGGTGTTATGTATCACAGATATGCAAGCCCCCTTTTGACAGAACATGGCTCATTTTAATATTTGATCAGAAATTCAATTCTTCAAAAATATCTAAAAAAAAATGCTTTACATTTTTAACAAAGAAAGGCTATCTGGCATTGTGAGCACTTACTTTATACATTGTGTCTGGATTCATCAACCAAAATTAACCTGTACAAAATAATCCATAAAAAATTGTTTTAACAACCCTGAGATCTAAGACTTGAAAGAATGTGGGAAAAGAGAAAATGCGGGTAACCAGCATTTTCTCCTTTGTCCCAAAATGTTTTCCACCCTTTTGAAGAAAATTTCATGTGTTGAGTAACATTTATTTTGTTGTCTGCTAATGCTTTCAATATTGGCCAATTTAAAATGTTGTCGTCTAGTAGAGAGTTAAAACTAAGTTGCCTGAGAGGATGTCCTAGCTTTACTTGATCCTACTGTTCAAACTAGAAGGTTGTCTAGGGCAACATGTAAAGCCTAACAAGGGAGAAATAGTAAAGGACCTCAAGAGCTGCACTCAATCCATCCATAAATGTACAAGTTATGGCTCGAACAAAACTGGGCATACGCTGATGCAAACACCCGGCTGAAGGTTTTGCAACTATGTCTTGTTCACTTCAAATGGGCTCCACACAAAAAAAATAATACATGTATTTCAAAGCATAATTAAGAAAAAAAGCTGCCAAAAAGTGCATGTTCCAAATATAACCAATAAGTACATGTTCCTAATATAACTATGCATCTTATCCCTTTACCAAACTATCTTGAGTCTTAACGACCTTGAAGAAGAAGATTTTTGAAAACATTGTGGGAAAAGGATCAAATGCTGCTAGTCAGCATTTGCTCCTTTTCCCACAGTCTTTTCTACCCTTTCACAGACAAATCCCACAAGGTGAGCCGTTTTCAAAGTGTCCTCTGTAAATGCTTTGGATCTGGACAGGTCCAAAATTTTGCCATTTGGTAAAGAGTCATCATGGGTATCATGCTTACCTGTATCAGTCTTTAGACTCTTTACCAAATGATCCACAGTTTTAATAGCCCTGGAGAAAATGCCTTTTCAAAACATTGTGGGAAAACAAACAATGCTAGTTGCCAACATTCTATCTATTTCTTAAAATATCACACCCTAAAAAACAGAAGTTGTATCTCTTGAGCTGTATCTAATTTGTCATTTGCAGGTTCTTTCCGATTTGAGTGATCTAAATATAAATCTAAATTGGTAAAGGGTTAACTCTTTAACAAATGACAAAATTTTAGACTTGTCCCAAATGAAAGCATTTGCACACTAAAATCAAATTAAATGTAGCTTAAAATTTATAATGACATCTGTTTTTGATAGAATGGAAGACGTTATGTGAAAAGGAGAAAATGCTGGTTACAAGCATTTTCTCCTTTTCCCACAATGTTTTCAAAAGCCTTCTTATTCAAGGTCATTTAAACTGAGGATTGTGTGGTAAAGGCTTTTCTCATTTCCGTATACATAAAAGCGTATACATAAAAGTGTCTGTTGTTTATAATTGTAATAACTACTTTATTAACACTTATAGTGAGTATGTTTACTTTCTGTGACTCTTTACCAAACAACCCTATGTTTCAATAACCTTGATGAAGATGGCTTTGAAAACATTGTTGGAAAAAGGAGAAAATGCTTGTTACCAGCATTTTCTCCTTTTCCCCCCACAATGTTTCTTACCCTTTTGAAAAAAAGATGCCATCACTTGACTATATTCAGTTGCTCATCTACAAATGCTTTGAATGCGTAAAGTGTAAAACTGTTGTCCTATGGTAAAGAGGTAAACAACAAGAGTATACATACACTACATAATTGGCACTTGTAATTGATATGAGAACAGTTATGTGATGGTAATGTAGCAAGAGTATGTATATTAGGGACTCAACTGAGATGTTAAATTTACAATCAGATCTTTTATAAACTATATTCAGCCTAATTAACCCTTCACTGATCAATTCGGAGATCTAACCACCCCACACAATCAAAGGTTTTTTGAAAACACTGGGGGAAATGGATAAAATGCTGGTAACATGCATATTCTCCTTTCTCACAATTTTTTTTTTCATCCTATGATGGAGTCTATCAAAGGCAAATCCTTTCGTTTTGACCACATTGAATTGTCTGTAAATGCTTTCAATATTGATCTGTCCACAATTTTGTCATCTGGTAAAGAGTTAAATGTAATTTCCTCATTTCTAAAGATGATAATCTCTTTTGACCCTGACCTGTGATGACCTTGCTCATGACCTAACAATTGCTACTTTTCAAACAATGTGTTTTTACACAGCTGTCTACAACTAGTACATAAAATAGTAAAGTTGCATGTGTCAAAATGTTTCCTTATTTCTTATTTCCAAAGAAAATACTTTGATGATAATCTCTTGTGGCCTTGACCTGTGTTGATCTTGCAGTTTGACCTCTATTTACTGTAGTCCTGAGTCTTTGTATTTAGTGAAGATGTTGTAGAGGACTCGTAGAGTGCATTTCAGGTCTAGGTTGACAACATCTGAAAATACAAAAGAAAAATTTTAAAAAATTCAAACTTAACTCCTTGCTAAACAGCAAAATTCAAGATTAGTCCAAATTGAAAGCATTTGCATGTGACAAAATAAATTTGACTCAGAAAGTTAAATTTCATTTGGGAAGGGTAGAAAACATTGTAGGAAAAGGAGAAAAAACTGCTACCTGAATTTTCTCCATTTTCCAGAATGTTTTCAAAATCTATATATCTCAGGTCTGGTTAAAAGTCTGGATTGTGTGGTGAAGGGTTAAACTGCAACATAACTTGAGTAATATTTTTTAGCCAGCAGAAGAAACCTAAACATTGAAATATCAAAGTTCTTTTTGCATGAAAAAATTCATTATATTGAACAGTGTTGGTCAAAGATCATACTGTATGGTCTGTGTAGTCTGATCTTCATCTACACTGCCAACAAAGTTGCACTTGGCAGCCTAAGGATTAGTGATTCTTCTCCCTAAGATGTACAAATAGTACCTAATGTTCTGTGTCAAAAAACAGGGAAATTTCAATCTAAGACTCTTATCTTCTCTTATCAACATCTGCTTACAGTGTACCACAAAGACAATTTGAAATTGTCTTTCAAAGGGTTTGAAAACAATTTGGAAAAAGGAGAAAAAAATGATAAAAGCTTTTTTCCTCCTCTTCCCACAATGTTTTCTTGAAAAACAAATTTTAATTTTTGAGCCACATTCTACTTATTGTCTGCCTATGGTATCAGTTTAGACAAGTCTAAAATTTTGTCATCTAGTGAAAATTTTTTAGCAAAGGGTGGTAAAACAGACTTTTTAGTGAATTAATGTCATACAATATGACACATTTATTGGAAATGGGTGGTGAACATTGAAAAAAAAATCAATTATCTCTTGCAGTCATGTTGACATTTCACAATGCATGTATCACTGATGGCTTTTTAAAACATTGAGGCAAACAGAGAAACTCCTCACTGTGAGAAATACATAGTATTGCATTCCCTTTTGCCAAAATATTTTTCTGTTGTTTCTCTGATCATTACCGTAATATATATAATCATCCAGTTTTCTTCAATAAAGACAGGTCCATAATTTTGTACTTCAGAAAAGAGTTGATAGTCTTCAGGTAAACAGAGTTTATGAATGATTTGTTTGTTTTAATGATGTTTTATGCTGCTTTCAATATTATTGCAGTCATATCACTGCGACAGCTCACTTATACATGTTTTCCTGGATTTCACCAGTGCTAGGCCAAGGACACTCCTGTGAAAAACCCAGTAGAGCCAGTGAGGCTCAAACCTGGGGCCTCCAGGTCATGAGTCCTACACTTTACCACTGAGCCACACAGGACCCCACGTTTATGAAGGAAAAAGTACCGGTAACTCTTCACCCTCTGCCACATAATCCTGAGTTTTTATGCCCTTGGCAAAGAAGGCTTTGGAAAACATTGAGGGAAAAGGAGAAAATGCTGGTAACCAGCATTCTATCCTTTTCCAACAGTGTTTCCTACCCTTCCAAGGGCAAGTTTAGCTTTTGAGTTATGTTTAATTTGTTGTAAGCAAATGCTTTATATTTTGTCCAGTCTAAAACTTTGTAACCTGGTGGAGTTAATGAAGTCTTCATCAAAGGACAAAATTTTAGACTTGTCCAATTTGAAAGCACTTGCAGACAACAGAATAAATAAGACTCAAAATTTCCATTTTGTTTTTGTTTTCTCCTTTTTTCATGATGTTTTCAAAAACGTTCTTCTTTCAGGTCCTGAACACTGGGAATTGTTACGTAAAGGGTTAAACTCATCAATAAAAAAAAAGCCAGCATTTCAAAATCACAAATATAAAACAAATAACTTCATATGGCCTTGTTATTAATGCAAATTGAACTTCCAATATTTCAAGTAAAATCTTACCCTCCTGTTATTGAGAAATTCTTTCAACAGTTTCGTTTGTATGGTCTTTCATTCTTTACCAAACAGCAAAAGTTTAGACTGGTCCAAATTCAAAGCATTTGCAGATAACAAATTAAATATGGCTCAATGATGAGTTTTTTCTTGAGAGGGTAGAAACATCATGGAAAATGGAGAAAATGCTTCTATTAGCATTTTCTCCTTGTCCCACAATGTTTTCAAAAGCCTTTTCTGCAAAAGTCATTTGAACTTGGGATAATGAAGTAAAGGATTAGTGCCTTTTATTTTTTCAAACATTATTTCAACTTTACCACAGGAACCCCCAGCTATCCAAGCTTTCCTGGAGATTCTTTTACTGGTGTTTAGCACAATGTTTCTCCCAAGCTTTCCCACATAAATATCGCCAAACCAATGATCAACTGTGAGAGAAGACTGAATTGTTTCAGCTACTATCATCTATCGTCAGACAGAAATTAGCAAAGCTTGAAACTCTATACTTTTGCAGATCGGACAACACAGAAAATGAACCCTAATCTTAGATTCACAATGTCAAATACTGTTAAAGAAATTATTGTACAGATAGCTTTTAACTCTTTATCAGATGGCAAAGTTTAAGACTTTATCAAATTGAAAGCATTTGCAGATGACAAATTAAATGAAGGTCATTAATGATGACTTCTGTCTGAGATGGGGTAGAAAACTTTGTGAGAAAAGGAGAAAATGCTGGTTACCAGCATTTTCTCCCTTTTGCCACAATGTTTTTTAAAGCCCACTTCTTCAGAGTCGTTTAAACTTGGGATTGTGTGGTAATGGGTTAAACTGCAATTGCCACTTTCTAAACTCTTTACCAAACAAAATTTTAGATTGGTCCAAATTGAAAGCATTTGTTGAAGACACGCTAAATGTCGAACAAATTAGGAAATTTGTCCTTCAAAAGGAAGAAGACATTGTGTGAATTTCGATGGTTACCAGAATTTTCTTCTTTTTGCACAATGCGTTCAAAAGTCCTTTTCCTTGGGGTCATTAAAACTCCTTTTCCTTGGGGTCGTTAAAACTCAGGATTGTGTTGTATAGGGTAAAGGCTCGAAATCTACTTCATATATTTAGAAGAAAAGGGTTAGCTATTTACCTGATCAGGTGACAAAATTTTAGAGTAGCTCATAATAATTGAAAATATTCATGAACAAAAATCCAAAGTAGCCATAGTAATAAGGTTTTGTATTTCAAAGGGTAGAAAATATTGTGGAAAAAGGAGAAAATGCTGGTTATCAACATTTTCTCCTTTTCCTACAATGTTTTCAAAAGCCTTCTTTCTCAGGGTTGTAAAAACAGGATTGTTTGATAAAGGATAAAAGAACAGGTGGGAGAAATTAATCAATTCTTTTTTTTTTTCAAGGTGATTGAAACAATTATCAATTTTATTGCTCTTTTTTTGTCTTGTACCCTTTTTTAAAATAAGCTGTATTATAAATAAGAAATTTTTAAACATAATCTTTGACTGGGTAGAAAACATTTAGGGAAACGGAGAAAAATTTGATAACCGAAATTTTCCCTTTTTCCCACTTTTTTAAACGCATTGTCCTTCAGTGTCATCAGATCACAGGATAGTTTGGTAAAGGGATGATAAATGAAAAAAGCTGAGACATAAACTAAGGATCAAGTATGATCGTTTAAAATTGAATACTTATTCATGTCATGGGTTTTATCAGCACTAGGCTGGGGCTATGCTATGCCTTGCCCAAGAACACTTCAATATGATTACTGCTACCATTTTGGGACCAAATCAAGATTTCTCAAATAGAAATGTATTAAAAATCTATTGGGAATTGTAGAAAAAACATTGTGAGCAAAAGGAGAAAATGCTAGTGTACCAGCAAATTTTCTTTGTTCCAACAATCCTTTCAAAGCTAAGTGTGCACTCTGATTTTAGATCTATATGGTTTGGTTTGCCGAGACATTCTAGCTAATGGCAGCATTGAAATTGCAAGAATTTTGGTCAATTTTTTCCTCGACTGACAGCATCGACTAAGTTCATTGGCACTTTATTAATACTTTATCAGACAACAAAATTTCAGACTTATCTAAATTGAAAGCATTTGCAGACGACGAATCAAAATTATGTGATGAAATTTGTCTTTGAAAAGGTAAAAAACATTGGGGGGAAAAGGAGAAAAGGCTGGTTTATCAGAGTTTTCCCTTTTTTCCACAATGCTTTCACTCTTTAACAAACAACATCATGTTAAGCTTCAAATTCAAAGCTGTAGCATACGACACATTAGATGTGGTTCAATTGAGGAAATTTGCTCAGAAAAAAAAAATTATGGGAAAACTATAAACTTCTGGTTACCAGCATTTTCTCCTTTTCACATATTGTTTTTCAAAAGGCGTCTTTCTCAATGTTGTTAAAGTTGGGCTTGTGTAGTATAGGATGAAGGAGAAGATAAGCAGGTTGATGTTAGATCTACAATGTCTGCTTTGGCAAGACATCTGGCTTAAAGTTCCCTATCTACTCATTTTATTTAGCCAAATGTAGAAATGGGTTTAAATCAATAAATTAGCAATATCTATGGCCCCAAAGAATGAAAAGAAGTTTCAGATTTGTTATTAGAAATGAATCTTGGTCTGGAGAAAATTACGTCAGGTCAAAATTGTAAAAAAAATTGGGGAGTGTATCACTAGTCTAATTTGCATACCCCACATAGAAAGGTAGACTACTTGTAGTATCAACATGGGAAAGAGCGCACTCGTCTATTTTTTGGCTCATGTCTTTTCTCCTTCTTTCAGCAAACCAAAAACGCTAAATACTAATGTACACATACGAAATTTACATTTCTACTGTCTTTAAAATCATTCCACAGCACTCGATATAAAATTCCGACATCCTTGAGTACATTGCTATTGGATTCTTGTGACAAAGGTTGTTGCGGCAGTAGACCTGTGTAGTGTACCTCCAATCGACTTTCTTGCAGCTACGTGAATACTGTTTTACAAGGTAAAGGTTGTACACAGTCACGTGACGAGTATCATGTGGTATCCTCGTATGAGTGGATAGGAGGCAAGTCCAAAATTACATTTTTCTGTTGTAATCTTTGCAATCTCACAACCGCCCAGGGTAATATTTGTCATGAAGCCACAAGAATGACTATAGTTTGATAGAATATCCACAAAACTGGTTATATCTGGCTTAAAATGAGTAAATGGGTATCTTTAATTAAGGCAGCATTGGAATTGCATTCGCTTGGGTCAACTTTTATACTTGGGCCTTTAAGGTAAAATTGTATATTGAGGAATGCATTTTAGACAATCATACCCCAATTTCCAAAAGTTACAGGAAACTTATCAAAGAAAACCTCTCCACTTTAGCAGCATATAATTGATTAAGAAGACATGTTGCCTGTCAAAACAGGGATAATTGATGCATTTGAAACTGACAGCTGCTAGTCCTTGCTCCTTCAATCAAGTCCAAATTACTAGGTGATGACTGTACTCCCTCCCCCCAAAACTTGCCCTGTCATTTTGGACATGTTTGTACTTGTCATTTCCTTTTTCCCTTGGATAAGACAAATTAGTTTCACTTTCTTTTAAAAAACAATATTGGAAGAGTAACAGGTGATTTCAAATTTCTGGGAAAAAAAAAATCAAAGGACCATAACTCTAAAAATAATTGTCCAATGATAATAAAAACGGCATGTACACAAGCTCCAGTGGTAGGAAAAGTCCAAATAAAATTTCAACCATGTTGGTGGAAAACCGAAGGAGAAGACAACACAAAATTATGCCTATGAACAGACAGAAAAATTGTCATTTTCAACATTTTTCATGTGTATCATGGCTGCCACAGCACCTGTCCGTGTTTTTCTTGAGTTTGTTTTAACATTACTTTGCACAATACTCTTCCAAAGCAACTAGCTGCTTCACATACTACCATAATTGAAACAATGTTCAGTGGTGAGAAAAGAATGAATCATAGCACAGCAACTTTTGTTAACCCACCAAATGAAATCAGCCAAGTTTGGCATCAAACCAGCAACCCCCATGTTTCCAAGTCTTGTATATTACCATCTGACATAACAGGCTCGGCAGGTCAAGGCATCAATTAAAATATAGGCCAAACTGGCTGAAAACTGTAGAAGAAGAGGACTTCACAAAATTGTTACTACAGACAGAAAGATGGCCTTGTTTCAATATAACAGTGTCCCATCCCCTTGTTGTGGGGGATACAATGAGGAATAAACCTGAGTTGTCCGACTAATTTTTCTCTTGTTTACACAACAAATTTGATTGGGAACTGACATGCAAATTGACATTTTAACCCCTTGTATGTAATGGCTGTCAGATTGACTGATGTGATGTATAGAAAATCAATTTAAACTTGACAGAATTAATGTAGAAGGACTCGAAGGCTCTAACCTTTTATCAAATGAATCTGTGTTTTAATAATCCTGTGGAAGAAGGCCTTTGAAAACATTGTGAGGAATGGAGAAAATGCTGGTTACCAGCATTTCCTCCTTTCCCCACAAAGTTTTCCACATTTACAAAGATGTATCCTATTTTTTGAGCCACATTTAATTCCCTGTGTGCAGTTGCTGTTGATTGGACAAATCTAAAAAGTTGTTGTGTGGAAAAGAGTTCATTTATTACAAAGTTTAAGACTTGCCTAAATTGAAAGCATTTACAGATGACAAATTTGGCCTGAATGGTGGATTTTTTTCTTTAACCCATTACCTAATACACCATTTTGAGACCGTCCCAAATTCAAAGAAGCTGCAGACGACAACTGAAATGTGGCTACTAGTGGGTTTTAACTCTTTACCACACACTCCCGACTTTTAACAACCTTGAGAAAGAAGCCTTTTGAAAACATTGTGGGAAAAGGAGAAAATGCTGGTAACCAGCATTTTCTCCTTTTCTAACAATGTTTTTTACCCTTCACAAAACAAATTTCAAATTTTCAGTCACTTTTATTTTGTCGTCTGCAAGTGCTTTCAATTTGGACCAGTCTAAAATTTTGTCATTTGGTAAAGAGTTAAGATACAGATTGCATAGAAAACATTCTGAGAAAAGGTGAAATTGCTCATTTTGAGCAATTTCACCTTTTCTCACAATGTTTTCCTAAAGCTTTTTTCTTCATTGTGTTAAAACAAGTATATATGGAGGAAAGGGTTAAAAAGACATATAGTTTTAAAGGCCTTCTCCCTAAAGTACATTAAAATTTGGGATTGCATGGTACAGGGTCAAATCCTTCCTAAATTTCCCATAATCTTAACTCTTTACCAAATGACAGAATATTAGACTGGTCCAAACTGAAAGCACTTGCACACGACAAAATAAACGTAACTCAAAAATTGAAATTTGTTTCCAGCAGGGTAGAAAACATTGTGGGAAAAAGGAGAAAATGCTGGTTACCAGCATTTTCTCCTTTTCCCACAATGTTTTCAAAAGGCTTCTATCTCAGGGTCGTAAAAACCAGGGACTGTTTGGTAAAGGGTGAAAAATTAATGGATAAAACTGCAAGGGGCTTTTCACGAATACATATTATGGAAACATTATGGAAAGAGTGCTCAAAAATGAACAATTTCTCCATTTGCCATAAAAGCATTCTTGACTGCCTCAGTTTTTCTTTTTGTGAATCTTATGTTTAAGAAATAATCTTCTTTCTATCGTGGTTTATCGTTCAATAAACCACAGTTGTGAGTTATGAAGCACAATAAATAATCCACGCGGGCGATTAGTTCGATTCTAACATGACCAACTCTTAATCAAAGGAAAACAAGTTCATACTTAGAGTAATGTAAAAACGCGGATGCAGATTATATTCCACTGAATAACTTACTTTATACAGAATGACGTCACTCTACATAGAATAACGTAGATTTTACTACGCTTTCGTTGCACTGTGTTTATAGAGCCGAATTCACGTGTCATGTTAGAATTTTCCATACATGCCATTTTGGAATTGTCCAAACCTGGCAGAAGAGGTAAAGGGCTAAACAGACTCAAACCTGGCAAACAAAACAATCAATTAAGATCTTATAAATAAACCTTACTCTTCCTTGTTTTAGATAATTCAAAGGAATTAGAATTGTTTTTTTTTTCCTTTTCCTTTCCTATCAATGTTGCATTATTAAACAAAGACAACCTGTAACTATTTGGGCACTTGGTTAATCTATTTCCATATAGACCCATTTTATGTGGAATTGTAATACTAGTCAGATTGGAAGACATGCCTCAGGAAATTCACTGAAAACAAAGATATCTTTATCAAACTTTATCTGTTGAAAACCCTTCTTTCTATCTTATTTCCGCAATGTTTTGAAAACCCTTCTTTCACAGGGTCATGAACTCTTTACCATACAACAATGTTTTAGACTGGTCCAAACTGAAATCATCTGCTGATGACAAATGTGGCTAGAATTATGGTATTTGTCTTTGAAAGAGTTGAAAACATTACCAATTATGGGCAGGAAGAAAATGCTGGTAATCAGTATTTCCTCCTTTTCCAAAAATATTTCCTACCATATCAATATCAAAGACAACTTCCATCATTTGAGCAACATTTGTCGTCTGCAGATGCTTTCAATTTGGACAAATCTACATTTTTGCTGTGTGGTAAAGAGTTAACTCAAATTCAAAACATTTGCAGATGACAACATAAATATGACTGAAAAATTGAAATTTGTTTCGGGAAGAGCAGAAAATATTATGGAAAAAGAAGAAAATGCTGGTTACCAGTATTTTCTCCTTTTCCTACAATATTTTTAAAAGGCTAATCTCAGGGTCGTTAAAAGTCTGGATTGTGTGGTAAAGAGCTAAATCCTAGAGCCCTGAATACACCCAACAGACATCTTGAGTTTAGAAACAGTATCAGAATAATTAATTGCAATCATATGATAGCTATCACAAGTACATAATGTTTCAGTAAAGCGGACAGTGTCGATCAAACATTAGACTGCCACCAAACATAACACTAGTCAAAAAAGCAACTAGAGTTACAAAAGGCTCTTTGAGAGTTAACCCTTAACCCTTTACCACACAAACCCAAGTTTTAATGACCCCCAAGGAAAATGACTGTTGAAAACATTCTGGAAAAAGAAGAAAATGCTGGTCACCAGCATTTTCTCCTTTTCCCACAATGTTTTCTACCCTTTCAAACAAGAATTTCCTAATTTGTGCATCATTTAGTTTGTTGTCTGTGAATGTTTTCAATTTTGGTCTGTCTAAAATACGAGGGCTGTTCGATATGTAATGTGTATTGTACCACAGCGCGATAACGCTTTGCACGATTTCGTGGATGATGATACGCTTGAATAGCTCTATTCAATACCTTTCCAACGGTATATACACGAGCCTTCAGCTCCACATAGTTTTAAACTTATAGTCATTTCAATAGAGCTAGTCATTGACCACTGTTGTAAAAATGGTTGGGAAACGGATTAAGAATATTAAAGAAATTAGAGCTTATATAAAAGTTCGCACAAAAATCGGTCATTCGGTAATGCAGATTTTTACTGAACTGGGGAAAGTTTATGCGTCTGATAAGGTATCTTATGAGACAGTTCGTAGTTGGAGAAAGAAATTTCTGACTGGCACAATGTCCGTCAAAGATGCAGCAAAATCTGGCAGACCTGTGACTTTAACAGGCAAGGCAAATGTCTCAAAAGTCAGGGAAATAATTGAAAGTTATGGCAGATACACGATTCGTGATATTGCCAACGCTGTTGGCATATCGCTATCGCTGGTGCATTTCATTTTGAAGCGTATTTTGAAAGTATGAAAGATATCTGCCAGATGGATACCTCATATAGACAGATGACCAAAAACGGGTACGAGTACAAACCGCTAAGCAATTGCTCAAAATGTTTCCCAAATTCAATCAAAGACAATTTGCAAACATTGTTACTGGTGACGAAACATGGGTTCACTATTACAAACCAGTAAGAAAAATTGGAAACAAAATATGGCTAACTAAACACGGTAGAAGGCCTGTAGTTGCCAAAAGAAGCATAAGCACAAAGAAGGTTCTTTATTGCATATTCTTCTCATGTGATGGTATAGCCGTACAAATTCTGGTGCCGAAGGGCAAAAGTATTACAGGTCGGTATTACCGAGATGTTATACTAAAAAAGGTCAAAAAATATTATCTTAAACGACGAACTGTGTCAGGATTTAGGCATGTTCGTCTACGTCATGATAATGCTCCATCACATACATCTGAGCTTGTGAAGCAATTTTTGAAGTCAGAGAAGGTTACCAACTTGCCACACCCACCATACCCTCCAGATCTAGCCCCATGCAACTTTTTCCTTTTTCGAAAACTTAAAAAGTTCTTATCTGGTCGTCGTTACAAGTCCCGAAAAGCCCTTGGCTCAGCCATCAGTCAGTGCCTCAGAGGTCTACCTAAATCAGCGTACCGTGACGCATTTCAGAAATGGATTCAGAGATTGAAATTATGTATTTCAAACCGCGGAGAATACTTTGAAGGGATGTAATGTTCATTTCACTATTTGAGTCGAATGCTTTTGAGATATCGTACAATACACATTACATATCGAACAACCCTCGTATTGTCATCTGGTGAAGGATTGAACAGATGACAAAATTTTAGTCTTGGTAGAAGAGAAAACATTTGTTTTGCAGACCACAGATTGAATGTGTCTCAAATCATAGACTAAGCTCTGAAAGGACAGAAAAAATCTTGTGGGAAAAGAAGACAATGCTGCTAACAAGCAGCATTGTCTCCTTTTTCAACAATGATTTCAAAATCTCTTTCTCTGGGTCTTAAAAACTCAAGATTGTTCGATAAAAGGTCAAGACAGCTTCACAATACTAATCTGACACCTGATAAAGGTATCATCTAATTTAAATCTGATGTAAACAACTGATAATTGTCCGAAAGTGTATTTGATTGACAAATACTGGCTGATAAGTAGCTCCAGGCTCTCCAGTCACCTCTAAATTGCTCTATCTTAGTACCAGATAAGGATAATGTCAGACACATTCATATTGTTGGTTTGTATGGTGTTAACCCTTTCCCATAAAATCCTGAATTTTAATGACCCTGGAGAAGAAGCTCTAGAAAACAATGTGAGGAAAGGAGAAAATGCTGGTAACCAGCATTTTTTCCTTTTCCTACACTGTTTTCTACCAAATTAAAGATAGAAATCATCATTTAAGCTACATTCAAGTAGTCCTCTGCAATTTGCTTTCAAACACTGTTACTCAACATTATTTCCATTATATTGTGGCGGCCAGTGCACGCTTTCCTGGAGTACTTTTACCAGTACTTTGCACAGAATTCTTCTTAACTCTTTACCAAACAATCCCGAGTTTAACGACCCCGAGGAAAAATCCTTTTAAAAACAGTTTTCTACCATTTAAAAGAAAAATCCCATGATTCGAGACATATTATTTTTGTTGTCTGCAAATGCTTTCAAATTGGGCCAGTCTAGAATTATGTCGTTTGGTAAAGAGTTAAGTCATAATCACCATTGAAACATTGATCAACCGTAAGTAAGAGAGAAAGTATCCTACCACAAAGACTATCATCAATCCTCTGAAAGAAATAGGCTGAGCCGAGGATTCAAACCACCAACCCCCGGTCTCAAGTTCTGTACGCTAAAGATTTTACTACCTGGGCTAAGACACACATTCTAATCAAAAGCATTTGAAAATGACAATGTAATGTATCTCAAACATTGTGATTTATCTCTGAAAGGATGGAAAACCAGCATTTTCATCATTTCCCTCATTGTTTTCATGAGGCCTTTTCTTCTGGGTCATTGAAACACAGCAGTGTTTGCTATAGACTTAACCCTTTCCCTCACAATCCTCTTTTTTCTCGACCCTGAGGTAGAAGCCTTCTGAAAAACATTGTGGGGAAAGGAGAAAATAACAAGCATTGGTAACCAGCATTTTCTCCTTTTACAACAAAATTTTCTATCCAGTCAAAGAATCTCATTCCATTTGTAACACTCCGATTTGTTCCCTGCAGATGTTCTGAATCTTGAAAAGTCTAAAATTTGTTATCTGGAAAAGGATTAACACTCAGTCTGATCAGTAGATTAGCCCTTTTACTGCACAATGCCCACTTTTAACAACCCTGGGAAAGAAGCCTTTTGAAAAAATTGTGGGAAAAGGAGAAAATGCTGGTAACCAGCATTTTCTCCTTTTCCCACAATGTTTTCTACCCTACCACAGGAAAATTGCACCATATGAGCCACATTGGTATTGTTGTCTGCAAATGCTTTCAATTTCAGTAAGGCTAAAATTTTGTCGTCTGGTAAAGGGTTAACTATTTTGTACAGTCATGTACTATCAATCAGTAGACAGAATCTATCTCTTGCCATTTCTTGGCTAATTCAGATATTTCTAAAAATATCTAAAAGTGTAAATCAATGATCAGGCTGCACATTCTATGCAGTCTGATCTTGATTTACCTAGTCCACAAAGCAACATAAAATTATGTTACCCCTTGTATCCCCCAAGTCAATACAAATCTGACAGCTGATAAAGTTGTCATCTGGTAATCTGTCATCTGTCTATGGTTTCAAATCCACCAAAAACGGAAGTAAACCTTACAAAAGTATCAGTAGAAACTTTTGAATGAGTACCCACAATACAGGTATTAGTACAAAAAGTTTATAGAATAAGGCTTTCTGGTCATCAACATAACGAAAAACAGAATCTGACAAGAGCCAAGACCATGAAACAAAATTGCTAGTATGCCAATCATAGTGTCAGTTACATTACAATATAGTGTACAGGCTCAGAAAAACCCTATCTTATATTTGACTATTTCATCATTTGACCTTCTGGTATGACCTTGACCTTCAACCTGTATTCATGAACAAAATGTTTTAAACATAATACCACTCACTTATCATGAATAATCGCTCACACTTATTTTGAAATCAATGCATAAAAGTTAATGTAGAAGCTATGGCCCAGACAAATCTTGATGAAACCATCCACAAGATTTGTGACCTTGACCTTCAACCTACCTGAACAGATCTTCTCACCAAGAAGAATAATTTAAAACCTTAAGAAAGCAATTTTTTCAAATGATGAACTCACACAGGTGTTACTTTACCACAGAAACATTTCTCTATGGTTTTAGACTAGAATAGAGACAAATTGAATTCCAAGGAATTGAGATTTCCTTTACACTACAGCATTGGATTCCTGCACTGCTTTGCTAAGCACCATTTCTTAACCCTTTACCACATAATCCCAACTTTTAATGACCCTGAGAAAGAAGCCTTTTGAAAACATCATGGAAAAAGGAGAAAATGCTGGTAACCAGTATTTTCTCTTTTTCCCACAATGTTTTCTACCCTTTCCAAAACAAATTTCAATTTTACAGTCAAAATTTAATTTGTCGTCTGCAAAAGCTTATAATTTTGACTGGTCTAAAATTTTATCGATTGGTAAAGAGTTAAGTGTAGTAAGAATAGCTGGCTAGAGTCTGGCTCAGATTAGATTATAATTCAATTTTTCCAAATGGATGACTTTATCCCATGTCAGTTTCAAATGCCACAGTTGCTGTCAAGACAGGAACAGTATGGTGGCATATTTCTGCCACGCGATACGAGATAGCTATCATGATAATTTTAAAAAACTACCACGATAAATTAAAGTTTCCTGAAAAAAATATCACGATAAATTTAATAATTCAACGCAAAATTTCTCAATCGTGCACAAAGCTGACATGCAAGATAAAATTATCGTGATAGTTGTACCTGTTTCTTTATATCTATAAATAGAAAATTTATTTGGATGAACTCGGTAGTTTTTGACTTCACAAGATTGCAGTTAGTAAAAGTTCGAATAATCAATAATTGTAGCTTAATTGGTAAATTTTGACAAGACTCGAAATGAACAGAAGTCTGTAAAGTCACAAAGACGACTCGAAATGCCTCCTACGAACACTTTAAAACCATTCAGGGAAAAGGAGAATTCATAAGGTTGTAGACGAATATGTTGCGAAACCGTATCTAATTATAGATACCGTGAATGTCAGTTATGGGCACGAAAGCGAAAAAAATCATGATAACAGGTAGAATTATCGTGATATTTTTATCGTGAGAATTTTTATTATCTAGATAATATTTCCAGGAAACTTTGTTTTATCACGACAGTTTTCTAAAATTATCACGATAGCTGTCTAGTATCTAGCGGCAGAAATATGCCACCATAGAACAGAGTTGAAGAAATTCCAGTATAACCAAGTAATCACCATCTTCTATGTGATTTATTAACCAATCACCAACTCTTTACCAAACCACAAAAATTTAGACTGGTCCTAATTGAAAGCATCTGCAGACAACAAATTAAAGAGCGGAAATTATGAAATCTGTCTTCAAAAGGGTACAAAACATTGTGGGAAAAGGAGCAAGTTTACTAGCATTTCTTCCCTTTTCCACAATGTTTTCTAAAGTCCTTTTCCTTAAAACTCATGATTGTGCAGTAAAAGGATAAGCAAATCACTACTCTGCTCTTCTAGGCTACATTTTGGTGCAAGACAAATCAAGCAATTATTCCAGTACCCAAGTTTTAACGTCCCTAAGACTGTAAGGAGGTTTTTGAAAACATTGTGGGTAACGGAAAACTGCTTATAACCCTTTTGTTTTCAGTTTGGAAAAGTCTAAATTTTTGGCTACAAATTAAATATTCATAAAACTTGCACAAAGTGACAAAATCATTTTGACTGATGGACAAAATTTCTTATTCTATTCAATCTGACAAAAT
The DNA here is from genome assembly GCA_946811185.2 of Hippopus hippopus. Classification (NCBI taxonomy): domain Eukaryota; kingdom Metazoa; phylum Mollusca; class Bivalvia; order Cardiida; family Cardiidae; genus Hippopus; species Hippopus hippopus. The sequence goes on along the minus strand of OX328101.1, from coordinate 42,260,341 downwards.
TTTAGGTAGTTTGGTAGATAATGCACAGGGTTTGGAATCAGGAAGTCACAAGTTTGGTTCCCCAGCTTGGCCAATTTCTTTCAGAGGATTAATAATTGTCACTGCAACAGGGTTCATTTCTCTCTCACCGTTGAACATTGTTTTCGTAGTGTTTATATGGGAAAGCAGCCAGTAGCTAGGTACGAATAATTGAACAAATTAAAAGTAACAGAAACTCCAGAGAAGCATAGATAGGTACACTGGCCACTGTGATATAACTAATGTTGAAAACAGTGTTAAACCCCCATACAGACATTGAAACCGGAACATTTTTATTTAAATAACAAGGAAATAATTTCACCTCGATGACAGATCACATAATGCAATATTTGGTAAAAAGGTTAATGTGGCACTATTCTTGGAATATATCTGCGTAATATAACATTGAAAACATTGTGACAAAATGTCAATTTAGTCTTGATGAGCAATTTTTTCATGATTTCCTAGATGTACATTCTCTCAGTCCTGTGTATACCTACATCAGACCACATCCTCTCATTCCTGTTTATGCCTACAACAGGCCACAGTTTCTCTTTTTGTTTATGCCTCCATAAGACTGCATTCTCTTATTCCTGTTTATGACTACCACAAACAACTTTCTATCATTCCTGTTTATGCCTATAACAGACCACATTCTCTCATTCCTGTTGATGCCTACATCAGCCCACATTCTCTAATTCCTGTTGATACCTACACCAGACCACATTCCCTACCACAAACAACTTTGTATCATTCCTGTTTATGCCTACAACAGATCACAATATCTCATTACTGTTGATGCCTACATCAGACCACATTCTCATAAGCCTGTTTATGCCTACATCTGACCACATTCTCTCATTCCTGTTTATGTATACATCATCTCACATTCTCTCATTCCTGTTGATGCCTACATCAGAACATATTCTCTCATTCCTGTTGATGCCTACAACTGACCTATTCTCTCATTCCTGTTGATGCCTACATCAGACCATGTTCTCTCATTCCTGTTTATGCCTACAACTGACCACATTCTCTCATTCCTGTTTATGCCAACAACTATCATGTTCTCTCATTCCTGTTAATGCCTCAGTTTCTCTGTTTGTTTATGCCTCCATAAGGCTACATTCTCATTCCTGTTTATGCCTACAACAGTCCACATTCTCTCATTCCTGTTTACACCTACAACAAACCACAATCATTCATTCTTGTTTATGCCTACATCAGACCATGTTCTCTCATTCCTGTTATGCCTAAAATGGATCACATTCTCTCATTCCTGTTTATGCCTACAACTGATTAAAATATCTCATTACTGTTGATGCCTACAACAGATCACATTCTCTCATTCCTGCTTATATGTATATCAGACCACATTCTCTCATTCCTGTTTATGCACACATCAGGCTATATTCTCTCATTCCTGTTAATACCTACATCATACCACATTCTTTCATTTCTGTTAAAACCTTCATCTCTCATTCCTCTTGATGCCTACAATAGACAACATTTCCTCACTTTTACTTATGTCTACGTCAGACCACATTCTTTCATTCCTGTTAACACCTACAGCTGACCTTGTTTTCTCATTCCTGTTGATGCCTACAACAGACCATGTTCTCTCATTCCTGTTGATGCCTACAACAGACTACATTCTCTCATTCCTGTTCATGCCTACAACAGAACACATTCTCTTATTTTTCTTTATGCCTACATCAGACCACATTCTCCCTCTTCTTCCTAATGCCTACATCAGACCACATTCTCTCATTCCTGTTTATGCCTACATCAGACCACATTCGCCTACATCAGACCACATTCTCTCATTCCTGTTTATGCCTACATCAGACCACATTCGCCTACATCAGACCACATTCTCTCATTCCTGTTTATGCTTACATCAGACCACATTCGCCTACATCAGACCACATTATCTCATTCCTGTTTATGCCTACATCAGATCACATTCACCTACATCAGACCACATTCACTCATTCCTGTTTATGCCTACAAAAGACCACATTCTCTCATTCTTCTTTATGCCTACATAAGACCACATTCTCTCATTCCTGTTTATGCTTACATCAGACCACATTCTCTCTTTCCTGTTTATGCCCACAACAGACCACATTCTCTCATTCCTGCTTATGCCCACATCAGACCACATTCTCTCATTCTTCTTTATGCCTGCTACAACAGACCATATTCTCTCATTCCTTTTTATGCCAACAACTGATCACAGTCTCCCATTTCTGTCTATGCCTACATCAGACCACATTCTCTCACTCCTGTTTATGCCTACAACAGGCCTCAGTTTCTCTTTGTTTATGCCTCCATAAGACTACATTCTCTCATTCTTGTTCATGAATACTACAGACCACATTCTGTCATTCCTGTTTATGCCTACAACTGATCACATTATTTCATTACAGTTGATGCCTACATCAGACCACATTCTCTCATTCCTGTTTATGTATACATCATCCCACATTCTCTCATTCCTGTTGATGCCTACATCAGACCATGTTCTCTCATTCCTGTTTATGCCCACAACAGACCACATTCTCTCATTCCTGTTTATGCCTACAACTGATCACATTATTTCATTACTGTTGATGCCTACATCAGACCACATTCTCACAATCCTGTTAATGCCTACAACAGACCAAATTCTCTCATTCCTGTTAATACCTGTTAATACCTACATCAGACCACATTCTCTCTTTCCTGTGTATGCCAATATCAGACTATATTTTCTCATTCTTCCTTATGCCTACAAAAGACCTTTCATATAAATTTTATTGCATACCAAATTTCCCATGTTTGTCCAAATTCAAGCAATATGCATACAACATTAAATGTGGTATAAATAGAAATTAAAGGTAGAAAACGTGGTGGAAAATTGAAGAAATGCTGGTTACAAGCTTTTTTATCTTTTTCCATAATGTTACAAGTATTTTCTCCTTCTCCCATGTTTTCAAAAGCTTTCTGCATCAGGGTTGTTAAAACTCAGGATTATGTGGTAAAGGGTTAAAGGCAAACAAACTGTTTTCCATAAAAAATATCTGTTTTTTATCTTTTTTATTTCAATGTACTATTGAGTGATATTTACACATTGACTTAACCTTTCACCAAACAACCCTGTGTCTTAACAACCCTAAGGAAAAAGACATTTCAAAACATTGTAAGAAATAGATAAAGTGCTTGTGACCAGCAGTATCTCCTTTCTCAAAATGTTTTCTTCCCGTCCAAATATAGATTCTGTCATATGAGCCACATCTAATTTGTCATCTGCCAATGTCTTCAATTTGGACAAGTCTAAAATTTTCTTGTCTGATAAAGAGTCAATTATTGTAAATAGATACAGTGTTCCACTTTACTCTTCACCAGACAACAGAATTGTACACAAGTCAAAATTCAAAGCATTTGCAGACTATAAATTAGATGTGTCTCAAATGATTGGGTTTTTCTTTCAAAAGATAGAAACAAATGTAGAAAAAGAGAAAATGCTAATTATTAGCATTTTCTTCTTTTCCCATAATGTTTTCAAAAGCCTATTTCTATGGGGCTGTTGTAACACAGGATTGTTTGGGAAAGTGTAATTACTGTAAGTAAATGCAGACTTCCACTTAAAGGTCACTTCTGTATTTACTACAACTATTTCTATCACTGTTTGGACTCTTAACCAGCCACTTAGCCCCACAGCTTGGTTGGTAACATAAAGGACTTGAGACCAGGCAGTTGCTGGTTCAAATCCCTAATTTTATGTCCAGGGATTGATGATAATCATTGCAACAGGATTCATTCTTCTCTCACAGATGATCATTGTTTCGATGATGGTAATGTGGGAAAGCAGCCAGTGGCTTTGGAACAATATCATGTTAAGTACTTGTAAAAAAACCTCAGGAAAGCATAGATCCACAACATAACTGACATAATGTTGTAAACAACATTTACTGGGCCGTAGTGGCTAACAAAATTTTGGACTTGTCCAAACTGTAATCATCTGGCAGAGGACAAAGGGAGAAACTGCATAACCAGCAATATCTTCTTTTCCTAGAATGTTTTCACTGTTTCAAAGAAAACTAATCCCGATCTTTTGCATCCTGTTTTATGATTTAACTTGTTGTCTGCATAATGCTTTCAAAATGGACCAGGGCTCATATTCACCAACTATTATTAAGAGCATTCTTAGTCTTATTCTCCAAGATTTTCTAATTTTGAAAGTAACACAACTTATGACTGGCTAAACCAAATGGTTTAGCCAATCAGAAGTTGTGTTTCTTTCAAATTTATAAAATTCTGGAGAATCAGACAAAGAATGTTAGTAAGAAAAGTTGGTGAATACAGACCCATAATTGCTTGGTAAGGATCCGAAACATTGGTTGGCTTTAATAGGCACTCAAAACATTTGCCATTTGTTCTACTCTAGTTCATTTTGGCATTTTCTACGAGGCAATGCCCTCATACATTGCCATGCAACAATGACATTGTATTTTTGTGTACCAGTGACATTATAAACCTTGTGATACTGCAGATAACGCAAAATATATCAGACTTGTGGAGTACCGTCTGCTGACAATGCCCATCAAAGTTAAACGTTGGTCCCTTGAATTCATCCATTACTCAGACCAAGTGACTGTTGTATGTACACCACCAAAAAATCCTGGGTTTTAAAGACACAGAGAAAGAAGGCTTTTGGAAATATTGTAGGAAAAGGAGAATCCTTTTCCCACAATGTTTTCTATCATGTAAAAGATAGAAATCACCATTTAAGGGACATTTAATGTCGTCTGCAAATTCTTTCAATTTGTTCTGGTCCAAAATTCTTTCATTTGGTAAAGAATTGTTCCCTGTGATACTCTTCTTCAAATGTGTTCACTGGCATGGCTAAACCCTTTTACACACAATCCCAACTTTAACAACCCTGAGAAAAAAAAAAAAGCTCCTGAAAATATTGTGGGAAAGGGAGAAAATGCTGGAAACCATAATTTTCTCCTTTTCCCACAATGTTTTTTACCCTTTGAAAGAAAAAAATGTATGTTTCGAGTATCATTTAATTTGTGGTCTGCAAGTGTCTTTAATTTAGACAAGGCTAAAATTTTTTTGCCTGGTAAAGAGTTAGATAGTCTACTTGAATGCAGTCTATTACTATCAGAATGAACAGTTGTGGTGATTGAAAGGTTTGTCTTTAACACAATTTGTACAATCACGAGTCAGATGACAGATTTTTCATAACCCATCCTCTGATTGGCACGCATAATAACGATCAACCAATTGCTGACAAGGAGGTCATTCATTTGCATGATAGGTACTGTTTGAAGCATTGGCTAAACATTGAAAATATAAAAAATAAAAATATTAAAAGCATTTTGATACCAACTTATTTTGGCAAGTTAATAAAGGTTCAAACAAGTATTTATGCAAATGAGTGACCCTCTGGCTCCAACAAAATCCATGACTATTTAACAAAATTGCTTGTATAATTAGACCACACATATTGAGATGGACCAATCAGCAAACAGTATTTCGAAATTATGAATATCAGATACAATTCTCATGGTTGTATATCTATGTACACAGCAGTTGTATTTACCTCAAACTTACAATGTAATGCCCAATGAAATCACTTAACCCTTTACCACACGGCAAAATTTAAGACCTATTCAAATTGAAAGCATTTGCAGACGACAATTTAATAGTGGCTCAAATGACGCAACTTTTCTTTGATAGGGTAGAAAACTTTGTGGGAAAAGGAGAAAATGCTGGTTACCAACATTTTCTCCTTTTCCCACAATGTTTTCAAAAGGCCTCTTTTTCAGGGGCGTTAAAAGGCGTCATTGTGTGGTAAAGGGTTAAGGTCTACGACCTCTAACTCATCGGTAAATATTGTGTATCATCGACGTTTTCGTAAAGACTATTCGGCCAATCTTGGCAGCTTCCGTCTTTTACTGAGAGTTAGAGGCTGTAGACTCACTAACTCAGTCTACCCACATCTTTTTCTATAAATTACTATCATTCGATTAAAAGCTCTCTTGTGTTTTGTTTCAAACATTTTTTGATTAAACGGCCCAAACATGTATAATTTTTTTATAGTCACTATGTAAGTGTGAAACATTTAACATACTAGGGTACAATACTGAATTCAGTTGGATTAGTACACTACAGAACAAGTCCAAATTTGGACTCGGCTGTCGCTGAGACTGTTCTGCAGTGTACTCATCCAGTAGAATTCAGTATTGTGGCCCAAGCATGTGACCTAGGCAAATAACCTCATAACAATTATTATATACACTAGTTCTGAGTTGTACACAGGGAATATACACAAATGTTTGCTAGGGTATATTTCCCGTAAGACCACATGAGTAAATGTACAACTATTGTATACAAGTACAGGATTGTCAAGGTGTGGGGCTGTCTATATCACATAGACAATCACACAAGCTTTTTCTATCTGACTTAGACGACATGGAATGATAAAGCATTGTATATGCCATATATACTGACCAAATACCAAGCGCTGATTGACTAATTTATCTGAACTGTGTTCTAAGTATGTATAGATATACAACCATGACAGATGTATCTTTGAAGTACAATTTCAAAATTATGTTTGCTGATTGATCCAATAGCTATACATGTGGCCTAAGTAAAGAATAGATGACGAGTGGGCGTGTCTATGCGATTCTATCCAATTTAAGACCATGTGGAATCAAAAAGCGTTGTATATGCAGTATATACATGTATGGACCCAATACTGAGTGCTGATTGGCTAATTTACTGGAATTTCAAGTCTAGCTAGAAGATAGATTTGTTATATACTAAAACAGCAAGTTAACTCTTTACCAAACGACAAAATTTTAGACTGGTCCAAATTGAAAGCATTTGCAGATGACAAAACAAAAGTGACTGAAGAATTGAAATTTGTTTTGTGAAGGGTAGAAAACATTGTGGGAAAAAGATAAAATGCTGGTTACCAGCATTTTCTCACAATGTTTTCAAAAGGCTTCTTTCACAGGGTCGTTAAAAGTCGGGATTGTGTCGTTAAAAGTCGGGATTGTGTCGTAAAGGGTTAAATTTGGCTAAGGATAAGAGTAAATAGAGAAAAATACAGAATGATCCCTAACAACAAATGTTTCAATTACTTAACATTGTAAAAGCTAAATTTATGATTTTGCAGAAAAAAATGTGATAATAGAAATATGAATTTCTTTCAGTGTTGATGTATTTTTAAGCTTGTCACATAATTTCTGAAGTTTTGCTCACTGCAGAACAGCTGAAATGGTTCTAAATAAAATTAAAAGTAGCATTATTCAACTGTACCCCTCAACATAAATCCCAAGTATTAACCACACTCAAAAAGAGTGCTTTTGAAAACATTGTGGGAAAAGGAGAAAATGCTGGTTGCCAGCATTTTCTCCTTTTCACACAATGTTTTCTACCGTGTCAATGCCAGATCTCATTATTTCAGATACATTTACTTTGTCATCTGTAAATGCTGTCAATATGGATGAGTCTCAAATTTTGAAGTCTGGGAAAGAGTTAAATCTTATCTTTGGAATAGTTATGGTGCTGTAAATCTAATGCACCAGGCATGCATACTCTATCTGCTTATGCCAGACAACAAAATTTTAGTCTTTACCAAACAACCCTGTGTTCTAACAACCCTGTGTTAGAAAACTATTGAAAACATTATGAGAAAAGGGTAATATGCTGGTCACCAACACCTTCTCCTTTTAACACCATGTTTTCTAACCTATCAGAGAACATCAGCCCATTCGTATCAAGTTTGAAATTGTCATCTGCAGAAGCTTTCAATTTTGCAGGATCTGAAACTTGTTCTTCATGAAAGGCTTAGGCTCTTTGGTACTAAAAGCACCTGCAGGCAACAAAAAATTAATGATATGTTGCTCAAAGGACAGGATTTGTCTTTCACAAGGAAGAAAACATAGTGGGAAAAAGGGAAATGCTGGTTGCCAGCATTTTCTTCTCTTCCCACAGTTTTCAAAAGCCTCCTTCATCAGGATCTTTAAATATAGGATTGTCTGGTAAAGGGTTAACCCTTTACAACACAATCCTGAACTTAAATGGCCTTGACAAAGGAGGCTTTTTCAAAATGGTTTCTGCCCCTTTTTGAGACATATCTCATCATTTTAGCAACATTTAATTTTCCGTGTACACCTGCTTTGAATTTGGAGGGGTCTAGAATTTTGTTGTTTGGTAAAGAGTTAAAATGTTTTGCTGATAATTTAGATCCAAGATGCATGACTTTGTTTCTAAACTATGCCATACTTGTCATAATTGTCTGGCATAAACATGCATAAAATTACATTAAATAGATCTGTAAACCTATTACCCCTAAAAACAAACTTGTGGAATACCGCTTTCTTTTGAGACATCCATGTAAGATATGCATAAAAATCATCTTACCCTGTACAAGCAAATCCCATCGACCATGATGTAGAAAGCTTTCGGAACCATTTTGGGGAAAGGAGATAATGCTGGTAACTAACAATTTCATCTACCATTTCACAGAATGTTTTTTAACATTTCAATGCCAGAAAAATATCATTTCTACACGGCTATATCTAATTTTTCCTTTGCAAATGCTTTCATTTTGGTTGAATATAAGAATTTGGTAAAGAGTTAATAACATTCTTTGTCAAGTTCTTATGAATTTTCTACATTTCAGAGTAAGTCAACTTTTAATGGCTAAAACAAACTGATTTACCCAATCATAAGTTGCGCTACTTCCTAAATTATACATCTATAAAACTAATAACACATTTTACAATGGTATGTGAACATGGGCCCTGGGTTTTCAACCCTGCATGTTGCACACTGCAATACAACTCTCAGCACATGCATGTGAAATGAAAAATAAAAGTTAAAACCAACCTTCAGGTCTGGCCTTGGGTTTGGGCAAGCCAGCATCCTGCATCAGTTCAAAGGCAAATCCTACATTATGGACCTGAAAGTAGAAAAGAAAAATACTTGAGTGGGACTCTGGGAAAAGAAACGGAAACTAAAACTGTCTCAGATGGACAAATATCCCTACTTGGTGCTTTGTCACTGAGTGACTGCCACTTTCCACACCCAAAATGTAAAATAACAAAGGGCAATTACTCGTATACTGAAGACAGAGTGACGGATCTTGCACACTGCATTTTTCAACAATGTGACCTATCTGCGTCTGCACTTGTCCTTTATGTGATTTATCTGTATCTTAGGTAAGAAGTCATTAGTTTTTATATTTTGGCTGCTATGCTCCAAACAAAAACCTATAGTCTACAATAACAAAGGGCAATAACTCCAAAAATACTAAAGACAGAGTTATAGACCTTAGACTCTGCACCTGTCCGCAATGTGATCTATCTGTATTTGAAGTTTGAATTTTATATACTTTGGAAATTATGCTGAGGACAATATTTAAGCAGAAGCAGGGATACAAAGACAGACGGACAGACAAGGTGACTCCAGTATAAACCCTCCCCAAAAAAACTTCGCTTGTGGGGGTATAATAATGAGAACTAGCATTTTCTCTGTTTCTCACAATTTTTTCAAAACTCTTCTCTCTTACGATGTAAAACCACAGAATTGTTTAGTAGAGGTTGAAGATAATATCCTTTTTGATATTCTTACCAAAATTAAACATTAAAAGTGCAAAATTTAATCTATCACCAATGTCAAGATTCAACATCCATTTTGTTATTCATCTCAAGGTTAGAATCTACCTTAACTCTTTACCACACAATCCCGAGTTTTAATGACACTGAAAGAGAAGGCTTTGGAAAACATTGTGGGAAAAGGAGAAAATGCTGGTAATTCCCACAATGTTTTCTACCCTTCCCAAAACAAATTTCAATTTTTCAGTCCCATTTATTTTGTCGTCTGAAAATGCTTTGAATTTGGACCAGTCTTAAATTTTGTTGTTTGGTAAAGAGTGAAGGTTCTACAAGGTGACAAATTAACTGAGCCATGCTCTGCTCAAAAAGGGGTTAAAGGGGCACAAAAAGTATCAACCCTGGTTAGCTTGCACAGTCTGGACAAGCTGACCTGCATCAAAATTTTTTGCTATGGGTAAATTTTTCATGTCAAAGGACCATTCTATTTCATGATTCAACCAGTTGTTATGGTATAATGCATCACACAGTTGCATTAAATCCCCCCCCTTTTGCCAGAGCATGGCTTATAATTATGACTTTTTTTCATTTTGAAACCATTTGAACACTACAAGCTTAATGTGGCTGAAAAGATGAGATTCTTGTACAAAAGGGTAAAAAACATTGTGGAAGAAAAAAAATTCCAGTTTACCAGACTTTTTTCAGTGTAGCTGAACGTGCTGGCTTTTGACCAACTTTTTTTGTACTGATAGCAAATGAATAAATAGAAATTTGTAATTGGTCAAAAATGTAGACATGTTTATTTCAAGGGCCCCTGCCTACTGGTATTTGCTGGCAAATTTTCACCATCTATCTGTTTTTTTTTTAAAGATATATGCTCTGACAATATTTTCAAAACCTTTCATCCTGAGGACAGTAAAACACAAGATCTTTTGGTACAGGAATAATTTTTTATCTAAGCACTTCAAATAGGAAGTTGTTTTGTTTTGAATCTGAACTAGGAGGGAGAACACTTTGAAATAAAAACTTAGAAAAATATAAATCATGACAGCAATGATAAAAGAATTTCAAAATATTTATGTATTCAATATTGAATAACAATAACAAGTCGTCCTCTTCCCCAGAGATACGGTTTACTGCAGAGCAACAAGTGCAAATAAACATGGTGTTCCTGTTCAGGAAAGAAACTTTTACAGGCTGTTTTCCTCGAGCTAAAGACAAAAATTACAGTACTGTTAGGCAAAGGGTTAGTTTTAGACTTGCATAAACTTTCTATCATTTTATCTGGCATGAAAAAGTTCTATTTTTCATGTTTTTATTGTTCATTTTTCTCCTGCATTAACATTTATTAGGATATTTGCCATTATTTACAATTCCAGCTTGTATACCTTTAACCCTTTTACCAGACAGTATATTTTTAGACTTGTCCAAATCCAATTCTGATGACATAGTAAATGCTACTAAAATCATGGAATTTGATTTTTGAAATGGAGAAAACATCATGGGAAAAGGAGAAAATGCTGGTTACCAGCATTTTCTCCTTTTCCAGCAATATTTTCTAAAGGTCTCTTTCTCTGAGTTGTTAAAACTTGGGACTGTTTGGTAAAGGATTATGATTTTAGAAATCTACTAAGAAGTGCACAGTGAAAAGAATTTAGACAGGTTTATTTCACTAGGTCAAGTCAAGGACTCAGAGCATAACCAAGCCAGACACATATCTAAACTGAAGGCACTTATCTGGTTTCTGCATTAACCCCTGACAGGGTTACACCAATTCCCAAATGAGCCAGAATAAGGGACAGAATGTTCAACAAATCCAGCTGTCCACATACCAAGCATGCTTGTAACCCCAACACAAAGACCCATGGCATTTCAAGAATCAAGTTGCTGGAATACTAACATGGAAAAATGCACTCAGCTTTTTGAGCACCTTTCACAAGTTGAGTTCCCTTTGCTGCCAGTGTAGATCAAGATCAGACAGCACAAAACATGCAGTCTGATTTTTTCTCTACACTGTCTGCTTTGCTGGACTAAAGCAACCTTAACATTGCAGTGTGGGTCTTATTTTCAGAATGAAAACGTATGTTGGGTTAATAAAAATGCCTGTTGGGTTTATACAGGCTGCAAAGGGTTAACTCTTAACCTTTACCACACAATCCCGAGTTTTCACGACCCTGAGGAAGAAGCCTTTTGAAAACATTGAGGGAAAAGGAGAAAATGCTGGTAACCAGCATTTTCTCCCTTTCCCACAATGTTTTCTACCCTATCAAATACAAAAATCACCATTTAAGCAACATTTAATAAGTTGTCTGCAAATGCTTTCAGTTTGGACAAGTCTACATTTTTGTCGTTTGGTAAAGAGTTAACCGAATGACAAAAACTTTCACTCTTTACTAAACAAAGAAATTTTGAACTCAGCCAAATTGAAAGCATTTGCTGACAACAAATTAAACGTAGCTCAAATGATGATTTCTGTCCCTAATAGGATAGAAAACCTTGTGGGAAAGCAAGAAAATGCTGGTTACCAGCATTTTCTTGCTTTCCCACAAAGTTTTCATAAGCATTCTCTATCAGAGTCGTTAACACTTGGGATTCTGTGGTAAAGAGTTAACCCTTTACCACACAATGACGACTTTTAAGAGTCGTTAACACTTTCACTTTCAGAGTCGTTAACACTTGGGATTCTGTGGTAAAGAGTTAACCCTTTACCACACAATGACGACTTTTAACGACCCTTAGGAAGAAGCCTTTTGAAAACATTGTGGGAAAAGGAGAAAATTCTGGTAACCAGTATTTTCTCATTTTCCCACAAAGTTTTCTACCCTATCAAAAGAAATATTGCACCATTTGAGCTACTATGATATTGTCGTCAGCAAATGCTTTCAATTTAGATAGGTCTAAAGTTTTGCCATGTGGTAAAGGGTTAAGACTTGTGCAAATCGAAAGCATTTGCAGACAACAAATTTAATCTTATTCAAATGATGTCATTTGCCTTTAAAAGGGTAGAAAAAAAAAACATTGTGGGAAAAGGAGAAAATGGTGGTTAACAGCTTTTTTCTCCTATTCCCAAAGTAGTTCCAGAAGACTTTTCCTGTGAGTCTGTGAAACTTGGGATTGACTGGTAAAGGGTTAGAAAAATTAACATAAAAATGTTTGAATGTAGAATTAACTAACCTTTTCAGCCCCTGACTGATTTTCTTTTACTAATTGTGAACAGGTGATGCAGAAAAAGGGATACTAATGCTCTTTTATATATACACTTGTTCCTTTTTTGCATTAACCACACAAACATTTTGTTGGAATTTTCTGACAGAGTGGAGGGTGTATAACCCTTTACCACACAATTCCAAGTCTTCAACACCCTTGAGGAAGACAGCCTTTGAAAGCATAGTGGGAAAAGAAGGAAATGCTGGTAATCAGAAGTTTCTCCTTATACCACTCTGTTTTCTATCCAATTCAAACACAAAACCCATCATCTGAGCCACATAATGTTGTCCTCAAATTAATGCTCTGAATTTAGCCAGGTCTTAACTTGGGTTGTTCAGTAAAGAGATAAAGTATGCAATGAAAATGTGGAATTAGTTTCAGATTTTTGTTACATGAGTATTTATTTATGTATTTGTTTAGCCTGTTTCACACAATCTAGATAATAACAACCCTGAGCAAATGGCCTTTTGAAAACATCGTGGGAAAAGGAGAAAATGCTGGTAACCAGCATTTTCTCCTTTTCCCACAATGTTTTCATCTCTTTCTGATGAAAATCCAAACCCTTGTGCCAAACTGTATTTTTCTTCTGCTAAAGCTTTTAATTTGGACCAGTCTAAATTTAAGTTATTTGTAAAGAATTATACCTTTACCACACAATCCTGTGTTTAAACTCTTTACCAAACGACATAATTTTAGACTAGAATTAATGTGACACAAAACTTGAAGTTTGTTTTGGGAAGGGAAGAAAACATTGTGGGAAACGGAAAAAATGCTGGTTACCAGCATTTTCTCCTTTTCCCACAATGTTTTCAGAAGGCTTCTTTCTCAGGGTCCTGAAAACCAGGGTTTGTTTGGGAAAGGGTTAATGACCCTGATTAAGAAACACTTTAAAAAAAGAAATGCTGCTAACTAGCATTTTCTCCTTTTCCCACAATTTTTTCTAACTTTTCACAGACATTTAATACCATAATTTGATGTTAACTTAATTTGGTTTTTACATTATGCTTTCAAATGTGAAAGTCTAAAATTCTGTTGTTTTCAGACAGTTGACAAAAATTGTTCATATAAATTACAGCATAATAATTATGACAAGTATTTGCATCATTTTTTCTGTCATTCTTGGAGAGTATAGGCTCCATTTTGCCTATAATAAAGCAATTCTTGTTTAGATGACAGATTTTGTGGCACCTTATAAATAACAGGTCTATTTTTTTTTTAGCAAACATAAATTTGAAGTCCCTAGACTTCAGTATTCACCCTTTAGCAAACAATCTGGACTTACAACGACCTTGCAGAAGAAGACTTTTGAAAACATAGTGGAAAAATGAGAAAATTCTGGTAACAAGCATTTTCTCCTTTTCCCACAATGATTTCTGTACTTTGAAAAACAGATTTCATGTTTTGAGTGACATTTCCTTTGCTGTCTTCAAATGCTTTGAATTTGGACAGGGCTAAAATTTTATTCTTTGGTAAAGAGTTAACTCTTTACCAGACCATAACATTTTAAGTTCATCCAAATTGAGAGCAAATGCAGACGACAATTTATAATTTGACTCAAAAATTGATATTTGTTCTTGGAAAGATAGAAAACATTGTGGAAAAAGGAGAAAATGCTGGTAACCAGCATTTTCTCCTTTTATCACAATGTTTTCAAATGTAGTTTTCTTTAGGGTCGTTAAAACTCGTGATTGTATGGTAAAGGGTTAAGTCTTTACTACACCAGAAAATTTTATATCTGTCCAAATAAAAAGCATTTGCAGACAAACAAAACTCAAATGAAGGGATACATGATAAAAAGAGTACTTTTCCCGAAATTTTACCCTAAGATTTCTCCATCAAAGTCATTTAAACACTTGAACAGCAGATCGGAATATGATAAGACAAAAACTTCCGAAGTCTGTGAATTAAAACATCATGTAACTCCACCTAGTCATGATTATGTATTATTTTGATAGCAAAACATCATATACAGCATGTCATCTGTCAATCAAACCATAATCTGGTGGGTGGACTGGTTTCTTTGAAATCACATTGCAGCCCTTTTGTTCTATTTTCCAACTTTCCATGCATCTGAGGAAGGTAAAGATTCAAAGATCAGTCAGCAAATAACATGCAGTCTGATCTTTAACCAGCAGTGGCCTCTATTTTATTGAAAATTAAACATTTTAGTTTGTGATAAGGGAAAGAATTGTGGCTTGAAATGAACAAATGCTCCTTTTCCCACGATGTATTTAAGGTCTACGGACCCTAACTCATCCGTAAACATCGACGGTTTCCTTAAGGCTATTTGGCCAATCTCGGCAGCTTCAGTCTTTTAATATGAGCATAGACTCGCTAATTCATCGGTACATATCATGAAACATCGACATTTTCGAAAAGGCTTTTCTGCCAATCTCGGCAGCTTCCGTCTTTTAATATGAGAGTTAGGGGCCGTAGACCTTAAAAGCTGTGTATATCAGAGAAATGAGACATATCATAGTCAAAACAAAAGCACCACATGTAGGTGCCAACGTTTGGCTGCAAGTGCTTGATTTTCAGTGAAAATTTTAAGTTAAATAAGGGGCATAACTATGTCAAAAATACTTTTTGATGGTTGTCTGCCCTTGTTGTATGGGTTCCTTTTTGATAATTTACATCTTGTCCGAGTTTGGTGTAAATATCTTCGGTAATACCAGAGATACTACAAAACATCAAAGTTTTTGGACAACTACAATGCAGATGATGACACAGCCGCTGCGGCCTGAATTACGACAATACCTCTTTAAAAACAGCCAAGCTAATAAGGATTTTTACTTTTTGGAAGAGACATCAATTTTACAAGGCTGTTTTCAACATTTGTTCAGATATGTCATGGCAAACAGTTACTTAAATTAATGCAGGGGGTTTATTTGACTCCTAACTCTTAACCAGAGGACAAAAATTTAGACTCTTCCAAATTGAAAGAGTTTAAAGACTAAAGTTAAATGTGGCTTACTGTATTTTTCTCCTTTTTCAACAGTGTTTTCAAAATCCATTTTCACCAGCATCGTTAAAACACAAGATTGTGTTGTAAAGGGTTAAAGGATAATTTCATTATATGTCTTATCATTTCAAAAATAAAGTTGCAGGCTGCCTTCCTAAAAACCCTTGCATATTTCACGATTAAAACATCAACGAAAGGTAAATGGTATTTACTAATGCACCACTGTCAACCCAGTGCACCTATCTATGCTTTCCTGGAGTTTCTTTCACAAGAACTTTAAACAAGAATGTTGCCACGCCACTTGCTGGTTTCTCACAAAACCATTGTTGAAACAATATTCTGATAAAACATATCATCATGACTATCAACAATCCCCGAAAAAAATTTTGGCAAAACTTGGATTTGAATCAGCAACCCTGGATTTCACAACCTGTACTGAGCAATCAGGGTTGGCAATAACAAGTGTACTTCTGATGGGAAAAAAAACTAAATTAGCACACAACCCAAATAAAAGAAAAGAAAAAAAAAAATTGGGTGACAATTACTTTATTGACATGAACTGTCCATAAATCTTATGTAAGAGACATTTCATGACATGAATAGTCATTAGAATTTGAATCTGCATAACAAAAGCAAATGAAATTCTTTAACTCTTTACCAAACAACAAAGTTTGGTATTGTCCAAATTGAAAACATCTGCAACAACAAATTTAGAATTGGTACAGATAAGCTTTACATTCTCTGATTATTCTGTGTTATGAGAACATTTTCTCATTTTCCAACAACGTTTTCAAAAGCCTACTCCCTTAACTTGCTATTGTTTTGTACAGGTTTAATCTTCTGAGAGCTGAACTGATGAAACGGGCCTTTTATTGACAAAAAACAACTAAAATATTTCTATTTCAAGGTTGTTTTGGCAAGAACATGTAGCAGAAAGTGTTGAAACCCAGATCATTCTGCACATTGAGTGCAGCTTGATCTTTATCTAAAATCTCCGCAAACTCAACCGTAGCCTGTTCCAGCGAAGGTAAATGGGACCCAGTATCACCTGTGTATTATGTAAGTAGAACTGTATCTTTTTACTAGACCATGAAACTTTAAGACTTAACCATTATTGAAAGCATTTAGCAAACAAGACATTCTAACTAGTTAGCAAACAATACGTTCTAACTAGATAGCTGAAATGGTCGAGGGAAAAGGAAAGAAATATATTTGTTTCCACATCTTCCCCAAAAAGTTATGGAAAGCCTTCCTTAGGGTTATAAAACAAGGGATCATTGGTCAGTCTAGTTAAGTCCAGACTGCAATAATTTGCAGATGACAAATGAAATCTTTCTCAAAGCATAAAATTTGTCTTACAAATGGTGGTAAACATTGTGGGATAAGGAGAAAATGCTGGTTACCAGCATTTTCTCCTTTTCTCACAAAGTTTTCAAAAGCCTTCTCTGTCAGGGTCATTAAAACTATAAATAATTTGGTAAAGGGTTTAGGTGCAGTTACAGTGTAGACAAATCAGTTCAGGCTGTAATAAAGCTGCTTTTTCTTATTGGGCCGTCTCCTCAAGCAATGTTTTCAAAAGCCTTTTCCTCAGTGTCATTAAAGTACTTGGTTGTTTGGCGAAAAGGAGTAAATAAGATTCATGTTTATAGATGTTAGAATGTATTGAGAATGTATCGCTTTCTCAAACAATGTGCTTTAAATATGCATAGTTTTTTGACAGCTTATGATTGGAAGGTATTGTAATGAAGTGACTTGAAACAAATCTTATCAATCAACTTTTGAACATTTGGCTCTGTACTTTTTTATTGTAAATGAACTGCAGTTGGTCAGAAGGGGCCTCAAGGTCCTGAATTGTACAATGGTTGGTGAAAGGGTAGGATGTGAAATTAGGAAGCCCTAGGTTTGATCCTCGCCAAAAGTCCTGGCTTTTGCATGAGTGTCTTTGGGCAAGTCACTTTTGAGCCTTAGCCTTCTTCAAGAAACCCAGGACATACATGAATACTTCAATGTAAGTAAGAAGTTGACTTGAAAGCAGGGTTAAACACCATTCAATCAATCAATCTCAGCCAAAGCCCTAAAAGCTCAGTTGGAAGAACACTGGGATAGTATTTGGTTGGTTTCAAGTTCAAGTCCCTGTCTCCAAATATTTATAAAGGATACTGCAATTTCAAACCTTTTTTTTTTAATTAGATTATCTGGCAAAGAAGCCAACACTGCAGATCAAAGATAAGACTGCAAGGTCTGTGCAGTCTGATCTTTATATACTCTATCCACAAAAGCAATCAAATCTGGATTCAGTGCTGTAAGGGTTTCCAAGACTGAATGATTACAAGTATTGTCCTTTGAAATGACAAAATTCTTGAGTTCAAAATCCAGACAAAAACTGATCAATTAAACTGATAAATAATTTACAAGTGCAAAGACATTTTCAGTTCTGCAACCCCTGTAAACTTTACCCCATAGTTATGTAATTTTTGTATTTTTTCCAACTTCAGTTTGGTTTGTTCTGTTCTTCCATAACTAACCTTAACTCTTTACCGCACAATCCTGAACAACCCTGAAGAAGAAACCTTTTGAAAACATTGAGGGAAATGCAGAAAATGCTGGTAACCAGCATTTTCTCCTCTTCCCACAATGTTTTCTACCCTATGAAGACTAATTCCACTATTCGAGCCAAATTTAAATTGACGTCTGCAAATGCTTTTAATTTGGACAATTCTAAATTTTCCTCATGTGGTAAAGAGTTAAGGCTTTGAATGAATCCCGAGATGATCTCTGGCCCTTGCACGAAGGCAAGAAGCCCTTAATACAAAATATGTAAGTGTCTTATAAGCAAAGAGGTCTAAGTTGCTTCATAAAAAAAATCAGTCTTTTGTTTTGCTCAAATCTGTTTACTAACTTAGACTAAGAGCAAACTTAGTATGATTCTCATATCCTGAGCAAACACAAATTTTCAGACTCAACTCAGCAAAATAATGAACTTAAGTCTGTTAAACCTTTACCAAATGACAAATTTCTCCTGTTCCCATATTTTTTCCCCATGGTCGTGGAAACATGGGCTTGTTTGGCAAAGGTTAACAGAAGGTAGTCCAGTGGTAACCAGTATTATTTCCTTTTCCAACAATGTTTTCTACCATTTCAAGGGCAAATCTGATAAAAAAAAGTCACACATATACATTTGTCTGCAATTATTTTCAATATGGATGAGTTAATTACCTGCTTAAAGTGGAATGACTAAATGTTGTTTCATGGCTCATCAAAAGCTATGGTCATTTAGCACAGTACATGACGGGCAATGCAGCTACAAAACAAGGGAAGTATCACAGAGTGTAATAGGGGTATTGATTTAGTCAACTTATACCTAACAATTCCCATTTTTAACAACTCTGAGGAAGAAACCTATTGAAAACATTGTGTGAAAAGGAAAAAATGCTGGTAACAAAAAGTTTCTCTTTTTTATGGAGTATTTTCTATCCTATCAGAGAACTTCATTTCATTCCTATCAGCTTCAAATTTGTCTTCTGCAGATGCTTTCAAATTGAAAGAGTGTTATTTTTGTCATTTGGCAATGGGTTAAAATAATGAAGGAAAAAAGAAAGATTGTGGAAGATAACAATGCTGGGTAACTTTTGGTGTAACATAAGGATGCTGTTCAGTCAGGTTCCAATAAAGGAGATTCTATTCCTGTTGGAACTCAAAGCATCCAATCCACTTGTAAGAACAACAGAAACCTGTTCAGATCTGTACTGTTGTTGGGTGCAAATAAGGACATTCTACTCAAGTTTTTACCCTTACTACTCTGCCTGCATCCTAAGCTTCTTCTGCATGACTCTTAACCAAACTATCTTGTTTCTACAACCCTGGAGGACAAAGCTGCGAGAAACATCTTCCGTAAAAAGGTAATATAGTTCACTAGCGTTTTCCAGCTTTCCCCAAAAGTTAGCTAACCTTTCAGAGACATTACATCATTAGAGCAACACTGAATTTGTCCTCTGCAGCAGCTTTGAACTTGGACAGGTCTAAAATTTTGTCATGTGGCAAAGAGTTCATTCTTTATCACCAGGAACAACAAAACTGTAGACTTTTTTCAAATTCAAAGCAATTACAGAAAATAATTTACGTGCGACTCATATAAAACATTTGTCACTGGTAGGGTAGAAAAAATTGCTGCCAGCATTTTCTCCTTTACCCAAAATGTATTCTAAAGGCTTCCGTCTAAGGGCTGTTTAAACTCAGAATTTTTGTGGTAAAGGGTTAACCCTTTATCGAACATTACCTGGTGATGCTTCTATAACCCTGAAAAAGATAGCTTTTGAAAACATTGTTAGGATAGAGGAAAATCCTGGTAACCAATATTCTTGCATATCCTCAAACTTTTTTTAATCCTTTCAAGACAAATCTCATCATTAAAGCAACATTTGATTTATTGTCCACAATATGACCTTTGAAATTGACCAGTTTACAATTTGTGGTCTCGTAAAGGATTAGGTAAAATTAAAATTCAATATAGAAAAGTTTTTTGTTGCATTTATCCTGTTAATTTTGCAGGCTATGGGACACTGAGAAAAAAGTGAACTCTTTCCCAGACAACAAAATTTTAGACTTGTCTAAATCAAAAGCATTTGCCGAGGACAAATTAAATGTAGCTCAAGTGATGGGACTGGTCTTTGACAGGTCAGAAACATTGTTGGAAAAGTAGAAAATTGTTACCAACATTTTCTTCCTTTCCCACAAAATTTTCAATAGCCTTTTTACTCAAGGTCGTTACAACTGGGTGTGGTATAATTGTAAAGGGTTAAACATAATGAATGCAGACAAAAAGGACAAGGAAACAATTGTAAATTCTGTAACAAATTCTGTGACAGACATGGACAATTATAAATTCTCTAAGATACAACATCAGAGTGCTTTAACTCTTTACCAAACAACAAAAATTTAGACTGGTCCAAATTGAAAGGCTTTGCAGACAACAAATTAAATGTAACTGAAATGATGATTTTTCTTTTAGATCGAATAGAAAACATTGTGGGAAAAGGAGAAAATGCTGGTTACCAGCATTTTCTCCTTTTCCCACAATGTTTTCAAAAGCCTTCTCTTACAGGGTCGTTAAAACTCGGGACTGTGTGGTAATGGGTTAAAAGCACAGCATTTTCCACTCAAAGTCTTTACCAAACAACAAAATTTCAGACTTGTCCAAACTGAAAGCATTCGCAGAAGACAAGTCAAATATGATTAAGTTAATGAGATTTGTCTTGGAAAAGGGGAGAGCATTATGGGAAAAGGAGAAAATGCTGGTTACTAGCATTTTCTCCTTTTCCCACAATGATTTCAAAAGCCCTCTTCCTCAGGGTCAATTTAAACCCAGGATTGTTTGGTAAAGAGCTAAACCCTCAGGCTGCCGAGAAAATCTCAGTGCACCTTTGCAGGCAGTTTTGATCAAGATCAGACTGTAAAGAGTGTGCAGTTCTCCATTTATCATGTTATTTTCTTCATTTTAACTAAAAATAAATTTTAGTGCATTTTTTAACCCTTAAAAACCCTTTCACAACTTATGTTGCCTTTGCAATTATTAGGGTCTTTACAGAAAAAATGTGTTGGGTTTACTCCGCAATCTACAGGTTAAGATTTCCCACAATGTTTTCCACCCTATCAAAGACAGAAGTCATCATTTGAGCTACTATTAATTTTGTTGTCAATAAATGCCTTGAATTTGGTTGAGTCCAAAGTTATGTTGTTTGGTATAGAGTTAATTTCTTTTCCCAATCAAAGTAAACACTTCAGAGCATGTCCTAGACATGTAATTTATTCAAGATGTTCCTTCCACTTTGATCTCAACCATGTTGACATCAGTTTTCACAGTGTAGTCTGGAACTGTTTCTTTAACCCTTTACCACACAATCCCGACTTTTAACGACCCTGAGAAAGAAAGCTTTTGAAAACAATGTGGGAAAAGGAGAAAATGCTGGTAACCAGCATTTTCTCCTTTTCCCACAATGTTTTCTACCCTTCCCAAAACAAATTTTTATTTTTTAGTCACATTTATTTTGTCGTCTGCAAATGCTTTTAATTTGGACCAGTCTAAAATCTTGTCGTTTGATAAAGAGTTAATGAGACCGCTTTTCCCTACTATCCTTTAACCCATTACCAAACAACAAAAACTAAGACTTGTCCAAATTGAAAGCCTTTAGAAGACAATTTAAATGTAGCTCAAGCAATAATTGTTTCTGAAAGGGTAGAAAAAATTGTGGGATAAGGAGAAAAAATGCTGGTTACCAGCATTTTCTCCTTTTCCCACAATGTTTTCAAAAGGCTGTCTTCCTCCTTGTTGTTAAAAGTTGGGATTATGTGAAGTGTTAACCATACAAAACCGAGCTTAGCTGTTTAACACACAATTCCGAGTTTTAATTGAAAACTTTGGGGAAAAAAGAGAAAATGCTGTTAACCAGCATTTTCTCCTTTTTCCGCAATGTTTTCTACTCTACCATAAACAAATTTCAGTTTTTGAGTCACATTGTTTTGTCATCTGCAAATGCTTTCAATTTCCCACAATGTTTTCTATCCTACAATAAACAAATTTCTGTTTATTAGTCACATTGTTTTAACATCTGCGAACACTTTCAATTTGGGCAAGTCTAAAACTTTGTAGTCTGGTAAAGAGTTGACAGTGTGAGAGGCAGACGGCTTTTGAAAACATTGTGGAGGAAAGAAGAGAAACTGTTCATAACCAGCATTTTTCCTTTTCCATCAATGTATTCTACCCTTTGAAAGAAAATACCAAATCATTTGAGACACATCTAATTTGTGGTCTGTAAATGCTTGCAACAAATACTCTCGATTTGATGTCGTGTAAAATTTTGTCATCTGGTAATTACATGTAGGCAATTCAACAAATTTTAGACTCCTCCAAATGAAACTGCAGAGGAATAATTTGAAGAGGCCAAAATGATGGCATTTGTTTTAGAAAGGGTAGAACGAATTGTGACAAACATACGTTTCACAAGCAAATCTCTTTTGCCACAATGTTTTCATGTGAACTATCCTCTGTGAAAAGGAGGCTTACCGCATCTGCAAACATTATCGAACCAGGTCAGCCTGCACAAACCTGGGCCAATACTTTCTGCTAATGGTCAATTTTCTACATTTCCAAGGACCTGTTTATCTCTTGGTTAAGTCAGTTGTTAGACAAAATGGACGTTAATTATCCATCATTATGTGATCACTTTCTTGGTATCATGCACCACAGAGATGCATCAAGCCCCCTTTTGCCAGAGCATGGCTCATAAGTATCTAACCATTATACAAGTTGATTTATCTATATTTTACAAGGTTGTTTCTCGGAGAATTTCCAACATTATTTGTTTTATGGGTAATAACTTTAACTCTTTACCATATGACAAAATTGTAGACTGTTCCAAATTGAAAGCATTAGCAGACAACAAAATTAAAGTGACTCAAAAATTGAAATTTGTTTTGGAAAGGGTAGAAAACATTGTGGGAAAAGGAGAAAATGCTGGTTACCAGCATTTTCTCCTTTTCCCACAATGTTTTCAAAAGGCTTCTTTCACAGAGTCGTGAAAACCAGGGATTGTTTGGTAAAGAGTTAACTCTATATTAAAATTGTGGACTTGTCCAAATTGAGAGCCTTTGCAGACAGAAAAAAGTGTACTTCAGATTATGTAATTTGTCTTTAATCCTTTACCACACAATCCCGACTTTTAACTACCCTGAGGAAGCGTCCTTTGGTAACCAGCATTTTCTTCTTTTTCCACAATGTTTTCTACCTCTTGGAAAACAAATCTTATGTGTTGAGTAACATTTAATATGTCATCTGCAACGCTTTCCATTTGGACTATGTTAAAAATTTTGTCGTATTGTAAAGGGTTAAGAAAAGAGAAAACATTGTGGGGAAAAAGAGAAAATGCTGGTTACCAGTATTTTCTCCATTTCCCACAATGCTTTCAAAATTTTTGGTACGGGGTTAACCACTTATAGATCAGCAGCTTCCGATCACTTTTGAAACCATGATGGCCAAATGCGAAATGTGAAATTGCTCCTAACAAGCAATTTCTCCTTTGTCACACTGTTTTCCAATATGGTCAGTGGCAAAACGAGTGCTTTGATGTGTATATGTCCTGCTGTTAAAAGACCAGCATCTTCTCCTTTTCCCACAATAGTTTCCTCTCTGTCAAAGACACATCCATTGACACAGCCATTTGAGCCACATCAAATTTATTGTCTGCAAATGCTTTCAATATGCACTAGTCTAAAATTTTGTCGTGTGGGAAACAGTTATCATCAAAATCTTCCTATAGTTCAGACAGAACTCAAATCGGAAGGATGCGTAGGCTAACACTGATAGTCCAAAGAGTCATGAACTTATACCATCAAATATTTTTATTCACCATTCAAGTTCACATATGGGACGAAGTACTTACGCTCAATGGGACCACTTAGTAAATCGGAGAACAAGTGAAGAGGAAAACACTTCAATCGACACAAAAAGTGCATTATCTGTCCCGATTCAGATCCTATCTGCCCGTTGAAACAATTTAAACAATCCACATAATTATTTCCTCCATTAGCCATTTTCTAAACGATTCTATGTTTTAATGACCTTGTAAAGGAAGGAATTTGAAAACACTGTGAGAGAAGGAGAAATTGCTGGTAACAAGCATTTTCTCCTTTTCTCACAATTCTTTCTCACCTTATCAAGAAATATGTTAAGATACAAGAGAAATATAAATCTTGCAATGATGGTAATCATCAAGCCATGAAAAGACTTTTGTAGAGCTTGGATCTGAACTCATAAGACTGTACAAGCCCGACAACTTTCCAGAAGCTACTTGTCAGAGGCTCTGCTCAAGAAAATGAACCAAGCCAATTGATCATTATAATGTAATATGAACCTGAATTCTTTTTACAATCTGTGACTGTATTTCACCAATTATTCTAAATAATATTCCCATCCTCAGTAATATTCTAAATATCAAAGTACCATAACCCAATTTCTGATTGGCCAAATCATTTGTATTAAACAATAAGAAGTTATGTAACTCTATAGTAATAAATGAAACTTTCTAAAGTTCACATGAATACTTCTTCCAACTGGTTAAACCATTTGGTTTAGCTGACCAGAAATTGGATGAATTTCTAAATTAACCCTTTACTGTACAATGCCAACTTTTAACGACCCTAGGAAAGAAGCCTTTTGAAGACATCGTAGGAAAAGGAGAAAATGCTGGTAAACAGCATTTTTTCCTTTTCTCACAATGTTTTCTACTATATCAAAGAAAACTTGCACTATTTGAGCCACACAGAAATTGTTGTCTGCAAATGCTTTCAATTTGGACAAGGCTAAAACTTTGTTGTGTGGTAAAGAGTTAAGGATGAGACAAAGAGTGCAATTTAGAATGGACACTACACACATGAGTCATGATAAAAACCCTAAACTAGTTCTTCACCACAGGAGATATCCGTATTTTGGATGGAGTGGTCTTTCCTCTTTTCATATCAGAAAATATAAATGGACATATTAACTCTATATCAGATGGCAAAAATTTGGACTGTTCCTGTTTGTTTGTATTGGAGTTTAATGCCATTTTAAAAGCTTAGGTCATAAATTATTATCATGGCGGTCAGTGACACACCCATGTGTTTCCTGGCTTTCTCACACCAGTACTGACACAACTTTCTTTCCAAAGCCACTGACTGCTTTTCTCACATGCATCAGAGGTAAGAGGTGAAAAATCGCCTGAAAGGAAGTTTGCTGCAACTGGGTATTGCACCCGCAACCTCCAGGTCAAGAGTCAGATACACTAACCACTCAGCTACCCGGCTGGGTTTTGACTGTTCCATGTTAAAAGCATTTGCAGAAGGCAAATTAAATGTGGCTTAATTGTTAGACTTTGTAAAAACAGTACAAAACATTGCCGTTGTTAGCATTTTCTTTTCCCATAATGTTCTTAAAAGTCATCTTCCATATCTTATGATCAGCAATTTTTTGTCTCTTTACCCAAAATGTTTTCAAAAGCAATATTGCATATCCGTTTTATTAGAATTTCTCTTTTTTCCACAAAATTTTCTTGATCTCCATTTAAAAATCCCATAATTTAAGCTACATCTATCATCTGCAAATGCTTTCAGAGTGGAAGTCTAAAATTTTGATGAGTGAAAAATCTCGGTGACATTATACATAATATGATATATTATGGGACCTACAGCATACAAAATATACAATATTTATTGACTTGAAGTCATTGTAAATCACAACCAGACAGCACAAAACATAATTTCCCCTGTCTGTTATTTATAAGCATTCTCTGAAATAAACACCCATTTACCCTTAACAAAACAATCCTGTGTTTCAAGGACCACAAGGTTTTTGAACAAGAAGGCCATCATGGCCCTGTATTGGTCCACTGGCTAATAAGTACAAACCATACATACCAAAAATTGCAATTCTAGGCAAAATGGTTTTAAACAAACAAACTTAAAACTTTTTTTCTATAATTTATAAAAGCCCATGTGGAAGTTGTGACCCAAGGGCAAGGCCATTTTTGATGAAAGAGCTTTAATTACTTAAATCCTGTAAGAGAACCACAAGATAAAGCCATATACCAAATAATACAGGTCTTGGCTGCATGGCTATGAATAATAAGGTTTTCAAAGTTTCCTCAGTATAAAACCTCTGTAAAACATGAGACCACTGAGGCAGGGCTTATTTGGATCCCAGGGATAAATTTTGAACATAGTCAGAAGTGATCTACAAGACAAAGCTATGCGCCAAATCTGGTAATCCTAAGATTTATGGTTAGGAGCAAGAAGATTTTCAGAATTTTCACTCTATAAGCACGTGTTAAATCTATGTCCAATGGAACGGGGCCAATTTTGTCACCAGGGCTTTCATTTGAAAAATTTTGGAAGAGGCCTACAAGACAACACTCACAAAAGCCTACAGCCTACAAGCCTACACTCACAAAATACATAGAGGATATTTGGGTTTTTTTGGTGAAAGATCGAAATTTATTTCATCGAGCGAACATCATCGGTAATATTTTCACTAGTGGCACACCATGAGTGAAAATATTACCGATGATGTTCACTTGATGAAATAAATTTCGATCTTTCACCAAAAAAAACAAATATTCTATTTATTTTATGCTTTGAACCCTTTTTGGGGGTAACTTACATCAAAATCCAGTCCATTCTTTTTGGTAATTCCCCGTGGCATACCCCCTCCGCATAGCAACGCATTACAATATTACGTCAAGCGCGAGAAATGTAGGGTAAATTACGTCACATTTCCATCAGGTTGAGAGGCATGCGCATTTTACCTAGGTAACTAGTGTGTGGGAACAACTGTTTCCACCTTCATTTGAAGAGTTAGAATATAAAAATCAGTATTTCTCACTGGTCATAACCATGAAATATTGAAAAATATTTCACTCTTATTTCTCGATAACCTACCGGAAAGCATGAAATACTACAGCTGTATCTTAGGGACAGGAATGAGAAGGTCTTTAAAATTTTCACTATATAAGCCAATGTAAAACTTGTGACTCGTGGGGTGGAGCCAATTTTGACCCTAGGGCTATGATTTCAAAAATCTTGGTAGAGGTCCACTAGATAAATATATATGCAAAATTTGGTAGCCCTGTCTTATGATAGGGTAGAAAACATTGTGGGAAAAGGAGAAAATGCTGGTTACCAGCATTTTCTCCTTTTCTCACAATATTTTCAAAAGCCTTCCTTCCTACAGTTGTGAAAACCAGGGATTGTTTCGTAAAGGGTTAATAAAGTGTCTTCTGCCAAAGCGTAAAGCTGATTTTGAATAGTAAAGGAGCAAGAAGGGCCTTACTGGCCATTATATATGAAATATTTCTGAACAGGATTTATGACAAGTTTAACTCTTTCCCCAGATGACAAATTTTTAGATTCCACCATATTAAAGCACTTGTGGTCAACAACTTATGTGATTACATTACTCAAAATTAATGAGTAGATTTCTCTTTGACATGGAGCAAAATTTAAGATTCCACCATACTGAAAGCATGTCTTGTGGTCAACAACTTATGGTATATAATTATATGACTCAAGTGGTTAGATTTCTCTTTGATTGGGAAGAAAACATTGTGGTAAAAGGAGGAAATGCTGCTAAGATTTTCTTCATTTCTCAAAATGTTTTCAAAAGCCCTTCAATCCTAAGGTTGTGACTGTTCAGTAAAGGTTGACTTTCCTCTTTACTATATCACATAAACAAAAAAAAAAGTAAATTCTTGATTTCAAATGACTGATTTTCCCTTACCAATTTTTAAGTTTCTTCCATTGGACAAAGTTACAAGCTCTCGTTTATAAAAATAAATTATGTCAGTTTGACAAGAATTGGACCAAAAATAGGGGCTTTGATTGTATATTCAAAAAAGTCTAACAGACTGACAGAAAAACAGGCCAACAATAACTGAAGGATAGGGTTGACTATTGAGGCCAAAATCTACTATTGCGATAGTATTGACATTGGAAAAAATACTATTGCAATAGTATTGATATTGCCTGTTACTATTGCAATACTATTGCAATACTATTGGATGAATTGCAAGAGATGAATTTCACCAAATTACATCTTGAAACCATGTTTTAGACTAATACTTTCTCCGAGTAGTTTAAATTCTACTTGTGTATAGTTTTGAATAGCAAATAATGGGGAAAATAGAGTTAAATGCAAGATGCTCAATAAATTTCAATGACAATTTTTTCTAAATGCAGATGGCTCACAAACAATTTAACATACCTAATTACTCTGAACTTTTGAAGAAGTCAACTTTTAAGTATGATTGATATAGGCCTACAACAGCATGCAAAGCACAAAATGCTGACAAATGCTGGTGGTTCATAAACACACCAAATAAAAAGTAATTATAAAGCAACTTTAAACTTTTAAAGAAATCACCTTTTAAATGTGAGCCCTTAAGATTTTTTTGAGTTGATAGAATTTATCTTATTTTACCCATAATTGGCCAATATATTCAGACAGAAAAAATGATTATTTTTGTTTAGTCTGCAAATCTTTAGGAAATTATCATTCTGAAAAAAAAAAGGGGTGGCCGAAATAATACGTTTTACCTTGTTGTATGTGTATCCAAAAAGTATGTTATTTTAAGATATTTGTATAACTTTACTGCTTATAGTCATTAAAAAGCTGAAAAGACGATCTGAAGTGACTCTGATCGGACAATGTCAAAGAGACATTTTGTTGTGTCATGGGTTTCCGTGTTTTTTACTCCGATCAGTTTTTCATGTCTGTTAATTTCTGGCTAGATATTTCCACATGATTTGACAAAAAGATTGTCAATGAGGGTTACAAGTAACTTCAAAACCTGTCATTTTTCACAAGAAAAGCGTATAATGGCCTTTTTTGTCCATGCATTTTCTTACGCGAAGTCTCGGGTGTAACCAGAATTTGTTACGTGAATTTCAGTTCTATAACGTGATTTACGCAATAATTTGCGCGTGTGGGAACACCGTTAAACAATATCTTACTTTTTTTTAGCCCGAGAAAGGAGTAGCTTTCTAATACGAGTTAAGTCATAGTACAGAAGTGGATGGTATAGATCCAAGATCAGACAGCGTTTAGTCTATCTACACCATCCGTCAACGCTTTGAAAATCGCCATCTTACCATCAGCAGAGTAAATTAGAACGACCATAATGTATATCTATATTACAAGCCATCTGTATACAAGATGCCTGTCGGCCTGTCGTGGGTACACACATGTTTGCAGTAAAATTTGGATAAGGGGTATGACGTAACACGCAAATCATTCCAAGCGACTGAGTTGTAACGCACCTGTTTAATTTACACACTTAAACTGGTCTGCTGGAAGAAACTTATATCTGGCTGCAGGTCGACCTCCAATCAATTCAAAGTGACCATGCAATATGCCTATTTCATGCACGATTTACATGTACACCAGCTGATAAAGCCTTTTTGCATTTAGTAATATAGCTGTTTCAAGGACACGCCCGTCGTGTCACGTTTTGTGTAGTCAGCATAAAAAAGTGCGGCTGTTTTCTAAAAATTAATCTAATTCCTTGCAGCCGAAATAAAAGGAATGCATTCAAAATGGATTACTGATAAATAAAAAAAAGAAAGAACGAGGTTTAGTATTCATTTTTCATAGTAGATTTAGATTTATTTATTGCTTATGGAGGGACAACACGCATAGTTATGGTTTTGGCGGCCTGTGTAGATTAAGATTAGACTGTAGGCAGACTGTTTGGTCTGATCTTTGATCTAAATCCACACTTTTCGCTTTGGTGAGAAGTTTTTAACAAAAACACCCTTAGTGTTCCAATTATTTTGGTGTTATTTCAGGACTTAAAATTACCGCTGAGTTAATCAGCTCTCGAAGGATTCGTTTTCGTAACGATGAACATTGCTATGCAGAAATGAATATTATGCAGGCGATCATTATTGAAAACATATTCCAAAAAATTACCTGTCAAATATTTTGGGAAATTAACTTTACGGAATGTCCGAATATTTAGGAAAACTTGCTTTTGGAAGTGTTCAGAGAAAGAATTAAAAAATAAATTGTTTTTGTAAATAATTAAACGTGTCCGAACTTTTAGGGCGTCCGAATACATTAGCGAATTGCAGTATTTTCTCGCTCTTTCTTGTCAGTGAAACTATCGAAACTATCGATATTTGAGGTAACTATCGGCGATAGTTATCGATTTTCAACATAACAATCGATGCAGTAGCATCGACACGCTCACCATCGCGATCCATCGATAGTCCGATGTATCGTTACACCCCTACTGAAGGACCACAGAAATCATGCCATAACATTAACTTTTCTGGCCTCTGGAAAGTACAGCCAAAAATGACTGAGCCATGCTCTATGAAAAGGGGGCCTAATGCATCTGCAGAAAGTATCAACCCAGGTCAGCATGCACAGTCTGAGCAGGTTGACCTGGGCCGAAACTTTCTGCTAATGGTCAATTTTCTGCATGTCCAAGGACCAGTTTACTTCATGATTCATTAGATAGTTATACAAAATCAATTTTATGGGTCCATGATCATGTGATGACTTGCTAGGTATCATGCATCACAGACATGCATTAGGCCCCATTTTGCCAGAGCATGGCTCAATTGTGTAAAGGGCTAAATGAAAAGAGAACAAGACCATGCCTTAGCCCTATAGCAGACAATCCTGCATTTTAACAACCCAGAGAAAAAACCCTCTTGAAAACATTATGGAAAAAGAACAAAATGCTGGTAACCAGCATTTTGTTCTTTTCCCACAATGTTTTCTTCCCTTTCCAAGACAAGTCCCATTATTTGACCCACACCTTATTTGTCATCTCCAAATGCTTCTTTGTCATATTCAAATGCTTTAAACTTGGACAAGAGAAAAATTCTGATATGTTGTATGTATACCAAACAATTCAATGTTTAACCCCTGGGCTGCTTAAGCGCGACTCACAGACCTTCTGCTGACAGTGTAGATCAAGATCAGACTGCACAGAACGTGCATTCTGATCTAGGATCCACACTGTCCGATAAGGATATATTATTCCCCTACAAATAATCTTGAAATAGCGACATTTGTTTTTCACTACTAACTTGAAAGTTTTTTATTAGTTATGTAGCAGGATAAGTGTAATTAACCCAAAGGTAGAATTTTGAAATATTGAGAAACCTACTTATCTTCATTTTCAAACAATATTTTCTCCACCTTTATATAGTCAGGTCTGAGCGTTTCAGCCAAGTTTAACCCTTAACTCTTTACCACATAATCCCGACTTTTAACAACCCTGAGAAAGAAGCCTTTTGAAAACATTGTGGGAAAAGGAGAAAATGCTGGTAACCAGCATTTTCTCCTTTTCCCACAATGTTTTCTACCCTTTCTAAAACAAATTTCAATTTTCCAGTCACATTTAATATGTCAGCTGCAAATGCTTTAAATTTGGACCCATCTATAACTTTGTCGTTTGGTAAAGAGTTAATCTACTAAATAAGTCCAATGAAACTTTAAGCCGATAGTAAACACCTGAATGTTGCCTTTCCAAAGTTATTTTCTTGGTGAAAAAATATCTCCTTATTGGTTAGTGTAGGTCCAAAATCAGACTGCACATTTTGAGTAGTCTGATCTTGGTCTACATAGTCCGCAAAAGATCCTTGAGTCACACTTAGCAGCCTGACGGTTAAAATATTGTCTGCAAATGCCTACAAATTGGCAAATCCAACATTTTATTGTCTGGAAAAGAGTTAAATGTCAAAGATAATGACATAATAAAGTTACTATTTAACAATTCACTTGTACCCTTTACCAGACGACAAAATTTTAGACTTATCCAAATTGGAAAACATTTGCAGACACCAACTTATACATGGCCTACAAGATGATGCATTATTTCTTTGAGTGGATAGGAAATGCTGTGGAAAAAGGAGAAAATGCTGGAAACCACCTTTTCCCAATGTTGTCCTCAGGTTGGTTTATCCTTTATCAAACAATCCGATGTAATAATGACTTTGAGAAAGAAGCCTTTTGAAAACATTGTCAGAAAAGGAGAAAATGCTGGTAGCCAGCATTTTCTCCTTTTCCCACAATGTTTCTTCCTTTTCAAAGACAGAAATCATCCATGGAGCTGAATTTGTCATCTGCAAATGCTTTCAATTTGGTCAGGTCTCAATTTTTTTGTCCTATGGTAAAGAGTTATAACATGGGGTTGCGTGGTCGTTTCTTTGAGTGCATAGAAAATGTTGTGGAAAAAGGAGAAAGTGCTGGTTACCACCATTTTCTCCTTTTCCCACAAAAATTTCAAAGATTTCTTCCTCGGGGTCATTAAAACATGTGGCTGTGTGGTGAAGGGTTCACTCTTTCAGCCCCAAGTATAATCAAACTCATCTTCTTTTCTACAGTTGAAAATACAATCCACAAAAACTCAAAACAATTACAAACTTAGTAGGCCTTGCTAAACAATAAGATGGTATAGATCCAAGATAAGACTGCATCTTCTGTGCAGTCTGATCTTGACCTATGCTGTCTACAAAAGCCCTGTTTTTGCCGATGGGACTGAAAGGATTAAACGAGGTCCGTCGCACTGATATACAGCCTGGCATTTTACATAGTTTACAGGGAGACATAAATAAATACAAAATAGTTTCAAACTACACCTATCATGATGCAATGACAATTTCCTTCTTAGTGATAAATTTCAAATCTGAAACAAGAGTTATGGAATTATTTAATACAAATTAGTATATATATTGATTGTTTGTATGGTGTTTAACACTGATTTCAACAGTATTTCATTCATATTGCACTAGCCAGTGCACCTATCGATGCTTTCCTGGAGTTTCTGTAACCAGTACTCAGTACAATGTTCTTTTTAAGCCACTTGTTGCCTTCCCACAAATCACCCTTGAAAACAATAATCAGCACTGATAGAGGAATGAACGACTATAATCAATCATCAGAAAAAAAAAATGGCCTGGCTGGGGATTTGCGCTAAGAACCTCTGTTCTCAAGTCCCGTGCACTATCAACTACACTACCAGGGCTCTGCAGATACGAATATAGGAAGATCTTATATTTGTGGAATAGAAAAAGGACTGAATAAATTATGAAACAAGGAAAAATTACTTATCGTTTTTCCTTTTGAAAGGTTGGTTTGAAGTCTTGCAGATCTACATTAAGACCTGGACAGTTGGTACTATAGATAGATAATAGTGCAATATCAGAGCTGCTTTTGTCTCAATATCTAGCCAAGAAGCAGACCACTTAGATCCAAGATTAGACTGCACATTCTGTGCATATTGAAGATGATGGGTTATCTAGAGCAAAATCGGGTAATATCGACCCCTTAACGCCCATTCAAGTTTTCCTTGACCATGAGAAGCTGTACCGAAAACATCATTAATCATGCGTGAGACAAATATTTATTGGTTCATTTCGTCCAATCAAATACTTTGTAACTGTCTGTAGAAATGTAGTAGTGAACTGTTAAAAACTACTAGTAACTTCTGTTAATATCGACCCCCGGAGTGTAATATCGACCCCCCTTCTTGGCGGATAAAATCAACTCCTATAATATTGTTGAAAAAGAGGAATTATCAGTACACCTCAGTATACAGTTACTTTAAAGATAGTTTATATTTTATTAAAAGTTCAAAAGCAAGCAGGAATAGGTGTTTTTTAAGGACACTTTAATGATTGGCAATGTTGGTACTGAAAATTTGTATTCAAATTTTAACACGAGAATTTTCTATTTTGGTGAAGTAATTTTTTTGGACTGGAAAGAGTAGTAGTAGGTCAGTTGACATGTAAGTAATACTTTATATCGATCTAAACATATTTTACATGGTCTAACTAACTGAGAAGACCCTACAAACATTTTCGAGGGAGGGGGGTCGATATTAACCTAACATCATTCAAAGTTCTGCTAATGTCAACCCCACTCATGAATTGTTGACTGTTTGCTTATATCATATTTTAACTTAATCCTGATACATACCATCGTTTTCTATAAACTTTGAACGACTGAAAATTACAGAAAAACATACTTTTGTTGAAAATTCTGAAAGAAAAATATTTCACCTACCTTAAGATACAGGATAATATTGAGGAGCTAATTATGTAGTCATGTTTTTTTCTTCATTGGTAAAGCAAGTGGTGTAAAGGGTTGTTTAAAATTATGTGATAATGTAACATGATGATATAACAATTCATACATTTCCCCCAGAAGATTCCAAAATGTGGAAATTAATAGGGGGGGTCGATATTACCGGGGGGTCGGCATTACCCGACTTTGCTCTAAACCCTTTACCAAACAAAGCAGATTTTTTATGACCCAGAAGTAAAAGGCTTTTGATGACATCATTGCATAAAGAGGAAAGGCTGGTAACCAGCATTTCTCCTTTTCTCAAAATGTTTTTTTTCCCCCTTTCAAAACTAAACTTCACTCTTTACCAAATGTTAAAACTATTGACTTGTCTAAATTGAAAGTAGATAAATCTTAACTCATTGAAATGATAGAATTTTAGAATTATCAAAATCGAAGGCATTTCCATATGATGGCTTTGAAAGGGTAGAAAATATTGTGGGACTAGGAGAAAATGCTGCTTTCCAGCATTTCCTCTTTTTTTCCACAAGGTTTTTAAAGGTTTTCTTCTTCAAGGTTGTTTGAAGTCAGGATTGTGTGGTACAAGCTTAAGTAGGGTAAGAATTAATACATGAAGATATTTGTCACTAATCTACTGTCTTAGACATATGTACTTCACATCAAATTAAAACAGTATACTGGTATACCCAAAATGTGTTCCTTTTTTTTTTTTATCTTAAAGCAGAACCTCTTTAAAAATACTGTGGCAAAAGGATATATTGCTCATAATGAGCAATTCCTCTTTTTGCTGTGGCATTTTCACACATATCAAACACTATTTTATGTTGCTTATTCACATTTTACATAAGTTTCTTTGTTGTTGTTTTAGGTTGTTAAGAAATTACCGTATATGTCCCTATGTATTTTCAAAACACTCCTATGCTTTGCCGAAAAAACCCAACAGACATTTTATATTTAGAAATAAGAACCAAATAAATGGAAAGTCAAGGTTGATTTTATCTAGAATGCCTCAGCAAAGCTGACAGTGTATATCAAAGATCAGACTGCATTTTTTGTACAGTCTGACCTTGATCTACACTGGCCGCAAAAGCAGTTGTGAAAGGCAATTTAACTCTTTGCCACACAATCCTGAATTTTAACGACCCTTGGGAAGAAGCCTTTTGAAAACTTTGTGGGAAAAGGAGAAAATGCTGGTAACCAGCATTTTCTCCTTTTCCCACAATGTTTTCTACCCTTTAAGAGTCAAGTTTTATAAATTAAGCAAGTTAAATTGTCGTCTGCAACAGCTTTGAATTTGGACGAAAGCAAAAGATTGTCGTTTGGTAAAGAGTTAAGGGTTAACAACCCTACCAAAGGCTTTTTGAAATCATTTTTGGAAAAGGAGAAAGTAATGGTAACCAACATTTTCTCCTTTTCCACCAATATTTTTTTAAACCTTTTGCAGAAAAAATACCATAATTTGACACTTTTAATTTATGGTATGCAACTGCTTTCGATTTTTGACCAGTCTAAAATTTCAAAATTTTGTTGCTTTGTAAAGAACTAAAAGGGAGGGGGGGGGGGGGCATTCAGATTGTTATAATCAAACCAAACTACAAACATTTTTCAACACTGAATTAATTATGCCAGAGCTGGCACACTACATGAAAAGAAGAAGAACAAATGTAAGAAAAAAAAAAGGTTTTCAGTGGTATTTCCTTAAAAGGCTACATCGCCTTATAAGTCATCTTTAAATTTTGCGCCAGAATTTCACAAAGGTTTGCCGAAAGGGCAAGTGATAGATACTACATGTTGATTGGGTGGTAAAGTATTCAAGTAGGTATGATGATGCCATATTTGATCTCATAAAAATAAACACAGTTTCCAATTGCAAAGGGACCAACCCGTCACTTGATTGTCAATTTTGTATCTTTTTACTGAATCTAATCTTCCTGTTTTCATGTTTGCCCAGCAAAGAACATTTTAAAGTTTTTATCATAGTTACACAAAGAAATTTTATCAGCAGCAAAAAAATTTACAGAGGTCCCTTTAAAAGCTGTAAAGCACTTAAATGATAACACAACAGGTCAGTGTACATACTATCACATTCCTAGTGTAAAACTCACTAGTATTGTATTTATTTTTTTTCCCTATACAAGTGGTTATTCAACACTTTACCAAACAACCCTAAGTTTCAATAATCATTAAACAGAACACTTTTGAAAACATTTTGGGAAAAGGAGAAAATGCTGGTATCCAGCATTTTCTCCTTTTCCCACAATGTTTTCTGCCCTTTAAAAGACAAACGCCTCCATTTTAGCCACATTTAGTTTGTTGTCTTCAACAACTTTCAATACTGAACAGTCTAAAATTTTGTCCTGTGGTGAAAATTTAATCCTTTTCCAAACTATTCTATGTTCTACTCTTTCAGAGCAAAATATATTAACTTGACTTCTTTTCATCGCTAAAAATACAACCCACTGGTACTCAGAATGATATATATGGTGAAGGTCCCTGAAAATATTGCACATTCTTTGCAGTCTGATCTTAATCTATTCTCTTCTCAATAGCTCTTGTTTCAGGCTATGGTGCAGAAAGAGTTGTGTAAGTTAAATCTTGCCCTGCCAAGTTTATTGGCTTTTGCAGATGGCATAGATCAAGATCAGCCAGCGCAGAATATGCTGTGCTCAATCTATGCCTTCCAATGCCTGATGATAAACTATTACTAAAATTGTCTTCAGCTGCAGTTGATCTAGAAAAAAAAGTCAATTGTATATGGTTTGTAACTTCCGGTGAGCCAGTTAAACGGGAGAGTTATACTAAGTTAGACAACTCTTACACTGTTATTAAGTACTTGGATCCTCAGAATTATATCCCTTCTGTATAAATCTTCAAAAGATGACGAAACTTTAGAGCACTTGCAGATTACAAAGTAAATGTTGATGAACTGATGGAAATCGTCTTTGGAAGGGAAGGAAACAGCCTGGGAGAAAGACAAAATGGGGAAGAGAACATCACAGGAAAAGGGAAAATGTTGACTACCAAATCCTGTCTGTATATATTTTTGTTCCAGATAAATTTCTGAATGAACAGAAATTTTCAACATAATGAGTGCTGGTCTAATACATTATATCAAAGTGGAGAACTTCACTCACCTTCTGGTCAAACTCTGTTGGGGTAAGATGGAAGCTATAGAGAGGCACAAAATATCCTTCAAGTAGACCCATCAGTAACACAAGGAATACACCATCATGAAACTGTTAAATAAAACAGAAAATGTGATTGATTGGTATTTTGTACTGCTTTCAATGCTATTTCACTTATATAGAGGGATGGCTTTCTAAAGAAAGATACAAAATATTTCTCTAAAGACCTGTTAGTAACAGAAAGAATATATAACCATGAAACTGGGATAAAAAATAGAAAAGATCACTAAATTGTGTTCTACACTTATTTTAGAAAAAATTCAGTCATATTATAGCAACAGCTCATTATAGAGAGGCACAACATATACATGTAAAAGACCCATCAGTGACTCAAGGAATACACCCTCATGAATTTGTTGGATAAAAATAGGAAATATGACATAACTGATGTTTTACACTGCTTTCAACCATAACATAATCAACTGACACAATCAACATATTCTTTAATGTTATTCATTATGTTTTCTTCAGTCAATCTTTAGTCAACTATCTTATCCATTTGTCTTGTTTAAAAGTATGAAAAGTTTTGATGTTCACAACCACATGAAAGGATTGAAAACATGGCTGGAAAAGAAGAAAATGCTGGTAACCAGCATTTCCTCCTTTTCCAACCATGTTTTCAAAAACCCATTTTCTTTGGGCTGTATCAAGAATTTTCTCCATTTCCAACCATGTTTTCAAAAGCCTCTTTTCTTAGGTTTGTTAAAACATGGGTTTGTGTTACTGAGTTTCTTGATCATGAAAGAAATCAAGTGGGGATAAAGAATGACAAGATGTATGCCAGCTTCAATACTACAGCCAAAAGTTTGAGACTGCAAGCATAAAAAAAAAGAGACCATTTTTAAATGTTGTAAAAAACTTTAATTGACAAAACTTACCTGTGTTTCAATGTCAGTGACTTCCAGATTAATTTTCATCAACTGTTTGTTAACAAATGTCACCAAGGTCTGAAAAAACAACAGCAACTATGAGCTCATACTGAGTGAAGATATATGTATGGTAAAATCAGACTATTGATCATGTACATGTATTATCTCCTGTGGAAAATTTCTTTATTTTCTTGTAACAAACTACTTTGAACACACACTGGCAAAATACGAGCAATTTCTCCCTTTTGCCACAATGTTTTCATATGTATTCAGGTATTAAATCTAAATTCATGTCGACTATCCATATTTCATTAAGATGTTTTCAAATTTTGCCTGCTTGCAAGTTTGTTTCAAGAGGTAAAGAGTAAATAAACTTTATCAAAAAATTCTAAAATACACTATTTCAATGCTATAGTCAGCTGTAACCAGCATTTTTTCCATTTCTCAAGATATGTTCTAATCTTTCAAAGACAAATTCCACCATTTTGAGCCACATATTATATCTCAACTGCAACTGCTTTCATTTTGGACAAATCTACAATCCAGTAGTCTGGCAGTTAGTTAAATCTTTATAAGGTGGCAACATTTTAGACTCACCCATGTTGGGAGCATTTGAATAAAATCAACTGTAGCTCAACTTATGAATCTTGTCTTTGATGGGCTAAAAACATTATGGGAAAAAGAGAAAATGTTGGGAATGAGCATTTTTTTCATTTTTCAATGACCCCTCACGAAGATTTATGTTAACATCATCAAAACATAGGACTGTTTGGCAAATGATTAACTCTTTACCAAAGGGCAAAATGTTAGACTAGTCTAAATAGGAAGGATGTGAAGAGGACAAAATAAATGAACCGAAAAATTGAAATTTGTTCTGGGACAGGCAGTTAACACTGTGAGAAAAGGAGAAAATGCTGGTTACCAGCGATTTCTCCGTTTCTAGAAACACAATGGTTTTAAAGACTTTTTTCTCAGGGTCAAGAAAAGTCAGGAATTATGTGGTAAAGGCTTAAAGAAAACATCCTGCAAAAAGATCTGCTCATTATGAGGAATTTTCACCTCAAATGTTTGCAAGATGTATGCTTCGTACAACATCAACAAAATCAGACAATATTCCTACCTTTTTCACCAAGTTAAGTTTGTCTGGTGCATGGTCAAACAGTGTATCAAAAGCATCTCTCTCTGGAAAACAATTTTAAACAAAATTGTAAAAGACCTAGCATGTCACTGTCCTTCCTACAAGGGCACAGGTGAATAATTAAACAAATCACTGTTGAGGCCATTTTTTGAGTTCATAGAGTAGGGCGCTTTTTTCCAATAATATTTGAAATAATTTAGGTATTTTGTTCCTACAAGCCCTTCAATGTAAACCCTGTCTGCCACAAAACATTATGATCTACCAACTTTTTGAAGACTGCCCTGTGCTCAAATTTAGGTATTATTATCTTAAAGATACTTGTTGAAAGCAGGACCTATACTGCTACGAGAGACTAAGCAGCGACCAGCTTGCATTTCCCTAACTCTTAACTTGCTGAATAAAAATTCTTAGCCAATACTAGAATAAAAATATTATCATAGTATCAATGTTCTCTTGGTCAGAGAAAATCTCTCAGTATTGGACAGTGCAGATCCAAGGTAAGACTGCAAATTCCTTGCAGCCTGATCTTGGTCTACAATGTCCACAAAAGTGTATCGAGTTTCGGCTTAGCAGCCTTTGTATGTTCCTCTTTTCCAAAGTGGTTTTTTTTTTTTACTTTTTTATAAACAAATTCTAACATTTGAGTCACATTCAATTTTTCATCTGCATATAGGTTCAATGTGGTCAAGTCTAAAAATTCTGTTACTTGGTCAAAAGTTAACTCTTTACCAAATGACAAATATTTAGCAATATCCAAACTGAAAGCATTGCAGATGACAAACTAAATGTGGCTCAATTAAGAAAATGGTCTGCAAATCTAGAAATTATTGTGGGAATAAAAGAAAATGCTGGTTTCCAGCATCCATTTTCTTTTATTCTAACAATGTTTTCTACAGCCTTCTTCCTTGGAATGCTAAAACTAGTGATTGCTTAGTAAATGTTTTGGTAAAATGTAAATGAAGCCTAATAAGTTAAATTCTAAAAGATATTCATACCGAAATTTCCACCAACATCCCTGAAACAGAATAAAAAACATCTTACATGTATTTACAGAAAATAAAAAATGTGCAGTGGTGAATTAGAATTGGTTCCTGTGGCATGGTCTGTCATCAAACCAGAAAGAATTGTTCAAAGCCAGGATTTAAACTCAAAACCAAATCATAGGTTTCGAGTCCCATATGTTACAAAGTATGTTACTGGGACTTATTTGTTTGTATAATGTTTACAGCTGTTTTCAACATTATTTCAGTTATATTGCGGCCACCAGTGCACCTATCCATGCTTTCGGGGAGTTTCTTTTACCAGTACTTGGCACAATATTCTTCCCAAGCCACTGGCTAATTTCGTACATAACCATCTTTGAAACAATGATCAGGGATTAGAGGGGAATTAATCCTATTGCAATGACTTCTATTGATCCCCAGAACAAAAATTCTTGGGATTCGACCGCTGGTGTCAAGTCCTGTACGCTACAGACTGTGCTACTGGGCTCCGTGCTATTGAGACTTAGCTTATTAATATCATTACAAATGGTGTGATAGTATTCTTTCAATACCTATGTGAGCAAATTTGCATCACAGAGCACTGAAAAAATCCTCGTTAAATGTGTATAATCAGCACAAATTTTTGTTTGTTGCATAACCACCTGCACATGTGAATACTGGTATTACTTTACAAGTTGCTTATGCTGTCTCCTGAAAATATGTTGTGCCTGAATTTATTGCCTGCCAGGTGACAAAACTCTAGAACTTGAAATACTTAATTCTTTACTAGACGAAAAAAACATATAAACTTTTCCATATTGAAAGTACTTGCAGAAGCCACATTAAATCCAGCTTAAATGATGACATTGGTCTTTGAAAGGGTAGAAACTGTTGGAAAAGGAGAAAATGCTGGTCTGAAAAAGTTTTAAATCCCATCTTTGGTTAAAAAGTTGTCGTCATTCAGACTTTTTTATTTCCATAAAAAATTCTTTAGGATTCAGAGTGTGACATAAAGTATCAATATTAATGAAATCATTCGGAGAATTGAAATCTCTGGAACAATTAACATTAATACAAATATGATTTTTTTAGCAATACAAAGGACAGCTTTTGAAAATACTGAGGCACAAGAAGTAATTACATGTACTTGTGACAGAAACTAATTCCTTTTTCCACAGACCTTTCCATATTAGTACAAACAGGTTTTTTTCCTTTTATCAAATTCATTCCTTTGAGTCACCAGTACTAATTTGCAGTATGCTTTACGATAGCCTACATGATGAAGGGTTATAGAAATAAGGAAAACATTTTTTAGATCATTACATACTCGTTAGCTCCTGTTATTTCTTCAGCAACTCTTCGAGTTTGTAAGACCCCAGTTCTTTTCTGTAGAAAGAATGGAAAAAAAAAAGGAATAATGAAAAAAAATTTGTCAATTCATATAGTTTGATACAATTTTGCAGCAAAACCTCCCTGTACAATTGAGATGATCAAATGCATTGACACTGATTGAATATAAAATATTGTGGAAAAAGGCAAAATCCCTTTAGCAACAGACGCTGTTATTAAACCATCCTGAGGAAAAAAGCTTTTGAAAGAATGATAAGAAAAGGGGAAACAATATCAACATGCCATTTGTAATCTGCTATTCTTTCAATATGAATGTTTTTATCCTTTACCACGTATTCCCAACGTTTAACAACCCTGATAAAGGAAGCTTTTGAAAAATTGTAGGAAAAGGAGAAAATGCTGGTAACAGGCATTTTCCCTCTTTACTACAATGGTTTCTGCCCTTTTTGAGACAAATCTCATCATTCTAGACACAGTTTTTCTTGTTTGTAACTGCTTTGAATCTGGACAAGTCTAAAATTTTGTGTATAAGGTGAAAATTTGTTATCTGGTAAACTTTAACTTATTAAACTGTTTCCGGTGTTTTTTTTCTGTGTTTTTTTTTTTTAAAATCCCTACCATGTATTTTTTTTGAAAATTCCTGGAAAATAGGCGTTTGCCTGTTCCAAG
The DNA here is from genome assembly GCA_946811185.2 of Hippopus hippopus. Taxonomy (NCBI): domain Eukaryota; kingdom Metazoa; phylum Mollusca; class Bivalvia; order Cardiida; family Cardiidae; genus Hippopus; species Hippopus hippopus. The sequence goes on along the minus strand of OX328101.1, from coordinate 42,217,712 downwards.
AAATTGCTGAAATTTACTAAATGTTTTCCTGTCAGTTGAAAATTCTAAGTAAAAAAGGGGCATAATTGTGTCAAAAACATTTTGATGGTTACCTGCCCCTACTGTTCCTATAGGTTCCTCTTTTGATAGTTAACAAAAAGGCAAGTTTGCAGTAAATATCTTCAATAATTACAGAGATATTATAAAAAAAAATTTTTTTTTTTAAATTGTAAGTCAAAAAAGAGGCATAACATAGTCGAAAATATTTTGATGGTTACCCTCCCTCATTATATGAGTTCCCCTTTTGATAGTTTACAGCTTGTCAAGTTTGAAATAAATATCTTCAGTAATAACAGATACTGGTATTACAAAATGTCGAAGTTTTTGCAAGACAATGAAGCAAGGAAAATGACAATAACTAGTCATTTTCTTTGAAAACAGCTGAGCTAATTAGGTAAGAAAAACATGATAATTATTTCTACTGGCTGTTCTGATAACATAGAAGAGTCCTTGAACAAGGCATAGTATGGTCCCAGCCTTGTACTCGTATAACCAAGGATAGAAAAATACATAAGTGAGCTGTTGCCATTATAAGACAGAAATGAAGTTGAAAAAGACATATAGAACTATTCAAACAAAATCAAAATAACAGAAATACCTGAACAACCACCAAATAAATGTACACATTCTCTGGTAAACGAATTGGAGCTCGAAAATGTCTTGCTAGGGCCACAAGTAAGTGCAGGATAGCTATGAGATTCTTTGAATGAACACCTGTGCAAGAAAATATGAAGCATTTAGGTTTTGTAATGTTTACTCACAACTGCTGTTTGTTTGTTTTATAGTATTGTATGGTAACAACTCGGTTTTCATTAGCCCTGTGCCAAACAACAAAATTTTGGACTTGTCCATATTCAAAGCATTTGCAATGGACAAATTATGGATACAAAACACTGTGGGAAAGGGAGAAAATGCTAGTTACCAGCATTTTCTCCTTTTCCCACAATGTTTCAAAAGCCTTCTTTCTCAGGGTTATTGAAAGTCTGGATTGTGTGGTGAAAAATAAATTGGTTTTCATCAATTTCACATTCATCTAATAATCTTTCCAAAACATATTTGTGGTTTTAACTCTTTACCAGACAACAAAAATTTAGACTTGTCCAAATTTAAAACATTGCCAGACATCAAATATATCTCAAATGATGAAATTTATCTATAGAAGGTTAGAAAACATTGTGAGAAAAATAGAAAATGCTGATTACCAGAATTATGTCCTCAACAAACAGCAGCTTTTTTCCTTTGTTTTTTTTTTTCAAAGACAGTATTGTGTGAAGGGTTAAATGTTGCTTAGTAAGAAAAACTCAAATATTTATAAACAGGTTTTCTGCATTTTCATATTTATCTAATAATCTTTTCTAAATGGCTGCAGATTTGTGGTCAAAATCCAGAGGTTTAACCATCTAATGGGTAGAGGTTTCGAAAACATGATGGGAAAAGGAGAAAATGACACAGTTTTCTACTCTTTCAAAACAAAATTCAATCATCAACCAAATTTACTTTATCATCTGCAAGTGCTTTCAGTCTTAAGCAGTCTAAAATTTTGTTGTCTGGAAATGAGCTCACCCTTTAACACACAATCCCAACTTTTAACGACCCTGAAAAAGAGGCCTTTTGAAAACCATGTGGGAAAAAGGAGAAAATGCTAGTAACCAGTAATTTCTTCTTTTCCCACAATGTTTTCTTCCTTATCAAAGAAACATTTCATCTTTTGAGCCACATTTAAATTTGTCGTCTGCAAATGCTTTCAATTTCGACAATTCTAAAATTTAATCATTTCGTACAGAGTTAAGCAACTTGTGCTCAGGCAAGTTAAAGTACAGATTTTACAGGAAATGTCTTTCGAAAATTTAAACCTTAAAATGCCTTTCACAACTATAGTTGCCTTTGCCCCCAGTGTAGATCAAGATCAGGCTGCACAAAACATGCAGCCTGATCTTTGATCTACACTGTCCGCTTTGCTGAAACACTGTAGACAAGGGCAACCTTGATATTGTGATTATTTGGGATTTATTTCCAGATTGAAAGTATCTTTTGGGTTTATTTGGTGCTCTAAGGGTTAACTTTGTACACAATGTTTATATTCTTCCAAGGGAACAGGAAGAAAGGTGAACTTGTTTCATAAAAATTCAATGGATACGCAACATGAGAAATGTTTGCTAATTAGTTTCTGCAGGCGCATCACATGAGAGCTGAGGGCTAAGTATTTTAAGACCAGTGTTGATTATTTTGATCAGACTGCATTGCACAAGCAATCTGATCTGGAATCTATCTTGTTCCATTTATTGTCAAAAAATTTGATGCCAAAAATTAAAATTTCATCAACACATCACAATACATACTATCTACACTCCACTTTTGTTGCGTCCATGATCCAAGCTGGGGAAGATTGAGGATACGATTGATCACCTCTAGGATCACTAACAATTTTTGTTTTTGTCCCAGCTCTGACTGCGAAACTTCAGGCACCTCCACCTTAATTCCAGCTAACTTCTCTGTAATAGGGAAAATACTGTCTGTTCAACATGCAAGTATTCATTGTATCTGCAGGATTAACTGCTTCAACAGAAACATAGCCTAATCTATTACCAGACATATACATTTTTTTATGCAGTTGCAAGCTTTGAAATACAGTCGAGCCTCGTTTATCTGGACACTCCTGTTGCCTACGAGTGTTTCCGGATAAGCCGTATTTCTGGACCAGTGAACTGGGATCGCCACGACTTCCATGTTGATAAGGGACACTATGCATCGTAGGAATTACAATAGCGTATGATTTACACAAGCACTTGTCTGTATTGTTCCTACGATTCTTCAGATATATAACAGAATAAAATGTCATAAATTTGCATTTTGCCTTTTTTTTAAATGTGTTTTTGTACATGAATTTCCCCTTATACCTTATTGCATACACATGTACATGTATACCTTTTGTACAAACAGGTGAGCTTGTAAAGCTCGGCACATTATGACTTTTAAAAACGCCACGAAAAAGAGGGGCGAAACACAAGTACAGTTTTTTTTTTTTTTATTACAGTATTACTGTTGATTTTTCAATTTCGAGAGACTTGTATGGAATGTGTGCTCGAAATAATAATGGTAATATCCGACAAAATTTTGTTCTATTTATACAACCGGTGACGGGAACATAACTGTAGCTGATCAACAGATTCGGCGTGTTTTCAGTTTTGAAATAATCTACACGTTTTAAGTATTTTCTTACCAATTTTGGCCACAAGAAGTTGCTTTCCGATACGAGTTAAGTCATAGTACAGCAGTGGATGGTGTAGATCCAAGATCAGACAGCGCGTTCTGCTTAGTCTGATGTCTATCCACAGCGTCCGCCATCTTACAATCGGCAGAGTAATTTTGAATAACCAAAAATGTAAAACAAGCCATCTGTCAACGATTTCACGCCTGTTGCGGGTACACAAGTGTTAACCCTTTACCACAAAATGTCGAGTTTTAAAGACCGTGAGTAAAAGGCCTTTCAAAAACATTGTTGGAAAAGGAGAAAATGATGGTAACCAGCATTTTCTCCTTTTCCAACAATGTTTTCTACGCAATTTAAGACAAATTCTGTCATTTTAACTACATTTAAATTATCTTCCGCAAATACTTTGAATTTAGGCCAGTCATTTCTCTTTTTGTCATGTGGTAAAGAGTTAAATTAGGATCATGGGTCTGATGTAATGCGCAAATCATTCGAAGCGGGAGGGTTGTAGTGCAAGCGTTTATTGTACATTTTTACAACTGTTTTGCTCCAAGAAATTTACACCCTGCTACAAGCAGACTGCCAATCAATACAAAAGGACCACACAATAAGCTAATATTATGCCTGCTTTAGTCTGTAGACAGAATATTTGGTCTGATCTTTGATCTGAAAAGGTATTGATAATCTGTACAAACTGACACTTAACGATGGCACGTGTATGTCTATTAACACTTTTCCACATCTAATTAAGACGTTTGTTTTCAAATGTGTGAAAACCATCCGAAAAAAATTGATACTAGACTGATACTCGTGTTATGAATGCATACTATGGACCAGTCCAAAATCACGTACCGGGGAAATTGTGTGATACACAGTTAGGCCACGGTTTATCTGATAAGAGTTACATTGTTTTTAACCCTTCGTTCCCGATTTTTCCGTTCCGGTTCCGGGACGCGGATTTCCGGAATAAAAAGTAAAATTTGTACAGAAAATATTCGTTCCCTGATGTTTCTTTCCGGATCTTGAGATTTCCAGAAATTTGGAGCCCGGATTAACGTGGCTCGACTGTACACTGTGGAAAAATAAATGATTGCTGATTGCTTGTAACAAGCAACTGCTCCTTTCCATACAATCTTTTCTGTGCTGATAGAAAATCATAATTCCCATTCTTCAAATTTTAACTTAATTCTTTGTACAATTTGTGCTAGTTTTTGGTTGCTTTAAATGTATGCTGTGCAGTAAAGAGTTCACTCTTTCCCAAACAACAAAACATCAGTCTTGCCCACATTGAAACCTTCTGCATGGGACAAATTAAGTATGACTGGAATGATGGGATTTACATCTGAAAGAGTAGAAAACATCAAAGGCAAAGGAGAAAGTGCTGGTTATCAGCATTTTCTCCTTTTCCCATGATTTTTTCAAAAAGTCTTTTTTCCTCAGGGTTGTTAAAACATGGGACTGTCTGGTACAGGGCTAAGAAACCAACCAATCATAAATCAAGGCCTTGTCTATCTATAGCACTGAATACACAAACTTGTTTCCAATGATATACAGATAAAGAAGATGGCCAGTTTTTACCTATAAGCTTCTGTAATATCTGTCCATCAAATAAATCTTCTTCAATATCCTTGACGATAATTCTGTCATCAGCAAGGACATCATTTATCCAGTCAAGTAGCATCTGGAAACAGAGGAAACTAGAGCTGTCACTGAATGTGACTTAATACCCCCGCCAGCACTTTGACAGAAAAAAGTGTCAAGTTCAAGGGGAGATAATTCTTCAACCAGGAGGAGTTGACACTTGAAAATTGCGTCTTGCAAACCTTCAATATATGATCAATATATGTGCAAAGTTTCAATACAATTGAAGGAAAACTGTAGGAGGAGTTTGCGACACAAAATTACTAGTATTTTGTACACAGACGGACACACGGACGGACACATGGGCGGACGGACGGACAGGCTGATTCCAGTATACCCCCGAAAACATTCGTTTTGCGGGGGTATAAAAATAACGTTGCAGTGAAATAATTCAAGTATGTGAGGAGTCAAGAAATTTTAGTAAACCATCAGCGTATTCAAATCATTTAGAAATCACTAAACCTTTTACAAAACAATCCCATGTTATAGGCACCCAAAAAAGAAGTTTTTGAAAACATTGTGGGAAAAGGAGAAAATGCTGGTAACCATCATTGTTTCACAGTTCATAAGTTGTCTGCAAATGCTTTCAACTTGGACAAATCCAAATTTTGTTGTCTGGTAGAGTCAACAGATATAAATGGAGAAAATTTAAAAGCTAAACTTTTTGCCAAACAACAAATTTCTGGAAGCAGGCTCAAACCATGGGAGATGTCTCTGAAAGGTAGAAAACATTGTGGGAAAGGAGAAAATGCTGGTAACTAGCATTTTCTCCTTTTCCCACAATGTTTTTAAAAAAGCCTTTTTCTTGGTCGTTAAAACAAAGAATTGTTTGGTAAAGGGTAATATGAGAATTTCTAAAATTCTACAACTACATAATATTGTACGAAGCTCGTTCAAAACATCACAGAAAAGCATAAATAAAAAATTTAGCCCTTGTTCACAATACAAGTTTTTTGTGTTTTTGCATCACTTATGCTGGCTATAAGAGAAAGATAAGGATACAAAAACAGTCATGAGATCAGATTACCTTCATTAGCTCTTTGACTTTGGGTTCATCTCTTGAATTGGGTTCTATCATAGAGCGCTCCTCGTTTTCCTCTGTGAAATAGATAAATGGAAAGTTAAGTAAATGAGTTGGAGAGCACTTTTAGAGGATTACCTTCTATCTGCTCAAGGTTGTTGCTGATGGTCCAGCTGGTCCCGCCATGACCAGACAACATTTTTCAGCCGAATATGATATTTACTGTACCTTTTTTGTCATTTCAACAGGTTTTAAAAAGCTGATGCAAGTATTTGAAATACAGCAAGTACTACTAAAATTGAAAAGATTGAAAAGGAGGTTTTGCGCTTCCGCAAACAGTACAAAACAGTTGAAACTTTTTGATATCGGTCAAATTTCTGCATGTCAAAGGACCAGTCTACACAATGGTTCAGTTGATTGTTAGACAAAATGGATTTTATGAATCTATAATTATAAGATAATTTGCTTGGTATAATGAATTATGAAGATGGATGAAACACCCTTTTGCCAGAGTGAAGCTCAATTCATTGTCTCAAAATCATAAATAGTCTAAAAATGCATAGGAATTGCTTCAAAGACAACTTAAAGTCAAAACTGTTCTCTGCAGAGGTCCCATCCCTCTCCAGTTATACCCCAACTGTGCCTTTGGCCCTTGGGGAATGCCAAAGGTGTTTCATAGCTCTACTGCTTTTCAATAGCTCATAACAGCCCAACTGCTCAGTGTGGGATGATGGTTTTTGGTGGGAGTGTCCTTGAGCAAGAGTCCTACCCTAGCACTAGTCAAACCCAGAACATTCATAAACATGTGAGCTGTTCCAGTAATAAGGCTGAAATAATGTTGAAAGCAACATAAAACACCATCTAATTAATCTCTTTTGCATATAATAAATTCCCCACATGTTTCCCAAAGCTGTCATCTTCATGAGCAGTGAAAGTGTGTTTATTGCTTCAGACAAGGCTTTAAAGAAATCAACATGAAGTAACCCTGCATTTATCATTTACCCTTTATCCAACTACCCAGTAATGTTTTGACCCTTAAAAAGATATCTTTTGAAAACAACGACAGAAAAAGCAAGCAATTTCTCCTTTTCCTATGATAGCCAATGTTTTCTACTCTTCCAAGAACAAATCCCATTGCTTTGAGTCACATTCAGTTTTGTCGTCTGCAAATGCTTTCAATCTGCTTTCAACTGGGACACAAATTGGCTCTTTACAAAATAACAAAATTTTTGACTTTTTCCAAACTGAAAGTATTTGCAGACAAACTAAATATCACAAGAATTCATGAGATTTGGATGTGAAAGAGCCTTTTCTCCTTTTCCCATAATGCTTTTAGAACCTTTCTTCCAAAGGATCCTTAAACATTGTATTATTTGGAAAAGGGTTTACTGAAGTCAAAACAGAAATACGACAAGTATGTCACAATTATTACACACTTACAAACAGGACACTAAATCTCTCCCTTGTTCACTTAGTCAAGACTTTTCCAAAAACTAAAGAAACCCGCAAAAACAAAAAACAAAATTATAAGAAAATGGAAAACTGACATTTGAAATATAAAAGAGTAGATAAGCAACAATACAACAAAAGACAAAAATGTTTATACACATGTTTTTCTCTTAGTCACAGTGTGATCAAGTTGTCTGTAATGGCTTATCATCTGTAAGGAGTAAAGTGTTCAGTTATTTCCTGATAAAAACATCTTCTGGACCACCAACACAAACAATGACAGGAAATCTTCACATAACATATTCTTGACTGTGGATTTAAGTCTAAACTCTTTACAAAAGGACAAAACAATAGACTGATCCAAATTGAAAGCAGCTGCAATCAACAATTTTAATGTGGCTCAAATGGAGAAAATTGTTTTATAACAGGTAGAAAAGATTGAGGGAAAAGCATTTTCTCCTTTTCCCTCAATGTTTTCTAAAGGCTTTCTTCTTCAGGGTCATTGAAAATAGTTAACAAGTTAAAACATATTCTATTAGACTCCTCCATATTCAAAACATATGCAGATGTATTGTGGCTCAAATTATGAGACTTGTTTTTCAATGGGTTCAAACTTTGTGGTAAAAGGGGAACATGTTGATAATCAGTGTTTTCTCCTTTTCCCACAATGTTTTCTAAAGTCTTCATTGTTTGGTAAAGTGTTAAACAACAAAACGAATTTCTTTCCTCTAAATGTTTCTACTCTGTCTCACTTGCTTTAGCGCTTCAAACAGATTGAATCATGCACACTTTCACATTTCCTTTGCTAATCCATACTTTGTATTTCAATACAAAGTGAAAAAACAGCTCTTGAAGAACTAAATGTCTTGAACAGTTCAAGTTTGCAGTGTTCTCTGTTATCATTTTATAATCTGTTTGTATCATTTTTACAGGTAAATATGTATTCTCCATTCTTTATAAAAAATCTGACCATATTTGATATCTATCTAAATCTACGGGTAAACATTTATCAAATAATAATAATACCCCAAGGAGCACCAAACTTACCCAGAAAATATCCCTCTGGGCCAATATCAGCTGCCGTTGGACTTGTAGGAGACTCAATGGCATGTTTGCCTTCTTCTTGAAGTTCAATGGCTAAAACATAAAGATAAAAACAGAAATAACTTCATAAACTCCTTAACTGTATAAGAATATTTATTGACCAAACAAAGACCATCAGCCCTGACTTAGAGACCTCCTGTATTAACCCTTTACCACACAATCCTGATTTTTAATAACCTTACAAAATAAGGCTTTTAAAAACAGTGCAGAACAAGAAACAATACTTTCAACTGTTTCAAAGGCAAATTTTGTCACTTGATCTAGTTTCAACTAGTTGAAAGCAAAAGCTTTCAATAACGAAGAGTCTAAGCTTTTATTATCCGGGAAAAAGTTAAGCAGTTGCTGTTATGATTCTAAGTCCCTTCTTAAGTTAACTTAAGCTTGTAATGCAAGATTACCTGCAGGTAAGGGTTTAAATATTAAACTTCATAACCTTACCCTGTTGTGGGAAAGGAGTAAGTTAACTGTTACAAACACTTATCTGTTTTCTTTTTAATCTCTGTTAAGAAAATATCTTACCAGAACTCTATACCAAACAAAACAAATTTAGACCAGTCCAACTTGAAAGTATTTGCAGATGTCAAAATAAATGTGACTCAAATATTGAAATTTGTTTAAGGAAAGAAGAAAACATTGTGGTAGAAGGAGAAAAGGCTGGTTACCAGCATTTTTTCCTTTTCCCACAAGGTTTCAAAAGTTTTCTTTCTCAGGGTTGTTTAAGGCCCGAATTATGTGGTAAAGGGTTGGCCTATTACTAAATAACCTAAACCTGCTGTGACCTGAGTAAAAAGCATTTAAAAATTAATTCTTGACTGAGACTCGGTATTCTAAAAAAAAATCCATAATTGTTAAAACATTCTATAAATCATCAGTATTAAAATTTGAAGTACTACATGTATATTTTTTGCAGGAACCCAGTCACTCTACAATCTTAACATAGTTCAACTTATGAAAGAGCTGAAATACCATATACTATGGATCACTTTTATAATTTTAGGAATTATGAGTGATAAAACTTGGAAGAATAGCATGCCTTTCAGAATTTTCTGGGTTCCCTTATTTTGCCACAACTTAAGGTAGGAAAATCACTGTACAAATACAGCAACCAGTTAAGAGTTTACTTTTGAAAACTGAGATGAAAATTTGGAGAAATAGTTTGTGTTGGTAACTATAAAAATAAAGAAAAAATGTTTAAAGGTATGCCCTGACGGGCATGGTTATCCCAATTTATAGCACTATCCGAATATAGGGTCACTTTGTAAATTGCGAGTTTGAGTAAAACTGAAATCTTGCTCGAAATATAAAGTATTCAAGAAAAAAGAAAATTGTCCAAACTATCCCTAGATGGTTTATGAGTTAAGAAATCCATCTGGCAGTTCTTAAACTAGCCCATCCAACAAAAATAACCGGGGTCGAGGGGTTTCTACGAGCAGATTCGGTCCTTATTTGGGCATGGAATTTAAGACAAATCTTCGACAGATACAACAACTTTATCAATTCAACAACCTTCTTTCATTTTTTTCTTTCTGCCCAGAGTACCAATTTTCTCTAGGAAAGACTCGTCCTTCTTTTTTGGCGTAGATAAAGTTGACGTATTTGGGGAAGTAGCCATTTTGTCTGATTGTTCTAGAGTTACCGTTCGTGACTCATGACGAAGAACGGTAACTCAGTACATAACATGATTCCATTGGATTATCGGACTTGGAATCGTCTGCGCTTTTCCCAAGAATGAGATACAAAACGTGAATGGTTTATTAAATTGCCAAAATGAATACCTAGTTCCTAACCATGTGAAAATATGACGTTTTGTGTATGTATTTTTTTGTCATTTAATCAAAGGAAAGAAAACTATAAAACCACATTGTAAACTTTCGTTGGCCGTTATCTACACATTTTCATAAGGTCACGGTTCAAAACGGTAGATCTATCTACCAGAGACTGTAACTGAAAGGCTGATTTGACCTATAAGGGTGTAGAGTGAACTCTCTGCACAGTCTAATCTTGATGCGTTGTCTGTAAAAGTAGGTTTAGTTTTGATATGTACTATGAGGTTTCTATGGTCAATGCATGATTTTGAAGAATGGAGTCTCATCTTGTAGGCCTAAGTCAGATTATGGAATAACGTCCGTAAATCTCCGTGAGTGAATCTTTGGCTGTACCTTAAGTATTTGTGCTTTAATGATCTTCTATCAGTCGAACAGCTGAAACAAGAAATGCGGACCGCAGAGAGAGAGAGTGAGAAGGGGGAGAGACGGCGACAGAGAAAGAGAGAGAGGGAGGAGACGCACACACACACACACACACACACACACATATATATATAGAGAGAGAGAGAGGGGGGGAGAGAGGACGGAGACAGAGAGAGAGAGAGAGAGAGAGAGAGAGAGAGAGAGAGAGAGAGAGAGAGAGAGAGAGAGAGAGAGAGAGAGAGAGGGAGACAGAGAGAGAGAGAGAGAGAGAGAGAGAGAGGGTGGGGGAAAGAATAATCTTGAGCAGATAGCAACGAGAAAGACAAAACCACGAGCCGCCTTGAATGGCCGTCAGAACTAGAAGTGCCTGGAGTGGACGCCAGGCCCAAGTAGAACTTGAATGGATGTCAGAGTCATGTAGGACATGAACAGACAACAGAAACAACTTGATCAGACGAAAAAGCCTTAAGCTGGTCTAAATTAAAAGCATTTGCGGGTGACAAATCAGCTATAGCACAAATAATGAAAGTTGCCTTTGTAACGGTATTAAACGTGAGAAAAGGCTTGTTATCTGCATTTTTTCCTTCCCCACAATGTTTTCAACGATCCTCTTCAATGGCGTCACTTATATGATAACTCGTGGTTGTGTGGCAAAGGGTTAAACAGAAGCCAGACCATCTCAAGTGGCTCATGAGCGAATGTCAGGTCCATGTGGGTCTAGTACAGACGTCAGAACGACGTGGGTTTTGAACAGAGACAGACCCATGAGGGTCGTGGACGAGGACAGAATAGTACAGACATTCAAGCGGGTAGGGGACAACGTGGGCCCTGAGTAGAGGGACAGAACCATGTGGGTCTTGAACGGAGACAGACCCATGCAGGTCGTGGACGAGGACAGAATAGTATGGACCTTCAAGCGGGCAGGGGACAACGTTGGCCCTGAGTAGAGGGTCAGAACCATGGGGGACTTGAACGGAGACAGATCCATACGGGTCGTGGACGAGAAAAGAATAATATGGGCTTTCAGACGAGCACAGGACAACGTGGGTTCTGAGTATAGGGACAGAACCATGTGGTTGACAGATCAATGCCGTGAACGAGGACAAAACAATCTGGACCATCAAACGGGCACGTGACAAGGTTGGCCCTGAGTAGCGATAGATCCACGTATGACTTGAGCAGAAGACAGGACGGAGCTGATCTTGATGAAAATCAGAACTATATAGGTCATGAACGGACGTGGAAACGGAGGTCAGACTGACCGTATTGGTATTGAATGGACGATAGAACGAAGTAGGCCTTGAACGAACATCAGAAGCATGTTGGCCTTCATCACCCGATCTAGAATCATGTGGGCCTAGAATGGATGGCAAAACCATGAGAAGCTCGAATTTAAGACAAAATTACGTGGGCTATGAATCGACGACAAAACTGTGTAGATGTTGAACGGACATCAAAGCCACATGGGCCTTGAAGGGACGTGAAAACCACACGGACCATGAATGGATGTTAGGCCTTGAAAGGACTTATTTTTTTCTATCAAACATTTGGTGGATTTTCGAGAAATTTTAAAGTGGTCTCCTGTCTTTAAAGAAACAAATCAACAATACACTTTTCACTCTTTACCAGACATCAAAATTTTAAACTTGTCTAATTTAAAAGTATTTGCAGACGAAAAGTTAGATGTGATGCAGACGATTACATCTTTCTTTGGTAGGAGACAAAACATTGTGGAAAAGGGAGAAAATGCTGGTTACCAGCAATCCTTTTTTTAACGCCTTTTTCTCTCCTCTCGATGTCGTTATAAACGGGATTGTGTGGTAAAGGCTTGAATAGTATGCATTCCAATGTAGAAAATCATCGATTTGTTATCAAGAAAACGAAACAGAAGAAACTTACCAGTAAATGGCTTGTCCATATCTTACTTTAACTTCAGAACTTAGAATTGTTTGTACCAATTTAAGAGTCACTTAGTTTCCCCTTCTTCTGAACACAAATAAACAAAACCAGTCATCGATACATCAATATTTTTCTCGTAAAATTGACAACCAGTTTGTATCACGTATTGCCAAAAAGCTAACTAAACGTCCATATAGCCTCAAGGTCTTCTTAGAACCAATTCCCTCATGCACATCCTTTTCATCTCTTCACCAAAGTGTAAATATGCGGCAAAAATGAGATGTAAAAATTTCTAAAGGTTTTCTTTAAAAAGAAATCATTGTGATACATGGAGATATTTGCCAATTCACAAGCATATTCTCTACTTATCACGATGTTTTTGAAATTCATTCGCTACACTTATACAAAAGTCCCTTGTACAAAATACATTTGAATTCAGAATGTTGATATCTTAATAAGTAATTAGAGAGCATTTTACGACCTCGGATAAGTGGTCCGCTCCAAAGTTTATTTAACTCTTTACCAGACGAAAAAGTTTTAGACTTGTCCAAATTCAAAGCATCTGCCCACGACAAATAAAGCATGGCTGAAATGCTGGAATTTCTATCTGAAAAGGTAGAAAACGTACTGGGAAAAGGAGAACATACTGGTTACCAGCTCGAACAGTGTTTTCCAAAGGCTGCTTTCAAACGGTCGTTAATATAACACGAAATTGCTTAGAAATAGATAAACACATTTTAACTCCTCTAGCAGACGTATTTTTGTTTGTCGTGTTGCAGCGAATACTTTTAAAAATATTGTGACAAAAGGAGGAATTGCTCGTAACGAGCAATTTCTCCTTTTGCCATAACGTTTTTAAACATGTATTCATGCATTAAAAAAGTTCATAACTTTAATCCATATTTTTACAAGGAAGTTATAAAGTTAGTTTCCGGAAGTAGTGCGTTAACAAAGTACAATGTGCGCTTTGATATTACTGTTGAGTGATTGTACTGTGTTTAACGGTGATTTCAACATTATTTCAGTTATATCGCAGCACCAAGTGCACCCATCCGTGCTTTCTTGGAATTCCTTTTACCAGTACTACGCACAATATTCTTCCCAAGCCACTGGATGCTTTCCCACAAAACTATTGTCGAAACTATAATCAGATGCGAGAGAGGAATAAATCCTGTCGTATTGACTATCATCAATTCTCGGAAAGAAACTGGCCGAGCGTGGGATCCGAACCAGCGAAACCCTTGTTCTCAAGTCCTATACGTAACCGACTGTGCCAACGGGGCTCGACTGATATCATTTGGGACAAAAGTAGTGTCAAAGGACTAAAATTCCTGAAAAGAGAATCTTTTAAAGGAAGTAGTGGCGGCAATGATTGAAAGGAATGTGAAATACGCTTTTATTAAAATCTAATTAGTGATTTTTAAACTAGATTTTAATCCATTAATAAAACAGAAGGAAGGAAAATCAGAGTTGGTCAGTCCCAGCCGGCTAACAGTGGTTTCATTTCTTATATGTAGTTAACCGTCAAATGAACCCAAAAGCCATTTCAAGTCTGGAAAGAATACAAAAATGATAACTCCAATGTCACATTTGAGTCACATTTGAGTCACATTTGACTTGTCGTCTGCAAGCGCTTTCAATTTGGATGGGAACAGAGTTTTGACGTTATGTATAGGCCTAAAATTCGAAGGGTGGACGTGTACTAGAGAGATTCTCTGTTTGAATCGCGTTGGATCCATCGGTCCCATAGAAATGTCAATGGATAAGGTACTGTCAAAGAACTGTTTCGAATCCGGTGGAAAACACGCCGAACAGCTTAGTTGTCGTTATGAAATTCTGTTGAGAGAAGTGTAAAATAACATTCAAATAAAAACAACAACAACCCCCCCCCCCCCACACACACATACACAAAGATGCATCCCTGAACTCTGTTAACCGTTATCTTGCTAAATAAGTTAAATGAAACTTTCAAGCCGATAGTAACAACCCGATTAATGTTATTTCATTCTTTTTTTTTTTGAGAAAAATATCTCCTTATCGGACAGTGTAAATCCAAGATCTGACTGCACCATCTGTGCAGTCTAACTCTTGATCTACACTGTCCGCATGAGGTCAGCGAGTCGCACTCAGCAGCTTAAGAGTTCAACCTTTCCCGACCCAAAAAGTATGAGACAGATATTGTTCCGTTGAAAAATAACCCAAGTGTTGCAAGAGTGACAAAGTATCCAAGCCCTAGAACTAAGATCAGACTGCACGTTTTGTGCAGTCTGATCTTGACTTTTACTTTTCCCAAAAGCAAATGAACTTGTGCTCAGCATAATAGGAGCTAGCCTGTTTACTTTCCGACCAAAAAATTTTACCATGATAACAGGATTGTTCGTCTTTATTTGACGTGTGTAAGAATTCATACAAGGGAAATAACTCCGTTTTTTATTTGTTCGTAATAAAGGCAATGTTATCTTTCTTAAACTCGTTTGAACGACTTTCGAAAAATCATTAGTTGTTTCTAAAATCTAAAATTATGATAGAAATATTGTGATAAAATCTTTACATTTAGATCGATATGAATTACTTATTTTTCCCCACGATTTTAAGAGCTCTCTCTGCTTGCGTCTCTCTCCCTCTCTCCATAGAGCGATTATTGAAACCTCTCGATACTATATCTAGAATTATGCTTTGTTGTTTTTGCATGCATTATAATACTACGAGCAAATGAAAATAATAACTAGTAAATGGATTCTAGCATACCTTCATATTTTCATACCCGAAACGAACATAATATTATTGAGCGGCGCTTGGGAAAAGGGGGTTTAATGCATCTCCATGATGCATGATATCAAGCAAATCATTACATAATTACGGATCCATAAAATTCATTTTGTCTAACAAACGACTAAATCATGAACAAAAATGGTCCTTTGACATGCAGAGAATGGACAAATTGTAAAAAAGCTTCGACCCATGTCAGCCTGCGCGTACTGCGCAGGCTGACATGGGTCGATGCTTTTTACAAATGCCTTAAAACCCCTTTTCACAGAGCATGGCCCTGCTTTATTTACGCCAAAACAATAGCACATTTTGTCGTACTAAAATGTGCTTGTAAATCCGTGGGAACTTAACCCTTTACCATACGACTGTGTGTTTGTGCGACCCTGAAGAAGAAGGACTGTGAAAACACCGTGGGAAAAAGGGATAAAACGCTGGTAACCAGCATTTTATTCTTTCCTCAAAATATGCTAATTCAAAGACAGATACAATCATTTGAGCTATTTTGAATTGTCATCTGCAAATACCCCCATCAACCCTTTAATCGAACAATCCCGAGTTTTTACAAACCTAAGGAGGAACGCTTTTCAAAACATTGGGGCAAATGAAGAAAATGCTGGTTACCAGCTGTAGGCTTCAGACGGCTTTTAGCAAAAAACTTGATGAGAACTTCATTCGCTAACCGTACAAAATTCAATTTCAATTCTAAATCCTTAAAGTAGCCATTTGATTAGCTGGGACTACTCTATCCCGGCCAATCGGATGGCCAGCTGTAGAATTTCGGTTTAGAATTACATGTACTATGATATTTTAAATTATGTATAATCGCAGTTTTTATTTGGCAGGACCTAATTATCAACTCTTCATACCTATTTATGGAATGCTTTTTATACCTATGAATTACAATGTAAAAGTGCACGCTAAAGTACTTTTAGATAATTCCATTGCAAAAAGTTAGAGGCGCACTAACGACTGCTATGAAGAATGTTACGACGAAAAATTTACACATTATGACGTAAATATGATTATCTTTTATGTCACCTCTTTCCCACGCAGTAGATAGCATGTAAAATCCTCGGGGCTTTTCTTTTTTGCGGATAAATTTGATATTACCTTTAAGAAAAAAAAATCTTCTCCGTAGTCTCAATGGAAGAAAGAGTCAGCATTTGCAGAGGACATATTGAAAATGATTCGAATGACGGGATTTGTCTTTGAAAGGATAGAAAACTGTTTGGGGAAAAGGAGAAAATGCTGGTTACCAGCATTTTCTCTTTTTCACACAATGTTTTCCAAAACATTCTTTCTCAGGGTCGTAAAAACACGGGGCCGTGTGGTATAGGTTCAAGTCAATTATGGTAATTTATAAGCCAGTTACGGTAATCTTGTAAATGGCTTAAAGATGGTCTGGATTTAGTATTACGTGAACATTATTCCATACAGTTTCTGTCACAACATCTTCCGAAAAGGAGCAATCAAGTGTGGTAATAATATCACGTCAAATTAGAAATATTTTTAGGACAAGTTCCTAACTGACACAGTCACACCTGCTTCAAATTATTGCGGAAAGAATTGCGTCCATTTTACTTACTTTGACAATGTAAATGTCTGCTCTCGTTAACGCAGATTTCGTCAAATCTCGCGAGAAGACAATAGCATTGTCAGAAGTCATTAGTGCGTTTCGCGCGAGATTTGATGAGAACAAAGTAATTCGAGGCAAAAACAGTTTCCCGATTGAGTTAACAAAGGATATTAAACGTGACAAATGAAATGTGTGCCGGCGAACGGCGGTGTTACGCAGTATTCTAGTCAAAATAAGTTGTTTTCGTATTGCCATGCCACTCAATTGTCTGTCTGACAGTAAGTACCTCGTGGTTAGGTGAAATTCTTCTATACAAATCGCGAGTCAAGAACCTTACGGTCGCAGAGGCCACTCATTCTTGGTAAAACCACAAGACAATTTATCTTGTTATCTTCTGAACCAAACTTAGCAGCTAACGTCTTTATTGTGTTAAATATAAATTAGCGGCAAAATTAGCCTGAAAAGATAATGTTCTGATTTGGTTTTGCATGTCTAATTTTAAACATCAATTTCAAGTGACGAGACTGGCCAATCAAAATTTGTATCAGATTTTAGCGCTCGTCAAAACTCGACCCATTTCGTAATTACAGTAGATCACCCGAGAGTTGCCGAATGAGTCTTATCTTGGTTTCTTTGGATTTTGATCTGGTATTTATTTATGGATAAAAGCAGAAATATCGTGTTATTGTTAATCCAACGCCTGTAAGTGTTGCTGATTCCATCAGACGTTGAGTACAAGCCTTGGTATAAACCCTTATCCTGCTAAATAAGCGAAAAGAAAATTTCAAGCCGATAGTAAAAACCCAAGTTTTGCTATTTCAAAAGTATAAAAGTAATTTTAGGGGAAAGATATCTCCTTATCGGACAGTGTAGATCCAAGATCAGACTGCACGTTTTGTGCAGTCTGATCTTGATCTACACTGTCCGCTAAAGGTCTTTTATTCGCGCTAAGCAGCCTAAGGGCTAAGGGTTTGGCGTAGAGCAAACACACAGGTTACACAGTTTAACCGTGACTTTAACTACTTAGCGTGACTTGGAGTTCATTTGCAGATAATGTAGATTAAGATCAGACTACATAGAAAGTTCTGTCTGATCTTTCATCTATACTATCCGATGTATTTTTAGGGATATTCCTGGAAAAATAGGGTCTTTCTTTCATGAAGTTCAAAACATTAAAGCATGGATGTATTATTATTAAAACCTGAAAAATATTTTTCCAAGGTATCTGGAAAAAGCATATGAAAAAGGTAGCTATTGTTTGTGAGTATTTGACCTTTTGTCACATTTTTCTTTCCAAATCTTTCAGTCAAAAGGGCGCAGAGAGTTGTGCGATAATGGGTAAACCTTTTGTTTAGAGCAATATCTTGACAGCGCGCACGTTGCGCGTTCGACACTCTAAGCACGCGCTCCCACGTTGTCAAATTGACTGAACATAAAGTTTTGAAAATTACGGGACATGTCAAGTTAATACCAGTAGCGGCTTCCCTAACTATAGGCTTAATTAAAATGTTAAAACAAAAACAGCCCCACCACACAGACAAAAGTAACCCGCTAAGCCTTTACCAAATAATCTTGATTTTAACGACATTTATATAAAAGACGGTTGAAAAACATTGCTGGAAAAGGAGAAAATGCAGGTTACCTTTTAGTAATACATGATATATGCTATTCTAAATTATCTTGAATTACGAGACATAGCCAGGTGATTGGCTAAGATGCTCTGACTCAGCCAATAAGATGACTAGCTTTGGAATTTTGAATTAGAATAACAGTTAGGACTGTTAGAAAATACGGAGCAAAACAATAATACTATGTCTTGATTTAACTCGAAAAAAAAGAAAGTCACGTGATAGCTGTCTTGTAAAAAAAAAGGTAGTTTTCACTCTTTACAACAGAGAGAGAGAGAGAGAGAGAGAGAGAGAGAGAGAGAGAGAGAGAGAGAGAGAGAGAGAGAGTATATCGACAACAAATGTTACGTTACTGGTAGGAGCACGTTGTCAAACCCATATGGTTTCAATTATTGTCATGGCGGTTCCGTCTCTAATTATTTGCCAGTCGGTTGTTTCTCTATAATTTTTCAAAAACTTCATATCATCTCATTACCAGATGATGGCGATTGTTTTGTTATTACAGCCGACGACTTTTGGGGGAAAAAACTGGCAAAAGGAGAAAGTGCTCGTAACGAGCAATTTAACATTTTGCCACAGTTCTTTAACTTGTATTTACTCTTTACCAAACAAAAAAAAATGGCGTTGTCCACATTCAAAGCATTTCCAGAGGGTAATTCAAGTGTGGCTTGAATTATGCCTTTTGGCTCTGAAAGGGTAGAAAACGTGGGAAGGAGAAAATGCTGGTCACAAGCATTTTCTCCTTTTTCCACAATGTTTACAAAAGCTTTCTTTATCAGGGTCAATAAAATTCGAGACTGTGTGGTAAAGGGTAATTACATTTTAACAAACCCCTGATTCATGTCAATTGTCCTTAGTGATTAAGTGTATTTTTAACCCTTCAGCTGCTAACTCACTTACCTTTTGCGGACAGTGTAGATCCAAGATGAGACCGCACAGAACGTGCAGTCTGATTTTCGATCTACACAGTCCGATAAAGAGGTATATTTTCTCCAAAATAATTAGCTTGAAATAACATTTTTCGGGTTTTTACTATCGGCTTGAAAGTAAAGTTCAACAAATATAGCAGGATATAAACTCAGGTTTTTCTTAAAGTTCTTGTAATTTTTCAATCAATATCTTGTATGGCCTCCTCTGCTGTCGATACAGGCAATTATTCGACGTCGCATAGACCTTACATAACGTAAAATCATTGCATCAGGAATGTTATTCCATTCCTGAACGAGAGCGGTGGCCAAAACCTAACTTTAATGTTACCTTAGTCTATGAGTACTTTTGCAACTTTGATTTTAGTACTACCTTCATTTAAACTGCAAAAACCTAACTTAAACTTTCTGTTAGTCAAAATCTGATCAGCCTGGGATTTTCTACAGACTTTGAACTAAAGTATGATGCCAAATTTGTTGGTCTTCAGTAAAACATGCGACGAGAAATAAAAGAAAATTAAGTGCACACTTATTTATGGAACTGGGTATATATAAATACGTTTCGGAGGTAATTTTTAAATCCTGGTAAAACCTGTAGTTGCTTCTGCAGAGTGTGTAGATTCAAGATTTAGACCGAAGTGTAGACGGAAAGATCTTCAAGGTACTCTCGTTACAAAAACCTTGAATTTGTAATAGTTGAGTGTATTCCCAAAATACTAAAAGTGTCAAATGTCAGTAGTAAAGGAAGGGAGTATGGGAACTACCCAGGCCGGGGGTAGTTCCCATACTCCCTTCCCTGAGCGCCCTATATCACCGTCCCTGACAAAAAATGTGTCCCTATATGCTGTCCCCGAAAGATTTTTTTAAAAAAATATCCCATACTCTCTACCCTGAGAGGGATTTAGCATTCAAAATGGCGGCCTTGGGGAGGACATTCTGGGGATGTGTCCCTAGGCTCCCGTCCCTGAGCGGATTTTTTTGCAAAAAAGGGAAAAGGGGGAGTTTTTCCTAGGCTCTCTACCCTGAGAGGGATTTAGCATTCAAAGTGTCGATCTTATGACTGACAGGCTGGGTAAAAAATGGTCAGATCACTGAGTTGGACTTAGTTTTTTCACCCTATGGATGATTTTTTTCTCTTTCTAATTGCCTGACCATTGAGTTGGACTTAGTTTTTTCACCCTATGGATGATTTTTTCTTTCTAATTGCCTGACCATTGAGTTGGACTTAGTTTTTTCACCCTATGGATGATTTTTTTCTCTTTCTAATTGCCTGACCTTTGAGTTGGACTTAGACTTTTTTCTGCATCTCTATGAATGATTTTTTCTCTCTAAATGGAATTTGTTCCTATATCGCTGAGTTGAACTTAGACTTTTTTCTTCCCCTATGTATGATTTCTAAATGTCTGATCACTGAGTTGGACTTAGTCTTTCTGATTTTTCTGCATCTATGAATGAATTCTCTTTTTAATTGCCTAAGCATTGAGTTGGACTTAGACTTTTTTCCCCTATGAATGATTTTTCTCTTTCTAAAAGGAATTTGTCCCTATATCATTGAGTTGGACTTAGTCTTTTTTCTACACCTATATATGATTCTTACTCTTTGCAGTATAACTCTCTGGAGTGTATCTCTTCTAAAAGAAAGATAGAACTTTCGTGGTAGATGGTTAGTCCTGAAAAGGACTGTTGGGGTTAACTCTGAAAAGAGCTGTGACAATTTGAAGAAATGACAATTTGAAGATAGAACTTTCGTCTGACAGCTTGAAGATAGAACTTTCGTCTGGCATCTTGAAGATAGATCTTTCGTCTGACAATTTGAAGAAAGATAGATCTTTCGTGGTAGATGGTTAGTCCTGAAAAGGACTGTTGGGTTAGCTCTGAAAAGAGCTGTGACAATTTGAAGAAATGACAATTTGAAGATAGAACTTTCATCTAACAGCTTGAAGATAGAACTTTCGTCTGACATCTTGAAGATAGATCTTTCGTGGTAGATGGTTAGTCCTGAAAAGGACTGTTGGGTTAGCTCTGAAAAGAGCTGTGACAATTTGAAGAAATGACAACTTGAAGATAGAACTTTCGTCTAACAGCTTGAAGGTAGAACTTTCGTCTGACAATTTGAAGAAATGACAATTTGAAGAAAAGATAGAACTTACGTCTGACAATTTGAAGAAAGGTAGATCTTCCGTGGTAGATGGTTAGCCCTGAAAAGGGCTGTTTGGGGTGTCCCTAAAAGGGAGCTGGTTTTGGAGGTTGTGTTTTTAAGCACAACCTCCAACCTTCCTGCAGGCTGGACAGCTACTTGCTGCCCGCCTCTTTAGCCTCTTCAACTCCCGTTCATCCAGGTCAAAGTCCAAAGAGAACGAAGGCTCAGCGTCTTTGTTCCAATCTTCGCTCTGAGGCACGACGAACTCCTTCTTCTCACCGTCCGTCTTCTTTACTTTTGTCGATAGCTGGGCAAGGTCCCAGAAATCCATTTCTCTTAAAGCACATTCCATTTTTGTTGTAAGCCGGAGAGATGAATGATGTGCGGGAAAATAACGCTGGGTTTTATAGCTTTACAGGAGGATTGAACTAGTTGACCTATGACGTCATTTTCTCCTATGTTTTTCCCGCGTCGGCGTTTCATGCTGTTTTGGCTCCAAAAATTAATGTTATCCAATCAGATTCAGCGTTTTATTTCTAATACTAAATGTTTTATTGTTGACCAATCCGTGGCTTTGTTACATTTTCTTGTTCGGGGATTTTATTGTTGACCAATCCGTGGGGTTGTTACATTTTCTTGATCGGGTTAGAAAAAACTAGAGTTTAACTAACCTATGACTTTTTTTGATTGTGAATCTTTGCAGTGTAACTCTTCTAAAAGAAAGAAGTTTGACAATTTGAAGAAATGACAATTTAAAGAAAGATAGAACTTTCATGGTAGATGGGTAGCCCTGAAAAGGGCTGTTTTGTTTTGGAGGCTGTGTTTTTTCCAGTTCTAATGGCAACACCCGAAATTCGCTTGACAAATGGGGCATGCTGTAATCTTCCTCCCGAACTCGATATCAACCAAGATGATATCCGGTGTTGTCTTTAATAATAGCTGAACTAATCTTTCGCCGAGATCTTTGTATGGCTGTGTTATACGTCGCAGTTGGTTTTGTTCCTCCTCTCCTACGAGACGGGTGGTTAGTTGCAATAACTGCTGCCCTGCATTTAGATACTCTCGGAGAGCCTCACGTAGTTGATGATTTACCTCCTCCATATTGATAATGTTTCCTAATATTGACACTGCTTTCGAAGTGATCGTTAGCTGAGAATCAAAGAAATGGTGAATGTATGAAAATAACGCAGGGGTTTATACGTTTAAGGAGGATTGAAATTTTTAAAGAGCTCGGACCTGGCAGAAAGCACATACATTTTTTCCATGCTACGTTTCATGCTGTTTTGGTTCCAAATTAATGTTATCCAATCAGATTCACCGTTGTTTTTTCTAATACTAATTGTTTTATTGTTGACCAACCCGTGGGTTTGTTACATTTTCTTGTTCGGGGATTTTATTGTTACCCAATCCATAGGTTTGTTACATTTTCTTGTTCGGGTAAGAAAAAACTAGAGTTTAACTAACAGTTGTGAGACGTTGTATGGAAAAATGTAACCAGAACAAGTCTTTTGGGGAAAAACAGAATGAAGAACTCTATTGTTTTTTTGAACTTTTATTTATTGAACTTTTATTTACTGAACAGAACTAAACATTGAAACATTTTTTTGCAATGCATCATAAAAAAATTTCTTGACAATGAAAAAAATTTCTTGACAATGAAAAAAATCACAAGCAAACATTTTTTTGCAATGCATCATAAAAAAATTTCTTGACAATGAAAAAACATTTTCTTAACAACTAAAAAAAATCACAAGCAAACATTTTTTTGCAATGCATCATAAAAAATTTCTTGACAATGAAAAAACATTTTCTTAACAATGAAAAAAAACACCCTGAATTATTTTTTCGCAATGAATTATTCACAACGATTTGATCACGATGAAAAAACACACTGAATTATTTTTTCGCAACGAATTATTTATAATGAATTAATCGCAAAAACAGTATATAACAAATTTTTATAATGCAAATTCACAAACACCACGAGTTTCACGTTTGTTTTCATATTCCTACCGTTTTGTTGTTTTTTCTTGGTTGTTTTCGTTCTGTCTTTGGTTTTTTCGGTATCTTGAAATCAACGTGATTGTCAATGTTTTTCCCGTATTTACCCTGTCCTGTCAATATTGGTATAGTTGGTTTTTGATCAATTCGCTGCTTCTTGTGGATATGGTTACCATCTTCCTCAGATTTCCGCTTTGTTGTTTTTCTTGGTTGTTTTTCCTTTGGCTGATTTTTCTTTGGTTGATTTTTCTTCACAACACTTACGATAGAGTCCACTAATTTGTGAAGATTGGATTTATCAAACTCGAACTCCACAGGAATCTTCACAGGAGGTGTTGAAATGCGCTGATCTTGTTGACGTAGTACCTCGATATTACTACTGAGGTGATCAGTACTTACGGTTAAAGTTTTAATTTCCTCCAAATGCCTGTTTAAAGTCTCCAGCTGATCTATGATTCGGATCATCATGCTATCTTGTTTCAAATTTAGCTGCTTTACTTCTTCATAAATGTTGTCAAACACTATCGGTGGAATGATGGTTGTCGAATTTAACTCCGGTGGTGGATTGATAATTGTCGAATTCATAACTGATGAAAGAACGTCTCCATTGTTTTCCACTGATGGAAAATCGTCCAAGCTGATTTCATCTAAGTTGTGCTTCATATTGTAACTGACTCTGAATATTGATACTGCTTCCGAAGTGATCGTTAGCTGAGAATCAAAGAAATGGTGAATGTATGAAAATAACACTGAGCTTTATACGTTTACAGAGGATTGAAATCTTTAAAGAGGGCGGACCTGGCGGAAAGCACCGGTATTGTACTGTGTGACACCGAATTAGGAGTGGTAAAAACACCGATATAACCATCGATTTGATTGCGCAATGTTAATGAAACGCCGACGCGGGAAAAACATAGGAGAAAATGACGTCATAGGTCAGTTAGTTCAATCCTCCTGTAAAGCTATAAAGCCCAGTGATATTTTACATAAAAATCATATTTGTTCCAGAATGGTTCGAATTCTTGTATGTCCTCACTGTGCAAACAGATGTCTGATAGAGTGTGGGAAATGTTTTTCCATACTCGAGTATCTTGGGCAGAAGCATAACTGTCCAGATACAGATGAAGGATTTTATGATGACGATGAAGCTTCGACGATTTGCTGCGAACACTGTGGATGTGAAATCATCCCAGTGGATCGGGTGGAAGAATCGTAGAGCTGAATGTCAATGTGAGATCCTTCAAAAAAAGCCCTTTTCAGGGCTAACCATTTAGCACGAAAGATCTTTCTTCTCAAATTGTCAAAAGTAAAAAAAGACTTACAGTCATAACTAGAAAAAAGTCAAAAGTAAGAAGTAATTATTTTTATATTTTTTATTTCAAAAAGAACTTATGTACAATGAAAAAATCAAATCATGAACTGTAAAGACAAAAAAATGAATGAACTGTAAAAGACAAAAATGAATGAAAAAATCAAGTCAGTCTTTTTTGTTTATAATCAATATTGTATTGAAATCTTTTTTCACTCAGTATGTTTTTTTCTTTTTCTTTGAGATGTCAGATTCACATTTGGTTTTACGTTTTCTTTTCCTATCGTTGGTTTTTAATTCCACATCTGGACAGATTTTGTCCTCATGTTTTGTTGATTTGTAAAAGAAATAGTTCTTTGTTACTCGTTTTTTCTTCTTTTCGATGTTTTGCTGTTTTTCCTTTCCGTACGAACAACCCGGTTCTGCAGAAAATTCGTTTTTTAGATCCAAAGTTTGTTGTTTTCTTAGATTATCGTTTGTAGATATTTTTTTCTCTGTCTGTTCTGTTATTTTGCAGATTTCTGAATCGTTGTTAGCCGCTGTATCGCTCTGCATGTCTACGATCTGAGTTTCAGCCGATGAGGATGTAGCTTGTAGTGAACTTTTTTTCCATGTATTTTCACTGCAGAATGAATTTAGTGTGCCGACGAATTTCATATCTTTGAATCCACCAACGTTGTAAAATGATGGTGAAATCTCAATGTCGTGACTGTGTGGGTTCACGTAGACAAAAACAAATGTTCCTAGCTGATTTTCTTTTTCTGGACATTCTTTGGCCCAATGTCCTGCTTCGTTGCATGTGAAACAAATATTTGTTCTCACACCATTCGCACCATATCGTTTGTCGAGCGTCGCTTGATCCAAAACTCTGTACCTGGTAGTACGGTAAACATCTTTTTCTTCTAAATGTTGCTGGGAAAAAAATGATCCCACATAGTTTCCGATATGTTTAACATTATACTTTGATGGTATATTGCTGATCTCATAATCGTGGGTGTATGGATTAACATACAGATACACCCTGTTTTTAAGTGGTGATGTATTTTGCAGCTTTAACTCACTCATATTTTTTATCAGCTGTACTGCCTGAGATCGAGTAGGAGAATGAATAGATTTTCACAACTAACGGCTTATTTATACACTGTTACAACGGAGAGGGTATATAAATTGCTGGTTTTTCTCACTTCTGCATTATTGTCTTTTCACTCAGAGCTAAAACGATGGGTAAAAGAAAAAGAATAATAACCTATTCAGACAGCGAAAGTGACGATGAGGTGTTTCCACCAATAAAAAAGAAAAAAACTAGACCATTGAAAGAAGAAAGTGACGATGAGGTGTTTCCACCAACAAAAAAGAAAAAAACTAAACCGTTGAAAGAAGAAAGTGACGATGAGGTGTTTCCACCAACAAAAAAGAAAAAAACTAAACCGTTGAAAGAAGAAAGTGGCGATGAGGTGCTTCCACCAACAAAAAAGAAAAAAACTAAACCGTTGAAAGAAGAAAATGATAGCGACGATGAAAGTACCAACTCTAACTTAGACATGAAAAGTCTATATGATTTAACAGAAAAGGGTAATAAGAGGTCAAGAAAATTTAAAACAGAATCACATGTGCTGATGCTGAGTTTTAAGAAATTTGAAGAATTAACACCTCAGAGACTCCTTGGATTATTTGACGATGTTACCCGTGAAATCATTCGAAAGTTAAATGCCAACCCGACGGACATGATTAGAATTACCATCAATCATCCTTCGTTGGAAATGGGAATCCATATTCCTTTTTTAGCTGCAGACCAGTTACAAGGTGAAACTATGCTGAATGAAATTGAACGAGTTTTACAATCGAATACAGATTTCGTCTTGAACGATGGATTCATGACATTTGACATCACACATACAATACCACCAAGTGGTAGCGGAAAACCAAAATATAGATCGTCAGAATTAGATTCAAAGTTTTTTGCCCAGAAGAAGCGATCTATTATTCAAATTGACAATCATGACCAACTATGTTTCGCAAGAGCTGTTGTTGTGGGAATTTGCTACAGTGAGCGTGAAAACACCGAGGCATGGAATAGAAAATGGGATCGTATTCGTCATTCAAAATGTCTTCTTCAAAAGACTGAAGCTGAGAAATTGTTACATGAAGCTGGAGTTTCACCAACACAGTCTGTAGGAATTGATGAATACAAAAAAATTCAAACATTCTTGTATGAAAAAGGCTATGTCATTAAAGTTCACCAACAGCATTCAAAAGTGGCAAAAATATTTAAACATCCAGAAGTGAAAGCCAATAGTAAGATCATACATTTGTACTTTCATCAAAACCATTATGACTACATCAAATCTATCAAAGGTTTTCTTAGTTGTGCATATTATTGTGAGTTCTGTGATGTGGGTTACCCTCAACGGGAAAGTCATGCTTGTTCAAATATCTGTAAAGGTTGTTATCGCGAAGGAAAATGTCCATCAGAATCAAAAGAATATGTTTGCAGTGTTTGCAGTAGACGATTTTTTAGTGCTGAATGCTTTGAAAATCACAGAAATGTTCAAGGTAAAGAAAAGAAATCCATTTGTGAATTAGTGAAACTCTGTTCGAAATGCGGTGCACAATATCATATCAGAAAGAAAAATCATGTTTGCAATGGAAAGAAAAGATGTCATATCTGTAAGAGAATTGTTAACTTTTCTCATCAATGCTATATTCAACCTTACCAAAGTAAGTTGAACCATGACAGCGATGACGAGACGAGTTCTTCTGTAGTCAAAAAACCACAGTTTATTTTCTTTGATTTTGAATGCAAACAAGACACAGGTGTACATATCCCAAATTATTGTATCGCACACAGAGCGTGTGATGAATGTATCGATAAATCACTTGATTTTCATTGTTCTACATGCAGTGAATTTGAAGAGGGTAGGGAAGTTATTTTTCAAGGTGAAAAAACTTTGAGTCAATTTTGCAACTGGCTCTTTTCAAAACATCATAAAGGGGTTACGGCTATTGCCCATAATTTCAAAGGCTATGACGGGCAGTTCATTCTTGACTATATTGTCAAAGTTGGGTTAAAACTTCCAAAATTGATCATGAATGGAAACAATATTATGAAGTTAGAACTGAACGGTGTACGTCTGATCGATTCTTTCAATTTCATGAGTTTTGGTTTGGCAAAATTTCCATCCACCTTTGGCCTTCAAGAAATGAAAAAAGGTTACTTTCCTCACTGGGCGAATACAGATGAATTTTGGAGTTACATCGGACCCTACTTGGATATGTCTTATTACAAACCCGATTCAATGTCTGAAGAGGCTAGGTCGAAATTTATAGTTTGGTATAATGACAAAGTTCGAAATGGTGAGGAATTCAATTTTCAGAAGGAGATGGAAATGTACTGTAGGTCAGACGTTGATATCCTCAGACGAGGGTGTGCTGAATTCAGAAAGCTGTTTATCGAACAGGGCGGTATTTGTCCATTTTTAGAGGCGATTACCATCGCAGATGCCTGTAACAAGGTGTGGCGAAGCAAATATTTACCAGAAAATCAAATAGCTATCATTTCAAGTAAAGACTCATCCAGACGTCGCTTTTCTATGAAAGCGATACGATGGGTTCAAAGCATTGCTCAGGAAAAAGGTATTAATATTCAGCATGCAAAAAATGGTGGTGAAGCTCAAATCGGGAAATATAGTGTAGATGGTTTTTACCATCAAACAAACACTGTTTATGAATTTCTTGGAGATTTTTATCATGGTTGTCCTGTATGCTATACAGACCGAAAACAGATCAATCCTATTAATGGAAAACCTATGTCTGAATTGTTCAAATGTACTTTTGAACGTATAGCAGATATCGAAGACATGGGATATAATGTAGTGTACATTTGGGAACACGAATTTGATGCTAAGATGAAGGATAAAGAGTACAAAAAACTCATTGAAAAGTTATATCCACATTGGGACCCTATCGATCCGAGGGATGGTTTGTCCGGGGGAAGATGTAATGCAATAAAAATTGGATATGATGTTGATGAAAAAACCAAAAAGGAAATCAAGTACATCGATATCTGTTCTCTATACCCTTATGTTTGTAAACACAAATCCTACCCTGTAGGTCATCCAGAAATTTTGTCTACTGAGAATATTGATATGAACAATATTCGCCAATATGAGGGATTAATCAAATGCAAAGTTTTGCCTCCAACTGATTTGTTTCACCCCGTTCTTCCAGTTCACTGTAACAACAAAATGATGTTTCCCCTCTGTATGAAATGTGCAGAAGAAAGCTCAAACATTTGTAGACATGGTAAAGAAGAGAGGGCTTTGGTCGGAACTTGGGTTACTTTTGAATTATTCAAGGCTCTTGACTGCGGTTATCGATTGTTGCAAGTGTATGAAATTTGGCATTTCAACTCTGTGTCAGATCAGTTCTTTAAACATTATGTGGACAATTTCTTGAAAATTAAGCAAGAAGCCAGTGGTTATCCAGATAGCTGTCAATCAGACTCAGAAAAAGATCAGTTCGTTTGTGAATATGAGAAGGCAGAAGGTGTTCGTCTTGATCCAAGTTGTATTCAAAGAAATCCTGGGAGAAGATCATTTGCTAAGATTATGTTGAACTGCCTTTGGGGAAAATTAGCTCAGCGTGAAAAAATGATCCAGACGGAATACATCAGTGATCCGTCTAAATATTTCGAATTAGTCACCAATCCCAATTTCATTGTAAAGCATGTAGAAATCTTTGATGAGAACTGTTCATTCATATTGGTTAACTATGAATCAAAGTTGGAACATATTGACACCCATGCTACAGCCAATGTGATAGTAGGTTCTTACGTAACAGCTTATGCAAGGTTGGAATTGTACAGTGTTCTTGAAAAGTTAAAAGATAGAGTTCTGTATTTCGATACAGATAGTTGTATGTACATTCACGACCCCGAATTATGGAACCCCCCTATTATTAACAGCCGGTTAGGAAAATGGACCGATGAAGAGCCTGCTTGTAAAATTACTCAATTCAGAGGACTTGGACCTAAGAATTATGCTTACAAAATGAAAACAAAAGATGGAAAAGAGATAAGCAAATGTAAAGTAAAGGGGATTACTCTGGATTACAATACAAAACAGGTGGTAAATTTCGATACATATTCGAAATGTGCTTTGGATCGTACAGTAGAAATCAAAATTCAGTATGATTGTAAAATTAAAAGACACAGAGATAGAACGGTTACCAGTGAGCCACAAACAAAAACGTTTCGTTCTGTATACACCAAGAGAGTTATTGTAAATGGTACTGATACTGTACCCTATGGTTATAAAAGCTTGAGAAAATAATTTCATATCACATTGTTGTGTACCAATCACTCAAAGTAAGTCGGGGAAAAATATTAGCAACTGTTCAAAAAATAACAATCA
This sequence comes from Hippopus hippopus, assembly GCA_946811185.2. NCBI lineage: Eukaryota > Metazoa > Mollusca > Bivalvia > Cardiida > Cardiidae > Hippopus > Hippopus hippopus. The sequence continues at coordinate 42,187,399 of OX328101.1, read as the reverse complement.
TGTTGCCGTTACCAATAGAACTACGTGAAAAAATTTATGGAGAATTTGTTCGACAGCATACGCTTGATGAACGAACACAGCTTAACATTAAATTTTTCTGTGTGAAAATTTGGATCGGAAAATTGTTTAAGTGGATTGCAAAAGGAGAAAAGTCCTACAAAGTGTATGGTATAATCAACTTTATTGCAATGATGGTGGACGATTCGGGGCTGGATCTCGTTCTCAAGACTTATTTAGCAGATAACTGTATGAAAGACAATGTTATTAGTAAGCTGTTTCGATCCACAAGCCAATGGACATTTTTTATCATAGGAAGAACAGAAGAAAGTTTTCTTAACGTTGTGAAAACGAAATCAGTTCTATTTGACTTTTACTTACGCTACAAAAAAGGATCTGTTCATGATTCCTACGGAGAATCAAAGGAAACCGTGGTAGGGTATATTCTATTTGATAGAGATGTTACAGAAGAAGTGGTATATTCAGCTCTTTCAACAAAAGACGCTTATAGACATGTTGCTCCATTCATAGGACTACGAGATTTCGACGATATGGACAGTGAGTATACAATGTTTTTTGGGTATGAGCAATTGCATAAAGACATTACGGAATATGAAAACAAACGTGAAACTCGTGGTGTTTGTGAATTTGCATTATAAAAATTTGTTATATACTGTTTTTGCGATTAATTCATTGTAAAATAATTCATTGCAAAAATAATTCAGTGTGTTTTTTTCATCGTTATCAAATCGTTGTAAATAATTCATTGTGAAAAAATATTTCAGTGCGATTTTTTTCATTGTTAAGAAAATGTTTTTTCATTGTCAAGAAATTTTTTATGATGCATTGCAAAAAAATGTTTGCTTGTGATTTTTTTTAGTTGTTAAGAAAATGTTTTTTCATTGTCAAGAAATTTTTTTATGATGCATTGCAAAAAAATGTTTCAATGTTTAGTTCTGTTCAGTAAATAAAACTTCAATAAATAAAAGTTCAAAAAAACAATAGAGTTCTTCATTCTGTTTTTCCCCAAAAGACTTGTTCTGGTTACATTTTTCCATACAACGTCTCACAACTGTTAGTTAAACTCTAGTTTTTTCTTACCCGAACAAGAAAATGTAACAAACCTATGGATTGGGTAACAATAAAATCCCCGAACAAGAAAATGTAACAAACCCACGGGTTGGTCAACAATAAAACAATTAGTATTAGAAAAAACAACGGTGAATCTGATTGGATAACATTAATTTGGAACCAAAACAGCATGAAACGTAGCATGGAAAAAATGTATGTGCTTTCTGCCAGGTCCGAGCTCTTTAAAAATTTCAATCCTCCTTAAACGTATAAAGTCCAGCGTTATTTTCATACATTCACCATTTCTTTGATTCTCAGCTAACGATCACTTCGAAAGCAGTGTCAATATTAGGAAACATTATCAATATGGAGGAGGTAAATCATCAACTACGTGAGGCTCTCCGAGAGTATCTAAATGCAGGGCAGCAGTTATTGCAACTAACCACCCGTCTCGTAGGAGAGGAGGAACAAAACCAACTGCGACGTATAACACAGCCATACAAAGATCTCGGCGAAAGATTAGTTCAGCTATTATTAAAGACAACACCGGATATCATCTTGGTTGATATCGAGTTCGGGAGGAAGATTACAGCATGCCCCATTTGCCAAGCGAATTTCGGGTGTTGCCATTAGAACTGGAAAAAACACAGCCTCCAAAACAAAACAGCCCTTTTCAGGGCTACCCATCTACCACGAAAGTTCTATCTTTCTTTAAATTGTCATTTCTTCAAATTGTCAAACTTCTTTCTTTTAGAAGAGTTACACTGCAAAGATTCACAATCAAAAAAAGTCATAGGTTAGTTAAACTCTAGTTTTTTTCTAACCCGATCAAGAAAATGTAACAACCCCACGGATTGGCCAACAATAAAATCCCCGAACAAGAAAATGTAACAAACCCACGGGTTGGTCATCAATAAAACATTTAGTATTAGAAATAAAACGCTGAATCTGATTGGATAACATTAATTTTTGGAGCCAAAACAGCATGAAACGCCGACGCGGGAAAAACATAGGAGAAAATGACGTCATGGGTCAACTAGTTCAATCCGTCTGAAAAGCTATAAATCTCGGTGATTTATTTTCCAAGCATTTCATTTTTTCACAATGGCTTCAAGACAATCACCAGTCGTCACTTGGATGGATACTGAGCGAAAGTTAATAAGAGCAAGGAGACAAATCGTCTTACTTAAACAACGCCTAGCTGCAGTGAGAAGACGATACGAGAGGGCTGAGCTTGCTAATAACAGGCTGTTCTGTTATAACCTTCGGATGAAGGAACTCATTATTGAGGGCATGCTTGAGATGTATTTTCAGTATGTTATTTTAAAAACTGAGCAGGTGACCCGTCTTTTCCGTGCGCAAATCGGCACTGAAAGGAGTGAGTCAGACAGTGAATCGACTGATGCTGATACTGAATAAACATTTTCATAAAATCAGCTCTTCTCAAAACAGCCCTTTTCAGGGCTAACCATCTACCACGAAAGTTCTATCTTTCTTCAAATTGTCATTTCTTCAAATTGTCAAACTTCTTTCTTTTAGAAGAGTTACACTGCAAAGACTCACACTCCAGAGAGTTACACTCCAAAGAGTAAAAAATCATTCATAGATGCAGAAAAGACTAAGCCCAACTCAATGTTCAGACATTTAGAAAAGAAAATTCATTCATAGAATAAAAAAAGCTAAGTCCAACCCAGTGATATAGGGATAAATTCCTTTTAGAGAGAAAAAATCATACATAGGTGAAGAAAAACTAAGTCCAACTCAGTGCTCAGACAATTAGAGAGAAGAAATCATTTATAGTATAAAAAATCTAAGTTCAATTCAGCGATATAGGGACAAATTCCTTTTAGAAAGAGAAAAATCATTCATAGGATGAAAAAACTAAAAAGTGATCCATTACACATATAAAACACTAAACTCTTGATTATTTTTCTCATCACCATTAACTTTTTGTAAAACCTGAGCCAGTATCGTACAATGTTTGGATTAACATTTTTTCTCTTATTGCTCTTCTGGTTAGAAGAAAGAGAACGTTTCAGATATATCAGACATGAAATTGAACATCTGATGCAAATGCTAGATAAAATGGAATCAATCAAAAGAAAGAGAGGGGTATAAAAAAGTGCATTCTGTACAAAAAAGCAACTCTTTTCAGGGCTAGCTATCTTAAATAATCATCTTTCTTTTCATTTTGTCAGAAGACTCATAATCAAAAAAGTCATAGGTTAGTTAAACTCTAGTTTTTTCTAACCCGAACAAGAAAATGTAACAAACCCACGGATTGGTCAACAGTAAAACATTTAGTATTAGAAATAAAACGCTGAATCTGATTGGATAACATTATTTTTTGGAGCCAAAACAGCATGAAACGCCGACGCGGGAAAAACATAGGAGAAAATGACGTCATGGGTCAATTAGTTCAATCCGTCTGAAAAGCTATAAAACCCAGCGACATTTCCCGCACATTGTTCATTTTCATTTTCACGATGGAAGAGCTAAGAAAGACGGTGGAAGAGCTAAGAAAGACGGTGGAAGAGCTAAGAAAGACTGTGGAAGAGGCAGATCGGCAGCTAGAAAAGTTTGAAGCTGAGGCAGCGAGGAGACAGAGATATGGCTTCGAAGAGAAACTGCTATTTACCGGGTGGGACTTTTGGGACTTTGCCCAATTACCACAAAGCAAGAAGGAGAAAAAGGTGTTCGTAGTGCCTTCTACCGAAGATTGGAGCAGCGATAACGAACCACCGTTTTCGCTGAAGTACAACCTGAGTGCCCAGCAGTTAAAAAGGCTAAAGAGACGGATGGATAGTAGCTGCCCAGCCTGCGGAAAGGTTGGAGGTTGTGCTTAAAAACACAACCTCCAAAACCAGCTCCCTTTTAGGGACACCCCAAACAGCCCTTTTCAGGGCTAACCATCTACCACGGAAGATCTACCTTTCTTCAAATTGTCAGACGTAAGTTCTATCTTTTCTTCAAATTGTCATTTCTTCAAATTGTCAGACGAAAGTTCTACCTTCAAGCTGTTAGACGAAAGTTCTATCTTCAAGTTGTCATTTCTTCAAATTGTCACAGCTCTTTTCAGAGCTAACCCAACAGTCCTTTTCAGGACTAACCATCTACCACGAAAGATCTATCTTCAAGATGTCAGACGAAAGTTCTATCTTCAAGCTGTTAGATGAAAGTTCTATCTTCAAATTGTCATTTCTTCAAATTGTCACAGCTCTTTTCAGAGTTAACCCCAACAGTCCTTTTCAGGACTAACCATCTACCACGAAAGTTCTATCTTTCTTTTAGAAGAGATACACTCCAGAGAGTTATACTGCAAAGAGTAAGAATCATATATAGGTGTAGAAAAAAGACTAAGTCCAACTCAATGATATAGGGACAAATTCCTTTTAGAAAGAGAAAAATCATTCATAGGGGAAAAAAGTCTAAGTCCAACTCAATGCTTAGGCAATTAAAAAGAGAATTCATTCATAGATGCAGAAAAATCAGAAAGACTAAGTCCAACTCAGTGATCAGACATTTAGAAATCATACATAGGGGAAGAAAAAAGTCTAAGTTCAACTCAGCGATATAGGAACAAATTCCATTTAGAGAGAAAAAATCATTCATAGAGATGCAGAAAAAAGTCTAAGTCCAACTCAAAGGTCAGGCAATTAGAAAGAGAAAAAAATCATCCATAGGGTGAAAAAACTAAGTCCAACTCAATGGTCAGGCAATTAGAAAGAAAAAATCATCCATAGGGTGAAAAAACTAAGTCCAACTCAATGGTCAGGCAATTAGAAAGAGAAAAAAATCATCCATAGGGTGAAAAAACTAAGTCCAACTCAGTGATCTGACCATTTTTTACCCAGCCTGTCAGTCATAAGATCGACACTTTGAATGCTAAATCCCTCTCAGGGTAGAGAGCCTAGGAAAAAACTCCCCCTTTTCCCTTTTTTGCAAAAAAATCCGCTCAGGGACGGGAGCCTAGGGACACATCCCCAGAATGTCCTCCCCAAGGCCGCCATTTTGAATGCTAAATCCCTCTCAGGGTAGAGAGTATGGGATATTTTTTAAAAAAAATCTTTCGGGGACAGCATATAGGGACACATTTTTTGTCAGGGACGGTGATATAGGGCGCTCAGGGAAGGGAGTATGGGAACTACCCCCGGCCTGGGTAGTTCCCATACTCCCTTCCTTTACTACTAATGTCGTTGCCACAGAACTGTAAGGATAAAGTTGGGCGGGTTTAACGGTCTTGTCTAATTTGAAACTTGTACTAAATATAAATCCGCAGATCATAACTTCTTGTCAAGGACTATAATTATGGATAATAATTGAACGCTTATAATTTAATAAACGAATGAAAAATTAAGCGGTAAACTTTTGCCAGGAATAAACGGTGCAAAAGTGTTCTACATCCAAGCTGTATAAACTGTATAAATTCTGAACCAGACGACAAAATTTTGGGTTGTCTATTTTGAAAACGTTTACAGTCGACAAATTAAATATGGATATCCTGAAGGGGAAAACACTTTTAGAAAAGGAGGAAAAGCTGGCAACCACCAGCATTTTATCCTTTTCCCCTACAATCATGTCTTTGTCCTCCTGGACGTAAAGGACGAGGCTTTAAAACAATGTAAATGTATGTATTTGTCAGCAACAATCTAGGCTTTGTCTTCGAAAGGGTACAAAACATTGTGGGAAACAGAGAAAATGCTGGTAAACAGCATTTTTCCCATTTTTTCGCAATGTTTTTACAAAATACTCCATCCTCTGTGTCGTAAACACAGGGTTAAATAAGTCTCTACATTTCGAACCGATTTATATTTGCAGGCGTCCACGACAGCATCCTTCTAAAATAGGAGCAATGCAATAGTGTACCAAAGCTCGGCCGCAGTTGCTTTTTAAGTGAAATTTCCAGATCGAAAAAAGGGAAGCATAATTGCGTCAAAATGTTTTGAGAGTTATCTGTCCTTACTAGTATAGGTTGCCTATGTGATAGTTTATAACTGTCTTGAGTTTGAAGTAAATATCTTCAGTTATGGCAAAGGTACTGGAAGATATCAAAGTTCCAGCAAGATGACGACAACGTCAGGGCTCTGAAAATTACTCGACGTTTTCCTCGGGAAACAGCTGAGCTTATAAGGAACGTCAGTGTATGTATTTCATTAATTTCATGATGCTCTGGCAAAAGAGAGTGTAACCCTTTAAAACAAACACGACTTCTAACGACCTTGAGTAAGAAGACTTTTGAAAACATTGTGGGAAAAGGAGAAAATGCTGGTATCCAGCATTTTCTCCTTTTCCCACAATGTTTTCTGTCCTATCTAAGACAACTTCCACGATAAGAGCCACAATCAATGTGGTGTCTGAAAATGCTTAAGCTTTTGACAAGCCTAAAACTTTGTCGTGTGGTAAAGGGTTAATACATCACCGTGTTGCATTATGTCAAGCAAGTCATCACATAATTATGGTTCATATTAAAAATCCATCTTGTTGGACAATCGACTGAATCATAAGGTAATAAGGTAGCCTACACTGGTCCAAAAACAAAGAAAAAAAAAAGTTTAGACCCAGGTCGGTCTGCTCGATCTGTGCAGGCTGACCTGGTTCGATACATTTTGCAATTGCATTTGGCCCATTTTTCACAGAGCATGGCTCAATTGTACTGTGGTGAAAAAAAAAGATGTAAAAAAATCGTCTGCTATAGGACGCTAAAATGTCGTCTGCAATGGGAGGTTGGTGGGTTAATGAGTTAATTTGTTGGCATAACGTACGCCAGGATCATGTGACAGGATTATGAGAAAGTTCATTATAATTAAGAGAAGTAACCACTGACAGAATCATGAGAGAAGGAAACCTGTAGGATTTGCCCGGGGAGTCAAATAAAACGTTCATTAAAAAAAACCCATATGGTTTGCTGCGTTATAGTTAACCCTTTGTCAAACAGTCCTGTGTTTTAACGACCCTGAGGATGAAAGCTTCTGAAAACATTGTGTGAAAAGAAGAAAATGCTGCTGAGCAGCATTTTCTCCTTTTCACACAATGTTTTCTACCCTTTCAAAAACAAACTCCAGCATTTGAGACATATTCAATTTTTTTCGTTTGCAAATGCTTTTGATTTGGCCAAGTATAAATCTTTACTGTTTGGTAAAGAGTTGACTCTGTACCAGACGACAAAGTTTTACGTTTTTCCAAATGGAAAGAAATTTGCTGACAAAAAATAAAATGTGGCTCAAATGATGAGATTTGTCTTCAAAAGGGTAGAAAACGTTGTGCGGTAAAGAAAAATGCTGGTTACCCACGACGTTTGCGAATGCTTTCTTATCCAGGGTCGCTAAAACAAGCGATTGTATGATAAACGGTGAAGTAAAAATATATGTACTCGAGATGATTAAACTCGGAACGTCAAAAGAAAGCCTGCTCAAACTACTGCCTCCGTTGAAATCAAGAACGAGAGAAAGGCAAATTATGAAGAAAATAATAAAAAATGATGCAGTAGTTTTCGCCTTTCGAGGAAAACTATAAAAAAAAAATGACAGTTGCTTGGAAGTATCCTTCCGATTGCCGAGTTGTCTAAATGGACATGTTTAGTATCTCGTAGAAAAAAAAAATCAAAACATAACATTTTTAGAATTAATTCTGACTGCACACTTTTATACACAGTGGAAAAGGTCCAGATATAAGATCAGACCACAAGTTCCTTGAAGTCTGATCTTATATCTACATAGCGTGTATAAGAATCCGACGTTACTTCATTATCCTAGTTGCAAAGAGTAAATCCTTTACCAAGTAATCATGCGTTTTAACGATCCTGAGAAAGAGAACATTTGAAAACATTTTTGGGGAAAAAAGGAGAAAATGCTGGTAACCCAGTATTTTCTCCTTTTTCCTAAAATGTTTTCTACCCATTCAGAGACAGGTCTCATCCTGAACCATATTTAATTTGTCGTCTACAACTGTTTTGAATATGGGCGAATCTAAAATTTTGTCGTATGGTTAAGAGTTGTACGAGTTGTGGGCGCCCCCTACGTTGCCGTTAGGAATTTTAAAACCCGTACATATGTACGTTTATACGCAAAGAATTAACCGTTAGGTCATAGCAAATTAACGTGTCATGAGTTTACATTGCTTGTGGGCTTAACCCGGGGATGACAAGAACCCAATTGGAATGTGTCAGCGGAGTACTGACTGATTGCCAAATTAAAAAACAGATTTTTAAAAGCTATTGTGGGTTGGTTATTTTACTGTACTTTTGCATTGTGGGAAATGCAAAATAAATTCACTGTCTAGAAGCGCGTCATCAGTGTTTCGGTGTTGGGTTACTTTCTTGACATCTGCTTTCTACGATGTCTTTACTCGATGTTTAACGCTGTTTTCAATAACATCATAGTTATATCATAGCATCCAGTGCCCTATTAACGAATATTTCTGCTCTAGAATTATTGCATATTTAAGATTCAGACAAAACTTTAGTTAAATTTATATAGCATCGGTCCAATGCAGGTGATAGGCACAACATTGTGTCTGACTCCCCACATGAACATCGTAGAAACAAAATATAGCTTTGGAATAGAAAGAAACCCCTTAGCACCGGCATCAATCAGTCTCTAGGAAAATTTTCGCCAGGTCCTGTTTCAAACTCGCAAACTTTTGTTAGCCCTTAACTTGATAAAATAAGTTAAATGAAACTTTCCAGCCAATAGTAAAAAACCCGAATATTGCTTCTTCAAAGTTATCTTTGAGGAAAATATCACATTTTTAGACATTGTAGATCCAAGATCAGACTGCACGTTTTGTGTAGTCTGATCTTGATCCACACTGTCCGAAAAAGGCATATGAGTAGCGCTTAGCAGCTTAAGGGTTAATTAAGCCCTTACATTACCAATGGACTGCCAGGGCTTGGCTAAATTGGTAGGTATATAGATCACTTTTACATGTTTTTTCATGTCAACTCTTATTCAATATTTCAGCCAGAGGCCTGAAAAAACACTAAACTTTCACTGCTACTACATTTTAACAGTCCACCATGACAGTTTGTTTAAACTGTCATGGTGGACTGTTAAAATGTAGTAGCAGTGAAAGTTTAGTGTTTTTTCTTGAAAAAGGCCAAACAAACTGTCATGGTGGACTGTTAAAATGTAGTAGCAGTGAAAGTTTAGTGTTTTTTCTTGAAAAAGGCCTCTGGCCGAAATATTGAATAAGAGTTGACATGAAAATATGTGTTTAATTTATTCCCTATGGAATTACAGTGAATATAGTAATTAACGACACTTTTACATGTTTTTCAAATAAATACATGTAGCACGTTTTTTCCCGTACTTCTGAAGTTCATTGATGTACTGTAGTGCAGTATTCATGTACTTACTAAATGCTTCACAGCATGTGATTTACAATTTCCCAAAATAATGACATACGATACCTGATAAACCATTTTGCTTCTTTTTCACCCCTCTCCAAAAAAAAAAAAAAATATTTGTTCAGGTTCATTATCTATTATGGCTACAAACATAAATATTTGTGGTGAAGACATAAATTATACCAAACAGACACTTTTTCGTAAAATCAATAGTCCAAACCGTCTCAAATAAAACTTTGGCCCAAATTCATCAGACCCTCTATATTTCAATTATTATATACTAAATTCCATTCAAAGCCTTGGTATGATTGGCCGAAGCGTTCTGTGAAGACCAATTAGATGGTCTGCCTTGGAATTTTGAAAGAAGTGAATAAAAAATTATTGATGACATACGGCCTTGGAGCAGTATATTTAATCAATATACGTTTGCGCATGCGCACGCCAAAGACACCATTAAGAAATAAAAATAAATCATATTAGTGACATCCTAAATATCTCTTGGCCAAGTCAACGCCTTCTTTTCAAATTTTAGGAAGATATATAACGGTGCAGGCTATTAGCATCACTTCCAACAGTGAGGAAAGTGGTGGCAACCCTTGGTCAGTATTAAATTTCGTAAAGGAATTTCCTACGGGGAAAACTAAATTAACCACTGTAGCGAAAGTCAGTCCTAGCGGTCCTTGAAATAATAAATCAGCTGCGGTTACAGCATTAGTTTTACTTATAACTGATTTGTTATCGGAGTTAGAGCAGTGTGAGGTAAATTTAAAGGTATTTTTCTAAGTGAATATGCCATTTTAACGCCATTAGCGGTCTACTAGTAAATAATGTCTGGAAAGTGTTTGTTTATCAGACCCGCAATCGAAATGGTTTATGGGATGACCACTTTACATTATTAAACCCCTGTGCTTATTTTAAGTAACACATAAAACATCAGTAAATAATCCAGTTATTTCCAATGGTAAAGATGTTTGGAATGCTCTTTTAAATTATAGTTTGTCTTTGAGGAAGTCATCACAGAGCCCAAGACTAGTACTTGTAAAATCTTGAACACATGGATAAGTAAGCTTTCGCCGTGATATGACTTAAATATTTTTGAAAGCGACTGAAAATATTATTAACTTTCTGCTATCATAGTAAGTAAAACACTCGAAAATCCGGTTTCTATTTTTTCTTAACCTAAATTCTTAAATGCTTCGAGTCCAAATCAGAGGACTGGTGTCATAGCAACATCATGTTATTAAATACTAATTCAACCTAAAATCAAGGGATATCGTTGAAAATACGGTTCCGGTTCATGGTTTCGAGGTCGCTGTTCGCAATCATGTAGAGTGTCTTCGATCTTTAATGGCGTCTACAAGTGCTACACCTGAAAAACTTTTGGTTTCAAATTCCTCAGACTTTACGGTCAAAGACAAATTATATGCTGCTTTTCCATAATTTCAAAATATCAGAATCTTGCCTACATCGCAAGGCTTTCACAAAAAATGAAATCAGAAACCTATTTTTGCCTTTATTTCAAATTTTGTTAGGGTCCAATTTGATTTCGAATATTCTGCTCCGGAAGCGCTTACTACTACCTAAACCCAAGTGAATATCAGACCCACATAGAACGGCAGTCTGCCATTTTGACATTCTAGGAACGTGCCTGTAAACCATTGTGTTGGCAATTCATTTTCGTGTCAATTTTTCACCCTCCATGGGGTAAGGTCTTAAGTGCACAATTATCGCGCATTGAGGTAATTAATTAGAGCGGTGTGAATTCTTACTGCCACACCGTCCAGTGTAATGTCAGCATTGTGTTATCTCTAGATAGGTTACGACCAGTCCATTAAAATTCTGAATGACAAAAATGCAATCACTTAACATTAATTAGCAGTAGAAAAACAATGGTCACGTGTTGGAATATATGGCATGTTTCGAGCTGACAACCATCCTTTACAATCCAGGGCAATAGTATACTGTACACTGTATTAATGTCCATTTCACGAAAGAGGTAGAGTAAGCATTAAACTCTTTACCACACGACAAAATTTTGGACTTTTCCAAGTTGAGAGCATTTGCAGACGACAATTTCAGTGTTGCTCAAATGATTGACTTTGTCTCTGAAAGAATAGAAAACATTTTTGGAAAAGGATAAAACGCTGGTTACCACCATTTCATCATTTACCAATAATGTTTTCAAAACCCTTTCCGTCAGGAGCAACAAAACTCATGATTGTGCGGTAAAGGGTATGTTCCCAAACAATAATTGTTGATACTGTTGTAGAAAATGATCCTTTTCTTGCGATTCATAGAAAATGGTGTTTATTTCATTCACAAATAAATATATAAAGCAAACTTATGATAAGAATATACAAATTTAGCTGATTATTTTATAAGATGATTTAGATATACAAATTAAGCTGATTATTTTATAAAATGAAATAGAAAATAAACAAATTGAGCAGATTATTTTAAATAATACAAATAGAGCTGATTATTCTTCTTTCATTACACTATTCGTTACAACGATAATGAAACAGGTTTTACGATCTCGACAATAATTGCTTCCCTGTGAGCCAAAACAATGCACTTTATTTACTGTACATCCTCGTAAATACCGTTCTAATTCTAAATTCCAACACTATTCGTATAATTGGCTGAGACAAAACGTCTCAGCCGATCAGATAGCTATGCTTGTAAGTAAGAATTCTAACAATAATTCAACAGGTTAAAATTTGCACACAAAGGTTGCAGTTCTAAAAGTCGGCCCCATTCATCACGGGATTCGAACATAGAATCGTTGGTATACATCAGTCTCCGTCCTTACACTATTATCTTTAACATAATTAATTATGATACAGGCCCGTCTATATCCTCTAGATAAATTATGAGCAAAGAATACTTATTTTTGCAAGGTTTCGTCTTAGTGGTTGACGGATGGCATGTGAACAAACCGTTTCCATTGTCAAAAGTCTTTGATTAGATGCAAGTAGCTTATGTGACAGAGTATAATCAGCTAGTCGTCAGAAGTCCAAATGAACAATAATCGTATGTGTAGTGAGGGCAGGTTTTTTTAATAGCAACAAAGGCTGCTGCGTTCAAGAACCATCTTACCTGTTATGGTAGTTCAATGTCGAGAATAGCCCACCAAATTTGAAATTAAAATTTGATTTTGCAATGATCTTTTCAAGAAAGTTATTGTGAGTTTTTAAATTCTAGTCTTGAAACACCATTGAAAGCCAAAAAACCCAAACAGAAAACGGGAAAAGAGATTCTAAAGTTAAAGTCTGATATAAGCCTATGCAAAGGTTGTAATTATAACAACCAGAAATACACAATTCGATTAGAAGACTCATTATCATCGAATCATCACTTGATGAATTAAAACAATCGTTTATCCACGGGAGATCTCGCGAGAGCTGATTTTCTGCGGACCAGTCGTTCACCTGTGACGTCAATCATCTTCTGTCTAATCGTACCCATTACGTAACGTCCCCTGTGAATTTCGAGAGAGCGCGCCGCCACTCAGGAAATAATTGACACATAATTGATGTTAATGTGAGGAGGCCAAAAGCTGAAGTGTGACTGCAGAGCGAACTCTTGATAGTATTACGATTTACTGATTCCTAACGAAGATAATCTGCGATAAAATAGATTTTACATGTGTTCTTATATACGATCTTAATACACCATATAGATAAGAGCTACATAAATATAGCGACCTGTGGGTGTTTTAACGCTCGATGCTGACAGTTTCAAGGAGTTTAGGAATGCCTAAAACAAGATTAATTGACGTTACACTCTGATAAGAAATAAATAAATAAATAGTCGGTGATGTACGAGTGAAAATCCTCATAGACAAGTATCCAACTTCATGTTGTAGTTAGATGGCACCGCTTTAATTAGTTGCGTGATTCCGCGATTAACTCTTTCACTACTGAAAAAATAAATGGCATTTTCTCAAAGGCTAAAAATACATTCCTCTGCAAGGTCAAGAGACAGTCAGTCATAACTTAGAATATAACAGTGGACAGTGTAGATCAGAGATCAGACTGCACGGTCTGTGTAGTCTGATCTTGATCTTCACTGTCCACAGAAGCTTCTGATGTCGTCTGCAGTATGGAAAGAGTTGAAGGTTAAGGTTGTATGAGGTTACTACAGTTACGAGTACCTGATGTATAGAAAGTTATGTTATGCCAGCTAGATTTTAGACTCCCCCGTCCTTACATATTTTCATTTTCATAACGTGATTGTGAGACATTTTGGCAAATAAATGTATTCTCATTCATAAAGTTTAATTACAAGAGCTTTTTCGTTACATTATACGACAAAGGACCATACTCATGAACCATTCTCAATTGCGTTCTTAATTTTATTCTAGATTTTGAAAGAAGCACAGTTTCTGATTTGCTAAACCAAATGGTGTGCCTTTTTGTTCAATCGTTATACTTTGGACCTTACAAAATTCCTGAGAATCAGATTCATCTGTAATTTATAGTGGCTGGTGAATACGGGCCTAGATGTCGTAAGGTTGGAAAGGCATACCGTATTGAAGTTTCAATCATTTACTTTAATTGCTACGGACAATAGAATGGTATCAGTAGGCCGAGCCCCGGCAACACTAATCTACCAACCCACAATGCTTTCAAGTGCCTTCTTCCGCAAGGTCGTTTAAACACAAGTTCGTGTAGTGAAGGGTTAGCACTAACCAAGACAAACAAATCAATGTCATCAGACCTGGACTGGCCATATTTACAGTACGAACGATTCCAGTGGTCCAGTCCAGTCGTCATGCTCATGCTGCCACTGGGACACAAGAACACAGAACAAAAGCTGTTGTTATTAGTTTCATTTGTCTTTGGTCTTACGGGAACTGCAACTTGTGACTATGTACAACAATGTAGTTATTTGTTTGTGTAGTGTTTAAGGCCACTTTCCCAGTTCAGTGCACCTTTCCATGCATCCTTAGGGTTTCTCTCCCTGTTTGTGTACTAAACAATACGCTCTTTCAAAGGTACATGCAGCTTTTGTAGAAAAACAAAAACAAACACAGCCACAACCGTCTGAAATGCAAGTACTCCTGTATCATACACTGATAGCCCTTGTCCTGTCCCTGTCTTTGTACTTTGAATTAACTGCATTGCTGAGAATTGTACTCACAACCTTTTGACTCGAGGACCGACGTACCAAAACAAATATATCTGATGTGCAGCTGTTCTTGAACCCCTTTGAACCATGATCTACTACACTTGATATTTATTCACCTTGCAGCAGATTGCTTTGAAAATATTTTGGCAAAAAAAAAGACACAACTCGTATTCATACAAATTTATGAATACACGCTTACTCCATTTTGATCACTAATATTTTATGAACAATGATTTTTTTTTAAATTGGTCAACCACAAGTTTGTCTTAGGTGTATTGAGGTAATGAATGAAAGGACAATATCCTTCCTTGAAAAACAGAGCAATTGTTTTAAATATAAAGTTTGTGGCCTTAAAGTCTAAACCAATTGGACAATGTATATCATAGTATGTATGTCCCCTGTTGAGCTTGGAATTGTGTGACTATGTTCATTGAATAAGCATGAAACCATCCTGAGATATGGAAAATTCATGTTTTTGCACATTATGATTATTTTGCCATTTCTCACGACGAAATACCGGCTATGTCAGCGTCATCAGCACGCAAATATTACTTTATGCTCAATTCTACAAATACTTGGGAAACGAAAGAAAATTGAGAATATGTATTTAATGAACTTCAGAAGCAGGTAAAATAGTACGATGATTTATGCGCGCTACCATCATTGAGGCTTTTTGATATTCATAAACCTATAACTGTACCGTCAAGTAAAATAGTACCGGTAGTACTGAAACATTGTGACAAAAAAAAAAAACCTAGTGTCAGCAATTTCCTTACTATACACATGCCTTTTCTTGCAGTATTATTATTGATTTCATTCACATTTGTTTTGGACCCTTATCTGCAGATGCTTTCAATCTGAGAGAGGCAGAAATCATAGATGTTATTTCAGAGAAAGTATTACTTGCTTATCATCACAATGTGTGTTACTTCGGCAACATGTAATTATAGACAAGTTTAACACATTAATGTCTGCAGACGAATTTCTTATCTTTCATCAGAAAATATTTTTGTAGACAAGATAGCGAAAGAAAAAGAAATTCTACTAAGTTTTGTATTACTGTAGTAAGTTGCAAATAATAAATACATCCAAGGAGAATGCACACTCTCTCTGTAGTAACTATGTAAAAAAAATTTTGAAAAGATTTATAAATGAGCCATATTACGTTAAAAGAGGGTTTAATGCATCTCAAAAAGTATCATTTCAGGTCAGCCTGCTCAGTCCACGAAGGCTAACCTGGGTCAAAACTTTCTGCCATTGGTCAATTTTATGCATGTCCAAGGACTATTTTACCTCATGATTTAGTTGGTTGTTACACAAAATGGATTTTATCGATCCATAATCATATGGCATGCAACACGCGAAAAGGGGCATTCGGACATATGCGTAAAGTGTCGTCTCGGATCAGCCTGCGCAGTCCGCGCAGGCTAATCCGAAACGACACTTTCCGTTTTTATGTAATTTTTTGTTTTGCGCAAGTCTACTGTAGCACAAAATCTAATGTAGTCGTAAAGTGCCGTCTCGGATTAGCCTGCGCGGACTGCGCAAGCTGATCCGAGACGACACTTTACGCAAATGTCCGAATGCCCCTTTTCGCATGTTGCAAGCCATACGATGAATTGATTGGTACAGTGTATCATAGAGATGCATTAAACCCCTTTTTGCCTGAAAATCAGTCAAATGTGTTGTTTAATAAATCGTTTTCTTAATTTCAGATCATAGACAAGGACTAAAAGAAAGGACTTTATTGCAACCTATTTAAAAAAAGGAAGTAGATCATATTTCTCCGGTTTCTTGGCATGCTGCACACACTTTAACACACTATTTCTTGGTGGAAGCGTGAGAGAAATTTTTCAATTATTTTAGCACAATTCGCAGCATACAAGTAGCTGATGAGACATTTTGCCACATACCATTAGAGACGAGGTTTAGTTCCAATATGCAGAAATAGAGACCTACACAGAAAACAACAACGAAAAAGGTTACTTATTCTAGTTTTTTTTTTTTTAAATCTTTCTGTTTACTTTTTCACCACATCGACATGCTATTTTATTCATACAGAAAAATATTGTGTAGTTCAACAAAAAAATCTCTGCGGTCAACTTCAGCACAATTCACACCACGTTACAGATAGAAGAACGTGGAATTAAATAATTTTGTTACAGTTTAAAAACATTTAGTCGTCTTTTTAAGTACTGTTTATAATTTGCATGAGTCTGAGGCTTTACTACTGTTTTTTCAAACTAAAAAGAAAAAAAAAAAGAAGACTCGGAGAAACAAATGTAACAAAAATATCTTGGTTGTCATTTCAGCATAGTTCGCCCCACACCTTTTAGAGACCGGAACATCTTGATCTTATTTACGTTTTGTTGGTCGTCACTCTCCGGTAGTACCGTGGTTTGTTTTACATAAGATTGTGTAAATAAAAATGAGGTAAAAAATGCCGAGAAATATCTTATTCTTCCACGACCATGCCAATAAAAATATTTATGGCTCGTAGCTATGCTTGTAGGTTGATGCAGAAAATGTGTAGGTATGCGCGGATTGGCTGAAATTCACGGAGTTCGGGTACCCCCTGCTGTGATTGACAGCCATGTATTCCAGCGAGAAACGTTTCTAGGTAAATCCTCAAGCGTCTTGCCATACCGAAGCGAAGCTTAGTCACGCCTTTTGGTATTTCTCGACAATGTCCGTGTATACATTAGTATCCCCGCATTGAAGATTATCTTTTCGGAAGAATTTCTGTAGAATTGCGATCTTGGAGTAGTTGAAGTTCCAAGCGCAATGAGCGTCGACATTATGTATCAGCCGTACAGCGCAAACTTTGGATATCAAAGGAATAATGAGCATTCATTACAGGTAAAAATTGTGATTGTTTCTTATTGTTTATCGGGAGAGGACATCGTCTGCGGGCTTTTTATCTTGTCTTTTTCCAAAAATAATGACATCACCTCTTTTTCATTCCGGGGTTGATGAATTTTTATTACAACCTGTGGCCATGCCAAAGGTATGAATTCCGATCAATTCGCGAACATATTTTGTAATTCTTGAGGGTAAGCAAAGCGCAACATTTCGGAGATCCTATCTTACCATCGCGTGTCGTCTGCCTTAACCCTTTACCAGACGACGAAATTTTAGCCTTGTCTAAATTCAAAGCATTTGCAGACGACATTCTCAGTGTGGCTCAAATGGTGCATTTTTTCTTTGATAGAGTAGAAAACATTATGGGAAAAGGAGAAAATGCTGGTTACCAGCATTTTCTCCTTTTCCCACAATATTTTCAAAAGGTTTATTTGTCAGGGTCGACATTGTGTGGTAAAGGGATAAAGTCCACGCGGGTATGAGATATTTTCGGTAAGTAGGCTCTACTTGAGATCTTAGATTCTTGACAAGTTGCCTCTTGGAAAAGAATTTGCAGCAGACGGCTTTTAACGCTTTACATTTGTCTGATTTGAAAGCATTTGCAGACGACACATTTGAAAGTGACTCAAATATTGAAATTTGTTTTTGCAAGGGTAGAAAACATTGTGGGAAAAGGAGAAAATGCTGGTTATCAGCATTGTCTCCTTTTCCGACAATGTTTTCAAAAGCTTTCTTCCTAAGGGTCGTAAAAACTCGGGTTGAAAAATAAAACATTCTAATAAAAATATGGATAGCTGACCTTGAACTAATGTTGTATACAAAAGAACCAATGGGAACATTGTAGCAAATGGAGAAATTGGGAAATAGAGCAGTTTATCCTTTCACAACAATGTTTTTGAAAAGTCGTCTAACGTTAGCGAAAGACGAAAATTAAAAGCCCGGGGACGACTTTGAAAAATTGAGCATAAAAAGTATAGATAACTGACATTGAACTGGGGCTGAATACAATACACTTATGAAAATGTTGTAGAATTTTCATAAATTAGGCAATTTCTCTTTTTGCGACAATGTTTTGAGAAGTCTTAAGCGGTAAATAAAAAAAGATTGTCTAATCCAAGTTCAAAATCGTTGCAGGCGGCACTTTACTGTTGCTCATTGGTAACCAGCATTTTCTCCTTTTTCCATAATGATTTCAAAAGCTTTCTTTCTCAGGAACGTTGATACACGAAAATGTTTGGTAAATGGTAGATATATAAGAAAGACAAAAGATTCCATAAATGTAAATATATTTTACATTGACTTAGAAACAAGTTCTTGCAATTTAAATTAATCTCTCTCGATTCTACTTCTTGGAAAGTAAACCAATACTCACGCCGAATGTGTTGGTCAGTGAACGGTCCCAAAGTTGACATGCGCTCCTGGGTATCGAACTCGGAACCTTTTGGTTACGAGGCCGACGCTCTACCTCACAACCACGGACACATGGAAAACATTCAGGGAAAAGTAGACTAGCAACGTTCTCAGAAACCATCTATTTCAAGGACGTATTCGTGACGTCATGCGTTAACGAGACAAGCCGAAGCACGCGACATTTCCCACATTTTTAGAAGTGTTTACGTGTGTGTCGCGATATTGCGGTCTTATCGCGTAGTATCTTCCTAAACATACCAACGTAATTCCGAAACATATTTTTTTCTCTTTTTCTTTCTTACTAAGCGGAGAAACAACATTCCTGTTTATGTAATGATACACGTTGAAAGTTTGAAGTGGAAACAAGTGCTAGATCAGAAAAGATAGTGTAATTAATTCTTTCACTCTGTCCAATGGCGATTAAAATAGCTTTTGCGGACGGTGTAGATTAAGATCAGACTGCACAGAACGTGCAGTCTGATCTTGAATCTACACCGTTCGCAACCAGACCCGAGCACATATATATGACGAAAGTTACATTCAATGTAGTGCAAAATCTACTTTTAGACTTCGGAAGGAAGTATTATTTACAGTCCGGTCTGTATTAAGCAAGCAAGTACGGGGCATTGAAAATGTGCTTTCTTAAAATAGGTGCGTGCTTAATACAGGTACATTTAAACATATTTTGCCTTCTTTGTAGCCTATACGGCTTGAATCCAGGGGTCGCCAGTTCGATTTCCCAGCTCGGCCAATTTTTTGCGGCAGGATTCATTCATCTCTCACTACCGATCATTGTTTCAATGATGGTCATGTTGGAAAGCAGCCCGTGGCTTGGGAAGAATATTGTGCGAAGTATATGTACTGGTAAAAGAAACTCCAGGATAGCGTGGATAGGTGCACTGACTTTCACGATATCGGAAATAATGCTGAAAATGGAGTTAAGCACTATAAAAACAACCAAACTACACTCAGTCAGATGAGTAATATTGATATTTAGAATTAGAATTCAAATTAAAATGGGTTGTGAATATGAACCCCCTTTTTTTTGTTTGCACGAAAATTTGCACAATTCACAATAAATTAATTGGACAATAAACTAATTTGATGCGGCCAGCCAAGAAATCTTCAATTTCGTGACAAAAGCAATACAAATTCCTATTTCGCCGTTATGTTGTTCCATTTTTTATCACTTTCAGAGAAAATCTACAATCGGAAAAAAAAAACTAAATAATCTTGAAATTGATTTCCAGTCTATGCGTTTTATTTTCTGCGGAAAACACTTTAAAAAAATTCACTTTCCAAAGCCGATTACAATTTTTTCCTCGATCACCAGTTATCCTATAAGAAAATGAATCCTTTACTTCGTGCACGTCTGTACTCCTTTGTCGAAAACTGACTTTTAAGATTTTTTTTATCTTTTTTCCAAATCACATGCTTTTTCTTTATTTTCGACATGGCTTATGATTCTACTAAAATTATTCTTGATTATACAAGACAGCTGACAACTTACAAACAAAGTCTTTTTTTTTGGGGGGGGGGGGGGGCTACTTATGAATATTATCAAGCAGAATGCAATAATGTCGAAATCCGTAAGGTGCTAAATTAGGTAACAGAATATTTTTAGCTAACGGTAAAAAAAAAAATTCGATTTCAAAGATATTTACGTCGGAAAAATCTCACCGTATCGGATAGTGTAGATTCAAGGTCATATTGCACGTTCTGTGCAGTCTGATCTTAATTTACACTGTCAGCAATTGCATAACGAAAAATGTTGGTTCAGAAATCGAAGAGGAATCGTTTTTTTCTTAGAAACGTATACCCGTTTTGTCCAGAAATCTGTGAGCATTACATATCCTATCCTTATTCTGTTCCATTATTTCAGATGTTTTCTAAGGTAAAGTTCAAAATGACAAAATATAGTGTCCATTTCACGCTCAGCGACCACCCCCTCAAGGTGTGCTCTCTATGTACTATACAAGTTTGGGTTACTCATTAATTATCGTATAAGTACTATCTCCTTTTTTTCTCAATATTTTTGTAAAACGGTAGAAATTGGCTTTTGTTATATTCTATGGGGTTGTTATTGTACACATCACATGACCACAGGTATGGTAAAATCATATATAATATTACAAGATACATGTATATGTATACGTAATAAAGTATGTCTATGTCTATGTCATATCACATGAAAACTATCTTTGGATTGAAATATGTATCGCTCACATGAATATCTATATACTCTTTACCACACAAACAAAATGCAGACTTTTGCAAATTGTAAGGATTTACAGACCACAATATAAATGTGGTTCAAATGAAGAAAGTTATTCGACGTTTCGCTGGTTGGGGTCATAAGGTATATATAACAATTTAAGATTTCTTTTATAATTTTCTAAAATAAATAATAGACGTCTATTTGATATTCGTTTCAGCCTCTATGTCTCCCAAAGTCACAAGAACCTCTTGATTTGGGTATCTACCCTCCCCACACGAGCACACTTGGACACAGTCTACCAGGTTCTACCCTCGGGCCGCACGGATCTTCACTCGGAATTCACTCCGCGGGATTGGGGCCCTCGTCTGGGCTTGTTGGGTTGAGTAACCCGGGCGGACTTTCCGGGCTTAAAGATGAGGACAAAATTGAACAGCCGAAGGACACACAATTTTTGTCGGCAAACTGTGTTTTAATGACATATTATAGTGGTGATATTTCGGCAGTGGTCGATGAACATTTTACACGAGCTTTGAGTCAGCCGAGCAGTTACAGTCCCGACAGTAAGCTTAACAAAGGTGAGTTACAATGTAATGAATTAGGCCTTTACCAAACGACAAATATGTAGACTTGTCCAAATTGAAAGTATTTGCAGACCACAATTTAAATGTGGTTCAAATGGTGAAGTTTGTTCTTGAAATGGTAGAAAACATGGGAAAAAGAGAAAATGCTGGTTACCAGCAATCCTTTGAAAAGAAATTCCTTAGGGTCGATAAAACTCGGGATTGTGTTGTAAAAAGTTAACTCCTTACCAAACAATGCAAAGTTTTAATGACCTGAGGTAAAAGACTTTTGAAAGTATCGTGGGAAAAGGAAAAAAAGCTGGTAATTAGTACTTTCTCCTTTTCCCATCACGTTTTTTTCTTGCGCAGAGATAAATTCTATAATTTGGCCCAAACTAAATTTTTCGTATGCAGGTACCGTTAAATTGGAGGAAGCTAAAATTTTCTCGTCTAGGAAAGGCTTTAATCTTTCCCGATCACAGACGATCTCGTTAGAGAGGCGGCCTTTGAAAACATGAAAAAAGGAGAAAGCTGACAAAAATCGAAAAGTCGCTCAAGGACAATTGTTTAGCAGCACGTTGAGTTCCTAGATCTTGTTCTTTTTATCCATCGTTTGCCGTCCTAACAAAAAGGCCCTCTGTTTCCGAGTCGTTAAAGTTTAATTCCCACTTACAGGACTGGTCACATGCGAGACTCCGGGCAAAGCAGATCTCCAGCCTAGTACAGTTTAAGCCTGGAAAACCCCGAAATAGCGAGTTGTCTCTGTGTTATAACTAAAATAGTAATAAAAAAAGTCTAAAACCTGTCCCAATTTTAGCCTCAACAACAATCCAAATTGGCACAAGCAAGCAGCTAATGATACTCAACAGCTTCTTGGAACAAGCCATTTTCAATATCAATCAACCTTATAGCGTCTTGTCATGTTGCATATTTGACGTATAATTATTTCACGACAAAAATAGCATTCTGCAATCCGATTAGAAACTTAAATATGAATATCTCAACTAGAATCAAAATATAAACGTAGATACAGATCAAATCAGAGAATCTGAAGCGTGTCCGCTGCGTGTGGTGTCCTTGAAGATTCTCGCTGGTAGCACGAGCCTCTCTTGAAACACTTAAGCGCTATCTATCGGCTTCTACTCTAAGAGAAAAATAAATTATCTTTATTCAGAAAGCTCTTCAGATGGAATAAGAGCAATCTGCTTTAAAGACATCCTGGTAAAGTATTGATATTGAATATTGTAGTTAAAAGAAAAAAAAAACAACAACGACGAGGACTGCATTTTGCAATCGAAGTTGACTTTTTGGAGGGGTTCGGGGAAGGGGATATGCATATATTTATTTTTTTTCCCTACAGAGACTAAATAACTATGTCGTGTTTCAATGATATCACTTTATATTTCTTTATTACTTTTTGTCTGTCGAGATAAGGGCCTGTATTTATCATCTGTTTTGAATAATATTCTTAGTCTAATTTTCCAAAAGAATTTTCTAGATTTGGAAAGTAACGCAATTTCTGATTGGCTAAACCAAGATGGGTTAGCCAATCAGAAATTGCGTAACTTTTTAATCATTTACCAAATAATCCCGGGCTTTCACGATCTTTGGAAACAATGGTTTTGAAAACATTAGGGAAAAGTAGAAAATGCTGGTAACCAGCATTTGCTCCTTCTTTCACAATGTTTTCTTCTCTAACAGAGAGCTCATGTTCATTAGTACCGGTTATGAATTTATTGTCTGCAAATGTTTTGAATTTAAAAGAGTCTTAAATTTGTCGTGTGGAAAAGGGTTAACTCTTGAATGAGACTATTAAAAATGCAGTTTATGATGGTTGGTAAATACGGGCCTTGGACAATATGGGAGCGCATATATATGTCATAACGCACTGTAGGGACGCGCTGTGTTTAATTAGAATATGTGACAGGCAAGTTTAAGGCTCCACCCGATATTATAAAACTAATTGAAATGAAAATAAACAAAATACTGGCATGTAAATTTCTGACATAAAATGTCTCATTGACATTATGTTAATTTTCAAGTTACATCTTTATTTTAAAGAAAAAGAGAAATACCTGCTCTAAATCTAGTCATAGATCGCTTAAATGTGTTAGACAACAAGGGAGCGAGTATGTTTCAGGAGCATTTTTCTCTTAAAGTTTCAGCATTTCATTTGCAACAGTTTCAATTACCAAAGTAATTTATAAAGAAATAACATAAATCTAGTCGTAACTCGTTTTAATTTGTTTTACAAAGTTGGGAGCGGGTATATAAACGCATTGAGGAGACACGCCGTATTTAACTAATTCCTGACAGACATGGCAGACACGTTTCGGTTCCAACCACATTACGAAATCTATTAAAATAGAAATAAATAGACTGTAGACATGTAAATATCTAACATAAAAGTTCTGAATTATGTGATATATTAATTCATGAAATTTATTTTAAAAAAAAAAAGAAAATCTAAATTTAGTCATTTGTCGCTAACCTGTTTGACAACGTGGGGTATCAGTGCAACGATGTAATTTTTTTTGGTAGACCCACTGACAACACCCCTTGTTTTTCTGTTTTTTTTTTTTAAGCGAAAAACTAAGTCAATTCCCCCCCCCCCCCCCTTTCTTTAAGAGTAGCTTTTTTCCGCACAATTTTAATTAGCTTTTCATTGGCGGCAGTTGCAATCATTAAATTTGTTAGGAAAAAAAATACGACTAAATTTAATCTCTAGGCTGCTAAGTGCGACTCACTAAGCTTTGGTGGACACTGTAGATCAAGATCAGACTGCACAGAACGTGCAAACTGATCTTTGTTCTACACTGTCCGATAAGCAGTTTTCTCCAAAATATAAGTTTTATATAAAATTATTCGGGTTTTTACTATCAGCTTGAAAGTTTTATTTTACTTATTTAGTAGGATAAGGTTAAATTTGGTCGTATGACGCTTTAATCCTTTTAACAACATGGGAGCGAGTATGTTCAATGAATGTAGTGTTGAGATGCACCCGGTAAATTAATATATGACAGGCAAATTTGGGTTTCTGTCTGAATTACAAAATTTATATTTACTGGAATATAAATATTTAAATATGTGAATATCTGACAACACCGATGATAGAAAAAAAAAACATCGTGGCAAACGTTACTGCGATAGCTGTATAATAGATTTTTGCTGTTGAAGTCCAGCGATAGCGAAACCCCCCCCCCCCTTTTTTTTTTTGAATTCTTGTATGACGGCGCTACGTTCATGTAGAAAGGAAACTTTCTATCTCAGCAAAAGGACAAAAAGAGAATGCATAAATGAACATTATTATTATAATTACTATTTCTTATCATTATTTATTTCTACTGCTTTTTCTTATTATTATCACTAAAACATTATCCTGCATTTTTTCCAACGGAAAAAGAACAGTCAAGTATAAGTATAGGATAACTGAATGTGAGCATCCATCCCCCATTTTTAAAAAAAAACAAAACTCAGTTTGAAAATTTCTGCGACTGTTCGATTTTTTGCAATTTTTTAAACGCTTTAATCTTTTACCGGACAACAAAAAACAGACTTGTCAAAACTGAAAGTATTTGTAGATGTTAAATTTTATCTGACTAAAATGGTTGGATTTGGCTTTGATGGAACAGAAAATATTGTGGGAAAAGAAGAAAATGCTGGTTACCAATAGTTTCTCCCATTCTCACAAAGTTTTCTGTCCTTTATTTAACCCTTTACCACACAATCCCTGGTTTTAACGACCCTGGGGAAGAAGCCTTCTGAAAACATTGTGGGAAAAGGAGAAAATGCTGGTAACCAGCATTTTCTCCTTTTCCCACAATGTTTTCTTCTCTTCCAAAATCAAGTTTCAATTTTTGAGTCACTTTTATTTTGTCGTCTGCAAATGCTTTTAGTTTGGACAAGTCTAAAATTTTGTCGTTTGGTAAGGAGTTAAGAGGGACAAATTGCATCATTTGAGTCATATCTAGTTTATCGTCTGCATATGCTTTCAATTGAAATCATTCTGGACAAGTCTAAAATTTCGTCCTCTGGTAATGAATTAACGAGAGAAGTTTAAAACAGTGTAGTCATAAACTTCGAGGGAGAAAAAATAAAATAAACGAGGTAAACAAATCACATGTCACTTTTTTGTTTTTCTTTTCAGCGTCGTCTGCTGTATTTCGGGAGCAGCCGAAACTTTCGCGCCATAAAAAATGGGTAGCGCATGTTTCTGTCATTCGAGGCCAATTAAAAGTGTGTTAAAAAAAATAAGGGTCGACAGAGGAGAAATTTAATGGTTTTCAAACATGGGTTTATTCCAGGATGTGTTTTATATACTAGCCATGCTTTGGCAAAAGGGGGCTTCATGCATCTCCGTGATCCATGGTATCAAGCAAGCCATTACATGCTTATGGATCCTTAATGCTCATTTTTTTTTTAAACAATCAATTTAATCATGAGGTACACTGGTCCTTGTTCACACAAAAAATTGACAAATAGCGAAAAGTTTTGGCCCAGGTCAGCCTGCGTGGACTACGCAGGCTGACCTGGGTCGATACTTTTCGCAGATGCATTAAGCCCGCTTTTACAAAGCAGGCAGATACATATGAAAAAAAAAAGTAATCGGCAAATCTCGATTTGTCATACCCTTCTTTGAAAATATCGGTTAATTAAAAATATTGGCTGGTTACGAGCAAGCTTTTCTTTTGCCACATTATTTTCAAAAATGATTACATTCATGAAAAAGAAAGTTGAGATAAACAAGAGGTGTTGTCTTGAGCCAGAAATACATTTCTGCTGCATGATGGAGAGACGGTTAGGTCGTAATCTATCTAATAAAGTAGTGGACAATGCACATCAGAGATCAGACTGCACGTTCTCTGCAGTTAGATCATGATTCACATTGTCCACCAAAGTTTCTATTATCGTCTGGGGTAAGGTAACAGTTATAAATAGTAAAAACCTTTTCCCCTCGAAAATTCTACTTTAAAAAAGGCATAAAACCCTGAAATTTATCATAAAACGCTTCATTAAAATTGTTCTAGTGATTGCATTTTGTAGCGACTCTTTTTTTCGTAGAATTTATCAAAACGTCAAGGATTCATTTTCTTTTCTATCTTCCTAGAAAGAAAGCTATCCCATAACGATGGTGATATTAGCTGTTGTTTTCTTTTCTTTCAGAAAAGCGTTTATTTAGTTTATTGCGACTGTTCGTTTACGCACCGTCAGACCTGAAAATACATGTACTCGTAGATATACATCTTAATTCTAGAAGTTTTCAATAACCACATGATTTTTCTTTTTAAATCTCTCTCTCTCTCTCTCTCTCTCTCTCTCTCTCTCTCCCTCTCTTATTCTGTCAAGCTGTCTGTCTCTGTCGCAAACTTTACTTGTTTGTCTGTCTATTTGTCTATGTCTTTTCGTCTATCTGTCCACCCCTCCTCCCTCCCTCTATTCGTTTTTCTCTTTTGAAACTCGTACATGTAAAAAATCTCTAACCACTTTATTTTTTTCTTGCTTCAAGCCAATTACTAGTATAGTTAAGAGTACAAATCTATCAACTACCAATATAAAAAGTTACAAATATGAGTTTGTCTATAAAATTTCCACAGTCAGTCCAGTCAAATCGTCAACAGCCATTTCCAAAGCAACAAGCTTTATTAAGAATTTCCAAAACGTTAATTTCTTTCAAGGGTCGCCCGTTTCTGTTACAGATTTATTTTTTTGCGGAAACCGTTTTCCTAATTCCGCGATCTTCAATCCGTCAACAGAATACACTCTGTCAGGATCATTTTTCGCTCGTTTATTTCACGTGTATATTTCACTTGTCAATTTCAAAACCTGTTCTTTCGATAGCCTCTTAAACGCTCGTTTCCCGCTGTTTTTAACGGCTTATAATTTATTTAATAGTCTTTTAAGCAATTTCCCTCTTCATGGCAGTGACGAAAAAGAGCGTATCTGTAGCGTTTTAGCACATTGCCACCTTCAGACTAATTTTTTTTTCGTCTGGCAGATGGCAATTTTATAAAAGCATTTCTGCAAAAGGAGAAATCGCTCGTAACGAGCGATTTCTCCTTTTGCCGAAATGCTTTTATATGTATTAATGATTAAGCCTTGAGGCATGTTGCTTATATTTATACAATATATAAAACTTTTTACAGACATCTGCTGCAAAAATTGTCCAGAAATACTGAATGAGTTGTAAGCTCTGAAATAATGAATACGAATTCGTAATCACTCGTGTTCACCTGGCACTTTCCTTAATACACCGAAAATACCCCTGTATAGTGCCAAATAAATGAAAGGTAGGCATTTCAAGTTGGTAAAAATGGATATAGATTTAATATTGCGTTTTGAAAGCAGTTTTTTTTTTATAAAAAATTAAGAAACGTTTTCCCTATCTCTTCCAAACCCTTTACCAAACGGTTCCGATTTTAAACGACTCTAAGGGAAAGGCCTTTTCAAAACCTTGTGGGAAAAGAAGAAAATGATGGTAACCAGCATTTCCCCCTTTTCCCACGAAGTTTTCTACACTTTCATTGACAATAACCATCATTTCAACTAGACTTGATAAGCTGTTTTCAAATGCTTTCAAATTAGACCAGTCTAAAATTTTGTAATTTGGTTAAAAGTTAAAGAAAAATACGGTGTTTAATCCCTCTGCCGCTTCCGCCTGCCTGTTTTTCTCTGTGCGTGTTCCTATGTCTGTCCGTTGGTCCGTCCGTCAGTCCATTTCTCCCGCTCCTTGTCTGTGATTTTTTAAACTGATGATTGTTCCAAATCTTGTACGGGGTTTCATTAAACGGCTTTAATTAATGTTTATGTAACAGGTACGATTTACAGGTTGTAAATTTTGCCATGTTTCATGTCTTCCTGTTCATGTCTATACCTTTATCCCATCAACATACGGGCAATTAACTCCTTATCACACAACACAATTTTAGACTTTTCCATATAGACAGCAGTTGCAGAAAATATATTTTATGTAGCTTAGACGATGGAATTGAACGGGTATAATACATCGTGGAAAACGAGAAAATGCTGAATACCAACATGTTCTCCTTTTCCGACAAAGTTTTCCATCTTTTCAAAGACAAATCACAATATTCTTGTAAGAGTTATTTGTCGTCTGCAAGTGCTTTCGATTTGGAGAGTGTCAGATTTTTGTCTTCGGGTAAACTCTTTACCAAACAACAAAATTTTAGACTAGTCCAAATTGAAAGCATTTACAGACGACAAAATAAGCTATGTGACTGAAAAAAAAGTTTCTAGAAGGGTAGAAAACATCGTGGGAAAAGAAGAAAATGCTGGTTACCAGCATTTTCTCCTTTTCCCACAATGTTTTCAAAAGGCTTCTTTCTCAGGGTCATTAAATCTTGATTTTGTGGTAAAGGGTTAACGAAAAGATTTTTGGAAGCCTGTTGCCTGCCGTGTCAAACATCGAACATTTTACTAAGTTTGTTTACAAAATACAAATTATCTGGCTTAAAACAGAGCAGAGCGATTGTATAATTGATTAATTCAGTGTTTTGTAAAGAAAGAAATTAAACGTATCTTTGGGGATTATCACTGCTACCCCATTTGTTTCTAATTAAATCCGAGGTGCCATATGCTTATATGTACGCTTAAACAACAGTTAGTTTAATCCTCAGCAGTTTTACGCCATGCGTGCAATTCATTTTCTGTTTATTCTCCCAGCCATTTACAATTCCATTCAAATCTATACTCTAAGACAAGCCATCTGATTGGTGCGATGTTCTGTCTTACTACTCTGATTGCTAGGCTTGAAAACTTGACTTGGAACAAATTTCAGATTAGTTGGTGACTATAGCCAAAATTATGATTTTTTTGGGGGTTTATATTTAAGAGTTTGAATGCATGAAGGTATCTTTGCAGAGTGTAGATGAAAATCAAACGGCAGGAGATGTGCTGCCTTATATCGATCACTGCTTCCGAATAGTTTTGTTAAAATAATAAATTTTGATGCCTGGGGCACTGTTGAAACATGGTTTTCTTCTCGTTGACTTGGTATCCGTGTTATTTTCACCATTTCGCGCAGGAACGACGAAAATTTTAATTGAGCCATTCTATGAAAAGGGAGTTTAAGGCATCAGCAAAAAGTGTTGACTCAGGTCAGTCTGCGCAGCATGGATTTTATGGATCTATAATTCTGTGATAACAATTAGAATGGATCACGGAGATGTATTAAACCCCTTTTTTCCAGAGCATGGCTCAGTTATTAGGAATATATATTTATGTCGTTTAAGAGCTAAATTATCGTATGTATATATAGAAAGCTTGTTACATACCGACACTATGATGGTATTGTTTTCAAAGTTGTTATTCCAACTTGAATGATAGCAAAATTCATAGCTCCAAGCCCGATTTGATTACAATACAATAATTTTCTTTTCCAGACCCTTCGCTAATGTCACAGAGAAAATTCCCACCATCGTTCTGGAACAGTAACTATTACGCACCTGGAACCTTTTATTCGGACTTTCAGTTCCCATCCGGACACTATCCCACTTCTTCAATCACAGGATTCTCCGGTTTACAAGACTCGTGGTTTTCCCGACTATCTTCCCAATCACACACATTTCACCACCGACCCATGCATTATGACTTTCCGTATTCATCTATGGGTGCCGGACGGTATAATTCGAACTTTAGTTCTTTGTTGTTACAGTCAGCGAGGAGCGGCCATTTTACCGGAAGTGACTATGGGAAAGCAACAGACACGAAATTCAGGTACCCGGATTACAGACTTGGTGCAGACTATCCTGGACAGAATACCTTTCCAGGTAAACACTGTAAGAAATCATTTTGTTATACTTTTATTAAATCTTTACGGGCATGACTGTAAACTTGTCGATATTGAAATCATTTGCAAAGGACAAATTATATGTGATTCAATGACGGTATTTTTTTTTTTCGATTGTTTGGAATGGACTGTTTGTTACACAGAAAGAACTGGGTACAAGGCACTTCGGGTACCAGACCTCAGCCGTTCTTTCAAAGGACCTTGGCTTTTTAACTTGCTCAGTTTTCAGCGCTATTGAACACTAACTACCTCTGGGTTTCTTACCATATTCACCACTAGTTTAGCTTTTGTTCTGATCTGATTTTTTTCCCCCTTTATATATTCTGGCGTCACTTTCTCAAAAATGACAGTAGTTATAGAACAGATAAACAGTTGAGAGCCACAAATCTATATTATGCGTGGCAAGGAGACAACAATTACGCGTATTGAATAAATTCTTTGCACTTTGAAGTTGGCTTCTCTGGTTGGTTGGGAAACCAAAAGTGTCTCAGAGAAATCTATGCCAGTGGTAGGCTTGGTATCGAACCTGGTACCTTCAGATTTTTAGCTCTTGGTATAACCAATACACCATCGCTGTACCACAGCTGTGTAATCAACTCACAATGGGTTCAATTATCTAGCTATAGATCCCCCCTCCCCCAATTTTGACCTCCTCATCAAATCAGCACTGTATTATTAATAGCAAAAATAATCACCTCAATTTGGTTCCAATTAATTATCAGCCCGGTCGGCAATATGGCCATTATCCAGTAGATTTACAGTCGTGATAGTCGGCACCTCTTCGACCCTGACTCCCTCTCTACCTTTATCCTACTAAATAAGTCAAATGACTAAATAAGTTAAATGAAACTTTCAAGCCAATTGTAAAAACCCAAATATCACTTTCAAAGTTATTTCGGGGGAAAAATATCTCCTTATCGGACAGTATAGATACAAGATCAGACTGCACGTTCTGTGCAGTCTGATCTTGATCTACACTGTCCGCAAAAGGTCACTGAATAGCGCCTAGCAGCCCAAGGGTTGATTCTTTACAGGACGACACAATTCTAGGTTCGTCCCTTTTGAAAGCATTTGCAGACTCGTCTATTTTCAAAGCATTTGCAAACGAGAGTTTAAACCTGGCTTATATGGTAGGGTATGTCTCTGGAAGGTCAGAAAATATGTGGAAAAAATGCCGGTTACCTAACTCCTTACCTGGCGACAAAATTTTACGTTCCAACCGAATTGAAAGCATTTGCGGACGACAAAATCAAAATTGCTCGAATTATGGAATTCGTCTTTGAAAACGGTGTAAAACAATGTTGGGAAAAAGGAGAAAATGCAGGTTACCAGCATAATAAATATATTCTCCTTTTTCTCCGGCCCATAATACACATATAATGATTAACAAAATATACAAACATGCATGAGTCGTGTAATACAAAATCATCATCGATATCATAATCGAGACTATCATCATCATCATCATCATCATCATTTACCCATGGCTATAAAAACGGGAGAGTATAGTAAAGGGTTTAACCCGGGTCTTAAAGACTCTTACCTAGGAGGCTTTTGAAGACATTATGGGCAAAAGAGGAAAATGCTGATGATCAGCATTTTTTTTTTCCGCAATATTTTATACCCTTTCCAAGACAGATTTCAACATTTTGATAACAATTTGTTTGTCGTCTTGAAATGTTTTAAAATTGGACAAGTCTAACATGTTGCATGGCAAAGAGTTAACCCTTTACCACACAATGACGACTTTTGACACCCCTGATAGAGAAGGCTTTTGAAAACATTGTGGGAAAAGGAGAAAATGCTGGTAACCAGCATTTTCTCCTTTTCCCACAATGTTTTCTACCCTATCAAAGAAAAATCATTTCATATGATCCATATTGAAACTGTCCTCTGCAAATGCTTTAAATTCGGACAGGTCTAAAATTTGTCGTGTGGTAAAGGGTTAACCAAAAAGTCAGGGTTGACCCGATGTGCAGTAGAGTGCAAGGGCCCATAGATCATGTCTCTGTCAGGTCTTTTAGTTGTATGTATCCATCTTCATCCGGGTTATTGATGCGTTCCTGTGATCTGTACCCTTAGACCGCCTCTTTCAACTATAGTTGACTCTGCGGCCAGTGTAGATCAAGATCAGACTGTACAAAAACGTGCAGTCTGATCTTTGATCTACACTGCTTTGCTGGGATATTCTGGACAAAACAAGGACGATAACTGAAATTATTTGTATCTTATTTATACACTGGAAATGTCTTTTTTTTTCCGGCACTCTAAGTGTTGATCCCTACACCTATAGTGCCAAACAGACATTTTCAGTCTGGAAAAAAGACCCAATTAAACTCAACTTCAAAATTGCTTTTGCCTACAGTGTTTAAGCCAAGCGAACGGTGTAGGTCAAAGATCAGACTGCACGTTTTGTGCAGTCTGATCTTGATCTGCACTGGCCGCAACGGTAACGAAAGGAGAGACAAGAGTTATAAACGGGTCATTTCAGCTGTGTTATTGCAAACCATCTGTGCATATAAAGTTGTCTGCATGGTCGAATGCATGTTTGTTTAAGACCTCGTAGAACTTTTAGGAGTTTGACCGAGTTGGCGCAAATTGTAAAATGATTTTATTTCTCTTGATTCTATTATTTTAAACAAAAGCCAGTGATGTCATTTTAATGAAACATTGGCGTTTTCTTTAATACTTTACAAACTCTAAGTCCTTAATCACCCGCAATACTTCTTATTTTCATTAGGAACTCTTTAGCTTAATGGCACGTTTGGACCTACTAAAGGGACCACGCGTAGACAAAAATTAATGGCAACATATAAGTACTTAGAGGATCTGACATGACTGCTTATGTATTATTATTTTTATCAAACGAGTTGACTTAAAGTATGCCTTGGCGAGCGTCATATACAATGAGGGCCATTCTTCAGTTATTTCCCTTGATTCCTCTCCAGCACTACATTGATCCTTATAAGGGGATTACTTGGTTTTTATCCTTGATTTTCTTGCGCTGCCCAGACATGTTCTTGAAATAACATCTCTATTAAGTACAGGTAGATTAGTTTACAATTCAATATATAGGAATTATCTGATGATTGAGAACAGAATTTGATTTAATACTACAAGGGGACCGTACACATAAATCATAAATCATGTTACATTTATCGCATCATCCCCAAAGGAATCAAGGATGAAAACAAAGGAACACAGGTAACAGGACCAATGTGTCTTTTGGTTACCTTTAGTCTTTATCTGGCAAGGGAGATAATTTGACTTCAGGAATGGCCCCCAATATTTAGTCAACGAGTATGATGAAATGATTATACATAAATACGAATGTTAGATTCTATTTATTTCACGACACGTATGACAGACAAATAAGGATCCTGCAACAACACCCTCAGCCTATACGTACCTTTCACAGGTCCATGTTTAGAGATGTTGTTCGGTTTGAAATGTGTACATACACAAGAATATAGCTCTGACATTTACATCCAAAGTAGAGAGGAAAAGTTTATAGAGGGAGCAAATCAAAATATTTCCAAAATGATGACTTTATATAACTTATTCTGCATTTCTTGTTTTTATCCAACATGAAAATCATAAAATTTTCCGCACGTATGTCTTAACTACAATGATGTCATTTTCGCGCGAAATGGCGAAGCAGTACAAATTCTGGTACGTGCTGTGGTTGGTTTCATGCGCTCATAACTTCAAAAATAACCAGAACTGGGACCCATAAAACGATAATAAACTGGTGTATTATCAAAAACAAGTCAAGGGTTTTATGCTCTTCTGGAGAAGATTTTATGTGATAAAAATTACAATCAAATGCAACTATCTTTATTAACAGAAGCACATTTCATTGCGACGCACTCTCTAATCATAAGTATATTCTAGACTTTCAATTCTCGTTTGTTATTCTTGTTATGGGTTAATTAATACTTTTTTTTCCTACGTTACGAGAACTCTATCTGATCTTATAATATAGCACTATCCGTCTGGAGACTTGTTAATTTTCTTACTAAATATATGCTGAGGATTACTTGCAAGCAAATTCAATTCATACCATAGAAAAATATGGCTTATTGTTATGAATCTGACAATGTATTACAGCACGGTATGTCAAAGTTCCAGTCGCTGGTAGAAAACTGACTTGTAGAGCTAGAATTAAAATTGTCATCTAGATATTTTTAGTTTGAACCCTTATCCTGCTAAATAACTAAAAGGAAATTTTTAAGTCGAAAGTAAAAACCCAAATATTGCTATTTCAAAGTCATGTGTTGTGGAATAATATCTCCTTATCGGACAGTGTAGATCCAAGATCAGACTGCACGTTCTGTGCAGTCTGATCTTGATCTACACTGTCCGCATTAGGTCAGTGAGTCGCGCTTAGCAGCCTAAGTGTTGAAATTAATTTTTCTTAACAGTGGCTCGAACTTTGACAGAATTTTCTAAATTCAAATTAAGGCAATATCTGATAGTCTAAACCACATGGTTCAGCCAATCAGAAATACATTGTATTGTACTTTCTAACCTTTTTAAGAAATGGACCAAAAATGCAATTTCGAATGGTTAGTGAATGCAGTTCCCCAACACTATTTCACGCTTGGACAATAAATTAGGCTATAGTAGTGTTTTAACAACGTTTTCATGCGATTTTCATCTATTTTTTCCAGTTGTATTATCATTGTATTTATGTTTTACCGAGATAAAGATCGATGCTTATTTCATACTTTTCGGTAGTTAATCGGGAAATAATGGGGGATTATAAGGTTTCATAATTCATGGTTACGACCAGTGAAATTAACTGTAAATGTTTCCATAACTTTTCAAATAAAGGTGGAAACAGTAGTTCCGCGCACTAGTTACCTAAGTAAACAGTGCGTGCCAATCAACCAGACGGAAATATGACGGAAATATGGCTGCGCAACTCGTGAAAATATTACCGATGATGTTCACTCGATGAAATAAATTTTGATCTTTCACCGGAACAAATATCCTCTGTATATTTTAAAAAAATGTCCTTTTCTTCGGGCCAATCATATTCATAGTTCATGGCCAGTTTGTACAATCTGCAGTGAGTTTTTCTTTTGCATACCTATACACTGTTTCACTTGAATATTTCTATATAATATTTTACAGGTTTGGAGCCTACGGCAACAGAAACAAGTGCTGGAAGAGATTTATACTTGTACTAAACGTCCATGAAGTGTACGAACTCTCACGTAAAGTACTGATAAGTACGACGTCAGAGTACATTGTAACCATGGTTATAATGGTCATAGGTGACGCCATAGACCCTAATATTTATAACAAAAATAAGTGCTGGAAGAGATTATACTTGTACTAAACGTCCATGAAATTTACGAACTCTCACCTAAAGGGCTGATAATTACGACGTCAGAGTACATTATAACGAATAAACTAGGGGACGCCACAGTCCCTAATATTATGAAGAAAAACAAGTGCTCGGAGAGATTTATACCTGTACTGAAAGAAGAAGATTGTTTTTGGTAACATCATAGGAAAAGGAGAAAATGCTGGTAAGATCCAATATCATACAAACCAGCATTTTCTCTTTTTTTTTCTCACAATGTTTACATCTCGGTCGAAGAAAAGTTCCATTGCATAAGCCACCTTTGATTCGATGTCTACATCGTTACTGTCAAAATGGAAAGGGCTAAAATTTTGTCGTCTTTTTACGGAGTCAACTGGTTGACAGAATAGTGCAAGCCATGTGCCTTGGTTTTTAATGTACGGCTTGTAACATTAATGTATACATCCCATCAGATGAGCGGCGTTCTGGATTAAAGGGGGGGGGGGGGGGCGGCTAATGCATCTCCCTGATACGTTATACCAAGTAAGTCATCACGTAATCGGTGATCCATGAAATCCGTTTTGCCTAACAACTGACTGAATCACGAGGTAGACTGGCCCTTTGACATGCAGAAAATTGGCCAATAGCAAAAAGTTTCGACCTATGTCAGCCTGTGTGGACTGCGCAGGCTGACATGGGTCGATAATTTTTGCAGATGCATTAAGCCCTCTTTTCACGGAGCATGACTCAAATGTATTGGCATCAGTCCTTGTCAAATATTTCCCAAAATGATGAAGATATTTATCAAAGTTTGCTCAAATAAAGTTCATCTTCGTCAAATATTGACTTGAATTTAACCGTTGATCATTTTGTTTTAAGAGTACGAGTCACTTAGTCTCATTATTCTTTGTTGAATAAATTACCCTGAGGGAAATGACCATTGAAAATATTGTTGGAAAAGGAAAAAAATGCTGGTAGCCAGCATTTCTTCCCTTTTAGAGAAAAAATCCATCATTTGAGGCAAATTTCATAGGTCGTCTGCAAAACGTTTTCAAGTTGGATGAGTATAAATTTTTTGCCGTCTGGTAAAGAGTTAAAATGGTGTGTAATTATTTTTCATGTTTTAGAATAAAACAACAACATTTAAAATGGTGCTGTTAATATACTTTACTTTATTGTTTTTTTTATCTTCATTTTTAGCTCGGTTGTTTTCGAAGAAAACATCGAGGTACTGTCGTAGCCTTGGCGTTGTCGTCTGCCGGGTCGTGCAAAACCCTTAACATTTGTTAATGTCTAAGTTATTACTGAAGGTATTTACTTCAAACTCGGACTAGTTGTTTTAAGGCCCAGTAAAGGCCAAAGTATCAAAGTAGGTATCATAATACACTTAAATTTAAATCAAACCATTTACAAGTATGGAAAATATTGTGGAGATGACAGTCTGTTGTCGTATAGTCAAGCCATATGTATGTCGCTGGCAGAAAAAAAGAATTAAAAAATGAGGCAAAAAGTAAACAAAAGACACAGCTACCTGGCAGGTTTTAACCTAGTTTTGAAATTAATTTCTCTGTCAGCGACTAACACTTGGACCTACCGTACAATGACAGATTGTCATCTTCACAATAATTCCAATACTTTTAAATAGTATGATATAAACTCAAATGCATTTAAACACCCGCTTTGTTTACATTTGGCTTTTATTGTTACTTTAACTAACAAAAAGGGAACCGAAACAACAAGGGCAGGTAACCATCCAAATACTTTTGACACACTTATGCCCATTTTTCGAAAATTCACTGAAAATCAAGCCACTGTTGCCGAGCGTTGGCACTTGCACAATGTGCTCTTGTTTTTCTTGTATCACATAATTTATATATGTGATAATTTGGTAGAGATGTTATGAAAGTATGTATGATTATTTTCTAGTAAAATATGAAACTTATTGACTTAGCGTAATTATCATTTTTTCAAGTCTGACACAGGCTAGAATTCCTGCTGATAGCCAGGTAATATCGCCAATAGTTTACAGTTCAAGCCTGCTCTTACACCGTGTTTGTGATTGGTTTAACTTTTTACCTAGCGACAAAATTTTAGGTTTCTTCAAACTGAAAGCATTCGCAGACGACAAAATAAAAGTGACTCTAAAATTGAATTTACTTTAGAAGGGTAGAAAATATTGTGGGAAAAGGAAAAAATGCTGTATACCAGCATTTTCTCCTTTTCCCAGAATGTTTTCAAAAGGCTTTTTTCCTTTCGGTCGTTAAAATTCGGGATTGTGTGGTAAAGTCGCTAACTCCATCATTTGAGCCACAACTAATTTCTTCTCTGCGAATGTTTTCAAACATTTTATCTCCTAGTAAAAAGACAATTGGGTTATATCTCTTTAAGACTGTAATTTCTGACTAGTCAATATTGAAAGCATATACAGACCGCAATTTTATGTGACTCAAATGATGGAATTTATCCAAGATAATGTAGAAAACATTGTGGTAAAATTGGAAAAATGCTGGTTACTAGGATTTTCTCCTTTTCCCATATTGTTGTCAAGAGCCTTCTACCTTATTTCCGTTAAAACATGGCATTGTTTTGTAAATGGTTAAGGAACGATTTCGGGATCTATCTCATGATGAAAATCTATGATAAATATATGTATATTGATGGTATAACATGAAAGCCAGACTCAGAAATAAAGTAGTGACTGTTTGCTTACAATGAAATCAAGAAAGAATCCTACTGATTATTTCAAACTAACAGAATATGGCCCGGAATTAATAGAAAAAAAAAAACTATTAAAGGGACATTAAAGGCAATTTCTTTTTGCAAGTTTTTTTTTTTAATAACGACTACTCATTTTAGTTTGCGCTTAAAGTTGGCATTAAAATTAAAACGTAGATAAAAGTACATGGAGAACAAATGTATAATTACTGATTTTCGTATTTCTACCGAAGAGTTTCCTTTCCTGTTTGTAACGTGATAGCCCCTATTACATAATAAAGGATCAATACATTCCAATACAGTTCATTATCATTTGCCTCATAGCTCAATGATGAAGGATGGCCGACTGTGGTTTTGAAGGTCATGTGCTCGCGACCCACGCGTAGCAAGTTTTTCCTCCCAGCTTTTTTTTCCTTTGGCTTTTGTCCACCTCTAAGGGTTAAAGTTATGTACTAATGATTTTTCCTTGCAAAATACCAACTTTCTCATCTCATGAAAATGTTGGGTCAAAAGTTGGTTTAATGCCCTTATAAAGACAGAAGAATCATATTCAATTTTCCCCCGATGAACCCCAACAAACAGACCAATAGAAACTACAGCTTTCTGTAAGAACAAAGACACAGATAAATGAATCCTATTACCTCGATATAAATACAAGAAGCTTATTTATTTCAGGTTGCCTTCATTGAGACAAGAATTTCAGATCTAGTAAAATCCGGGTAAACCTTTGACGATTTGTAATAAAAACGTAAATGTCAGATTACAAGGAATAGTTCACATTTCTTACGGATTTAAATAAATCATACATACAGAGATTTTCGACAAAAAAATGTCAAGCTGTCTCCTGGGTAATTCTCTACTTCATACTCCCGTAATTTCGCTATATCATCAGGGAAGAAACTATTGTGAAAAATTTACGAAATGCTTGTACGTTACCAATTCATAAATTGCAACATAAACTGCAACAATATTGTATGCCTGCTAGTACATGCCTGCATGCATTTTAAGTCATCACAGTTTGTACTTTAACCATATCAGTGCCATAGACGAAAAGATGGCTTTTGCAGACTAAAGAGATCAAGATCAGACTGCACATAACACGCTGTCTGACCTTGGATTTATTCTTTTCACTGGTTTGAACAAGCATATACGATTACATCTTTGTGTGTTTCCGTTGATTTTATTCAAAGACGTCGAGAGAAGCACGGTTTCTTTATTTTGCGCCAAAAAGTTAAAAAAAAATCACCAATAGATCTATATGAGCCATGGTCTGTGATAAGGGGGCTTAACGCATCCACAAAAAGTATCAACCCAGGTCAGTCTTGATCGAAACTTTCTGCTTTTGGTAAATTTTCTGCATATCCAAGGACCATTCTGCCTCACAATTAAGCCAGTTGTTATACAAAATGGATTTTATGGATCCACAATCATATGATGACTTGCTTGGTATAATGGATCTCAAAGACGCATTAAACCCCCTTTTGTCAGAGTATAGCTGATATACTTTCATGAGACTAAAGAAAAGTGAATAAAATCATTGTCACAAATGAAGAAAATTGCTCACTTTAATCAATTTCTCAGTTTTATAGTGTGTTGCTATCTTGCTTCATCAGCATTTTCAGAATAAATCTTTCAGCAGAAACTTAAGGATTTAGGGTATAGTTTCCACTACTAAATGAGTCATGGTCTGTGAAGAGGGGTCTAAATACATCTGCAAAAAATATCGACCGATGTCAGCCTGCGCAGGCTAACCCGGGTCGAAACTTTTTGCTATTTGTCAATTTTATGCATGTCAAAAGACCGTTATCTCAGAATTCAGTTGGTTGGTATACAAAATAGATTTCATGGATCCATTATTTTGTGGTGACTAGTATGGTATCATGCATCAGGCTGATGTATTAAAACCCCTTTTGCTGCAGCGATATAATTGGCCTGCAACACGCGAAAAGGGGCATTCGGACACTTGCGTAAAGTGTCGTCTCGGATCAGCCTGCGCAGTCCGCGCAGGCTAATCCGAAACGACACTTACCGTCTTTATGTAATTTTCTGTCTTGTGCAAGTCTACCGTAGCACAAAATCTAATGTAGTCGTAAAGTGCCGTCTCGGATTAGCCTGCGCAGACTGCGCAGGCTGATCCGAGACGACACTTTACGCAAATGTCCGAATGCCCCTTTTCGCGTGTTGTAAGCCATTTAATATTGAGTTAATTTATTACCAAATGTCAAAAAATTAGAATCGTCCATATTCAAAGCATTTGCAGACGACAAATTAAGTATGCTTCAAAAGATGTAATACGATTTTTATAGGAAAGAAAACTTTGTGGAAAAAAGGAGAAAATGCTGGTTACCAGCATTTTCTCCTTTTTTCCACAATGTTTTCAAAAGATTTCTATTATATATCTCTGAGTCGTTAAAACTCAAGATTTTTTGGTACAGAGTATTATTCCTGAATAATTAAATAGCAGCAGAGAGGGTTTTTTTTCCATCAGAGCAAATATTCATACTATGTTTCTATAAAAGAATTCTTGGACGATGTGGAATTTTATAAAGTAATAAATTTCCGTATGAACTAATTCCACTTGTTGTTATGACCCATAAAATAACCGTTTAACTGCCGATGGGAGGGGGGCAACCCAAACTTCCAAGGAACTGTAAAAGCCGAGGGGTCCATGTAAACACGGGACCTGACCAAGCGTCCCATTGCCGACTGACATTTTTATTACATATTAAACCGAAATTACCTCATTTCCCGGTACCGATTCTCTTCTTCTGCCAAGTACAGTGACTCAGCCGGTAAAGGACAGGGCTGTAAACCAGGGGGTCGCTAGTTCGAATCACCAGCTCGCACATACTTTCTTTCGGGGATTGATGAAAGTTGTTGCGACAAGATTAACTCTTCTCTCGCCGCTGATCATTTCTTGGAAGATGGTTAAGTCGGAAAGCAGCCAATGGCTTGGCAGCTGTGGTTAATGAAACTTCGGAAAAGCATGGATAGGTACACAGGCAACAGAGATTTAACTGTAATATCGTTCAAAACGGCGTTGAATATCACACAAACGAACCAATAGTCTTCCGCATCGTATTTGTTGTCGTTGTTCCGAAAATTTGTTCCTACCTTGGTGTTTAAACTAGTTCAATGGTTCCAAACATGGTTTCAGCACTGGTTCCAAAATTGGTTCCAAAACTTGTTCCACGGTTCCAAAATTGGTTTCAAAATTGCTTATTATAATTGTTAAAGTTGTTCCGTAATTGGTTGTAAAATTTATTAGAAGTTTATTCTGAAGTTGGTCCCAAATTTGATAATTACATGTACATTGTTTCCTAGATTGGTTTCAAAAGTGGTTCCGACATTGGCTTCACAACTGGTTCTAAAAATTAGTTTCAAGAATTTTACCGTAATTAGTTTTGAAATCGATTCCAAAACTGGTTCCGAAATTTGTTGCAAATTCGGTCCCAAAATTAATTCCGCATTTGGTTTTAAAAAAAAGTGGATTTGAGATTGGTTGCAAAACTGGTAACGTAATTGGTTTCAACGTTGGTTCTAAAAAAATTGTTAAATTGTTCCTCGAGTAATCGGTTCCTAAATTGATTCCGAAATTTGTTGTAAATTTTTTTTTATATGAGTGGCAAAGTTTGACCAAAATCAGGACAAAAATTGGTATAAATGTGATACGTAGCCCCCATATGTTTTCCTAAATAAAGATCAATGTACAAAATAATGCGTGCCGACATTTTGACTTTAAATTACAGTCACATAGGATCTGACAGAAGTTGGCATTTGAGATGAAACTTTATCAAACGATTCTAGAAAAAATGTTATCAAACGAGTTTCTGACGAGCTAAATTACATTTTTGTAGACGAGTTTAAATAAATAATATCTTAAAAGCCAACAAATATAGGTAAGAACATGCAGTACCATCTATGCACACATAGGAGCACACATTTAAGTTTCCATGAATAAAATCTCATCCACTCCTCATCCATAGCAATATGAAATGACGTCACAAATGACTTCACACAGTGCTTATCTCAAACGTGTGAACGATAAGAAAATTCGTAAAGCGTATATTACACTGAAAACAAGGGAAGTTATGTTATAAATATAGGATCTGACATGAACTGGCATTAAGATAAAATTCCACTAAGCCAATCTAGAAAAATTGTGTTTAAGCGAGCCTTTGGTGAGCGTTATAACATTTTTGTAGATAAGTTTAATATAATCTTATGTCAAAAGCCAACGAATGGCAGAATCTTTTTATCACAAAACGATATTTCACAAAATATAGGTCAGAATATGCAAAACAATGTATGCACAAGCGGCAATGTTAAAAACAAAACATTCACGACTCTAAAGATCTACGAAATTACGTCACAAATGACATCACACAGTGTTTATCTTAAACGTGTATGGGATAAGAAAATTAGTAACGGGTACATTACACTGAAAACAGGGAAGGTTATGTTAAGCTGTGATTTATACAGATCAGACACTAAATAAAAGACATTTTAAAATAGGAAATTTGTTATGTTTTATCCAGTTTATTATAACAGTTTTTCTCTATACCAAACGACAAATTTTAGACGCGTTTGTTTTTAAAACGAGTTAAAACGAGAGATTTTGAACTCTTTCAATTTAAAAAAAATTACAGACGATAAATCAAATGTGCCTCAAATGATAGGATCTGTCTTTGAAAATGTAGAAAAATTTGTGGAAAAAGGAGAAAATGCTGTGTATCAGCATTTTCACCTTTACCCACAAGGTTTTTTAAATGTCATATTTTCAATGTCGTTAAAACTTTGGATTATGCGGTAAAGGATAAAGGGTTTCTAAAAATGATAACCGAAAACTGACAAGCTTTGAGTCAAGCCTTGTTTGCAAGGACTGGATGAAAACCAGTCACTATTCTCAGGGTGTTGAAATTACGGAGAAAATGACACTTCATAAAAAATGGTGAGCTGTCATTAAGTGTCAAAGGCGAACCTGGGAAAGTATAACTTGACCACACGGGGCTTGTTCGCTGTGGGATCTTTCTGTTATAGACATAGAAACAGAAGAATTAATTGGCCGTTAAACGCAGTACTGTTGAAATGATATATGTGTATAGGATCCCCGTAGCTCTGGCACCTTCAACGCTACTTTGAGCTCACAACTTTTCAACACATTAGAAAAAT
This sequence comes from Hippopus hippopus, assembly GCA_946811185.2. Classification (NCBI taxonomy): domain Eukaryota; kingdom Metazoa; phylum Mollusca; class Bivalvia; order Cardiida; family Cardiidae; genus Hippopus; species Hippopus hippopus. The sequence continues at coordinate 42,143,797 of OX328101.1, read as the reverse complement.
AATTTCTTTTTTTTCAACAAATTGATTTGCCTGCCATTTTCTCTGCTCTTATTTTTCATTTTGGTATTTACATGTACTTTTATTTCTTACAGTTAGTCATTGCATAAACAGATACAGACTGCTTATAAAACGTATGTAACTTATTTTCTTAAATCTAAAACCAATATCTCGAACATGTTTGCTTTAATGTTTAGCAATATTTGAGGCGTACCCTGGCAAAGGGGTTTAACCCATAGGCTGCTATGCGCGACTCACTGACCTTTTGCGGCAAGTGTAGATCAAGATCAGACTGCACAGAACGTGCAGTCTGATCTTGGATCTACACTGTCCGATAGGGAGATATTATTCCCCAAAACATAACTTTGAAATAGCAATATTTTGGTTTTTACAATCGAATTGAAAGTTTCATTTTAGTTATTTAGCAGGATAAGGGTTAATGCATCTTCGTGATACATTGTACCTAGCAATTCATCACAGAGTTATGGATCCATATAACCGATTTTGTCTAACAACCGGCTGAATCCTGAGGCAGCATGGTCCTTGGACACGCAGAAAATTTACCAAAAGCAAAAGGTGTCGACCTAGGTCAGCCTGTGCGGACTTCGCAGGCTGACCTGAGTCGATACTCTTCGAAAATGCACTAAACACCCTTTTCACAGAGTATATCTCATTCCATTGCAACTTTTGCTGCACCAGTCATTACAAGTGTGCCAGATAAAAATATCAGAACTTTATTTATAATTTGTGGGTTACGCTAAACTTTTTTTTTCTTTAAATAAGTCTTCGGTCACGCGAGACATGCGAAAAATGGAATGGCATCCACTCTCAATTTCAAGAAAATTGTTCTTAGGATGCCAAGTAGTATTGTGGAAATTACAAAATGAAAAAGACTCGCATCTCTCGTAGTTCATTCAACATTTTGATATCTAGTTTGTCAGCAGAGTGGCACCATCAATAGGAAAGGAGCCAAAAGACGTCCCACTTTAAGAAAATAGTACCATAGAATATACAAAGTGAATAAGAGTATGTCCTTTTGCCAAAACACTTCTATTTATTTCTATTGTTGTTGCATGACGAAAGTTTGATGGTAATTAGAGGGTAACGAGTGAAAATCTATCAGTGGCCAAAAACCTGCTTAATATACTCTTTCCTCCTACAAGTAACATATTGAAACACGTGCATATTGAAATAAGATGATATTCTTCATCAATTTCATTAGACATCCAATCAAACAATATCAAAAGGAAAATGGATCAGAGCTTGATAAGAAATATCGCGGAATTTACAAAAATTAACGAGACTAGCTTCTTACTAATTTTCAAACTTCAATAACATTTCAGTCAACACGAAATGGCAGCATCAATGGGAAAGAAGCCAAAAGACGTCACACCTTTTGAAAATGGGATCACAGAATATACAGGATTAACATGGTCCACATCAGTCACGGTTTTAAATTTCCGTCAACAGCTAAGGTTTGAATTCATGAATAAGGATGTTATCCGTGATTAAATGATTGGCGGATACATGTGAAATCAAGGAGTTATCGAGGAAACATACCATGTAACCCAATGATGCGCGTTGTCTATGAAAGAACTATGGACCCCAAACCCGTCGTCTGATCTTGGTACATTTGGCGAAGGAATTTTATGTACATACGTTAAGTTTTTCTCTCAAAACATACATTGTCTCAATAATTTCTGAACAACTCTCGTAGAGTCGTGCTAACGGCTTTGGTATGATTTTCGGGCCTGTTCTGTCAAGGTGAAGAGCTCGCATTTGTTGTTTCATCCTTACGGACCACGAAGTAGTCGATTCGATCCGTTTACCCTCAGGAAAAATCATTTTCCTCCTTCGACCACGTTTAAATTATCAAAATGAAACAATAACCAGTCACTGCATGGTGTGATGAAGACGGGCGAGAAACCACTGAAATGGAGGTAGTGTTTTTGTCGACCTATTCACTCCTGATTGCTTTCCATGGGGAAAAAGTTAATAAGGCATCTATCGTCAGAATTTATTGGTGGAATGTTCACAAGACTTTCAGAGGAACAGAGTGAAAAATTGTTCATAGGAATCGGTAGACTAAACTATGGTTAAGTAATTTCCTTTTTTTCTGTGGAGTGTATACACGTTCAACATTTTCACGTTTTTGCTCTATTTGTTAAGATTAAAATTATTTCATTTCCAAAAAGTACATTCAATGATGTTGGGCCACATGTTCTAGCAACAATAGCTATGGCCCTAACCCTATAAATGAAGGTCGATAATATTTCGTAGTATAGAAAAAAAAAAAGGTATAATACACATATTCATATAGGGCCTACAACACGCCAAAAGAGGTATTAGGACATTTGCGTATAGTGTCGTCTCGGATCAGCCTGCGCAGTCCGCTCAGGCTAATCCGAAACGACACTTTCCGTTTTTATGTAATTTTCTGTTTTGCGTAAGTCTACTGTGGGACAAAATCTAATGTAGTCGTAAAGTGCCGTCTCAGATTAGCCTGCGCGGACTGCGCAGGCTGATCCGAGACGACACTTTACGCAAATGTCCGAATGCCCGTTTTCGCGTGTTACAGGCCATATACATACATATGAGTTATGCTCTGTGAAAAGTGGGGTTTAGTGTATCTACATAAAGTATCGACCGAGGTCAGCCTGCGCAGTCCACGCAGGCTTACATGAAACGAGACTTTTTTGCTATTGGTAAATTTCCTGCATGTCCCAGGACAAGTCTACCTTATGATTCAGTAGTTAGACAAACTGGATTTTAGGGATTTATTATTATGTGATGACTTGCGTGGTATAATGCATCACGGAGATGTATTAACCTCCCTTTTCTATGAGCATATGTTCATATTCTTTTCAACTTAACGTTTGAAACGTTTTGAAATCACTAACACCAATTTAATATTGTTCCATCGTTGTTTACATTTACAGTAAGTACATTACATTATTGGACCGCATTCATCGAACATTTTAAACTCTATCCTTAGACTTAAGTCAAAGACTAGTCATCTACTTTCCTCAGAAATTTGGCTTTCTCGTTTTACCACAATGTTTTTGCTCGTATCTAAGACAAACTCCATTCAGAAAACCATGTTTGCCATCAGAAGATGCTTTTAATTCTTTATACCAAAGGACAAAATTTTTAACTGGTCCAGTTGAAAGCATTTGCAGACGACAATTTAAATGTAACTCAAATGATTAGATTTGTGTCTGAAAAGTATGAACACATTTTGGGAAAAACCAGCATTTTCTCCTTTTTCTACAATGTTTTCAGATGTCTAGTTTCCCAGGGTCGTTAAAACTTGGGATTGTGTGGTAGAGGATTAATATGGAGAAGTGTACATTTTTGTCGTCTGGTAAGGATTTAATTTATTGTGCAGTCTGAAAATCAACTTTGGCAGTAAAATTCCTGTTTCGCAAACCGAAAATAATTTTATTTTCATGTTTTTCTCAATAAAGACATTCTAGCTTTCGTCTGATGCCTTAATTTGTCTTTAATGGACTTGTAAACGGGCGTAATTCTGAAAAGAAATTCGGGGAAAAAAGACCGAAAAGCTCCACGAAGTCTGAGTTCACTTTATTCATTAAGCTCAAATATTCAGCCTAATGGGCGAAATCCCTGTGCTTTTAAACCTGGAAAATAACTTGGAGCTGTGAACGTAAATTAAGTCGCAAACATTGTCATATTTGACATTTTTCAGATTTCCAAGACAGAAATACAAACAAGTTTCGATAATTAAGCGCATGCCGACATGTGCAATCGTTTCGGGTTATATAACTTTTTACTCGGTGTTGTCATGTAACTCTCTACCCCGTGATATTTACTTCTTTTCATGCGGTTTAAGTGGTAATGTCACTTTTCTTTTTATTATAGATGCTAGTTTTCACTCGTTTCCGTTACATAGTTTCTTGAACAGCCAGTTAACTGAAATGAACTATGATTTTTTAAAAGTTATTTTGGTGAAGACTCACGCATTGAAATTTTAAAGCCGTTTTGAATGTATCACATAAAATGTTGAAGTAAAATCCAAGATCTGACTGCATAACCCGTGCTGTCTGATATTTGTCTACTCTGTCAATGAGGGTACCTTTATTGCCTTTAGGGTACCAAACACAATAACTTTCTTCATGCACGTCAACTAAAATTAATTTGAACAGCTATACGAAAAGAAGTTCACAAATAATAAATTTCCGCGGAATGAAAGGGTCGACTAACATTCCGAATTATGTACAAACATTCTTTCATCTAAATGCTGTAGTAGTTCGTGTTTTTTTGTAGTTTTAATTTTAAAGCACAAATCTAAGGAACATAATGTCTTAATTTTCTCCTCACATCGACTTTCGACATACGAACCGTCATGGCTGATGGGGAAACAATTTCTATGACGATTGTGACAGAATTTCAGAGAAATGAAGCATTTCGTGACTTCGGCTTGTATTCACTTACTTTTTTAAATTAAATTCTATTTGTAAATTTGATTGTAGTTCTTTGTTTCAGTTCTAGCCGTCTGACTGGCCGAGGCAAAATGTGTTTAAAATATGTCCAAATGTTGAAGTAATGGCAAACTGTACTGTTTTCAACAGCGAGTAGTAATTTCAAAAGCCGATCGATAAGGACGAGTATAATTAACCAATCAGATTCGTTCAATACATTGACTATGGTACTACAATTGTTGAAGAAAAAGTTCTTGGTTCCGTACTATGTACCAAATCGAAGATAAATTACCACAAAAGACAATAAAAGTAACGAGTCTAATCAATGAGGGCCATTCCTGTAATTAAAATTATCTCCCTTGCTAGATAAAACCTAAAGGTAACCAAATAACACATTGGTCCTTTTATCTGTATTCCTTTGTTTTTATCCTTGATTCCTTTGGGGATGTTGCGATAAATATAACTTGATTTATGATTACATGCAAGGTCCCCATGTAATTTTAAAGCAAATTCTGTTCTCAATCACTAGAGAAATGAGTAAATATTGATTTGTAAAACAATCTAACCAGATTTAGGTGGGATATTATCTCAAGAACATATCTGTGTAGTTCAAGAAAATCAAGGATAAAATCCAAGGAAACACCTTATCAGGACCAATGTAGTACTGGAGAGGAATCAAGGGAAATAACTGAAGAATCGCCCTCATTCAAATTTATACCGGTGAAACCAAGGATATACATGAAAATGTGAACTGTCGCCGTATATAACTGAAATAATGTTGAAAGCGGCGTAAAACACCATTCAATCAATCAATCAATCAATCTAAAATAAAGTGAAAAAAAAACCACAACTGTCAAATGACTGGGCTAATGTTCGCTAGGCAATACAGTTCGACACCTTGTCTTATCCCCTAGCCTGCAAAGTGTGGCTCAAGGAACTTTTGCGGACAATGTAGATCAAGATCAGACTGCACAGAACGTGCAGTCTGATCTTGGATCTACACTGTCCGATAAGGAGATAGTTTTTTTCTCCAAATAATATCTTTGAAATAGCAAAATTGTGATTTTTTTGTCTATCGGCTTGATAGTTTTATTCCACTTATTTAGCCGATTATGGCTTAATATATATATTTTTTAAAATTATAAAAAGCTAATTATGTAAAAAGCAGAATTTATTGTTTACTTAAGTCTCATTCAAATACAACTTTTTTTTTCATAAAATTACATAGAACAAATTAAAAAAGTAAAAGAGCAAGAGTAAAGAGTAAGCAAGTGCCTATAAATTTATAGGATGAAGCTGAGAGGCAACTCGATAGATCTACTCACACGAATTTCAGTATATCTAGACAATCTTAAAGACACCACCGTAAATTAAAGAATATCAAGATGAATAAAAGTTTGGTTGATTCACGAATACAAGTAGGAATAATGTTGTCAATTGCTCGGTACGATTAATTGTTCCCCCGACTAAAACGTTTTCAAATGTGGTCATCTGCAAGACTTGTTTTGTTTCTTCTGTGTTTAACGCCCTTTCACACATTTTTTTTCCGAATATATCGCGGCTGCCAGTGCATCTATCCAGAGTTTCTTTTACCAGTACTTCGCGGAGCATTTTTTTCTACGTCACTGACTGCATTCCCAGTGAGTAATCCTTTACAACACAATCCCCAGTTTGTGACGATCCAGGGGAATAAAGCTTTTGAAAACAATGTGGAAAAAGGAGAAAATGCTGGTAACCAGCATTTTCTCCTTTTTTCCACAATATTCTTACCCACTCAAGACAAATTCTATCATTTGAGCCTAGTTTGATTTGTCGTCTGCAAGTCCTTTCAATTTGGAATAGCCTAAAATATTGTCGTTTGTTAAAGGGTCAAACATTGTTGAAACGATATACAGCCATGACAGAGGTATAAATAGCCTGTCGCATTGACTATTATGAATTCTTGTAAAAAAATTGAACGAGCAAGGGAATCGAACCAGTGAGCCCTCCCCACCCCCCCCCCCCCACCCCCCTCCGGTTTCCCCACGGTTTTAAAGCCCTGGACATTACTCACTTAGCTGTCGGACTTTGCTCTAAAACATGAAATAAATCATAGGTAGGGAATAAACACAATATGGCTCTACCAAACAACAAAATAAGGGTTTTTCCAAATTGAAAGTGTTTGCAGGAGAAAAAAAATAAATGTAGCTCATAAGATAGGCATGAATTTTCTGTAATGGATAGAAAAAAAATGGAAAGAGGAGTAGTATGATTTTCTCCTTTTTCCAAAATGTTTTTTTGAAAAGTTATCTTCCTCGGGATTGTTTAATGGAGGGCTAATGTTATTGAGTATCGGATGCTCCTGTAACTTACACGAGACAGAGTCGACTGGGCTTTGTGAAAAAAAAAAGATACAGAGCAAAAATGATTGAAAGGGTATCCCAAACAAAAACACACGCGACACGGATAAAATGTACGCAGAGAGCTGGAATCTCGTATATTACTTTTCCTAACGCTACATGATATGCTTTGCTTCTTTGACTTAACTCCTAACCAAACGACAAAATTTAAATCGGTCCAAATTGAAAGCATTTGCAGACGATAAAATAAATCTGACTCAAAGAATGAAAATTATTTCTGAAAAGGTAGAAAACATTGTGTGAAAAGGAGAAAATGCTGGTTACCATCATTTTTTTCTTTTCCCACAATGTTTTCAAAAGCCTTTCTCTTCGGGGTCGTTAAGAGTCGGGATCTTGTGGTAAAGGGTTAACCTTTATTCTACGAATTCAGTCCTTTACCGAACAATCTCGAGTTTTAACGACCCCCAAGAAATAAAGCTATTTGAAAACATCGTGGTAAAAAGAGAAAATGCTGGTAACCAGCATTTTCTCCTTTTCCCACAATGTTTTCTATACCATTACAGACCAGTCCTATTATTTGAACCACATTTAATTTTTTCGTCTGCAAATCCTTTCAAATTCAGATTAATCTACAATATGGTCGTCTGGTAGAGATTTAATATAACCGTATTATCACTGTTTAGTGTCCAGTTATTGGCTTTAACATCGATCTGCTTTAATAACTATTTCTATATCGTAAATATTTGAAAAAGATCAGACAGCGCATTTCTGCAGTCTCATCCTAGGCCAATATTTTAGCAAAAGGACATAATAGGGGTCGCTGCTCGCCAAGCCTGTAATGTCGGTTGAGGTTCAACCCAAGATTCTCCGCTTGTTGATTTAGTATATAGATATCAAATTGTTGACGTTTTGGAAGCAGTGAGTGGCCCTCCATCAACATCCGGGTGTTTATGAAGTAATTTTTCATTCGTGTAATAGACCCGTCCTCGTTTGTTAGTGCCAAGTTGTGACAAGGTCGGCAAATAACAAAAATATAGTTCCTGTAATTAGCCCTTTACCAGACGACAAAAAAGGAAAATTAGTCACGCACATGTTGAAAGCATTTGCAGACGACAAATAACGTTAAGGCTCAAAGGATGAAATTGTCTTTGATAGGGTAGAAAACAGTGTGGGAAAAGAAGAAAATGCTGGTTAACCAGCATTTCCTTCTTTTCCCACAATGTTTTCAAAACAGCTACAACATCAGGGTCGGTGAAACTCGGCATTGTGCGATAAAGGGTATAACCTTCCCTACTTCTCTCGAAACAAAAACGGTTTTTCCATCAGATATGTATTTGCGGCTTGATTATATGCCTTGAGCGGAATTTTCCCGTCAAAGCCAAAACAAGAAAAAGAATTATTTGGACAAGTTTACAACCAACTGGAGGTATTCAACAGCAGTTTTAATTATAGATCCAAATAGAAAAAAAGGTAGACTGGCTGAGACAAATGTCTCTTATTTTCTTGTATTTTCCATGTAAGAAGGCCATATTGAAAATAAGAAGTAGATATCTGAGCATGTTACTTTCTGCAAATAAAGTTATTCTTGTTATTATTATTACTGTTGTAGTTGTTTTTGCTATTATCATCATTATCATTCTACTTGAAAGTCGATGTTGTGTCCCATGTACACACACAAAAACATCCAAAACAATAACACAGAGTGGGTTTTATGATTCTTTTTAACCTATAGGCTGCTAAGCGCGACTCACGGACCTTTTGCGGACAGTGTAGATCAAGATCAGACTGCACAGAACGTGCTGTCTGATCTTGGATCTACACAGTCCGATAATAAGATATCTCCCCCCCCCCCCCCAAAAAAAAAAAAAAAACACTGAAATAGCAAAATTTCAGTTTACACTATCGGATTGAAAGTTTCATTTTACTTATTTAGCAGAAAAAGGGTTAAAAAAGATATTGTCCTTGTAAATAAGGAGCGAGATGGCCAAAGTGGGTTTAATTAATGCTTCTCCGTGATGCCTTATATCAAGCAACTTTCCATAAAGTTATGAATCCATAAAAATCCATAAGATCTGTTATGTTTAACATCCGACTGAATCATGAGGTCGATACTTTTTGCAGATGCATTAATCCTCCTTTTCACAGAGCATGGCTCTTTATGTATATGTAGTTTATCTTTTGTAAGATATATTTAATTTTTTTTTAATATATGAGCCACGCTCTGTGAAAAGGGGGCTTACTGCTTCTCCGTGATACATGATACCAAGCAAGTCATCACATAATTATGGATCCATAAAAGCCACTTTTTTAAACAACCGACCTAATCATGATGTGGACTGGTCCTTTGGGCATGCAGAAAATTGGCCGTAGCGAAAAGTTTCGGCCTAGGTCAGCCTGCGCGGACTGCGCAGGCTGACCTGGGTCGATACTTTTCGCAGATGCATTAAGCCCCCTTTTCACAGAGCACGGCTCATATATATATATTTCTACCGAAAAGCAGTTTGGTTGTACCCTTACCAAGTGACACTATAGCCGTTACCCTATATCATTATTACTATTATTATTATTATTATTATTACATTGTGTTTTTATTGTTATTATTATTAATTGTATTTCGTTGTCTTGTCGAGTTATGTGTTACATGTTCTTCTTTTAGTTGTAAAATAATCTATGTGATAATTGGTGAAATACAAAACAAAAAGACGCCATTCCTAATGATAAAGTTTACACTAAAATCCATATTCCATTTCTTACATGTCAGAAAATAAGTTTTTTTCGTAAGTTTTGATCACACGGTAGATATTTCTGTAAGGAGTGCAAACGAAGAAAAAAATAAATAGATGAGCCACGCTCTCTGAAAAGGGGGCTTAATGCATCTACGAAAAGTTTCGACCCAGGTCAGCCTGCGCAGTCCGCATGTCCGAAACTTTTCGCATGTCAAAGGATCAGTCTATCTCATGATTCAGTCCCTTGTTATACAAAACAGATTTTTATGGATCCATAACTATGTGATGACTTGCTTGGTATGATGCATCACAGAGATGCATTAAGCCCCCTTTTGCCAGAGCATGGTTCATAATTATATGGGCCATGTTCTGGCAAAAGGGGGCTTAATGCAACTCCGTTATACATGATACCAGCCCAATTCATCACATAATTATGGATCCACAAGAGCTACTTTCTTAAATAACCGACTTAATCATGAGGTAGACTGGTCCTTTGACAAACAGAAAGTTGACCAATAGCGAAAAGTTTCGGCCCAGGTTAGCCTGCGCAGACTGCGCAGGCTGACCTGGGTCGATACTTTTCGCAGATGCATTAAGCCCCCTTTTCACAGAGCACGGCTTAATTATTAATTTTCACCCCAGTTATATTTACACAGAATACATTTTTCAGTGTATATGCATTCTTGTTGTAAACATGTCTCCGTCCATCCATCTCGACCATGAGCCTGTAAGACGAACATGTGGATTTGTTTAATGCCACACAGTAACTTTCACATTTTATCCATGTAAAAGTTTGTGAATAGGAACATATGAATTAATTCTTAAAAAAAAAACTATCAGTAAGATATGAATTAATTCTAAAAAATATCACTGCGGAATATGAATCGATTCTTAGGGGAGAAAAAGAAACCGAGACCTCATTTACCGACAATTCAAACTCAATTTCTATTCTTAATTCAAAGGTTAGTCATCTGATGAGTTTAGTACTGTCTCAGCCAATCATATCACTTGTCTTGCAATTTAGAATCCATTGCAAATACGGCTTAGCCTGTTGAACATTTGTTCACAAAAATTCACAGAACGCTATTCCTTTGTATCACATGATTTGTTCTCAACCAATCAAAAACACGCTCTCAAAATACAATGAAGTTCATGGTCACTGCAATAATTTTATGAACGGTATTAAATGAACGGTATATTCGAATCATGAATCGAATATTCGAACTACTTCCATTTCACCGTATATTTTCTCTTCCAAGCCAGCAACAAAACACTATCATGAGTTATAAATCAAGATTCCAGCGACAAGATATAACAAATGAGTCTGCATCAGACCCAATAAAGAGAATGTCATCAAATTATGCCTCTTCGCATTCCACTCTTCTGTGGCAATCAAACAGGAATTCTGGGGTCCTTCATCCTTCATCAAAGAACTCCAAGTATCTACGATCGTGAAACTGAAAGCCTTTTGAAAACATTGTCGGAAAAGGAGAAAATGCTGGTAACCAGCATTTTCTCCTTTTCCCACAATGTTTTCTCTTTTCTTGCCCTTTTCATAGACAAATCACCGTTATTTGAGCTGCATTTTTTTTTTTTGTTGTTGTTGTTTGCAGATGCTTTCAACTTAGACGAGTCCAATTTTTCGTCTGGTAAAGAGTTAACACTTAGACTACGTAGTAAAATAAAACACATAATTTCGGCAAATGAACAAGACCTGCTTGTATCAACTCTTGGCATGTTTCAACTCTAAATGCCTCTTTTAAAATCGGACGGTGTTGGTCAAAGGTCAGACTGCACAAAACATGCAGTCTGATCTTTATTCTACATCGTCCGCAAAAAGGACTGCGTATTGCTCTTCGCATTTTAAGTGATAACTCTTTGCCAGACGACAAAATTTTAGACGAGTCCAAATTCAAAGCATCTGCAGACGACAATTTAACTATGGCTCAAGTGATGCTATTGATATCTGAAAGAATGAAAAATTTTGTGGGAAAAGGAGAAAATGCTAGTCACCAGCATTTTCTCCTTTTCCCACAATGTTTTCAAAGACCCCCTTTTTTCTCCCTTGGGTCGTATAAAAACAGGGTATTGTTTTGGTGAAGGGTTAAATTACGGTAGAAATTGTATCTTTCATCACACGAAACGAAACATAATGGTTGATATCCTCTGTGTAGAGGCTTGTCTGAGATGTCTGGTATGAAACCTATGCGTTCCTACAACATGCCAAGTACGCTGACAAACATTCTTTTTCCAAGAAATTTTCGTATATATATTTGTCGATATAAAGAGCATTCTCTTCAGATAATAGTCAAGGCTGGATCTGTTAAACATCAATTTTTTTTCGCCGGTCAAAAGTGTGTGATTTTATTAATTTCATTATCTTTAATATTTGATACGATAAAAAATCGTCACTTCTTGGACCGGTATGATTTCGGTTGAGTTCAATTTGAATTACTCGGATACGATTCTACCAATAGGAAAACTTCACATTTCACAGATTAAAAGAAGAAAGAAAAAAAAAACGTGCGTTTATTTATTATAATTATTTGATTAAAATACTAATATAAGATACATAATTCCTTAAAATGTTTAGAACTATTTCAGATGTTTTTAAAGGACAACGTAGATCCAAGATCAGACTGTACGAAACGTACAGTCTGATTTTGGATCTACGTTGGATCTACACTGTCCGACCATACTAAAATATTCTGCCAAGACATTGTTTGAAATTTGTTTCGTTAATGTAGCAGAATAGGAGATTAATCAGACATCCCTTCTGAAACTGATGATGCTGTGTGCTTTACAATGTGAAGGATACGTGAATAATTGGTCAGTGTTCGATCTTAGTTTGGCAGAATTTAAATAATGCGTAAACGTTCTGACAGTGGGAGTAAAAGGTTTCTTATGTTATGTTATTATGTTTTATTTATTTGGAATTAGAACAGTGAAATATTTGATAACAATTGTATGCCCAGAAATACGAAATTGATTCGTGCAAGTGATAGAGAGACGGTAGTGTCTTATTTGTGTATGTAAAATGCATTGTGTTTTCAACACATTTGTGATAACATGTGAATTCGACTTTGTAATAATTAAAAAATACCAATTAGTTAGTCGAATCTGAATCACATTTTGTGATCACCAAAAATTCAAAGATCATTGTCAGTTTTATCTATAAAATCAAGATTAGCCGTATAATTGGCTGCGAGTCAGCCAATCAGATTGCTGGGATCTTGAAATTTGGGAATGGAATTGCGTTTAGAACAACTTGGTCCGTTCTATCGTACTGGAAGATTAAGATTTTGTTTGGCATTTTTTTTTCTTATTCATAAACAATACTTGATTCTTACAAAATATTCTTGAACCTTCAACCATTGCTCTTAAGATCATATTTTTTTTTTTGTAACAGCTGCGAATATTGCTTTTATGTAGGGCTGTATGAAAATATTTTTGCGTCTCTGAGTGGACGCAAGTGTATTTTGTGTGTGTGTATTTTTTTTTCTTCGATGGCTGATTAAGCTCTTTTGAAATTATAAATCGTTATAAAACTAAATGAGTATAGAGAACATTGGATTTGAAACTAATTTAAATTAATTTTCAGAAATCTTCTCTCTGAGCTTTTGATAGAAAAACTTACAATCCAAGCTATGGAAGACTGTCCAGAGTTCAAGCAGTTATAGAAGTGCGTATGTTTTGCACTGTATCTGCAAAAAAAAAAAACGATAGAATAATAAATAGTTGTAGGGTGAAAATTCTACCTTAAAATAATTACTAGTACATTTAGCCATCCTCTGTGAAAAGGGGATTCGATGCATCTGCAGAAAGTGTCAACCCTGATCAGCCTGCGCACTTCGCACTGACTGACCTGGGTCGAACCGTTTTGCTACTGGTAAATGCCGTAGAAAATATTGTAGGACAAGGAGATAATGCTGGTAACCAGCAATTTCTCCTTTCCCCACATTGTTTTCCACCCTTCCAAAGGCAAGTTTTTGAGTCACGTTTACTTTGTCGTCTGCAAATGCTTTTAATTTGGACCTGCCTTTTTGTAAAGAGTTAAACAAATAAGTTTCTGTTCATTTCTGTTGTTGTTGTAGTTACTGAAAATATTTATTTAAACCTTTACCAAACAATCCCTGGTTTTTACGAACCTGAGATAGAAGCCTTTTGAAAACATTGTGGGAAAAGGAGAAAATGCTGGTAACCAGCATTTTCTCCTTTTCCCACAATGTTTTCTACCCTGCTGGAAACAAATTTCAATTTTTGAGTTACGTTTATTTTGTCGTCTGCAAGTGCTTTCAATTCGGACCAGTCTAAAATTTTGTCGTTTGGTAAAGAGTTAAGATGACTCAACTGACTGCAAATGAGTTTTTGGTTCGAATGGTCAGAAGAATCGTCCTTTTTCTTACTTTGTCCAGTTGCTATAATGTTTTCTCAGAAGGTCAGCAGCATGACTGAAAAGAAAAAAAAAAAAAAATCAGAAGGAGGCAATATGGTAACTTTTACCGAACGACAAAATTTAAGACTCCTCCAAATTGGAAATATATACGGCATATTAACCCTTTACCACAGAATCCCTACTTTTGACGAGCCTGAGAAAGAAGCCTTTAGAAAACATTGTGGTAAAAGGAGAAAATGCTGGTAACCAGCATTTTCTCCTTTTCCCACAATGTTTTCTACCCTTCACAAAACAAATTTCAAATTTTCAGTCACTTTTATTTTGTCGTCTGCAAATGCTTTCGATTTGGACAAGCCTAAAATATTGTCGTCTGGTAATGAGTTAAAGGTGGCCCAACTGGAGAATTTTTTTCATTACTAGGTAAAAAACATTCACGGAGAGAGAAAAGAAGAAAATGGTGGTTTCCAGAGTTTTCTCCTTGTCCCATACTATTTTCATCACGGTCGGTAACCTTTAGGCTGCTAAGTGCAACTCGCTGACCTTTTGCGGACAGTGTAGATCAAGATCAGACTGCACAGAACGTGCAGTCTGATCTTGGATCTACATTGTCCGATAAGGAGATATTATTCCCCAAAATATAACTTTGAAATAGCAACATTTGGGTTTTTACTATTGAATAGAAAATTTCATTTTAGTTATTTAGCAGGATGAGGGTGCAAATTTGGGGTGTGTGGTAAGGGGTCAACTGAATGACGACAAACATTTTTCAAGGGGCGTAATGGGTTAAGATAACCGTCACATCAAATAGATGGAACAGAAATCTTAGCGGCGTTTTGCAGGTGCAGAACTCTCATGAAAGTTTCTTTGATTCCCATATGGTTAAAATAGACCCGCCCTATTTTTTTATTACTTGCATCTAACCCCAACGGTGCCAAGCAGAAAAAATTAGTGGTTTTGCGGACATCGTGGAACAAGATCGGACGGTCCACACCTTACATTTTGATCTTGGATCGAGACTGTTAGATATATTGGGATATATTCCAGCCCAAAAGAATCTTGGAATTGTAGTATTTTTTTCGAACTGGCAACAAATGTACATTTCATCCATTTAGCAATCTGAGATTTACCAGTAGACTACTATTGATGGTCTTGCAGCAGACCACTTTGAAAAAAAGACAAAAGGAGAAATTGCTCGTAACAGTGTTTTCATTGGCATTCATGTGTCAAATCTTAATCAGTTTATACTCCACTCGTTGCAATATTTTCAAAACCGTCCCTTGAAATTTGTTTTAAGAGGGAATGCGTTTACTGGACAATTTCGATGTTTAACGATCCTGATAGAGTCTGATAGAGTCGGTTTTTGAAAAAAATCATAGGAAAAGAAGAAAATGCGGTTAACTGTTATTTTCTCCTTTTCCCACAATGTTTTCTACACCTACTAAGACAAGTTCATTCAACTAAGCCATTTTTAATTTGTCGTATGATTTCAATATGGACGAGTCTGAGATTTTGTCGTCTGGTAAAGATTTGAATTTTAGGTATGCTATATGAGACTCAAATGAGATCAGACTGCACATACCTCATCTTGGTTCTACACTGTCCCAAGAGTTTTTTTTTTTGAAAAAAAAAAACATGAACACGCAATATTTTGAGTTTTCACTGTTGGCTGGTAAGGTCTAAACAATTTAATTAGCAGTCTAATCCTTTACCATATGACACAATTTTAGACATGGGTATAAAATGTTGTGGGAAAAGGAGAAAATGCTGAGTACCAGCATTTTTTCTGCTTCCACATTGTTTTCAAAAGCCTTCTGTCCCAGGGTATTTAGTGCACGATATTTGCTTGCTTAAGCTGTAACAGAATATTGTACAAGGATACTACAAAGGCTATCCGGGGCTCCCACTGGATTTCTGCGCTGCATTATAACGAACGAAGTTTATTTTACAGACTGATTGCTCTCGACATTTATTTCACTCGCTTTGCCATATATATCACAGATTGGATTGTTGTGCTGGTGAAGTTTGGGGGAGGAAGTATTTTTTTGTTGCAAGTTCTGTGTCGTTATACATTGTTCTATCCAAGAAAATGCGATTATTCAAACTGTCGCTTTTAGATTTTCAGTTTTCGCTACCTACACCGTTTTTCTCAAGACATTCCTAAAACACTTTGAATATTAATGGATGACAGTTATTCGTAATTATTGAAGGTTTGGTGAAAGAGATGGGATATTTCTTCGGGAATTCCTGGTTTAAACCCCGCCGGCAGCGGTGGTCTCGTGGGAGTGCCCTTTGTCAAGGAACCACAGAACCCCATTTTAGCGCTGACGAAACACAGGAAAGATATCAATAAGTGATCTGTCGGCCGACGTAATACTACAGAAACTATACCATTCAAACAAACAACGAGACACTCATCCATACAAACGATAGCCATTAAAAGTCGTACAAATATTATAACAATACCCATGAGCTGGCATACAGTCAGACATATACATAATATGGTGTCTCTTCCAGTTGACATCTTTAAACCAGTTTTATTGTGGCTAATTTTCGCGCGAATTTGAAGAATGTCGGACTTAGTGTTTTCGCCACACATTCACTGACAATAAAACCTTGATATACAATGTGCTGGCATCTCAAACCTTTCCTTATGGTCTTTGAAATGACTTGTTTCATAAATCTTGGCCCTTTATGGTCCAATATTTCACTCCGGAGGACATGAAATAACTCTCACGTTTAGTAAAAAAAAAAACATTATTGTTTATGCTATCCTGGGCCTGTATTCACCATACCTTCATAATTGTAATCTTCATCTAACCCTCAAAAGTGTTCTACACTTCAAAGTAATACGATTTCTAATTGGCTAAACCAAATGCTTCAGTCAATCAAGAATGGTGTTGTTTTTTAAATCTATGTTTAGACTAAGAACTGTCTTAAGAATTGTTGACGAATGTAGGTGTTGGGGAAAAAAAATGGGGGAGGGAGTGGGGATATTCATGTCTTTGAACTGAAATACAAACATAATGGTCATATAAACAAACTTTATTCCTCATGTTTTACTCGCCATTAAAAGCAAGAAACTCGATTTGTAGGAGAAATTCGAGTTCCATATTTTGAGGTCAAAATTGACTAAAAAATTAGTTTGTCTTATGGATGAATATGTACGAGTAATCGAATAGGCTATGTATATATAATCGAAAAACTCTAACAAGTGTTACCTAATACAGGGGCGTCTGAACGACTTTGACATTCAGGAGGCGACTTTGAAAAGCACCGAATATGAGAGGGGAGGAGGAGAATTAAAAGACGAAAGGGGGTGTTTATGTCATGTTATTCTCTCAGCGATTTTATAACTTATCCGGCAATACGCAACTAAGGGTGTATTTTATGTAGAGTCTATACTATGGTCATCTTCAAACACTATTTCTCTTGGTACATTAGATACTCACATTTCGCGTATTTTTGCTACTTATCGTGCATTTTTTCAGTGAAGAAACACGTTAAGGAGAAGCACCTTACTCGCATACGGCCTTACAGGCATTCAAAATAAATGTTAGCCTCATATTTTCTTATAAACCCGCAAAAAGAACATTTCTTTCTACAGGACCCAGCTTTCACAGTCGCGCAAATACAAGCCGGAAACTGCGATACTCTCTACAAAGGAGAATGTCACAAAATCACAAATGAGAGTTCTACTCAAATTTAATCTAACTTTTGAACGATTTCTCATTTTCTCGTTCATCTTTCTTCACAAGTAATATAGAATCGCGAAAACAATTCATTCGCCCTCCTTTCTGATTAAAAATAAATAGGTGGTAAATGTGATTAACTCTGCTAACTAACTGAAGTTCGAAACAGTCTTTTGAAAAAAAAAACAACCGGAAGAAATCGGGACGAAAACGACAACATTCTAAAAATAGAAACAATCCCGAAATCAAAATAATCAAAGTGAAACTAGCTTTGTGGTATTCAGAAACATGTTGAAGAAGTTCTTAGTCGACGCTATCGGTGCCAAAGACAGGGTATAGATGCAGTTACGGATGATTTAGACCAAGATCAAACTGTAATTTGCAGACTATCCGATATTTATTAAGGGCTTAACCTGTTAAGGCGAAGATGAAATGTTTGAATCTGTGTCATGATCGGACAAAATACTGGGCCGTCCCCATGGGCGTAAATTTCTTAAATACTAGATCTATATCAAGTAGATGGCAAAGTTTGTCACAAAACGAACGCCTGTGTCACAGTTCTGGTCACTGTTTTCAGGTGTCTAACTTAAATTCCTGTTGATTACATTTTTCAAAATATAAGTTGATAATGACATTTTTTACCAAGATGTTTTCAAAGCCGTCTATCTGCTGCAGTTATTTTTCTGGGATGGGGGACGGGAGAAAGGGGTTGGGAGTAATAGGTAGAGAAATATCGTCAGTCGAAACAACTGTTCGCTAGAAAAAAGTAAATTATCACAAGGTTTGAAAACTGCGATCAGCATATCAACAAAATGTACAGCGGTGATAAATTGCCCCATTTGCTTTCTCCAGGGAACTCATTTTTCACGGAGCCTGTTAACCTTTAGGCTGCTAAGCGCGACTCACTGACCTTTTGCGCACAGTGTAGATCAAGATCAGACTGCACAGAACGTGCAGTCTGATCTTTGATCTGCACTGTCCGATAAGGAGATATTTTTTTTCGAAAATCAAGTTTGAGAAAGCAATATTCGGGATTTTACAATCGGATTGAAAGTTTCTTTTAATATATTTAGCAGGTTAAGGATTAACACTTTACCAGAAGACAAAATTTTGAACTTTTCCAAATTGAGAGTATTTGCAGACGACAAATTTAACGTTACTCAAATGCTGATTTTTATTCTGAAGGGAAGAAATCACTGTTAGAAAAGGAGAAAATGCTGGTTTCAATAATGATTTCAAAAGCATTCTTCCCCAAGGTCTTTAAAACTCTCGGTATTGTTTGGTAAAGAGTTAACAGTTCACCAAATAATTCCGTGTTTTAACCATCCTGTCGCGGTAAAATTTTCAAAATGTTGTGGGAAAAGTAGAAAATGTTGCCCTTTTTTTAAAAGACAACTCCTATCAGTTGAACCTCACTTAAGATCTGCCGCATGCAAATGCTTTTAATTTGGATAGGTATAAAATCTTGTCGTTTAGTAAAAGGTTGCTTCTTTCACTGCTCATGTCGACTTGAATAGCTAGTGCTTACGGCGTAGATCAAGATCGGACTGCACAGAACGTGCGGTCTGATGTTTGGTCTATACCGCCTGCTACCTGATGAGAAACTATTGCAAAACAGTAGTATTCTATCGTAGTGGAAATCATTTTTTAGACCTGGAAATATGTCCAATTTTTTTTTTTAGAGTGCCGTGTCAGAGCAACATGTATTCCATTGTGCAGAGTGTTTCATTTAACTCTGTTTAATTAACACTTCACAACACAATCGCAGGTTTTAATGAACTTCAGTACGATACCTGTTGTTAACATGGTGGGAAAAGGAGAAAATGCTTGTAACCAGCATTTTCTCCTTTTTCCTCCATGTTTTCAAACCCTTTGTAGATAGTTCCCACCATTTGGGCCACATTTGATACATCGATCACAAATGCTTCGGACTAGGACAAGTCCATTGTTTTGTTGCTTGGTAAACTGGTTACTGACAACCTTCCCGAAACAAATTGGCAGCAGACGACTTTTCACCCTTTACCACACAATCCCTACTTTTAACGACCCTGAGAAAGAAGCCTTTTGAAAACATTGTGGGAAAAGGAGAAAATGCTGGTATCCAGCATTTTCTCCTTTTCCCACAGTGTTTTCTACCCTTTCCAAAACAAATTTCAAATTTTCAGTAACTTTCATTTTGTCGTCTGCAAATGCTTTCAATTTGGACCAGTCTAAAATTTTGTCGTTTGGTAAAGAGTTAAACATCGTTGTAAGTAAGAAAATTCAATTTGAGATAAAGCCTGCTTGTGAAAACGCTGCGGCAAATGGTCAAATTGCTCGTTTCGAGGAATTTCCCTCACTTCTACAATGTTTTTCACTGTGGTCCGTTTCTGCAATTACATAACAAAATTGTCTACTGGCATAACGAGTAACATGAACGTCTCCATTCGCAAATGCTTGAGAAGTTGGCACTAGGCATGAATTTAAATAAAAAGAATATCAAGTAAATGAATTTAAAGTTTCAGTTTATAAAATAATAGATATAGATCCACATTGAAATTTTGAGACCTTTTTTAAAAATTTGAGTAAATGTAACAAATTGACTTTTTGTACATCATAGTTTTGTTTATTGTCTATCTGTTTGGTAAAAATTAGCTTTGGGTATTCTTGAAGACATTCGGTCACCTCGACTGCCACCTGTGCTGACCATCAGTCCTGTGGTCAGTTATGTTACATTTTCCGCCTCACTACAATTGGCCGTAAAATGGACATAAACCCACTTTATATTAGTCTTACTGGCTAATTAGGTCTGACAGGCTGATAGTTCCACTGGTGAAGAGCTCTAACTTGTAACTAATCAGGAATGTAGTGATAATGGCTTTAAATGACTTCTCTACCATTTGGCTGTTTATTGGTGAACAGCTGTGGGTCACGTGTGTCAAAGGTTCTTTCGTACACTACTTGATACCTACATAGCTATTAGGCTGTTTACAAATTCGGGTGATAAGGAAGAAATACGACTTTGTATAATATTCACAAATTGTTTCTCTGGTAATTTTGAATTTGGGCGGTTTTGAATTTGCGAAAGACCCATTTCCATGTTGCGCAGGCAAATTCTTGCAAACAAAGAGACTGTGGAAAAAGTAAACCTAGTGAAAATCATGTGACTTTTATTCATGTACTTATATTGATCACTTGTACTTTGCAAGGTTGTTTTCAGGTTAGTCTTCCGCAAATTAGCTCGTAATGTAACTATTCATTATTTCCTTTTGTTTCAGTTTATACATTTATATACAGAATTATATTAAACGTGATTACGATAATTCGCTCGATATTCCAGAATGCTTTCCAACTCGTCAGCTGGAAACTCTGTTTGCAGGAGGTAGATTGATAAGTTAACTCTTTACCAGACGACAAAATAATAGATTAGTTCGAAATTATTAGCATTTATAGACGACAAAGTCAACGTAGTTCATATGGTGATTTGGTTTCAGAAAGGATAAAAAACGATGTGGTAAAAGGAGAAAATGCTGGTGACCACAATGCTTTCAGAGGGTTTCTTCCTCAGGGTCGTTAAAACAAGTGTCCGTTAATGAAACAACCCTTTACCGAGCTGCCCGGGTTTAAATGACCATAAAAAGAGATTTTGAAAACAGTGTGGAATAGAGAGAAAATCCTTTTCTTCTTTTCCGGCAAAGTTTTCTATCCTTTCAAGAGACTCAGACTACATTTTTGTTGTTGTTGTCTGCAAGCCCTGTCACTTTGGATAAGTTTAATTTTGTTTGTTTGTTGAAGAGGTAAGTGAGTTAACAGTATGTCGTAAGTATACGAATTATTTGTCGGCATTAGAACATTACACGGTCCTTTACGATTTACTTAGCCAAAACCACACTGGTTGTTTGATAGACTTTGTTAGAAGAGAAACACAATACCTGTCTACTTTAAAAACAATTACAGCTTAATAAGCAGTCTGAAACGCTTGAAAGAGAAAATAAAGACGCCATTTTGTTGCTTAAAGATTCTTACTATGTATGTAAAATAATCCCAAAAAATAGCTCTGCAGCACGTATATACGAACCATTATAATTTCTACCCTTCTTTCCAAGACAAGCCAACAGATCGGTCGGGACAGAACGTTTCGGTCAATTAGATAGCTTACCTCGGAATATAGAATTAGACAAAAGGTAAGAATGGTTGGTAGACAAAGACAGAATTTGTTATAGATAAATATACATGTATGTTGTAGATCTTTAGTATAAGTTATGACTTAAAGTTATGGCCAATTTTCCAATTATAGGTCTTAAATATTTTAAAATCCAACTTGGTTCCGAGTTAAAGATGCCCGTCTACAGCCGGTGAGCAAAACCGCTGTTAAATTTCAAACAATTTAGAATGGTACAGAAATCAGTCCTTTGTGTAAACATGGATAGATTACTGACATATATGGTGTAATTGAAAAAAAGAAACACGGAGATTTGTATTGGAAGCCGAACATTGGTCAGAAGAAAACTGGCTGACGATCGAAGCTGTAAACAATGGCGGTGCGTCACGGAAATTTATCGTTGATTTCCGCCTAGAGTCGGATACGGTGTAATTTGCATATAGGCCGCGACCTCCGAGGCTGCAACAGAGAAGCCTCCATTTTCCTTTGTTTACCTCATAATACGAAGGGCGAAGGTCAAATATAGTCACGTGACAATGCATGATCATCATACGTATCTACCCGAGTGTATAACGGATATATCGGAAATCTTCGATTCAAAAACCGGAAACGACGAGTTTATATGGAAGGCCGCAACTCAGCGAAATGCATTTTCTATCAACCGTCATCTAAGCAACCTTGCAACCGTCAGGCGCAATATTTGGCATGAAGATATAAGAATGACTATAGTTTGATAAAATAAAGACAAAATGAGTTAAAACTGGCTGAAAATGAGTATAAGGGCCTCTTTAAGTCTTAACCAGTCAAGTGATTTCCGGTTGGGATTTGTATTCTGTTCTATTTCAAATGTAGCCTTAAACCCAAAACGGCATCCTGATTGGACAGAGACCATTTCAAAAATCATTTTAGTCAGATCATCAAAAAAGAAATAATTTTCGTTGAACTATTTCGATATGTCTCATTTTGATCTTACTTACAAGGAATCGTTCTATATTGTATCATTTTGATGCCCATATCCGCTGGAGGTACATAGCAACGGGATAGCAACCAGGTTTTTGGGTTTGTTCGCCACAAGACTAGTTCGTCACCGAGTAACTCTTTCTATGTAACATATAATTAATTCCCTGTTTATGTATCTGTATGATTGAATATTACTAGAACTAGCAGCCGGTTTGTTTACTCGTTTTCACACTTATTCATGATGAAAACTTCATCTATGTTGATTATCCAAATGATTTTACAAGGATGTTTTCAAAGACATCTGCAGTGTGGTTGTTTGGGGGGGGGGGGGAATAAGTAAATAAATAAAAGAGAGGATAGGTCAATCGTTCTGCACTGGCCGTGCTGTGACGAAAATTGTAATAGCCAGTGTCCGGTGTGTTTGTAATAAGGCAAAATTTTATGAATATAATAAAAATTTCACACACGCTGTGAGAATAACTGGTTTTGCAGCAATAAAATAATTTTTGAGAGTCTGCTTAGTGTACTATAATTTCTGTATGAGAGTTGGTGATTGCACTTGTTGCCGAGCGGGGTAACCCAGTAGGTAACGTTTGGTACTAAAACCCAAAGATCTGTGATTCGATTCCCAGCTCAGCCATACTCTTTTAAAGGAGTGATAATAGCCATTGCAACAGGATTCATTACTCAGCGCTAGAAAATTGTTTCCACAATTTCGAAAAGCAGTCGGTAAATTGGAGAGAAAACTGTTGAGGATACTTCTAAATGAAACCTTCGGAATGCATGGATTGGTGCACTGGCCGTGATATGGTTGAAATAATGTTGAAAACGATTTCAAACATCGAAGCCATCTACCTCGGAGTCATAAAAACACGAGATTGTTTGTTAAAGTTTAATCCATGATATTTTCCGTTATTGACATGGGTAAAAAAACCACACAGTTCAGGATGAGGGTCTTCACCAACCAATACAATTAGCATTATTAGTCTAATTATAGATTAAGAAAGTAACGCGATTTCTGATTGGCTAAACCATTTGGTTTGACCAATCAGAAATTGCGTTACTTAAAGATAAACAACTTTATAAAATTAAACTGGGAATGCCGTTAAGAATGGCTGGCGAATACGGGCACGGATCTAACAACGTTTCTGGTTTCTGATTCAAACTATCAGGACTGTTACAAACAGCTTATACTTCATAAATCTAATATCGTAAGATTAATGTTTAAATCGTATTTTTGCATTCAGCGGCGTCTAAGGTATGCTTGTGCCTTCATACATCCGTCAGCAGGCTACATAATTACTTATAAGCTGTATTCGGCTGGGTTTTTGGCGAAAGATTTATTGGACCTGAAAAGTTAAGTTAATAGACGACTCTGCGAATGTGGAAATCAAGGCTGAGGTTACTTAACAGAAGTTTTTTTTTTTTCCTTGTATTCTCAAACGTGACATGAAGGCAATTCAAAACTCTTGAAAAGGCAATAGCCCTCATATCGAATAAAAGAGTGATTTAATTCATAGTGTTTTTTATTCATTCGCTGTGGAATTTTAAGAGTCATTTAGTTATCATTCAAATGTTCATTCGTATGAATGTGTGTTTGTTTACTTAGATGATTTTTAAACAGTGCTTAAGTCAAGTTTATCACGGAAACAATGGTTTCAAGGGGACACTTGCAGTGCCTTGCACAAGGACACTTTCAGGCTGCTGGCGCGGCCAGCAAGAGAGTGGTTTATATTCTAGTAATGACATATGAATCTTTAGATGGGGTATTTTATGTATGTTTACGTATGTATTGATTAACCCTTTACCACACAATGTCGAGTGTTGGAGGAGGAAGGGTTTTGAAAACGTTGTGGGAAAAGAAGAAAATGCTGGTCACCAGCATTTTCTTCTTTTCCCACAATGTTTTCTTCCCTTTCAAAGACGTTCTCCGCCGTTTTAGACGCATTAATTTTGTCATCTGCAAATGCTTTGAATTTGGACGGATAAAAAAGGTAACCGTTTGATAAAGGGTTAATGATAAAAGTGCATGTAAGTTTAACTGTTTTTGTTTTGTTTTAAACTTGAGATACCTTTAATGATGTCACTTTTCAAAACTTTTATGAAATAAATAATGAAAAGTGTTATCTTTCTGTGTTTATTTTCAATGTATTACTCCTCACTTTACAGCGAGAGCAGCAGACGGAGCAACGGCAACAGGAGCAACAAAAAGAAGAAGAAGAAGAAGTAGAAGGATGAAAGAAAGAAAGAAAGAAAGAAAGAAAGAAAGAAAGAAAGAGTATGAGTGTATGGAATCAGAGGACTTCATAAATATTTGATACTACCAATATGCACATTGAGATTTCGAATAACATTTGAGGAGATTACAATTTTTTAAAGGTTTACTCGAACCCATCATATTCACTGATAGTTCGAACAAATTCTTGGTTCAACTCAAATTCGACTTAACGATGTTTAGATCTAATCTACACAGAGAAATATAGTCGTGAGGAAAGCGAAACTCGTTCTACCTCACTTTCGGGAACGACTTGTTTCGTACTCTAAACCTCAGTATACATTGTTAGATCTAGTTTGAACACATTTCTTCGCCAACCTCGTATTCGACTTACCGCAGTATTTATGTATGCATGAAAATACAGCTGTTGGGATGACGATACTCGTCCCACCTCACTTTCGTGAACGAGTTGTTCGTCCCAGTGAAGATAAGATAACAACCTACCATAATTGCATCTTATGTCTATCTTTATTGAAATCTTAATGAGTTTAAGTGCCAGAAAACAAAGAACAATGTTGCAACGAAAGATGAAGAAGTGCGATAGTAGAGCCTATTTAACCTTGTGAGAGAAGAGCACAAGTTAAGTTGCATTTCTGTGCCATGGATAATTGAGACATGTGCTGTGAAAAGGGGACTTAATGCCCCTGCAAAAAGTATCGACCCATGTCAGCCTGCGCAGTCCGCGCAGGCTGGCATGGGTCAAAACTTTTTGCTATATACATGTACTAATCTATATGTCCAAAGACCACTCTACCTCTAGATCCAGCCAATTGTCAGACTAAACGGATTTTAAGGACCCCTAATTATGTGATACCTTACATGGTATAATGCATTACAGGGATGCATTAAACCCTCTTTTGCCCGAGAGCGCCGATAATAAACTTTGTTGCAAAAGATTTAATATTGGGACAATAATACGTAGCCCTTTGAATGCCGAGTGCAATGTGAGCTATTTTCTGGGACAATATAGATCAAGAACAGACATAGCACATGCCGTCTGATCTCGGATCTATACTGCTAATAATTTTACAAAAAAACATATTCAATGGTGTAGATCTATCATTCAAGATCAGATAGCACGTTATGTGCAGCCTGATCTTGACAGTTTTTAGAATGAACGCTTCGTGATTGGCACTGTCAATATTAAACCTTAGCTTGTTAATCGCGACTTATCATTTTCACTTAGTTCAAGAATGGTAAAAAAATGAAAAAAAAAAAAATGGTAACAAGCATTTTCTCATGTTCTCAGAATGTTTTATACCCTTTCAAAGCCGATTCCTATCATTTGAACAACAATCTTCAAATGCTATATGGCCTGCAACACGCGAAAAGGGGCATTCGGACATTTGCGTAAAGTGTCGTCTCGGATCAGCCTGCGCAGTCCGCGCAGGCTAATCCGAAACGACACTCCGTTTAAATGTAATTTTCTGTTTTGCCCAAGTCTACTGAAGAACAACATCTAATGTAGTTGTAAAGTGTAGTCTCGGATTAGCCTGCGCGGACTGCGCAGGCTGATCCGAGACGACACTTTACGCAAATGTCCGAATGCCCCTTTTCACGTGTTGCAAGCCATATTTCTTCACCAAACGACAAAATAGAAGGCTGTTCCAACTTGAAAGCATTTTCAGACTACAAAGTCAATGTGACTAAAATGATTTTGTCCGTGAAAGAGTATAAAACATTGTGGGAAGAGGGCAAATGCTAGTTATAAACATTTTCTCCTTTTCTCACAAAGTTTTCAAAAGCCTTCTCCGTCAGGGTATCTAAAACTCGGGGTTCTGTCGTAAAGGTTTGAGGTCGAGCCTAAAATTTTGTCATCAGGTGAAAAAATAATATAATAGTTCCATATAGCTTGATATATTCATTTCTTTTTCATTTTTTTTTTTGCTTTTATGTTTTTTTCATTTCCTACTTTCTTTATACAAGACTAAAACTGGTACGTTTTGCGCCAAATATGACATTGCATCCAAATACAGCCGTTTCGACTAAAGTTTTCAAGCTTCTTCGAACAGATAAAGCAACAGTTAAAATTTCGCCATGACTTTATTTTCACCTCAATATGTTACTTAATTTTCAAGTATTTTCTCCCATCGAAAACCTGTTACATAGGCCTAATCGTTACAACAATACATCTAAACAACTTTTTTTTTTCTACTCAAAATGTATTCAATATATTTGAGCCTTGCTCTGTGAAAAGGGAGCAAAATGAGACTGCAAAAAATTTCGACAAGGGTCAGCCTGTGCTGTGACCTGTGTCTCGAGCGTTTTGCTTTTCGTAAACTTTTTGCATGGCTAAGGACCATTTTGTCTCAAGATTAAGTCGGTTGTTAGACAAAATTGATTTTATGTGCGCACTGCGCAGGCTGACCTGTGTCGAAACTTTTTGCTCTTCGTAAATTTTCTGCATGGCTAAGGACCATTCTACCTCAAGATTGGGTCGGTTGTTAGACAAAATGGATTTTATGGATGCATAAAATTCTATGTGATAATTTTCGTGGAACAATACATTATGGAGATGCATTAAACCCCCTTTCATTAGAGCATGGCTTGTCTCTTCTCTGCTTTCATTCAAGAACTGTTAAATAACTGTACAAATAGTTTACAATAAATGTGAGATTTTAATCTAAACTCGGACTAATAGAAAACAGCTTAGCACTGTAACATGGATACGCAAATAATTTTCCAGGAAAGCACCGCCCCCAAAGAGCACAGACACAGCCCACAGTGAAATGAACTCCGCCTTTATTCGCTAATACTGCCGATATGGTTTTACGATTCGACGCTAAGGCAACTCGTTACCAAGCAATCGCGTGTTTTAACGATCCTGAGAAAGAAAATGCGTTTGAAAATATTGTTGGAAAAGAAGAAAATGCTGGTAATCGGTATTTTCTCTTTTTGCCATGTTGTTGATCTTTTAAAAGCCATGTCGTCTGCAAAAGCTTTTTATGGGTCCATAAAATCCAATTAGTGTAACAACCAACTTGATCATAAGGTACTCTGGTCCTGACATTCATGAAATTTACCAAGAGCAAAAAGTTTCAAGTGAGGTCAGTCTGCGCGGAATGCACAGGCTGACCTCACTTGAAACTTTTTGCAGATTCATATAAGCCCTCTTTTCAGGGAGTATAGCTCCTGTGAACTCGGCCTCCTGACGGGTGAAAATACAATCCACTCAAAATTAGAAATGATTTTATCTTACTGGCTTGACTAAATAAGCGGACGACATAGATCAAAGATCAGACAGCACGTTCTATGCAGTCTGATCTTGATCTATGCCTTCCACAAAATACCATATTCTCGCCTATGGCGCTGATATGGTTAAGTCTTTACCAGCTAATAGTAGATACAAAACCCCAAATATTGCGCTTTTATCGTTGTTTTCACAGAGAGAAAAAGTGTCTCCATACCAGTCTGTGAAGGTCAAAGATCAGATTGAACTTCCAGTGCACAGTCTGATCTTAATGTCCACTTGTCTGCAAAATTGCAATAAATCGCGCGTAGCAGCTTACGAGTTCATGTGTTTACCTTTGAGTGACTTTGATTTCCAAGAATATTTTACAAGGATCTCTTTTAAAGGACCAGTAGCGGCCAAAAGTAAAAAATGCGTTAAATATGTGTGAAAATGAATTTAAATTGAAATCATACAATTTAAAACAGGGAAGTTATTGTGTAGATGCGGTCGGTCCAAGTTTTAGTTGTTGGCAGAAAAATGAGTTTTAAAAATTAGGTAATACGTAAACAAAAGATAGAGCGTGTGGCAACTTTTAACCTAGTTTTAAAATTAAATTTTCTGCCAAAGACTGACTCTTGGACCGACCGCATTATAACAGATTGTCATCTTCACAATAATTTCCATAATTTTAATTGGTGTGATGACAATCTGTTATTTAGATTTAAATGCATTTTAACACCCGCGTTGTTTACTTTTGGTCGCTACTGGGCATTTAAAGTCTTCTGCTGCAAATTTGTTTGACGAGGTAATATTAATAAAATGAAACACGAAAATGGATTACTGTAATTTCAGTTGAGCAATAACAGGCCTTGTCAGCTAATTTCGAAATATAAAAATTAATATGTTTGAAGTACACATTACAAATGCAGAACATTTAATTTGCAAAATCGAAAACGTTTGAAAAAAAGCACTCTAATACAGAACAACCTTCGGTTTCTTCTGGCCTCGCGTGCAGTTTCTAGCATTCGTATTTATTTCGATATTTTAAACTTTTTAATGCCATGAATACATTATAAATGCAAAACTTTGATTTTGCTAAATCGAAGAAATTAAAAATACATGTTATGCACTCTTGAACAGAACAACCTTTTTTTCCCCCCTACTAGGCTCGCGTTAAGTCTCTAATATTCGTATTTATTCGTCTGTCTTACCTCACGACAATATTCTAAACTTGTCAAATTTAAAGTTTTGCAAACAACAAATCAAATGCCGCTACAATGAAGTAATTGGGTCTAAAAAAGAGAAAATATCGTGGGAAAAGGAGAAAATGCTAGTTACGGGCATTTTCTCCTTTTACCACAATGTTTTCGAAAGGCTTCCTTCTCAGGGTCGTTAAAACTCGGAATTGGGTGGTAAGGGGTTAATGTCGTTAAACGATCAACAAACAAAAACGTTGTGATTTTCTCGTTTAAGCAAACCGTTGAAATACAAGTAAAATAAATTAAATACAAGCGGATTACTTCGAATTATGAATGTGGGTTTCTTTGCAAATAGAATATAAAGTAACGGATGGAAAAAAAAATCATAACGAAAAGTGGATAGCCCAAGACAGTCTGTGTGTTAGTTAGTGATACTAGTATCCTGTTGCCGTACAAGGACTCATATCACTTATGCATTTGCGTAACAACTGTTTTTGAAGGGAATGAACTTAGCTCTATCACTCGACGAAATTTTAGACGAAATAATAGACTTGTTCATATTGAAAAGCATTTGCAGACGACAAAATGAAGGTTGCTAAAAATGATAAATTGCTGTGTTAAGTCGGGACGTGTTCATGAAACAATTTTTATGCAGTTAAGATTTTACATTTCTATGGTGAAAAGGTAAAACTTGTTGAAAAAAAAAAACAGACGGACACACACCATTTTCCCATGAGTCGCCTTTCATTTTAATATCCCAGCAATACATACGGTAAAGCTGTGGAGTTCGGTTTTAGAAGTAAACGTAACGGGGAGAAAATCTGCATTCTTTTCTTAATGAAGTTTTAGTTATAACCTAACCCGAACTGATGTTTTCACGTGTAGGAATTCGGCAAAGAGCATTTCAGCGTTTTATGTCGAAACAGAAAAATGTCAAGCTTGAGAAATATGAAAATCCAGTCAGTAACCTGCATTTTTCTCCTGTGTTTTTTGCGTGTTTTGATGACTTTATCACAGGGCATGTTTTGAAAGAAAATGAAAGCATGTGCATCGTTAATATGAAACAAAAGTTCTCTCCATCCTTAACTCATTAGGCTACTGCACAACTTATTTCCCTTGTCCTTCCGTAAACTATTAAAATTTAACATGGATATTTAACTCTTTACCAAACGACAAAATTTTAGACTGGTTCAAACTGAAATAATATGTAGACGACAAAATAAATGTCACGGAAAATGTAGATCCAAGATCAGACTGCACGTTCTGTGCAGTCTGATCTTGATCTACACTGTCCGCAAAAGGTCAGTGAGTCGCGCCGATAGTAAAAACCCGAGTAATGTTGTTTCAATTTATTTTTGGATGAGACAAAATATTCTTATCGGAAAGTGTAGATCCAAGACCAGACTGCACGTTCTGTGCAGTCTGATCTTAATCTACACTGTCCGCAAAAGGTCAGCGAGTCACGCTTAGCAGCATAAGGGTTAAAGGGGCAAAAAGGGAAAAATGTTGGCTACCAGCATTTTCTCCTTTTCTCAGGTTCTTTTTGGAGCCTTCTCCCCAAGGGTCGTTAAAACACGGGAATTTTCCGTGTTTTAACTACTCTTGGGAAGAAGGCTCCAAAAAGAAACGACATTTACATGTATTCTAAAAAGAGGAAAATTCTTTTTCAACAAAATGGAGAACATAAAGGGCAATTGCATTTTCCCAAACACTGTCAACTGCATTGGTTTCTTTAAGTATGGGCTCTAAAGTCATATGAATGCATAACAATACAATGGCAAAAAAAGAGTCAATAATACGTTTTAAAAAATGAAATTGGTAATTTCCGTTGTTGAAATATAAACCTACGAGTAAGAAGAAGTATAGAATACAACGTAAACGCGTGCAAACACACCATAGAAAGATTGACTGCCTTTCTAGGAATTTGGTACCTATCCGGTATACATTACACTTTATTCAGAACGAAATACATGCCGACCAAAAAGTAGTTCCAACTAAAAAACTTGATGTAAAGCATTTCTTCTAAACTGCATTATCAGAAAATTTAAAATGGTAAAATGACACATATAAAATGTATTTTTGACGTTGATTTGAAGATTTCTTGAGAAAGTGGGTACAGTTTTGTTTTTCTTGGTGGCGGGGTGTGGTGCGCGTGACCACGGAAAGAATGGTCTACAATCAGGAAAGGCTTGTTTAGAAGTTGTTATTTTCCAAGGAGAGAACTTACTCTTTTCCACATTTTTGTGGATACCATTGGATATACATTTCAAAGAATTCTCTCCAAATAATTTGCGCGGGGACGGCGAGAAAGGCGCGTGTACAAGATCTATTATGGTCCCTCTCAAGCCCTACCTCCTCGACCAGGATTTGCTCTTATTAAGTATTCTTTAAGCTGAAAATGTCCTATTTGACCCATGGATGAAAATAAGAAAAAAACATACCGTAATAGAAAAATGCACCCTTTCCATCATAACAGCGTTGCAGTAATATCACGTGATGTATCCGCTCGTGACTGGCGGGCATATTTGGTTCATCAACTGGATTACAAGTCGTCTGCATTAGGTGACGTATGTAATAGTTGACAACGAAGTTTGACCTCACTTAAAGTATTACACCGTTATCTGCAAAAATGATAACACAGGCGACACACAAACACAACATTTACATAAAGTGGCGGACGCCTTGATGATGATCTTCGGATTGTGAGCAGAAGGTACATAAATATTTATTCATGATATGTGCGATGTATAATGTGGATCTAGTCAGATATTAGTTCTTTAAATGCTTTATGAATCCGTCCGTATGGTTGTGAAACATCCATTAGATCAGGGACTCTACTTAGACGGCATTCTACTCAACTCAGTAATTACTCCCGATTCGGTTACTAGCTCCGATGTTATTTTTGTGATTGCGTCTCCGCTAGGTGTGGAAACACAATCACAAAAATAATATCGGAGCAACCCTTCAGACTGAAGGTACCTAGTCCCTAATTAGATCTAGATTTAGTTCCTGTTACGTACTAGTCTAAAGTGAAATTTTAGTTCTTGTTCACGAAGTTTTATTATCTTCGATCTCTGCTCATGTACATTCAACTTTTATTATGTAATAAACATTAAACAGATAAATCTAAGGAATTAAGAGCTATGGAGAACAGAGAGACAGGAAAACAGGTGAAACTGGGGACAAGATGTGTTCAGTTCCCGAGCCCAGAGTTGCAGCCCCTTGAAGACAGTAATCACCTATTGGGGGACAAAGATGCCCTGTGGAAGGAACTGGATAACAAAGGGTTGGTATAAGTATCACTTTCATCACGATAGTACATGTAATTTGATATATGGATTGCATTCTGGGTAAAGGGGTTTAATACATCTCTATGATGCATGATACCATATAATGATGGATCCATGATGTCCATTTTGCGCAGCAACTGACTCTATCATGGTAAACTGGTCCTTTGACATGCAGAAAATGGACCTATAGCAAAAAGTATCAACCCAGGTCAGCCTGTGCTGATTCTGCAAGCTGACTACTAGCTGACCTGGGTTGATCCTTTTTCTAGACGCATTAAATCCCCTTTTCTTACAGCATGATTAATAATGAGCCATGCTCTGTGAAAAGGGGGCTTAATGCATCTGCGAAAAGTATCGACCCAGGTCAGCCTGCGCAGTCTGCGCAGACTGACCTGGGCTGAAACTTTTTGCTATTGGTCAATTTTCTGTATGCCCAAAGACCAGTCTATTTCATGATTAAGTTATTTGTTAAAAAAAGTGGATATTATGGATCCATAAGTATGTAATGGCTTGCCTTGTACCATGGATCACGGAGATGCATTAAGCCCCCTTTTGTCAGAGCATGGCTCAATTATATCTTGTAACCTGTTGCATGCCACAGTGATGAAAGAAGTATTTCAATGAGAGAAAAAGACAAGGATATAGATAAATCAAAGCTATTTTGGCCACAGAGGCTGGTACCATGCTTATTTTGAGAGGAAAGATATACTTTCCTATCATAAAATACATTAGGTCTGCATAAAAAGTATTTCATTAGGATAGTAAATCTTTTTTCTCAAAAAGCATGAAACTAGCCCCTATAGTTTTTGGCTGGATACCTGACCTTGGCAATGAAATTTCTTCTCTTTCTTAAAGTATTCAGTTATGTGGAAAAACAATAATTTCCTGTCCCTAACCTTTGCCATACAATCCTGAGTTTGAAAGACTTTCAGAAATAACACTTTTGAAACACTTGTGGGAAAAGGAGAAAATGCTGGTAACCAGCAATTTCTCCTTTTCCCACAGTGTTTTCTACATTTTCAAAGAAAAATTACATCATTTAAATCCCATATAAATTGTGGTCTGCAAATGTTTTCACTTTGAACTAGGCTTACATTTTGTCGTCAGGTAAAGAGTTAAATTTATTTTTGTTTTGTTTGTATGG
This sequence comes from Hippopus hippopus, assembly GCA_946811185.2. Taxonomy (NCBI): domain Eukaryota; kingdom Metazoa; phylum Mollusca; class Bivalvia; order Cardiida; family Cardiidae; genus Hippopus; species Hippopus hippopus. The sequence continues at coordinate 42,110,027 of OX328101.1, read as the reverse complement.
TGCTTAACGCCCTTTTTCAACATTATTTTAGTTATATCGCAGCGGCAAGTGCACCTATCCGTACTTTTTTTGTACAATATTCTTCCCATGTCACTGGCTCCTTTTTCACATAACCGTCATGGTAACAATTATCGGCGGTGAGAGAGGAATGAATCCTGTCACAATGACTATCATCAATAAACACCATTAGTAGGTCTACTTTGCAATTATTTTTTCTGTGCTGCAATCTTTAGGTATCTGTACATTCGAGGTTTACACAAACGAGAGGAAGTATTACAAGCACGTCTGGATGTCCTAGAGTTTATCATGTCCGAGGGAGAAGGCAAGATTGATTTGATGGAACAGTGGGAAAAAGGTGTACTTGACCTCCGCTGTGGTGGAGGTTGTCTCCCCTACATGGAGGTAAGATATGCCATTTTCTCCAAGAACCCTGGGCTCATTTCTAACCAGTATAAAATATAAATTCTTGAGCTTCAAAATTAGTTTTTTTGATTAGAAGAGCTGTATTGTCTCATCCAATCAAAATGCTAGAGTTGAAATTTACAATTTTTATTTCTTTTTTTGAGATAAGTGCCTCTTTTGGAAGGACAGATATCATTGTGAAACCTCTGTATTTAGTATTTACTAGAATCGCCTCATTGAAATAATCACATTCTATGCAATATTGTAGTGTTTCACCTGAAGGCTGTATGAACTTTCAGTACAGTCATCTTTGTCAAAGTAGTAACTGAAATCCCCTTATTTCACTGGAATGAAATATATCTTTCATAGATACCTTCTGATCCGAGATTTCCATCCTTGTGAGGAAGTTTTGCAAGCACGCCTTTCTGTTCTCAAAGTCATTAAAAATTTAGGGCTTCACAAACTTGATGGGTCGTTTCCTTGGCAACAGGGTGTGCTTGATAAAAGATGTGGACACGAATGCATTCCCCAGTTTCAGGTGTGTCCCCATCTTTAATCCTACATATTTCTTTAACTTTTCTTTCTGAAAAAGCCTCAGCCTTACCATACTTGGATACAACTGTTTATTAAAAATTAGGGGATCAAATTTGGGGTACTGCACATCTTTCGAATTTATGGTTGATACATACAGAGTACATATACTTACAATAATTTTTAACTCTTTGCCAGAATTAGGCAGCACCATAGTGAAAGCATTTGCAGACAGCATAATATTAGATCTTATTAAAGTGATGGGCTTTATCTTTAAAAGAGCTGAAAAGACCTTTGAAAAAGGAAAAAATGCTGGTTACCAGCATTTTCTTCTTTTCCTGCATTGTTTTCAAAGGCCTTTTTTCTCAAGGATTAGCAAGTTTGTGAACTTATAATTATCTCTTTACCAAACGACAAAATTTTGTACTTGTCCAAATCCAAAGCATTTGCAGATGACAAATTAAGTGATGCTCAAACTGTGGGATTTTCTATGATAGAGTAGAAAATAATTTGGGAAAAAGGAGAAAATGCTGGTTACCAGCATTTTCTCCTTTTCCTAAATTGTTTTCAAAAGCCTTCTCTGTCAAGGTTGTTAAAACTCAGGGTTGAATGGTAAAGGGTTATAGCACATAACTAGTTGTCTGCATCACCACCCAGGTGTGAGGGTTAGCTCTTTACCAGAATGCAGAGTTTTAGTTCTATCTGATTGAAAGCATTTGCCGACAACAAATTTAATTCTTAGAGTGTGGAATAAACCAAATTGACATTTTCATTGTAGAAATGAGACCCTCAAGAGTAATTTGAAGTTTTACTATTGTCAAGAATGTCTAGAGAATGTGGATCAAAGATCAAACTGCATGTTTTGTGCAGTCTGATCTCAATCTACACTGGCTGCAAAGGCAACTAAAGTAGAGAAAGGTGCTTAAAGGGTGTATGTGGCTCAAATGATGTGCTTTGTCCTTGATAGAATAGAAAACGATGGAAATGTCTGTGAATTGACTGGTACAGTGTCATGGTAAAAAAACCTGCAGACAAAATCATTTAATGAAATTGAAATAATAAGAACTTTATGTTTAGAGTTGTGTTTTGCAGGGTAAAAACAACATAACACATTCACCAGAGATCATCAAAGTACTTGAAGGGCCCAGGCGTAAGTTCTATTTGCCTTTTTTCAGCAGCTAAACATAAGTACCTTTATTACCTGTGGAAAATCTTCTTTTTATTAACTTTAAACCATACTTATACCAAGAACAAAACATGCAGTCTGATCTTTCAATTACACTTGCAGAAATTTAGTCAGCTCTTCTGGATATTTTTTTTTACCCATCTCCAAATTGGACAAGAGGTTGATAATCAATTCTAGTTCAGTTGATTTCTTTATGCTCCCTGAAGGGCGAGCACATAGTCGCCGCTTCCTCTGTCTGCCCATCCGTCCGTCCTTCCTTCCATCCATCTGTCCCTCCGTCCGTCCAAAGCCATTTCTCCACAACCCCTGAACCAAATTGGATAAAACTTCATATATGAACTCCTTAGGATAATGCGCCAATGTCTTTTTCCCAGTTTTCCAATTTGAGGCTGTGTCTTGGAAAAAGGGGGTTTCTTGTAAAATTCCAATTTTTACTAATATCTCCTTCAGTTTTCGTCAAAATTTCATGAAACTTCACATTTATATTGTTTATTAAAAGTTTCACCATGTGCCCTTGTTTTTTTATCTATCAAAACCATGTTATGGGAAAAGGGTGCTTAGTGTCTTATAACTTTGGGATTTGTTTTTTTGGACTCTGAAATTAAACATTTCCCAGTTTCTTCAAGACTATTCAAGATATAAGGTCAAGATCATTCTGCTTTTAACATTTCTTGAAAAGAAGTCCTTGGTAACATTGGCAAATGCAGTTTGGCAGACGGGACCAAACACTAGTAGCCTGTTTCACCCCAACCCTCCTCTCCTCTGACCAACCATTTACCGACAGCCTTCACTTTCCTAAAAAGACACCTGTTTGGGGAACATAATCCATCTACGACGGCTCTTGTTTGGTTAAAATATTAGTAATATCAAAATTTAGACCATGAAGAAATGGACCTTTTCCTTCATGAAAAATGGCAAAATCATTGCTATTTTTAACCCTTTACCAGACAATCACTTGTTACAAGCCACTGAAGAACAAGGCTTTTAAAAAATGTTGAAAAAGGAGAAAATGCTTGTAACTAGCATTTTCTGCTTTTTTCCACATTGTTTTTTACCATATCAAAGCCAAATCCCATTATTTGAGCAATGGTGAATTTGTTGTCTGCATGTGCTCTCAGTTTGGGCAAGTCTGAAATTTTGTCATCTGGAAAGACTATGATTTTTTTACCAGAGTGTTATGTGTAGCATTGGTTACAGTATAGATAAGTGCACAACTAAGTAACCTAAGTAATTCTGAAAAAAAGTGTAAACAGAACTTTTTTCACCATATTCCAGCATATGAATTTTTCAAAACACTTTTTGGGGAGGAAGCAAGAACCTTTGACTACAAATGGCTGAGGTAACTTGCTTTGAATTTTACTACAATGTTTGGCAGAGAACCTTGATACATAATGCATATTTTTAATGTATATAGTTTTGTCTTATAAGCTGATTGGTAATTTTATATGGTCTCTCTTCTATGCAATGCTTTTTTTGGTTTATCAATCAGTGATAGAGTATCTTGGAAATTGTGTAAATATATCAATCACATATTGATTGAGTGTTCTATTTTCTACAGTGTTGTGTTTCAACATCTCCTTCATTTAGTTTCAAATTATTCATAATTAAATGCTTTTTTTTTCCTCCCAACATTTACTTATATTTTTGTAACCTTCTGAAACAAAATTACTTGTGACTATGTTAAAAAATCATTTTAACCCTTTACCAAATGACAAAATATTAGACTGGTCCAAATTGAGAGCATTTACATATGACAATTTAAATACGACCCAAAAAAAGAAAGGGAGAAAATGTTGGTTATAAGCATTTTGTCCTTTTCCTACAGTGTTTTCAAAAGGCTTCTTTTTCAGGGTTGTTAAAAGTTAGGATGGGTTAAGAGAAGGCTAATCAGTATTTTTGAAGCTTTAAAACAAGAACATGTATGAAAACCTTGTGGCAAATGGAGTCATTGCCCATGATGGGTAATTTCTTCCTTTGCCCAAATGTTTTCTAAAGTTGTCCTCTGCAAGAAGAAAAATATTATCTGCTGGTGGTAATACATGTATATTTATATTCTAAAGAAGTCAGTTGCTTGAAATGATGTTTTTTTTTTGTGTGATGTGCATAAAGAAAAACAGGTAAGGAATGTATCGGTTTTGTGACACTGGCACTTAAAAACATACTTGAAATAATGCTCTTTCTATCTTGGGTTATCGTTCAATAAACCGTGGTTGTGAGTTATGAAGCAGAATAAATAATCCATGAGGGCGATATTTCGATTCTAACATGACCAACTCTTAATCAAAGGAAAATAAGTTCATACTTGTAAAAACGCAGATGCGGATTACATTCCATTGAATAAACCACAGCTGTTCCTCTTACTTACCAAAACAAAACACCACTGCCCAGTCGGTAAATATGAAAAGAATCAAAATTTCAATAAATCGTTAGGCATCAAACACAACATAAAAAAACATACTGTTTTACTATATTTTCTCCCTTTCAAGTGACCAAGAAGAATGAATGTATTGTCAAGCATTAAAGTTGTAGTTGCTTCGAGTGCACTGAATACTACTCCACCCACTCCCAATCCCATTTCCTATGCAACATCGGTCAATTTTGAACTAACTTCAACTTGAAAAGACACTTGATTTACATATGTTTACTGGTAACATTTCAAATAGTTTCATCATTGTCAGTTTTTATTAAAACAGTTAATATCGGTAAATCCTTGAGGATTTTCCTTTGTCCTTGGTCGAGCGGAAAATGACGATTTGTTTATTTATTTGTTTGTCAATTGACTTTAATTGATAAAATATGGGAGGGTGAAGACATGAATCAGCCACAGGCGACTTACTTTAAACAGAATGACGTCACTATATAGAATGATGTAGATTTTACCACACTTTCGTTGCACTGTGTTTAAAGAGCCAAATTCACTTGTCATGTTAGAATTGATGTTGAACCCCAAGTTAACTCTTTACCAAATGGTCTAAATTGAAACCAATTTGCAGAGGACAAATCCAATTTTGCACATAAGATGGGACTTTCATTAGAGAGAGTAGAAGAGATTGTGGGAAAAGGAGAAAATGCTGGTTTCCCACATTTCTCCTTTTCGAATAGTGTTTTCAGAAGCCTTCTTTCTCAGGATCGTTAAATTAAGGGACTGTTAAGCGTTACCAGACTAGATCTATTTGTTGACAGGGCTGTCCACAGGCAAGTTTACACAGGTGCCCATGTAGATAATGTATACATGTCTCGTGGTACGTCAAGATTATTGACAATGTGGACACCATTCGGGGACACAGATATGGAACTTGGCTGTCTGGCTGTCTGTGAGGGATCAAACAAACTACCTGGGTATGTATGATATATGTGTATATGTTACGAGAAATCACTCCTTCCATACAGCATAGCTTCTTCCAGTATAAAACCATACCTGACAACTGCTATAGGGAAAATTCTCTTCAGCTCAGTGGTATGTGTGTTGGTCTTTTGTAGATGTACCTCATAATGAGGATCTTTGCCACACAGGTTTGAATCCCAGCTGGGCGGTTTGTATTTCAGCTATGGAATTGTTGCCAACTTTCGGGGGGGGGGGGGGGCTCATCTGGGATTGTTCATTTAATATGATGGTGCCACAATATTGTATCTTTTGACACAGGATAAAAAAACTTTCTACTTATATTGTATAGTTTTTGAAAATGGGTCACCCCAGGATCAAAGGTCAAGGTCAAAAGTTTGAAATAACACTGTCACTTTATATTAACTTTTATGGAGGATGGTAACACTTTATACATAAATTGGATACAACTCAAGGAAGTAGAGTTTTTTGATATGGGTCAAAAAGGTCAAGGTCAATTTGCAAGGTTATTAAATATTTATAAACTCATAACAGAGAGTAGTTCAAAAGCTATTTCCCTTACAATTATTAGACTGTGTTATCGATGCATTCTACAGAGGGATCATGGATTTTAAAATTATGTCATCTTGGTTAACTCTTTTCCACACAATCCTCAGTTTTAAGAACCTTGATGGAGAGACCTTTGAAAACGTTTTTAAAAAAGAAGAAAATGTTGGTTTCCAGTATTTTCTTCTTTTATCCTCCATGTTTTCTACCTTTCCAAATACAATAATTTGGGATACATCTAATCTTTTGTCTCAGAATCCCTTGTACCTGGACCAGTCTTAAATTATTACCAGACTACAAAATTTTAGCCATGTCCAAATTGAAAGAATTTTGCAGACGACAATTTCAATGTGGCTCAAATGGTGTAATTGTTCTTTGATAGGGTAGAAAACGTTGTTGGGAAAGGAGTAGAAAACGTTGCTGGGAAAGGAGAAAATGCTGGTTACCAGCATTTTCTCCTTTTCACACAGTGTTTTCAAAAGGCTTCTTTCCCAGTGTCGTTAAAAGTTGGCATCGTGTGGTAAAGGGTTAACTTTTGTCATTTGGTATAGATTTAACACTGAGATTTTTACTCTTTGCATTAGAATTCTTTTCCACCCTTAGAGGGCCAAATAAACGTACCTATTGTTGAAATATGGCCGAAATAATTGCAATTTCATGGTTGCTTTCATCAACAGTGTTTCAGCAATGCGGACAGTGTAAATCAAAGATCAGGCTGCACATTTTGTGCAGTCTGGTCTTGATCTTTGCTGGCCGCAAAGGCAACTATAGACGTGAAAAGCACTTTAAGGGTTAAATAAACATGACACAAAGAGAAATTATTTGAAATGAAAGAGTTCTCCTTTTTCCATAATATTCACATGCTCTTTATGTTGTAAGAAACAAAATGCTAATCTTATTTTAATGTTCAGATTTCAGAAATTGCATGACACCTACAGTTCTACAGACATTGAAGCAATTAATTTAAATGGTGAGTAAAAATTTACATGATTGCAGTCTTTTATAAAACAGATGCATGGGTGAAAGTTTTCAGGATTATTTCTGATTTAAGGATTATTAGGCCAACAAAAACTACTTTTTCTTCATTTTCTGTATTTTACCCTTTGCTACACGACAAATTTTTTGACTTATCTAAATTGAAAGCATATGCAGACGACAATTGAAATGTGACTCAATTGATAGAATTTGCTTTTGAAAGGTTAGGAAACATTGTGGGAAAAGGAGAAAATGCTGGTTACCAACATTTTCGCCTTTTCCCACAATATCTTCTCCAGGATTCTGTCTCAGGGTCATTAAAACTTGGCATTGTGTAGTAAAGGGTTGAAACTGCTGAACTTGTAGGATTTCAGGATTTTTGAAAAGCATTACTTCCACCCATGCTATTGATATTGTAACTCTACCAGACAATAGAAATTTAGACTTGTCCAATTTGAAAGCTATAATTGCAGACAACAAAATGAAATGTGGTTAAAATAATGAAATTTGTCTTTGAAAGGGTAGAAACCATGCAGGTTACCATACAAGTATTTTCGCCTTTACCCACAATTTCTTTTTAAAAGTCGTCTATCTAAAGGCTGATACAAAAAAAAAAAACCCTGGATTGTCTGGTAAAGGGTTAAGGTGTACCGTGTTGTGAACGGTGTAGATCAAGATTAGACTTCAAAGCACATGCAGTCTGTTCGTGATCTATAATACCCCTTGCTGAGCCATAAAAGACCTGTTTTAAAATGCAGAGCTTATTAGCCAGTAGTTTTGAGCTTGAATCCCAGCACAGGCAAAAGTCTTTCTGACAATTAACGAGTCATTGTGACAGGACTCATTTCTCTGTCAGTGCTTAATCAATATTATTTCTATGCTTATGATGTTTGAATGGTTCCAGTGACTTTTAAAGAGATCCATGCAAATGCTTGGACTTGTAGAAATCTAAAACTTTGACCCCAAATAAAAGGTTAGGCACAGTCTCATTACATTCTAGAAAAAAATTAATGAAGACAACTGTAAAGAAACCTTTGTAAAATGTGGTAATCATCATTGGTATTTGAAAGTGGCTGAAAATATTGAGGCATTTCTCATAACATGCAATTTCTCATTTTGCAAGAAGTTCTTTAAAACTTTTATGCTGCAGGAAAAAAAAATATTCTGCAGGTAGTAAAGTATTAAGAATGAATGTTTTTGCAGGAACTGGATGGTTTACTGAGGATCCATTTGAAATTACACAGAAATTTGGTGGACAATGGAAAACCACAAATTACAGAGCAGGAGATGTTCTCATCTTTGGAATGAGGTAACAAACTTTTAAGGTTTTGACACATTTGTTAGTTAGGGTCAAGGTTAATTGTATTATCAAGTAGTCCTTAAACAAGCCATTGACTTGGGAGAATTTTGTACAAATTAGTGGTCAAAAAACTCTAGGAAAGCATGGATTGGTGCACTTACATCCATGATATAACTCGGAAGAATGTAAAAAATGGTGTAAACTTCAAAGAAACACCTTTGCTATATAATCAATTCTGTGATCATTTTCTATAGTGAATGACATAGAATCATCAAAATTTAATTCTAGTCCTCATTTCAAGGGTTTGAAGACAATAGATTCAGTGTGGCTCAGATGATGGGATTTGTTTTGAAAGGTTGAAAAGCATTGTGGGTAAAAAAGAAACTACTGGTTACCAGCACTCTCTCTTTATCCCACAATGTTTTCAAAAAGAAGGTGGTTAAAACTCAGTTTTGTGTGGGAAAAAGTTAATAGTTTGATATTCATTCCATTTCAGGACTGTTCACATGTCGACAGCCAACTTGACTGATCTCGTTCGTATCAGCTGTGATACAAGGTAAATATGTGTAGCGCGGCCATATTCTGCGGATATTCTAAATTCAACTCAAATTTAAACCCTATACTGCAAAATCCTGTTTTGACGACTGTAGAAGCTTTTAAAAACATTGCTGAAAAGGAGAAATTGCTGGTAACTAGCATTTTCTACTTTTCTTACAATGTTTTCTACCCCTCCAAATACATATCCGAGTGCTTGAGCCACATTAAATTTGTTGTCTGCAAATACTTTCACTTTAAATGAGTCTAAATATTTGTCGTTTGGTAAAGAGTTAACACTTTACCACACAACCCCGAGTTTACACAACCCTGAAAAACAAGGCTTTTGAAAACATTGTAGAAAAAGGGGAAAATGCTGTTTACCAGCATTTTCCCCATTTTCCACAATGCTTTCTACCCTATCAAAACAAATTCCATCATTTTAGCCATGTGTAAAATGTCTTCTGCAAATTCTTTCAATTTGTACCATTTCAAAATGTTGTCATTTGGTAGAAGTTTATACGCCCAAACCAAAGTGGTCTGATTAGCAGATATGTTTTAACCTTTTACCAAACAATCCCATGTTTTCACACCCTGAGGAAGAGGCCTTTTGAACAGATTGTGGGAAAAAGAGAAAAATGCTGGTAACCAGCGTTTTCTCCATTTCCCACATTGTTTCTACCCTGTCAAAATACTTAAGTTTATATGTACTACTTTTAAATATGTCCTCTGCAGATACCTTCAATTTTGAAGGGTATAAAATTTGTTGTGTGGGAAAGGATTAACTGTTTACCTAACGGCAAAATGTTAGACTGATCCAAATTGAAAGCAGTTGCAGATGACAATTTAAATGTGGCTCAAATGGAGAAAACTGTCCTAGAAAGGGTAGAAAACATTGTGGGAATAGGAGAAACTGCTGGTCACAAGCATTTTCTCCTTTTTCCACAATGTTTTCTAAAGGCTTTCTTCTTCAGGGTCGTTAAAACTTGGGATTGTGTGGTAAAGAGGTAAGTCAATCAAATGGCTACTTTTGGGGTATTGGAACAGTAATAACATTAAGAATAGTGGTGAATGCAGCTCTAAGTTTTTATTACTTTTGATTACCAGCATATTCTCCTATTCCAACAATGTTTCCAAAAGGTTGTATTCCTCTGGGTTGTTAAAACATGGAGTTGTTTGGAAAAGGGTTTATTGTGACTTTCATTTTTGTTGTTAATCTAGATGGCAGCCAGCGAGTGAACCTGCTGATCACAGATATGTCGGAGAGATGAAGCCTATTGCTAAATTTGGACATTATGGAAAGGATAATATTAAATCGGAATCAGTCACGATGAACCAACTGAAAGAGAAGTGGGGACTTCAGTAGGGCTCATGTGATACTGTTTAAAATGTTGTTGGGAATTGTTTTCTGTACGGTGCTAAATGACTGTGATTTTTGTTTCCCCTATATTATTAAGCCATTATGACTTGTAAAAATAGGAATGTTTTCACCCCCTCCCGTTGATAATTATAAAAAACAGAAAAAGGAGCTTGTTACAAGCACTTACTACTTTCCCATGTTTTGATTCTGTTGAATTTTTTTCCTTTCTATGAGTTGTTTCAGTGTTGTAATTGTTAATGATTATTGAGAGGTCAAGAAAAACTCTGTTTTGTGATAAGAATACCCTTTATCAAAGCACAAATTTAAGACTCATCCAAATCAAAAGTAACAAAATTAAAATCAGTGCAAATAAGCTGTTGGAAAATCTCAGCCAGGGATGGAAAATGTGGTGGTAAAAGGATACAGTGCTTGTTTGAAGCAATCCAAATTCACCTGAAGTGTGGTTGGTACTTCAAGGGTGAATACTTGAAGATTGTAACTATATCATAGCTTTGGCTCGACTAAAAATTGAGTTGAATGGTAGAAGGGAGATAATCTAGACTCCATTCATCTGCATGCCCTTTTAACCCTTTACCAAACTATCCTGTGTTTCCACAACCCCTAATAGAAAAGCCTTTGGAAAACATTGTGAGAGATGGAGAAAATGCTGGTTCCCTCAATATTTTCAATCATTCGGGAGATAAATTTCATCATTCAAATCATGTTTACGGCTTTACCGAACGACAAAAATTTAGACCGATTCAAATTGAAAGCATTTGCAGACAAAGGATGAAATGCAATTCAAATGATGGAATTTGTATCTTAAAGAGATGAAAATGTTATGGGAAAAGGAGAAAAAACTGATTGCAAGCATTTTTCTGTTTTCCAACAATGTTTTCAAAAGCTTTCCTTTGCAGGGTCGTTAAAACTCGGGATTGGGTGGTGAAGAGATAGTATGTCGTCTGCAACTGCTTTCATTTAGGACATGTCAAATATTTTTTCATTTCATAAAAACTCAACACAGCTGAAAGAAATCCCAAACAACAAGACAATGTAGAAGGCTATAGCAAAAGGAAAGTTAGAAATACATTAAAGATGAAAAAAAAAAAAGATAGATCATTTAATATTTTCATTAGTTTTATTCTGATTATAAGGCATTGCAAAAGTTATAACATCAAGCTAAGCTGCAATTTATTGGATTTCTCAAAACAAAATCTAAGAACAAACTGGCAAAAAATAATATTTCTCTTATATGCGTGTCTATTTCGTACATCTGTTCAGAATCAACAACTACAATTCATATGAATCACCAACTGAATGTTTCCAGGAGACCTAACAAGTACAGGGTGTCTGAAAAGTAGGGTAACACTTTTGTACATTCATGACATCGACTTTAATTTTGAGACAAAGACATAAAAACATATATACATATTTATAAAATATGCTAGTTTTTTGAGTGATAATTTAATTCAATTTTCATTACATTACGCTCTTTTATACATATTTTAATTAAGAAGTACCTTTCTGTCATTGGCGTCACTTTATTATTAATGCCGTACTCTAACTTTCTGTTTTCTGGACATGTTTATAAACAAAATATCTGGTTTTGGGCACATGAACAACCACACTCTTTCACAGAGATACCGCTGCACAGTGAAAGAGTAACTGTATGGTGTGCGATGCCATGTTACGGTGTTAATGGGCCATATGTCTTTAATGACAAGATAAATTCCCAGCACTACCTATTCCTTTGAAAAACATGTTTGTTCTAGCTCTTGAAAAGAAGTCCCATACATTGCGAAACACATGGTTTTTACAGGATGGTGCTACAGCACAAACAAATCCATTACTGTGATAGACTTTTTATACAATACATTTGGTAATAGGGTAATATCAGGACAATATCGGACTGTAAAAGACTGCAGAATATCATGGCCTTTGCATAGTCCTGACCTCAACCGGTGCGACTTCTTCATTTGCGTGTATCTGAGGTCAAAGGTTTACAATCCTAAACTAGGCAGTGCAGACATGTTGTTAAAGAACATTAAACGTGAAATAAAAAAGATTGATATTGGAATGTACGTTAAAGTGATTGACAATTTCATCGCGTGTTTGGTATGGAAAGAGTATAAAAGGCCATCACAATGAAAACGACATTAATCAGTAAAATGACACCAATGACAAAAAGGTACTTCTGATTTGAAATCTGTATAAAAGTGTGTAATGTAATAAAAATTAAATGAAATTATCACACAAAAACTTACATATTTTATAAACACTTACATATGAGCCATGCTCTGTGAAAAGGGGGTTTAATGCATCTGCAAAAAGTATCGACCCAGGTAAGCCTGCGCAGTCCGCGCAGGCTAACCTTGGCCGAAACTTTTCGCTATTGGTTAATTTTCTGTATGCCAAAGGACCTGTCTATCTCATGATTAAGTTGGTTGTTAAAAAAAGTGGACATTATGGATCCATAAGTATGTGATGGCTTACTTGGTATCATGGATCATGGAGATGCATTAAGCCCCCCCCCCCCCTTTTTGTCAGAGTATGGCTCATATGGCTTGCAACACGCGAAAAGGGGCATTCGGACCTTTGCGTAAAGTGTAGTCTCGGATCAGCCTGCGCAGTCCGCGCAGGCTAATCCGAGACGACACTTTCCGTTTTTATGTAATTTTCTGTTTTGCGCAAGTCTACTGTAGCACAAAATCTAATGTAGTCGTAAAGTGCCGTCTCGGATTAGCCTGTGCGGACAGCGCAGGCTGATCCGTGACGACACTTTACGCAAATGTCCGAATACCCCTTTTCGCGTGTTGCAAGCCATATATTTTCATTGCTTCATCTGATATCAAAAGCTACGTTATAAATGTACAAAAGTGTTACCTTACTTTACGGACACCCCATATTTGAACTGAGTCTCAGGGGAGTCTAAAAGGCAAAATCATGCATGTAGTTTCAAACCCAAATTGTTTAGTATGAAAAAATAATGTTCCCTAACAGCACTGTCCCTCGCCCATCAATTACCAACAAAGCAAACAGTGCAAGGAGATGTAAGAAAATGTTGTAGCCAATATAGAATATATGAGCTATGCTCTGTGAAAAAGGGGCTTAATGCATCTGCAAAGTTTTGACTCACGTCAGTCTGCACAATCCGCACAGGCTGACATAGGTCAAAACTTTTTGCTTTGTATCAATTTTCTACATGCCGAAGGAACATTCCACTTGAGGATTCAGCTGGTCGTTTGACAGTATGGATTTTATTATTCTGTAATTAAGTGATGCATTGCTTGGTATAATGTATCATGGATTTACCCCCCTTTTCACAGAGCATGGCTCAAATGTAGTTTGCTCATGATTAGAAATATTTTTATTTATCACTTTTTTAAAATTTTTCAGATTTAAATTTGTCAGCACAAAATCAGGAAATGTGATGAAGATATGTAATACATTTTATGCAACATGTGATTGAAACAGATTTTCATTATTACAGGTTGATGACAATTATTAAAGGCCTACTTAATGCCAAATGTAAACTATGAGGGTAAAATTGCAAACAAATTTTAAATTCTAACCATTAAAAAGGATGAGTATTTACAAGTATTATTATGAGTCTGATAATGTATTACAGTGGAATATGACAAAATTCCAGCTGATGGCAGAAAAATGTTTCATGAAACTTGAACAAAAGTTGGCATCTTATGTTATCTTATGAATTAAATTTGTCTGCATTTTAACTCCCAAATTCTTAACTTTTGGCCGCTAGTGTGGTTTTAGGTAATAATTGTTGATTGTTATGCCATAAAATATGCCTACAAAAGCAATTATGTGATCTCTTTGTATTTCCTCCTACCCCATACCATAAACTACTCGGTGCATATAAACCCTTTACCAGACAACAAAATTTTAGATATGATCTGTCCTGAAAGCAATTGGAGATAACAAATGAAACAATGCTTAGACAATAGGATTAGTATTTGAAATGATAGAAAACACAGTGCAAAAATCGAAAAACGCTGGTAACCAGCATTTACTACCTTTCCCATGATGTTCCCAAAAGCCGTAAAGGAAAATTTGTATCGTAAAACAGGATACGACACTTCTATAGATGCTTTTCGTATCCTCCATGTAGGCTACAGAATACAGCAATTAACACAGTACAAGACAAAACATGTTAGTGTACAATTCACATGGAATACATAATTTTAATGATACTTTTTTGATATCTCTTCACCAAACAACAAAATTTTAGACTTTTCCAAAATGATAGCATTTAAAGACGACAGACTAGATGTTGCTTGAATGATGGGAATAACCATGAAAGAGTAAAAAACCACAGTGAATGCGGGGAAAGTAGAAAATACTGTTAGTATTTTCCCCTTTCCCAAAATATTTTCAAAAGTTTTTCCTTAGGGTCATTAAAACATGGAATTATTTGGTAAAGAGGTGATTATGACAAACATTTAAATTAACTTCTAATACTGAAGTGCATAAAAAGGTCATCGTGAAAAATGGAAAGCAAATTTGTATTAATGTATTTATGTCACTGGTATCACTTTGTTTTCTGTATGAGGACATTTTATTATCCAATTTTGGCTTGAGAGAAATCCATCTCTGGATTGGCTTTCTTGATTCTGAAAAGAAAATAAAAATTTAAGTCAGTTAACCCATTACCACACAATCATGAGTTTTGACGACCCTGAGGAGGAAGGCTTTTGAAAACATAGTAGAAAAGGAGAAAATGCTGGTAACCAGCATTTTCTCCTTTTCCCACAATGTTTTCTATCCAATCAGAGACAGAAATAATAGTTTCAGCTACATTTAAGTTGTCGTCTGCAAATGCTTTCAATTTGGTTCGGTCCAAAATTCTGTCATGTGGTAAAGAGTTAACCATTTCCTTACACATGCAACTTTGAAAGTATTGCAGGAAAAGAAGAACATTACATGAGAATATTACATGATAACCATTTCCCTAATGATTCCAATATCTTTCTGTTCAATGTATTTGAGCCATGCTCTGGCAAAAGGGGGCTTAATGCATCTCCGTGATGCATGTAACCAAGCATGTCATCACATGTTCATGGATCCATAAAGTCCATTTTGTCTAACAATCGACTGAATTACGAGGAAGAATGGTCCTTTGACATACAGAAAATTGACCGATTGCGAAAAGTTTCGGCCCAGGTCAGCCTGCGCAGACTGCGCAGGCTGACCTAGGATCGATACTTTTTGCAGATGCATTAAGACCCCTTTTCACAGAGCATGGCTCATTTCTATATTGTTATGTCACATTCATGATATGAATCTAGTGATGTCATACATTCATACATAAAACCCAGCATATCTAACACCAAAAAACACCATGTAAACAGAAACTACGGTACACTGGATGTGGTTAAGCCTTAACCAAAAAAGCCTGTTTTTTCACAACCCTGTGGAATAAGCCTTTTAAATACATTGTGAGAGAAGGAGAAAATACTCATAACCAGCATTTTCTCCATCTCCCACACTAGTTTCTACCCTTTCCAAAAAAAAAAAAAAAATCCAAACATTTGAGCCATATTTACTTAGTAGTCTGCAAATGCTATCTATTTGGAAAATTATAATTGTGGAATTACTTTATCCTCCACAACCAAGTTAGAATAAAGTATAGTGGAATGAGGTTGGTGTCTGTCAGTCTGTAGACACAAATTTTTGTTCAATTCTCCTACAATTTTCAACCCCTTCAGCTGAAAATTATAGTGACAGCTTTCCTACCATAACCGTAGCATCTGAAATTTCCATAATCATGGGTTGACTAATACAAGAGTTATGGCCCTTCGAATTATTTTCATGATCCATTGACAAGTTAACCAAGGGAGATGTTCATCTAGCTGCAAGTCCTAGTTAGCTTATATTTCACAGAAATATTTTTTTAACACTTTACCAGATGAAAATAATTTGGAATCAACTAAAATGAGAGCTACCCAACCATACTGAGAGCATTCTTAGAAAGGCTAGACAACACTGTGGGAAAAGGAGAAAATACCGGTTATCAGACCTTTTCTCCTTTTTCCACATTTTCAAAAGCCTCAACCTCAATGTTGTGAACGAATTGAGTAATCAAACTTTAGTGGCTTGACAGAAAATTATGTCTATGCTCACTTTTCCAGGATTTCTTGCTTTTTTTTGTCCTCCGACGTAGGCAAACCCATCTCACGCTGTCTCTGATCGTACATCATTTTCTCTACAATGGATCTTGTTTCACCATCCAAATCTGAAAGCTGTTCAATAAAGAAAATAGATGCCCATAGTCCTAAACCACAAATAGACATAAAGCAGAGCCCTGGTAGAACTGGGTTTTAATGTGTTTTCTTAAGCATTATACCAAGCAAGTTGGCCCATAATATTGATTCATTTGTCTAAGAACTTGCTGAATCATGAGGTAGAATGGTGCTTTTGACATGCTGGAAATCTACCAATATTTTGCAATAAGTTTTGACTAGGGCATGGATCGATACTTTTCAAAGTTGCACTAAACCAACTTGTCACAGACCTTGATTTTACATATATCAGCATGTGATTATAGAAAGCATAGTGACAGATGGAATAATTTTCATAAGTGTCACACAAGCTAAACATCATTAATTTGTGGACCAAATTTCCAGCAGAATAACCCTCATTTGAAAATATCCCTGTAGAAAATGAAATATGAAAATGAATTAAGGTGTAATATGTAATACAACGTAAAGACAATGTGGCAAAATGCAGAAATTGCTAGTAACAAGCAGTTTCATTTTTTTTTTTCGTCAGGATGTTTTAAAAGGTGGTCTGAAGCAATATAAGAATAAATGGTATGCAAATGCTGATGAGTCCGCTTTTTGCCAGATAACACAATATCAGCTTTGTTTGAATTGATAGCACTTGCAGACAACAAATAACGTATTACTCAAAACATGAAGTTCGCCTCAGGAAGGATGGAAAAAGTATTAGGAATAGGAGAAAATGCTGATTTTCAGCATTTTCTTCTTTGCCCACAATGTTTTCTAAAGCCTTCTTCCTTGGGGTCATTAAGTGTTTGGATTGTTTGGTAAAGGATTAATACTGCTTCTGTGTAGATAACAAAAACTTCTACAGGGAAAAAATTTAAATCTTTACCAGCCAAAATATTGACAGCATTTGCAGAGAACAAATTAGGATTGATGATTGAATTTGTCATAAAAAAAAAAAGGTATAAAACGTTGTGGGAAAAAGAGAAAATGCTGGTTACCAGCATTTTCTCTTTTTCCCTCAATGTTTTCAAAACCTTCTCCTTCAATGTCATTTAAGCACAGGATTGTGTGGTAAAGGTTAGGCAACTGAAAATTACACGAAGTTAATGAAAACAAAACAAATACAAAAGCTAAATAAAATTTAAGTGCTACAATTCTTACCTTAAAAGTTCAGAAGATAAGTCATTCAGTGAAAAGCACATGTTAGATTTTTGAAGACAATTTAGATTGAAATCATATGACCTTTTGTAGCAATTTAGATCTCACAATGGATATTTTGAATTAGAAAATTTAAATTATACTTAAATGTTGTGATGTCAAAATTGTTTTCGTCAGAGTATCCCATTATATATGGGAAGAGAAGATTCTAGATTTTTTGTGAACTATTCACTAAGTGCATGACAGAAGTTCAGTAGATTAACAGCTAATGGATAGCAGATTTAAAAGAATTTTAAAGGCCCAATAGAGGCCAAAATATCAATACAGATGTTAAAAATGCATTTAAATTTAAATCATACCATTTAAAATGTATGGAAAATATTGTGAAGATGACAATCTGTTATCGTGTGGTTGGTCCAAGTGTTAGTTGCTGGCAGAAAAAAAGTTTTAAAATCAGGCAAAGAGTAAAGAATAGATAGAGTGACCTGGCAACATTTTACCTAGTCTTGAAATTAATTTCTCCATCGGTGATTAACACTTGGACTGACCATACATTAACAGAATGTCATCTTCACAATAATTTCCATACTTTTGATTTATATGATTTAAATCTAAATGCATTTTAACACCCACTTTGTTTACTTTTGGCAGTTATTGTTACTTTAAGTAATGAAACAAAGCCAAGTCCATATTTCCATGTTTTATTTAAACATTTTTCAAATGTTTTCATAACATAAATGGCATTAAAAATAGGCAAATTCACACCTTTATCTTCCCATGCATAGTGCTGTATTAACTGATTTCTGTAAAATATAAACTGAAATGCCCCTTTTGACAAAAATGACACTTTTGGAAAAAACTACAGAAAAGAGGGCATTTGCTAGTATTTTTCATTTTCCCATACTGTTTTCTGTTCTTCTGAAAAGTTTCTATGCTGTTGAAAAAGATGTTTTCTTTTCTTTCATATACATGTATTAGTCCTTGAAGTAATTTGCAACCTTTTGGTAAGTCCAACTTAGTTATGGGTCAATAAATCTTAATTTCTTTTGTCATGAAATCACTTTTAGCTCTTTGCCACATGACAAAATTCTAGCCTTGTCCAATTTGAAAGCATTTGCAGACAACAAATTAAATGTTACTCCAAACATGAAATTTGTCTTTCAAAGGGTAGAAAATGTTGTGGGAAAAGGAGAAAATATTGGTAACCAACATGTTCAACTTTTCCAACAATGTTTTCAAACACATTCTGCCTCCAGTGTTGTTAAAAAGTTGGGATTGTTTGGGAGCGGGTTAAAAGGATGGTGAGGAATGGAGTGACTACTCATGAATGATAACTCTTTTTCCAACATTATTTTCCATACTATGCAACATGTTTTTGTCCTTTCCTGTATATATTTTTTGCATTGCATCTGTTGTTTTCAATTTTGGTGAGTCTAGAAATACCCCATGCTTTACAGGGAAGACTTTCTCAGTATAACAAATGGTCCACATGTTTTATCACAAGGTGTTTGCAATGTGTTTATGACTAAACAGTTCTGCCTCCATCTCAGTTGAATTTACATTTTGAGAAGTCCATTTCTGGGTGAGCTTTCATAAATCTGAAAAAAAAAAAACAAGAGACAATTAAAGCTAGATAAGTTTCCTCTTCACTGTGCAACAAAAATTTAGACTCGTCCAAATTCAATACATGTGCAAAAAAACAAAATGAAATGTGGCTAATATAGCCAAAGAAAGGAACAATATCTTTTTTTAATGACTTGAGTGTTGCTTTGTAAAGATCAAAGTTTACCTATATTCAAGTTTGTTTAAGATTATTTTTATTTTGTTGGGGCAAAACCATGGCCTCTAGATTGTACTACAAGTTTTCTGAAGTTGATCCACTAACCTTGATTATAAACCTGGATAATCAATCCTATTGGATATCATAAAAAAGCAATCTGAATAAGTTTCATGACGTTTGGAGCAAAATATGTAGCTTCTATAGTGACCATAAAGTTTTCAAAGATGTGATTCAGTGACCTAGTTTTAAATCCAGGGTAACCCGTGTTCAAGCTGGTACTGGTGCACCTGAAGAACCAACATTCCAACAAACCGTAGTTGTTTCACTCTTTACCAAAAGACAAAATTTTAGGCTTGTCCAAAATCAAAGCATTTGCAGACAACAAATCAAACATGGCTCAAATGACAGAATTTGTCTTCAAAAGAGTAAAAAAACATTGTGGGAAGAGCAGAAAATGCTGGTCACCAGCATTTTCTGCTTTTCCCGCAATGTTATCAGAGGTCTTCCACCTCAGGATCTTTAAAACTCGGGATCGTGTGGTAAAGGGTTTGGATATTATTAATACAAAAGTTTGGACCAGCTTACAAAATGCGGCCTCTAGAGTGTATACAAAATTTCTTTTTTTTAAGGTTAGGTCTGTTGATCTAGGTTATTAACCAGGGTTGACCTATATTCAAAGTAATTCAAGATCTCAGTCAGACATTACCTTAACAAGTTTCAGAAAGATACTGTGCAGTCTGATCTTGCCTACTGAAGTAATAAAGTTGAAGTCGGCACTCTGAGGGTAAAGATTCTACATTCAAGTTTTGGTGGTTTTGCGACAACATAGATCAATTTTAGACTGAACAAACCTTACTTTTATACAACATTAAGTTGTGCTTGTCAGCCTACATGTTAACACTTACCTTTCATCTTTAACATACACACAAATGAGCCATGCTCTGTGAAAACAGGGCTTAATGCATCTGCAAAATTATCAACCCATGTCAGCCTGCTCAGTCCGTGCAGGCTTACATGGGTGGACACATTTTGCTATTGGTCAATTTTCTGCATGTCAAAGGACCAGTGTACATCATGCTATAGTCGGTTGTTAGACAAGATGGATTTTATTTATCTAAAACACTGTGATGACTTGCTTGGTATAATACATCTCTGAGATGCATTAAGCCACCTTTTCTCAGAGCATGGCTCATACAAATAAACCGTCCTCTGTGAAAAGGGGGCTTAATTCATCTGCAAGAATTATCGTCCCATGTCGGGTCAAAACTTTTGGCTATTGGTCAATTTTCTGCATGTCAAAGAACCAGTCTACATCATGACTCATTTGGTTATTAAACAAAATGGATTTTATGGATCCATGATTATGTGATGTCTCGCTCGGCACAATGCATCATGGAGATGCATCAAGCCCCCTTTTGCCAGAGCATGGCTCACATATAGTTTAACTTGCTTCAGAAACTGCCTGTGTTAAGCAATGTACTGCTTTAAGAGACCATAGTTTTCATTCTACATCCCATTCTTAATTTCTCTTAACCCTTTACCAAACAACAAAATTTTAGTCTTGTCCAAATTGAAAGCATTTGCAGACGACAAATTCATTGTTTCTCAAAGCGTTAACTTTGTCTTTCATAAGGTAGAAAACATTGTGAGAAAAGGAGAAAATGCTGGTTATCAGCATTTTCTCCTTTTCCCACGATGTTTTCAAAAGGCTTCCTTCTCAGGGTTGTTAAAAGTACGGATTGTGTTGCAAAGGGTTAATTTAACCTGGACCATATCCCGTGAGTGGCCTGTGAATATAGTGCTTCATATTTAACTACATGTAGTATATACCACTACATTCAGATATTTCTATTCAACTTTACACTTTCACCATGGATAGAAATATCTTACTTTTCCATCACATCCCTTTTCTTCTGTTCATCTGATGTGGGCAATCCCATTTCCTTTTGCCTCTGATCGTACATCATTTTTTCTACCATGGATCTTGTTTCACCATCTAAATCTGACAACTGAAAAAAAGTTTAGAAAGTTACAATGTTAAATAGGGAAATAAGTTAAAACTTGAAAACAATTTGCTATGACAAATGGACAAAAATCTTTTGCATCTATAGAAAACGTCCTCACCTGAGTGCCAGTCTGATCATTTTTCCTGTTTTTTACTGACACTTCTTTGTCAAAAAAGTCAATCAGAATAATTGAAGAGATTAAAAGATCTAGGAAATGTCTATAAGGACTGCAGAACAGATTTGTTGAGAGAAAAGAAAAAACCTTTTGGAGCCTGGACTCAGGTTAAAAACCTCCCAGTATTTTTACCTATCTTTTGACTCTATATGCATTTCAGATGATGCAAGACAAAATTAGTTTCAGGATTTATGAACAATTTCATGGAAATGGAATAATTCTATATGTATCTTATTAACACATGTCTGAATAAGCTCTGAATGTCATAAAACTTGTTAAACATTATGTTGATACATGAATAATGCCTATAAGTTTATAAATACATAATGCTTTAAAAAAGTTTGAAATAAAGCAAAAAATTCTATTACATATGAAACTAAATACCTTCTGTTTCCACAAAATAATCGGATTTCTTAATTAAGCGAGTCGTATGAAAGTATGGTTGGTGAACTTTTAAATTCTACCGAATACCTAAAAATTTAAACAGTGCTTAATTTTGTTTAAGGTGCAATAAAAAAATACTATTATTAAAGATAAGAAATGTACAGAACAAAGATACAAGTATGCAGAGAGAAAACAATGCATGATAACAAAAAAAAAAAATACAAATACGTGTACTTGGAACAGAGAAAATAACATAGATTACAACAGATATATTAAACTGCTACCAAACTATACAAGTTTAAATGACCCTGTAAAAGACAGCTTTTGAAAACACTGTGGGAAAAGGAGAAAACACCATTCAAAGACAAATGCAATCACTTGAGTCATATCTAACTTGTCTGCAAAAGCTCTGAATTTTGATGACTGTAAAATTTTGTTGACAGGTAAAAGGTCAATCTAAAATTATTTATCAATATAACCCAATATCAAGTCAAGTAGAACCAATCAAATTCAAACATCAACTAAATTTGAAGAAAATCAAAATTCAGGTTTATAGGTAGGAGAAATGACTCCTGTTATAATTAATTTCTCCATTTGCCAAAATGTTTTCAATTCATCTGGTACAAACATTTAATCCACTACCAAACAATCCTGTGTTTTAAAGACCTGAGGAAAGAGGCCTTTAAAAACATTGTGGGAAAAGGCAAAAAATATGGTCACTATGTTTCCTACCATTTCCAAGACAATGTCCACCATTCCAGCCACATTTAATATGTGGTCTGCAAAAGCTTTAGATTTGGACAAATCTAAAATTTTGTTGTCCAGTAAAGGGTTAACAAAAAAAAAAAATCTTCATGATAAAATATTTCTTTCTCTGCTTTCATGAGGTTACACATTTTCCTGACAAATAGCATGCTACTCTTAACTCTTTACCAAACAACAAAATTTTAGACTGGTCCAAATTGAAAGCACTTGCAGACGACAAAATAAACGTAACTCAAAAATTGAAGTTTGTTTCCAGCAGGGTAGAAAACATTGTGGGAAAAGGAGAAAATGCTGGTTACCAGCATTTTCTCCTTTTCCAACAATGTTTTCAAAAGGCTTCTATCTCAGGGTCGTAAAAACCAGGGATTGTTTGGTAAAGGGTTAACTCTTTACTAAACAACAACATTTTGGACTGGTCCAAACTGAGGGCATTTGCAGATGACAAATTACATGTACAAAATAAGAAATATGTCTCTGCACGGCTAGAAAACATTGTGCAAAAAGGAGAAAATGCTGGTAATCAGCATTTTCTCCTTTTCCTACAATGTTTCCAAAAGTCCTTTCCCTTAAGGATCGTTAAAATTCCCAATTGTGTGATTAAGAGTTAAACCTTTCAAACACTGGAATAACACAAAAATGTATACATGTACCATAAATGGAAAAGAAAACAAGAGCATCACATGCGGTTGTCAACACTCGGCTGAAGTTCCTTTTCATAAATTCTGAGTTGAAAAAGAGGCTTAACAGTTACTGTGTCAAAAACATTTTGATGGTTTCCTGCTCCTGTTTTATAGGGTCCCCTTTTGATAATTGATAGTTAACAACTAGTCCAAGTTTGAAGTAAATATCTCGGTAATGACAGAGATATTATAAAATGTCAAATTTTTTGAAAATGTCAAAGTTTTGCACGACGCAATGCTAGGATTATAACAATATGGCACTGTTTTCTTTGAAAACAGCAAAGATAAAAATGAATAAAAAGGAAAAGAAAATTTGCTAAATGAAAGTGAAAAACACTGCTTGTTGCAAACAACTGCATCCTCTACATACAAGAGCACCATAATGCTGATGCCAGTGCTCAACTGCAGTTGCATTACAGTGAAATTCTATATGGCGTCTTAAAGAGAAACAAATGTGCCAAAAACACTTCAAGGGTTACTTGCCCTTCTACTATAGGCTTCTCTTTTATTTGTTTTTTTGTACGGTGTTTAGTCCCATTTTCATCTTTATTTCAGTCAAGTCACAGCGGCCAATGCACCTATCCATGCTATTCTGGATTTTCCTTAACCAGTATTTCGCACAATATTCTTCAAAAGCCACTTGCTGCTTTCCCATAATACCATTGTAAAAACAATGATCAGCAGTTAGAGAGGAATGAATCTTGTCACAATAACTATCATCATTCCTCGGAAAAAGATTCGCCGAGCTGATGATTTTATCAAGCGACCGGCTGATCTCAGATGCTGTACGTCGACTGAAATTCTGGGCTCAAAGAGTTTCCCTTTTGATAGGTAACAACTAGCTCAGAGGTGCTGTGAAATAAACATAGCCCATAATGATAGAGGTATTAGAAAATGTTAAGGTTTCTGCACCATTGCAAAAATGCACAAAACGACAGGGCTACGACAATACCTTGAGGTGTTTTTTGAAAAATGCCATGCTAAAAATATATCCATTCACTACATTGACATAAAGGTATAGGGCGTCAGGTTAGTAGTTATCCGCTTTTTCTTGTAGTATGCGCACAACATAAATAAGTCAAGCTCGGTGAAAAGGGGGTTTAATATATGTGCAAAAAGTATCCACATATGTCAGCCTCCGCAGTGTGCACACGCTGACCTGGGTTGAAACTTTTTTGCTATTATTAAATTTTCTACATGACAAAGGACCATTCTACCTCATGATTTAGTCAGTTTTTTGACAAAGGATCCATATTATGCAACAAGCTGCTTGGTATAATGTGTAACAATGCTTCAGTAAACCCCCCTTTTCCCAAAGCGACCCTGATATACATATAATATATTGATAAAGAAGCTGCTACCTGCAGATAACATTTCTTGTTCCTGTAGCAGACTAGTTTTGAAAACACTAGCAAGCAATTTTTCCATTTGTCCATATGTTTACACATAGTTATTATGTAATAAATCTTAATTCACATTTGAAAAGGATGTTTACAAAGTTAACTGCTGCAATCGCACCAAGGACTTTTGAAAACATTGTGGAAAAAGGAGAAAATGCTAGCAACTAGCATTTTCTCCATTTTTCACAACGTTTTCTACAATTTTCAAAGACAAATCCCATTATTTAAACCATATTCGAATTGTTCTGTGCAAATATGCGAATTCTTAAATTTTGTTGTGTGGTAAAACATCAAATTTGGGGATGTGAATAAATGTTAATGGGTATATACACTGGGGCCAAACTAGTAAACCAATAAAAACATGCTAAAACTAGATTTACAAATAATCAGGTATATATAGGCTTGTGCATGAATTAAAAGCAAAAGATCTGGACTTACTTTGGAGTTCTCTGGTGAAACCTTTTTAGTGTTAATTTCTGCATCTGTCATCACAATTTTGCTCCACCACTCCATTTTATTCACCTGTAAGACAGAAATAAGAATGATGAATTTGATCCCTCATCAAACAATCCAATCTTTTAACAATCCTGAAAAAGAACTGCGAGTGCTTTCAGCATGAATGAGTTCTCATATCTTGTTGCATGTTAAAAAGGTTAAAACAAGCAATTTCGTTGAAATGATATCCCCCGCCGAAAAAGTTACTTGACCACGTAACTCAAAATCGCTCCCAGTTGGCCATTTTTCATCGAATCAAAAAAAAAAAAAAAGGGTCTCGGTGGAATGGGTTATTGTACACACGTATAAAGTTTCACGAAATTCCGTCCAATGGTATTGGAGATATTCTCCCGGACGGATACACGGACGGACGGATGGATGGATGGATGGACAGACAGACGGACGGAAGGACGGACAACGCTAAAACTATATCCCTCCGCCTTCAGCTGGGGATAACAAGACTGTTGCATTCTTTAGTTATAGAAGAGAAATATTACCTACTGCAATAACTTCTATATATGAGTGGCGTTCTGGCAAAAGGAGGTTCAATGCATTTCCGTGACAACCCTGGGTAGGTACTTTCTGCAGATGTACTAAACCCCATTTTCACAGAGCATAGCTCAAATACATATTTGAATATTGGCTTATTAACAGTTTTACAAAATAAACTTTGACTGAGTCATGATTCAAATTCCAAATCCTTTGATAACCATATTTGCTCTTAACTCTTTACCACACAATCCAAAGTGTTAACGACCCTGAAGATGTAAGCCTTATGAAAACATTGTGGGAAAAGGAGAAAATGCTGGTAACCAGCATTTTCTCCTTTTCCCACAGTGTTTTCTACCCTCTCTAAAACAATTCTCTCCATTTGAGACACATTAAAATTGTCGTCTGAAACTGCTTTCAATTTGGACCAGGCTAACATTGTGTCGTTTGGTAAAGGGTGAAAAACTTAGCTACAGAAGTCTTCTGTCTTGGTCCAAATTGGAAGGATTTTACAGATGACAAATTGAACATGCCTCAAAAACTAACATTTGTCTCTGGAAGGGTAGAAAACATCACAGGAATGAAGAAAAATCTGGTTACAAGCACTTCCTTTTTTTTTTTTTTTAAACAATGATTTTAAAAAGGCAAATTTTACTTTTGGAGTCGTATTTGTTATCTGCAGATGCTTTCAATCTGGACCAGTCTAGAATTTTGTCAACCTACAAAGTTTTGACTTACTTTTTCAATAAACAACTTGATAACTTTTTTATCCTCAATGGTCCAAGTAGATTCCTCCACCTTGATATCATGCTGTAGTTCACCATCTATAATTGGGGGATGGCCCTTTAAACCTGCTTTTAATTTCTAAAGAAAAGCAAAGTAATAAAAGATGTAGAAAATAGTTGATTACTCCTGGTCCATATTCCAACTTGTCTAAATTTCACTTCAAAATAATTGTGAATCAATTGTACAGAACGGTGGAGATTCATTCCATTTCTTGTAACAAAATTAAACATTTATATCTCAACCTTATGAGAAATTTTTCAAAAGCTTTTATGGATTTATCTTCCAAGAAAACCAATTTAAAAAAGTGTTTTTTTTTTTCAAAAATAAGTTTTTGAGTAGAATAACCCTATCTTAAACCAAAATCAGAAACAATCCAGAACAAAACCACTCACCTTCTTCTCAAAAGTAATTACTACATCTTTCCCTTTCACTGGAAAAGTAACATTTAAAGGTATTTTGATCTGAAATAAAAAATGGGAGAAAAATGAAATAAAGTTGTTCAGTACACCTATCAGTGTAGCTAATATTTTTTATCCTTAACTGCATAACACAGAGTTTCAACAACCCTTATGAAAAGGGCTTTTGAAAACACTGAAGGAATAGGAGAAAATGCAGGAAACCAGCATTTTCTCCTATTCCCAAAATCTTTTCTCCCCTTTTGAATACAAAGTCCATCATTTGAACAACATTTAATTAGTTGTCCTCAATTGCTTTGAATTTGGGCAAGTCCATAGTTTTGTCATATGGAAAAGGGTTAACTAGGCTTCTCCTAGGCATTTGCCATTTTCTATTGTTAGTCACCATTTCCATCTGCTGATATCTTTTTTTGTTTTATGGTAGACTACTTTTGAACATGATCTTCATATAAATTTATTTATTTCTCCTTTTGCCACAATGTTATCACATATATTTAAGTTAGGATAAAACCTTTTTCCATATTTTCAAAGGACGTTCTTCCAAACTGTCTGCAAATTTTGTTCCAGGAGCATGATTCCACTTAAAGGGTCATTAAATCAGATTCTGACCCAGATTTTTTTTCTTTGAGGAGGGGGTGATATCTTAAAAGCAAAAGTCATAAGGACCTGACTGCTTACCGATAGATGAGTAAAAGCAAAAATAAAAATTTGCTTGTGTATGGTGGGACTTGAATACACAACCTCCAAAACCAGATTCAGTAACACTACCACTGCACTATCGAGCAAACTAACACTTAATGGCGTTTAAAATGTATCTATCCCTTGTAGTGCAAAAAAGGACTGATGCTTACCAACAGTTACTGTATTTTTAATTTTACTGTAAAGGTTAAAAAATCTCAGTAATTCCTTGTGTTTTCTACATGTATTTCCTTTTATGTTTTAATTTCAAAGCCATTTTTACAAGAAAGACAAAATTAGCTGTCTTTGTTTAGATTTTCTGAAAAAATTTGCAAAATAAAACCTGGTTTAATGCTCCTTTAATCAAAATTGTTCTATAAGACATTCTCTCTTTTGGGCCTTGTAGAAACACTAGATTTTTTTGGTAAAGAGTTTGAGATCACTTACTTCTAATTCCTCTAGTGTCTGTGTCCAGCTGTAGTTCTCATAATCTGCACCATTCCCACTATTAGGCTTTAACTTCCCTTTAGCATCTTCATCTTCCTCTTCATCGGACTGAAATGTATAACCATGGTAACCATAAAATGTATCACCATAGCAACTAGAAAATGTATAACCATAGCAACCAAAAGTAGTATAATCATACCATTTTATATAGAAATCATATCTATGTATATGAAATGTATAATCATATCACCCATAAAATGTATCACCATTGCAAAACAAAATGTATTACCATTGCCACCAAACAATGTATGAATAGGACCATAACCATCATGTACAATAATATCAAGGTCTGATTTCATCCAACATGAAATTCATAATCATGATAGTCCTCATAATGTTTATAATCACAGCAACTTTACAATGTATCACCATGGAAATCACAAACTGTATAATTACACATGAAAAGTAAAACCATGGCAGCCATAAAGTATTCCACCACAGTTACAGTAAAATAAAGAATAATTTACAGGCACCATTATTAAAGATTTCTGTGCAAATCTGTGGCAGTAACAAGCTAAATGATATGTGCAACATCTTTTACAAAATGGGTTTCGGCACTCTTTTTAATTTCAAAATATTTAAGGAATTGACATCAGTATAATTTGGTTTGATTGTATGGTGTTTGACACTGTTTGCAACATTGTTTCAGTCATATCATGGCAACCTGTGCACCTATCCATGCCTTCTTGGAGTTTCTTTTACCAGTCATTCTGAAAATAGTCTTCCTAAGCCACTGACTTCTCTCCCACAAGACCATTGTTGAAACTAAGATCAGCAGTGACAGAGAAATGAATGCTGCCTCAATGACTATCATCAATCCTTGGAAAGAAATTGGCTGAGCTAAGGATTCTTACAAGCAGCCTCCTGTTCTGTATGTTATTAATGAAGCTCGCGTCACTATGATTTGGCCATGTGTACATAATAGGGATGGCAACGGTTAACCGATCGAATGACAGATTAACCGATTAGGAAATCGGTAACCGGTTAACCAGAAAAAAATATATGTATTACCCAAATTTTACCAAAATAGTGAAAAAAATATGTCTACAATAGTAACTTTGCCAGGTCTGACAACCATAACTGCATTAAACGTGCATCCATGTCACCAAGACGCGGCGAAGGTGTGATACACAGTTTGACATGTCTGTGCAATAAACATTGTTAATCTGCTAGCTGGTCCTCAGTCTCCAATAATAAACAATCAAAAACAGGTGTCCTCTTCTAATCAAAGGCACTCGCTTCTACAGTTTATCGTAGTTGATTTGTTTGGATTATTTCATTAAGTGCCCGCCCCCAATCAAATATATGCATGGATTGAACAATCAGCGTAAGAGGGATTGAAATTAACAAGTTAATCAATCTCTGGTCAAGCATGCACAACGATTACTCTTCGTTCATTATCAGTTTGATAAGTATCTTCGAAAATCGAAATATACTATCAGAAGTTAATCTTAAACACAAATCTCGAAAACAAACAACATGCCTCCACCTACATCAGCTGTTTGAAAGTTGCCTATTTCAAGCGAAACAACAACGGAAACACTCGTTTTCATAACGAGCAATTTCTTCTTTTCCCACAATGTTTTCTATCTTTTCAAAGAAGTAAGAATCATTTGTATCAACAATAAATTTTTTTTCTGCAGAGGCTTTGAATTTGGGAGGGTTTAAAATTTAAATTTGTCGTTTGGGTGAAGGTTAACACCCTATTCACTTTGCGATGGCCCCTTTGTTTGACGATCAATAACCATAGCATCATCTGCATGATTCAGTAAGTCAATTCTGTGAAGTTGTAAATAGCCTGATAATTTCTGGTCCGCTTAAGAAAACATTGTGGAAAATTGATTATATTGCACAGACAGAGGGGGGGGGGGGGAGAGAGAGAGAGGGAGAGAGAGGGAGTGAGTGAGTGAGTGAGTGAGTGAGTGAGTGAGAGAGAGAGAGAGAGAGAGAGAGAGAGAGAGAGAGAGAGATTGTCTATAGATTGGCTGTCTTCTGCGCCAAAGTACAGAAATAGTAAACGTCACGGGTATGCATTTCTCGGGCACCAGTTATAACTGTTGACATGTTGAGCAGGTACCTTCATCTTGAATGATTTTTACATAGTCGTTCGGTTAACCGGTTAACCGATCGAACGATTTAACAGTTAACCGATTAGCAATTTTACTAACCGTTGCCATCCCTAGTACATAATGTCAAAAAAAAAATGTGCCAACAAATGGGCAAAGTTTTTAATTTTGAGCAATTTATCCATTTGCTTCTATTTTATCATACATTCTCATTCAGATGTGTCAATATGTAAATACATGAATGAATTCACTAACAGACTGACCAAAATTTTGGCTGTTGCAAATTGAAAGTATTTGAGGTCAACAAATACTCTGCAACTTAAATTACTGGATTTATCTCTAAAAAGGTAGAAAACGTGGGAAAAGGAGAAAATGCTGGTAACCAGTATTTTCTACTTTTCCCCTAGTGTTTTCAAATCTAATCTTCCTCAGGTTCATGAAAACACAGGATAGTTTTGCAACAGGGCAAGATTTTACCACAGCTTTGATCTCTTCTACTTCAACAGCTTCTCCATTTTCTTCTGTATCTTTACTTTCTTTGTCATCAGCATCACTTTGACCTGTTTTCTTCTACAACAGAAATAAATAAATAAAATGTTTGTTTGGTAGCATGTTAACCAAGGAGGGGAGTCATGTGGTTTTTTAACTAGATACCTTGCACTGATTAATACTGAAATCCTGACAAAGTGCTTGGATAAATGGCTTTTTCTGTCTTTTGTTTTTAGTTTTATCTCTTGATCTATGCATCATACCCCAGCAAGCTGATCTCTAGTGTCTGTATTCACCAATCAAATGGTTTCATAAATCAGAAGTTGTGTTACTTTCTAAATCCAGAATTAGACCAACAACAAAATTAGGAATAGTTGATGAATATGGACCCAGATTTAATTGAATCTATACTGGTGTAATAAAGATACACAATTTTTGCATATACCTTGTTACATTTTTTTTTTTGTTCTGATACTTATTATTTAAACATCTCTGTATGAAATGGCATGAAAAAACCCTTTACCACACAATCCCGAGTTTTAACAACCCTGAGAAGTTGGCCTTTTGAAAACATTTTGGGAAAAGGAGAAAATGCTGGTAACCAGCATTTTCTCCTTTTCCCAAAATGTTTTCTAGACTATCCGATTCAAATTCCATCATTTGTGCCATATACATTTTGTTGTCTGCAAGTGCTTTCAAATTGGACATGTCTAAAATACTATTGTGTGGGAAAGAGTTAAGCAACAGCAATTTGTGCTTTTGTCAGAAATTACTAGACTCAAAAAGTCACTGGCATTCTGCACTTTGTAATATTTAAAGTCTCGATCAAAATGAGAGAGAAGTTTATTCTTTATGTAACACTCTTCTACAAAAACAAGAGCACCACATGAGGGTGCAAATGCTGGGCTGCAAGTGCTTGATTTTCAGTGAAAATTCTATGTTGAAAAGGGGCATAACTGTGTAAAAATACTTTGATTGTTATCTGCCCCAGTTGTATGAGTTCCTCTTTTGATAGTTAACACCTTACACAAGTATGAAATAAATATCTTCAGTAATAACAGAGATATTACAAAATGTCAAAGTTTTAGCATGATGATGACGATGATGACACAGACGGTGAGGCCAGGGCTATGACAATAACAGATCATTTACTCCGAAAACAGCCCAGCTAAAAATAAAGCAACAAACTTTATCTAATTCCTCTTGCAGTAATAAAGCAACAAACTTTATCTAATTCCTCTTGCAGTTTGTTGGCCTCTTCGTCAGTCAGCTCTTTTATTCTGGGTTCCTCTTGTTCCTTCTGTTCTTGTGCTTTTTTCTTGGCAAGCCTTTCTCGTCTTCTCCTCTCCTCCTCTTCTCTTTCAGCTTTAAGTTTGGCTTGTTTCTCCAAGGCAACTTGTTCATATTTCTTAAAACTTTCTAATAACATCTGTGAGTGAGAAAAGAAATGATGTTTAACTCTATACCAGACTACAAAATTTTAGACTTGTCCCTACTGACAGTATTTGCAGGTGACACATTAAATGTTGCTTAATTAACCCTTTACCAAACAATCCCTGGTTCTCACGTCCCTAAGAAAGAAGCCTTCTGAAAACATTGTGGGAAAAGGAGAAAATGCTGGTAACCAGCATTTTCTCCTTTTCCCACAATGTTTTCTTCCCTTCCCAAGACAAATTTCAATTCTTGAGTCACATTAATTTTGTTGTCTGCAAATGCTTCCAATTTGGACTAGTCTAAAATTATGTTGTTTGGTAAAGAGTTAAATTTGTTTTGTCCTTGAAGGAGTACAGATCATTGTTTAAAATGGAAAAAAATGATGGTTATAAAGCATATTCTCTCATTCAGACAGTGTCTCATACCTTAACCCTTTACCTTCTTTTTTACTTTTCCAAACCCAAATTACTAGACTTTGCAGATGACAAAAAAATGCGACTCAATTGGTTGAAATTGTCTTTACTAGGGTACAGAATCAACTCTTAGACTATTTCTTGTTTATTTAGTTATCACCTGTACCTCTTATTTATTTGGATATCAATTGTACCTCTTGTTTCTTTGGATATCAACTGTACCTCTTATTTATCGGTATTGGGATATCAACTATACCTCTTACCCGGTATTTATTTGGATATTAATTGCACCTCTTATTCATTTGGATATCAACTGTACCTCTTATTCATTTGGATATCAACTGTACCTTTTAATTATATTGGTATCAACTGCACCTCTTACATATTTAGATATCAACTGTGCCTCTTATTTATTTGCATATCAACTGTACCCCTTGTTTATTTGAATGCCTACCTTTTATTTATTTCAATATCATTCTGTACTTCTTATTCAATTTAATATCAGCAGTACCACCAATGTACCTCTTATTGATTTTGAATGTCTTACCTTTTGAGCTGCCCCCTTTTCACCTCCAGTGTAAAAGTCTGTTTTTCTTGCAAGGAAACTAAATATTTTCCCCAACATCTGAAAATAAAATCAATGATTTATATTTTTTGGTTTGCCAGCAAAACCATGGTTAAATATACATACAACTGCATCCAGATAACCGACAGTTACATACCTTCTAGGTACTGTTGTTTCCAACATGATTTCAGTTAACCCTTTACCAAACGATAAAAATGTAGACCTGTCCCAATTCAAAGCATTTGCAGATGACAATTCAAATGTGATTTCAATGACTGAACGTTTTCGAAGGGCCTCTCTGTCAGGGTCATTAAAACTCGGATAGTGTTGTAAAGGGTTAAATCATGGCAACAGCTCACTCATTCATGTGTTTCCAGGGTATCACCAGTACTAGACTAAAACTAGAGTGTCTTGGTTGAGGACACTCCTTGAATTACACAGCATTTTAACTGAAGAGGTCTAGCCCAGGGCCGCTAGATTCTGAATCCCACATCTTCACCACTAACGCATGTTGGACCCTTTTAACTCTTTACCAAACTACAAAATTAAGACTGGTCCAAATTCAAAGCATTTTCAGACGACATATTAATGTTGACCCAAATGACAAAATTTGTCTTTGATAGTGTAGAAAACATTGTTGGAAAAGGTGAAAATGCTGGTTACCAATAATGTTTTCAAAAGTCAAAAACCTCTGGGTGGTTAAAATTCGGGATTGTGTGGTAAAGGGTTAAGGTATGGACAGTGTGACTTATTCTGGTTACCAGCATTTTTTCCTTTTTTTCAATTGCATTCTTTTTTCAGGATCATAAAAGCAAGGCAAGGCATATCTTATTAACTCTTTATCCCATTATCTTGTATTTTTATGACCCTTCTTAAAATGCTTTTTGAAAAGTTTGTAGGAAAAAGAGAAAATGCTGGTAACCAGCATTTTCTCTTTTTCAGTTTTCTATCCTTTCAACTGAAAGTATCATCATCTGCAACCCTTTTGTAATCTACAAATGTTTTAATTTGGACAGGTATGAAGTTTTGTCATTTGGTAAAGAGTTACGAGCTGAATATAGAGAGGAATTATCTAGACAGACAAGAAACCCTTGTGGTAACCCTTTACAACACAGTCCCGAATTTTAACGACCTTGAGGAAAGAGGCCTTTCGAAAACATTGTGGGAAGAGGAGAAAATGCTGGTGACCAGCATTTTCTCCTTTTCCCACAATGTTTTCTCTCCTATCAAAGGAGACTTCTATAATTTGACCCACATTTAATTTATTGTCTGCAAATGCTTTGGGTTTTTGAAAGACTAAAATCTTGTTGTGTGGAAAAGGCTTAATTAAAAAAAGTGTTTTCTGAACTAAAATGTTTGATTAACCCATCATCACACAATCTCAACTTTTCATACCCCTGGTAAATAAGACTTTTAACCCTTATCCTGCTAAATAACTAAAATGAAATGTTCAATTCGATAGTAAAGAACCTGGAAATATTGCTATTTCAAAGTCATGTTTTGGGGAATAATATTTCGTTATCGGACAGTGTAGATCAAAGATCACACTGAATGTTCTGTGCAGTCTGATCTTGATCTACATTGTCCGCAAGAGGTCAGTGAGTCACGCTTAGCAGCCTTGGGGTTAAAAAACATTGTGGAAGTAACAAAAAAGGAGAAAATGCTTGTAACCAGCATTTTCTCCTTTTCCCACAATATTTTCTAACCTTTCAGAAACAAGTCAAATCAGTGGAGCCACATTTTATTTGTCATCTGCACATGCTTTGAATTTGGTCTACTCCAAAAATTTGTCATTTGGATAAGTTAACAGTGTGTAATAGTTTGTGTGATAATCCTACTAATGGTTGGTTAAAGGTTGTTTTATGTCTCAACATTATTGCAGTCACATTATTTTGATTGACAAGGTTGTTCAATCCTTTGCCACAGGATCCTGAGTTTTAGCTACCTTTAGGGTGAAGGCTTTTGAAAACAGTTGGAAAAGGAGAAAATTCTGCAAACCAGCATTTTCTCTTTTTCCCCGGTTTTTTATCTATCGGAGGAACATAGCTCAATTGTACGAATTTCGAATTTGTTGTCTTCAGATGTTTTCGATCAGGAACAGTCTGAAATTTGTTTTGTGGGAAAGGATATTTACCTTTTCCATGCATTTTTTAGATATCAATTCGGCAAAATTTTTAATAAACTTTGTATGTTATCCTTTTTCCAAGTTACAGAAGGAAAACTAACACAGACCTGAGTAGAACCAAATAGGCTGTTTGAAAGCCTTGGGCCAATTCTGTATCATTTACATGAGACTCGCTTTGGCAAAAAAGGGGTATATTATATTTCATGTGTCTATTTTTAGAAATGTTATGGGTAAAGAAATGTCGTAATTTAAGCTGGGGGGAATTATTTCCCCGTCACAGTGAATATTTTCCTCCTGCCGAAAATCTGGAACTACTTTTTTAAGTTTTTAAGTTTGAAAAGTGGCATTCGTTGACAAAATAATCAGAGGAAATATAATATATAATTTATTTCATCAGCTTGTGGTTAATATGGGGAAATATTTGCCTCAAAAGGGAAAGGTCTGTGAAAATAACTTGTGCCTTACGGCACTCGTTATTTTCGCATACCTTTCCCTTTTTCGGCAAATATTTCCCTATATTAACTACAAGCTGATGAAATAAACTCTATTCAATGCATCTCTGTGATGCACTATACCAAGCAATTCATCGTATGATAACGGACTCATAAAATCTATTTTATCTAACAACTGGCTGAAACCTGGGGTAGAATGTTCATTGGAAATACAGTACATGTAAAATTGACCAAAAGCAAAAAGTTTCAACACAGGTCAGCCTGTGCAGGCTGACCTGGGTCAATACTTTTTGCAGATACATTGAGCCCTTTTTCACAGAGCATGGCTCATTTGTGACAGGTATTGCCTACTTCATTGAACCTGATCCTGACCTTTATGCTGAATATATAAGTAGATATATAAATAGAACTCCGACTATCATTCGGGAAGTTATATATACACAGGAAGGTACAGGTAAGCAATTCAATTCGTGCATACCGTACGGAATATTTACATGACCATTTGAAACAAAACCGAAGGCAGGCACGTGTGATGCTGAGGGTAAAAATAGACTTTTATGTAAATGATGTTGACCTGGGTCAGGTTAAATGAAGTAAGTAATAGTTTGTTTTATTTTTATACATGTATTGGGAAATGTGTTCCATCATTGTTTGCCTGAATGGTTTTTAATGCTGT
This sequence comes from Hippopus hippopus, assembly GCA_946811185.2. NCBI lineage: Eukaryota > Metazoa > Mollusca > Bivalvia > Cardiida > Cardiidae > Hippopus > Hippopus hippopus. Next base: position 42,073,663 of record OX328101.1, on the reverse strand, counting down.
TTTCAGCATCATTCCAGTAATTTTGACATGGCAAATGCACCAAAGCTTGCTTTCTATTCAACTTTGTGTATGAATTTAAAATGACTTTTAAAGTCAGTGGTATGGCGTCACCATTCGTTTTTGCTTGGCTGAAAGTAGTGTCTTCTGTGTGCATAAATTCCTTACAGGTTTGGATGGTTTTTTAAAACTAAATCCTTCATCACATGGCAAAATTTTAGACTCATCCATTTTAAAGCAATTACAGACAACGATTCAAATGTTCTCCATTTTTCAACTGATAGTATTTGTCCTTGGTATGTTAGTAAATATTGTGGTAAAAAGGAAAATGCTGGTTACCAGCATTTTCCACAATTTTTTCAAAAGGCTACTTTCTCAGGGTCGTCAAAACTCATGATTGTGTGGTAAAGGGTTAAAGATGCAGATATTGCAATTTGACGGACTGGTTTTGCCAGAATATCTGGCAAAAAAGCGGACAGTGCAGATCCTAGATCAGACTCGAAAGAAATCTGCACATTCAGTGCTGTTCAATCATGATTTACATAGTCCACAAGTTATCAAAATAGTGATAGTATGACAACAGTTAAATTCTACAAATTGGCAAGTTTTCCTACATAATAAAATTGAAACAATATTCAGAAGTGAGAGAAGAATAAATCTTGCTGCAATGACTATCATCAATCCTCGAATGTTTGGCTGAGCGAGGATTTGACCTCACAAACTCTGCATCACAGGTCTTATATACTGACGTCCATAAAAAACGCCTCATCGAAGAAGTGTGATAGCTTTGTACATACCTAGAATATATATGTCACTTTTTGCCTACCATAGAATTTTCACTTCTCTAATCTACTGAAGCATGAAATTTCGTGCCAGTCTATTATGTTTTCTTCAACCATGGCTCATGGCACCATTTTGCCAAGGCTCCCCATGCATTTTCCCAATGTGGTTATGTCGGTCAAAATTAAGCATGTGTATACAGTAATTGATTTACAATTAAGTACTCAAAGCAATATTTTGAAAACATCAATTAAAAAAATGCCAAGACAAAATAATGAAGAAAGAGCACGCATTTTGGGCATGCTTGAAAGCGGTCTTTCTCAAAGTCACGTTGCAAGACGCTTTAACGTTGCAAGATCAACAATAGTGCGTCTTGTTTGACTGGTAAACGAAACAGGGAGCTTGTCTGATAGACCGCCACCTGGTGCTCCGTGTGTGGCGTGTGTACGACAAGACAATTTCATCCGTCAACGTCACTTGCGAAACCGTTCCGTCACAGCACAATCCACAACGTCGATGGTTATAGGGAATCGTGGAAGACATGTAAGTCGGAATACAGTAAGGCGACGTCTTTGGGAGCGTGGAATATTGTGCAGGCGGCCATATTATGGCGTTGTGCTAACTGACCGCCACCGTCGGCAGTGGGCTCAAAACAACATTAGAAGACGTTGCCGTGATGCGGTCTTCATTGACGAATCCCGTTTTAACCTCTCCTGTGCCAGACGAGTCCACGTTTACTGTCGACGTAATGAACGGTACACCCAAAGTTGTGTTCTGGAGCACAACCGTTTTGGTGGTGGTGGTATAATGGTTTGGGCAACAATAAACCACACATTTAGAACTGACCTAGTGGTTATTAATGGTAATTTAAATGCCTGACGGTATGTAAACCAAGTTCTTCGTCCTTTGGTCGTTCCCATGTTTCATCAATGCAGTAGCCTTACATTTCAACATGACAATACGCGCCCCCACATGGCCAGATTTACCAGAAACTTTCTCATGGCCAATAATATTGCCGTGCTGCCATGGCCTGCTAACTCTCCTGATTGTAACCCAATTGAACACATGTGGGACATCCTTGGACGTCGTTTATGTCGACGTAACCCACAGCCGCAAAACGTCCAAGAATTGACAAATGCTCTTCGTGAAGAGTGAGCTCACATTCCACGCTACCTCCTGCGTAATCTGTGTGGGTCCATGGGACGGCGACTGCAGGCACTGATAGCAAGTCAAGGGGGCCATACATGGTATTGATGAATTTAAGGGGGTGAGTTTGTTGAAATGGCTGTTAAATTTGTGTAATATTTAGCTAAACGCTTGTGCCATGTGATGTGTGTGGAAATATTGACAAAGTCCATTTTTAAATTACAAAATCATGCATTTGATATTTAATTCATGAAATATGACGCGACAGAGGGAGATGAGGCGTTTTTTATGGACGTCAGTATATATTACTGTATGAGCTACTAAGCCTTGCCTGTTTTTGGCTAGGGGCCAAAGGCGCCTAGCCTTAGTAACCACGTTTCAGACTTTTGCATGAAAGCTGCAACCACTCTCAACATCATGTATAAATGCGCACTATTCGCGGTCTCTGATTTGCTGGAACTGCAATTGCCGTTTCTAATTGGCTTGAAACGACGCACCCCTCAAAACTGCCTTACACCTTACGAGTTATTCATCCGTGATGTAAAATAGAAATTGAAAGAGGGGGGACGGTGTCTACATTTACCGAGAAAATGCCAAAGAAAGTATATTCAAAGCAAAAATTTTTAACGGTGTTTGTTGGCGTGATGAATTTTAAATGAGAACGCTTAAAACAGAAAGAAATTCTCCCGTTAATTTCACCAAATACTCATGCAGAGCATGACACAACCAACACCCGAGTTTACCTTGGGTCGTCACTGTGTGCACACCTTTGGATCCAGATGGAACGTGGCGAAATTGACATTTGATTGATAGGTCTTTTATGGTGTGTATCCACATATGGAGTGTAAACAGACAAAACCCTTTATCTTGTCAGCCGTAGTACATGTACAAATTGGGCAGTTGATGAGTCTATGTTTTCTTGGTGCATGGAAATACCGGAATGGACCGGAACGGACTTCAAGATACGATGTAAAGTTTTGTAGTAACACTTTACTTATTTGACAATGGAATGGGGGAAACCTGAACATCCTCATGTAAGGGAAAATAGGAACTTGCAAGAGATGAGGCTATAATATCTCTGTCATTACCGAAGATATTTTTTTCAAACTGGGACTGGTGTTAGCTATCAAAAGGGAAACCCATACAAAAGGGACAGGTATCCATCAAAGTATTTTTCAAACAGTTATAAATGCCCATTCTTGACTTTGAATTTTCAAATATTTTGGTATTTTACAAAATCTTTGTCATAAATGTCATTACTGATGACATTTACTTCAAGCTTGAAGTAGTTGCTAACCATCATATTTACTTCAAACTTGGGCTAGTTGTTAACTATCATAAGGGAACCCATAAATCAGGGACAGACAAACATCTAAATATTTTTTACACAGTAGTGCCCGGCTTTTCGACTTACAATTTTCACTTAAAGCAACTGCAGCCGAGCATAGGCATCCATATCTTTTTTTCTTTTACTATTAAAGATACATCTTTACAGCCAGAGAGGAAACAAATGCTGTTAAAACTTTTCAGTGTGTAGAATCTAGTTAGCATTGTACATGTAGATAAAAAATCCATATAAGGTGTATGGGATAAAGAAACACAAGGGATATGTCTTTGATTTAAACAGGAAACTGTGGTTGTAAAGTCAAGGGATAGCCTCCAGAGAATGAAATGCATTTTCTATCCGTCGCAATCTGTGCAACCTTGCAACGGTCAGGGGCAACATTTGGCACGAAGATACAAGGATGATTATAGTTTCATAAAATAAAGATAAAATTGGTTAAAAAAACTGGATGAAAACGAGTAAAGATGTGTCTTTAACTGGAAATTTCATGATTAAATGCAAATTGCTTTACGCATATATGCACTTTCTACTTGCCCTAGCCATCAGTGCTTTCAATGCTTTGATTCAATTACTAGTGATAGTCAGCTGTCACATTCATGGATCAAGTTCCTTGGTTTGTTTACTTGGTATTTAACATCCTTTCAACATTATCTTAGTTATATTGCAGGAGCCACTGTACCTATCCATGCTTTTCTGGAGTTTCTTTACCCATTTTTTTAACACAACATACTTCCCAGCCACTGACTGCTTTCAAACATAAACACTTTCAAAACAATGACAATGACTTTCAAAACAATGATATTTAAGAGGCCTGAATCCTGTTGCAATTACTATTAACTCTTTAAAACACATTTGGCTGAGCCTTGAAGTGGGGCAGCATCTTCTTGACTTTAAGCCCAACCCATGAGGGGTTGAGCTAATGGGCCTTGAAATTTCCTTGGGAGCACAACTCTTTGACAGCAAAACTCTTTGTTCATAAGGTTGGTAACAATTATGTAAAAACTTGACATCTGTCTTGAATTTTTATTTCCAACTATGATAAAGCAATGCTTGCTTTAAAAGAAATTTAATGATATTTCATTTTTGTCAAAACAGAAAAATGTCCAGTTCCTGAATTTATCTCCTTATCCCTTAACCACATGGCAAAATTTTAGACCTATCCAAATTGAAAGCATTTGCAGAAGACATTTTCATACTGGCTCAAATGACACAATTTTTCTTTGATAGTGTAAAAAACTTTGTGGAAAAAGGAGAAAATGCTTCTTCCTCAGGGTCGTTAAAAGTCGTCATTGTGTGGTAAAGGGTTTACTCATTACCAAACAATACTGAGTTTCAATGACCCTGCAAAGACCCTTTTGAAAATGGTAGCCAGCATTTTCTCCTTTACCCACTATATTTTTGACCCTTACTGATACACTTGTCATCTGCAAAATACTTTTAATTTGGACCAGTCTAAAATTTTGTCATCTGGTAAAATGTTAAATCTACACTAAAAAAGCACAATTTCAGACTTGCTCATATTGAACGCTGCTAGTAACCGCAGACAAATATTGAACACAACTCAAATGATGTTACAATGTATTTATTTTGAAAATTAACTTCAACTTACTGAAACTGTCTCCTTGTCCCACTTTCTTTTCAATAGGCTTCTTTTAAAAGTCGTAAAAACAGGATTGTTTGAGAAAGGGCTAATGATTTTCATTTTTGTAGTTTGTACATTGCTTCTAGTAAATTTTAAAATAGCATATATGAAAATTGATCAAATATCAATACTTTGAGCCAGTAAAGATCAACCCTTTACTATACAATCCAGAGTTTAAAAAAACTGTAGGAGACAGCTTGCAAACACATTGTGGGAAAAGGTGAACATGCTCGATAACCAGCATTTTCTCCTTTTCCCACCATGTTTTCTATCCTATCAGAGAACTTCAGCTTATTTGTGTTAATTTTGAATGTCATCTGCAGATGTTTTATTTTTGGAAGTCTAAAATTTGTCGTGTAGGAAAGGGCTAACATCAGACTTAAGAGAAGATACACTCCAAAGTTTTGCATCAGATCTGTTGACAGTGATATTTTCAAAGCACTTCTTGCCAAAAAACACTCGCCAATGTCTGTGACCTGAAATGTTCATTTCATTATGCTTGCACTCTTAGGTTGGACCCTTTTCCAAGTAACCCAACATTTTTGTAACTCTACGTGATGGGTTTCACAAACATCAACACACCAAATTCTGTAAGTTTTACGACCATGTTTCCTATCCTTTTAAGAACAAATATCATCATATGATCATTATGTTAGTTAATGCTTAACTCTGTAATAGACAAAAAAGTTATAGACTTGTCCTAATTGAAAGCACTTGCAGAGGATAACTTTAGTTTGGCTCACATGATTTTATTTGCTTAAATTGAAAGGTTACAAAACATTGTGGGAAAAGGAGAAAATTCTCAATCCCAGCATATTCTCCTTTTCCCACAATGCTTTCAAATGATTTCTCTGTTAGGGTTGATAAAACTCGGGATTGTGTGTTAAGGTTAAATGAACAATGGCAGCCAAAAGTATACAATTCGGGAGTTAAAATGCATTTTAACTTCAATCATTGTAAAGATAAGATACCGTATGGGCAGTCCAAGTGTTAGTTGCTGGTAGACAAATGAATTTTAAACTCTAAAAACTTGCCTAGTTGCTCTATCTTTTGTTTACTTTTTTCTTGGTTTTAAAATTAATTTTTCAGCCAGTAACTAACATTTCGGCCAACTTGATACAAATGACTTGGGAGAAAACACCGAGGGTAAAGTAGAATATGCTGGTTATCAGCATTTTCTCCTTTTCCCACAGTGTTTTCTAAAGTGTAATTCTCCTTTTTCTTTGTATCTCCTTTTTCCACATGACTGAAATCAAACAGCTTTCTTCTCCAGGATCATTAAAAAAACAGGCAGAAATTCCTGGATTCCATGTGAAGGATTAACTCATTCCACTAAGAGTATCAGTAAATTTGAATAAGAGGAAAATGCCCAACCTAAGTCCTGTACAGTGTCATTCTCACATAAAAGCATAAAAAAAACCTATCACTAATCATATGTGTGGTTGTTAGTATCTGATTTCATTCAGTTTGTCTGAATAAATTTCTCTAATTTGATACTTGATTGTGACAGGGACAATAAAATTTATCATGACGACGAAGTACTTTGATGTCACAACAGTACTTTAGATGCGTCCAGTGGTCACAGTCCTCAAAGTCACATTTACCCCAGGTAGCAAATTCCACCACATAGCCTTTAGCGGCCATTTCTGGGTGATACTGTTTACACACACAACACTTTTCTGACAGAGGTATCTCCTCCTCGACACTTTCAATAACAACTGTTGGTCCTGTCTCGATTTGGTTTTCATTCACCTCTTCAGGAAATATCACTTGTTCCACCTTGACGTTTGCATGCAGTTCTGTACCCTCACTGCCATCATTTTGTGCTTCTATCTGAATTTCTGAAACATCTTGATCAGCAGTGTCAGTTATCTCCTGTTTAAGAGAAAGCTTTGATTTCTCTGCCTCAGCTTTTTCAAACTCCAACTTTGCCCTTTCAAATTCTTTCTCAAATCTCTCTCTTTGAGTTCCTTCAAACAACATTCCATGTGAATTCAACAATTCCTCTCGCAGAGCACTTTCAAAATGTTCCCTTTGTTTATTCTCCGTATCATCATCCTGATCCTGTGTCTCTTCCTCCTCGCTAGACAACATCTCTTCAATCTCTGAATCAGTTTCTGAGTTACACTCTGAACTTTCAACATCTGTGTCTTCTCTGACTATCTGTGTACTCTTCCTCTTTCTACTACCACTGGGAGCTGATGTGTCCCTAACAAGCTTTATTTTTAGTGATGGTTTCTCTGTAACAATATTCACAGGTTGTAATCTTTTACGCTTGCGGGGAGGTACAGCACTTTTTCTCCTATTGCTAAAGTTTGTCCTCTTCTTAGCTCGTCTTCTTTGGGACTTTCGCACCATAACTTCTGCTTCAATATCATCCAGGTTATCCAACTGTGTAATGTTTGGCTTCAGTGTCTGCTTTCTTCTTGTTTGTCTGCGGAGTCGCATCTCTTGTTTGACAACAATCATTTTCTCTTTCTTACCAGATGCTGTAGAGGATGTAGAAGGTACAGCACTAGAGATATCTAGATTCTTGTGAACCTGTTGAGGTTTAAATGGATAAACACCACATTTCTGAAAGGCTTCTTTAAGACCCTCTTCGACAACAGATGAATTATAGGCTTTGCTGGCTATGACACACACGTTTGAATGAATTGACTTCTCCATCTCTGTTTCATGAAAATCATCAGATTCATCATTGAAATTCCTTTCAAAGTCCCCAAATATACCTCTGCTGACATTGATCAGCATTTGGGATGCACTTGGCGGTATGGGAAACAAGTGGACATTCTGATTTTTGTAAAGTTCTACAAGAGTTGGGGAAACATGAGAGCGATGTCCGTCATACAACAACAGAATAGCTTCGGCATCGTCTTGACGTTCAATAAACTTGAGAAAGTGATTCTCCAGGTATAACTGAAACACATTTCCATTAGTTAAGCCATCATCACTGCAGGTAGCTCCAGTACCAGGGGAGCAATCTTCAATAGATTCTGAGGAAACTGTTTTGCCTGGAAAAATGAAAAATGCTGGAAGTCTTGCACCACTTGCATTGCCACTAGCAATCAGTGTCATTGTTGGCGGTAATGATTTCTTATACTTTTCAAACTTCATATTTTCTCTCCATGAATACACTGATGGGGGACTTCTATCTAAGTCAATAAGTAATTCATCCAGCATGAAAATGGAGTCTGGTTTACTCATTAAGTCATGTTTTGTCATCAGATTTTGCAAATTGAAAAAATACTGACTCAAGCAGTCTATGGACATGGCCTTTTCATAATGTCTTTTTGTTCCTGAAGCTCGTCGAACATCTTGATTTGGCCAGCGATTCAAAAAGTTGTAATACCATTGATGTGTAAATGCATCTGTAGGTGCTCTCTTTCCTAGCAGTACAGCAAAGTCTGAGGCAAAGTTGATGACGTCTGATCTAGAAAATCCATAACCAAAACTGGACATTGTTTTCAAATACTCAACAAGTTTTTCCTCCTCGTGAAACCCTAAAACAGGGGCAGGTCCTGACCTTTTGGTAGTTAGAGGTACTTTCCCTTTCACTCGGTCTCGTAACGTAGACTCTGGAATACAGAATTCGTCTGCAACTCTTTTGACTGCCAGCTTCTTTTCTGTAACAAGTCTATATGCTTTAGTCAAGTCTTCCAGCGAGTAACTTCTGTACTTTCTTCCAGGACCCCTACTTGGCTGGAAGAAGAAGGAAACATATAAATGTTACATACAGGTACAAAACTGTCAACCAATAGTAAAGTCAACAAATACAGTAATACCGGTACAACTGAAAAACCATGGTACACATGTACATTGTACTACACAAGTACATGAAATGATCTTTCTGTAACCCTTTCCGAAATGATAAATTTTAGAATCTTCCAATTAAAAAGCATCTGCAGATGATATAATCGAAATGTATACATTTAATAACTTAAGACCTCTGATAGGGTAAAAAACATTGTGTGTTACCAGCATTTTCTCCTTTTCCCACAATGTTTTCAAAAGCCCTCTACTTCAGGGACATTAAAATTTGGGACCGTGGGGTTAATAGACCCTTAAATGAAGTTTAATGCATTTCATTTAGAAAGAAAAATTGGTGGTGAATACTTTTTTCACAACACCCATAAAACAATCTCATTAAAACTTATCTATATCAAGAAGACATAAAATGTGTAAAGTGAATGCTCAATTCATTTCTTTGAAAGAAATATGCACCTTTCTTAGAAAGACAGAACTTTCTAGAAATTTATTAGTACATATTCCATCTCATTCTTTCAATCCTTTCTTCTCCCTAGATTTACATGTATTTGTGTAGGTACCTCCTTTATGTTTCATTTCGTAACAAAAATATAGAGGCATTCTTGTATTTGGCCTTTACTGGATTATTTAAAGTTTTGCATGCAGAAGAACTAAATACGACCCTTTGTCTGATGTCTGTTAGAACACATCAGATGAAAAATAAAGCCAGTACTTTTATCTGCAGGAAGGTCTCACAAACCTTTCACTCCAGTAAAGAATACTGCCACTTACTGTTGACTTCAAAATTGCCTTGATAATTGCAACTGTAGCATGCTTTGTGAATTCTCAAAATTCACTTAAATCACGTTTGACCTTTCTCGAACTAAATGTATTTGCTAATTAAGGCCACAAGGAGATGCATTTTCAATTTTAATTGTCAGCTAGCACCATATTTCTAAATCTGGTTGATTTTCCATGTTGTTTAGAGCCCACCAGGTTATTATACCAAGTTAATGGATTACTTAAAAACTGAACGTTATGTCAAGCTAAAATTCAATTCTAACACAACTTTAAGCATTAAAGGAAGTACTGTATCATGGAATTACTCTACTTTTACAAAACAGAGACAGGTGGAAATAAGATCTATAGAATTCAAAATTTTTTGAGTTGCAAATCACACTATATTAAATGCTTTAGATGATCACTTACCTTGACAATGTAAGATAAATGCTTGATTGTGATAGCATGTGATCTTCTAAAACATCCGAGAAATATACCGCTAGCTGACACTTTTTGAGGACGAATATGTGAGCTTAAGAATGTTTTGAAAGAACAAGTTACGGCTGCAAAAATAAAATAATTGTTGAATGAGTTTTTGACAATGAAAAATTTTACAAAGCTATGAATATTAGTCACTTTTTGTTTGCAGATTTTCTTCATCTTCCTTGCAAAAAAATTTACCTTATTCATCATTATTTAACCAAATTCTTCCATATACTGTGGAAACTAAATATCATTAGCAACATACTAAAAAAAAAACAGACTGTCACTTTTCATAAACAGTAAACAACTGAAATTGTCAACAACTTACATAGTTCTCAGATAAAATATTTAATTACATTGACTGATATGGCAACCACCCCTACACCTAAATATAAGTTGGTTTTCCAATTGCCTGACCTACCGAGATTCATTTTTGCTATTTACTCTACAATATAGCAGACTACATCACAAATAAAGTGAAGTTTCCAGATCCAGAAAGTTCTCAAGACCAAAGTTGAAATAAATGTTTCATACATGTACGACACACGATGAGACGTTACTTCAAACAAGTGCCCAATATGGAAAAGAATACAAAGGGCAGTGGTTCATTAATCCTTTACCAGACAACAAAACTCTAGGCCTATTTATATTGAAAACACTTGTAGACAATACATTTATTACGGCTCACATTATGAAACACATGTTTGAAGGGATCTATAGAAAACAGGGAAATGAAGAAAATGCTGGTTACCAGCATTTTCTCCTATTCCCACAATATTTTTAAAACCTTCTTTCATTTGCTTTCACCTGTATTGGTTATCGGAATAGGTGGTTAGATAGCTTTCATATCAAAAGCGATCTGCCCTTCCTTGCCAAAACGGTCTTTTTGAGCACAATGAAATAAAAACTTTTCTTTACACAAAAGCGTTGTCTAAAACAAATCCTGTTCATATTTGAAAATGGTTTTCATCATTATAAGCCACCTTCTTAGCCCAGTACAGTTTTCAAGCCATGGCATGTTAATTTAAACTCATTCCAGTAAACTTCAGCCCCGTCAGCTTTGGCCCAGAAAAAATGTTTGTAATTTACCACTTATCAATATAACCAAACAATCCTTTCTTTAAACAACCCCAAGGAAGAAGGCTCTTGAAAGCAAGGGAAATAGAGAAAATTCTGTTAACCAATGTTCTTTTCCTTTTCCCACAATGATTTTTTATTCAGAAAGTCCTGTCAAAAGTGCACTTGGAAATTTTTGCTTTGTGCCACAAATGGTTAGTATACCCGAGATGTTGCCCACATATTTTTATCATTTGCGCAAATTACTTTTTTGGAACGTAATTTTACCAATCCAGCGCCCTACCACTGATTCTGAGGCTTGCTCCAATGTCCCTTGTGTCTCCCCAAGCCCCTGTGTCAGCCATTCTTCCATTACATCTGGAATGAATTTTGATTTTACCGGCATCTCTTCTAATGGCTCCATGCAGTAACATTTTTCTTGGCTGCTAATAATATGGCCGAGGAGCTCTAGATAAATCATTAATCTTTATAAAAACACCAAAATGCTTAGGAAATACAATTGTTACCTCTTGTAATACCATTTTTTTTTTTTAAATGTAAATACTATATATTCATTGACCTACTTCCATGGAAATCAAAACTAGGCTTGACATTTACTGTGCATGATCTGGAAGTACAGTAAAGTTCTTTTTTCAACAATTTATTGACTCCTTTTTAAGAGCATGGGCATGGAAAATGAAACAGAAATGTATTGGATGTATTTCATCTACAAGGAGTTATACTTAGCGCTTAAATTTGCCATTATACAGTGCTGTTCTTTTTTTTAAAATGAAAATGAACACACACGTGCACTATCTGAATTTTATAATGAGTTTTTGTTTACAAATTAACGAGATTTTTCATGTCAAAATAAAGGTAAAATACAAAAAGATCAATGAAAACCATGAATTAAATTTTGTGAAGTAAAATCATTTACATATAGATCTACATGCATTTTAATAGCTGACGAGCAGACTGACACATACATCTGGCTGAAAGATGACCGGTAAGATTTTGAAATTTCGAGAAGTTTTCTAAGAGTGGCTGACATGAAGGGTTGCAGAGAAACAATCAGGAAGTAATATCAGAGCAACCCTTTAGACTGCCCTAGATTCAGCTCTAGAATCTCAGTTGGAACACTGTTAAAACAAATTAAACTTATTCATGTGTTTGAAAACAAGATTCACATAATCTGTGCATACTTAACATTTATGAACATGAGGGCCATGATGGCCCTGTATTGCTCCACTAGCTAATAAGTAAAAACATCACAATTCCTGGCCAATCGGTTTCAAACTGGATGACATACAAAATTTTCTCTATAAAATCCCATGAGAAAGTTATGACCCCTGGCCAAAGCCATTTTTGACCATAGAGCTATAATCACTTGAATCCTGGTAGAGGTCCATAAGATAAAGCCCAATACCAATTAATACAGGTCTAGAATGTATCATTATAAACATGAAGATTTTCCAAGTTTCCTTTATAAAAGGCCTTGTAAAACATGTGGCCCTGAGACAGGGTTAATTTTGATCCAAAGGCTAAATTTTTAACAAATTCAGAATGAACCACAACATGAAGCTATGTGCCAAATTGGTAGCCCTAGGACTTTGAGTCTATTAAATAAGGCTACATGTATGCAAATTTAGGTAGCCCTGGGCCTAATGGTTTCCGACAAGATTTTCAATATTTTTCAGTTATGTTGCCATGGCAACCTAAGTTTTATAAGGAATCAAATTCGTTTAAGAAATTCTAAAGGGGATCATTTCTGTGAAGTTTTGTCAAAATTAGATGGGTAGTTTCAGAGATGTATAAAATAAAAATTAACGCACACATGCATGGACTGATGGACGGACTGACGCACGCACGACGGACACCCGGCCATGACATAAGTCCTCATGGCCTTCGGACAGTAAAACTAAAAACCGTCAATATTTCCTTCCTGGATATACCGAGGACGAGATGACAGGGGGCCAAAAGTACCCCTTGTCTCAGTACCCCTTGTCTCAAGTCAAAATCCATCTGGTAATATGAAAAAAGGTTGTTCGCTTTGCTATATATAAATCGAGTTAGCAACTTCGCATATGCAAAACCTCAATAAAAGTTGTGCAAAAAACAAGTTATCAGATGTTGTCATCCCACCCACGTTTCTGGCTGACGCCATTTTAGAATCGAGTTGCTTGCCCCATTTTGAATCTTGGTGCTAATTATTTACCTCTGGCACGCCACCTTCAAGCTGGCTAGCCATATTTAAAAGAACCCCATCGTATTTCTCGTCGTCTGACATGGTTTTCTGCGCTATTGTGGAAACATACACTGTAAAACTTGAGCAAGTGTCGTCTTGTCACGGGTTTTCACGGGAACAATCTTTTGTCACGGGTTTTCACGAGACTAAACATTTGACAGGAACTATATCGGATATGAACTTTTTGCATCCGACTAGACCTATTTAGTTTTATATCAATCTGTTTCTCATACTTAAGTATTTTTGCAGATTCTGTCAGAGATATACAAAAAGGCATTTTATTATTTCATGTCCACAGTATTTCATTTTGGTCCCTACTGCGCGTAAGCAAAGAAAATGAATTCGTACTTAATTTGACAGGTTTATTTTGCGGGCCTCAACAGGTCAACTGCGGGTTTTAGCCCCGTTTGGCCAGCATAAATACCAACATTTCACCCTAAATCATCTGTTTAAATTTTTTCTTTTTTTGAACAAATTTTTACATCTATGTTTTTTTTTTTATATAAAAACCACAAAAGAAAAAAAAAAAAAAAAAAAAAAAAAAGATTTTTATTATTTAAAATTTTAATTTAATGATTTTGTCCATTGAACCAGGGATCGTATATACACATTTTAAGATCCCTGATTGAATTTAGTGTTTATTCTGACATCTGAAAATGGTGAAGAGAGTCCAACAAATACAACATAATGTCCCAAGGTCAATTTGAAAATACGTGTGAGGGAAAGAATATTGAAATTCTAGGTTCATAAAATCTTGTCCTTTTTCAGACAGACACATATACACATAATCGGTTGAATCACAATCTATGTACGGTCCCTGGTTGAATAAAGCAACTTTCAAAAAAAAATCCGGGTAAACACAAATTGAACTTTACACAAAGTGTAACTTTCCCATGGTGTTTTCTTTGAGCAATATTAACAGTTTTCGTATCAAGCAATACTTTGTGTTATGTCATTTCCGTTAGGAAGATTGATCAATTTGATATTGGTTAAAGGATAAATAAATTTATGAAGGTACATTACTTGTATTCATACGTAAATAATTCTATTAGTACTACAGAATCAAAGGTGGACTTTGTGAAACATGAGATAAACATGTTTGTAATGATGCGCTCTTGAATCTAAATGTGGTACAATACCACAATGGTCTTACAGTGAATTGATTTGTTTATTATGGTGGTATATTTCTGCCACAAGATACGAGATAACTATAGGGATAATTCTGGAAACTATCGCAATAAATAAAAGTTTCCTGGAAATTTTATCTAGACAGTGAAAAGTTTTCTAAAAAAATCTAGAAGATTATACATTGATAAGTAAATATTTTAACACAAAATTTCTCGTTCTTGAACGAAGCTGACATTCGAGATAAAATTATGGCGATAGTTCTAACAGTTTCTCAGTATCTGTAAAAAGAAAATTCATCCTTTGGATGAACTCGTTAGTTTTTGACTTTACAACATGGCAATAAGTTAACATTTGAAGTATTTACAGTTGTAGTTTGATTGATTAACTTAATCTGTTTATCATGAATTAAACTCATAAATACCCTGTTTGGTTATGTTACAAAATGTCTTGGGAAGACATTTCACACGATTCCAATACCATCTACTCATACTATGAGCATAAGATTGGTGACGAAGATGTTCTGAGACCGCATCTACTTATAGAAAACGTGAATGTCATTTGTGGGCGCAAACGAAAAACAAAATCGTGATAAACATGAGAATTATCGGGATATTTTTATCATGAGTCTTTTTATTATCAAAAATCTTTTTATTATCTTGATAGTATTTCCAGGAATTTTTTTTTTATTGCGATAGTATTCTTAAATTTATCACGATAGTTATCTCATATCTTGTGGCAGAAATATGCCATCATAGTTTATTGCTGTTCTCCAACAGTCTGTCACTCCTCTGTTGCTATGACCTAAAAACGCTCAAAGATTCTAGAGAGTGTAATTATCAAAAGCAAATTGAAAGAGGAAAGTTGTGAAAAATTAGTTTCAACATGGTTTTTGTTAATAAATAGCATAGTAACATAGATATATTGAATTAATTGTTTGTTCACATGGTGTTAATGCCATTTTCAACCGATGATTATTTCAGTTATATCGTCATGGCCAAGGCACCTATCGATGGTTTCCTTGAGTTTCTTTTCCCCACTTACTTTGCCATCGGCTGCTTTCTCACATACATGTGACTATCATTGAAACAATGATCAGCAGGAGAAAATATTGAAGAAGGTATTTCATTTGAATGCATTAGATCAAAATGTTAGTTTTAATACCTACCAAAATGGTCTGTAACATGATATCTTTTATTGTATGCAGTGAATTTGCCTGCCTTTCAAACTCAAATGTGCTCTTTTGTATTTTGAATTTATTCTAACCTGGGATTTGATAGATTTCTAAAGCCTCAGAAATTCAAACAATGTCTTTAACATGGAAAGATGGCATTTTTCCCCAGACAGTAAAAAGTGCTTATTTTATTTTTAAACTTAAAAAAATAATTGACAATTCAAAGATGCATGATCTTCAAAAGTGTTCAGAAATTCAAACAATGTCTTTAACATGGACAGATGGCATTTTCCCCCAGACAGTAAAAAGTGCTTATTTTATTTTTAAACTTAAAAAATTAATTGACAATTCAAAGATGCATGATCTTCAAAAGTGTTTTGGCATGTTTGTTTCAAAGAGAGTACACTGACTCTTTATTAAAGCCTAAAAATGTTTTTAAAGTGGAAAAGTCTAAAGTTAAGTCATCTGGTAACGAGTTAACCCTTTACCAAACAATCTAGTGTTTTAATGACCCCCAACAAAGAAAGTTTTTGAAAATGATATTGAGAAAATTCTGATAACCAGCATTTTCTCCTTTTCCTAAAATGTTTTCTACCATTTTAAAGGTAAATCCTCCACAATCTGAATCACTTTTTTTTTTTTTTTGCCTGCAAATCTTTCAATTTAGACAAGTTTTAAAATAATGTTTTCTGGGAAAGTGTAAAAGAATGATCAAAGGTTCACCCACACCGACTTGTACCCTGCATAAATCTTTCCTTAATCACTGATGAAATTGATATTTGCCCCTGTAATATTTTTCAATTTGCCTCCATAATGTAATATGTGACCAAGGAGTAGCGTTCCCTTCGTTACATTGCTTTGATAAAAATTACCCAAAATAGAGTAGGTATGTCTGGTAAAACATATCAACTGTACCCAGCCAGATGAAATCTCCCAAACAGACAGACAGACAGACACACAGACACACACACACACACACACACACACACGCACCCCCCCCCCCCCCCCACACACACAGGGTGTTGACTGAGGACACCTGATTTTTGCAGGCAACTGTATGACCTTATAATTTCACATACATACTCCATGCTATATCTTAAACTCGTGTAGCTATTGTTTTTTCTTCTAAAACGTAAGGATAAAATCATGACAATTTACCTGAAAATGGGGACATTTCCTAGATACACTTCGCACTGGGGACAGACCAACCTTTAAAGGTGGGTATTTAGATTTTTCACATCTCACCAAATTAAAAAATATATATATCACTGAAATTTATATGAAAAAACAATACAAATCATCAATAATTAATAATCATAAAATTACAAAAAAAAATTTTTTTTTGATGGTGTTCCCTTAAAAGGCTACGTAGCCTCTTAAGGTTATTTTTAGATTTCGCGCCAGAAATCAAAAAAGCATTGTGGGAATGTCAAGTGACTGGCACGTGACTAATGACGCTTAAATTCCACAACATAACAAACATGAAATTTTCCATAATGTCTTCTTCGAACGCTATGTTTGAAGCTTCGTCTGTGTATTTCCGGTATGTAAATGAGCGAGTTGCTCATTTAAAAATAGACCGTGTTTCCCGTCGGTGTCGACCTGGGCCGTAGTAAATCTCTAATTTCTCTTGTTGTCGGATGGGTTTCGGCTACTGGGGTTTTATGAATGAAAATTAAAAGGCTTTGAGAGTATAAGGATGATTTTTTTGGATTTTTGTAAAATTTTCGTCCCAAAATCTGGAGGGCCACCTTTAAGGACATCTCAACCACTGAGGACAACTTGCACACCAAACATTGGGGACTTCACACACTGTTTATCATATATACATTTCGACCTACCTGTGAGGTGGCTTAGTGTTTAAGGTGATGGATTCGTAATCTAAAGGTATTAGGATAATATAGGGGTCATGGGTTCGATCACTACTGGCACCACTTTATTTTTCGTGAGAGTGCCCTTGGTCAAGATACTTCACGGCCCCAGCCTAGTACTGGAGAAATCCATGAAACATGAATAAGTGAGCTGTGACTATGATAAGACTGAAACACCATTCAAACAAAAGCAAAACAATATCTGTGATGACCGCCAAACCACTGAGGACAACTTGCACACGAAACAGTGGGGACTTCACACACTTCGCACTGGGGACAGACCTATCTGTGAGGACAGCCAAACCACTGAGGACAACTTGCACACCAAACACTGGGGATTTCACACACTGTTTATCATATATACACTTCGACCTACCTGTGAGGTGGCTCACTGGTTAAGGTGATGGATTTGTAATCTAAGGGTATTGGGATAATGTAGGGGTCATGGGTTCGATCACTACTAGCACCAATTTATTTTTCGTGAGAGTGCCCTTGGTCAAGACACTTTATAGCCCCAGCCTACTAGTACTGGAGAAATCCATGAAACATGAATAAGTGAGCTGTGACCATGATAAGACTGAAACACCATTCAAACAGAAGCAAAACAATATCTGTGATGACCGCCAAACCACCGAGGACAATTTGCACACAAAACAATGGGGACTTCACACACTTTATACACTTCGCACTGAGGACAGACCTATCTGTGAGGACAGCCAAACCACTGAGGACAACTTGCACCCACAACAATGGGGACTTCACACACTGTTACTGTATATCATATAAGCTTTACCTCGCATTGGAAACAGAGAGCAGGAGAGAGATTGATAGTAGATAGCTTCAGTGAGATGCAGTACTTAGTTTTATGATCTAAATGTATTTAGGAAAAATACTGCCATTTGTATGGGCTTCAAGAAAATACCGTCCATGTGAGCCGCTTGTCGGAGGAGCCAATGTCATTATAGAAAAGCGCGACTATTTGCCCTGCAGTGTTACGGGGCTCGAAGAGCTGCCAATTAAGGTCAGATACATGGATACTGACTTTGAATGAGTTTATGGAATACGGTGTTAATTCTTTCGGTACCACCGTTCTAGATTTTTAAAAATAAATTTCCGACTTCGTTCTAGGTTTTAGTCTAAATCTAGAAGGGGATGCCTAAAAACTGTGTGTCTTCCGGTTGGTCGCACAGCGTCACACGTATCACAGTCTTTCGCACATTTATCTGATTGATCAAAAATGGCAATAATTATCTACTGATCGAATCATTACTTAAAAATCATCGCAAGTTTAATGAGTACAGATTATCTAATTTCCTACTTACTTTCAGCGTATTAAATATCTATTTTTGTATAAATAAGCGCAATCATCTATGCTAGAAAATGATAACGTCATTGATCATAGGCCTACTAGTTTTACGTCATGCACGAGCCGTTCTTTCGTGGAAAATTTTATGTCGAAGAAATGACAAAACAATTTTTTTGACAGTTTCAAAATGCCTTTTAAAGAGAAAGCCGTTTTTTTTTTTTTTTTTTATAATAGTAGTAATAAAACAGAGAGTTCTGGGTTTTATCCACAAATTTGACCATCTACGAGAGAGCTAGCTTTTTAACCATATGTATGCTTTAATTAATATTTTAACCATGTGTATGATTAAGATATTATACTAACCATCCCCCTGCTTAAATCTAAAACTAACCATATCCCTGCTTAAATCTAAAACTAACCATATCCCTGCTTAAATCTAAAACTAACCATATCCCTGCTTAAATCTAAAACTAACCATCCCCCTGCTTAAACTACATCCCAACGATTCATATTTTTAGCCCATATAGTTATATGAGCGAAATTACAGCATTTTTTACTTCGTCATATGATATATATTCTGCCCTATACGTAGTAAATTTTCTAAGATCTGCGTCTTTATCTTAGTGTGTCCCCAAGCTTATGTATCGATATTGTTCCCAAGGATATAGCGTTTATAAACAAAGTTATATTTTTACAAGTCTAACTCTATCAAAATAGATATGTAAGCGTGTATTACATCACGGTCGGTTGTTTTTGAAACAAAGTTTACGATGTCGCATCGCTTTACCTCCAACGCCCTTGGAAAAACCGTACAGCTACAAATTTCGTCCGCTTTTTTAATAATAGAGTAATCAACCTGCTCTATTCCGTTTACCGCAATATTAACTTGTACCTCTTCTAGTGCGTTATAGTTATCTTTAACAATCGTTAAACTTCCTCTTATAATTCTACCAGGTGCACTCATGCAGTAACCTCCTAAACGATGGTTGCGACCCGAATTACCATTACCGAATGAGAACTCATAATTACCATCTACAATCCCCACTTGTTCTTCAGCCCACACGGTTATAATAGGTTTAGGGCCTATGAGAGAAGGAAGGGATACTTTTTTATCCACATAGGATTTTGTTGCTAAATCTCTCTCTTCTACCGGGGTTGCCGCGTTTTTTTATAGAAAAACCTTGAAGATCTATGTCAGCCACCGCCGTGAAACTTCCATTTGGATTTTTTACGATAGCTCCACCATTATCAACATAATTTTTATTGGCAGCGGCATCACGGGATATAGGATTTGGTAACCCAGTAATTGGGTTATCATTCATATCTATTTCACCAGCCATTGAAAAAGATCCATCTTGTTTTTTTGTTAAAGCTTTTTCACCCGCGGTAGCCACCTGAACGACTGTATCTACGTAAAACTTATTTACAGCTTGATCATTTTCTAAAGGGCTTCCAACATTGTTAATTCTTCGTCCTCCCATAGAAACGTCAGAAACTGCCATATACCTACCAGCTCCATAAACGAAGGCTCTATTTGCACTGTCTACATATCTTTTAGTTGCTGCATCTTGCGCATCTGCGGGATCCAAAAGATTTTTTAACGAATACTCTCGCATATCTATATCTGCAACAGCAGAAAAGGTACCGTCTTGGTTCTCTACTATCGCTTTACCGCTTCTATCCACATATTTTTTAGTAGCAGCTTCGTTCGGTTCTGTAGGCTCCTTAACATTTCTTATTTCATTGAAACCCATATTTAAATATCCATTAACATGATATCCTCCATTCTCTAGAAACAACCCAGAATTTTCATCAACGTAATGTTTTGTAGCAATGTCTTGAGGATTTACCGGATTACTAACCCTTGTTAATGTATTACCAGCCATATCTATAGAACCTGTAACAACAGTTGTTCCATCTTTACGTAAAAAATTATTATTTATGTAGGCGACTGACACACCATCACCGCTTATTTTATCTTCTTTCATTCGTCCGAATTTATCAACAGGCATTTTTTTATTATTAAAAAAGTTTATTTATCACTGTTTGAAACTTTTTACCCGAGCTTAACTCTTTTAGAATGTATAAACATAAATGTCTACAAAATACCTCACCAGCTTGTTGTAATTGATCAGTATTATAGTGTATAGGGCTTTTTAGGTACTCTCGAATTTCATTGGGTGGCTGTATGCCATAACTATCAAAATAAATTTTAGTTTTACCGTTTTTATACCAAGCAACCCAATGCGTACCAGGTCCACCACTTTTATCAAAGTTTAATATACCACATTCTTTTTTATTTGGTTTTCTCGGTAATGTATCTCGTAAAAAGACTCCTCTAAAATAAGGTATCTTTAATCTTTTTGCTGCATCTTCTAATTCAAAATTATTTAACGGTTTATTTGGTAAAATTACGTTTTCAATCGAAATATTTAACATTTTTTATAGTTAAATATTTCTAATGTCTTTATTATCAAGCCATGAATTAAATTCATCAGAATAACCTTTCCACTTTACAAGAGATTTCTTTTTTCCTTTTTTAATAACCTTTTCTATCCTATACAGCTCCTGAGTGGTTTTCTGTAGTTCGGGTTCATAAAAGTTACCTTGTATTTCTTCTCCATTAAGATCCTTAATTTTATATGTTACAGGTGATGTATGTTTTACTTCAGAAACTGTAAAAACCTCCTCTGTCCATCTTGTTGTATAACCTTTCTCAAAAGTCTTTTTCTTTTTAGTTATCCTTACTTTGTCTCCAACGGAAAACTTAGGCTTTATATCTTTTATTTCGAGATTATCGGGGTAAAGATTTCTCCAAACTTTGGTTTCATTTTCTTTTTTACTCGCATTTACTGGAGTCATCTTAATATAAGAATGCCTTGTGTTATTATATTCTTTAACGAGATCAGATAACACGTCAATGTAAACGTTTGTAGAATGAGCAGAAAAATACTTCCACATTTTTTCTTTCATTGTTCTAATCCATCTCTCAACAACACTAGATTTTTCCTCATTTTCAGTAGAATACAATTCAACCAAGTCTTTTACATCTATGTTATAAAACTCTTTACCCTTATCCACCCACATTTTTCCCGGTTTCCTCTCCTTAAAAATACTTTTTAATGCTATAGCAACTGATTTTCCTGTTTTATCTTTTAATGGTATCAACCATCCGTATTTAGAAAAGATGTCAATGGCAGCGAGAAGGTATTTTACACCATGATTAAACTTAGTAAATGCTTGCATGTCTACTAAATCCTCAGCCCATATCTTATCTATACCGTTTACTATAACTCTCCTTTTCTTAAATTTTCTTTTTACAGGTTTATGTAATTCTTCCGCTAAATTTATCATGCTGGAATTTTTTTTTAACTCCCATTCCGAATTTCATCTTCGTTCCAATGAGTTTACTTACCAAGCCCCTCTCCATTTTTTCTCTAATAGTAGGATTGTAAATCCCTTCCAACTCTGTTAACATATTTTTATCACACACTGCGTTTCTTGTGGCAGTGTCATTATTCTGAAGATAACAAACATCATGATGATAAGCAGCTTTATCAATGCGGTTTATTGGTTTACTCCATTTCTTTGGTGTTAAATCTGGATTGAGTCTTTTCTTTAATTTAGTGCCGGGTCCTGTAAAATTATGCCCAGGGAGATGCATTTCAAAAGGTAAATTATTTATAGCTTTATTTAGCAATGATCCACCCTTTGCCGTCTTAACAAACTGAGTTTTAGTTATTCCACAAATCATACATTTTCCCCGTTTCATATTTCTTCCATTTTTAGCAACAGTAGAGTTTATGTCACTTGTATCAGTAACTTTTTTACATTTAACACAATACATTTTTTATATATAAAAATTAAAAAAGTTATATAAAATGGATATTGTAAACTTATCATGGAATGAAGTAGTATCAAAGAGATTTAATCACTCTCTTTTACCAAAAAGTATCAGAGGAATAATTGTAGGGAAATCAGGATCTGGTAAAACTACCTTACTGTTAAACCTTTTACTTAGACCGGGATGGCTCGACTATAATGATTTAAGTGTTTTTGGAAAAAGCCTTTTTCAACCGGAATACCGAATACTAAAAAAGGCTTTTGAAGAAAAACTACCAAAAGAATGTATTTTAAGGTTGTTTAACATGCGTGATGAAATACAAGAATTAAATGTATCCCCTACAGCTTTAGTTGAGGAATGGGTTAAGTCGTTTAAAAACAAATCGGATATAAATTGTAACTTTTTTGAAAATGCGAGTGATGTACCTGATCCGAGAGAGTTAAACTCAGAAAATAAAAAATTAATGATTTTTGATGATTTACTTTTAGAAAAACAGAATAAATGTGAATGTTACTACATTCGGTGAAGGCATAGTAATGTTGACTGCTTTTACCTCTCACAGAATTACTTTAGACTACCAAGGCAAACTATTAGAGAAAATGCTAATTTTATTTGTCTTTTCCGACAAGACCTAAAAAACATTAACCATATTTATAGTGATCATGTAGGTGATGATATGCCAAAGGATGAATTTAGGGAATTTTGTAAAAGGGCATAGGAAAGACCGCATGGTTTTGCTATTATCGATTTAACCAGTAAAAAAAATAATGGGAAGTATAGAAACGGTTTTGACAACTTTTACATACCTAGGTCAGTATAAATAAAAAAAATATTAATTATAAAAAATGGCTCTTTATGATATATTTCAAAACCAAAATAAAGCTATGAATGCAGTTGATTATATATTAAATAAATATAAAATAGAAAAGCCAAGAGGTGCTATAGATACTTATGAATTTGTATATGTTTTCAGTGCGTTAGGGCGTTTCTGAGAAGAAGTATTAGATTTAATCCATAAGATTGGATTTACTGAGAATGATGATGATCTTGAGTATGAGTATATTAAAAAATTAAGACTAGTGTTTGAAAAGATAGCAGAGATTTCTACAAAAACAGAAAAAGACAGAAAGCATTATCTTTTTATGTTAGAAGAAAGTAATCTTACTTTTTTATAAATATTTTTCCTAGAATATAATATTTTACACAGATAAATATTATATTTCATACTTTAAAAATGGAAGCACTTTTAGAACAAATTGTAAAAAATACGGAACACAAAACATCATTTCAAATTATAGTAAGTGACAACAAAACACGTTTTAGAACAAGGTTTAATCCCCCCATTCAGCTGGAAAAGGATAAAAAATATGAAATAGCTTTAGTTAACCTTGAAACTTACTACTCTTTTCCAAACATTGATGCAACAAACAACATATTCGTTTATTCTCCAGACAATGGTAATTTATGGATTAAAATAAAGATACCTGAAGGAAGTTATGACCTCGTTGACATTAATGATACCATCCACCAGGAAATGAGAAAAAAGGGTCATTACGATGAAGTTAATGAAGAGTATTATATTAACATTTCTGCAAACACCAATACCTTAAAGTCTGTTCTTACTCTAGAAGATGGTTATCAAGTAGATTTTAATCAACATAACCTAGAGGTAAATATTACAGACCAAGATGGCAATTTACTAAATCTTAGAAGTGAAAATTTAACAATTAGGTTTCATATTAGAGAAGCGAGATAAAATAAAAAAGAATTATATATATAAAAATGACAAGTTACACTACTGTTAAAGTAAATATATCAGAAGGACAAAAGCAAAAACTTCAATATGCTGTTAAAGCTGGTTGCCCTGTAAGTATTCGTTTAGGTCATGAAGATTTACAAGGTAATGATGTTTTAGCATTAACCAATTCACAAGCAAAGAAAGTAGCTAAAGCCTATGAGGAGGGTAAGGGTATAACTGTTAAAATGTCTGTGAAACAACTTAAACATAATATGAAAGTAGAGGGAGGTTTTCTCGGAATGTTGGCCGGGTTAGCTGCTAGAGCTTTACCAATGATTGCAAAAACCGTTTTACCTGCGTTAGGTATTGGTGCTTTCTCTGGATTAGCTCAAACGGGGGTACAAAAAGCAATGGGGTCAGGTCTTTATCTTAAAAAAGGGGGTTGTGTTTGTCAAGTTGAAACTGATGGATCTGGATTATACTTAAAGCCATACGAAGGTAAAGGATTATAGTATGTTGGTGATGGTTTGTATTTAAAGCAAGGAGGAAAGATTTATGACGGAAAAGGGCTTTTGCTTGGGCCTAATAGTCCATTTGCTAATATCCCTATTCTAGGAGCTATCTTATAAAAAATATTAATATAAAAAAATAATACATAATTAAAAAATGATACGTATAAATAGTTGTGATTTTCAAATTAATGAAAATATAAAAGAAGTAATTTGGTTTCCTTTACAAAATTTGGATTATCCACCTAAAAATATAGCAGAAAATACATGGGAAGTATATTCACAAAGTGAAATAATACTACAACCTGGAGAAAAAGTAAAATTGCAACTTGGGCTTGATGTATTACATATAATAATAGTAATAAAATTGCAACTGTACTTAAAAATAATTTATCCTTAAAAGGTCTAATACACACGGAAGGCTCAAGATCAGTTACAAGAGATAATATATTTGTATTTATAAAAAATAGTTCTGGTAAAAAGATCACTATCGCAAAAAATGAACCTTTATTTTTAGTCTTTTATCATGATGGCTCTCATGATTTTAGAAGTCATGGTTAAGTTATATTGTAATGTTATAAATAATAATAATATTTAAATATTATTTGTAACAAGTAAAAAGAAAAATGGATATACACAAATTTGGTATAAAACCTAATACTGCTAATCAACATAAAACTATATTTTGGAAACCTAACTTACACGTTGATTATCCTCCCATCAAGCAAGATCCTTTAAAATGCAAAATTTATTCCCAAGATGACATTAAGATTCCTTCTAAAGATGGAAAAATAATATCGTTAGGATTTGGCTATATAGCTACACAAGGGGTTATATTGGTATCTGTTAGTAATAAGTGGAAAGATAGTTTAACCATTTTAAACGGGACACATCTAGATAATGAGACTAATGATATCTTAGTCTACATTTATAATTTCTCACAAAAACCAATTAAAATACCTGAGGGTGAGTTAGTTAGCTATCTAAAATACTTACAATCCTGAGATAAAAAATTATAAGTTTAATAAAAAAATGACAGATATAGATCAAAAACATCCTAATAAAGTCTATCCTTCGTTACCTAAAGAAAGTAATACACCTTCAGCCCCGTCTATTGAAATGATGCCATTAGGTGACAAAGGCCATTCCTACCGTTTACTAAAGATATCCGAAGTACAGAAGTTTCTCGAGAATGAAGTTCAAAAAAGAGAAGCCCTTGCCAAGAAATATTTTAGATCCGCGAAAATTGTCGATAATATTGATACTGCATTGATCGGGCTAACGATGGCTTCTGGTGTTGGGGGAGCCATATTATTGGGTACAGTTGTAGCGGTACCAATAGCATTAGGTTTAGAAATTACAAGTGCAGCAACCGGATTACTCTCAATGGTAGGTAAATATGTAGTAAGAAATTCAAAGACAAAGGGAGGAAAACATCAAAAGATTAGAATGATAGCTGATGCTAAGCTTGACACAATTGCTTCACATATATCTAAAGCTTTAGTTGACCATCATATATCAGATGAAGAATTTAAACTTATCATGGAAGAACAAGAGAAGTATAAGAAAATGAAGGATGAAATAAGAACAAAAACTAAGAAAAAGATATTTGCTGAAAATGAAGAAAGTTTAATTGAGAGAGGGAGGCAAGAAGCGCGTGAGTCCTTTCGGAAGTTGGTTGAAAAGAATCGTACCGCTCCCTCGTAGAAGTAGTAACAAACCAAGAAAAATAAAGTTTTCATGCAGCTTTACTTATGAAACATGATAAAAATTATGTTAAAAACTATGATGAAAACTAGG
Source organism: Hippopus hippopus (assembly GCA_946811185.2). NCBI lineage: Eukaryota > Metazoa > Mollusca > Bivalvia > Cardiida > Cardiidae > Hippopus > Hippopus hippopus. The sequence continues at coordinate 42,047,078 of OX328101.1, read as the reverse complement.
ATAAAAAATTATTTTAGTAATTAAAAAATGTCTTTTTTAAAAATCACTGATCCTGCAAAAAGGGACTTAATTGTAAAAGAGTATCTTGAAACAAAAAAGAATATTCGGGATAATCTACTAGCAGAAAGAACAGGTGAACAGCAACTTCAAACAGATCTTTCAAAGTTTTTTAAACCTATTACGGAAACACAAAAAACTGCAGCAAAGGATATTACAGAAGCACAAAAAACTACAACAAGGGAGATTACTGAGGGGCTTAGACCTATTAAAGAAGGTGTAGAAAACTTATCGCAAGCTATTAAGTTCCCAGCCTTTCCTTCTATCGCAGATTCTGATAAACCACCAGAAGAAGGATTAGATACTTTATTTATTGGTGAAATAGCGAGTAAATTTTTAGAAAAGTATACTGATAAGGGAGAACCTGCTGATAGAACGTTTGGAATATCTCGCAGAAGGGGTAAGTTTTCTATTGGAAACAAAGAAGTTGATCTTCAAGAAAATGATATTATTCTGGGAAATGAGAAATATGAAGGCACGCCTGGCCTATGGGAGTTAATCACATCTAAATATCCAGATAATAGTATTTATTCAGATGAAGATTATGTCAATTACGCGAAGTTGATGGTAAAAACAAATGCTCTTCGTAAAAATAACGATCCGAATAATCCAAGTCCTAAATCTTCTGGAGGTACAAAATGGATCACTATACTTAAACCTATTTGGGATAATAAAAGATTTTATGAAGGAAAGGGTATCGTTGTTATCCCATCTGACCCTAACGCATTAATAGAAAGACTAGATCTGTTATTGGCAAGTAAAGAAGCAGGTAACACAGGTGTAAGAAACGAGTTACTGAGTATTTGTGATGAATTAAAAAGACAAGGTGTTTAAAATTCAAACGCTTATAAAAATTTAATGTCTATAGTATAAAAAATGATTGTCAATAAAAAACACGGATTTAAAAGAAGGTATTCATACGGTGGTACTGGAATCTTTGACAGCATTGCTAACTTTTTAGCGAGGCTTTTTACAAGTAGCGCAGCTAAACAAATAGCATCTTCTGCCCTTGATGTGGGAAAGAGTGTAGCTAAGGAAGGAGCAAAGAAAGCTTTAGAGGTTGGAAAGAGTGCAGCTGTAGAAGCAGGAAAGAAATTAGTTACAAAAGCTTTAACACCAAAATCAAAGAAAATTTTACAAAAATATAACGCAACACCAAAACCCACAGATACCCCTAAAACACAAAATATTAATACATTAATAGATGGAAGTGCCATAGCTATTCAAGACTTAGTTAAAAAATTAAACAGTGGAGCAGGCATTAAAGTAGTATGAAGAAAAAATAAAAATAAGTTAAGAAAATTATATTCATTATATAAAAAAGAGAATGTCTATATTAAAATTTAATCGTGTAGATTATAAAAAATACAATACTAGTTCTATTACTATAGTAGGTGCATTGTTAAAATTAGAAGATTGTGAAATCCTTGAAATTAATAACACAAAATATGGTTATAAAAAAGCCATTGTGAAGTTATCTCCTGAAGAAGTAATTGCAATGAAAGAGATTGAGGAAAAGGTGAATAAGCGTTTACAAGAGTGGAATATACCCAAAATAACACTTGTATACGGTAATAGAGTTTATCCTAAAACTAAAATAGATACTGCAAAAAGCATTAAACTTTAAGGCGTGTTTGTTAATGATGAAAATAAGTCTTTCACCCAGCTTTGGCTAGAGTAAAGTATACAATTATAATTTTTATTTAAAAATTATAATTGCAATAATAAAAATGGACATTTTAAGAATCACTGACCCAATTTTAAAAGATGCTAATATTGTTGAGTATGAGCACCATGAGTATGAACCAATCACAGATACACATCTCAACAACTCAGGAGGAGATATTAGGATTAACATTGAAACTCAAGATATTTTTACACATCCTAGTGAGAGTTATTTACTTATTATAGGCGAATTAGTAAGAAGTGATACTGGAACAGTTTACGATGCTAACACCAATATTTCTTTAACAAACAATGGTCTCATGTATCTTTTTAAAAATATTAAGTATCAACTTTCAGGTATGGAGATTGAATCCATATTGCATCCTGGCCTGGCTACTACAATGCTTAGGTTGTTAAAATACCCAGATGACTTTTCAAAATCACAAGGGTTAAACCAATTGTGGTATAAGGATACAACGAATACTGCAGCTGCTGGAAACATTGGTTTTGAAGTAAGAAGAAGGTATATTATTAGGGATGCCCTTCCAAGGGGTAACTTTAGCTTTAGAGTTCCATTAAAACATATATTTGGTTTTTGTGATGATTATAGTAAAATATTGTATGGAATGAAGCAAACTCTCACCTTGACAAGAAATGATGATAATGATGCAATCTTTAAAACTGGTGCTGTTGGTGGTGTTGCTGCTCCTGTTGATGGTAGAATTAATTTAATTAAAGTATCTTGGTTTATGCCACACGTGCTACCTACAGATGAAGAGAAGATGGTACTTTATAAAATTATCGAGAAAAAAGAAAAATTACCGGTTGGATATAGAATGAGGCAGTGCGACTCTATCACGGTTCCTCAGTCAACATCATTTACCTGGAGACTTTCTACCAAATCATCACCTGAGGTGCCACGTTTTGTCATTGTTGGCTTTCAGACTGGTAAAAGTGGTGATCAAGAGCAAAATCCAGCAATATTTGATCATACAAACGTTAACAGTATCTATGTTACGTTAAATTCCAGTAGATATCCTGCGGTTGACTATAATCTTTCATTCACTGCGCATCAATTTAGTTGAGTGTACGGTGATGCTGCTCTATTTAGATCTAAGTTTTATAACATGGATGAATTGGTGTCAAACCCTAACATTACTCCCCCAGATTATAAAACCCTTTATCCTCTGTTTGTGTTTTACCTTTCTAAACAGAGTGAGAGATTAAAATACTCAGTCAGCGATATCCATATCAAGGCAACTTTTACTGAAAATGTACCCGCAAACACAGAGGCATATGCTGTTGTTATTAGTGATAAGCTAATTAACTTCCAGTCTGATGGAAATAAAATGAGTGTAATGTATTAAGATATTTTTTTCTTACATATAAAAATGATAAAGATTATAGATCTAAAAAAAATTCTTAAAGAAAATAATATAAATTTCTGCTCATACTGGGATAAAAAACGCTTAGTTGAGTTGGTGAAAAAACATGGATTATTCCCAGAGGAGTCTCCTAAGTTGCCTTACAAAGAAATAAACGAGGATCCAAAGTTTGAAAGATTAAAAACTATTAAGCATAATCCTAAGAAAGTCAGTATAGAAGATGTTGAAACTGGTGAAATAATAATATTGCCATCAATTTACAAGGCGGGTAAATTTATAGATCGTTGTCCTCAAACAGTTACAAAATGGAACGGGAGAACTTGGAATAATAAATATAAGATTAACATTCAATAATTTTATTATGACACTCCATAATAAAATTATTATTTTGACATTTAGTTAAGATTTTTTTTTTTATATATAAAAATGGAAAATTATAATATATATACCGTACAAGGTTTAAAAAATTTAGCCAAGTCAAGAGGAATCCGAGGATACTCAAGACTTAGAAGAGCTGAATTAATTGGGCGTCTAAGTAATCCTACACCTCATAGTCCTGCTGATCAATTCAGGAGGTTCACAGTAAAAGACTTAAAACAAGAAGCTAAAAATCGAGGAATTAGAGGATACTCTACGCTTAGAAGAGCCCAATTAATCAACCGCTTACTTAATCGGGAAGCGCCAATATTAGATTATGATATTGGTAATTTTGAAGCCCCTGTATTAAAACCAACACCTTACACACCACCCCCGGTACCAACTCCACCTAAAGCCGCAGCTGAGGAGTTGATGAACTATTTAGATAGTATTGGAGAAATTCCAAAAAAAAAAAAAATATATATCACCTAGTTTAGAAGCTTTAAAAGAAAAAATAGATAAGTTATATAAGGATAAAGATAAAATAGAGATTAAAGAAGGGCCATCAGCATTTAAAGGTTTTACCAGACAACATCTTATAAAAGGTAAAGGAGCTTTTACACCTGATGATTTCCTTGATTTAGCGAAAGATAAATTAACCAATGTTATGAGAAATAATCGCCGAACAAAAGTTAAACTTATTATGAGATGTATGATGAAACACTCTATTGAAAATCGTTTAAAAGAGATGAATTTTGATTCTGGTTTTCCATTTGTTAATTTAGATGGGGATGATGTGGATGAATTATATGAAGAAATGGGGGAACAGATATTAATTAATATAGCAACTGAGGAAATGAAACAAGATTATTATAAAGTTCTTTACATAATTGATTTAAGATTACACACAGTATCATATAACCCAATAAAAGGAAATTCTTGGTTCCCAACTCCTCCTAAGATAGCAAATACAAAAAGTGTTATTAATCCAATAAATAAGAATGATGATATGTGTTTTGCTTATTGTATTCTTATAGCTTTGAACCCAACAGATAATAACCCTGAAAAAATTGATAGACTAAGACCATTATTAAACACTATATATATGGAAGGGATTAATTACCCTGTTTCCCTTCAAGATAGAATTAAATTTGAAACCCTAAACCCATCTATATCCGTATCAATTTTTGGGTATAATTATTTCACTGGTGTTTATCCACTTAGTCTAAGTAAAGAAGTTTATAAAAGAGAACATCATATTAATCTTTTACTTCTTCAGAAGGATGGTAAAAAACATTATTGTTTAATTAACAATATGAGTAGATTGTTATCTAAACAGATATCTGATCATAATGGTAAAACTTATATTTGTGAAAGATGTTTAAATCATTTCCAAAAAGAAGAAACTTTAAATAAACATTTAGAGTATTGTGGTGAAAAAGATGCTTGTAGAATAGACTTACCTGAAAAGGGTACCAAAATATCTTTTCAGAATTTTCATAAACAACAAAGACACCCTTTTACAATTTAAGTAGATATGGAGGCTACATTAGAAAAGAAAAACGAAAATAAAGGCAATGGGACAAAATTAATTAATGAGCATAATGTTTCAGGATATTGTTTCTATGTTAAATCACTTTATGAAAATGTTTACCCTTCTAAGATCTTTCAATACTCTGGCGAAAATGCATCTAAGAAATTCGTGGAGGATTTAGAAAATGTTATAAAAGAAATAGATAGGACACCAACGAGGGAAATGATTTATAGAGTTGAGGATAAAAGAGAGTTTGATAAAGCAGAAAACTGCTGGATATGTGGGGAGTCATTTTCAAAATGTAAAGACATGGAAAAAGTGAGAGACCATTGCCATTATACTGGAAAGTTTAGGGGAGCTGCGCACAATGTGTGTAATTTAAAATGTAGAAGACCCACTTTTACACCCATATTCTTTCATAATTTTAGTAAGTATGATGCTCATTTATTTATAAAAGACTTAATGAGTACACCTGGTGAGACGAGTTGTATACCAAAAAACAAGGAAATATATATAAGCGTGTCTAAAAATGTGCCAATAGAATACACTGTTAAAGGGATGAAGAAAATTAAAACGCATGAGATTAGATTCCTTGATAGTTTAAAATTTCTAGGTAAAAGTTTAGATGAATTAGCTAGCACTCTAGCTAAGGAGGACAAGACTAATCTTATGAAATATTTTGAGGGGGAAAAGCTTGAATTGGTCTCTCAAAAGGGTATATTCCCATATGAATGGTTTGATAACCTTAGTAAATTAGAGGAAACAAAGTTACCCAAACAAAGAGAATTTTACTCAAAGCTTAAATATGGGGATGTGGATTATCAACATGCATTAAATGTATGGAATACCTTCGAGATGAAAACTTTTAAAGATTATCATGACTTATATAATAAGACTGATGTTTTACTGTTGGCGGATGTCTTTGAAAATTTTAGGAATGTTTGCTTTAATAATTATGGATTAGATCCATCATGGTTTTATACAGCGCCGGGATTAGCTTGGGAGGCAATGTTAAAAACTACTAAGGTAGAATTAGAATTATTATCAGACCCTGATATGATTTTATTTATTGAAAACGGAATAAGAGGAGGTATCTCAACCATTTTTAAACGATTTGCAAAAGCAAATAATTCATATATGGGTAAAAAAATATAACCCAAATGAAGCACCTAAATTTATTACTTATTTAGATGCGAATAATCTCTATGGTTGGGCAATGTGTCAAAAACTTCCCATTGGAAATTTTAAATGGATGGATGAAAATAATTTACAAAATTGGCAGAGTTGCCCTTGTATATTAGATGTTGATTTAGAATATCCTAAAGAATTACATGATTTGCATAATGATTTCCCATTAGCTCCCGAAAGATTAAAGACCTTTAAAGTTGAAAAACTTATACCTAATTTAAATAATAAAAATAGATATATATTACACCATGAAAATTTAAAGCTTAGGTCTAAAGCTTAAAAAGATTCATAGAGGGTTAACTTTTGATGAGAGTGAATGGTTAAAACCTTATATCGATAAAAATACTACACTAAGAGCAAAAGCTAAAACCGCATTTGAAAAGGATTTCTTTAAACTTATGAATAATTCTGTATTTGGTAAGACTATGGAAAATATGAGGAATAGAGTAGATATAAGATTAGTTAGTACCAAGGAAAAAGCAGAAAAATTAACCGCTAAACCCAACTATTACAATATAACTACCCTTGATGAAAATTTATGTATAATTCAAATGAAAAAACAACGTTTATATTTTAATAAGCCTATTTATGTAGGGATGTGTATTTTAGATTTAAGTAAGACATTGATGTATAACTTTCATTATAATTATATTAAAGATAAATATGGTGAAAAAGTTAAACTTCTTTTCACTGATACAGATAGCTTAATGTATGAAATAGAAACAGAAGATTTTTATAAGGATATTAGTGGTGATGTTAAAGATTGGTTTGATACAAGTGATTACCCACCTGATCACCCTTCAGGTATTCCCACTGGATTAAATAAGAAAGTTGTAGGTATGTTTAAAGATGAGACAAGTGGTAAGATTATTGGAGAGTTTGTAGGCCTCAGGTCTAAACTATACTCTTATAAAATATGCGATGATGAGGAGGAGAGTAAAAAATGTAAGGGAATTAAAAGGCATGTAGTAACAGCATTTATTAAACATGATCATTATAAAGGGTGTTTGTTTGAAAATAAAACACAATTAAGGAGAATGGTAGTTATTAGGAGCCATAATCATGAGTTGTATACTGAAGAGGTAAATAAAGTCGCATTGAGTAGTAACGACGATAAACGCTATATCCTTAGGAACAATATCGATACATTAGCTTGGGGGCACACTAGGATAAAGACGCAGATCTTAGAAAATTTACTATGTATAGGGCAGAATATATATCATATGGCGATTTAAAAAATGTTGTAATTTCGCTCATATAGCTATATGGGCTAAAAATATGAATCGTTGGGATGTAGTTTAAGCAGGGGGATGGTTAGTTTTAGATTTAAGCAGGGATATGGTTAGTTTTAGATTTAAGCAGGGATATGGTTAGTTTTAGATTTAAGCAGGGGGATGGTTAGTATAACATCTTAATCATACACATGGTTAAAATATTAATTAAAGCATACATATGGTTAAAAAGCTAGCTCTCTCGTAGATGGTCAAATTTGTGGTTAAAACCCAGAACTCTCTGTTTTATTACTACTTATAATAAACGTGCTATGATCTGTGAAAATAGGGCTTGATATATATGTATCTGCAAAAACTATCGGTCCAGGTCAGCCTGTGTAGTCCGCGCAAGCTGACCTGGGTCAAAACTCTTTACTAGATCTATTGATCAATTTTCTGCATGTCAAAGAATCAGTATGCATGCCTCGTGATTCAGTCAGTTAGCATACGAAATGGATTAGATCCATGTGGATCAATAATTATGTGATGATATCATGCATAAGGGAGATGCATTATGCCCCCTTTTGCAAGAACATGGCTTAAATACGTTTATTCAAATGTTACGAAAGTTTTTCGATAAATCTAAAAGTTTTTCGTTGTTTTTTTTTACTCATAAGATTGATATCTATCCGATATCTTGGCAAATTTCTTTTCTAAGATTGATTATAGATCTAGATCTGGTCATTGCGGCAGACTTCATACCTCTAACTACACTGATCACTATTTCAACGATGGACGTGTTGGAAAGCAGATGGGGAAAAAGCTACAAATAATCTGGTTTTGGCGATCTACGCACTCTGAGAAACTCTGGGACAAGTAAAGCATGGGTAGGTGCACATGACCGATCTACAGGTATAATACTGTCGAAGAACGGCTTTAAATACCCTATAAATAAACCAGAGTGCGTTGATCGCCTTGCTTAGATTATTTGTAGTTTTTTTTTTTTCTCTCCTGTCTGCATGATCGATTGCAAAACTTCAACATGAAAATATGATAGGGTCCTCGTCAGTCACCCGTAGATTTTCAAGTCATTTCTTTTAACACACATCTCGAATCATCCGGATACCGAACGAACTTTTCCGCCGTATGTCTGATGTATTTGAATTTGAACTAAACTGTCTAGTAATTTTCTTCAAATTCGTCTCCTATCTTTGAACACATTATCAATGTTTTCATTGATAAGGAATTTAGACACTTCCTATTTGTATTTCTGTCTTTTCTTTCTTTCTTTCTTTCTTTCTTTTATAGACCTAGAGCAACATGCATTGAGGAAATGTCTCCGTAAAATGTTCTGTTAAATTATGTGAACCAATAATCACCCCAATTTATTTGGCTCTGAACCTGAATTAACAAAATTGTCGGGGAACGGTCTTTATTTTGTTAAGAGAATCCGGAACCGTCCTCCCTATTTCACATGTACATCTACGAAAGAAGAATGCATTCTACTTTTGACAACGCTCAAAATTATAGTTTTGGTAAAGCCGATCTTCGCAAGCCAAGGTGACGATCACTACGTAGATCTTATCAAGATCCACATTATGATCGTCATCATGGCTTACGAAGACGGGCAAAGCCGGGCAAAACCCTATGATTTCAAGATCTAGCTTGCCATTCAACTTATTAGATAAATGTTCTACAAATCATTCATGTCGTTTGTATTGAGGCTTTGCCTTTTTCATATTAACATTTATATGCATATAGATCTACCAATGGGTTTTTGTCGGACTGGAAGGGTCGGAGAGGGACACAGACATTCATCGTAGGGACTGTTCCTGTATCATTCAAAAAAAAAAACCCAACATACATGATTATTATTCAGTAGTCATCACTGTGCATTTAATCAAACTTAATGTCCTTCGTTTCTCTGTGTGTGTGTGTTGCTTTTTTTTTTTCAGTAAATGAAAACTTGGAATACCTGAAAATATGTTTATGTGTGTAGACAGTTGGCTGACGCAGTCACTATTTGGCCAGTTTGTCTACGACGTATTTTATGCTAATGCAAGACAAATAATTTAATTACTCAGAAAGTAAATGCAAAATACATTTCAACATGGAACAAATTGCACGAATGAGACGCTGTGATGACACCAATAGCTGTTAATCCTTTACCAAACAATCCCTTGTAACGACCTTAAAAAAGAGGCCTTTCGAAAACATTGTGGGAAAAGGAGAAAATGCTGATAACCAGCATCTTCTCCTTTTCCCACAATGTTTCGCCAACCTATCAAGGGCAAATTTCATCATGTGGGCCTCCTTTAATTTGTCGTCTGCAAATGCTTTCAATTTGGAATGGTCTAACATTTTGTCATTTTGTAAAGGGTTAACTATTTAGACTTGTCCAAATTGAAAGCATTTGCAGACGACAAAATAAACTTGACTCAAAAGTTGAAACTTGACTTTAGAAGAGTATAAAACATTGTGGGAGAAGGAGAAAATGCTGGTTACCAGCATTTTCTCCTTTTCCCACAATGTTTTCAGAAGGCTTCCTCCTCTGGGTCGTAAAAACCAGGGCTTGTTTGGTAAAGGGTTAACAAGGTTGAATCATAACGAAACATTGCAAATGAAGGCTGTATTTTCTTAGTTTCATTTTCTTCTTGGGCATGTGCTTGTCATTGACGCCCAATCCCTCTAAATCGCAACATCAGAACTCAATGTGGGCTAATGGAGTATCAAAAAGAATTTCTCGCACAGATAACATGTATGTCCACAGCTACAGCCTACACAGTTATATGATTTGGTTTGGTTTGTATTGAGGTTTAACGTATTGAGTTTTTGGACAGCCAGGGCAAAAACTATAAGCCCCCGACGTATCGATGCAGGGCGGGGGCATACGAAGACATAAATGATGACTTTAAACCAGACGGGAAACATTACCTTTTGGGGGAAGGAGAAATTGCAATCTCCTAGTCTTTCCTCTTTTCCGACAATATTTTCCAATACTTTATTCATTAAGGTTGTTAAAACCATGGATTGTTTGGAATAGGGTAAAACTGTAGCGGGGATGTGGGAAAATTAATGTCAGTAACCAACATAATTATCCTTTTTCCAGAATTTCCTTGCACTTTTTCTAAAACATTATTATGGCGATATCTAACTTTGTGTCTGCTGTGGCCTTTAGACATGTATCAATTTTTTTTCAAATTATTGAATGAAAATGGGATAACAAAACTTCTCTTTCAGCAAGTGGTTATCTGGGAAGACAAAAAGGAGGGGATTGAATTGTTTTATGTCATTTTCAACAATGTTTCAGATGTTCATGGTGAAATTCATTAGTGTGCTGCGTTAGTTTGTTTAAAGCTTTGCCAAAACACACATTCATATGGCATTCTACTGAAGCAGGAGAACCAGTGACAGTCAAATCTGTTTTGGTGCATGTGAGAAAAGTAGTCAATGGCTTTGAAAAGGAAGTCGTGTTAGTACTGGCGTGAAACAGCCAGTAAACACAGGTGCGTCACTGACCGCCTGAAATGAATTTAGCTGTTAAAATGGCAATCAACACCAATGCAAAGCAAAGAACAGTCCAATCTGCGAGCAGTATAAAACCACCATTATGAGTCTAAACTAATGTAATACTAGTAGTTCAGCTGACCACATAAGCACATTCAAACAAGTTTGGTCAAGAAAATTGTAATTTTATCAATAAATTCCTCTTTGCACGTCATTGGACTATTTCTTACGTTTTCAAATGTATAATTTGACAGTTTGTAGGTGTTAACATGTAGTTCAGTTAACCAATTAAAGTGGGGGAAAAATGTATGTGGGTAAAAATGTGCTTTTACCACTCAGCAAAACAGCGGAAAATGTGGACTTTGATCAGACTCTGCAAAGATGTGCAAGCTGATCTTTGCCTACATTTTCTGAAAAGAAGGCATATGCTCTAATTTTCCCTAAAAGGTTACCAGTGTTCCAAACAGTGGGATGAAGAAAAGGAAGTAAAAACATGAATAATATGTACAGATTTATTTAGAACATTTTGAATTTCATTTCATCTTTTATCACAAAAACCTGAATTTTACCCATGCTGAGAAAAGACTTTGAAAACATTTTTTAATACAAAAAAAGGGAAAGAAAATGCTGGTAATAAGCATTTTCTACTTTTTCAATAATGTTTCCTCTCGTATCATTTAATTCCTTGACACGAGTCACTTGACAGGTCTAAAATGTGGTCATATTGTAAGAATCGATTATGATCAAGGAGGTGTTCTTTTGATGCTATTTTCTGTCTATTACTTTTTATTATATATGTGACCCATCATGCAAAAAGGTCAATCTGGGAACTCTGTAACTCAAGTTATATGAAAAAGAATTCATAGCTAGGGCCGCTTAATTAGTGTCATTATTTGAAAAATGCCATTATTCATATGGAAAATGTCCCAAAAGCAAAATGTTTTGAGCCTAGTCAGACTGACCATGGTCGATACTTTTCACAGTTCCTAGACCATACATTTAAGCATGACAGGCTTTAAAAACAGATACATACCAATGGTCTAATGCAAATTTGGTTTTAAATGCCTATTCATTATATTGGCTGTAACAACTGTTTGCATAAAAAAAAAAAAAAAAAAAAAAAAAAAAAAAAAGGGCCATGATGGCCCTAAGTTGCTCATCTGAGCTTTTTGACCTAAGTACATTGTGCTTGTTTGCATGAAGTTTTGTTATTTCTTATGCACTATGGGGTACATCATTACCACCATCAACAACAACAAAGACAACATGATCTCATATAAATTTACTGATTTTGTATGACACCCAATTTTTGTTCTCTTCTGAGATATCATCAAGACAGACATTCTGACCAATTTTCATGAGTATCAGACTGAAAATGTGGCTTGTAGAGCCTACACAAGTTTTTTCTAAGATTTGACCTGGTGACCTAGTCTTTTACCCAACATGTTTCATTTTTGATCTCATTTCAGATAACATCTAGACAAACATTCTGACCCTTTTTTATGAGTATCCGACTTTCAAAGATTTAACCTTGTGACCTAGTTTTAAACCTGACATGAACCAATTTCAAACTTATCCAAGATAATAACTATCACCAAGACCAAGGTCCTGGCCAAGTTTCATGAGTATCAGACTGAAAATGTGGCCTCTAGAGCATACACAGGGCTTTTCTAAGATTTTACTTGGTGACCTAGTTTTAGACCAAACGTAATCCATTATACAACTCATCTGAGATACCATCAAGACAAACATTACAACTCATCTGAGATATCATCATTTTTATAAACTTTCAAGAGTATTGGACTGAAAATGTGGCCTCTACAGCGTACACATAGTTTTTTTTTATGATTTGACCATGTTGACCTAGTTTATGACCTGACATGACCCATTTTCAATCTTGCCTGAGATATCATAATGACAAACATTCTGACCAAGTTTCATGAGTAACGGACTGAATATGTGGCCTCTAGAACATACACAATTTAAAAGTTGATGATGGACCATGGACACAGCACGATCACAAAAGCTCACCTTAAGCACTTCGTTCTCAGGTGAGCTAAAACAAGAGGGCCATGATGGCCCTGTATCGCTCCACTGGCTATTAAGTAAAAACACTACAAGCCAAACATTACAATATTCAGCAAATTGATTTCAAACACGAGGACATGCAAACATTTTTCTATCTAATCCTACGAGAAAGTTGTGATCCATGGGCAAAGCCAATTTTGATCGCAAAGCTATAATTATTTGAATCCTGGTGGAGGTCCACAATATAAAGCTCCATACCAAATAATTCAGTTCTTGAATGTTATAAACAAGAAGATTTTCAAATTTTTCTCAATTTGGGCACCCTTGATAGAGACCCCCTTGATAAAGCTAAATGCAAAATTTGATAGCCCTAGCCCTTATAGCTAGATGCGAAAGATTTTCCTATATAAGCCCGTCCATGTAAAACATGTTACCCCCCGGAGCGAAGTCAAATTTGACCCTCGGCTATAATTTGGACACCCTTGGTACAGGTCCACTAGATAAAGCTACATGCCAAATTTGGTCGCCCTAGGCCCCATGGCTAGGTCAAAGAAGAATTTTAAAGTTCTCCCTATATAAGCCCATGTAAAACTTGTTATATAAGCCCATGTAAAACTTGTTACCCCCGGGCAGGGCCTAATTTGACCCCAGGGCTATAATTTGAACAATCTTGGCAGAGGTCCACTAGATAAAGCTACATGCCAAATTTGGTAGCTCTAGGCCCTATGGCTAGGTAGAAGAGGAATTTTAAAGTTCTCCCTAAATAAGCCCATGTATAACTTGTAACCCCCGGGGCGGGGCCAATTTTGACCCCAGGGCTATAAATTGAAGAAACTTGGTAGAGGTCCACTAGATAAAGCTACATGCCAAATTTGGTAGCCCTTGGCCTTACGGTTTCAGACAAGAAGATTTTCAAAGATTTTCAAAATTTTTCAGTTTTGTTGCCATGGCAACCAGAGTTTTTGAAGGAATTAAATTCTTTCAAGAAATTCTGAAGAGGACCATGGCAGGATCATTTCTGTGAAGTTTCATCAAAATTGGATGGGTAGTTTCAGAGAAGAAGACGTTTTAAAAAAAAGTTAACGCACGGACGGACGGACACACGACGGACAACAGGCCATGACATAAGCCCGCTGGCCTTCGGCCAGTGGAGCTAAAAACAAGCATTTTCAATTGGTTAGGAAATATTAGATCCAAATACATGTACTGTAACTCTGACTCTACTAAACAACAATATTCAAGACAAATTGAATGCATAAATGCAGACAACAAATTAAATGTAGCCAAAATGATCTTGGAAAAGATAAAAAACATTGTGGAAAAAGGAGGAAATGCTGGTTACCAGCATTTTCTCCTTTCCCTGCAATGCTTTCCAAAGCTTTCTACCTCAGGGTTCATGAAACTCGTAATTGTGTGGTGACCGTTTAACCCTTTACCAAACAACAAAATGTTTGACTTGTCCAAATGGAAAGCAATTGCATACAAAATTAATGTAACTACAAATTGAAATTTGTTTTGGGACAGGTTAAAAACTTTGTGAGAAAAGGTGAAAATGCTGGTTACCGGCATTTTCTCCTTTTCCCATGATGTTTACCAAAGCCTTTAACCTCAGGATTGTTAAAACTCGGGTTTGTGTGGTAAAAGGGTTAAAGCTGCATTTTATTTCTCAAATGACATCACGATTGAGAACATTATAAAACCTAGACCACACACATTATGCAATCTGATCTTGACTACAATGTCTGTAAAAAGCATCTACAGTGGTGAAAGGCACTCTCTGGCTTTTTTTCACTAGAAGGGAAAATACAACAAAAAGCATGATCAATCTTTTACTAGTATAACTTAAACCTTTTCCCAAACAATCCAGGGTTTTCAGCCTGTTGAACACATTGTGGGAAAAGGAGAAAATGCTGATTACCAATATTTTCTCCTTTTCTCACAATGTTTTCTAGCCTGTCAAAACAATTCTTAATTTTTGCATCAAATTCATTATGTTTTCTGCAAATGCTTTGAATTTTGAAGAGTCTAAAACTAGAGCTTTTTTTTTTTACATAATTCGCGAAACAAATTTTCGCAACTTGTACTAATCTCAGGGCAATGTTTCAGGAAAAAACTTAAGTCTCTTATTTTACTCAGATCCACAAAGAGACTTCTTTTCTGACTGGAGCTTGTTATTGCAGAGGCATTTCACTAACATTAACAGACTTACGTAACATTCTCAAATGCAAAGCTGACACAGCGATTCAGACTCAACATAGCAAAATAACGGACTTAAGTCTGTTAACCCTTTACCACAAGGCAAAATTTAAGACCTATCCAAATTGAAAGCATTTCATAGTGGCTCAAATGACGCAACTTTTCTTTGATAGGGTAGAAAACTTTGTGGGAAAAGGAGAAAATGCTGGTTACCAGCATTTTCTCCTTTTCCCACAATGTTTTCAAAAAGCCTCTTCTTCTGGGGCGTCATCGTGTGGTAAAGGGTTAAATAACTTAAGTCCATTTATTTTGTATAGTTGAGCCCGAAATATAGCATCAACTCCGGATTTCAGAATGTTACCACAGTCTATTAATGTTACTCAAACAAGGAACTAAACTTAAGTAAGAACCTGGGACAATTAGTAGATTTGAGTAAAACGAGAGACTTAAGTGGTTTTTTTTTTGTGAATCCGGGCCCTGTACTCATGCCTAATGTATGGGTCAATGGACAGTCCCGAAGTTGACCCTGACCCCTGATGCCAGGTATAGAAGTCGGGATCTTGTGATTATGAGGCCAACAGTCTAGCTCACAACTGTCGACACCACACATCATGCTGATAAATTTTACTGGTTGGCAATCACAGGATTAATCCTTTACAAGAGAACAAAATTTAAGCATTTTTAGATGACAAATTAAATGCTACTAAAACAATAACAATTGTGTTTCATTGGAGAGAAATCATTGTGAGAAAAGGATAAAATGCTGGAAACCAGCATTTCGAGGGCTCAACGCAACACTGTCGTAACTAACATTTTTTAAAAAATGACTTTTTTTTTTTTTTCATTTTTGTAATCTAGAGTGCCAGTTTCATGTCCAGTAAAAATATTTTTCCAAAAAAATCAAAATAAAGCACTTAAATTCAAAAGTGGTCAAAATGTCGTAAGTGAATATTGGTAATTCTGTTAATGCAACACTGTAGTTAACTTGACATACATACTGTGTTGCACTGTAAAACCTCCTCTTTGTCACATAGAAAATGGTGCAACAATGTATGTAACTGACATGGAGTGTTTATTTTTTAATTACTTCTATCAAATTAAGACTTATAACTGTTTTTATAATATTAAAATCATCAAAATGACATCAATTTTAAGCTATGCAGTAACATAACAATCTTTTAAAAGTTAAAAATCCCTTTAGATCTTTTATTTTCAGAACTTAACCAAAAGATTAATAACTGGTAAGGTCTGAGATAAAAAAATGCATTTTGTAACACATTTCAAAGAACTTTCTAGAGCAAAACAAAAGATTTAAGAATGCAGATTACATCAACAATGTATTTTTTTCAGAAAGGTATATCAAAACACATTAGTTCTGACAAGTTGGAACATATTTAGACCGATCGTCAAGAAGATAATAGAAATAAAAGCTCAATAGTGGCCAAAGTAAACGATGGGGGATGGCAAAAATGCAATTAAATTCAAGTCATACCATTCAAAAGTATGAAAATTATTATGAAATTGAAAATCTGTTATTTTATGGTTAGTCTAAGTGTTAAACACTGGCAGGAATCATCGAAGGACAAAAGTTGCAAGGTCCGTCTGTCATTTGTTTACTTCTTACCTGGTTTTCGAATTCATTTTCCTACTAGCGACTTACACTCTGAACGACACTACAATAACAGATTGTCATCTTCACAATAATTTCCATACTTTCAAATGATATGATTTTAACTTAGGAGCATTTTATCACCCCTTTGTTTACTTTTGACCATTACTGGGACCTTAAATGCCAAAATTACCCAACAAATTTCTGAGGTATTCACAAGTTTCCCCAACAGAACAAAACCATACCTTTCAAAGCGAACAAAAAGACATTATTCATTGTTTGATGGAATAGTAATACTTGTATATTATGTCAATTTCAATAATATTTTAGTCATAATGTTGTGACAGCTAATTTCTGAAAGTCTTAATCCTTTTATTTTTTACAGCTTTCCTTAAGAAAACTGAGATATTTGTAATTCTTTTGTGAAATGATATTTATAATTTTTTGTGAAATGATATTTATAATTTTGTGTGAAATGAATCAACAACATTGATTCAAGATAACTGAGAAACCACATTTTCCTTGTGAAGAATCTGTTGTGAAAATAGGTGCAGACTCAAAGATGAAGTTTTTCTCTTCCTTTAAGTGTCGTTTGCAATGAGTCATAGATGAATTAAGCATCCTGAAATCTTAAGAATATTGTTGGTGTAGATATGAAAGATTTGAGTTTTCCATAATTTATCTTCATAACAGAGATAAAATTTAGAAAAAATAACATCAAGGTGTCTTGTCTGAAATTACCAGTATTATATACCTCTGTATTGGCCAATGCTATTTTCTATATCCATTGAACTGAATGAAAAGAGTATGAGACTTTAAATTCATTCCTGTTCACCAAGTATCACCAATACATATATATATGAATCCTGCAGTGCCTTACTAAAGAATACTCCCACATGACCAGGCAGCAAAAACTGCTGGTGAGGACTGAGCCAGAATCTTGTGATTACAAAACCAGGGTATGAAAGACCCTTATAGGTTTTGGAGCAACAAAATAGAAATATCAGTTCAATAATTTTATTCTTTGACTTGAACCACGAGGTTCCTCATCATTAAACATTTACTGTGTTTAAATATACATTGGGAAATCCCTGTTTAGAAAAGACACTGGATTTACAATCCAAATGCTTATTATACAATCACCGCTAGTTTCTGTAGTGCCCTAGCCTCGTACTAGTGGAATCCAGGAAAGACAACTACCTTATGTATTAGGCTTCCAGTGTTAGGCCAAGGGTGAGGTTCTGAGATATTTTCCCACTGAATTAGACAATGAAGCATCATAATGCACACAAGTGGGACTAAAATTGTCTCTTTCAGATTTATTGTAGTGTAGTTTTGAGTGCATTTGCCTAATTTTGAAAGTGCCCCTTGTTTCTGCAAGCATCCACTCTCTTGATAATCTTGCAGAACTTTGGGACCCTGTGACTTTTGTATTGCTGTGAAAATTAAACAGATTTCATGAAGAGTTTCACATTAATAAACCATAGTATTTGAAACAGTTTGTTACAAGGTGAAATTGACATTATAAAACTAATTCTACTGTTAAAGATATTTGGGCATGTGACCATTATGATCTAGAAGAGCTTCGAAGGGTTTTGAGAACAATTCCTCCCTTACCTAAGTGATTAAAATTGTGTTTTCTACAGACAAAATGGTAATTAAAAATGGCCATTGTTTTGTACCAATCAAATACATTTGAAATCATGAACTTGTGAGGTGGGGTGTTGTTTTCCATTTCATGAAACAGGAAGCTGCATAATTTTATGATAAAAAAAAATGTGGTGTTTACTTTAGGAAAAAAAGCTGGTTTCCTGTAGTGTTGTTTGTGACTATTGGACTCTAATTTATTTAAGGTTATGCATATTACATTTAGATAATTGGAAATTTATCAAACAGAAAGAACTTGATATAAATCACAACCACTGCTGCCAGTAAAAGAATGCTTTCTGTGAAGATTGTTATACATTTAGATAATTGGAATTTATCAAATAGAGAGAACTTGATATAAATCACAACCACTGCTGCCAGTAAAAGAATGCTTTCTGTGAAGATTGTTATACATTTAGATAATTGGAAATTTATCAAATAGAAAGAACTTGATATAAATCACAACCACTGCTGCCAGTAAAAGAATGCTTTCTGTGAAGATTGTTATACATTTAGATAATTGGAAATTTATCAAATAGAAAGAACTTGATATAAATCACAACCACTGCTGCCAGTAAAAGAATGCTTTCTGTGAAGATTGTTATACATTTAGATAATTGGAAATTTATCAAATAGAAAGAACTTGATATAAATCACAACCACTGCTGCCAGTAAAAGAATGCTTTCTGTGAAGATTGTTATACATTTAGATAATTGAAATTTATCAAACAGAAAGAACTTGATATAAATCACAACCACTGCTGCCAGTAAAAGAATGCTTTCTGTGAAGATTGTTATACATTTAGATAATTGAAATTTATCAAACAGAAAGAACTTGATATAAATCACAACCACTGCTGCCAGTAAAAGAATGCTTTCTGTGAAGATTGTTATACATTTAGATAATTGAAATTTATCAAACAGAAAGAACTTGATATAAATCACAACCACTGCTGCCAGTAAAAGAATGCTTTCTGTGAAGATTGTTATACATTTAGATAATTGGAATTTATCAAATAGAGAGAACTTGATATAAATCACAACCACTGCTGCCAGTAAAAGAATGCTTTCTGTGAAGATTGTTATACATTTAGATAATTGGAATTTATCAAATAGAAAGAACTTGATATAAATCACAACCACTGCTGCCAGTAAAAGAATGCTTTCTGTGAAGATTGTTATACATTTAGATAATTGAAATTTATCAAATAGAAAGAACTTGATATAAATCACAACCACTGCTGCCAGTAAAAGAATGCTTTCTGTGAAGATTGTTATACATTTAGATAATTGAAATTTATCAAATAGAAAGAACTTGATATAAATCACAACCACTGCTGCCAGTAAAAGAATGCTTTCTGTGAAGATTGTTATACATTTAGATAATTGAAATTTATCAAATAGAGAGAACTTGATATAAATCACAACCACTGCTGCCAGTAAAAGAATGCTTTCTGTGAAGATTGTTATACATTTAGATAATTGGAATTTATCAAACAGAAAGAACTTGATATAAATCACAACCACTGCTGCCAGTAAAAGAATGCTTTCTGTGAAGATTGTTATACATTTAGATAATTGGAATTTATCAAACAGAAAGAACTTGATATAAATCACAACCACTGCTGCCAGTAAAAGAATGCTTTCTGTGAAGATTGTTATACATTTAGATAATTGAAATTTATCAAATAGAAAGAACTTGATATAAATCACAACCACTGCTGCCAGTAAAAGAATGCTTTCTGTGAAGATTGTTATACATTTAGATAATTGAAATTTATCAAATAGAGAGAACTTGATATAAATCACAACCACTGCTGCCAGTAAAAGAATGCTTTCTGTGAAGATTGTTATACATTTAGATAATTGGAATTTATCAAACAGAAAGAACTTGATATAAATCACAACCACTGCTGCCAGTAAAAGAATGCTTTCTGTGAAGATTGTTATTCATCATGTTATTCATCATTGTTCTTGCAAAGTAAATTTCTACTTCATTTTGCATTCTAAACAGTTAGATAATGGCAGTATGTACTACGTAGTTATCCATGTTAATTTTTTTCAAATCTTTTGTCTATAGTATCACATCACACAGAGACCATGTCTGTGAACTTTGATGTATGAAATTCAGTTTTGAAATAAATTCCCAGAGACAATAGCTCACTAGCTAGCACAGTTGCTTAAGTGGCTTAGAGAAGGCAGTGCTATCAAAACATTGCATGAGATTATTTTCAAAGTTCAAGGGCTAAAAACTAAAAAAAGTTTATTAAAAGCTATAAAATCTAAAAGGAAACTGTAAAGCAAAGGTTATCAGTGTAAAAGAGATTTGGATCTCCAAAAAAGAGTAAGTAGAATGGGATCTGTCCATGAGCACATGCTTCAATTTTTGTCTTGTAAAACTTCTGTCCACTGGTACCATTGCCATCAAGTTTAAATAAAGTCCAGAGAAGACTGACACATGCTTACTTAACATTTATCATGCAAGTGATTTAATCTATGCCAATTGGTCCAACCTCAGGAAAAGCTCTGTTGTGCTAGGTAGTGCATTTGCGAAAAGCATGTCTAACTCAGCAATCCTTTTTTGTTTACATTCATGTGTGGTTAATATTATTATTTGGCACCAAAAAAATTGTTTGCTGATAAAAGAGTATGCTAAGATGGAAAGTAAAGTTTAAGGGAAGATAACTCTGAAATTTTTGTTATAATTGTTTCAACAGCGAAATTCTTCACAATGACCATTGTTGTTGTTCTTGTCAAGTGTCAGTAAAATCAGATTAAAACTGATTGAGTGGTATTCCACGCCACTTTCAACATTATTTCAGTCATATCAAGGGGACAGCACACAAATTCATGCATGTTCTGGGTTTCATCAGTACTAGGCTAAGAATCTGTACAAAACTCTTGTAGTTTATTCCAGACTAAGATATCTATTTTGATTCCAAAAAAAGGTCCCAAGTCACAGATGTTATCTGTTTAGTTGAACACACATCTCAAACGTACATCTTTGAAAGCCATCATTCATGTGACCATCCTAATCAAGCTTGAATTACTTTAAATGGAAAGAAAACAGCAAAAGAAGTTTATTCAACATGGCAATGTATGGGTTGACAAACAGCTTAGTTTATTTCTGTAAACCAAACAAATTTCCCCAAAGAAGGCAGAAATTTATACCTATCAATACAATAATGAGTCAAAAATTGTTGAAAGTGTCAATAAAACTTTCATACAAATGATTAAAAGCTATATAAATTCACTTACAACTGTTTTGCATAAAATATTTCAAGCTATTATCCCTTATTTTAAGGTGGAAAACTGCCATAAGTGAAGTTACTAGTTTTGCACGAAAAATTTTCCCCAATATTTCAGTTTTTCAGAAGGTAAACTGTTGTAAGTAACAATTTTTGTAAAATCATCGTTTTAATATCTTGAAAGTCATCAAAATCAACTTCTATTAAGATTGAAATGGTGATGGTACTGATTTTCTGTAAGAAAGGAAATAGTTTCTTGTCTCTCCTGTAAAATTTTCAAAAATACAGTTACAACAGTGTTGCATTTAGCCCTCGATTTTCTCCTTTTCCCACAATGTTTTCAAATGTCTGCTTTGTCCGCGCAGGCTGACATGGGCCGAAACATTTTGCCATCTTTAAATTTTCTGCATGTCAAAGGATAATTCTACCTCATGATTCAGTCCGTTGTTTGAAAAAATGGGTTTTATAGATCCATAATTAGGTGATGTCTTGCTTGGTATGACGCTTCATGGAGTTGCGTTAAGCCTTGTTTTGCCAAAGCATGGCTCATATGTAGAAAGCAAAATAGATTATAGAGCTTCATCTTTAACCATATAACAACAATGTTATTTATAACTTGTTCTGAAAGTTCTGTTAAGCGCAGACGAGCAAACAAACTAACGATGAACGCACAAGTAAACAAACAGACTGGCCAAACGCAATTGGCAAGGAATTAAAATTTAAAATGTTAGGTCAGCAGTGTTTGGGAACACTGTCATTAGTCCTCAACTCTTTATCAAACGACAGCATTTTGGACTTGTCCATATTGAAAGTATCTGCAGACGACAAATTAAATATGACTCAAAAGTTAGAATTTGTCATTTGAAGGGTAGAAAACATTGTGGGAAAAGGAGAAAATGCTGGTTAATCCTTTACCACACGACAAAATTCTAGACCTGTCCAAATTGAAAGCATTTCTAGATGACAGTTTTAACATGGCTCATGAAATGATTTTTCTTTGATAGGATAGAAAACATTGTGGGAAAAGGAGAAAATGCTGGTAACCAGCATTTTCTCCTTTTCCCACAATGTTTTCAAAAGCCTTCTCTTTCAGGGGTGTTAAAAGTCATCATTGTGTGGTAAACGGTTAACCCTTTACCAAACAACAAAGATTTAGACTCTTAACTCTTTCCCAAAAAACAAAATTTTAGACATGTCCAAATTTAAAAGTATTTGCAGACAAAAAATTTAAGGGAGCTTAAAAGGTGGAATTTGTTCATGATAAAGTACAAAAGTTGTGGAAAAAGGATAAAATGCTGGTTACCAGCATTTTCTCCTTTTCCAACAATGTTTTCAAAAGGCTTCTTTCCCAGGGTCGTTAAAATCCGGGATTGTTCGGTATAGGGTTAACAGCATTTCTCCTTTTCTGTTGTTTCTTGTTTTCATCCAATATACAATTTCTTATAAAATATTTTAACATTGCCCAAGATCGGTGTTGTAAGTTTTTTATGTTTCTGTATCAGATCAACACACAGGAGTTCTTCAGGGAGTTTTTTAAGGAGGTTTTTCTTCATTGCTGATAACACGTTTTTTCTATCTAGGTCCATGGCTTCCTTCCACTGCAGACTGAAAACAAAAAATCAAAATTTACAGAAAACCAACCAACTTCTACAATTCTTGACTATTATTGTACCTAAAATTTTGTTAATGTCTGTTTTGTTGGCTTAAACGTCGCACTGACAGTATTTCAATCATTTGGACATGACAACTACTTGAGATCAATACAGTGCTGCCAAACTGCAATAGGCATGTGGCATGATACCACACCAAGTCACTATATCTGTACACTGGGCATTGAACACTGGAACTACACTTATATGCTAGGTGCCAAGCATGGCAGCTATTCAAGTAACTTTTGTTAATATCTGTTGATACATGTAAATACTGAAACAAAATAAAGAAACTTTGAAAAAGAACCTGAAATGGGCTCCTCTTCCATTTTCCTAGATATGGAAAAATCATTCAACCAGAACCAAATTGTAATATGCATATCTTAACTTTGTATTGAAACTTCCTATGAGGTTTAACAGAAACCTGTCCCGTTGGTTTGAAGAAATAGCTGGGACTAAAACAAAGTTTGTGGAGGTTATAATGATGCAGTTTGAAAATCAAGGGGAGGTAAATAACAACAAACTATATCTCTAGTAAGAGGAGTTGTTTCCCTTGATAAGTGATATATGTAAATACAAGCAATTTCGTTGAAATGATATCCCTCGCAGAAAAATACCTTTTTTGATACAAACATATTAGAGGTATTGTGTTTTGCATGTACATGTGGCCTTTTTGTTATTGGTCCATGATGAAATTTTACATTAAGCTCCCTTTTTCCATGGCACAGCATTTCATTACATAAAAAAATATATAAGAGGTCCATAACAGGATTATAAATTAAGTCTCCTTTTTCCAGAACATGGCATTTCATTAAATGAAAACAAATAAAGGAAATATACATTAAGCTCCCTTTTTCCATGACACGTCATTATATATATAGAAAAACAAGAGGGCCATGATGGCCCTGAAGTTGCTCACCTGAGACTTTTGATCAAACATGACCCATTTCCAATCTCTTAAGAGATATTAAGACAAACACTCTGACAAACACTCATTAGTATTGGGTTTAAAATATGGCCTCTTGAGTGCAGACATGCTTTTTCTACAATTTGTCTCAGCAGCCTACTTAACATTTAGAAATTATCCAGACATACATTCCAACAACCTTTCATGAGTATTTGAGAGAAAATGTGGCCTGTAGGGTGTATAAAAGGTTTTTCTGAGATTTGACCTAGTGACCTGGTTTTTTATCTAACATGACCCATATTCATACTAGTCTAAGATATTATCAAGACAAACATTCAAAGCAAATTTCAAGATTATTGGACTGAAAATGTGGCCTCTAGAGCGTACACATGGTTTTTCAAGGATGAAACTTGGTGACCTAGTTTTTATTCCACGTGACCCATTTTCAAACTCATGCAAGATATCATCAAGACAAACATTCTAACAAAAGTTTAAAGAATATTGGACTGTAATTGTAGTACAAAAGGTTTTTCCGATATTTGACCTTGTGACCTAGTTTTTTATCCAACATGACCCATTTTCATACTAGTCTAAGAAATTATCAAGACAAACATTCTGACCAACTTTCAAGATTATTGGACTGAAAATGTGGCCTCTAGAGCTTACATAAGGTTTTTCTAAGATTTGACCTGGTGACCTAGTTTTTGACCTGACATGACCCATCTTCAAACTCATCCAAGCTATCATCATGATAAACAGTCTAACCAACTTTAAAAGAGCATTGGACTGAAAATGTGGCTTTTGGAGCGTACACAAGGTTTTTCAAAGATTTGACCCAGTGACCTAGTTTTTAACCCCACATGGCCCACTTTCGAACTCATCTGCGATATTATCAAGACAACTATTCTGACCAAATTTCAAGAGTATTGGACTGAAAATGTGGCTTCTGGAGCATACACAAGCTTTTTCTAAGATTTTACCTAGTGACCTAGTTTTTGACCCAATATGGCCCGTTTTCAATTTCGTGAGAGATATCATCAAGACAAACATTCTGACCAACTTTCAAGAGTTTTGGACTGAAAATGTGGCCTCTAGAGCGTACACAAGGTTTTTCTAAAATTTGACCTAGTGACCTAGTTTTTTATCCAACATGGCCCGTTTTCAAATTTGTGAGATATCATCAAGACAAACATTCTGACCAACTTTCAAGAGTATTGGACTGAAAATATGGCCTCTACAGCATACACAAAATTTTTCTAAGATTTGACCTGGTGACCTAGTTTTTGACCCAACATGGCCCATTTTCGAACTCGTCTGAGATATCATTAAGACAAACATTCTGACCAACTTTCAGGAGTATTGGACTGAAAATATTGCCTCTAGAGCGTACACAAGGTTTTTCTAAGATTTGACCTAGTGACCTAGTTTTTGACCCAACATGGCCCATTTTCGAACTCATCTGAGGTATAATCAAGACAAACATTCTGACCAACTTTCAGGAGTATTGGACAGAAAATGTGGCCTCTAGAGCGTACACAAGGTTTTTCTAAGATTTGACATAGTGACCTAGTTTTTGACCCAACATGACCTATTTTCAAACTCGTCCGAGATATCATCGAGGCAAACATTCTGACCAAATTTCATGAGTATCACACTGAAAATGTGGCCTCTAGAGCGTACACAAGGTTTTTCTTAGATTTGACCTAGTGACCTAGTTTTTGACCTGACATGACCCATTTTTGAACTAATCCGAGATATCATCAAGACAGACAAACATTCTGACCTACTTTCAGGAGTATTGGACAGAAAATGTGGCCTCTAGAGCGTACACAAGGTTTTTCTAAGATTTGACCTAGTGACCTAGTTTTTGACCCGACATGACCTATTTTCAAACTCGTCCGAGATATCATCGAGGCAAACATTCTGACCAACTTTCAGGAGTATCACACTGAAAATGTGGCCTCTAGAGCGTACACAAGGTTTTTCTTAGATTTGACCTAGTGACCTAGTTTTTGACCCGACATGACCTATTTTCAAACTCGTCCGAGATATCATCGAGGCAAACATTCTGACCAACTTTCAGGAGTATTGGACATAAAATCTGGCCTCTAGCGTGTACACAAGATTTTTCTAAGATTTGACCTAGTGACCTAGTTTTTGACCTGACATGACCCATTTTCGAACTCGTCCGAGATTTTATTGAGACAAACATTCTGACCAAGTTTCATGAGTATCGGACTGAAAATGTAGCCTCTAGAGCGTACACAAGGTAAAAGTTGGCGACGGACGACGGACGCGGGACACAGCACGATCTCAAAAGCTCACCATGAGCACTTTGTACTCAGGTGAGCTAAAAAATTGTACGAGGTGCAGTCAGAAAGTTCCCGGACTGGTCAATTTATAAGCATACTAGCGTCCCGATCGTGCTAAAATTTGCTACACATATAAACGTGATCTCGCCTTTTTAGTTTGCCTATGTTTGAAAACAATTCATTTGATAATTCGTACGTAGAAGATGCTTAACAACAGGTGGGTACTCAGTTATGGAGCAATTAAAAAATCTTAGCATGTAGGAAATTCTTGATCATAAACAAACATTATAAGTTTCATTAAATGCTGCAATAACGTCATGAGTTTTTGCATGGAGTCACACCAACATTATTTCAAAGTAATTCTGAAGAATCAGCGTGATCGGTTTATAATCTTAAATTTGAAGAGCATTTTTCATAGCAATGGAAGAATTTCTGGATGGTCAAACGTCATCGTTAAATGATCGCACGGAGCAGCATGGAGTCATAAAGTTATGCGTTGGAGCCGAAATGACGCTGACAGACACATGGAAATTCATGAATCATAAGGAAGTTGCACAGAAAGTATCCAGAACTATTGTGTTTGAGTGGTATAGACGTTTTAAAGGACATTTAGTTATAAAGGATTGTGCGAAGAGCTAAAGACAAAAAGATTCTGGTGAAGTCATGAGGGTGGAAAGCCTTGATTTGTCTGACCATCATTACTCATTCGAAAAATCTTGCGTTAGTAATTTTTCCACAATTGCATGGCCAATTCCTACGGCATTGAGCGATTTCGTCCAGGATTTTTAACAGTCTGACAAATCAAGGCTCTCCACCCTCTTGACTTCACCGGAATCTTTTTGTCTCCAGCTCTTAGCACATTTATTTTAAATACATGTTAGCTTACACTTTTATGTCTTTTAATTACAGTAGTTGTCTGGTTTACTTGCACTTAGTTTTAAATACAAGTAAGCTTACACTTTTGTGTCTCTTGGTTAGATGTCTGTTTTTTTTATAAAAGTATACTAAATCTGATATTTCCCTTAACTCTTTACCATACAATCCTGAATTATAACAATCCTGAGGAATAAGCCTTTTGAAAACATTGTGGGAAAAGGAGAACATGGTGGTAACAGGCATTTCCTCCTTTTTCCACAATGTTTTCTACCCTATCAATGACAAAATTCCATCATTTGAGCCCCATTTAAATTTTCATGTGCAAATGCTTTCAGTTTGAATGAGTCTATATTATTGTTGTTTGGCAAAGAATTAAGAGACTTGCTTTATCAGCTATTGTTTTTCATTAAGCAATAGAAAAGTAGACCCTGAAGAAAATGAGCTTTTGAAAACTTTGTGAGAAAAGGACAACCAGCATTTTAACCTTTTTCAACAATGTTTCCACACTTTTACTGAAAATTATCTTTTCTTAACCGAAAATTGATTTGTCCTCTGCAAAATAAGTGCTTTCAATATGGACCAATATGAAATTGTGTTGTTTAGTAGAGTTAAACAACACTTAGGAAAAAATCTTTTAAAAACATTGTGAGAAAAGAAGAAAATGTTGGTATATAGCATTTTCTCCTTTTCATAAAATGTTTTTCTGTCATTTCAAAGTCAAAGCCAATCAACTTCAAGCCATGTTTTATTAGTTCTCAGGAAATGCTTCCAAATACTAGAAATTATAAATTTTGTTGTGTGGGAATAAATGAATGAATACATTGTTTTATCACACAAAACCTCCCCTGGCAGTGTATTAAACCCATGACTTATTTTTGATGATACACTAGTGTATTATCATTTTTTTTTTTGCTCTGATCAATTTTTAGTTATGAGCATGTGAAGCTTGAGAAACCAACCACAAGAAATGCTGGAAATTGTATTTCTATGCCGTTTCGCGGAAAAATGACGTCATTGTTGCTAGGAAGTATGTGGGTGGACAGTTTTTGATTTTCATGTTTAATAAAAAGCAAGAAATGCGGTGAAAACTGCAGACAAGAGGACCATGATGGTCCTATATCGCTCACCTGAGTACTAAGCAGTAAAGGTCTACAATGAAGATAAATACCAAATATTGAGGTTCAAGGCCAAATGATAATGAAACAAGAGTGGCAAATTGTCGCAAGATATGCCCATCCCACCGCCAGTTGTCGAGGAGGTATAATAATTGCAAAGGGCAGTTAATGCAACAAACATGTTTACAAAGTCTCAAGTCAATGTGACTTGAGACTTCAAAGTTCCATTCCTGACAAGCAAGAAATACTGTAACAAGAGCGGCAAATTGTTGCAAGATACGCCTGTCCCACCGCCAGTTGTCAAGGGGGGATAATAATCGTAAAGGGCAGGTAGAGGAAAATACTAGTGCAGCAGAAATCATGTAAGTGATTGAAATAGGCATGAATGTCTCCTCTAATGTTAAGGAAACATGCATATAAAGTTTCAGGTCATTCCAACATGAAAAGGCAAAGTTATATTGTAGAGAAGCATGAAAAGCTGGAAAAAAAAAAATAATGAATATGGAATAATTCCAAAAGGGCATTAGGTAAGGTTACGGCTCCAGTGCATTGCACTTTTCATAACTGCAACAAACATGTTTACCAAGTCTCAAGTCAATTTGACTTGAGGTGACAAAGTTCCGTTTCAGACAAGCAATAAATACTGTAAAAATATAGATCAAAGTGGAATTACTCAAAATCCGCGCTAGGTAGAGTTATTGTTCTTGTGCACTGTACTCCGTAATATTGCAACAAACATGCATACCAAGTTTGAAGTCGTTCTGACTTGAGATGACAAAGTTATATTCCAGACAAGCACTAAATGCTGTAAAAATGACGATCAAAGGGAAATAATTCAAAGACAGCACAAGGTAGAGTTACAAACCTTGCACACTGCACTTCCAAATATTGCAACAAATAAGCATACCATATTTCAAGTCATTCCTACTTAAGATGACAAAGTTATGCTCCGGACAAGCAAGAAATGCTATAAAAAATGAAGATCAAAGGGGGAATAACTCAGAATTCGTGCTAGGAAGAGTTATAGTTCTTGTGCACTGCACTCCGTAATTTTTCAACAATCATGCATACCAAATTTGAAGATGTTCAGACTAAAAATGACGTTATATTCCGGACAAGCAGAAAATGCTGTAAAAATGACGATCAAAGGGAATAACTCAAAGACAGCACAAGGTAGAGTTACAATTCTTGTGCACTGCACTTCCAAATATTGCAACAAATAAGCATACCATATTTCAAGTCATTCCTACTTAAGATGACAAAGTTATGCTCCGGACAAGCAAGAAATGCTATAAAAATGAAGATCAAAGGGGGAATAACTCAAAATTCGTGCTATGAAGAGTTATAGTTCTTGTGCACTGCATTCCGTAATTTTTCAACAATCATGCATACCAAATTTGAAGATGTTCAGACTAAAAATGACAACGTTATATTCTGGACAAGCAGAAAATGCTGTAAAAATGACGATGAATGGGAAATAACTCAAAGACAGCACGAGGGAGAGTTATGGTTCTTTCGCACTGCACTCCGTATTATTGCAACAAACACAAATACCAAATTTGAAAACGTTCAGGCTAGAGATGATAAAATTATATTCCTAACAAGCAGAAAATGCTGTAAAAATGACGATCAAAGGGAAATAACTCATAGACAGTACGAGGTAGATTTATGGTTCTTTCACACTGCACTCCGTATTATTGCAAACAAACACAAATGCCACGGTTTCAAGTCAATCGGACTGGAGATGGCAAAGTTATGCTCCGGACAAAGAACTATTCTATAGAACTTTCTAATTCAAGGGCAAATAACTCCAGTCGTTCTGGTCCGATTAGACCCATAATCAGACTCATCCGAGATCTTATGGTCATAAGTACTTTGACCACGTTTAATCTGATTGGTTAAAAATTGTAGATGCTAGAGTGTAAACAAAGTCAAATATAGCAATTTTTCTTATTCAAGGGCAAATAACTCCAGTCGTTCTAGTCCGATTAGACCCATAATCAAACTCATCCGAGATCTTATGGTCATATATATTTTGCCCAAGTTTGGTGCTGATTGGTTAATATTTGTAGATGCTAGAGTGTAAACAAAAAAATCTGAACGGACTGACGACGGATGGACGGACGCCGACGGACGGTGAGTGATCACAATAGCTCATCTTGAGCACTTCGTGCTCAGGTGAGCTAAAAAACAGGAAATCTTTTTAAAAACAACAAAATTGCTGAATTAGTCGCACAGGTTCCTCTTTTGATACTTAACAACTTGTCTGAGTTTGATGTAAATAGAGATATCATAAAATGTCCAAAGTTTTTGCAAGACAATGGCACAGACGTTGAGCTACGGCTATGACAATACCCTGACATTTTCTTCAAAAACAGCCAAGCATCTTATCACATAACTTCCCTTGTTTTCAGTGTAATATACCCATCACAAATTTACTTATCTTATACGCGTTTAATATCACAAATGTGTGACTTCATTGTGAGCATAATTTTTCATAGAAGTGAATGGGTTTTATGGATAATACCGCGCGCTGAGCTATAGATGGTTTTGCATCTTCTGATCTATTATCAGTAAAATATTGTTATGTGAAAAAAATATCTTGTGAAGAAAAAATGTAATTAAGAGCACCAAAGGCTTGCTTAATAACATTTTCCTTAGACTCATTTTATAAAATTTCATCGCATCAACCAATTCATGTCAGATCCTGTATTTCTCAAGTTCTCATATTGGTTTTAAAGGCTGTCTACCATATGGTCATTTAACCCTTTACTACACAATCCCAGGTCTTAACAACCCAGAGAAAGAAGCCCTTGAAAGCATAGTTGGAAAAGGAAAAAAAAATGCTGGTAACTAGGATGGTTTCCAGCATTTTCCCACCAATTTTTTCTAATATTTCATAAAAAAATCAAGTCATCTGAGCAACATCTAGTTTGTCTTCAAATGCTTTCAATTTGGACAAGTCTTAAGAGTTTTGGGTTCGGTAAACATTCAGATAAAGCCCAGTGGCTCTGCCCACAGGTTGTGATACAAACCCAGAGGAGCTTAACCCTTTTTTGATGACCGACATAGTCACTCTTACTTCTCTAATACTTTGTTGAGATGTTTTTAAAACAAGAGGACCATGATGGTCCTACATCGCTCACCTGAGTACTAAGCAGTAAAGGTCTACAATGAAGATAAATACCAAATATCAAGGTTCAAGGCCAAACGATAATGAAACAAGAGCGGCAAATTGTCACAAGATATGCCCGTCCCACCGCCAGTTGACAAGGAGGTATAATAATCGCAAAGGGCAGGTAATGCAACAAATATGTTTACCAAGTCTCAAGTCAATTTGACTTGAGACTTCAAAGTTCCATTCCTGACAAGCAAGAAATACTGTAAAAAAATGACGATCAAAGTGGAATTACTCAAAATCTGCGCTAGGTAGAGTTATTGTTCTTGTGCACTGTACTCGGTAATATTGCAACAAACATGCATACCAAGTTTGAAGTCGTTCTGACTTGAGATGACAAAGTTATATTCAGAACAAGCACTAAATGCTGTAAAAATGACAACCAAAGGGAAATAACTCAGACAGCATGAGGTAGAGTTAAAATTCTTGTGCACTGCACTTCCAAATATTTCAACAAATAAGCATACCATATTTCAAGTCATTCCTACTTACGACGACAAAGTTTTGCTCCGGACAATCAAGAAATGCTATAAAAATGAAGGTCAAAGGGAGAATAACTCATAATTCATGCTAGGAAGAGTTATGGTTCTTGCGCACTGCACTCCGTAATTTTTCAACAATCATGCATATCAAATTTGAAGACATTCAGGCTAGAGATGACAAATTTATATTCCTAACAAGCAGAAAATGCTGTAAAAATGACGATCAAAGGGAAATAACTCATAGACAGTACGAGGTAGAGTTATGGTTCTTTCACACTGCACTCCGTATTATTGCAAACAAACACAAATGCCACGTTTCAAGTCAATCGGACTGGAGATGGCAAAGTTATGCTCCGGACAAAGAACTATTCTATAGAACTTTCTAATTCAAGGGCAAATAACTCCAGTCGTTCTGGTCCGATTAGACCCATAATCAGACTCATCCGAGATCTTATGGTCATAAGTACTTTGACCACGTTTAATCTGATTGGTTAAAAATTGTAGATGCTAGAGTGTAAACAAAGTCAAATATAGCAATTTTTCTTATTCAAGGGCAAATAACTCCAGTCGTTCTAGTCCGATTAGACCCATAATCAAACTCATCCGAGATCTTATGGTCATATATATTTTGCCCAAGTTTGGTGCTGATTGGTTAATATTTGTAGATGCTAGAGTGTAAACAAAAAAATCTGAACGGACTGACGACGGATGGACGGACGCCGACGGACGGTGAGTGATCACAATAGCTCATCCTGAGCACTTCGTGCTCAGGTGAGCTAAAAAACAGGAAATCTTTTTAAAAACAACAAAATTGCTGAATTAGTCGCACAGGTTCCTCTTTTGATACTTAACAACTTGTCTGAGTTTTATGTAAACAGAGATATCATAAAATGTCCAAAGTTTTTGCAAGACAATGGCACAGACGTTGAGCTACGGCTATGACAATACCCTGACATTTTCTTCAAAAACAGCCAAGCATCTTATCACATAACTTCCCTTGTTTTCAGTGTAATATACCCATCACAAATTTACTTATCTTATACGCGTTTAATATCACAAATGTGTGACTTCATTGTGAGCATAATTTTTCATAGAAGTGAATGGGTTTTATGGATAATACCGCGCGCTGAGCTATAGATGGTTTTGCATCTTCTGATCTATTATCAGTAAAATATTGTTATGTGAAAAAAATATCTTGTGAAGAAAAAATGTAATTAAGAGCACCAAAGGCTTGCTTAATAACATTTTCCTTAGACTCATTTTATAAAATTTCATCGCATCAACCAATTCATGTCAGATCCTGTATTTCTCAAGTTCTCATATTGGTTTTAAAGGCTGTCTACCATATGGTCATTTAACCCTTTACTACACAATCCCAGGTCTTAACAACCCAGAGAAAGAAGCCCTTGAAAGCATAGTTGGAAAAGGAAAAAAAAAATGCTGGTAACTAGGATGGTTTCCAGCATTTTCCCACCAATTTTTTCTAATATTTCATAAAAAAATCAAGTCATCTGAGCAACATCTAGTTTGTCTTCAAATGCTTTCAATTTGGACAAGTCTTAAGAGTTTTGGGTTCGGTAAACATTCAGATAAAGCCCAGTGGCTCTGCCCACAGGTTGTGATACAAACCCAGAGGAGCTTAACCCTTTTTTGATGACCGACATAGTCACTCTTACTTCTCTAATACTTTGTTGAGATGTTTTTAAAACAAGAGTACCATGATGGTCCTACATCGCTCACCTGAGTACTAAGCAGTAAAGGTCTACAATGAAGATAAATACCAAATATCGAGGTTCAAGGCCAAATGATAATGAAACAAGAGCGGCAAATTGTCACAAGATATGCCCGTCCCACCGCCAGTTGACAAGGAGGTATAATAATCGCAAAGGGCAGGTAATGCAACAAATATGTTTACCAAGTCTCAAGTCAATTTGACTTGAGACTTCAAAGTTCCATTCCTGACAAGCAAGAAATACTGTAAAAAAATGACGATCAAAGTGGAATTACTCAAAATCTGCGCTAGGTAGAGTTATTGTTCTTGTGCACTGTACTCGGTAATATTGCAACAAACATGCATACCAAGTTTGAAGTCGTTCTGACTTGAGATGACAAAGTTATATTCAGAACAAGCACTAAATGCTGTAAAAATGACAACCAAAGGGAAATAACTCAGACAGCATGAAGTAGAGTTAAAATTCTTGTGCACTGCACTTCCAAATATTTCAACAAATAAGCATACCATATTTCAAGTCATTCCTACTTACGACGACAAAGTTTTGCTCCGGACAATCAAGAAATGCTATAAAAATGAAGGTCAAAGGGAGAATAACTCATAATTCATGCTAGGAAGAGTTATGGTTCTTGCGCACTGCACTCCGTAATTTTTCAACAATCATGCATATCAAATTTGAAGACATTCAGGCTAGAGATGACAAAGTTATATTCCTAACAAGCAGAAAATGCTGTAAAAATGACGATCAAAGGGAAATAACTCATAGACAGTACGAGGTAGAGTTATGGTTCTTTCACACTGCACTCTATTATTGCAACAAACACAAATGCCACGTTTCAAGTCAATCTGACTGGAAATGACAAAGTTATGCTCCGGACAAAGAACTATTCTATAGAACTTTCTAATTCAAGGGCAAATAACTCCAGTCGTTCTGGTCCGATTAGACCCATAATCAAACTCATCCGAGATCTTATGGTCGTTAGTATTTTGACCAAGTTTGGTGCTGATTGGTTGATATTTGTAGATGCTAGAGTGTAAACAGTCAAATATAGCAATTTTTCTTATTCAAGGGCAAACAACTCCAGTTGTTCTAGTCCGATCAGACCCATAATCGAACTCATCCGAGATCTTATGTCATATATATTTTGACCAAGTTTGGTGCTGATTGAATAAAAATTGTAGATGCTAGAGTGTAAATAAAGTCAAATATAGCAATTTTTCTAATTCAAGGGCAAATAACTCCAGTTATCCTGGTCTGATTAGACCAATAATCAAACTCATCGGAGATCTTATGTTCATATATATTTTGACCAAGCTTGGTGCTGACTGGTTAAAAATTGTAGATACTAGAGTGTAAACAAAGTCAAATATAGCAATTTTTCTAATTCAAGGGCAAATAAGTCCAGTTGTTCTGGTCCGATTAGACCCATAATCGAACTCATCCATGATCTTATGGTCATATATATTTTGACCAAGTTTGGTACTGATTGGTTGATATATGTAGATGCTAGAGTGTAAACAAAGAAATGTGAATGGACGGACGGACGACGATGGACGTTGAGTGATCACAATAGCTCATCCTGAGCACTTTGTGCTCAGGTGAGCTAAAAACATAACTTTGGTGAGGAGATTTTGAAAATATTGAGGGAAAAGAAGAAAATGCTGGTTACGAGCATTTTCTATTTTTTTCTCAATTTCAGACAGAAGTCATAATTTCAGCTACATGTAAAGTCATGCTTTAGATTTTGATAAACATTTTTGGCGTAGTAATGAGTGAAAAAGACTTTGTAATTATTATGGGAAAAAGAAAAAAATACAAAAATACAGGGAATCAAAATTTTTCCGATCTTTCAAAGAGAATGTCATGGTACAATATGGAGAAGGCTAAAAATTTGTCAATAGACTTTGTCAACACCATGGGGAGAATAACCACTGTAAAATCAGGAAGAAGTGCAGGAAAATGAAGCACTGTTTATTTCACAACACAATGTCATACTTTACAACATTTTATCAATCTATAAAATGGAGGTTACCCCATAACCAAACAGGCAAATTTCAGATACATCATTAACTTTTATACCCTTTAGCTGTAAACATGTACCCCATAGCAACTCAAGGGTTGCTACCTATGTAAAATCCAAGTGCAAATGTATTACTTCAGGTAGTATTGTGGAAATTTTTTTTTGAAAAATATGTCCAAGTACTGAAGAACAGAACTTTGGCCAACAGATGTGTTATTTATGTTCTACACAAAGTAGGAATCTGGACAATACTGGAATTTTTCCACCCAAAGTGGGAATTCTCACTTTGTAATAGGAATTCCTACCTGGCACAGTTCCCTTGGGCAAAGTAGGAATTGGGGACAAAGTAAGACTTTTTTTAATTTCATTTTTTCATCATTTTCTGATCATTATCATTGATGTTTGTCTTTTAGTACATTATTAGTAGTATTGGTTAAGAGTGACTGATACTAACAACAAAAACTTTACTGAACTTGGTTCTAACTAAAATACCATTGAAAGGCACAATTACATAGAAATACTGTAAGAAATGTGTACTGGAATAGTTATGTTATCAATAAACCATCTTCTTAGCACCATGTTTTGAAATTATGATTGATAGGATATAATAAATAAGATAGTATGCGTTATATTTTTTATCATGATAACCAGAATACCATACTTGTATAAAAATTGTTACCTGTCATGCAAAAGGGGACCATCTGGGAACACCGACAAGTGTCAACCCTGGTCAGACTGCACAGATTGCGCAGGCTGACCAGGGTGGACACTTCACTTTTATGTTATTTTCTGTATGAAAAGTGGTCATTCTACCTTACTATACAATCATTTTTGAAGTATCAACTTAAATTGACCTGCACTACGGTATCTTTGATTTGTGCTCATCTACGGTAATTGATGTACTTAATTCTCAGATTGTCCCTTTTCGCATGACATAATGAGAAATAAATGGCATATGTTGCAGCATGAGCATAAGCGAAACAAAACCTGTAAAATATTTTCTGTCAAATTGACCCTTTATCACACAATCCAAAGTTTTAAAAACCCTGAAGAAGAACTTGATGGGTTTTGCAGAGATCAGACTGCACAAGAGTGCAGCCTGATCTTGGATCTACACTCTCTAATACTGTGAGATCATCTCTCAGTTGAAAAGAACTTTCATGTTGTGACATTTTGAAGTTTTACCCTTTATCACATAACCATATTATTGACTAGTCTTATATGAAAGCATTTGCAGACAAGAAATCAGATGTTGCTTAAACGACGGAATATGTTGTATTCTTGACTGAAAGAGTAGACAACACTGTGTGTAAAGGAAGTAAGAGACAATGAAAAGAGAATAATGATCACCAGAATCTAAAACCTTTACAATACGTGGGAATGTCCTGACATATTTATCATTATCTTGATCTGTCCCCTCAGTTATTTTAAGTTAAAAAAACTTTCTTTCATTTGCATCTTCGATTCACGTTTTCTAATTCTTTACTTTTTTTGTACAGAAATCCCTTTAGTTATTCTTACTTTGAATGTTCTCACTTAACACTACCCTTTGAATTCTTACTTTGTCCACGCCTAATCCTACTTTGCACACAGACCATATCTGACAATAGTATGATATATCTCCCTCGCCAAATCTAGAATTGTCGGACACGAAATTCCAGAATTCCTACTCTGCGCAGGACAATTCCTGAATGCCATTCCTGTAACATCATGAACAGTTCAACTGGACTTGAACAATCAACTTTGCTGTTTCAAAAACACTGCTTTTTGTAAATTGTTTTCAGGGACTGAAGAATGTATGGTAATTTGTGGAACAACATTGTTTACATTGGTACAATATACAGCATCCACGGGTCTAGGTTCTTTTTTTTCAAAAAGATGGTTCATCTCAGCTTTACCATATTCTGTGTATGTGGCTCTCGTACTATACTTGACCTAAAAATAAAACAAAAACAGGGGTAAGGCACAACAACCACATCCCAAAGTAGGCCAAAGTAATCATTTGATTCTGCTTATTGCTCTCACAGAATTACAAATTTTGAACATAATGTGAATATATTCAATAATGTAAAATTTATTTAATCCTTTCCTTGTAAGCTGACATAATATTGCATTCTGAATAATACACACTCCAACACTGAACCAGACATGACTGTTCACCTAGCACAGTGTGACCAATACTTGAGGAAATATATGTTGGGCATATTTAATTGGTCAACTCATTTTGGTGTCAGCTTTGTAATGACCATTTTTACTGTCATATTTTTGGATAAAGATCAGATGTTTTCAAACATGCCCCGGTGTAACAGTCTTTTATAAAATTATCAACTCACGACCATACAGTTATGACTTGTTAAAGCTTGAACAAAACTGTCTGCAGAAAAGCAGTATAAGCACATTACAAAACATGGCTCCTTTCCTCTGCAAATTTTCCTTTGTTTTCAAGAGACGACTTTCTGCAAATATTTCTGCACTGTACCATTTTTCTCAACATATAAAAAAAAAGAGCCTGTATGGTAGTAAGTAGAACTCATTACCAACATTAAAATGCTGACACAATATTTGATATGTTTTATACACATTCCAGACATCAGGCAAGACTGTCCACCTAGCATGGTGTGGCCAATATAGAAAGGAGCAGTTTATCTAGGCATGTACTTGGCCATTTTCTTTCCTGCTCAATACAATATGGGTGTCAGCATACAAATGGCCATCTAACAGCACTTTGGGGTCAAAATTACAATGTTTTCTGACATGCCTTGGCCTAACAGTCTTATATGAGACACGGGGTTGCAGTTTTTGGTAAAAATAATTTGTTGGGGGTGAGGTTTTGAATCAGACTTGCCCATGAGATCCTATACCCATATAAGATCTCTGGGCCTGGGTTGCAAACACACTCCATGACAGTACTATCTTAACCTGCAAATACTTTGCAACAGAAAAGGCATAAGGCCTTATATCCTCTCTGTACATTGGCCATATCGGGTACATTTTTGCAGACCGGTACCTAGGTTTACAATGTGGTGACAGCACTGCACACAAAACCTCTGCAGAAGTTTGAAGTAAGCTGGAACAAACAAACATACAAACAAAAACACACAAACAAACAAACAAATATACAAACAAATTTTGAATTTTGAAAATTTATGCTAAAATTTGCGGGTACACATATTTCTTATTTCATCCAATTTCATCCAATCCAACAACAATCCTGTAATACAAGTATAGGTGCAATACAATCATACTGTAAGCTTGAATTGTACAAAGTTTTAATAGCTTTTAGGACATTAGAGCTGCTTTAAACTACCTAAAATTTTGAACAATAAACATTTACGGAAAGAATTTGATATTTTACACAGTGATTTTGCCAACCGTCTCTGTATATTGGAAATTTTGCAAGTAAAAAGTTTAACTGGAGATTTTTTACCTGATGATATAAATCTTTTTTTTTGCCAAACACTTTTCAAACAGTTTTATGGTTTACCACACGAAAAAAATTCAGACTAGTTCAAATTGAAAACTTTTGCAGATGATAAATTAAATGCAGCTCAAATGATTTAGTTTTGAAAGGGTAGAAGATATGGGAAAAGGAAAAAGGCTGGTGACAGGCATTTTCTCTTTTACCCACAATGCTTTCAAAAGGCCTTTACCTTGAGATCATGGAAACTCTGGATTGTGTAGTAAAGGGTTTCAGACAGTATTGCTTGAGACCTGAATTTAATGCAGGCTAGCCTATGCCTAAAGAAATTTATGCACCTAACATGTAGTTTAAAAATGTACCTATTGCTTTTGACCTGAATTTAATGTTGGCTCATTTTCTAAATTTACCTGACCGAGTTTAAATGATAGTATTGCTTAGAACCTAAATTCAGTGCAAGCTAGTATTATAAGTTTATCTGAAGAAACTTATGTAACAGAGTTTGAAGATGGTATTGTTTGAGACCTGAATTCAACATAGGTTTATTTTAAAAGTTTACATGAAGAAATTTATGTAACAAATAATTCAAAGATGGTATCGCTTGAAACCTGAATTTAATGTAGACTATATTTAAAAGTTTACCTGAAAAAATCTATGTACAAATGGTGTAAAGACGGTACTGCTTTTCACCTGAATTTAATGTGGCTAGTTTTATGAGTTTACCTGCAGAAACTTACATAAGCAAATTGTTTAAAGATGGCACTTGTCCACCTGAAGACTAGTTTTATAAGTTTATCTGAAAGAAATTTTGATATGCATTTGACCCAAGTGCTTACAAATAGTTTGAAAAAAAGTATTGCCAGCAACCTGATAGTTGAAACTTCCATTTGTGCTATGTAACCCCTGTCCCTGGCCACAATGTATATAATGGAAGTTCCTACTATCAGTCTACTGAACCTCACCTGCCTATAGGAATATAATGTTAGAAGGATAATTTATTAGTAAAAATTAAACCTGATCCTTTGATTCATATCTAACCTAGCAGGTAACTTATATATATTTGAAAGATGAGTTTTCAAAAAGAAAAAAATGCCTGAATGCATCGGAGGTAAGTTTTTAAGTTGACCAGACCTGTCAAGTTATGCTTTGATACCATGAAAAGTATCAATAATGACCCAAGTGCTTACAAATAGTTGAAATAGATATAGTGTGAAAAAAAAGGTATTGCCAGCAACCTGATAGTTGAAACTTCCATTTGTGCTATATAACCCCTGTCCCTGGCCACAATGTATATAATGGAAGTTCCTTCTGCCAGTCGACTGACCCTCGCCTGTCTATAGGACTTTGATGTCAGTAGGATTTCTTTTAAGTAAACTTTTAGCCTAATACTTTGGCTTATATCTAACCTAGCAGGTAACATAATTATGTGAAAGATGGGTTTTTGAGAAACCTGAATCCCTAGTAAGTATATGTAAGTTGATGAAACCTGTCAACTAATGCTTCGATTGATCAGTTTGCCACCAACCTGAATTTAATGTAGGTCATTTTAAAAAGGTGACTGAAGTTGTCACAACACTATGATGTATTTGAGCCAACAGTTTACATGCATGTATACATGCAGCTATATGTTGGTACTATTCAAAATTTCATTTTTAGACTAGCGAAGCTAGTCTATAGGCATCCAGACTGAGCCAGACTCAATGTAAACAAAAAACCCCACAGTTGCCAAATACTGCCTCACAGAAAATAATTCATTACTGTTAGGAATCTTAATTCTGTCATGTATGACAATTTTGACAGAAAGCACAGAATCTCTAGCGTCTCAATTTGAACACTTCTTTTTACAAAGTAATAGACTGTACAAGATGTCATTGATAAGGTATGTAATGTTTGCTTATATGTAAATGAAGTAACCTATGCATATCAGGCTCATAAGTCACAGACAATCATTATTTGTTTGTATCTAATGAAATGCTATGTTATGGAAAAAGGGAGCTTAATGGAGAATTTCATCATGGAGCAATAACAAAAAGGCCTTGTGTACATGCAAAACACACTACTTCTTATAATGTTTCTATCAAAAGAGATCTGTTTAGGCGGCAGTTATCATTTCAACAAAATAACCTGTTTTAAATTGAAAGTTAACAAACTGAAGAGCTTCATGTAAAGTCAATGGATTGAACTGGATCTGGATTACACCGGATTGGACTTAATAACCAGAATGAACCGATGGAAATGGAATGGACTCAATAACCGAATTAGACAATTTTTCTTCAATCTTGTATTAGCCAGCAAAGTTTTATATTTAGCATAGTCACTTATTTCAAATTTGCTAGTCTGTCAGTACTTTCAGTACTTTGATGATATTTACTGTATACATATTTGACCTGTTAGCAATTAGTTCTGCCAGCAAAGTGATAGTTGAAACTTTCATTTGTGCTATATAACCCCTGTCCCTGGCCACAATGTATATAATGGAAGTTTCTACTATCAGTTTACTGAACCTCATAGATCTCTTAAGTGGAATTTTATTTGAATTTTGTGACTTGAACTGAAAAAATCATGGTACTGGTAGTTTTGAAAATAATTCCAAATGTTGCTATTTGAGATTTATGAAAAGATCTATCATGCAACATTATTATGCTTTGTACACTCATGAACAGTATGAATATCTTGCACCTAGTGTTCCAACTATTGAACCATTACAGCCAAATTAAGCACACTGCAGACAAGGATTTTATCCATAAAAATGATGAATAAAGAAATACACAACCCAACTTAGCTCTATGAATAAAAGTTCTATTGAGCCAAAGCACTATGAGTTTAGAAAACAAATTAATTGAGAAAATAGCTAGA
This sequence comes from Hippopus hippopus, assembly GCA_946811185.2. NCBI lineage: Eukaryota > Metazoa > Mollusca > Bivalvia > Cardiida > Cardiidae > Hippopus > Hippopus hippopus. Next base: position 42,004,900 of record OX328101.1, on the reverse strand, counting down.
AAATGACTGACAACTTTGACCTACCTCCAATCTCTCTTCAAGCTGAATTTTTCTAGAGCGAGCTCATGTCTTTCCTGAAAGAAATTTAAAAGACAAAAAACTACACTGTGGATGAATGAATGAATGAATGAATGAATAAATGAATGAATGAAATGGCATTTTGTACAGCATTGACAGGTTTGATATTTTTTGCCTATGAGTAAAAAGAACAAGAGATTTTCGGCATAACACCGAAAGACTGTCAGTTAAAATCGTACACAAAGATCGATAGTGTTGTCTCTGTATTGCAGAATGACATATCTTACAGGAGACAAGCACGCCGACAGGCCATGTATGTTGACAACCTCAGGATTTTTCCATAGTGGGGTTATTTTTTATAATATAAGAAATGAAATTATCCTCTCTACAAAAGAGTATCATTATGTTATCGATCTTTCGATTGGCTATCACGGCACATCCCGACCATATGAATATTCATAAAAACAACGAATTGCTAGTCAATTATACCAGGGGTAGATGCATGGAGAGTAACATAATGCATCAAACCTGGGTTCCGAGGATGTCAAAAGTTTGAACTACAAAATTCTTGTTTCTACTCTTTTCATGGTTATAGTGCAGATGACAAAACTATCACATGCATACTTTTTCTCTGGATCTGAGATATATACTTAGAGACCTGTAACAGAGTATTGAGGCTAAACTCTCAACCTGTCTGTGTCAGACAAAAGCGCTTTCAAGTTTTCTTTATCTTTTCACCACACAATCCAGAATTTTATCAAACCTGACAGAAAGGCTTTTGAGAACAATGAAGTATGAAGAGCAAATGCTGGTAACCAGCATCTTCTCCTTTTCTAGAATTTTGTTATCTGGTAACGGGCTATTCTTACAGTATCAAACACATCCCTTACGATACATGTATTTCTTTACCAATTATAAAATATAATGGGTATTTCTTTGCCTTGTTTCCCTTTTTTTTTTATTATAGTCCAGTTTTGAGTGACAGTGGGAAAGCAGCAACTTCTTGTTACAAGCAACTATTTCCCCCATCATGTTGTCCTATGATGTCCTGGGTGGGTACTCATCAACCATTCTTAACCCTTTACCACATAATCCAGAGTTTTAACGACCCTGAAGAAGAAGGCTTTCGAAAACATTGTGTGAAAAGGAGAAAATGCTGGTAACCAGCATTTTCTTCTTTTCCCACAATGTTTTCTACCCTGTCAAAGACAGAAATCATTGTTTGAGCTTCATTTCTTTTGTCATCTGCGGAAACTTTGAATTTGGTTAAGTCCAAAATATTGTCGTTTGGTAAAGAGTTAAGAATGTTTTCTCCAGATTATTCAAAATTCAAAAGTAATGCAACTTCTGATTGGCTAAACCAATTGATTTAGTTCTGAAGAATGGTTGGCAAAAAAAACCAGATCTTGATCAATGGTACTCTGCTGACAATACAGTTCCAAGTTCTCTTCAGGATTCTGAGGATCAATAAATTATAAAATATTGGGGGAGAAGAACAACTGCTTGTCGTAAACAACTGTTTCCCCAATTATGTCCTATGAATCTTGATCTACTCTGTAGATAACACAGTTCAAGTTCTCCTAAGGACCGATAAATCCTATATCATACAACCTATTTTGTAATGACCTTAGAAAAAGAAACCCTTTGAAAACACTGGGAGTAAATAATGTTCACTAACATTTTTTCTACTTTTTTCACACTGTTTTTCACCTTTTCAGAGAAAAAACCCCATCATTTGATTCACTTTTAGCTCTTTACTACACAATCCCGAGTTTTGACGACCCTGAGCAGGGTTGCATCTAGAAATTTTCAAAGAGGGGGGCTGGCCCCCATCATCTTCAGAAAAAGGGGGGGGGGGCACGTCCCCCCCTTTCAAGTGTAAAGAGGGGGGACAGATTTCGTGGCGGTTCCAATAATGTGGTAAAGGGTTAATGTATTATTTGTTTTTGTCTTTGGAAAAAATAATGATTATATCCATTAAAGGGTTATTATATTCTAGTCTTCTTTGTTAAGATGAATGTCTTGCAACTTCTTCTTCAACACTTGTTACAGTATTATCACTGTAAGAGAAGTAGACTAACCCCCATCCTACCCTATCTATCCTACGTTGTTCAACATTTTCATTTCATAAATTCAACAAATTTTTTACCTCAGTGTTAGACCGAGATTTTAGCTTCCATCTATTGTTCATACAGATATTTATGTAAATTTACTGCTTAAATTCACTACCACAGCTGAAAAGACAGTCTGAAGTGCCTCTGATCAGATGATGTCAAATAGACATTTTGTTGTGTCATGTGTTTTCGCGGTTTTTTGCATCGATCTTTTTTCACGTTTTTTTTATTTTTTTAAAAAGTATTGCCACTTGATATTGCAAGAATTTGTCAATAAGGGTTGCAGGTCACTTCAAAACATGTCATTTTACCCTAGATCAGTGGATTGATATCATAATCTCGCTTTTCATTACACGCCAGCTTGTGAGGTTGTGATAAACGGTGACGTGTGGTCCGTCATATTTAATACTCACTGTTTATGACGGAGTTATTTTCTTTCAAGAATTTTGTAGCCTTAAGACATCACTTGTTGCCAGCAGATTCGCCAGTGTGTCATTTTTGGACACATTTTTCCTAAATCGTCGCATTCAGTGATTGACAGCGTGGGCCCTGCAGTGAGGCTTTTCGTCTGCATAACACAGATGACAAGCGTCTATTAATATGATCAACATAACCCGACAGTCTACAATGTTGGTTTACGGTTTTAAGTTTCCAATGATTATTTGGGTAACCATGCATATTTTGTTATATTTTATTCCCCAAGTCGTTTTTTCTCTCTTTTTTGCCGATTATGGTGCACACGATCATGCATTTTTTACGGGCTAGTTTGTTTTAGTGCGGGATTTGGTGCGCAAACAAATTTCGTTTTAGCGGGATTTTTTATTTTGATGCGGGATTTCGGCAATCCCGCACTCTAGATGCAACCCTGCCTGAGGAAGTCTAGAGGCCTTTTGAAAATATTGTGAGAAAAAGGAGCAAATGCTGGTAACCAGCATTTTTTGCTTTTCCCTTAATGTTTTCTTCCCTTTCAAAGAAAAGTGTCTTTATTTGTGCTACTGATAGTTTGTCATCTGCAAATGCTTTCAGTTTGTACCAGCATAAAAGTTTTTGGTAAAGAGTTTACATGTCAAAAACATGTATGAAGCTTGCAGGGTCCTGCATTCCTAAAAGACTAAGGTGTAGAATTCCTTCCATGCTAGGTCCTCAGTTGGGGCAGGGGGTTTTGTGCAGTACCCAGATAATCATGTCTGTAGAAAAAGTTGAAAAAAACTAAGGAGCTCCTCAGCAAGCTGAAGAGGGAACAACTAACACACTATCACCTCCTGATAATAGCTGTTTTCAGCACAGTAGTTTTGAAAACACTGTGGCAGATGGGGTAACTCCTTATGAGCAATTTCTGTCACAATGTTTCCATTTGTATTTCAAAATCTAAATTCATTTCGATAATTCCTATTTTACAAGAGCATTTTCAAAACTTTTCCCTCCAAATTTGCTTTGACTCAGTAGGTTGCTAAACAAACAGAAATGACATTTCAAGACAGGATAGAAAACATTGTGGGGAATGGAGGAAATTATGGTAACCAGCACTCTTTCCTTTTCTCACAATGCTTTCTGAGGCCATCCATCTCAGGATTGTTAAAACTCTGGAATATGTGATTCTATGTGCAGTCTGATCTTACTCTACTTGTGTGTTTGTGAAGTTATTACTCTTGATATATTATAATATTACAAGTTAAAGATACCAATTTACTCATTTTAGCCGAATGTAGAAATGTATTTAAATCAATAAATTAGCAATATCTATAGCCCAAAAGAATGGAAAGAAGTTTCAGATTTGTTATTTGAAATGGATTTTGGCCGCAAGAAAATTATGTTGGGTCAAAATTGTAAACAGTGGCGGAGTGTAACACTACAGTCATTTACACACCCCATCTAAAAATAGAAAGCTAGACTACTTATTGTTTCAACACGGGAAATAGGGCACTTGTCTGTTTGTAGGATCATGGGTTTTCCCCTTCTTTCAGCAATCCAAAATCGCTAAATATTAATGTGCACATACGAAATTTACATTTCTAGTTTCTTTAAAATCATTCCACTGCACTCTCGATATAAAATTCCGATATCCTTGAGTAAATTGCTGTTGGGTTCTTGTGACATAGATTGTTGCGGCAGTAGACCTGTGTAGTGTATCTCTGCTCCACTTTCTTGCCAGTTACATGAATGCAAGGCCAAGGTCGTACACAGTCATGTGACAAGCATAATGTGGTATCCTCGATTGAACGAGTGGATAGGAGCCAAGTCCAAAATTACATTTTCTATCCATCATAATCTATGCAATCTAGTAACTGCCAGGTGTAATACTTGTCATGAAACCACAAGAATGATTATAGTTTGATAAAATATTGAAGAAATTGGTTAAATTTTGCTTGAAATGAGTAAATAAGTATCTTTAAGTGTTCAACTTACCATGTTAATACAGTGTCATCTTGTAGACTTCCCCTAGTATAAAGTGTTTGTCATGCTGTCTAAGCAGTGCCACTTCAAAGCCATGGTACCTTAAATTAAAAATAATAAAGACCAGGAAAACCTCTGTTTTAATGGGCTGGGAGTTGAGGGACAGTTTCTTGTGTTACAGTTTCTATTAGCCACCATGTGAGAGAAAACTAAGGAAATTAAAGGTCAAAATTGAAGGCATGTGACCATAAAATAAATGTGACCCAAAACTTGATATTTGTTTTGAAAAGGAAAGAAAAACATTGTGGAGAAATGACAAAATTCTTTTTCCCACAATGTTTTCAAAAGCTATTTTTCTTGGGGTTTTAACAATTGGGATGTGTGGTAAGGATAATATTTTTGATACGTTTTACAAGCTGTATGTTTTTAGTAGCTAACTGTGAACATAAGTATAATTTTGCACAGACTCCAACAATATTTTATTATTTCTTTGCCAAGCCCCAGTAGTGCAGTTGGTAGTGCACGCAACGTAAAGACAGGAGGTCACTAGTTCAAATTCTCAGCTAGGCCAATTTCTGTTTTTCCAAGAATTGATGATAGTCATTGCAACAGGATTCCTTCATCTCTCAATTCTGATCAATGTTTTAAAGATGGTTATGTGAGAAAGCACACACTAGTTTCGGAAGAATATAGTGAAAAGTACTGGATAAAGAAGCTCGCGGAAAGCATGGGTAGGCCCCACGATATAATTGAAAAATTGTTGAAAACAGTGTTTAACATCATACAATCAATCAGTCTCTAACTTTGCCAAACGACAAAATTTTAAGCTCTGCAAAATTTACAACATAATAATTTTTATGCAGACAAGCCATATCAAATTTGGCTCAAATAATGGCATTTGTCTTTGAATGGGTAAAAAAGTGTTAAAAGGAAAAAATACATGTAACCAGTTTCTTATCCCTTTCTCATAATACTTTCCTAAGCCTACCTCCTTTTCCCACAACACTTTCCAAAGCTGATGTACATGAGTACATGGGATTGTGTTGTAAAGGATCAAATGCATAGAAAAAGCCAAACTTAAAAAAAGTTTTCTTTATCATCTCCATATCTCTCTCTCTCTCTCTCTAACTCTCTCTCTCTCTGTAGTTTTCTCTTTCTCTCCCTAAATTCTTCTCTCACTCTTTCTCTCTCGCTCTTCAAATTCCTACAGTTACTCATAAAAATAAAGAAAAAAAGAGATTATTTTAATACTACATGGAATTAGCTATGTTATGCAAATAGACTGAAAAAAGAAAAGCCTTACTTTTGTATTATATCTTTTGAGATAGTTTTCTTTATTATCTGTCTCTCTCTCTGCAAATTCCTCTCTCGCTCTCATCCTCTTTCTCTCAGTATTCCACTCTTAAAAACCTCTCTCTGTCTCTCTTCCTCTCTCCAAATTTCTCCTTTCCCACTCTCTCTCTTTCTCTCTTCAAATTCCTACTGTTACTAATAAAAATAAAGAAAAAATGGCTATGCTAGCTTCTGATACTTTCTGCAGTATTGTGACCAGGAACAGGGGGTATCAGAAACACACATAACCATTTGAAATATCCCTAAGGAAAAAAAAAAGAGATTATTTTAGTACTACATGGAATTAGCTATGTTATGCAAATAGATTGAAAAAAGAAAAGCCTTACTTTTGTATTATATCTTTGAGATAGTTTTCTTTATTATCTGTCTCTCTTTCTCTGCAAATTCCTCTCTCGCTCTCGTCCTCTTTCTCTCAGTATTCCGCTCTTAAAAACCTCTCTCTCTGTCTCTCTCTTCCTCTCTCCAAATTTCTCCTTTCCCACTCTCTCTCTTTCTCTCTTCAAATTCCTACTGTTACTCATAAAAATAAAGATAGAATGGCTATGCTAGCTTCTGATACTTTCTGCAGTATTGTGACCAGGGACAGGGGGTATCAGAAACACACATAACCATTTGAAATATCCCTAAGGAAAAAAAAAAGAGATTATTTTAGTACTACATGGAATTAGCTATGTTATGCAAATAGATTGGAAAAAGAAAAGCCTTACTTTTGTATTATATCTTTGAGATAGTTTTCTTTATTATCTGTCTCTCTCTCTCTGCAAATTCCTCTCTCGCTCTCGTCCTCTTTCTCTCAGTATTCTGCTCTTAAAAACCTCTCTCTCTCTCTCTCTCTCATTCTCTCTTCCTCTCTCCAAATTTCTCCTTTCCCACTCTCTCTCTTTCTCCAAATTCCTACTGTTACTTATAAAAATAAAGATAGAATGGCTATGCTAGCTTCTGATACTTTCTGCAGTATTGTGACCAGGGACAGGGGGTATCAGAAACACACATAACCATTTGAAATATCCCTAAGGAAAAAAAAAAGAGATTATTTTAGTACTACATGGAATTAGCTATGTTATGCAAATAGATTGAAAAAAGAAAAGCCTTACTTTTGTATTATATCTTTGAGATAAAACAGTTTTCTTTATTATCTGTCTCTCTGTCTGCAAATTCCTCTCTCGTTCTCGTCCTTTTTCTCTCAGTATTCCGCTCTTAAAAACCTCTCTCTCTCTCTCATTCTCTCTTCCTCTCTCCAAATTTCTCCTTTCCCACTCTCTTTCTCTCTCTCTCTTCAAATTCCTACTGTTACTCATAAAAATAAAGATAAAATGGCTATGCTAGCTTCTGATACTTTCTGCAGTATTGTGACCAGGGACAGGGGGTATCAGAAACACACATAACCATTTGAAATATCCCTAAGGAAAAAAAAAAAGAGATTATTTTAGTACTACATGGAATTAGCTATGTTATGCAAATAGATTGAAAAAAGAAAAGCCTTACTTTTGTATTATATCTTTGAGATAGTTTTCTTTATTATCTGTCTCTCTCTCTGCAAATTCCTCTCTCGCTCTCGTCCTCTTTCTCTCAGTATTCCGCTCTTAAAAACCTCTCATTCTCTCTTCCTCTCTCCAAATTTCTCCTTTCCCACTCTCTCTCTTTCTCTCTCTCTCTTCAAATTCCTACTGTTACTCATAAAAATAAAGATAAAATGGCTATGCTAGCTTCTGATACTTTCTGCAGTATTGTGACCAGGGACGGGGTATCAGAAACACACATTACCATTTGAAATATCCCTAAGGAAAAAAAAAAAGAGATTATTTTAGTACTACATGGAATTAGCTATGTTATGCAAATAGATTGAAAAAAGAAAAGCCTTAATTTTGTATTATATCTTTGAGATAGTTTTCTTTATAATCTGTCTCTCTCTCTGCAAATTCCTCTCTCGCTCTCATCCTCTCTTTCTCTGTATTCTGCTCTTAAAAACATCTCTCTCTGTCTCTCTCTTCCTCTCTCCAAATTTCTCCTTTCCCACTCTCTCTTTCTTTCTCTCTCTCTCTTCAGATTCCTACAGTTACTCATAAAAATAAAGATAAAATGGCTAAGCTAGCTTCTGATACTTTCTGCAGTATTGTGACCAGGGACAGGGGGTATCAGAAACACACATAACCATTTGAAATATCCTTAAGGAAAAAAAAAAGAGATTTCTTTTTAGTATTACATGGAATTAGCTATGTTATGCAAATAGATTAAAAAAAGAAAAGAATTACTTTTGTATTACATCTTTGAAGTTTTCTTATCTGTCTCTCTCTGCAAATTCCTCTCTCGCTCTCTTCCTCTTTCTCTCTGTATTCCGCTCTTAAAAAACGTCTCTCTCTCACTCTTTCTCTCCAAATTCCTACAGTTACAGGGAGAAATTAAGATAAAATGGCAATGGTTGTTTCTGTTACTTTCTGCAGTATTGTGACTAGGAACAGGGGGCACACATAACCATTAGAAATACCCTATAGAAAAAAAGATTATTTTGATACGACATGGAATTAGCTAACTTATGCAAGAAACTGGAAAAAAGAATTTATATACACAGAAAATGAAAATTGCGGTCTAACCCAGTAAATTCAAGTTCCTTGCTAAAATATATATGTAATATGAAAAAGGCAAAGCCTCAATACGAGCAAGGTGAATGGTTCGTGGAACAAATACATGTATCTATTAATTCAAATGACGACCAAGATTCTAGATCTTGAAATCAAGGGGTTTTGAGTTCGAATTTCTTCTTTGCCAAAACTAATTTTGAGCATTGTCAAAAGTAGAAAGCATTTTCTTTCGTAGATTTATACATGTGAAATAGGGCGAACTGTCCCCGATTTCCTGAAAAAATAAAGACGCTTCCCTGACAATTTCTTTAATTTATGTCCAGAAAAATATCTTGGAATGATTATTGGTTTACATACTTGTAAAGACCATTTTACGGGAACATTTCCTCACTGCATGTAGATCTAGATCTATATAAAAGAGACTTTGATTTTTACGAGGAATCGGTCAGTAGGTTGGGAAGAATACTAGTACTGAGCAGAGTACTGGTTAAAAGGAACTGCATAAACGCATGGTAGGTGCACTTACACACAAAAGGAAAAAAAAAAAGAAATCTTTCTTTCATTTCTTCGTTAGTGCACAGGTCTACCCACGTTTTACCTGGAGTTTCTTTAAAATCAGAGTGTTTAGATCGCTAAAATCAGATTATAGACTATGTGGCTTTCCTTTTTCATCCCATCTGCTTTCTTACACATCCATCGTTGAAACAGTGATCAGTGCAGAGACAGGAATGAATTCTATTGCAATGACTAGATCTAGATCTATCATCAATCCTAGGAAAGAAATTTGCTGAGTTTTCGGATAGACATCCAACTTATGACAAAAAAAAAAAAAACAAAAAAACGCCGAACTTTTCAATATATTAACAAGCTTTCTTAACATTAAATAAATATATTTGAGCCATGTTGCAGTAAAAGAGGGTTTAATGCAGGGTTGCATCTAGAAATTTTGAAATAGGGGGGCTGGCCCCCATCATCTTCAGAAAAAGGGGGGCATGTCCCTCCTTTCAAGAGTAAAGAGGGGGGACACATTCCATGGCCGTTCCGATAATGTGGTAAAGGGTAAATGTATTATTTGTTTTTGTCTTCGGAAAAATAATAATGATTATATCCATTACAGGGTTATTACATTCTAGTCTTCTTTGTTAAGATGAATGTCTCGTAACTTCTTCTTTCACACTTGTTACAGTATAATCACTGTAAGACAAGTAGACTAATCCCCATCCTACCCTATCTATCCTACGTTGTTCAACATTTTCATTTCATGAATTCACCGAAATTTTTACCTCAATGTTAGACTGAGATTTTAGCTTCCATCTATTGTTTCATACCGATATTTATGTAAATTTACTGCTTAAATCACTATCAAAGCTGAAAAGACAGTCTGAAGTGCCTCTGATCAGATGATGTCAAATAGACATTTTGTTGTGTCATGGGTTTTCGCGGTTTTTCTTTTTTTTTTGCATCAGTCTTTTTTTCATGTCATTTAATTTTTTCAAAAGTATTTCCATATGATATTTCAAGAAATTGTCAATAAGGGTTGTAGGTCACTTCAAAACATGTCATTTTACCCTAAATCAGTGGATTGACATCATTATCTCGCTTTTCATTACACGCCAGCTTGTTAGGTTGTGATAAACGGTGTCGGGTGGTCCGTCATATTTAATACTCACTGTTTATGACGGGAGTTATTTTCACTTGTTGCCAGCAGATTCCCCAGTGCATCATTTTTGGACACATTTTTCCTAAATTGTCGCATTCAGTGATCGACAGCGTGGGCCCAGCAGTGAGGCTTTTCGTCTGCATAACACAGATGACAAGCGTCTATTGACATGATCAAAATAACCCGAGTCTATGATTTAAGTTTAAGGTTTTAAGTTTCGAATGATTATTTGGGTGACCATGCAAATTTTGTTACATTTTATTCCCCCCAAGTCGTTTTTTCTCTTTTTCCTCAATTATGGTGAGCACGATCATGCAATTTTTGCGGGCTAGTTCGTTTTAGTGCGGGATTTGGTGTGCAAACAAATTTCTTTTTTGCGGGATTTTTTATTTTGATGCGGGATTTCGGCAATCCCGCACTCTAGATGCAACCCTGTTAATGCATCTCTGTGATGCATGATACCAAGCAAGTCATCACATAATTATATATCCATATTGTATGATAACTGACTGAATCAAAAGGCATGCAAACTGGTCCTTTGACATGTAGAATGTTGAAAAATAGATCTAGCAGAGTTTTGATCCAGGTTAGCTTGCATGGACTGCACAGGCCGACCTGGGTCGATAGTTTTTGCAAATGCATTAAGCCCCCCTTTCTACAGATCATAAATCCGGCTTTCTCTGTAATTGGTATTTTGAAACAGCCAAAAAACTAGTTTAGTCATGATTTCTTCAACACAATGTTTTCCGCGAAAAATGGCTCGTGCATGACATAAGAAAGTATGATTAATGACGTCATTATTTGCTAGCATAGATCGTTGCGTATGTTTATACACAAATAGACGCTTAATACACTGAAAGTAAGTAAGAAATTAGATAATCTGTACTCATTAAACTGATAATTATTTTTAAGTAATCATCTCATCGGTAGATAATTTTTGTCATTTTTGACCAATCAGGTACTTGTGCGAAAGATTGTCATACGTGTGACCGGAAGACACTCAATTTTTAGTCATCCCTATTTAGATTTAGACTAAAATCCAGAATGAAGTTGGAATTTCATTTTTGAAAATCTAGAGCGGTGTTACCGCAAAACGAGCTTTGTTCGTTACAGGCTTTGCCTGTAACTCGCTGTCCTTTGTTATAAATCTACTGAACTCTTTCCCAAATGATAAAATTTTGGACTCCACAAAACTGAAAACACTCACAGACAACAAATGATACATGGCTTAAATGATGGGATTTGTCTGCAAAAGGGTGGAAAGCATTGTGGAAAAAGAAGAAAATACTGGTTACCAGACAGACAATCAGGCTTTCAACTGGCAGTAAGGGTGTTGTGGCTTGTGCAAGGCAGACCTACAGGTTGGGCGTGTAGGCACAGTGACTCAGTAGATAATTTTGGTTGGTGGTAAGAGAGCCTGTATTTGGGGGAATGGAAATATGCCAAAAACACTGGAGAGCTCAGGGTGATGCTTAGCAGGGTACCACTTGAAGGATTTTGGGAAGTCTTACAGGATACAGTTCGACAACAATAAGTTAGAGGTACTGGGTTGTGGCAAAAGTGAGAATTATACATTATACCGGTTTTGACTATACACACACATACCAGTAAGTTGAAGTCATAACACGCTGGACTTTTTTTGGGGGAAATTCAGAAAATTATCTCATCGGAACTTTTGGGAAATTAAATGGAAGGTAAGAGTATTTCAGAGTTTAGTTGCTTTTGATAGATATTTGATTTAGGTTATCTTTTATTCTGTGATAGATTTTTATGTCATAATTTGTTTTTAAACAGGAATGTTATTAAAATTTTTGAACTAGGATTCTGAATATTTGATTATCCAAACCAAGCTTGGTCGTCTTGCGACAGCGAGAAAAGGAGAAAATGCTGGTTACCAGTATTTTCCCATAATGTTTTTGAAAGGATTTTTTCTCAGGGTCGTTAAAACTCAGGATTTTGGTATACAGATTTAATCTGATTTACCAGACGACAAAAATGAGGACCAGGGTTTTCCCTTGGCCACAAAAATAGGGGGTCATTGTGACCCCCTAGTCAAAAATAATGGGGGTCATTTTGGAATTTGTGGGGGTCACAACAAAATGTAATTCACTTAAACAAAAGCTACTATTTGTGAAAGTATGTTTTTTTTGTGTGTATGTTTTCTATTCACTGTAAATCTTCGATTACCCTATATGTGAATTATTTCATGGTGATAGATACACAATAACACTAGAGATTCTCTATATAGAGGGCGTTTACAGCCTAGGTGGCACCTTTTTCATAGAGACTATCTGGAGTATGCTTTATTTAAGCCTGTTCTTAACGAGCAAATATGCTCTAGCTGCAGACAAGCTGTCATATCACAAAGTAATTTTAATGTTTCAAGGGTATCGTCATGACCGCTAATGTTTTGATGATGCACAAGGGTTGATTTTCGAAGTATGTGTAGCCTCTTTCTATGGTAAAGGGTTATTTTGTTTTTATCACAGGAATCGACGGTTTAGTTGACGAAGAAAGCTTGTTGTCGGCCGGATTGGGAAGTCTCTGTTATTTTTCTTGACAGAGATTATCCATTTCGACTGAGAATAAACTATTTTCACCAATTAAATGGCCGATTCCTGTGTTTCGACATGCGGGTCGCGTTCATGCCGCTGTTTTCAACGAATAACAAAGTGTATCTCTTTAGCTAATTTACAGTAAACACTCGAGACCTTGAAATGTAATTCGGGGTGCTCTTTTTTAGGCGTTGTAACATCTAATCTTTGTTTAAGGGCTCTTCTTCCTTGCAGACAGCAAGAATGACGTCGATTTTGACAGAGCCATATTGCTTTCATTAGAGATCGACTGGTTTAGTTTAGACCTGTGTAAAGACCGACGGTATTTTTAGTAAAATCGATACACAGTCCACTGTTTCGTCCCATTTTCTCTTCGTACTCCAGATTTTTCATCTACTCGCGATGTAACAGTGTCGGAAGTATATATGATCGTTAGTACCTCTTACCGTATTTGTGCGTCAACAATGATGCATTACTGAAAAAATTGCAGGTCATTTTCCTTACAAATGCGTCAAAACGCACAAAATCGTGCGTCAAGGAAAACCCTGGAGGACTTTTCCAAATTAAAAGAGAAAAATGTGTTTAGGAAGCTTTAAAAGAAAAATTTGAGGATCTGTTTTTATCATATATAAAAAAAAAATACAAAAATAGAAAGACTGCTATCACATAAATCAATAGGTTTTCAAAATGTGTCTTAATTTCATCAACTGCAATAGCCCAGAAGTGCATGTTTATTTCAAAATAGTAGTACCGGCCTTCAAAACCCAAGTGCAGTTTGGTTCTTGACTCTCTGTCTGTCCATCTGGTAGTCTAAAACCAGTTTAAAACTACTAAACCCTGCAAAACCCACTCAGTCCATTTCTGTTCCCACCTGTCAAAATTAAACGTCTGAGTCAGTGTGCTTGTGTCAATGCTCCTAATGTGGTGTGGAGACTGTTACCCAGTCAGACTGGGATTGGAATCTGGTTACCCAAAGCTGAGACAGCCCTGTTTCCTGTGTGTTTTTGCCAGTTCAAAAATCTGTTTTGATGAGGCATGACAATGAATATCAACTATCTGTGATTGTAAAAATATGTATTCTTGAATTATGCATTTATGTGAATGTTATTAATACATTAAATGTGCAGTGCACTGGGTAATCCGGGCTGTAGGTTCTTGAGAAATTAACAATGATTCTAGGCTTGTCACAGTTGTAGAAATCAAGGCAAGCGTTATGATCCTTACTTATGCATTTTAAAGAATCAAGCAAAACTTTCTGATGTCTTTATCTGATTTCAACCTAAATCTATAGCAGAATATATGGTGCTTGTTAAGTTTTCTCTCCCATGGTGGCTAATAGAAACTAGTTTACTTTGGAAGGTATTTATTTTAAGTATTATTGATTAAAAAAAGTCTGGATGTACCCATGCATTTGTTAATAAGGTAAGTTCACTACCCATGCATTTGTTAATAAGGTAAGTTCACACTCTTAAAATTCAAACTACTGTAGCTCACAATTTCATACGTTTTTCTTGCTCAAACCTGTATTATTTTGTTACTGACAGTGACCTGTTGCTGTAGACTGATGAGAGTGAGACTTTTTACTTTGCTAATTTCTTCATTGTTTGTAGCTTTAGCTTTTTGCCTTATTCTTGATTAACTTGTATGTCAACTTACGCCAAGTAGTTTTCTATAATTATGATGTACCATTATAACTAGTCTTCTGCAGAAGTAGAAAAAAGCTAACAATTCAGAGAAAAGTCTACTACTCATTAGTAGAAAAGTTTTCAAAAATTGACCATCAAGTGTAAATTTGCAACTGGATCCGCCTAAGCAAATTTTTGGAATGACACATCCACTCATAAAGGAGAACTATTGTACAATTTTTTTTAAAATCCATCCATTTGAAAAGAAACTTGACTCTACCGAGGTTCATTTATGATAATATTTTTGTTTGATGTTAAGATAAGACCAATCCATTGATTTAATTATGTAGAAGTTGTAGCGGGCCAACATAGTGATAACTTTGTTTCTCCCACCTCTAAGGGCCTTGACAAAAAATCATGTAAAGAGTTTGTTGTTGTTGTTGTTGGTTTTCAAGAATTTAGGCTGCTAAATCTGAATGGCAAGAAATTTGCCAAAGATGCTGTAATATAAGGTTTTCACTCGCTGGAGCTCAAAAATATTCCAAAAGCTGATTTCCATAAAATAAGACACTGAAATTAGACAAAAGCAACACATTTAGACCAAGGCTTGAAGCAAATGAACCTTTTAAAAAGCACCATGTCTTAGATTATGCCCAATATCTGTTCAATATTGATCCCCCCTTAAAGTCTAAAATACATGTATTTTCATGGAAAACATCTTTGAGATGTTTTTAAACCAAAAGGGATTACTTTCAGACTTTTATAAATGACACACATTCACAAAAGTCTTTTGACCTCATATTACATATTATCAAATTTACAATACAACCTAAGCGTACTGAAATTATAATTATATAGTTTTCAATTACAGCAATTTAGGCATGCCTCAAAAAATTTACTTTCAAACACAAAAAAAGGTAAATGGTAATTTTGTGGACTAACTCTTTACTAAACAATTCTAAGATTTAACAACCTATAATAATTAAAGTTTTTGAAAACACTGTGGAAAAAGGAAGAAATGCTGATAACCAGCATTTTTTTCCCTTTTTCCATATTGATTTCTACCTGTTCAAAGATAACATCTATACATGTAACTTGTTGAAGGAATATGCTTTCAATTTGTACCAGTCCAAATTTTGCCATTTGGAACAGAGTCAAAGATCTTTTAACCCTTTTCCACACAGTCCTGACTTTTAACATGCTTGGGAAAGAATCCTTTCAATAACATTGTAGGAAAAGAAGAAAATACTGGTTACAGGCATTTTCTCTTTTTCCTACAATGTTTTCTACCTATCTAGAGTCGGTTTTCATCAACTGAGCCACATTTAAGGTGTCCTCTGCAACAGCTTTGAATTTGGACAATTGTAAAATTCTGTTGTTTGGTAAAGAGTTCACATACAAAATTTCATTAACAACTTCAAAATAACTTGAAATAACTGGCATGGACAGAAAAATCAATGCATCGAAAATTTTACATGCAAATTATGTGTATGTCCAAAAATTCTTATTACTTATTGGATAAAAACCCTTAAAGTACTAGGTGAACACATTTTTGTCAAAAAAAGGCAGAATTTGGTCAGTATCACTATAAATTGGGCAGTGTATATGCAAGAACAGCAATCCAGCTGACCTCAATCTACACTGGCCTATGAAAATTACAGTTGTGATAGACAGGCACTTTAGGGGTTTAAATCCCTATCATTTCTCATTGCATTAACCCTTGACCAAACGACAAAATTGATGACTTGTTCAAATTGAAAGCATTTGCAGACAACAATATAAATGTTGCTCAAATGACACACTTTGTTTTTGATAGGGTAGAAAACATTGAGGAAAAAGGAGAAAATGCTGGTTACCAGCATTTTCTCCTTTTCCCACAATGTTTTCAAAAGTTATCTTTCTCAAGGTCGTTAAAAGTCAGGATTGTGTGGTAAAGGGTTAACCTTGAAGTGAACACAGAAATATACAGAAAGATACCTAGCATCACTGCCTGATCTCATTTGTTTTTGAGTTGACAATAAACAACACACACAACTTCTCAATCAGCTCTGGAATCAAATATTAACTTAAAATTGACTCCAAAGCTGTTTGATTTTTCAGGGCCTAATAATTCTGGTGGTATAACAGTCTAATCTTGATCTATGACAGCTGTCAGTGTTTCTAATATGACTTCTGGCAGTGACACAATGAAACAAATCCACTGATGTAATCTTTCAAAATGGCCTTTTTTGAATTAAATATTGTAATTGTTTTTTTTTTCAGATTCTCGGCTTTTGAAATGCTGAAATTGCAAATAAAACACGGCTGCCCCTGAATAAATCAACAACTTTTCAAGCTTGTCTTGATCTGTCATTGGCTGACAGCATCAGCTCCTTATTTGTAGACAATTTTGCGTATGTCTAACCTGCTTTTGACCTGGACTCAAACCAGTACTATGTTAGTTGACGCTGAACCTGTTTACAACCTTGTATTTGTGAGAAGATGGAAGTTTTTTATCCATATACAAATATTTCCTGGACCCAAACCAGTAATTCTCAGACAATGAATATTCATTGTTAGAGACCTATGTCTACAAGGAGCCGGTGTTTCTTTACTCAGTGAAGATGAATTTCCTGTCATTTTTATCTGCCCCTGAATAGATCAGCAACCTTTCTGGCTTGCCTTGACCCGTCATTGGTGACAGTTTACTTGTTGTTCATGTTATTGTAAGCTCATATATAAAACAATAAAACAATATAAAACAATAAAACAGTATTGATTATAAGACATAAGTTTTTCCTGGATCCCACCCAGTAGTCAACTGTGCTCTGTATCTTTCTATGATTCCTGGATACTAACCAGTGCAAGGAAATCACCCATGTAACAAAGACAACTTTTCTGTGCCGTGAATTTTACATTTTTTGTTATTTCTATACCACAATTTCATCTCAATCAAAATTTGTCAAAATATTAAAATTGTATTACTTTACCAAGCCATTTTCAGAATTTACATCATCAGATTGAACTTCATTCAATGATTGGTTATACAGGAAAAAAATCAATTCAGTGTTCTATAACATAAGTCAGTCTCATATTGGGTTTTTTTTTTTGCTTATTTACTTTTGGATTTAACATCCTTAACATCAAACATTGCCAAAGATATTGAAGTTACAACTTTTTTTTTATCTGGATTTAATAATCTTAACATTATTCATTGCATGAGACTTGAATGCTAAGCTATTTTTGGATTTAAGATCCTTAACATTCATCATTGCATGAGACCGATTATTTCAAATATACACATATTGGAAGACCCTTAACTCTCTACCAGACAACAAAATTTTAGCCTTGTCCAAATTGAAAGCATATGCAGACAACAATTTCAATGTGGCCCAAATGCTGCAATTTTTATTTGTTACAGTACAAAACATTGCGGGAAAAGGAGAAAATGCTGGTTACCAGCATTTTCTCCTTTTCCCACAATGTTTTCAAAAGGCTTCTTTCCAGGGTCATTAAAAATCAGCATTGTGTGGTAAAGGGTTAACACAGATTACATATTCACTGAGTCACAAGCAACATGTACAAAAAAAAAAATAACCCTTTACCAAACAATTCTCTGTTAAATCCACCAAGCTGAGGATGGTTGTTGAAAACATTGTGGAAAAAGTAGAAAATGGTAGTTACCAGAATTTCCTCCCTTTTTCACATTATTTTCTACCATTTCAAAGACAGAAGCTGTAGATCTACTGAATCTGTTGTTTGTAAATGCTTTGAAGTTAGTCAAAAATTTTCTTATTTGGGAAAGAGTTAAAGGAATAATTCAATCAATGACAGACATTAGGGATGATATGAAAATGTACCGGTAAACACTTTCCATTCTTTTAGAAAAAAAAAATGTGTTTTTTTCTTACAATTCTTGTTATAATAACGGAACAGAAAAGCAAATTGAAGCAAAACAAAAAATTCTCATTTTCATTTGTGATAATTTGGGTTTAACCCTGTATCAAATGATCTTTTTAAAACAACCTTTTAAAAAGAAGGCTTTAAAAATAATGTTGGAGGAGGAGAAAATGCTGGGAATAAGCATTTTCTCCTCCTCCCACAATGCTTTCTACTTGTTTGAAGACAAATATAACTTGAGCTAAAATTAATTTATTGCCTCCAAAGTCTTTTTATTTGGACAAGTCTAAAATTTTAACATTTGGCAAAGGGTTAAGGTCCTTAAAATCACACACTTTACGCTGATAATTTCTTTAATGGCTGTAACAAATCCCTTTGGTTTATTCACCCTCAAACATGTTTTAAGTTAATGTGTCTGATAGACACACATCATGTTTAGATACTTCATGTATCATACCTATCAATTTGAAAGACATGGTGCTGGTTTAAACGATTCATCTTTTTGTTAAAACTTTGTTTCTTCATTTTGTATCTCTCAGCTAATGGAATACTTTGAACAAGACAACAAACCTCAAACTTAAGAAACTTTTATGTGGTACCTCTTGTAGATTCCCCCTCATAAACCCTGAAGCTCAAGAGCCAATGATTCCTAAGCCAAAAGAGTCAAAACCAATTTTGAATTAGTGTCAAAACCATAATTTTAAGAGTAAAACCTTAAGGAAACCCTTCCATGCAAGTTCATGACATTTAAAAATCCCTGTCACTTGTATAAAAAATTCACAAAAAATTGGGTAAAAACATTTTGTTCATGTTGAGTACAATAATTTTGTAATTCATATTTACATGTACATGATACCATTTAGTCCTCAGCTCTTACATCCTGCAAGTTTTTATCAGTACAAGAAATCTGTTATTTATCACATTATTTCAAGCAAAAATATTAAATTATCCATGAGTTGCCCCATTTACTTATACTGGTATAATTCATAACAGCTATGTTAATTTAGTAATGATAGAATGGATCTACATCTGTATGTGACTGATAAAAAGTCAACAAAATTCTGTACCAATAATCTTATACAAGACAGTTTGTCTCACAGACTGTTAATGTATGTTTCACCAATTTTGCAGTCTACTGTTTAAATAAATAACTTTGGAGTAGATAAAGAATGCATGGGGACAATGTACTTGATATGTATATTTTTGTATTTTTGTATGTTAGACCAGCAGCCTTTATTTACAGTAAAAGTGTTGTAGTATGTTGTATTTTTTTTGTATTTATTGTTGATTATTCTAAGTTTTCCACAGTGGTATGTCCTTTTGATTTCTATTCACCTATTAGATATTGTTATTCACCTATTAAATATTGTTGAAATTAAAAAAAAAAAAAAATTGAAGTATAAACAAGAGGGCCATGATAGCCCTGGGTTTCCTGAGCCTTTTTGACCTTACAAGACCCATTTCAAAACTCTCTCTCTCTCAAGATATCAAGATAAGCATTTAAACAACTTTCATGACTACTGGACTGAAAATGAGGCATCTAGAGTGTACACAAGCTTTTCTAATATTTGTCTCTGTGACCTACTGTTTTGCCAAACTCGGCCCATTCTTAAACTCCATGTAGATATCGTTAAGATAAACATTCTCACCAACTCACATGTGTTTTGGACTAAAAAGGTGACCCCAAGAGTGTACACAAGGTTTTTCGGAGATATGTCACAGTGACCTACTTTTGGACCTGATGTGGCTTATTTCCAAATCTGTCTAAGATATCATCAAGACAAACATTCTGATCAAAAACATTCTGATCAATTCTTATGAGTACTGGACTGAAAATGCAATCTTTAGTGTGTCTACTTTGTGAACAAACACATCCTAATCATCATCTAAACAAACATTCCAACCAATTTTCATGAGTTTTTGACTGAAAATGTGGCCTCCAGAGTGAACACAAGGTTTTTCAAAGAATTGGCCTGGCAACCTAGTTTTTGACCCAACATGTGTTTTGCCCATTCTCGAACTCATCCAAAATTTTATCAAGTCAAACATTCTTACTAATTTCATGAGTTTTAGGATGAAAGTATGACCTCTAGAATGTACACAAGGCTTTTCAAAGATGTGACAAGATGACCTACTTGTTGACCCTATGTGACCCATTTTATGATTCATTAATGATGTTTTCAAGACATACATTCTGACTAACTTCCATGTACAGAAAACATGGCCTCTAGAGTGAACACAATGGTTTTTTTTTATTTGACCTGGTGACCTAGTTTTTTACTGACACAACCTATTTTCAAAGTTGTCTGAGATAATATCAGGCCCAACATTTTGACTAACTTTCATTAGTATTGAACTGAAAATGTGGTCTCTGGAGTATACACAAGGTTTTTCCAAGATTTGACCTGGTTAATTATATTTTTTGACCCAATACTTTCAAAGATACCATCAAGACGAACATCCTGACTGGAGTTCATGAGTATTGGATTAAAATGTAGCCCTTAGTGTGTACACAAAGTAAAAATTGACGATGATACAGGATAGATGACACATGGCGACCAACCATTGCTGATGCAACACAATCACAAAAGCTCACCTAGAGCACTTTGTGCTCAAGTAGCGCTCCTAGCCTCTATGATACTGTGCCATTTTTTTTTACTTATGCAAACTTGAAACAATGTACTAGGAATCACTCTTTATCTTTTTTTGTCTATTGCAACTGATTTCCAAGACCAGACTTCCGGAAACACGTCGGTCCGACGGACATGACCGACGAATCTTGACAAGGACCAACGATTTTTCAGGCCAGATCGGTCCGACTGTTCGGTATTTATTCCGAGCCACTGAAAACGTAATCACAATGTTTTGGACAAAAATGGCGTCATTAAAATGTTACGAAGGCGCTAAACCTGGTTAAAAAAAGAAAATTAACACCAGAGGAGCATGCTGAAAAGAAAAAGGAATATGAGAAAAAGAAACCGGAGAGAAAATTGACTGTGAAAAGGAAGCAGCAACGAGAATGGTTGGTTTATGACTCGGAAAAGGTGCAAATGCGCTGCATAAACTGTCTGAATTTTTATGACGAGAAAGTTAGAACGGACCAACATCTTCGCAATATAAACATATTTATTCTTGGATGCACAAATTTAATGAATTTATTTGCTTGTACTGTTTAGTATTTTCTCCTTTTCCAATAATGTTTTCAAAAGCATTTTTCCTCAAGGTTGTTAAAAGTCATGATTGCTTGGTATGGGGTTAAATATCAGTGACTTTTGAAAGTCTTAATGAGTGGAGAAATAGTTTAATATCACTATATGCATAAAGTTGATATAGTTGGTACCCTTCTTTCTTATGTTTTCTTTGTTTTTGTTAAATTTGATTCGACCTGACAGATTTTTTTTCGGTCTGACAGATTTTCAGGCCTTGTCAGACCGAATGTCTGACACTTTTTGTGAACTTCGGGAAGTCTGCAAGACATTGAATTTACAAGACGTATAATAATAACTTTATAGAGCTCTACATGCCATGATGATGCAACATACTTTTGTACCCTTACTTTATTTTGATTATTCATGGTTTGTACTGTGTTAGGGAAGCCTGTTACAATCTGAGGGCAGAGCACAACCTTGTCAAATTGCTGCTAGAAATTGGTAATTTGATGCAAAATGTCAGAGTTTCCTATGCTGGAACAGTATATGTTGGCATACTCATTTAGTATCTACTGAAAATCAGTTGACCATCAATTATCAGTTTTAAAGATGAAAATCTCAAATATAAACCTCATTTTCTCCTCATATACATTTTACACAATATCAGGAATTCTAGGTATCTATTTAGTTTGTATAATTCTTCAGCATTAGAGTTGACCTGTAACTACCCTATGTAAAGTGACTCTTACCTCATCTATGTCCACTTCTCATCAAATCGTACATCTACAAAGATAAGAAAAAATTAATCCTGGTGATTCCTTATATCAAATTTCAACAAGAGCACAGCATACTGGTGCCAACACTTGACTGCAAGTGCTTGACTTTCAGTGAATATTTGAAGTTGAAAAAGGGGCATAACTGTGTAAACAAGAGGGCCATGATGGCCCTGTATCGCTCCACTGGCTATTAAGTAAAAACACTACAAGCCAAACATTACAATATTCAGCAAATTGATTTCAAACACGAGGACATGCAAACATTTTTCTATCTAATCCTACGAGAAAGTTGTGATCCATGGGCAAAGCCAATTTTGATCGCAAAGCTATAATTATTTGAATCCTGGTGGAGGTCCACAATATAAAGCTCCATACCAAATAATTCAGTTCTTGAATGTTATAAACAAGAAGATTTTCAAATTTTTCTCAATGAAAAGCCCTGTAAAACATGAAACCCATGAGACAGGGCTAAATCTAATAGCCTTAGTCTTTATAATGGTTAGTAACATGATGACTTAAGATAGTTTTCATTACAAAAGCCCATGTAAAACTGGTGACCTTGTGTTCCGTGGTGTGGGGACAAACTTGGGTCAAGGACTATAATTTGGGCCCTCCTTGTAGAGGCCCACTAGATAAAGCTACATGCAAAATTTGGTAGACCCCATGGCTATTATTTGAAGGAACTTGGTAGAGGCCCACTAGATACAGCTACATGCCAAATTTGGTAGCCCTAGGCCTTACAGTTTCAGAGAAGAAGATTTTTGAAAATTTTCTATATTTTTCAGTTTTGTTGCCATGGCAACCAGAGTTTTTGAAGGAATAAAATTCTGTCATGGGATTCTGAAGAAGACCATGGCAGGATCATTTCTTTGAAGTTTCATCAAAATTGGATAAGTAGTTTCAGAGATGTTTGAAATAAAAGTTAATGCACGCACGGACAGATGGACGGACGGACCTTCAGTGCCAGTAAAAAACAAGTATATACATCAATCTCAGTTTGAAATATATCTTTTTAACCTATTACCAGACAATCCCTACTTTTGATGACCCTGAGAAAGAAGGCTTTAGAAAAGCATTTTCTCCTTTTCTTACAATGTTTTCTACTGTTCACAAAACAAATTTCAAATTTTCAATCACTTTTATTTTGTCGTCTGCAAGTGCTTTCGATTTAGACAAGCCTAAAATATTATCGTTTGGTAATGAGTTACATGTGTGCTAACAATTGTCATAATAAATCACTAAGATTTTTTTTCAAACTTATTTTATTAATACTTTTTCTAAGCTAGTCATCATCAAACAGTAGACATGGTGTATAAATATGAACACTTCATAGTTTGTAAACACAGTCAGATATGTGGAGGGTAATTTTTTGTTTTGGTGTATGATTGAAAATTCTTTTATTGAGTTGAAACAAATGCTAAAAGCTCCCCTTGAGCACGTTGTGCTCAAGTGAGCTAAAAAGTTAACATACGGATGGACGCACAACGGACAACGGGCCATAACATAAGCCTGCTGGCCTTCGGCCAGTGGAGCTAAAAAACTTGTCTAGCACCAATCATGTATCACTGCAGCTTGATAATCAAGGGAGGTAAATAGTAACGAACTTTATCTTTCATAAAAAGAGTTATTTCCCTTGATTAATGTTTAAATTGAAGTGACAATATTTTGAAGCCCATGTTAAACTTGCGATCCCTGGAATGAAGGCAATTTTGACCCCAGACCTACAATATGAAACTAGAATGTGTGGTTATAAACAAAAAGATTTTTTAATCTTGCCCAATAAAAAGTCATGTAAAACAAGTTTGCTGAATAAAAGGCCCTGTAAAATATGTGATCCATGACACAGGTTTAGGCCTAAAAAAAAAAATAGTTTGTTTAGGGTAACGTCTCCAAAAATGTTAGGTAGGGTAGGGACGAATTTTTTTTTTTTTTTTTTAACTCCCCCCCCCCCAAAAAAAAAAAACATTTTGAAATGGTGGTATTTGCTTTCGAAAATGGGAAAAAAAAGAGGAAATGGTGGCTACCAGCTCTGAGTCCCTTTTCTCATTATGTGTTCAAAAGACCTCTAGTCTGTCGCTAACTTTCTGATTGTGCGGTAAATGGTCAAATTCTATCTAAACTATACTTTTATATTTGCATCTTTTTTCCCCACTGAATGCTGTCCACTTTTGTTTAACTCTTTTCTGAATTGAAATTTTTTAGACTTGTCCAAATTAAAAGTATTTGCTGACAACAAAACAAATGTAACTCACAAATTGAAATTCGTTTTGGGAAGGGTAGAAAACATGGGAAACATTTTCTCCTTTTCCCTCAATTTTCCCACAATGTTTTCAGAAGTTTTTTTTAAGGATTGTTAAAACTGTGGATTGTGTGGTAAAGAGCTAAAACAGCTGAAACAGTGAAAAACATTTATTTGCAAGTTTCTAAATAAACTGAATAAATACTAGAATGTTTCATTTGTTTTTATGTTTAATACCCTCCCCCTCCAGAACACTTTAGAGGACTATATATATTATACTGATTTAAAGTAAACATTTTATCTGTAGAAAAGTTGGGTTTACAAAGGTTATGCATATTGTTTTTTATCTAGAACACACATTCTTGACACAACTTTGAAATTACAAGTATCCACTTTTGTTGTCCTTCAGAGTTATAATGTGAAACAAGAGTGTCGTCATCACAATATACGCCGCCACATGGCTGCTATTTCAAGCAGCTAGCTTTAGAGACTAAAGTGTTGGAATTTCTAGCACCTACCTGGGTAGCTCAATGGATATATTGTGTTACTTGTGATCTAAAAGTTTTACGCATGGACTGATGGATGGACAGATGGACGCACAACGGACTCATTGGTCATTGGCTTTGATTAAGCAATAAAAATATGAAGTTTCATGAAATTATGTCCATTAGTTGGAGATACATTGATGAAAAACATTTTTTTCCCCATGACACAGCAATAAATTCCAAAACCCTGACAATATGCGCTTGGTCACATGATCTGTGAAAATTTCATCCAAATCCATTGAGATATGTCAAGTAATTAAAGAGATATTGGTGAAAAATGAAATATAACATGAAGCCCCCTTTTTCCATGATGCAACTATAAATTGCAAAACCTTGACAATCTGCACTAGGTCACATGATGAGAAACATTCTATGTACATTTTATCCAAATCCGTCAAGAAATGTGGGAGGAGTTGCGTTCACAAGAAACAGACTTTTGTAAGGATGGACGCAGTTTAAATTTGACATGAAGCCCCCTTTTTCCATGACACAGTAATAAATTCCAAAACCCTGACAATATGCGCTAGGTCACATGATCTGTGAAAATTTCATCCAAATCCGTCAAGAAATGTGGGAGGAGTTGCGTTCACAAGAAACAGACTTTTGTAAGGATGGACGCAGTTTAAATTTGACATGAAGCCCCCTTTTTCCATGACACAGTAATAAATTCCAAAACCCTGACAATATGCGCTAGGTCACATGATCTGTGAAAATTTCATCCAAATCCGTTGAGATATGTCCAGTATTAATTAAAGAGATATTGGTGAAAAATGAAATACAACATGAAGCCCCCTTTTTCCGTGATGCAGCTATGAACTGCAAAACCTTGACAGTATGCGCTAGGTCACATGATGAGAAACATCCTGTGAAAATTTTACCCAAATCCGTCAAGAAATGTGGGAGAAGTGCTGCTGCTCCTCAATTTTATATAGATCAGACACATTTTACCTGGAAACTAAAGTGGCATCACTTGCCAGAAGTGTAGGAGAGATTAGAAAGCCTTGGAAAATTTTTGCATAGCGGCTCCTAGCCTAGGCAGTTTCAGGTTTTTCTCTAAGACCAGGTAGGGTAAATCAAGCTGGGTGAAAGGGGGGGGGGGGGCGGCAGAGCGAGAACAAGGCAAGTTTGGGTAGATTTATATTTTCCGAAAGAAATTATTGTTGCCTCATTGTAACAAAGATAGAAAACAAAAATATGAAAATACCTGTCTAATATGAAGACCTATCGACGCTTGATACAAATCTAAACTTCTATCGTTACCGTCGTCTAGTTTAGTCCAGTCCGTCCTGTCAGATAAGTTGCAAGAGAAACGTCCATTAAAATTTTTCGAATGTTATATCTGCATTGAACACCTTAACTGTTCGTAATTCTGGAGCATGCTAGCACTTTTGCCGAATGATGTTTAACAGAACTTGTTCAATCTGAAATCTAGCAAACCGAAAGTAGCGACAATGCACTACAGAACCGGAAATGCGGTGATGACAACAGAGATGACGGGATCCTGTCTATATTTTACGCGAAGAAAAGCGAAAATCACAAGTAAAAGTTCGTTACAGAGTCTGTATAGTACCGCAGTATTTCGGGCGTGATTTGTTGTAGAAGATCAAACTGGTACCCGTTTGTCTTTTGTAACCGTGCGATAGGATACGAACGTTCGGTAAACAGAAGTTCCTGTGTGGAGTTAGCGAAAAAGCCCGATCTCTCCGCCTGCTTGTATGTATTTTTAGAAATGGAAAACCCACGTTATTGCGTTTGACAATTTGTGTTTAAGGTCGGTTCAATATACTCCGATACACGGTAGCTTTTGTACAGGCGTAGGAGTTTTCATGCATAATTATGTATGTAGTAGTACATGATTGTACACCTATAATATAATGCGCAATATTTGCCGAAACAGGCGTCCTGTGACACAGTATGATAAAAGGCTGATTTTTTTTATCGGAAGACAAAAAAAAAAAAAAAAAATTAGGGTCGAGGCAAAATCTCCAGGTAGGGTCGGGTTACCCGAAACAAACTATTTTTTTTTTAAAGCCTTATCAAGTTTTCACTATAAAAGCCAATGTAAAACTTGTGACCCCTGGTGTGGAGTCAAACTTGACCCCCAAAGTTAAAATTTGGGCCCTCTTGGTAGAGGCCCATTATATAAAGTTACATGCAAAATTTGGTAGCCCTAGGCCTAAATATGGCTATGTACAAGTAGATTATTGAAGTTTCCTTATATAAGACCATGTAGAACTTGTGACCCCCTGGGGTGGGGCTACATTTGACCCCCTGGGCTATAATTTGGGCACCCTTGATAGAGACCCCCTAGATAAAGCTAAATGCAAAATTTGATAGCCCTAGCCCTTATAGCTAGATGCGAAAGATTTTCCTATATAAGCCCACCCATGTAAAACATGTTACCCCCCGGAGCGAAGTCAAATTTGACCCTCGGCTATAATTTGGACACCCTTGGTACAGGTCCACTAGATAAAGCTACATGCCAAATTTGGTCGCCCTAGGCCCCATGGCTAGGTCAAAGAAGAATTTTAAAGTTCTCCCTATATAAGCCCATGTAAAACTTGTTATATAAGCCCATGTAAAACTTGTTACCCCCGGGCAGGGCCTAATTTGACCCCAGGGCTATATTTTGAACAATCTTGGCAGAGGTCCACTAGATAAAGCTACATGCCAAATTTGGTAGCTCTAGGCCCTATGGCTAGGTAGAAGAGGAATTTTAAAGTTCTCCCTAAATAAGCCCATGTATAACTTGTAACCCCCGGGGCGGGGCCAATTTTGACCCCAGGGCTATAAATTGAAGAAACTTGGTAGAGGTCCACTAGATAAAGCTACATGCCAAATTTGGTAGCCCTTGGCCTTACGGTTTCAGACAAGAAGATTTTCAAAGATTTTCAAAATTTTTCAGTTTTGTTGCCATGGCAACCAGAGTTTTTGAAGGAATTAAATTCTTTCAAGAAATTCTGAAGAGGACCATGGCAGGATCATTTCTGTGAAGTTTCATCAAAATTGGATGGGTAGTTTCAGAGAAGAAGACGTTTTAAAAAAAAGTTAACGCACGGACGGACGGACGGACGGACGGACGCACGACGGACAACAGGCCATGACATAAGCCCGCTGGCCTTCGGCCAGTGGAGCTAAAAATACTGTGAAGATTATCTGCTCCTGTTGTACGAGTTTCCCTTTAGATAGTTTACAACTTTGTCCATGTATGAAATAAGTATCTCAATAATAACAGATATATTACAAAATGTCAAAGTTTCTTGCACCAGGACTATGACAAAAACTTGTTTTCTTCAAGCACAGCGAAGCTAATAGAGTAATCAAGAACCAAACTAGACTTCAAGATGTTGCACGTATAGAAAGGGGTATTTCTAAAATCTACTTGTGCATGTACATGTAAATTTCATCAACACACCAGTGATATCAAAATTTTAAAGCTTTTGAAGACAAAAAGTTTAAAGTGACACAAATTTATAGTGAAATGTTCCTTTGAAAACATTGTGGGAAAGAAAAAAAATGATGGTTATCAGCTTTTTTCATCGTATGTTTTCAAATTGGACAAGTCTAAAATTTTGCTGTTTGGTAGAGAGTTAAACAAGGAAGTTTACAATCTTGGAACAAGTCCCCCCCCCCCCCCCCCACACACACACACACACACACAAAACCTGGTCTTTTCCATTTTTTCCAGACAAAATGCAAGTAACCACACAACCCAACTTTTAACAACTCTAAGGAGGAAAGGCTTTTGAAAACATTTTGGTAAAGGGGAAAATGCTGATAAACAGCATTTTCTCCTTCTCACAATGTTTCCTATCCTGAGAGTGATAAATTTTAACTTAGAGTCACCTTTATTTTGTCATCTGCAAAAGCTTTCAATTTCAGCTAGTCTCAAAATTCGTCATTTGGTAGAGTTAATGTTGTACTTCCAAGAGATATTACAGCATTTTGTTCAATAAATCAGCCCAAGAAAATTTTTATATGCTAGCATTGTAATTCATCTTAGATCAGTTTGCATGTTTGTGCTGTCTGACCTTGCTCTTGTTTAGCATGATCATACTGCACAGAATATGCAGTTTGATCTGGGACATGATATCAAGGTTAGACTCTAGTAATATGTTCTGTAGACTCAAATCTTTGTTAACCCTTTGCCAAACATCTCTGTATTATAACTCTTTGCCAAACATTTCCATAATTGAACAACTGATGATAAAACCTATGAAAATTTTGTGGGAAAAGGAGAAAGTGACTGTACCCAGCATTTTCTCCTTATTCCACAATGTTTTAACTCTATCACAAGAAACAAGCTTCAGGGCGACAAGGGCGAAGAAGTCACCTTCTATGGCTTCACTTCGCCTTACCATGCTTGCACAGCGAAAAAAACTTCGCC
This sequence comes from Hippopus hippopus, assembly GCA_946811185.2. Lineage (NCBI taxonomy): Eukaryota > Metazoa > Mollusca > Bivalvia > Cardiida > Cardiidae > Hippopus > Hippopus hippopus. The sequence continues at coordinate 41,975,627 of OX328101.1, read as the reverse complement.
CTAAAAAATTCCTGACCTGACTGCTCATGATGATACCAATCTTCATTTGAGCCACTTTCATTTTTGTCATTTGCAATGCTTTCATTTCCATAAACAATTCCATAAACATCATTGTGTGGCAAAGGGTTAATGCCTCTGTAATGTAGAGCTTTTGAAAACAAATTGGGTACAGGAGAAAATGCAAATTATTACTCAAATTGACATGAATTAAATTACCTCTATTACCATATCAGGGCCAATATTCGGTGACTTCCCAATTGCAAAAAGCATTTCCCCCCCCCCCCCCCCCCCCCCAATTTTGGAGAAAAAAAAAAATTCCCAATTTTGGAGAAAGAATTTCCCATAATACGATGCTGAAATTCCCACTAAGTTAAAATACCAATATCTCAAGCTATTTTACATGATCAGACATAAAACTTTTGTTATTGAGCAGCGAATGAAACCGAAAGCAAGCTTTTTATTGATTTGTACTGAAATGACTCGGCTGACTGCGTTGCACTACGGCCGAAATGTTGCGATTTCTTGGCGCCACATGGTTTGTTTAATGGAGGCAACGTTAGCTGAACCGAGTTATTTTTCGTGCATTATAACACTGCACATAGACTTGATACTGTTGTTATTTCCCTATCATTCAATATTAAATCCTTTGACATGTTATATAATATTTTGTCTTGTATAAAACCTTACAGATGACAAAAGAAGTGATTTTTAATTTAACACTGTGGAACATATTCTTACTCGGCTGCAGTAAACCTATTTGAAAAAAAAAAACAAGCACGCTACATATCCAAGTAAAACATGTCAAGAACCAGGAAACATTACAAAAAGTTTGTTAAAAGGGCTGCAGACAATAAAGGCCAGCGCAGCCTTTTTACTTTCGTTGTGAAACGTTTAAATTCTTTGCCGATTGATCTACAGGTAATCAGATCTCTGCATACTGAGTCTCAATCTGAAATACCAGTTCTGTCGGACATCGCCGATCTCCCTTTGTCTGAGGACTTGACAATTATTATATTATCACTGCACATGATGCAAACTCTACATCTATAGACATAATTTCAAAGCCTAGCCCTGTAACTTCCACAAATAATGATTCCCTTGTATCATATGATGGCCGGAAAGCCGTTCTGCTTAAGTATTAACTCTGGCATCCATGGGTGTACCACTTAGTGTTAAAAAAGGGCTATAAGCCTATAAAAATTATGTGTAAATACTGTGAGATATTTGGCCATGGTTTAAGCAGTTATAGCGTAACTGCAGGGTTCTGCCCAGAAATCAAATCCACTGGGACAAATGGCCCACTGGGTTTGAAAAAAGTGGGCCATTTCAGAAAATATGGGGCCCAAGTGAACTTTCCATATGCCGCCAATGGTTTATCAGCATTTAGACAAGTTGGTAAGACTTTGGGACTGTTAGACTATTCATACATGTAATGTGTGCATTCCAATACCTTGTTTTGAAAATTAAAGATAACATGTGTAAATTGTGAAACTACTCATTAGGGCTGACTATCGGCCCGAAAAATGACTATCACGATATTTTTACTATCGCAGGATTAATATCATGATACTATCACTATCGTGTGAACCATATCGTGATGCATCACGATACTATCGGGTTGTATAAAATCTTCCTTAAATACACGGTCTCCGGCAGTTGTTTGCGGGGGCTCGCCAGCAAATGTTGGATGTTTGCCCTGCAAATTTGTCGTGTTCCCACTGTGTTTCAGCATCATGTAACATAATCTATGCTACTCATTTTTTATCACCATTCTCTTCCTCTTTAAGAAATCCGAAATGGGTCCAAACACTGGCCTTACCAACATTGTTTTTCACGATCTCAAAATTAGCAGCCATTACAGACGACATACATTTATACGTATATAGACATGCTCGATTAGTAAGTACAAAAAAGTCATGCAAAGTCGATTATTAACAATAAATAATATTTCCGATTATTTGTCAATTATTCCAGCTATTGAGTATGAAAATATGAAAACTAACTCAAATTTAAGACCAAAGTTAACACCCGAGAAAAAGATAAAGAGAAATTTTTAATGTCTTCTCGAACATATGGAATCGATTTTTAATGTCCAAAAGGCATATACCAAAAACTGAAATCGAGCATGCCTTAGAGCAGACATGAAAGAAGCGTTGAATCAATTTTTATTCACTTTTTTATTCTGTAAAAAAAAAAAAGCAGATTAGATCAAGTAAGCCAAGTTAGCAAACTAACAATAATGTCATGGATTAACTATCGATTGTTGAACAAACTATCGGCGATTGTTATCGATGTCGGACATAGCAATCGATGCATCGCTATCAGGACAGTAACAATCGCAATGCATCAATGCATCATTACACCCCTACTACTAGTGGTGGGCCGATGATCGACTATAGTCGAAAGTCAGTTGGTTTGGGCTTCTGATTGCGATAATCGATTGAGAAATCCTGGAATCGATTGTAGTTGGTACCGGAACTTGCTTGGTCCTGAAACATGAATACTGGTTTTTAGCGCTTGGTTTTGTGATTAATCACACTCTTTGATTCAACATGGTGGACAACAAACACAAAAACTGGCCGGAAAAATGAGCAAGAAATTTTTGTCCATGGTCGTCTTGACAAAACTTGACAACTCGGCAGGGTTCTCATTTTACCCCGGACCCAGGATTTTGATGCTTGGAAATTTGAAATGACCTGTCTTTGACGCTAAAAAATATACACCTAAATGTCAATCTGACGCATAAAATTATTGTCTAAAGCTTTCTATAAACTAGCTGGCGTGCATCTGGCAGATATATGGGCTTTACAAAACAGGATTAGTATCAAATTCGAAGGACTTACGCGACTCTGTTTATCACAGGTAATCAAGCTGGTGAGTCATTTATGAAAACATAATAAAGGTGTTAATCCTCTTATTTAGTGTAAATTGACAAATTTTAAAGTTATCTGCTATTCTAAACGACGAATTCATTTGAAATCATGCGATAATACTTATCCATAAATTAATTGACATGAAAAATAGGTCACCGAAAAAAAACGTGAAAACCCGTAACACTACAGTGATCAGCGTGGCATCCTCTGATCAGAGGCACTTCAAACAATCTTCTCATCTTTAATAATGAATTTAAACAGTGAATTTACACAAATCTCTGGATGAAACCATAAGTTGAAGCTAAAATTTCTGTTCATGAGTGAAAAAAGTGACTGTTTTGTGAAATGAAAACATAGATCTATAACAGACCAAAGGGGGGGGGGGGCGCAAATGCTTGATATGTGAACAAGTCTGAAATTTTTTTAAAACTGGTTTGGAAATTAAGATTAAAGGACCAAAGTAAAGGGTATTAAATTAAGCAAAGAATTTAATGGTAATGTATATCCTTCGATTTTTATAGTACAGAACATGATATCTTTATAAACTTAATATCATGTAGATAAATTGTCCCAGAATTTAAAGCAAAAAGGCATTCTCATTTAAAGGGAGAAACCGATTGTACAACCGATAGCTAGTTGGTTTGCTCTTCCCATTATAAAGTGATAATCGACTGATTTTAAACCGATTGCCCAACACTACCTACTACTCATTCTAAGCAATTTACCACTATCTGCACATTTATCTGTTGTACTATTTCTCTAGCCATTGAGGATTAAATGTCGTTTTCTCTTTATTTTTTTGTCTGATAAGTAGTGGTGGGCTGATGATCGACTATAGTCGAAAGTCAGTTGGTTTTGGCTTCCGATTCCGATAATCGATTGAGAAATCCCGTAATTGATTGTAGTCGGTTCCTGAACTCGCTCAGTCCCATAACTTGAATTCTGGTTTTTAGCGCTTGGTTTTGTGACTGATATTAATCACACTCTTGCAGGGGTGTGGAAATCTTGAAATTATCTACTTGTCCATGGACAAGTAAATCTAAAAAATCTACTTGTCCGTCAGAGAAGCTTACTTGTTCAAAACTGAACAATTTTAGATGGCACACAAAGACCTAACTGAATGTACCGTAGTTTGTAGATAATGATGTTCTTTTAACCATTTAAATTTGCTTTGCTTATGTTTTCAATAATAATGATGAAAATAAATCAAGCAAACCTTTACGGGGCTTTTTTTTCCAAAAATTGGGAAGGGGCCTTAGCCTTTCATTTTGGGATATTCAAGCATGATTTTGGCCAAATTGGGAAAAAGCAGACTGACTTTCAAGGTACATCAATAAAACAAATCAATGGCACTGTACATACATAAAGTAGATAGAAAGGTGCAACAATTTAATAACTGAAAAAGATTCAACAGTTACACTATGACTGCTCAAACCATGGCAAAATATCTCTGTGTTTGCACTTACAGCCCTTTTTAACACTACTGTGGTACCCTTATGAGTGCCAGAGTCAATACTTCAGCAGAACTGCTTACCAGCCATCATATGATACAAGGGAATCATTATCCGTGGAGGTTAAAATGCTAGGTTTGGTTATTGTGTCTGGAGATAGATGTAGAGTTTGCATCATGTGCAGTGATAATAATTGTCTACTTTTCAGACAACGGAAGATCGGCGATGTCCGACAGACCAGGCACTTCAGATTGAGACTCGGTATGCGGAGATTTGATTACCTGCAGATCGATCTGCAAAGAATTTAACGTTTTACGCCGAAAGTAAAAAGGTTGCGCTGGTCTTTATCGTCTACAGCCCTTTTAACAAACTTTTTGTAATGTTTCCCGGTTCTTGACATGTTTTTCTTGGAGACAACGTGTTTGGTTTTCTTTCAAATACGTTTACTGCAACCGAGTAAGAATGTGTTCCACAGTGTTAAATTAAGACAACTTCTTTTGTCAGCTGTAAGTTTTTGCGAACGACAAAAAAGAATTTAATATTGAATGATAGGGAAATTACAACCGCGTCAAGTCTACGTGCGGTGTTATAATGGGCAAAAAATGACTCGGCTCGGTTATGGTTGCCTCCATTAAACGAACCAAATGGCGCGAAGAAACCACAACATTTCGGCCGTACTGCAGCGCAGTCAAAATCATTAAAAAGCCTGCGTAGCCCATAAAATAGAGTCAGCCAGGTTTGTTTTTGATTCCAGATATCAGGGAGAAGTTTATCATAACTTAATTTAAAAATGTTGTTGTTTATGAAGTGAGACGGACAGAACATTTCTATTTCACAAGGATAATGTTATATAATACATATCTTTATTTTCAATTTCCTCCTCATTTTCTACTTGTCCGCGGACGAGTAGGTTGCAAAAAGCCACTTGTCCGACGTCAAATTTACCCGAGTCGGACGTAGGATTTCCGCACCCCTATTCGGTTCAACATAGTGGATAACAAACACGAAAACTGGCCGGAAAAATGAGAAAGAAATTTTTGTCCATGGATGTCTTGACAAAACTTGACAACTCGGCAAGCTTCTCATTTGATCCCTGAGCTTGGAAATTTGAAATGATGTCTTTGACGCTGAAAAATATCTGCCTAAATGTCAATCTGACGCATGAAATTATCGTCTAGAGCTTCATATAGCCTAGCTTGCGCGCATCCAGCAGAAATATGGGCTAAACACGATCAGTATAAAATGTGAAGGACACACGCATGATAACGAAGCTGGCGAGTCATTTATGACAAAGTAACAGAGGTGTTAATCCTCTTATCTAGTGTAAAGTGACAGATTTTAAAGTTACCTGCTATTCAAACTGACTAACTGATGTCAAATCATGTGGTAATACTTCTCCAAAAATTATGAAAAAATAGATCGTCAAAAAAACATGAAAACCCATTGACACTACAATGAGCAGCGTGGCATCGTCCATTCTGAGGGATTTCAAACTATCTTGTCATCTTTAACAATGAATTTAAACAGTGATTTACACAAATCTCTGAATAAAACAATAAGTGGAAGCTAAAATTCTGTTCATGAGAGGAAAAAAAATATTGTTTTATGAAATGAAAAAACAGATCTATGAGGGGGGGGGGGTGTCATCTGCAAATGCTTGAAATATGTCTGATTCTTTTTAACTCATTTGGAAATTAAAATATAAGGAACAAAATGAATGATATTGAACAAAGCAGAAAATTTAATGGTAATGTATTTCCATTGATTTTTTAAGTGCAAAACACAACATCTTTATAAACTTAATATCATGTAGACAATATTGTCACAGTATTTAAAGCAAAAACGCATTCTCAGTTAAATGGAGAAACCGATTGTACAACTGATAGCTAGTTGGTTTGCTCTTCTGATTACAAAACGGTTATTGATTGAGATTTTAAAACCTATTGCCCAACAATACTGACAAGTCATTTGATACGGGACAGTTGTCCGGCGATTTTTCGTCACTGCCGAGATCATGCGATTAGCCAATTTCGGAGGATGATGTAGCCAAGCTTGGGTCATTTGAACTTGGTCCAGGCGTAGGAGAATCTAATCCTTCATTTGGCTTAGATTTTTTCGCCGAAGATGGTTGAAAAAGTCAAATAAGGTCTCAGAACCCCGTTTACCTTGATCCATCGCTTAGCAATACATAAACGCAGTATGGTACCCGACTCGATTAATTTCTGGTAAATCAATGCATATTTACATACCGAAACGTGGGGAACCATATCAATTTCTATTTTGGACCAGGCTAAAATCCTGAAACTACGGCGCGGAAGTCGGATTTTGTCATCTTTTAATTTAGAAAAATTTGGCGCACCCTCGGGCCCATCTATTTGAATTTTTTGCGCCCTCTGCTATTTTTTAGCGCCAATGGTACAAGGGCGCGTCCTGGGCAGAACCCTGTAACTGTTAAATTTGTTTCAATTATTAAATTGTTGCAACTTTCTATTTAAGTATGTACACTGCCATTAATTTATTTATTGATGTACCTTGAAGGTCTGTCTGCTTTTTCCCAATTTGGCAAAAATCGCGCATGAATTTCCCAAAGTGAAAGGCTAGGGCCCCTTCCCAATTTTTGGAAAAAAAGCCCTGCATACATTACACACTTGAATCATTGTCCAAACTTAGCTCCGGCTAATGTCGTCTGCATGCAGAACTTAGTTAACGATTTTCAACCCTTTATGCAGCTAATAGATTTATCTTGGGTTTAAAGAATACTGAAAATACCTGAAATAAACATAATTTTGTTGGTTTTAATTGGCAAGTGACACAGACCTAAGATGCACTCTCTGTGCAGTCTGATCTTGATTCATGTTATATGCAAAAGCTCTCATATTTTGACTATGCACTGTTAGGGTAAAACTCGACATTTACCGTTAACAGAATTATCTTACCGTCCTATTATACAGTGGATTCCACTTAATCGCAACCCTGTTGATCGGGATTTTCGGTTATTCACAAGAGTTGGTCGAGCACCGATCCTTTTCTTATTTAGACAACGTAAATTTCAACGCTTAACCCTTTACCACACAATGACGACTTTTGACACCCCTGAGGAAGAAGCCTTTTGAAAACATTGTGGGAAAAGGAGAAAATGCTGGTAACCAGCATTTTCTCCTTTTCCCACAAAGTTTTCTACCCAATCAAAGCAAAATTGCACCATTTGAGCCATTTTGAAGTTGACATCTGCAAATGCTTTCAATTTGGATAGGTCTAAAATTTTGCTATGTGGTAATGGGTTAATCGGGATCCCGTAAATAGAAAATTTCGATTTTTTGCAACAAAAAATTAGCAAATGGTTTGAAATTCTAGTGTTTATTAGCAATTCCGTGGGGTAAGACAACGAAAAATTTCAATCTGTCTGAAAAAAAAAAAGTTAAAAAGAAAGATAAAAGTCAAATTTCGATGCGTACAGAGAATCGAAGATATAAACCAATGCAGCAGCATACATACGACGAGTCTATGTCGATCCCTTTTCATAATTCAATCATTAAAGATATAAATTATTGGCTTGTTCCATGTTATTCTTTTCATTTTAGAAAGTGTAATAACGGTTACAAAACATCCCCAACTTGCCGACATTTTGAAATGGAGCTCGTTAACTCAGTGGCTGTTTGGCAGCATTGATGCGTTAATTTTGTATTCAGTTTACTTCACTGGTTGCCGATTATCATATCAACTGTCGGACGGTTATGCGAGATACTGGGTACCAGGTTGTGCACCTACCACCAAGCGCACTGAGTAATGAAATGGTTATTTTAGGGCAGGAAAAATGGCGGAAATATGACTACTTTCATCTTGTCTTGGTATTATGCGAAAAAAAAACGGACATAGACATTCTAAGATCAGACCACATGTTCTGTGCAATCTGATCTTGATCTACGCTTTCTAAAACCAACTGAAGACGAATTCTACACTTCACCTATTACAAAGAAAGACAGATCGTAATAACCTACCACCTGTCAGATCATTACAGACTGGGAAAAAAACTGTTTGTTGGTGTTTCGTTGACAATCCAATTTGTGACAAACAATTTGACGACAGGCGTGAATGCAAACTGTGAAAAACACAGAAAACAGTTTCCTTTGTGGGTCTGCTTTGAATAGAATGGCCAAAATTGATACACTAAAATGGAATCGTCTGTACGGCAATCAGTCTATGACATCACACAAAATTTATCCACCCATTCATCTAAACAGGTGGCAAGTCTGGGTTTATACAGGTGCACAACACATGATCATGTTGTGTAAGAATGCAGGGTTGCATCTAGAAATGTTCAAATAGGGGGGCTGGTCCCCATCATCTTCAGAAAAAGGGGGGCACCCCCCCCCCCTTTCAATTGTAAAAGGGGGGGGGGGGGGGGGGGCCAAATTTCATGGCGGTTCTGATAGTATGGTAAAGGGTTAATATATTACTTGATTTTGTCTTTGGAAAAATAATAATGATTATATCCATTAAAGGGTTATTATATTCTAGTCTTCTTTGTTAAGATGAATGTCTTGTAACTTCTTCTTTAACACTTGTTACAGTATAATCACTGTAAGACAAGTAGACTAACCCCCATCCTACCCTATCCATCTTACGTTGTTCAACATTTTCATTTCATAAATTCAACGAAATTTTTACCTCAGTGTTAGACTGAAATTTTAGCTTCCATCTATTGTTTCATACAGATATTTATGTAAATTCACTGCTTAAATTCAGTACCAAAGCTGAAAAGACAGTCTAAAGTGCCTCTGTTCAGACGATGTCAAATAGACATTTTGTTGTGTCATGGGTTTTCGAGCTTTTTTGCATCGATCTTTTTTCATGTCAACTGATTTTTTTAAAAGTATTTCCACATGATACTGCAAGAATTTGTCAATAAGGGTTGTAGGTCACTTCAAAACATGTCATTTTACTCTAGATCAGAAGATTGACATCATCTCACTTTTCATTACACACCAGCTTGTTAGGTTGTGATAAACGGTGAAGTGTGGTCCGTCACATTTAATACTCACTGTTTATGACGGAGTTATTTTCTTTCAAGAATTTTGTAGCCTTAAGAAATCACTTGTTGCCAGCAGATTTGCCAGTGCGTCATTTTTGGACAACTTTTTTTCTAAAGTGATCGACAGCATGGGCCCTGCAGTGAGGCTTTTCGTCTGCATAACACAGATGACAAGCGTCCATTGATATGATCAAAATAACCTGACAGTCTACGATTTAAGTTTACGGTTTTAAGTTTCGAATGATTATTTGGGTGACCATGCAGATTTCGTTACATTTTATTCCCCCCCCCCCCCAAGTCTTTTTTCCCCTCTTTTTCCCCGATTATGGTGCGCACGATCATGCAATTTTTGCGGGCTAGTTCGTTTTAGTGTGGGATTTGGTGCGCACACAAATTTCGTTTTCGCGGGATTTCTTATTTTGATGCGGGATTTCGGCAATCCAGCACTGTAGATGCAACCCTGAGAATGTACATGTACACATGTAGTAATTGTTAGATAACCGGAAACTTGAAATATGCGTCGAAACTTGTGTTTTCAATGAGTTTGTGTTGGATTTTACGTCAAACCAAGCATCACCATGGCCAACAGCCAGGATCGTTTCTGGGTGCTTTGTGCACTTGATAGGTAAATAAAAGAAGTAAACAAATGATTTTTTTTAAACTAGTTTGAAATACACATAATTAAAAAATTATGAATAATCAAATGATCGGGATGAAAGTGCTGAACGTCTGTCATTAGAACGAAACAATCGTCTGTATCTCTGGTTTGACTTATGGTCAGAAAAGATGCATCGGTTTATGGGGCCGACCGCTTATTCGCAATATTTTCTCTGACAAATAGGACTTGCAAATAAGCGGAATCCACTGTACATGTACCCGATGATATAAATATTCATTCTGTAATTATTCTTTGCTTAGAGATCAATTTCAGGTCCATTTGTTCCAGTAATACCAATATTTTCTCCTTTTCTCAGCGTTTTCTATCATTTCACAGATATATCAAGTTCTTTAAGCTCAATTTTAATTGTTGCCTGCCAATAATTTTGATTAGAATAAGTCTGAAATTTGGTCTTTTAGGAAAGAGTTTGTGATATTTGTGTAAAGTAAAGAGTTGAAAAGTTACTTGATCTCTCTCTAAGCAAGGATAGTATACAGACATGTCTGTACACCATACTTGCTCTAGAAAATTTTTTCTACTTGTCATAACATTTTCAAATGTCATCAATGGCTGATGCCTGAAAATTTATCTCCATGCAATAATTTTACTACGTCTGATTTAACTCTTTACCAAACGGCTAAATGTTAGACCGATCTAAATTGAAAGCAGTTGCAGATGACGATTTCAATTGGGCTCAAAAAAAGGGAATTTTATCAGAAAGGGTAGAAAACATTGTAGGAAAAGGAGAAAATGCTGGTTACCAGCATTTTCTCCTTTTCCCACAATGTTTTCCAAAGGCTTTCTTCTTCAGGGTTGTTAAAACTTGGGATTGTGTGGTAAAGAGTTAAATGTACTTTAAACAAAATTTTGTTTCAAAAAGTAACAATTCTTCTTGTCAAAATATATGTGCTAAGCTTTGAGATGCCGGCTTAATGCATCTGTGAAAAGTGTTGATCCAGGTCAGCCTGCGCAGTCTGCCCAGGCTGACCTGGGCCAAAACTTTTTGCAAATGGAAAGTTTTCTGAATGTACAAGGACCAAACTACCTTACAATTAAGTTACTGTTAAATGAAGTGGCTATTATGGATTTATTTGATAGCTTGCTTGGTACCATGGATCACACAGATGCATTAAGCCCCCTTTTGCCAGAGTATGGCTCATATGTATTGGAGGACCATCATCACAAGGAAAGAAAATTTGAGGGCGGGATGATGAACAGAAAGACATTAACATGTTTAAATGAAATCAATGCAGCAAAAGAAAAATTTCAAATTTCCAGACTAGATTCTAGATCTGCTGTCAATAATTTAGAGACATTTGAGGGCGGGATGATGAACAACTTTAGACGTTGGATAGCTTTTGTTCTAAAATTACCCTCAACAAACTGAAAATCGCAATATTAAGCTTCGGAGTTTATTAACTTATTGGGGTAAAAATTAATTTCCACTTGGCTGTAAATGTTATTTATTTATTCAGGGCTTTCAATAAGATTTAAAGTAGAAGGGTAATTTCCAAAGTATAAAGGGCAGCGCCCCCTGTCCAGGGGGCCAAAGGCCCCCGGCCGAAAACGAAAATTAGGTGTTTGCAGACATGGAGAACCACATATCCAGGGGGGTATTAGGTGTCGTTTCTTGTCCATCCCCCCCCCCCTTTCTTTATAAACATGGAGAAGAATATAATGGAGGGGATCAAATAAAACAGAACTTTTTCTCAACGAAGCTTAACTTTACTATTTCATCCCCAAATTTTGTTAATTTGTAAATGAATGGTAATCAACAATGGCTCTTGAAGATGAGTCTATAGTATTTTTTTTGAATTTGTTTTGTGCATAAATCATGCATAAAATGAGAAAAAAAATACAGACTTCCAAAAGCAATTTTGGGCATTTTCATCACACAACTTGTAAAATGTACTGCTGATTACCATTCATTTTCACATTCACTCTCCGACCGGTCATCATCAGAGGGTGGTGGTGATTCGACAGGAAGTTGCACAGCTTTTGCATATAGACGAACTTCATCTCTGACAAGCTCTGCAAATTCCTTAAAAGACATGTCTTTTTGGTTCAATATATTGCATCACACTCTTGCGAGTCTTTTGTGCATTTGCGTTCACAAGATTCGTAGACATGCTGGTTTGTTTACATCGCCGGTTTCCGATTGTTGTAAACAACGTAACACGGTTCCGAGACACTTCGATCCAAAACCATACCGATTCAATTCACATCGGCCCGGATGATTTGGACTTTATTACCTGGGACACCTCGGTCAGCTTTTCGGACCCCTCAAATAAATAGAGATCCAAACATTACCCTAAAGACGGTGACCCTCCCCAAAAATTGACTTAAGGCCGAAACTACTGTTACATAGACCCGAAACGAGCGATAAAAAGACCAATTTCCGGCATTATTTTCTAAACAAACTATTCGTGAGACCGATTGGAAGGTGCAGTTAATTTTATTACGTTTTTAGTGAGAGGACAACATTTTATAAGCAAAATAATCGGTAAAAACATCCAGATAATGCCGTTCTATTCAGAGTTTTATATTGTGGATTAAAAAAAAAACATCGGCCATTTTTTGTAGGACAAAAGTAGCCGGAAGGTTCGGTCAAAATAGACGGGGGAAATCCCCGGCCCTTAATGAAAGCCCTGTTATTGTCCTTCAAGTACACAACACATACCCGATTTATTTCAAATATTCACAAAATCTATTCAGCAAGCATGACACAGCCAACACAAGGCAGCCATTTTGTCATGTAGGTATATTCGCGTAAAGTCAGAAATACCAGTAATTTAAAAGTACACTGACCTTTGACCTCCACCTCTAACACGGTCACATGACACCCATTAACAGCAAAGCATCGTGGAAGTATGATAATTTTCAAATGTGGTTCTGTCTTGCAATGAGTTTTTATGGGAAAGGGGTCTTTGCTCTAATGAAATTACCTGTTCTGAAAATGAGCGCTTCCATGCAGCTGATTTGCCGACTTAAACCTCTTTTCTTTTTGCATATAACAACAAAATCAAACAATGGTATGCCCTCACCAGCCTCGATTTCGATAAAGTATCATGTGACTTATTCTAAAAACAAGACGGTCGCGAACTTCGATGCATCGTGATTTTAGATGATTCGACGATAAATCAGGACAGAAAAATAAATGAATCACAATAGGAGTTAGTCCTATTTATAAGACCCTACGTACGTTATTTCTCATTTTGACATTCATCGTGTACGTAGGGTCTTATCGGTTCCTTCTTAGGTTTCTTTAGCAAACTCCGACATCGAATTTTGTCGCTGTTTGAGCAACAAATTTGGACATTTAAAATACAAAGTGCCCAATAAAACTTATATCGGTGACAAGACAAATCAATATTGAACCGATTTTAAAGATTTGATTGTAAAAGACTTACGTTTTATGAGTTAAATCCGCTTCTATTTCACACTACCCTATTTTTGAAGTGAAACCGGTGTGTAAGTGTGTAGTTAACGCAACTAAAAGAATTTTTTTAAACGAAATTCCTTTACCTTCATTAAAGTGTTACAGAAAGGGGCAACCCTCATTCACAAACATAACTTTGCCTAGAAAGAAGTACTGAATCGTCTAATGGTCCATAACAGACAGTTATCGAGTTTTAAGACTGTTTATAAATAAAAGAAACGCCGAGAGAATGTCCTAGTAATTCGTCCCAAATCTAGTTCGTTCCCACGTATTCTGAATCGATTTCCCCGGATTCCTCGTCCAACATGAGTTTCTGATACTTTCTGGAGTTGGTGCGTTAAATAGAGTGACAACTTTCTTGAATGATTGGTTAAGTGTTACATATCAGATTTTAAGATGTTTTATGTGCATGGCTTTATTTTACGTAAATAAAGACATGGACATAAATGAACGTACGGCAGTGAGGCTCCAAGTATTTATGTAAACTGTAACTTTGGTAAATATTGAAAAGCGTCATTTCATGAAAGAGGAATTAGATCTATCGTCGATCGACGTGTTTTCGAGGGGTGCATGTTTTCTAACCCGGAATGCATCCCAGTTTTCCTGCGTACTATGAAGCGAAAGACGTCACCTATTTTTTATGAACCCCTTATTTGAATGCAAACAATAGTTTCACTGCTGTTAATTAAGGAACTGCAACCAAAATAAGACCGTATGCATGTTTCTAAAGAAAAGATCGGTTTTAGTGGCATTTTTATGACCTTTTTTGGATCAGAGTATGTTTTTTTTTTGTCTCTTACGACGGAAAAAAAATTCCAGACCACTTGCTGTTATTACTGAGAGGGAATATTTCCAACTCTTTTATTGAGACACTGAATATTTTTAGGTGATTTATGATAAAGTAGTTTTGAAGAAAATTCCTAGTCCTTCTTCACAGCTGCTAATAAATTGATAGAAGGAACCTAAACCGGTATTTCCGCTTAGGGTACACTTAACCCCTGACCTGTAAATCTGTGGTTAAGATTTCATATTAGAGGGTTGGACAATAATGGTTCTCAACTACAGCTTAAGCAACCCATATTTATTATTTGCAGCAAAAAAAGTCTGTTAGATCAAGATAATTGTGAAGATTTTCTGTTTAAAGTAATTAAAAAGCTGAAAAGACGGTCTGAAGTCTCTGATCGGGCTAAGTCTAACGGAACATTATGTTGTGTCATGGGTTTCTGCGTTTTTTGCACCGATCAATTTTTCATGTCTGTTAATTTATGGATAGGTATTTCCGCATGATTTGACAAAGAAAATGTCAAATAAGGGTGTCAATTTACTACAAAACTGTCATTTTACACAAGATAACGGAAAAATGGCTCTTTTTTATTTATTTTTTTTTTTTCTTGCGTGAGGTTTCGCATGTAGCCAAAATTTATTACGTGAATTTCAATTCCACAACTTGATTTTCGTATTAATTTGCTTGAGCAGAAATACTGCAAAAAGCATTATTTTTTATTTTCTGGTATTCTAGTGCTGCTGTCAAGAGAAGGCCAATGGACGCTAAATTTTACACTAGTCCGTCCCGTTCATCGCGCTTCAAAAACCGAAGCTAATTGACTTAGAACTGTTCATTTATATTAACCAAAAAAGTTAGTTCTAGTGATAGGAAGCATTTTAGTTGAGTTTTGGTATACATTATCTTTTTTCATGAACTGTTCAATGGATATTTAAAGCCACGCAATGAGGTCGGGGTTTCCCATGTCTAAATTCAGCTTCTGGCACAAGACCGAAGTGCTGAATATGTTGTTATCATTGAATATACATGATTCAAGTAGGGACTATGGTTATACAGGCATTTCACATTAATTTATGTGGGGGTTATAAAAATAATTTTGGTAAACAGAACTTCATTTAAATATTCGTGAAATAAAACCGTCAATTAAGCCCTTCGAATCGTTGGTCCACCCTGTCACTTATTCTGTGTCAAAATGCTTGTTGGCCACAGGAAATTGTGCAAAAACACCGATCTTTATGCAATTGACAGAGCCAGTGAATTCATAATCGTTACTGAATGCACTTCAAAATATCTAAAAAGGTTAAAAAAAAAATTGGTTGCCAAAACCAACGTTACAATCCGGTCCGGGGGGGGGGGCAAATCGTTTGGAATGTCGGTTCTTTATTTTCTTTATTTAACCCGAAATATGCTTGTAAATATGGTGGCATTTGTGTTGAAAAAGTTACACGATTGAATTCTAGATGAATATATCATAAATGTGGCCCTTTTTGAGAGAGAAAAAAGTAAATTTGTATCCAGTTAAGTTATCTTTCATGTTTAGTTCAGTGCTTTTTCAACATTATCTCGGATTTTGGAAATCGAATTTGCTACATAGAACTAAGTGGGGCCCATTTAGACGTAACATGCAAAAGAAAAGTAAAATGTGAAATGTCCGATAGATAAATGTTAAACAGCAAACAAGCATGTGTACGTCTAAATATTTGGACTAAATACGAGTTAGATCTACCATACTGGATCTACATTCAATCATTCAGGAACACAATCTCCAAAGATTTTGTGTGGTGTCCGTGGTTGAGGGGTAGCGCGTCAGCCTCGTAACCATAAGGTCCCGAGTTCGATACCCGGGAGCGGGTGTCAACTTTGGGATTTTTGATTTTTCATTGGCCCACACATTCCGCGCGAGTACTGGTGTAGTTCCCAGGAAGCAGAATCGAGAGAGATTAGTAGGGTCAATCAGGGTAAATACGGACAGAGGTATAATTACGGACACACGCTACATTTCGGAAAATCCCCGAGCGTATTTTAACTCCCAATATCCCTGCTACAGTCTATTTATAGCACTCCCATCTCATGTCTGTGTCAGTGTGCTATTTTTGATGACGATTAATTTTATGTGATGATGCAAGCAAATTTAAGGTCACACGTGATGCGCCCTTTCTCAACCGTGCTTGAATTTAAAATTTTCCTCTACAACTCTGACAGGTACTTGAATGCTTTCACGAATCATAGAAATTTTACACTAAAACGTAAAGGTGCTATAAGCTAAGACAAATGATTGAAGAAAAGTAAGAAATCATCAAAATAATGGCGAAATACACATTAGGAGAAATAAAGAAGAAAAAGACAAGTGTCCGTATTAAACCAGTTGTTTTAAACCACTGTAAAATTACGGACACTTACAAAAAAATGTATCTTCTGTGCTACAGAATTCATGTTTATTAAATATTTGAAAAGGAGGATATCTATAGGGTTAATTGATAGCTCCAGTTGGGACACGATCTAGAGTCGGGCAATTTGGATAATAAAGTAGAATCCGATACTATTCCGAAAATGAACACATTGAGCACTAGGCCTACCGATATTTAGCCTGAAGGAATGATCTTTCATTTCACTGCATTTTGTACCTGTTATCCTGTCTTTGTGCAGGTCGTGTTAGATCTATTGCTTTTATTATCCGTTTAGGCCACACCCAATCCATTGTTTTATTGGGTTTTGGCAGTATTATCCATTTGAAAACATAATGGCGAAAGAAGAAATAGGTTGTACCGAGCAATTCCGTATTTCACCCATTTAAAGTCAGGTGTCCGTAATTTTCCAGTCTGTGTCCGTACTTCACCCCACATGTCCGTATTTACCCGGATTTGACTAAGTAACTTCAAATGCATTTTCGCAATATCTTGGACGGAGTAAACTATACAGTCTAGCGAAAATATCAAAGAAGAAAGTCTTGAGTTGTTAACACATAGGTATTAGGGGTCATGGCTTTCAAACTGTGAGAGTAGCTGACTAGCGAAGTGAGCTGTGTAAAAATCGTCCGTATTTACCCAGATTGACCCTATAAGTTGTAAGAACTTGTATCTCAATCGATGTAAAATAAATATGTATAAACTAAAGATTTTGAACGAATAAAATACTTACGCTTTCTCCTTCGGATCAAGTTGTTTCGCCTTCGTTTTCAGTCCACCCGCCCGAATTTTGAGTAATCACGTGACGTTATAGGAATCACGTGGCCGGGGTATGCCTAAAACCGACAAAACAGGACAGTATACCTTCAGAAGCCTTTTATTATTAAAAATTAAATCTATATGAATTTGTTATTATAATAATCATATGTCTTTGGGATCTCTACAGCCCCCTTGATCTTTTTGGCACATTGTAGAAGATAACTTTCCCAAATGTAGACAATTGACCGATAGCAAAAAAGTTTCGAAGAAGGTCAGTCTGCTAGGACTGCGCAGGCTGAATCTGGCTCGATATTTTCAGCAGATGCAATTAGCCCCTTTTTTTCACAGAGCATGACTCAAATTCAATTGTGAAAGACACACTTCTAAACAGCTCGTGGCGCTGTACAAGTCCCGCAATCTAGATCTAATTTTTTTTCTACACAATTAAGAATTTAAACGAGCAAAAAAAAAAAGGAGAAATCTTTCGAAAACATAGTGGAAAAAGGAGAAAATGCCGGCAACGTTTTCCACCCTTCTAAACTCAAGTTTCCCTATTTCAAGTATATTTACCGGTATTTCACGGCTGCAAGTGTTTTCATTGTTGACCAGTCTAAAGTTTTGTCGTTTGGTAAAAGAGCTAATTCACTAAGAATTTCTCCCCGTAAAATGGTTTGACACTGCTTTCCTAGAATTGTATAGTCTTGTACAGAGTTATAGCTTTTTTAACCCTTAGGCTTCTGAGGGCGACTTATTGACCATTTGCGGACAGCATAGATCATGATCAGACTGCACAGAACGTGCAGTCTGATCATGGATCTGCACTGTCCGATAAGGAGATATTGTTCCCCAAAACATAACTTTGACATTTCAATTTTTGGGATTTTACTATCGAATTAAACATTTCAGTTATTTCACTTCGGCCAATTTAGCTGTGACGTATCATTAGGCTACATGCACGAAGAATAGAGCCTTTACTCCAAACTAGATTCTCTTTGTCATCAACACTTAGGCTGCTAAGCACGACCGAGTGTACTATTTTGTACCAAGTAGATCATTTTAAGACTGCACCTGTAGAGCGTGGATCCACACCGTCCTACACGGTGATGTTTTTCCCTGACGGATAAAGTTTTGAAAGCGCAATATTGCGGTATTTTATGTAATAGATGAAACCGTGCATATTATTTATTCAGAAATTCAAACGTTAACATAGCCGATGTGATGTGAAGCAGTGATTATGGAACTAATACTGCAATGTTTTTCGTCAATCCTTGAAACGAACTGTGGAGCTGATTTGAATATATAGATACAGACGCATGGTATTTTAAAGTGACAATAAAGCCCAAAAGTAAACAAAGCGGGTGTTTAAATGCATTTAAATTTATATTATATCATTCGAAAGTGTGGAAATTATTGTGAAGATGACAACCTGTCATTGTACGGTCGGTCCAAGTGTTAGTTGCTGACAGAGAAGTTAATTTCAAAACTAGGTTAAAACCTGCCAGGTAGCTGTGTCTTTTGTTTACTTTTTGTCTGATTTTAAAATTCTTTTTTCTGCCAGCGACTGACATATGGCTCAACCACACGATAACAGACTGTCATCTCCACAATATTTTCCATACTTAAGATTTAAATGTATTATGACACCTGCTTTGGCCTTTACTAGGCCTGTAACAGTGTTCCACAAACGAAATTTTAGAGGTTTGAGCACCAACATTATATTCTCCATTTCAAAATGTAAAAATGATTAACGTGTAATTTCTGCTTATTTCATGTTGATTATCTACTCTATAGTGTATTTTCATGATTATTTCAGCTACCAATGAACCAAAAGTATCGGTATCGGTCAGACCGTCCAACGGTAAAAATCCATATCGTTCACCAAAGACTCCTGTTTTTCCTGTGTGTCAATAAATGAACCATGCTCTGGCAAAAAGGGGCTTAATGCATCACCTTGATACATGATACCAGCCCAAGTCATCACATAATAATGGATCCATAACAGCCACTTTTTTCAAGCAATGGACTTAATCATGAGGTAGACTGGTCTTTTGATATACAGAAAATTAACCAATAGCGAAAAGTGTCGGCTCAGGTCAGCCTGCGCGAACTGCACAGGCTGACCTGGGTTGATACTTTTCGCATATACATTAAGCCCCCTTTTTACACAGCACGGCTTAAATTAATGCTCCAATGGTACATTTGTTTCCTTTGTATATTTCACGCGTTCTGTCCTTGCACATGTAATTTACTCTTTATCTAAAATATTTTAGACATATCGGATTTAAAATGCATGTAAAGATAACAAATCTAATATTTCAAATGACGAGGTTAGAGTTTGATATGTTGAAAACGTCGTGAGAGAAAGTTACCAGCATTTTGTATTTTTCCCACAATGTTTTCAAAAGCATTTTTTCCCAGGGTCTTCAGAACACGGAATTGATTAAACAATATCCTATTTTAACCAAACCATCACTTACAGAGATTTATCAGTTGATCAATGTTCAGAGATGCTATGGTTTATCAATTTTTAGCTCTGCTGGCCGAAGGTCAGCGGGCTTATGTCATAGCCCGGTGTCCATCCGTCCCTGCGTGCCTTAACTTTTATTTTAAACACCTTCTTCTCTGAAACTACCCATCCAATTTTGATGAAACTTATCACAGAAATGATCCTGCCATGGTCCTCTTTAGAATTTCTTGAAAAAATTTGATTCCTTCAAAATCTCTGGCTGCCATGGCAACAAACCTAAAAATATTGGAAATCTTTGAAATTCTTCTTGCCCGAAACCATAAGGCCTAGGGCTACCAAATTTGGCATGTAGCTTTATCTTGTAGACTTCTATCACGTTCTTCAAATTATAGCCCTGGGGTCAAAATTCACCCCGCCCCGGGGGTCACAAGGTTTACATGGGCGTGTACATAGAGAAAACTTTAGAAATCTTCCTGTACTTAGCCTTTAGGCCTAGGGCTGCCAAATTTTGCATGTGGTTTTATTTAGTTGGCCTCTATCAAAAGTGCTCAAATTATAGCCCTGGGGTCGAAATTCATAAGTTTTACATGGGCCTATATAGAAATCTTATAAGAAATCTCCCTGTACTTAGCTATAAAGCCTAGGGCTACCACATTTTGCATGTGGCTTTATCTAGTAGGCCTCTACTAAGAATGCCCAAATTATAGCCCTAGCCCTATCGAATTTGATTTCACCCCCCGGGGAGGGGGGAGGGTCAGAAGTTTTACATGGGCTAACATAGTGAAAACTTAAGAAATCTTCTTGTTACTAGCCATAAGACCTAGGGTTACCAATTTTAGCCTTGTCTCAGAGGTCTCATGTTCGAAACCAACTGGCTAAGTATTGTAATGTTTGGTGTGTAGGGTTTTTATTTATTTAGTGGAGCGATACAGGGCCATCATGGCCCTCTTGTTATAGATGTTTAGTTGATGTCGTCGCTATTTGTGATATTACTTTAACAGTGACAATATCGTCTTTGAATAAGAAGATCAACATCAATTACATAAAATCTCTGGGACGAATACCTACGATTTCTACACACAAATCACGAGACATAGACTGTCAAGTGCTTCTCCATACCTGAATAGATTCTAGGATACCCCTCTCCCGGGAAAGTGCCACCCAGAAAACTGACCCCAGGAAATCCATTTACAAAAATCCCCCCCTCTGGAAAGTCATGTTTTACAAGGATACAAGATGGACTATTTCGGCCCATCTACGAGCCTTATCAGGTGGTGATGACAAGTTCTGTTAAAGAGATAGAAACTGTCATAGATATCCCTGTATTTGTCTTTTTTTTTCTTGTTATTTTTAAGAATCAGTTTATTTAGTTCTTATACTGTAATGGAAACATTAGAAAATGCTATATACATAAACAAGAAATATAAACTCTTTTCAGAAATGACATGGTGCATCTACTTTTCTTTTTTTTTTTCATTTATCTCTGAATCAGTGCATCAACAGATACATTTTTTTTTTTTTTTCTTTTTTAGTATTATCATCTTTATTAAACATCATATTTACAACGCAAGTACTCAATTAACTTTAACAGAATTGTAAACATCTTTCAAACGAATCACCTCTCTATAAAAGGGTTAAACCTTTCCAAGGGAATCTTGATGTCTCGAGAAATATGTCTTTGATAAAGAATTTCACGTGGAATAAATGTGTCTTTGATAAAGCATTTCACGTGGAATAAATGTGTCTTTGATAAAGCATTTCACGTGGAATAAATGTGTCTTTGATAAAGCATTTCACGTGGAATAAATGTGTTTTTAATAAAGCATTTCACGTGGAATAAATTCAATCAATGAAAATGAAATACATAAGAATAAAAACATCATCAGCATCAGTATCACAATGTTAAAAGTTTCCCCGGGGAAATTTTCCTACGGGGCAGTTTTTCCAGGAGGCATATTTCCCGGGGGGGGGGGGGCAGCAGTTTTCCAGGAGGGACAGCTTTCCTGATACCACGTGAATATAAACCCTCAGCCACAGATGCATGTATATTATATCGGCATCGTACTGAAAACAAAAACAAAAACGTTTAAAAAGAGTTGTTATGTCATTATGTACTTTGTTTCATTTTTAGAGGATAAATATCCGCATTCAAATGTAGGAAGATGAACGAAAATAGCAAAAGTGTACATGTAGAGTAGGTAGGTAGATCCAGGGGTCATGAAAAAGGTTCATCCCAAAATCAGTAACTTCAAACAGTTTTAACTAAGAGGTAAATAAATGAACAGACGAGTTTGCTGGTCATTATACGATGGAAGTAGTCATATAATGGAACGCCGTAGCTGTCTTTTCTCCAAAATAGTCACGTTGCTCAGTTCACTCTTATCTTGTTGGGTTGAAATGAAATGATGATCAGTCAGCTGGGATTAAAGTCTTCTCTAGATATCATTTTGTTCGGTTATCAAGCCATTAAGAAGTATTGGGTGAACATTTTGTTCTGTTTATTTCTCATTATGTTGGGTTAACATGGTATTTTATTCCGTCAATTGATAATGAAGTTCGGTTGACATATCATTATGTTTGCTTTATCAAATATTTTGTTCACTACCAGGGTATTTTATTCAGTTTATTGAATATTATAATATGTTTACTTATTAGTATCTTACATGAGACAGTTAGGTTAACTGGTTATTAAGTTTGCAAATTACACATGGTATATTATTATCATATCAATTTATTTGGTTATATATACCAATTATGGTTTGAAAGCATGCTGCCATATTTAGTTGAGTTAATGCAAGTTGGCTTCTTTACAAAAGAAGCCAGGAGAGGTCAGCATTAATGTTTTCAAATAGTTTGTTAGCTTTTAATTCAATATATTTTGGTACATGTAAACAAGTAAAAAAGCCGCCTTGTAGAAACCTCTTATAAATGCTTTACATGACGGTCATTTGACCTTCTTCCCGCGTTTTCAAGTCGCATGATCTTGTCCAGCGGTATTCTTTCTCTTTTTAACGAAATTCTTCTTATTATTTTTTCTTCTGCTTAGATTTATTTGCTTAATGAAAAATTACAATTATTTGAGAGGTCATTTGCAACCATGGCAAATTAATATGACAAATCTTTTTCTGAAATTTGTTATATAAAAATAAACCACGTTTATTTCCTGTTTCGGTTTTTTGATTTCGCTTTATTTACAAAACCATGACGAAACAGACTGTGTATCAGAACAATTTCGCAAGAAAAATGGATTTAGACAGCAAATTCTGTGGCAGTCTGCCTTTCAAACTCACCACTGTTGGAGAGGTCTGATGACCTCTCCAATTATGTCAAGGTAGACTTGTATTATATTCCGTTACCCCGATATTTTGTTTGGTTAATCTACTATAATGTTCGGTTTACATAACACTATAATTTGATAAATTACTATTTTGAGGTGTTACTGTGTAATTTCATATACTTGATCGATACTTATGACCTTTTTACTTGTCGATATGTTCTATTAAAAAAACTGTAGGTGGGTTAAACGGTAATTTCGTCTTTTTAAGAACACATCACAGTCTTTAATTATCATTGTGTCTAGGTGAATTACCATTACGGTTCGGAAATAGTTATTCAATAAGGCTAATTAAAACTAAATTGTAATAAATTGTAATTCTGTTTAGCTTAATGAAGAATATGATAGGTTAACACGTCGTTATGCCGGGTACACTTAATATGATGTTAAGTGAACTTGAATACATATTTCAACGACTGGTTAATTTTAATTGTATCAAGTTGAAGTAACATTGTGTAAAATAAACGTTATATTCAATTGGAAATCCTCAGTTTTCCACGCGGTTATCATGGTGGCAAAGGGAGTTCATAACCTTGTGAACATACTATACATCTTTTTGGTTTTGTTTTACTTACTTGTCGTAAAATGAACAAAATTCTGGAAAAGCTGAATTTAACAAGATATACGGAGATGTTTATACAGGAAAAGATTACGCCAGACATAATTTGTGACTTGTCCATGTATGACATGGCCGGTCTTGGTGTGCACAGCAGAGCGGAAGTAATGAAAATCAGGACTGCCTGCATCCACTTCGGAAATCATTCTATCAAGCGTGCAGTGGGAACATCAGCTGGACCATCCGAGTTTACAATATCAAAGGACACACTTGAAGGCCTAATTGATACTGGTTTCATGGTGAAAGAAATATCTGATTTACTGTCAGTCTCTGAGAGTACTATTTACAGGCGAATGAGAATATATGGATTGAAAAAACGAAATTTTACGGAAATAGATGACAACAGACTCACTGATATCGTTAACGAAGTTCTCTCAGAATTTCCAAGGTGTGGCGAAAAGATGCTTAAAGATATACTTGTACAAAAACATATTCACGTTAGTTAACCCCTTTTTTAGTTAAAGCTCTGTCTGTTACCAATTAAAATGTATGGCAAATGTTAACGTTTCTGGAAGAAACATGACCTAGAAATTTGACATTGACCTTGTCAGATGACCTTGGCCTTGATACCTAAGGAAATGTCTTCCCACAACAAATATACATGTGAAAAATAAAAGCCCTATCACTTACCATTCAAAAGTTAAGACATTTTTTTTTTCAAAAAAGTGACCTTGATATTTACATAGACCTTGATAGATGATCTTGAACTTGGCACCACAGGAAAGGCCTTACCACAACTTACCACAAGGAACATACATGTGAATTAAAAAAGCCCTACCACTCATTCAAAAGGTATGGCTAATGTTAATGTTTTATTTGCTGACAAACAGACAGACAGACAGTCAAGCAGACAGACAGGGTAAAACCATATACCCCCAATCTATCGATACGGGGGACATAAAATCTTCACTTTATGCCTATATTTATTGCGTTCTTTTCTTTCAGATCTAGACGGTCTTTGTATTTTCCAAATGTCTATATGTTTTACGGATTGTGAGGCGACGAAAATCTTTTTAGCTCACATGAGCACGAAGTGCTCTGGGGAGATATTGTGAAAGATCACCGTCCGTCGTCCGTCCGTCTGTCCGTGAACTATTCTTTAAAAATCTTCTCCTCCTAACTAATCAACAGGTTTCATCCAAACTTCACAGAAATGATCACCGGGTAGTGCTCTTGCAAAACACCTCAAAGAAATCCATGAAGAACTCTGGTTGCTATGGCAACATAATGAAAAATCTTTAAAAATCCTCTTATCCCAAACCGGAAGGCCTAGAGCTTTCATATTTGGCATGTAGTATTTGCTAATAAACTTCTATCAAAACACTTCAAATTGTGGTGCTGGGGTCAAAATTGGCCCAGTGTTGTGTGGTCCCGGATTTTACAAAGAAATATAGAAGGAAAATTTTAAAAATCTTTTCTCTCAAACGGTAAGCCCTAGAGCTTTCACATTTAGCATGTGGCATTGTCTAATGGACCTCTACCAAAATATTAGAAACTGTGATGCTGGGATTATAAATGGCCCTGTGTAGTGGGGGTCAGATTTTAAAGGTATAGAAGGAAATTTTAAAAGTCTTCTAGTCACAAACTGTAAGGCCTAAAGCTGTCATATTTTGCATGTAACTTTGTGTAATGAACCTTCATTAAAATCCATCAAATTATGACCCCGTGGTCAAAATTAGCTCTGTCTTGGGGCGTCCCTGATTTTACTAAGCAGTGGAGAAGGAAATCTTAAAAAGTCTTTACGTCTCAAACCATTTGGACTGGATCTTTCATTGATGGAATGTAGCATTGTTTCATAGATCTAGATCTCTTAAAAAAAAAAAAAAAAAAAATAACTACACACACACACTTCAAATTATTACCTTTAAGTCAGAATTAGTTCCATGTTGTGGGGTCCAAGATTCATAGATATAAAGAAGAAAATCTTAAAACATTTCTTGCGCCAAAATGCTTGGACTGTTGCATTCATATTTGGCATGCCATTGTTTTACAGATTTGTAACATGTCTGCTGTCCATGTCCTTCAGGTGAGCGATCCAGGGCCATCTTGGTCCTCTTGTTTAGTAGTCTGACACAGTTTTACAAGAAAATATCAACAACGATTTGTATCGATAAATTTCAACTTCAACAGCGATATAGCTTAACGTCGATATTGTGCAATATGAGATTTGTCGCTCAACTTTAAGTTGAGATGAAGCTAGCTGTGCAATATATCACAGTTTATATTCAAGAAACAAAATTTGGTTTGCAAAATCTGCATGCATCCGTGAAACACTTTGCTAAGCGTATAAGCCTGGCAAGATTAACCTGAGACATCTACATATGCAATAACCCTACTTCAGCAATTTTTAGCTCCACTGGCCGGAGGCCAGCAGGCGTATATCATGGCCTCGTGTCCGTCGTGCGTCCGTCTGTCCGTGTGTGTGTGAGTTTACTTTTTTTTTTCAAACATCTTCTTCTCTGAAACTACCCATCGGATTTTAACGAAACTTCACAGAAATGATCCTGGAATGGCCCTCTTAAGACACTCTCCAAAGAATTTTATTCCTATCAAAATTCTGGTTGCCATGGCAACAAAACTGAAAAACATTGAAAATCTTTAAAAATCTTCTTGTCCAAAACCGCAAGGCCTAAGGTTACCAAATTTGGCTAGTAGTTTCATCTAATAGACCTTTACGAAAACTTTTAAAATTATGGCCCCGGGGTCAAAATTGGCCGTGGGTAATAAGTTTTACATAAGTTTTTATAGTGAAAACGTTAAATATCTTCTTGTCCTAAACTATACGGCCTAGGGTTACCGAATTTGGCATGAAGCTTCATCTAATGGACTTCTTCAAAAACTCTTCAAATGATAGCCCCGGCGTCAAATTGGCTCCGCCCGGGGGAGTCACAAGTTTTACATTGGTTTATATAGTGAAAACTTAAATATCTTTTTGTCCTAAACCATATGGCCCAGGGCTACCAAATTTGGTATGTAGCTTCATCTAATAGACTTTTACGAAAATTCATTATATTATAGCCCTAGGGTCAAAAATGGCCCCGCCAAGGGTAACAAGTTTAACATGGGCCATTAATGCAAACTATTGTACAAATATGTCAAAGATTTTTGAGTGCATGATACATCTATTTAAGAGCCAATGGAGCGATACAGGCCCATCAAGGCCCTCTTGTTTTAAAACGCGCTCAACTAAAATAGATGGCTCACGGAGATTAATTTGTGTCATGTTAATTTTGCCAGGCTATACATGTTTCATTTCATTGGACTTTTGTTAGTATAGAAGTTACATATTATCGCTAATGAAGTATAAGATGTTAGATGTCGCTTGTTAAATGTAACCGCTCCATGGATACGCGTTGGTGTGACCAATCAATATTTATTCTTCGAATAAATAATAGATAAATCAGTGACCCGTCACGCGAAAAGGGACCTTATCGGAACTCCTAAATAAAATAAATGAAAATGGGAACGAAGCAAGTACAGGCCGATACGGTTTGAAAATTTTAAAATGACAGTTTAGTAAGGCAAAATGATCATTTAATGACGTATTCGGTAGTAATTTCTGCGCATCATTTTTGCGATTTCAAGGGAGACAATAACAGACAGTAACTCTTCTCAAAGAAGGTACTTGTATATTGTTCGGACGAATACCTTGAATTTCGGATACGGTATCTAACTTCACTGAAATGGTAGAAAACATAGTGGGAAAAGGAGAAATTGCTTGTTACAAGCAATGTCTCCTTTTCCACGATGTTTTAATAAGTCTCAAAACCTCATGATCGAAATAATGAGTGATTGTGTGGGAAAGGGTTAACTGTATTATTATTATTATTATAAACAGTAGTGGTATAGTATATCAGAGACAATAAATGGCATAGTTTCTGTATGCCTAGTAGTGTAAAACAGGGCTTTCTCTTTATAACTGATAGTGTGAAATGGAAAACCCAACTTGGCATTTTTTATGGGAGGTTTTTGACAGGTGGTTGTTACTTGGAGGTAATGTTAAAAACAGAAGAAGTTACAAACTGTTCAGTCATTTTATTTCATACAGTCCCCCAGCCGATATAGCTCAGTAGGTAGAGCGTAGGACTCGTGAACACAATGTTTCGGGTCACTAGAGGTTGTGGGTTCGCATCCCCGGCAGGCCAACTAAAATTACTAATAGTCTTTCGGATGAGACATTAAACCGAGGTCCCGTGTGACGGTGCTGTACGCCAAGCACGTTAAAGAACCAGGCGAAGCTCTCAGTAGTTCCGTCCTGTATCCTTGCACTATCCCCCGTAACAACTAACCGTCTTCTGGGGGCGTCGCTCAGATGGGCAACCGGTAGCGACGATAAATAAACGGAAATAACCAATTTCATACACTATGACTGAACTCAAATATTTATTTATGCAAAAGTCCACCAGAAAAATTAATGCAGATGAAACTATTACATACCAATAAGTAGCCATGAAACAAATGCAGAGTTAGTTACCCTCTGTTGTAGACTCCAAAATTCTGCTTTTCAACATAAATTCGGATCAGATCACAACAATATAGAGACTGAACCAGATGCATGTTGAAAGTAAGTTAAACATATTGTATATGAATTTATCTAAAACCATAATAAGTAAAAATTTCAGTTCTGATGAATTTTGCAACATATTAAAATATTGGTACTTTTATCTAAATAAGATGTAAAGTTACCCATAGTATAGAAAATATTGTGAAACGAGGTGAAATTCAATTGCCTGAATCAAGCAGTTCCATCTTTTCCCACAATGTTTTCAAAAAGCTGTTTTCCTCAATGTGTTTGAACAAGTTGTATGGGAAGAGGTTGAAAGATGTTCATTTGAAATTCATCAAACTCCATGCCAAGAATTTTTTAATGTCTGTATTTGTTATCAGAAAACATGTCAATTTTCTCACTTTTTGTCACGTTTATAGAAAATCCTATGAGATTTGTTTAAAGAATTATTCAATTGATATTTTTAGTCTTAAAGATTGAAAAGAAATAGGAATCAAATGGTAAGATTATGTTTGCTGCAAAAATTAGAAAGAATTTGGTACAATTTATTTTCTTTATAGAAAGTGTTGCCATTCTAAATTGCTTTGGCCTAAACGGTTACTATGGAAACGGCCATTTCACAAAAAAATCTAACACGTCAACATATCTTTTTCTTCTCATTTTTGTACTTACCATTAAATTTTACTATATATACCAAAAAATTAGAAAATTCTATGAAAGGAATTTTTCAAAATTTTGAATCAATTGAAGACTACATGTTGATTTTGCTTATATTTTGGCAAGTCAAGAAATAGGAAAAATAATTTTTTAAAAAGAAAATGAATTCAGATTATTATTTCATTCATACAGAATCAAGAAATAATATATTAAATATGGAAAATAATATTTGCATTGTATAATAAACTTTCTAGCACTGTATTACTGTCTTTTATGAAGATATAGTCATTTTGAGTGTTTTGATACAAACGGTTACCATAGAAACAGCCATTTTGCAGAAAATCCAACTCGTCAACATACCTTTTTCTTTTTCTTTTTGAGTTTGCCATTGAATTTTACCCAACATATGAAAGAATTAGAAAATTCTATGAAAGGATTAAATTTTCACAAAACTGTAGAAAACGTCTTTAATACACAGAAAATCTGTAAGATAG
This sequence comes from Hippopus hippopus, assembly GCA_946811185.2. Lineage (NCBI taxonomy): Eukaryota > Metazoa > Mollusca > Bivalvia > Cardiida > Cardiidae > Hippopus > Hippopus hippopus. Next base: position 41,946,151 of record OX328101.1, on the reverse strand, counting down.
CAGACTTCATGCAGAGAGAGAGGTATTAGTAGCATGAATACCGGAAAGAGTGTCCACAATCAACGCGTAGAACGCATGTGGAGGGATGTTTATGACGGGGTGTTAGCATTTTACTCTGAATTATTTTCATTTCTTGAAGACGAAGGTAAGCTAGATATTATGAATCCACTTCACATATATGCCCTCCATTATGTCTACATGCCAAAGATCAATAAAAACTTCAAACATAGAGTGCTGCATGGGATACTCACAGACTGCGAACCGTGAGGACGTCGCCTGTAAAACTTGGGACCGCTGGTATGGTCAATAATCCAGTTCAGAAACCTGATAACTTAGAAAACAACTCAGAAGACAACATCACGGATATTATATCTGATATTACTCGACCGGTATTTGGGAGATCAGAGGTTAAAATCAGTGACTATTGCCAACAGATACTCACTCAAGAATGTCCAAATGACTGGACAAGCTCTAACTATGGGATTGATGTTTATACAAGAGCAGTGTCAATCCTTGAGGAGAACAATATTTAAAAGATTGATTCGTTTAAATGGTGTAAATATTACCTTCGGATGAAGCTCTGAAAAATAAATCAAGTTAGGAACGAGAAATGACTTGTCTGTCCCGAATGTGTTGTTTTCGTGAGGCTTATAAATATGACTAGTTTATTAAGGCGAATCGGCTTTAAGTAGTGTCATTTCCCTTGCATCCTTGTGTGCGCACTAGAGGGCTTAAAGCGCCTGTCGTCAGTACATCGTTTCGGTGCCAAACCCTGTTAGTGGTTTTTAATGCTTCCTAAGCCTTAGTCAAAGCACTGGATATGAGCCATGCTCTGGCAAAAAGGGGCTTTATGGATCGCCGTAATCCATAACACCAAACAAGCCATTACCTAATTATGGATCCATAAAAATCAATTTTGTCAAACGACCGACTGAGTCATGAGGTAGAATTATCCTTTAATACGCAGAAAATTCGAAGATCCCGAAAAGTTTCGGCCCACGTCAGCCTGCCGTGGGTCGATACTTCTCACAGATGCATTATGCCCCTATTCACAGAGCACGGCTTATATGATTTTAACAAACGTCCTAGAGGCCAAATAGGCGATGATATATATATATCAAAACTTTTGGCCCCCTGGTTTAAGGTAGTGTGGTTCGATACCATTGAAGCGACATTTGCAATGTTTTTCAGAAAATTAAGCGGATGCTACCTCAACATAAGTGCTTTTTAAAATGCTTATCAGGAACCTGCAGCTGACGTTAGGACGTCATTTAGGGACGCACCCCTTTAAATGGGTCACAATCAAAATCTGTCAATATATCACGTGCTTGATTAGTATTTTAAGGCTGCTACGTAAAAGCGCTTATATTGAAGTAGCGTCCCCTTAAGTTTCCCGAGATTCTGAAAAAATTGCAAATATCGGGTCGAAGGTATCGAACCACTTTAAGATGAGATGTTAAATGTTTTCACTACATGAGTCTGACAACCAACTTGTAACCAATGGAGCATTATCTAAGTCAATAGAGCTCTGTAAGGGTTTTGCTATCTACTAAATATAAATGCTGTGCGCTCTTTGAGACATTAATTGAAGAAAATGGTAAATGTCCATTTTTGCTACGTACTAGATATGCAAGACGATAGACAGAAATTAGCTAGGGATAGCTTTTGTTGAGTAAAGGACGGGCGAAATTTGGAATGGATAAAGCGGCGACTCTATGGTCTCTCAAAATTATTTAAGGAGGCACAAGGTAAAAGGTCTGTTAAAGGCAGGAAAATGCATGAACAGTTCCATAATGGATACTTTAGCATGTCCTATGCTCATTGGCCTTCAAACAGTGAAGATAATAAACAAAACAACAACAAGCTTTGCATTGATTCATGTTTTTTTTTTCCATTTTAGGTTGCATGTTTGTTCAGAAAAGAATTGTTGTCCTGGATCTCACACACGAGCCTTGAATTAAGCAAAGACTACGACTGCGTGTCTTGACAATTGTAAAATTAAGCCTAATGCCTCTTAATAAAATTCTAATATACCAATAACCACTGTCATAGCAATTCTGATGTACCAATAAACACTGTCATAACAATTTCGATATATACCAATTCACACTGTCATAACAATTCCGATGAAATCAAAGCTGTTCAGTGGCATTTGCAGAGCAAATATCGGAAATTTTCGCGAGAGGATCACATTCGAGAAAATTATATACGCTTAATGTAAAACTGAATTTGAATGCTGAATAAAAGTGATTGGTTGTTTCTTACAGGATTATCTGTGAACACGGATTAAAAAAAATCAAAGACTGAAATTTTATGGGTTTTTTTATTTTCACAGATCTTTTACTTATCAGTAGTTACTGTCTTCATGCTGGTGTATCTTGTTCATCTGCGATTCTGTTTTGGCTACTGTCAATTGTGGTCCAAGTTCGTTAAAAAAAAAAAAAAAAAAAACGCTTGAAATTAATTTCAGACCAATTTCGGGACACGAAAAAATCCAGATATACGGTAAAAGAATGGGCATTTCTACAGTCACTACAAAACACAGAGCACAATATTTAATAAATGTTCATTTTGCGAAGACATTTTGAAAAGGGTCATCCGAGGACCATTTCTGCAAAATTATGTTAAAAAAACATCCATTAGTTTCACAGAAGATATTTTCTTTAAATGCCTTTCGGTTGCCATGCCAACCAGAGTTTTTCATGGAATCCAATTCTGTGAAGAAATCTGAAAGAAGACCCCGTAAGGAGCGTTTCTGCCAAGTTTAGTTCAGATCGGCCCAGTAGTTTAGGAAGAGATTATGTTTGTAGATTTTTGACGAGACGACAGACACAGCGTGATCTAAACACGATGTGCTCAGGTGAGCTAAAAAGATTTATAGCGGTCTAAATTGGTTGAAATACTAAGAGAAAGTGCGTACTTATACTTGAACATTGTCACTTGCATTATATAAAGTAGTTCCTACAATGTAATTTTACACCACATGACCTCAATCTAGCAGTAGAAAAAGGTCATTTTAAGTTTTTTCTCAGTACGTTTTTGACACTTACCAATGGGGAGTTTTAACAACTCTACAAACGTTTTCATAAATATCTGAACATTGTGGGAAAAGGAAAGGAAAATGATGGTAAATATCATTGATTTTTAGCCAATACGCCCAGTTTGAAACGTTCCATTTTTTTAAATCCATATTTTTACAGAAAATGTTCGTTTTTTGCAGACAAACAGACAGACAAACAGACAGACAGACAGACAGACAGGGCAAAAACTATATGCCCCCCCCCCCCGGGACATAAAAAATACAGTTTATTTCAGATTTATTCCATCATTTTTCTTTTTTTGCGTCACTGAAAAAAGGAGCTTGTTGTAAATTTTCCTGTATCTCCTTTACTGATAATCCAAATTTGGTTGAACTCCATATTGATATAAAGTGTCATGCCTAAATTATGCAACCTTTGATTTTGTCAATATACGTGTATGTACCTGTCCTAAGAGAAGGAAGCTTTGTGTTCATTGTCACGTTGTTTGATTACATATATCATCTAGAGATCTCCAGAAAGTGTTTCTGGAAAGATAATAAAATACCTGAAACAAGCAACATGTCTCTTTTTAAACAATAATTTTAATCCTTTATTGAACAAAACCAACTATTCGAGTATTAATCTTGGTAGCTAGTGCTTGAATTTCGTTGTCCAGCAAACCACAATCTCCTTTTTTAAACCCATACAAAGATACATTTTGAAAACATTGTAAGACAGCGAGAAAATCCTGGCAAACAGAAATTTCTTCTTTTCTCGCAATGTCTACACGAGCATATTTCAAATGATTTGCACCTCCTTTCACATGTGATCTGCAAACGCTTTAACTTAGACAAATCAAATATTAGGAGAAAAGAATAACTACAAATTTTTACCTGACATTTGTATTTTTTTTAAAATCGAGAACAGTCAGTAACTTTATAATCCATTAATTAATGTAGATGCAATGGTTAATAATACAACAGCTATTTTAAGAGTGTTTTAGGTAATACCAAGTGCCCTACATGCAATGAAATACATGTATTTCAAGTCCAAGCAAAATGATTAAAAAAAGAAAACCAAGAGGTCCATGAAGGCCTGGAACGCTCCACTTGCTCTACAGCCTTCTGGTTTTGTATATTAAAAAGGTTGTCCAGGGACACGTGTCGAGCCCGCAAAAATTTTGACTATAAGTTCATAAGGCCAATTTTCCCTGTTTTCCCCCCGAACTTCGATAGCTTATGACCCTACAATTATTTTGAGAATGCTTCAAAAGAATTGGATGAAATTGTGGGTGTTATTGCGTAAACAAGAAAATTCTAACTGAAAGTTCATAATGCCCCTTTTCCCTGTGTTTTCCCATAGAATCATCCCAATTTCGATAGCGTTCGTCCTTATGACCCTACAATCATTCCGAGAAAGTTTCAGAAGAACTGGACGGACGGTCGGACAGACGGGAACCACGCCATCGCAAAAACCTTTCTTGCCTTTGGCTAATAAAGCTAAACAAGAGGGCCAAGATGGCCCTGGATCGCTCACCTGAGTCCGAGAGTGGACCATAATGCCTTAGGCATATTTTTTGATAGATTAAACTCTAGCAAACAATATCTGAAATGGGTCACCAAACTTCAAACCTTGTATTAGGAGATACTTGATACAAAATATCACAGCTCTAGTCCGGTTTCGGACGAGAAGAGTTTTTAAGTGTACACTATATAAGCCTATGGGTAAACTTGTGAGCCCTTATGCAGGGCTATTTTTGACACAACGGTCATTATTTGAACATTTTTCATAAGGGTCCATAAGGTTATGCTGCATACAAAATATCAAGGCTCTAGGACCTTTGGTTTACACTAAATAAGCCTTTGTGCTATTTCTTTGGGCAGAGCCATTTTTGACTCCTGGTTAATTATTTGAATGAATTTGGAAGAAGTCCACTAGGAGACGCTACATACAAAATATCAAAGCTCTAGGCATACCGGTAATTGACAACAAAATCTATTTAGTTTGCATAACATTTGAATATCTGCAAATTTTTTATCCACGGGGTAGAGCCATTTTTGCCCACAGAAGCAGCATTTGAATAAACTTGATAGAGATCCACTAGGAGATGCTACATACAAAATATCAAAGTTCTAAGCCCTTTGGTTTGGGACAAGAAGATTGAAGTTTGCATTATGTAGCCTATGCTCAAACTTTTGACCCCCGGGATGGGGCAATTTTTGACCCCAGGGGCATCTTTTGAACAAACTTGGTACAGGTCACGTAGGACATACTACATACAAAATATCAAAGTCTAGGCCTTTTGGTTTTGGACAAAGGGATTTTTTTTAAAGTTCGCATTATCGAACCTATGTGCGGAATTTTTACCTTTGGGGTGGACCTATTTCTGACCCCAGGGGCACGATTTGAAAAAAACTTGTAGAAGTCCACCAGAAGATGCTACATATAAAATATCAAACCCATGAGCCTTTTAATTTTGGACAAGAAGATTTTTACACCTTGCATTATCCACCTATGTGTGAGCTTTTGACTCCCAGGGGCCAATAACAAAGAGCAATAACTGAAAAGATAGGGTAGCAGAGTTATGTTTATTATGCACTGCACTTCTCCACATTTTTGCAAAATTATTCTTAATCTATCCATTGCTTTCAGAGGTTTTTTTTTCGATATTCTCCAAAACTTCCTTAAGGTGGCCATGGTAACAAGAGTTTTGATGGAATTCAATTCTGTGAAGACATTTTACAGAGGACTGCCAAAGGAACATTTCCGCAAAGTTTGGTTAAGATCGGCCATGTGGTTTGTGAGGATTTGTTTGTTTGTTTGTATTGAAGTTTAACACCATTTTAACAGCTAAGGTCATATCATGGCTGTCAGTGACGTGTTTATGTGTTTTCTGGCTTTCTCACACAGTACTGACACAACTGTTCTTTCCAAAGGCACTGACTACTTTTTTCAGATGCATCAGAGGTGAGAGGCGAAAAATCACCAGAAACAAAGTTTGCCTCATCCGGGTATTGAACCTGCAACCTCCAGGTCACCAGTCAGATAGGCTACATCTTGAGCTATCCGGCCGGGCTGGTTTATGAGGAGATGTTTTTTAAAGATTGTTGAAAGCCCATGACCCACTACGCACAACAGACAGCGTGATCAAAACAGCTCCCCTTGAGCATGTTGTGCTTAGGTGAGCTAAAACTGTTTCGACTGAACTTCCACTTGTTACTGAGAACAATTGTGCCTCGAAATTCATGCAAAAATATAGAAGAATAATGAAGACAAAAATTTTACCTTCAATCCTTTACCAGACAACAAAATTTTAGACAGATCCAAATTGCAAGGAGTTGCAGACCACAAAATAAACATTACTTAAAACATAAAACTTTTGTCATAGGGTAGAAAATATTGATGGAAAAGGTGAAAAATGATGGTTATAGGCATTTTCTTCTTTTCCTCCAATGTTTTCAAAGCTCTTTGGGGCTGTTAAAACCAGGGATTGTTTGGGAAAGGGTTAATGTGTGACCTTGACCCAGCGTAACAAACTAGAACTGTCCCAAGCGGACATGTAACCCCACCAGGGCTTTGTCACTGGAATTTTACAATTCAGAAAGTAAGGTTTCAAATATAATTCAAGATGGGAAGTGCTCCACATACAAAAAAGCCTAAAGTGTAAATAATATCAAGGGGAAATAACTCAGAAAATAATAGAGGAAAAGTTTCAATTTTTCAACACAGCACTTGTATCAGCATACAAAATTAACTGTTTACCAGGCGACAAAAGTCTAAGATATAGTACTTGTATAAGTGTAGAAAGTTTAACTATTTACCATACAACAAATTTTAGACGGGTCCAAATTAAATGAATTTCTCTTCAAAATGTGTTCTATCAGTGTAAAAAGTTTCCAGTTGATTGCCCTTATAGTTTGGAAATTCTTGCTCGATAAAAATTTAATGTGTAAATTAACAAAGGGCAATAATTCAGAAAATAGGGTTAGCAGAACCAAGTATTCTATGTACAAACATGTAAGCCCTGGGACAGGGCCTGTAATGATCCTAGGGGCATCTTATGTGTGAAATTGTAGAGGTTCACAAGTTGATGCTTCATGCAATGTATCACAGCTCTAGGCCTTCTAGGTTCGGACAAAAAGGTTTTTAAGTTTGCATCATAAAAGCATTTTATCAACTGTATTTAAATGTTCTTTAAATAGAAAATTGCATTTTCTATTTAGAGAACATTTGGATAAGGTTGATAATGTGATGTTATATACAAAACTAGGGCTAAATGTGATCATACCCTCAACAGCTCCTTGTCAATAAATAAATTTTTGTCACAGAAATGTACATTGAAATCTGAGCTGTAGTTATCGAGAAAAAGAATGGACAACGTATTTCATCAACATGCAATAACTCTGTGGAATCTCAGTGAACCATGACCAAAATAAAATATGCACATCTTTGCTTCGGACTAAGTCTGTCTGAGAAGTTTGAATGATATTTGTCCAATAGTCATTGAGAAAAAGGGTGAACAAGAAATTTCATTAAAGGGTAATAACTCTGTGAAATCAATGAACTGTGACCAAAATGAAATATGCACAACTTTGCAAGATACCAAGTCTCTCTGTGTAGTTTGAATGAAATCTGTCCGAAAGTTGTTGAACACTAGCACTGGCAAGAAAATCCTACAAACCAACTGATGGATCAACAAGCGGACTCCTATATATCTCCAGAAAAGAGTTTTGAGGAATTAATAACAAAATCCTGGGCCTTTTGGTGTCAGGCAAAAAGATTTTCAAAGTTGCATGATTTGAATAAACTAAATAGAGAATGTTTGCCGATTTAAGACTTTCTATACACATTTGAACCAAGTTTTGTATTGATTAAATTAACATCTGTGGATATGCTAGAGTGTAAGTTAAGAAAAATATAGCAATACCTCTAATTCATGGGCAGATAACTCTAATCGTTCTAGTCCGATTAGACCCATAATCAAATTCATCTGAAATCTTTCGGTCATACACATTTTTACCAAGTTTGGTGCTGATTGGTTTATATTTGTAGATGATAGAGTGCAAACATAGTCAAATAAAGCAATTTTTCTAATTCAAGGGAAGATAACTCAGGCCGTTCTGGTCTGATTAGAAGCATTATCGAACTTATCTGAGATCTTATGGTCATATACATTTTGACCATGTTTAGTGCTGATTAGTTTTAATATTTGTAGATGCTAGAGTGTAAACAAAGTCAAATATAGCAATTTTTCCTAATTCAAGGGCAGATAACTCTAGTTGTTTTGGTCCAATTTGACCAATAATCAAAATCATTCGAGATCTGGTCATATACATTTTGACCAAGTTTGGTGCTGATGTGATTGCAAGAGTGTAAACAAAGTCAAATATAGCACATTTTTTTTAATTCAAGGGCAGATAACTCTGGTTGTTCTGATCAGATTAAACCCATAATCAAACTCAACCGAAATCTTATGGTCATATACATTTTGACCAAGTTTGGTGCTGATTGGTTTATATTTGTAGATGTTAGAGTGTAAACAAAAAAACATGAACGGATGGACAGAAAGACGATTGACACCGACAGATGGTGAGTGATCACAATAGCTCACCCTGAGCACTTCGTGCTCAGGTGAACTAAAAATAGGGGTAGCGGAGTTATTATTCTTGTGCACTGCTTTTCTCCACAATGTGTTCTATCAGTGTATGAAGTTTCAAGTTGATACCACAGGGACACGATCCAGTAATTTTTTTGGTATCTTGTAAGTAAATAAAGACAAGGGGTCGAACTTGACCAAAGGGCAGATATTACCGGGTTCGAATTAAGGTCCAATTACAAAGTCAGTTTTGATTCAATTTTGTCATGAAATGTACCAAATCACAGCTAAATGAATACGTTCTTCGATGATGCTAAGATTATAACCATAATCAATCCGTTTACCGAACACAGATCGAGATATCGAGCAAATTAGGGTCAATTTCGCAGGTCGGACACGACCGTGCAACTGGGACACCACTCTACTTTCAGGGTTAAATGCCACATCTCATCCATTGACAGCCGGTTTTCCTACCACGCATCGATTAAAAACATGTTAATGAATAACTCACAGGCAATAAATTTCTGTTTCCTCCAAAGTCAACAGCGTTTTCAGGTTTATAATCTTTCAAATCGAAACCGATGCCATTTTGACAAGCTTTCATCTGTATGCTTGGGATGATTTCATTGGTCAGCGTTGCTGGTTCTCTGCCCTCCACAAATTATCAATTACAAAGCCGGTACTCTTACAGTAGAGCAACTGGTCGAAAGTGAAACTGAAAGTAGATTTCTCTGTAGGAATTGGGTTTCTTTTGCTTTACTGAGGGTAGATTTCGAATAAATGTTTTAGTTAAGTGAAGAAAATTATCTAAAGAGCCAGTTAATAAGCATTCCGGATTTCTACGATTAAAAGTCAAAACTCACGGTAAATGACATCATAACATGAACCCCGCTTCGTAGCTGTAGTAAGACTGAGCCGGGTCCAGTATCAACCTATCAAATTTCGTTTTACAAAAGCGTCGTTTCGGTCTAGTATGGCGTGAATTGGAAATTCGTTGCGATAAGGTAATGAATAATTGGTTTTGTTCCCTGGTAGATCAATGTGGAAAGAAATAGTCGTCTGTAAGTTACTTATCAACATGTTTTTAATCGATGCGTGGTAGGAAAACTGATTGTCAATGCCTGAGATGTGGCATTTAGCCCTGAAAGTAGAGTGGTGTCCCAGTAGCACGGTCGTGTCCAACCTGCGAAATTGACCCTAATTTGCTCGATATCTCGATCTGTGTTCGGTAAACGGATTGATTATGGTTATAATCTTAGCATCATCGAAGAACGTATTCATTTAGCTGTGATTTGGTACATTTCATGACAAAATTGAATCAAAATTGACTTTGTAATTGGGCCTAAATTCGAACCTGGTAATATCTGCCCTTCCGCCAAGTTCGACCCCTTGTCTTTATTTACTTACAAGATACCAAAAAAATTACTGGATCGAGTCCCTGTGGTTGATACAGTGTAGCTTTCATAGTTTGGAAGTAATGGGCCAGACAAATTCCGGATGGATGGACGGACACAAGGACGGACAAGGTGACTGCAGTATACCCCCCCTTAAATTTCGTTTGGTGGGGGTATAATTATTCAAATAGCACTTCTTCTCATGGTGGAAAACAATTTAGACAAATTATTTTGAATACATTCATAAATGTGTTAATGTCTGAACAAATCAGGATGGACAGACACACTTAATGCACGCACAAACACAATGACATTGTGGCGACTATGTCTCACTCACTACAAGCATGCTCCAAACAAAATCCTTCAAAAGGCAATAACTGATGGTAGTTTAGAGCACCACACTTGTCCTAAATATGATCTATAAGTATATAAATTTTCAAGTCAAGTCAAAAAGGTAGCTAGCTTATAATGCTCCTGAATGGCAAACCCTTAGTATAGACAGACAGGCTAACAATATATGTTCCTGTAAATGTCTATTTCAATCCATAAAAGCAATTGGAAAATGCGTAGTCATAGAGTTTTAAACAATTTTCCCTCTGTTTGTATTGTAGAAGATGCCTCAGGTCTAGGCAAAATCATTCTATTAATGCATGTATTGGAAGTAGGAATGAAGGAGTCTCGAACTTCACAGAATTCTAGTGTCAGCTGCAGCTTAAACCCTGACACTGGTTCTTCATCTGTACCAGTAACGAAATGTAAAATACTTGGCATTGTTATTCCTTCACGGTGACCACCTACAAACAGACAAAATAAGCTATATCATTGAAATGAAAGTCCCCGTCAAAGTAGCCCTTATTTGTAATGGGGCAATTTTACATTAAGCCCCCTTTTCCCATAAAACTGCACTAGATCAAAAGAATAAGAATCTGTAGTTGTTCATAAGGAACACACATGTAAAGTTTCATCCGGGCAGATGGACAGACTTACAGAAACACGGACAAACAGCGTAAAAACTATATCCTTCCATCTTCCACAGAGGATAATAATAATATTGAAACCTGGTCTCCACAATTTCTCAGCAACTGATGTTGCCATTTTAAAGGATCAAACAAGTAAGGGTTTAGTTGCTTTTGAAATGTATTACACAGTGTACCTAGAATGATAATAGTGCTCAGAATGTTTTAGTTCTCTTTTTGATATATTTTAAGAAAAGAAGTTCTCAAAGATTATACAAGTTCTATATAAGCTGATGTGAAAACCTGGGGCACCCCTGGGCGCTATTGTTAACGTCATTATTTGAACGAACTTGATAGAGATGCATGAGGTGATGCTTTAAACAAGAAGATTTCGAAGTTTTTACTATATAAGCCTATGTGCAAACTTGCAACCCCACCGGGTAGGGCCATTTTTGACCCCAGAGTTAGTATTATTACAAACTTGGTAGAGTTCCATCAGGTGATGCTACAATGCTACATACCAAATATCAATGATCTAGGCTCTCTAGTTTAAGACAAATTGATTTCGGGTAGGGCCATTTTTGACTCCAGGGTCAGGGTCCAAAAAATCCACTCGTCCGCTCGTATTTACGAGTAAGAAATGGATGAGGACGAGTGAAATATCTGTCATGCTTGTCGGGCAGGACGAGTGGTGAATAGAAGATAGTAAAACAAGTTTTTCAGATGAATATTTAATTTACAGGAGACAAAACGGCCATTCCATTATTGAATAAGCGAATTAAGGGTATTCAGGAAATCAAATTTTGAAACAGAACATAAAACATGCTGGTCCCCGCTCCAAATAAAGACCGGTTTCAAGTCAGCCTAATGATACAACCCGGGACCTTTTATTGCAAACAAAAATCTTATAATATGCTTCAGGTAGACCTAATTCAATATGAGCGACTTTGCTAATTATTAAAACGAACGACACTAACATTAACACAAATGCTTTCCCGAAACCAGTTCAAAAAACTGTGTTGTTTTGGCTTTATTAATTTCTGTAACTTGACCGGATAACTGGTACCGGTTTTTAAAACCCGGTATTTAAGGTTCGTTGTAAAGTTTCCGTTTCGTCTCAAAAAAAAAAAAAAAAAATCTAGAAAATAACTATTGTTTTGTGCAATCCACAAGAGCAGTTTCTCTTGCGTTGGCAAAATTCGATTACACCAGTATATTGGAAGGGGTTTTCTCGTCGGATCAAAGCTGGGCAAGTGTTTTTTCAAAGTCACTTGTCCTACAGGACGAGTGCCTTTTCTGGAAATTTTTGGACCCTGAGGGTCATTATTTGAACTTGACAGAGGTCCACAAGGTGGTGCTACAAAACAAATACCCAAAACCTCTGGTTAACCCAAGAAACATCCCTGCCAAGTTTCATCAAGGTTGGCCCACTAGTTCCAGAGATGTTTAAAGAAAAGTTTACGATGGACAACGCACGAAGGACATTCAGACGAACACAAAAGCTCACCTTGAGCTTACCTGGAGGACTTCATACTCTGATAATCACAAAATCTCACCTTGTGCTCAAGTGAGTTAAGAACATACTGAAACAGTGGGCCTTGGCCATTTCCTGGCAAAGTAGGTTTATGATACCCTACTTTGCAAAGTAGGGTATCATAAACCTACTTTTTTTTGTTGTTCTGTTTAGTTTTTAAGAGCTTCAAACGTTTCAGTTCTAGAAATATTTGATGAATTTTTGCAGATTTTTCCAATTTCAAAGAAGCAGTTAGCTACATGCATTTGCAAATGTGCCTTAGATTCAACAAAAATGTTTCCTGGTAGTCAATGTTACATTGATTACCTATGACCCAGCCATGTCCATATTGGGGTTATCTATGTCATGGTATCAGTACTTACTTGCAACTTCCCTTATATATTTCACAAATTTTGAATAAACAGTCTTTTTTAAAGTGTATCTGTTGGATCCTACTTCACTGAACACTGACTGTAAAACACACAACAGTTTCTTTACTGTAAGGTTCGTAGTCTTCTTGTGAAACAGAAACTGGAGGGATGGTAGCTCAGTCACAAGCTGTAAACAAGAGGACCATGATGGTCCTATATCGCTCACCTGAGTACTAAGCAGTAAAGGTCTACAATGAAGATAAATACCAAATATCGAGGTTCAAGGCCAAATGATAATGAAACAAGAGCGGCAAATTGTCGAAAGATAAGCCCGTCCCACCGCCAGTTGTCAAGGAGGTATAATAATCGCAAAGGGCAGGTAATGCAACAAACATGTTTACCGAGTCTCAAGTCAATTTGACTTGAGACTTCAAAGTTCCATTCCAGACAAACAAGAAATACTGTAAAAATGAAGATCAAAGTGGAATTATTAAAAATCTGTGCTAGGCAGAGTTTTTGTTCTTGCACACTGTACTCGGTAATATTGCAACAAACATGCATACCAAATTTGAAGTCGTTCTGACTTGAGATGACAAAGTCATATTCGGGACAAGCACTAAATGCTGTAAAAAAGATGATCAAAGGGAAATAACTCAAAGATAGCATGAGGTAGAGTTACAATTCTTGTGCACTGCACTTCCACATATTGCAACAAATAAGCATACCATATTTCATGTCATTCCTACTTAAGATGACAAAGTTTTGCTCCGGACAAGGAAAAAATGCTATAAAATGAAGGTCAAAGGGGAATAACTCAAAATTCGTGCTAGGAAGAGTTATGGTTCTTGCACACTTCACTCCGTAATTTTTCAACAATCATGCATACCAAATTTGAAGATGTTCAGGCTTGAGATGACAAAGTTATATTCTGGACAAGCAGAAAATGCTGTGAAAATGACGATCAAAGGGAAATATCTCATAGACAGTACGAGGTAGAGTTATGGTTCTTTCACACTGCACTCCGTATTATTGCAACAACTACAAATGCCAAGTTTCAAGTCAATCGGACTGGAGATGACAAAGTTATGCTCCGGACAAAGAACTATTCTACAGAACTTTCTAATTAAAGGGCAAATAAGTCCAGTCGTTCTGGTCCAATGAATTGAACTCATCAGAGATCTTATGCATGTAAGTATTTTGACCAAGTTTAATGTTGATTGGTTAAAAATTGTAGATGCTAGAGTGTAAACAAAGTCAAATATAGCAATTTTTCTAATTCAAGGGCAACTAACTCCAGTTGTTCTGGTCCCATTACACCCATAATCGAACTCATCCGAGATCTTATGGTCATATATATTTTGACCAAGTTTCGTGCTGGTTGGTTAATAATTGTAGATGCTAGAGTGTAAACAAAGTCAAATATATCAATTTTTCTAATTCAAGGGCAACTAACTCCAGTTGTTCTGGTCGGATTACACCCATAATCAAACTCATCCGAGATCTTATGGTCATATATATTTTGACTAAGTTTCGTGCTGATTGGTTAATAATTGTAGATGCTAGAGTGTAAACAAAGTCAAATATAGCAATTTTTCTAATTCAAGGGCAAATAACCCCAGTCGTTCTGGTCCGATTACACCCATAATCAAACTCATCTGAGATCTTATTGTCATATATATTTTGACCAAGTTTCGTGCTGATTGGTTAATAATTGTAGATGCTAGAGTGTAAACAAAGTCAAATATAGCAATTTTTCTAATTCAAGTGCAAATAACCCCAGTTGTTCTGGTCCGATTACACCCATAATCAAACTCATCCAAGATCTTATAGTCATATATATTTTGACCAAGTTTCGTGCTGATTGGTTGATATTTGTAGATGTTAGAGTGTAAACAAAGTCAAATATAGCAATTTTTCTAATTCAAGGGCAAATAACCCCAGTTGTTCTGGTCCGATTACACCCATAATCAAACTCATCTGAGATCTTATGGTCATATATATTTTGACCAAGTTTCGTGCTGATTGGTTAATAATTGTAGATGCTAGAGTGTAAACAAAGTCAAATATAGCAATTTTTCTAATTCAAGGGCAAATAACCCCAGTTGTTCTGGTCCGATTACACCCATAATCAAACTCATCTGAGATCTTACAGTCATACATATTTTGACCAAGTTTGGTGCTGATTGGTTGATATTTGTAGATGCTAGAGTGTAAACAAAGTCAAATATAGCAATTTTTCTAATTCAAGGGCAAATAACTCCAGTTGTTCTGGTCCGATTAGACCCATAATCGAACTCATCCGAGATCTTAGGGTCATATATATTTTGACCAAGTTTGGTGCTGATTGGTTAATATTTGTAGATGCTAGAGAGTAAACAAAGAAATGTGAACGGACGGACGGACGCCGGACGGATGCCTGACGGACGGACGGACCACGGACGCCGACGGAGGGTGAGTGATCACAATAGCTCCTGCTCAGGTGAGCTAAAAAATGAGTAAAGTACAGCATCATTCAAACTGAGTAGTTTTCATTTTATGCAAAATATTAAGTGTTTGTATTATAACATATAAAAACAAGATGGCAAGTGTTGCCCTTCATCTGGTGCAACTGAACGTGGTTAAGGGCGAGAGATTAAGTAACAACCCCCTCTTCTTACCAGAACATTGTTAATTGTATCCGTAAATCGCTGAGAGAAGACATTTATTATAGCTATTGTCATATTAATTTTGATATTGTAGACTGTAATACAGTATGGTCCAAATGCATTAATATTATAATATTAAAACCTTTTGTAAATACTGATTTAAAGGAAAATATTGTGAGAAGAAATGTAAACTCCAATTCTAGTGCTGATTCTTAATTCTTATTAGTAAGAAGTGCATCAGTGACAAATGCAAAAGCCACAACAATCAAATACCATTTAAATCCACCTTACATATTATATGTTTCAATTTTATAATAAACAGATAATAACCATACAGAAAAAGCGTAAAGTTTCCATTATGTGAAAACACATTGACATGGTTCCAGTCCAAAACATTTGTCTAGATTCGTTAATGCAACAGATATGCTCTGCTCAACTTATATGACCAACTAATACTTATTGCTTTCTGCGTAAAACACCATGGTTACATGAAAGGCAAAGTTTAGAGTCAATGCTTCAAGGTATGTACAAAAATTATCGTGTACGAATCGACTCTAAACTTTGAAACTCATAGAAAAGTCTACCAATTCACTTCACATCATTAACTAGAGCTATCACTAAACATGATCAATACCCCCCTCCCCCCCCACCAGCTCCTTGTCACAAAACAGGTCTTTGTCACAGAAAGCAGAATGGTTTAGTACAAAAGTAAGAGTTGAAAAAAGTTCAAGGGGAGATAATTCTGTAACAAATCACACCAGGGTCATGAAGAGTATTTCACCAGACAAATTTGTGTCTACAGACAGACAGACAGGTGGACAGACAGACAGCCATGGTGATTCTAGTATACCCCCCTCCACTCCGTTGTGGGGCGTATAATAAGGTTGTGATTCGATACATGAGCATTCATATTTGGCAGGCTTAAACCATTTGAAGCAACGTACATTATGGCTCGGCCAAATACAAAGGAATTGCATGAAAACTTTTTGTTTGCGTTTTAACAAAATGTTTTAATACTGGAAGCATATTTTCTTAAAAACAGACGAGCAGACTTGGACCTTTGACAAAATCACAAAGAGATGTTACGGAAACTATTCACTGATATCTCCAGAAAGTTTCAAGGAGGAAAACAGGAAAACTGTATGGTAGTACAACTTGATCTATATTTGTCTTTCAGTCATAATTTAGTTTTCAATTTATGACACACAAAAAGAACTAAATCAGGAAGGTCTCTTTGTGAAACACGAATGCCCCCACAACGGCCATTTTTCGAAAATTGTGACCTTGATACTTGACCTAGACCTTGACAGATGACCTTGACCTTGGTACCAAAGAAAAGGTCATACCCAAAGGAATACACATGTGAAATATGAAAGCTCTATCACTTACCATTCAAAACTTATGGCCAATGTTAAAGTTTTTTGTGGACAAATGGACACAGACAAACAGACAGGGCAAAAACTATATACCCCCAATCTATTGATGCAGGGGTATAAAAATCTTGAACTAGAGGCGCTTGAGCGCCTGTATCGCTCCACAGGCCTGATATTTCTATAATGGCGAAAGAAAGTTTTTAACAATTATCATTCAATCCTGCATTTTAGCTCACTGAAGAAACAATTTGGTAGACAACCACCATAGGAACTTACCTGAAAAACAACAATGAAATCCAATGAATAGTTTTAGAGAAGAAATTTTTCAAAGATTTTACTTTATACCATAAAAGGAAAATGAGTCTCCCATAAAAGCCATGTTTTTTTACAAATCTTTTTTTTTTTTTAAGGAATTCTGTAAACCTGTATCTAAGGAACATTCCTGCAAAATAATAATGCTATCCAAATAGCGGTTTGGGAGGAGAAGATTTTTAAAGGTTTTTTACTTTGGTTGCCATGGCAACCAGAATTCTTCATGGAACACAATTATTTGAAGGAATTTGAAAGAGGACCACCAAAGGAACATTCCTGTGAAATTTGGTAAAAATCCAGTCAATAGTTTCTGAGGAGAAGTTTTTTAAAGAAAAAGTTTACGGACGCACGCACGGACGAACGGACGGACGCACGCACGACGGACACAACGCCATGACAATAGCTCTCTGGCCTTCGGCCAGTGGAGCTAAAAACTATCATCATTTCCATATACTGCAAATAGACCCTCATCCATGGTCATGATTTTTTAGAGAGAAAAAATTTCATGACAAATTTTTGAAAAGGGTCAGCAAAGGAAGAATTCTGTGACATTATTCCAAAATCTGTTATGCATTCTGGGAGACTTTATCCAAGAAACAATAGGCACAACCAAATAGTGATGATTTTTGAGAATAAGATTTTGAATTTTTTTTTATTGGTTACCATGACAACCAAAGTTCATTATGGAAAACAATATTCTTTGAAGGACTTTTAAAGATATTTCAAATTAACTTACCAAAAACAACTCCCACTTTTCTGTAGTCATCTGCAAGGAGTTCTCTCAGGCCATTATCAAAGTATTTTTCCTTTATAGCCATCAACATCAGTTTGAAAAATTCTTTTGGTTGACCACCATAATCTTCAGCAACCTGAAGTTAATAAAATCTATAAAACTTTAATCATCAGTATGTTTTTTCAAATAATGATAAACATGTACTTGTAAAGTTATCAATATTTGAATTCATGTTTAGAAACTAGATCATATGTTTGTGAAACACAAACACACCCATAGTAGAAAATTTCTAAAATGAGAGGGGTCCTGTGTGGCCCCCTGTTCGAGACGCACTGGATCCTCTGGGGTTTTTTGTGGGAGTGTCCTTGGGCAAGACACTTCAGAGCCCAAGCCTAGTACTGGTCCAACCCAGGAAATATATGAATATGTGAGCTATTGCCATGATATGACTGAAATAATGTTGAAAGCGGCGTAAAACACCATTCAATCCATCAATTCTGAAATGTAACCCTGTCTTAGCACAAGGAATACACATAAGAAATATGAAAGCCCCATTACTAACTTTTCAAATGCTGAGGCAAATGAGTCTTTTTGTAGAAATGTGACCTTGGTAATTTACCATGACCTTGGCAGTGAAAGAAACATCCTACCACAAGGAATGCTAATCTGAAATAAGGAAGCACTCTCACTTATGCCTAGGAACAAGAATAATGTTCCTGATTTTGTTCTAGGTATCTCTAATTAAACAAGAGCTCCGAAAAGCAGGGCATCCCCTTGCAACAGGGTCAATAGAAAATACACTAAATGACAAGTAATGAAAGCTTGGAAAACTTAAACCATTGCAAAACTATGTAATTTGTGAATATATTTTGACACAAATTGATGGATACTGTTGTCTATAAAATACAAAAGAAGAAAAACTTAAATTTTAGTTCGTGACCTTGACCTGTGACCCTGTGACCTGAAAGTCAATAGATTCCTTTTCTCACCAAGAGCAACTCACAAGTAAAGTTTGAAGTTTGAAAGAGATCTAATAAAAACTGCAGCCTGTAGAGAGCCCATAAGCAATTCTTAAAATTTGGGCTTGTGACCTTGACCTTTGATCCGATGATCAAAATCAATTGGGTTCCTCATCTAACCAAGGGCAAACCACATGTAAAGTTTGAAAGAGACTAGATGAAACTGGCATGTTAAGCTCATGTGAGCTTAAAACTCTCATTCAAACACTATCAATTATACTGACCGAGACATTTGTGTTTGTCAATCTGATTGACAGTCTTGTTCTGTCTGTATGTCTGTCTGCAAGAAGCTTTACATTTTTTAGCAAAATCTGGCCATAACTTTTGAATGGTACATATTTCAAATATGCACTTCTTGTGGTAAGACATTACCAGTGATACCATGATCAAGGTCATTTGTCAAAGTAAAGATCAAATATCAAGGTCACATTTTTGCAAAACTCAAGGTCAAATTTCAGGGTCTCATTTCTGATAATTTGCCATCATGGAAGAATTTTCTATTCCACAAACACACTTTGTTCAGTGTTTTGAAGTCAATCTACCATATTTTTTCCATTGCCTTGACCCGTTTGCTTTTTCAGTAGCACTGTAAACATTTTTTTTAATTACAAACTTTTGTGCATAAATTTAGATCATGTGGTAAAGGCAAAAATACCTTTGGTGACCTTTGACCCCTGTAATTTGCATAAGAGCCATTTTCTGATGTGTTAACACTTAACTCATATAGATTAACAGTATTTAAAAACAAAAACTGCACTTGACTGTTAAGTGCCTGATAGTGGGTAAAAATTCTAAGTGAAAAAAAGGGACATAATTCAGCCAAAGATATTTTAGAGTTACCTGCCCTTGTCACACAGGCTGCCCTTTTCATAGTGAACATATGTTCAGAGTTTCAAGTAGGTACCATGAGGGGTGCAGAGATATTACAAAATGTCAAAGTTTGTGCACAACGATGACAACGACTACAATGATGACTACCTGGCTACAACAATAACTCAAGCTTTTCTTCGAAAAACAATCGAGCTGACAAAAGAACCACCATTGGTTATTTGTATTGGTTTAAATGCCACATTCAACAATTTTTTATCTACATTGCGGCAGCAAGTGCACGTAACCATGTGTTCCCGTCATTTCTTGAATCAGTTTAAACATTACATCAAATTTGTGCCACCAGCTGCTGATCCCGCAAGCAAACTACTTATCAATCTCCCATTGGTGGGACATAATAATGCCTTTGTCGCAGTGACTTGTGAAATGTCAGAAAAGATGTAGGTGGAGTTGTGATTTGAACCAAGGCAAAAATAGCGATCCCTAGATCAACAGTCCAGGACATTACTGACTGAGTTATTGTGGCTTGGCTGCCAACAATCGACTGCGCGTGCTCAAGTTAAAATCTTAAGTATTGCTCTAATTTCTAAATAAAGTATTTTTAGACCTACATGTCCTTGTTGTATGGTTTGCTCTTTTGATAGTAAATTTCAATTACTGTTCACAGTTTCCATGTCACATTTTAATTTGATTGATTTGATTGATTTTATGGCGTTTAATGCCATTTTCAACATTATTTCAGTTTTATCGCGGCAGCCAGTGCACCTATCCATGCTATCCTGGAGACTCTTTTACCAGTACTCCACACAATTTTCTTTCCAAGCCACTGGCTGCTTTCCCACATAATCATCGTCGAGACAATGGTCAGCGGCGGGAACATTTTAATTTGAAGCAAAGACAAAATTATGAAACGCCAAAGTTTTTGTACATAGACCATAAAAACATTGAGCTATGACGGTGAATCAATCTTTTCATCACTAACAGTCTGGCTTGAAATTAACAAGAGTTGTCAAGAGTTGACAGATACTGAACAAAAATAGAAAAGGATCAAAATTCTGCAAACCTGCAGGCAGTGTAGACCATGATCAGACTGGAGATTAGTGTGCACTGTGTGCAAAAGCTACCTTAGTTTGGATCAGCATGAATAGGGTTAAACTCAAGTTAAGTCCTTAACTAAATTTGGCCAAGAACTAGGTATAACGGTCATGAAATGCATGTACCAAGTTTTGAAGCAATAGCAGTAATTACAGAGACATGGTAGTATTGCACATAAAACTTAAACCAAAGCTTTACACCTTGTTTTTACTTAAATACTCAATAAGCTTGCATAAAAATAAAAGAAACAAGATGTGTTTGTGAAACACTTATGCCCCTGTAATGGCCAATTTTCAGAGATATGACCTTGGTATTTGACCTTGACCTTTGGTACAAGCAGATGTGTATCAGTGAGTTGCACCTTCATATATGTGACTTAGATAGTTTGAAGTTACAGGAAAATGATCAGTTTTTGGCTCAGTTTTGAAAAAAATTGACCTTGATATTGATCTTTACTTTGACAAATGACCTTGACCTTAACACCAGTAGATGCATACCATTGAGATGTACCTTCATACCAAATATGAGCCTTGTAACTTAAATAGCTGAGAAGAATCAGAGAAGTATTAGGTTTTTGGCTAAGTTTTAAAAACTGTGACCTTGATATTGGCTTTAAAAGATGACCTTGACCTTGTTACCAGTAGATGCATGTCAATGACATGTACCCTCATACCAAATATGAGCCTTTGTTACTGAAATAGTTTAGAAGATACAGGAAAATGTTAAGTTGAAAACTGCAACCTTTATAATGACCTTGACTTTGACAGATAACCTTGACCTTGGTACCAGTAAATATGTACTAGAAATTACAGGGAAATGCTTAGTTTTTTGTTAAGTTTTTGGCAGATAAGACAGACAGATAGACAGACAGACTGACAAATGTAAAACAATATGCCCTCATCTATCGATGCAGGGGCATAAAAAATGAGTCTTTAAGATCATCCAGCGAACTTACCTCTCCAGAGAACTGACCTTCAAGAGTATTTCTTAACTCCATCTCGGTCTTGTTTTCTAACTCTTCCAAACCTGTCTGCAAGATATCTTCCCTATCAACAATGATGAAGTTTGTGTCCCCTACAGCAACAGAGTTAACATCAATAATCCCAAGGTCATGTCCTGTGACAAGGTCATTTTGTTTTTTTGTTGAAAATTTCGACAGGGTTAAGAATATCTTTCTCTTGGCAAAAATTAACTACTTTCTATACAATTTCTTTCACTGAGCATTTAGGTTCAACAGGTAGTTCACTATCATTATTGTTTATCGGTAATATTAACTGCTGTGTGTCATATGTAGTGAGAGAAAGTGCTGGTAATCCTGACTGGTCTATTGTTTCACTTTGTGATGTTAACAACTGGTCTGTTGTAGCTATTTTTGCACTGCAGTTTTTAAATGTGCTGAAGCATTGGCCCTCTTTCAGTGATTCATCTGACGTTGTAGGTTGCAATGAAAGAGATTTTTGCACTGGTCTTATGTAGATTCTGGCTTGTGGACCTATGTTATATTTTAGCTCTTTCGAGGTGCATTTACAACCAATGATTCTTAATCTGGACAATTCTGCGCAGTTCTCATCAGTTCAATGCCACCAGCTTCCCTTAATTGCGGAAACCCCACAACTTCGTTTTCATCATTTAGATCACTACACATTATTTTTTCAATCACAGTCTCTTCATTATCACAATTTTCAAGGCGAATTTTTTTCAAACCAAATCCAGCCTTTCTTAGGATTTCTTTTTCAGAAGCAGAAGGAATATGGTTGGTTGAATTACTACTCAAACAAAAGAAATTTGCAGTCCAGCTTGTAAATCTGTTGGCCTTAAGTTTCTTTCGCAAATTAGATCAAAACCTCTGGAAAGATTGAATAAATTAGTCCTCTGCTGTCTATGGAGGGTTTCATTCACCTGTCGCACGATTCGTCCTGCTGAACCAAAAGTTTCCTGCTCCCTTCTCTGAAAATAATATAACAATATGAACATGTTACTTTGTTGAAGTAAGATCCCCATTTGCTGGAGTATAACAAGAGGCACAATACTGATTTGCTCCATCAGCAGGGCTTGAAAATTCCATGTATCTACTTATCATGACAAGTGAGCTATGGGTTAGGAAGCGTAACAAATTGCAATTTCAAAGGCCATCATCAACATTTTAAGCGACAGCAAGTCAACTTCCAAAAGAACATTCCTGTGAAATTTTGTTAAAATCCATTGGGCAGTTTCAGGGAAGAAGTTTTTTCAAGTTTTCACTATATGTTATATATGGAAAATAAGCCTTGCCCACAAAAGCCATGTTTTTCAATGGATCAAAATTTCTTGGTGGAATCTGATACAGCTTCACCCAAGGAACATCCCAGTGAAATTTTGTTGAAATCCAATCAGTAGTTTCTGAGAAGTAGATGTTTGAACGAAAAGTTTATGAATGGATGCACACACAGACAGACAGATGGACAGACACATGACGGACACAATGCCATGACAATAGCTTCCTGGCCTTCTGCCAGTGTAGCTGAAAATGTTACATTAGTACATTTAAAGTTAGTGGGAAATTGGGTATGTTAAGTTTTAAAGTTTAATTTTTGTGATAATCATAGGATTATAATTTTGACCTTGACCTTGGATATATAACACCCAGAATATGTATATGGACAAAAGGTACCTACATACCAAATATAAGCATTGTTAAAGAAATAGTTTTGAAGTTACAGGAAAATATAATAGATCTAGTGAGTTTTCAGGTTAAGTTTTAAAAAAATGAACACTTTTGATGATAAGGGTTAAAGATTTGACCTTAACCTTCGTCATATGACCCTCAACAGATATGTATTGATAAAAGGTACCTACATCACTCTAGCTTAAATAGTTTTGAAGTAATAGGAAAATTTTACCTTTTCAGGTTAAATTTTGAAAAAGTACTCGTGACAAGGATTAAAGACTGAGCTCCAGATAAGAGACGTGGTAGAGCTTTTAAAAATCAAACCCTATGTTGTGGGTACTCATTTGAATCGTCTCGGCAAATCAATTCAGATGAATGCGCACAACATAGGGTTTAGACGAGAAATAATGGATTTAGAATGCCATCAACTCATCTTATCAAGAGCTTTGAAAGGTATGACCTTGACTTAGAGCATATGACCCTCAAAAGATGCATTGAAATGGAATGTTAAGCTCGTTCACATTCCCTTGCCGTGTGACCTGTACTTTCGATCACTTTAACTAAATTTTACATGCTAACAGCAATCATGTTACCTTTTATACCAGGTCATTGTCAAAGATCACAGGACTGGTGGCTTCTTGTCATTTGCACATTCTATTTAATGACCTATTTAACCATTTAGCAGATGACAAAATTTTAGACTGGTCCAAACTGAAAGCTGTTGCAGATGACAAATTAATCATGATGCAAAATAAGAAATATGGTAGGGTAAAAAGGGTAGAAAACATTGTGAGAAAAGGAGAAAATGTTGGTTACCAGCTGTCTATCTCAAGTTCCTTAAAAATCAGAATTGTGTGGTAATGGGTTAAAAGTTCAAACCGACAAAAAATTAGGCTAATTTCTGCAGTTCATTTCTGCGGTCTCGTGAGATATAGTCTAGAATTTTCCCACCCAGCTTGAATCATGACCCAGGAACAGAACTATGGAATATTGCATATACATACACAAATTGAAATAATGCTTCTCACAAGTGTCATAATTACCAGACATTTCAATTTTCTGCTCATGCGAATTTACATGACAGTGTGAATTTACCGGTTCCGGGTCGTTTCGCCCCAAAACCATTTCCTCCCCTAGTTGTTTCGCCCCCAGGACGTTTCCCCCCTAGTCGTTTCAGCCGGACTGGTTGTTTCGCCCACCTAGTTGTTTTCCCCCCTAGTTGTTAAACTACCCAATAAAACTAAATCTTAGAACTTTTAGTCATCTTAAACAGGATAATGGTGCATTTGAAATTTTTTGTATATGACCTGACCTCAATATGTTATCCCCATATTTATCATAAAGTCTGAACTCTTTAGCAAAGCATTTGCAGTCGTTCAGTTAGCAGCATTTTCCTTTGAAATTGAAATCACTGTGGTAAAAATAAAAAATTCTGGCTAACTGCATTTTCTCCTTTCTGTGCAATGTCTTCGGAAGCCGTATTCAGGGTCGTTAGAATTTGTTTTTGTGTGGTAAAAGGTAAAAGGTTATTTCGATTATAAAGAGAACAAAAGTATTTTATTAATGAATGCCCATACTGCACCTCTCTCTCTCTCCTTGTAAACGTGCAAACGCACCCATGATATCAATCTACCCTATTCCCAACAAACCTAGGAAAAATAAATGACTAATCAAGATAATGAAATCTTATTATACATTTGTTTTTCTACATAAAAGATATACAAACGCATCTATGGTTTTTGATAAAATTTGATGAGGACATCAAGGTTTTGTTAGAAAAAGCACTTAACCTGTTATGTATCTTCAAAATACTGTTCAAAAACTATAAGTGATGCATAATGCTAGAAAGGGTTGGCGTAATCAACAACGCATTTGCAACTTCACAGTAGCACAGCCGAAATGGCATTGATTGCGTAATACGTAATTAACGCATTGATAATCGGGTTTAATTTAGCATTATGACGGCACGTGTTAAAAATTTATCTGACCGGCAACACATTGGACTCTTTTGACCAGAGAACAATTTTAGAGGTCATGAAATTTTTAAAAGATAACCTTGAAGTTGAAAGAGAAGTAAATACAAAGTCGTTACTGCCGTCGTATGGCGTCGACCATTTACTTCATTCTGAGATGCAATGCACAAAACAGAATTTTCCGTTTTAGTTAGTATACTTTAAGCAGGGATCGCATACAAAACTTGAAACAAAAGATAAACCAATTTGACAAATTTGTCCTTTACAGCCGTTGCACGTTAACACTGCTGATCCCTGGCTCGGCCGATTTCTTTCCGAGGATTGATGATTGGCATTTCGTCAGGATTCATTCCTCTCTCACTGCTGACCATTGATTCAACGATGGTTATGTGGGACGCAGCCAGTAGCTTGGAAAAAATAGCGTGCGGAGTACTGGTAAAAGAAAACCCAGAAAAGCATGGATAGGTGCAGTGGTCGCCGCGATATAACTGAAATAATGTTTTAAACGGCATTAAACACCACAAACAATCAATTAATTGTCGACACTGTTAATCCTTACCCTGCTAAATAAGTGAAATTAAACTTTTGAGCCGAAAGTAAATACCCAAATACGGCTATTTCACAGGTAATTTTTTTTTTTAGAACAATACATGTACCTCCTTAACCGAAAGTGAAGATCAAAGATCAGGCTGCATGTCCTTTGCAGTCTGATCTTGATCTACACTGTCCGCTAAAGGTCAGTGAGTCGCGCTTAGCGCCCTAAGAATTGAAGAACCAACTGACCAATCTAAAACACTTAACTGGTAAGGGTGCTAGGCAGATAATTAAAAACGATTAATTTTGCATTGAGCAAGTGTTTTCACACCTTGCCACTAATCGCATTAATTAAGTGAACATCGAGTGTTTATTGGCTCAAACTCAATACACAAGGTGATCAAAGGTATTAATCAAAATCTATTTTTTTAGCATGCTAATCAAGTTTATTGTGCGTAAATAAGTGATATAGCAAACACTAACCCTGTTCTGTATGGCAATCAAAGTTTTTCCATAAACATAACACAACTTCTACATGTTACACCCAAGTACAATACAATTCAATATAATACTTCAGTTTATTTTAATGAAAGACAACAAAGGACGGCGACATCAGTAAAGAGATATAATTTCTTACTATCTGTTTTTCCTTTCTGTTTTCGTATTCCTCAATGTTGATTATTTATGTTTTTATTTATTGTTTATTTAGTTATGTAATGGTGCTATATCTTTCTCTCTCTCTCTCTCTTATTGCTATGGTTTGGGGGCTAAACGACTAGGGGAGGAAATGGTTTGGGGGCGAAACGACTAGGATTCGGAGGCGAAATGACTAGGGGTGAAAAATTGGGGCGAAACGACCAGGAGGGAAAGGTCTTGGGGGGCGAAACGTCTTGTTACCAATTTACCAGAAATATGGATACTGGTACGAAATTGTTGCGGCCCGAAACGTTTTTTTTTTTTTTTAAATTTGCTTGAAATTTGAGGTAGTACTACAGTACCCGATGTCGGTTTCTTTCATTTTGGGTAATTCATAGTCACATTCTTATTATTTTCCTTCAAGATCGATTTCAATTTATTAAAGAATGAGGCTGTCGTGCCCCGTGGATTTGGGTCAACTTACCGTCTTGCAGTTCTTCATCTTTGCCCGGAATCTATGGCGATCCCCTATGGTCTCTATTCAAGCCTTACCAGGTCACCATCTGTCAAATACATGGCAGTTTCGTCGTCAACTCGCTCCCTGGTAAACGTGTTGGTTAGGTCTGACAAGCCTAATTCGTCTAGGGCCGCCTTCAAATTCGCGTCGTTTGCCGCCATTTTAACTTGTTGACAAAACCGAGAGTTTCGAAATGAACATAACATTATTTAACACAAGGTTACTTCAACCGGATACAATGAAAACTGACCAGTCGTGAAAATTGTATTAGGTTCACTTAAACGGTAATGGTAATTCACCTAGACACAATGATAATTAAAGACTTTGCGATGTATTCTTAACAAAACGAAATTACCATTTAACTCACCTTCAGTTTTTTTGATAGAATATATCACAGGAATTTGACATTCTATAAAAATATATGATTAAACATGAAAAAAATACTCCTATATATATAAAGAAACACAAGTGTGTTTCTTTATATACAGGGGAGTATTTTTTTCATATTTAATCATATATTTTGATTAGCTTATAGAATGTCAAATTCCTGTGAATATATCGACAAGTAAAAAGGTTATAAGAATCGATCAAGTATATAAAATTACATAGTAACATCACAGAATATTTATTTATCAAATCATAGTGTTCGAACGTCATAGTAGATTAACCAAACAAAACATTGGGGAAACGGAACATAATACTAGTCTACCTGGACATAATATTCACTCAACTAAACATAGTAGCATGCTTTCAAACCATAACTTGTATCTACCCAGATACAATGATATGATAATAATATATGATGCGTTATTTGCAAACTAAATGACCAGTTAACCTAACTCCAGTCAATCTAATGTAAGATATTAATAAGTAGGCCTAGACATATTATAATAATCAATAAACCGAATAAAATATCCTGGTAGCGAACAAAATATTTAATAAAGCAAACATAATGAAATGTCAACCCAACTTCATTATCATTTGACAGAATAATATACCATGTTAACCCAACATAATGAGAAATAAACAGAACAAAATGTTCACCCAATACTTCTTAATGGCTTGATAACCGAACAAAATGATATCTAGAGAAGACTTCAATCCCAGCTGACTGATCATCATTTCATTTCAACCCAACAAGATAAGAGTGAACTGAGCAACGTGACCATTTTGAAGAAAAGACAGCTACGACGTTCCATACTAGTTTCCTATCATACTACAAAGAAAAAGTACATATTTAGCCCTAATCTACAATATATCAGAATGTTACAAATCATTTTTAATTTAACAATGCTTGATTTAGTGTTTTCTATTTCATTGGAATTGATTTTTCCAAGCTTGGTTGATATTTGAGAGTGCATGAGCATAGTTTAACACTGTATCACTTTGCCACATTTGCCATGTAACACATTGGAGTACCGTGAAAAAAACAAGGTCTATATAACAAGAAATATCTTTAAAAAAAGATAGACGGCGTAAGAGGCACTTGGATCTGAATATTTAAATTCGTTTGTAGTATAATATGAAGAGAAATGATGAAAACGGGTCTGAAAGTAGCCTCTTTTAGATTGTTTTGCATATGGTTGAAAGAGGAATTATCAATAACATTTAAGCACGTTTTGTACTAAAATGAAGCACCTTTCAAACATCGACGATTTGTCGTTGTCAGAAGGCGGGGTTTTATCACCCCTCTCAATGCTTGACCACACCTACCTACTCTTACTAGGAGTAATTTAGTAGGAACCCAGTTTCTTCGCTAACAACGCAATAAAACCGATGGTTCCCCTAGGTAAGCATAGTTATTCACGTTGCGAATTGAATCACTAAATTCAAGATATAGCATCTTTTTTCATTGTAACAAGAAACGAAAAAAGTTGTTTTACAACCCGTTGTCGTGTAAGACAATAGGGCGGTAGCCTGCCGTTGCACTTTGTATTCGGTTTTACGCGAGGAAAAACGAGTACCAAATCTCTACACTACACACAATAAAAAACTCGCCAATACTCATTGCTACTAGTTTATCAGTAGATTTAGATTATGGATGTTTTGCTAGAGTTTAACATCTGAATGACCATAAAGTACAACCTTACATAGGTAAATGTGATAATTACGTGATTTTTTAGTCATTAACACTTTTATCCAATGTCGGTAAATTTCTACTGTGACCTTTATTTTTTGCGTAGTTTACATATATTTGGCCAATCACAAAATGAGTAACAATTCATTTCCTCCTAGTACTTAAAGTAAATGCTGGAGAAATCGTCCCCTGGAGAATTCGTCCCCAAATTGCTTGGGGACGATTTCTCTGGAGACATCGTCCATAAATTAAATTTTGGAGATATCGTCCCCATCTTCAAAATTCAAATATATTGTTGTTTTAGTTGTCTTTGAAAAACATTTTTAAAGGTTTTTTTTTTTTCTTCAGTATTTACTTTGTGAGACGATTTTCTTTAGTCAAGAGCTGTTTGATTACACTGTCATTGTTTATACGACAATTTTCACACTTACAAGTTGTTGTTAACACCTGTCACAACTTTACACCTGAAAGATTTTTAAAAAGTTCTACTAGCTGATTTTGTTTTTAAAACAATTTAAAGGTATTTATGTTCTTAAAACAGTAGTTTTTCGGTCGTTAAATGTATTTCTATTCTAAAATTATGAGTCTGCATCTCCCTCTACCTCTCCCCTCATTCGGCAAGGATAAATTTATATAATGTATATGGGTTCCTGTCCAAACACCTGTCTGTCTGACTGTTTCTCTGTCTCTCTCATCAGTCGGCAAGACAAAATGATTATGCTTATTTGATTTTAGTGACTGTTACAAAGGTTCATCCTCTCATCGAAGAACTAAGTACATAAGTTATTTCCCTATTAATGAAAGGCTTATCAGTGTTCCCACTCACACAAATTATTACTTAAATCACGTTATAGATTTGAATTCAAATAACGAATTTTGGTTACACGCGAGACCTCACATATGAAAAAAAAAAGTTAAAAAAAAAAGGCATTATCTGCTTAACTTGTATAAATTGACAGGATCTGTAGTTAATTGCTACCCGTATCGATAAATTATTGTCAAATCACGCGGAAATACCTATCCATAAATTAACACACGTGAAAAAAATGCTCGGTGCAAAAAACACGGAAACCCATGACACAACAAAATGTTCCTTTTGACATTGTCCGACCAGAGTCACTTCAGACAGTCTTTTCAGCTTTTTAATGACTTTAAGCAGTAAATTTCCACAGATATCTTAATATAAGACGTTTGTGCTGCAAATCATCCATATTGATTGCTTTACCTCTAGTTGAGAACTATTATTGTCATACCCTCTAATATGAAATCTTACTCCAGATTTACAGCTCAGGGGGTAACTGTGTAACCTTGAAATAAAAAGCTAGTGGGAACACTGCTTATAAAGATATCAATGGTCCTTAAATAAATGAAAAAAATCACCTCATACATAAACAGTACAAAGGGAAAAGTTGCACGGCAAGAAGAAAGTCACGATTGAAAGGCCGAAATGAACAAAAAACTGTAAAACATAAATCCCAGCTATTTAAAAAAAGAACTCAATACAAAAAAAAAAAAAAAAATTAGTAGCCCATGCACAGAGAGAGAGAGAGAGAGAGAGAGAGAGATATCAATGGACGATAAAAAATATTCAAAACAAATAAATTAACACCCTCATGTTGAATGATTGAGACACAGGAGGGGGAGATATACGAAGATAAAGACAGATCCACGGTCGTATAATTAAGATAAATAAAACAAAAATTAATGTTCCTTGCCAAGTGATGGCAAAAGATAGAGAGAAAGAGAGAGAGAGAAAAGAGAAGAGATACGGAGACAGTGACATACGGAGAGAGAATTCTACGGACTGACACCCATTATACATGAAAGACCCATGCCGATTGAGAGAATGAGAGAGTGAAGAAGAGAGATATTGATTCCAATTAATGACCCATGACTACTGTTTTATGAACATATATATTTCGTAATTGCTTTGGTTTAAAATCCAATGCAAACAAACAGGAAAAATTAAAAATCTTTCAGGTGTAAAGCCAGGGTTGCATCTAGAAATGTTCAAATAGGGGGGGGGGGGTGGGGGCTGGCCCCCATCATCTTCAGAAAAAAGGGGGCACGCCCCCCCCCCCCTTTCAAGTGTAAAGGGGGGGGGGGGAGACAAATTTCATGGCGGTTCTGATAGTATGGTAAAGGGTTAATGTATTATTTGATTTTGTCTTTGGAAAAATTATAATGATTATATCCATTAAAGGGTTATTTCATTCTAGTCTTCTTTGTTAAGATGAATGTCTCGTAACTCCTTCTTTAACACTTGTTACAGTATAATCACTGTAAGACAAGTTGACTAATCCCCATCATACCCTATCTATCCTACGTTGTTCAACATTTTCATTTCATAAATTCACTGAAATTTTTACCTCAGTGTTAGGCTGAGATTTTAGCTTCCATCTATTGTTTCATACAGATATCTATGTAAATTTACTGCATAAATTCACTACCAAAGCTGAAAAGACAGTCTGAAGTGCCTCTGATCAGACGATGTCAAATAGACATTTTGTTGTGTCATGGGTTTTCACGGTTTTTTGCATCGATCTTTTTTCCATGTCAATTAATTTTTTCAAAAGTATTTCCATATGATATTTCAAGAAATTGTCAATAAGGGTTGTAGGTCACTTCAAAACATGTCATTTTACCCTAGATCAGTGGATTGATATCATTATCTCGCTTTTCATTACAGCCAGCTTGTTAGGTTGTGATAAACGGTGTCGGGTGGTCCGTCATATTTAATACTCACTGTTTATGACGGAGTTATTTTCTTTCAAGAATTTTGTAGCCTTAAGACATCACTTGTTGCCAACAGATTCCCCAGTGCATCATTTTTAGACACAATTTTCCTAAATTGTCGCATTCGGTGATCGACAGCGTGGGCCCAGCAGTGAGGCTTTTCGTCTGCACAACACAGATGACAAGCCTCTATTGATATGATCAAAATAGCCCGACAGTCTACGATTTAAGATTACGGTTTTAATTTTCGAATGATTATTTGGGTGACCATGCAAATTTTGTTACATTTTATCCCCCCAAAGTCGTTTTTTTTTTCTTTTTCCCCGATTATGGTGCGCACGATCATGCAATTTTTGCGGGCTAGTTTGTTTTAGTGCGGGATTTGGTGCGCAAACAAATTTCTTTTTCGCGGGATTTTTGATTTTGATGCGGGATTTCGGCAATCCCGCACTCTAGATGCAACCCTGTAAAGCTACCTGTGGAAGGCGTGACAGGTGTAAACAACGACTTGTAAGTGTGAAAATTGCTGTATAAACAGTGAAAGTGTAATCAAATAGCTCTTGACTGAAGAAAATCGTTACACAAAGTAAATACTGAAGCAAAAAAAAAAAAAACTTCAAAAATGTTTTTCAAAGACAACTTTAACAACATTATGATTATATGAATTTTGAATATGGGGATGGGGACGATATCTCCAAAATTTAATTTGGGGACGTTATCTCCAGAGAATTCGTCCCCAGAGGACGATTTCTCCAGAGAAATCGTCCCCAAGCAGTTTGAGGACGATTTCTCCAGGGGACGATTTCTCCTGACACCCTTAAAGTAGGTCAAAAGTGAGATCTTACAGCTACGCCGAAAAATCCGAAGTAGCTTGAACATTGATTCATATAGCGTTGTCATCCTCAGGATACACTTTAACTTTGACTATAAGCTGAATGTCTCGAGTACAAAACGAAACAACATTTAGGAAAATAACAAGACAAATTTATGATGTATAGCATCATAGAAGCCGCAATCTTTTGGTGGACAATTTCAGAAATATTGACTCTCTTGAGAAATTGTGATAACATTTTATGTATCTGTATTTAACACCGCCCCACCAGCGGAAAATCATGACAAATGGTACTAAATTGCGAGGAAAAAAGAAACAGAAAATACCGTAATATGTACATGTATTCTAATTCTAAAAAAAAGACAGAAGTTAAGAGAGGAATCTTAAATAATCTTATTATTATATTATTATTATTATTATAAAGTGATAATGTTTATGTAAAAAAAAACAACACACACACACACACACACACACACAATCGGAATTTTTAAATTTCTACTCGTAATTTGAAAATGGAGAAATTGCGCATTCAAGTACAGCATTTTCCATTTATTAAAATGATTTTAGAAAAGAAACTTCTGTAGTGGCATCAAAGCAATACTAGGGAATTATTTAAGTTACTAATTATTCTAAGTGATATTAAGATTGTTATTTACATATGATGTTTACATGTATTTACAGTTTTTATCAGTGATCTCTTCTTTGTGTTTCATTTTTTTTTTTTACAAAATCAACAACTTTTTTCTAAAACACGATCTTCCTGCTTGTCAAAAAGTATCTTGGCATGCTTGTAACACAGTGAATCTTTACATTTCTACTCCAGAAACAAAAACTTTTGCATGGCATCTCCAAAGTTATTCTGATCATTGCCTGCACAGATGGCATAAACCACGTTTCTTTTATTCCTGAAATGGCAGCCACACACACACACACACACACACACAACCGTTTTTTAAAGTTTTTAAAGGGCTAGATATATTCAACCACAACATGATAACTATTACTATACATATTTCGTTTAATAAACAGTAGTTTGAACCATTTTCTGCATAGGCCTTGTACAAACCTAGTGTAAAACGTCTAATGTAAATTTCAAGAGCTATTCTAAACCTTTGACCAGCAGCGACGTAAAAAGTTGTGTTAACACAGTAATAGGTTCTGTAATAACTTTAACCCTTCGACTACACAACGAAATTAATACACTGAGTAAGGAAAACAAACAAGATTCTTTATGTTTACAATATCTTACAGAATTTTAAAAAAATATTACACGGGCTATGTGCTGTCTGATCTTCATCCATTTCTGTCATTTTCGACCAGCTTTAACCCTTAGAGCACCAGGCACCACCGTGATAATTTTTGTAGTCAATGTACATCACGATCCATACATTTTTCACAGGTTTTGTAGATCGGGACCATACTGTGCAGCACGTAGAGTCTGATCATAACAGCTTCGACACACAACACAGTTAATACTAAATTTTACAAGTCTCATAAGGTAGGTGTTCCGCGTAACAAAAATCCATTCGGCTAAAGCGTCGACAAAGGGAAGAAAAAAGGGTTATCTTTTCGCAATTATTCTATAAATAGCTGTCGTAGGCTCCTCGATTAACTGTGTAGGGAGGTAACCAGTCTATACTTTGATCAAAGGTTTACCGCCCTATTATCTTTACGGATTGACAATGGACGAAAAACGTGTACATAAAATTGCTTCCGATTATCATATTCTAAGATGCTCTCTATATCATAATTATCATTATTTTGTTTTGTAAAAAAGTAGACAAATGCGAAAACCATTGAGAGGTGGGAAGGCTTGTGATAAACGGAAAGCATTACAACTTAGTTTGGGAAAATAGAAGGAATCCAATATGTTTGAAAACTTCGGGGGACTAGCCAATTAAAGGAGGTTTATTTTTCTGTATCTTTTATTGTTATTTGGGAATGAACTATATATTGCAAGAAAACCAGGCTTGATTTTCATGTAGGTCTGTTGGAATATTTAAAAAAGTGTAATATGGAATAATTCTGTCACAACAACACATTATTAGAAATTTTCCAATAATAATGACCAATTGAATAATTACTGATCATCTACATGGTAAATAGTTTAGGTACATTCCTACTGGAAGCCGCTTTCGAGCTGCTTCCAATGAAAATTTACTCTCATGTACCAAAACATGTCGGATCCTCTTCATAAATTAACGGTAGGAGGGATCTGCCCACGACATAGCTCGTAAGATGGTAGATTTAAAACTCTCTTGCTGTGTAGGGTTCATGGTGTAATAAATAAGGAAATTACAAAGTTATCTCAAATGTACCACTTTGCCCCGTGTATCATTTTGCCCTGGTCTTCCTTACAGCGGATAATTCCTTTTCAATTTCTTGTCATCACTGCACTCTAGAATATAACATTTTCTAAGTCAATAGCAATGGTGGACAATATTCTGCTTCGACTTTGAAGCCCAGCGGGAACCCTGACAGAGACAAAGACAGTATTTTCTTTCTTTTCCACAATGTTTTTAGCCTTTAAAACCTAATTCCATTAATTGAGCCGTACTGAATTTGTCCTCTGCAAATGCTGTCTATTTGGGCATGCCTTGAATTTATTCTTTTCGTAAAGAGTTTGGGCTGTTTGGATTGGCTGCTACTTTAAACACTTCAAGTAAGTTTGTGCTCAAACTGAAAGTTTTATTCATGCTTGAGCTAGTAAGTATACCTTTACCAGACGACAAAATTTTAGCCTGGACCAAACTGAAAGCATTTGCAGACGACTATTTCAATGTGGCTCAAATGGTTGAAGGTTTTCTTTGGTCGGGTAGAAAACATTGTGGGAATAGGAGTAAATGCTGGTTACCAGCAATTTCTCCTTTTCCCACAATGTTTTCAAAAGGCCTCTTTCCTAGGGTAGTTAAAAGTCAGCATTGTGTGGTAGAGGGTTAAAACTTCAGTAACTATTTACTTATTACAGTTTTCAGCACCTGATTTAGTCAACCAGCTTGTTAACAGGGTCCATAACACTTTCTCAGATAACAGAATTTCAGCCTAGGCATAAATTATGTGACGGGAACTTTCTTTGAAATTATAGAAAATATTATGGGAAAGGATGATAGTGCTGATTACCAGCATTTTCTCCTTTTTTAACAATGTTTTCAAAAGCCTACCCCCTCAGGGTCATTAAAACACATGGAAATTTAGTAAGTCTTCACCAGTCATCACTGAAATTTTAGACATGTCAAGATGGAAAGCATTTATAGCATAAAGCAATTGAATGTGGCTGCAATGCCAGAATCTATCTTTGAAATGTGTTGAAACATTGTGGGAAAAGGAGAAAATGCTAGATACCAGCTTTTTCTCCTTTTCATAAAATTTTTTCAAAAACCTCCTTTCTCATGATTTAAGATCCTCTATCTGACCATGAAACTGCTACTAAGCACGATTCAGGGACCTTTCATGGACAGTGTAGGTCAAGATCAGACTGCACAGATCTTTGTTTTTCTACATCCAATAAAGAAATTCTCTATTATAGCAACACTTGGATTTTTTAAATTGGCTTGAAAGTTTCATTCAACTTATTTAGCAGGATAAAGGGTAATAAACATATTGAATATTAACTCTTTAACAAACAACAAAATTTTAGACTGGTCCAAATTGAAAGTGCTTGCAGACAACAAGATTAAAGACACTCAAAAATTGAAATTTGTTCTGTTAGGGCAGAAAACATTGCAGAAAAAGAAAATGCTAGATACTAGCATTTTCTCCTTTTTCCACGATGTCTTCAAAAGGCTTCTTTTCCAGGGTCATGAAAAACAGGGATTGTTTGAGAAAGGGTTAAGTAACTAAGTAGGTAAAATGTATTATTATACTGCAAAGAAATTTCTTGTGATCTGATTGGATAATATGCCCTGAACATATATGTCATGTACACTGGCAAAACCCACTTAAAAGCAGTTTCCCTTTCGGCAGCCTCGTATCCATGACTACACTTTCAGCACAACATCCAAATTGGCACCGTCGATACGTCAATAGGAGCTGGGCTCTTACACAAACATTTTAAGTAACAACTGTTTAGCCTGGAGAACATTTGAAATTAAAAAGCAGGTTGTAATGTAATGTAATGAGTTACTTCCCTTTTAATGTTACATATATCATAACATGTATTACTTGAACAAATTGACATGAAATGAATGACCTGTTTTACCATATATTACATGCTTGAATGATTGTCCAAACCTAGCTTTGGCTAGTGTTGACTGCATGCGAACTATGTAAACGTTTTTCAACTCTTTATGCGGCTAATAGATTCAGCGTGTCTTTCATGAATACTTAAAATACCTATAATAAACATGATTTTGTTGGTTTAAATTGGTAATACGTGGTGGGTGACATAGATGCAAGATGCACTTTCTGAACAGTCTGATCTTGATCTATGTCATCAGCAAACGCCTCTTATTTTGCCTATGTCACAGTAAGGGTCAAACTTGACATTTACCGTTAACAGAATTTCCATACTGTCTGATTATACCTGATGATACAAATATTCACTCTTTAATTACTCTCTGCATAAAGGTCAATTTCAGGTCAATTTATTCTAATAATATATGAGCTATGCTTTGTGAAAAAGGGTCTTAATGCATCTGCGAAAACTATCAACCTAGGTCAGCCTGTGCAGTCCATGCAGGCTGACCCGGGCCAAAACTTTTCACTATAAGTCAATTTTCTGTATGTCAAGGGACCAGTGTACCTTATGATACATCAGGTTGTTAGACATACTGAATTTTATGGATCCCTAATTATGTGATGTATTGCATGGTATGATGCATCACAGAGATACATTAGGCCCGTTTGCTAGAGCACAGCTCATATGTGAATGACATTGTGCAATCTTTGACCCTTTACTGCACAATGCCGACCTTTAATGACCCTGAGAGAGGAGCCTTTTGAAAACATTGTGAGAAAAGAAGAAAATGCTGGTTCTCCTTTGTTTTCTAACTTACCAGAGAAAAATTGCACCATTTGAACCTCACTGAAATTGTCGTCTGCAATGCTTTGAATTTGAATAAGGCTAAAATTTTGTCGTCTGGTAAAAGGATACTGCATGTCCAAGGATACTGGTCCCCCTTCATGCTCATACATTAAAATCTTTCCTTGTAAAAAGATCAATGTATGGTTACAAAGTATTATCTGCATAAATATTGCAGGGGTGTCATTGGATACCATCCAACTCATTGTAGCCAGCTTTAGGACTGTGTGTGTACATATAATAATTTGTCATCATGAAATTATTGTCACTGTATATAATGCTAATGTGAATCATGTGTACTAAAACTAGAGTGCCATTATCACAATATATGCCGCCACATCGCAAAACCCTGACAATATGCGATAGGTCACATGATGAGAAACATTCTGTGAAAATTTCATCCAAATCTGTCAAGAAACATGGGAGGAGTTGCGTTCACAAGAAATGGACATATGTACGGATGGACGAAGGGACGTACGGACGGAGAAGATGGCGCCAATATACTTCACCTCCAGCGGCGTATAAAATTGTATTTGTATGCCAATAATACTTTAATGCACATAATGTATGGTAAAACTATGTATTGATTGATTGAATGGTTTTTTATGCAGCTTTCATCATTATTTCAGTCATATCACGGCAACAGCTCACATAATTACTCATATTTTCCTGGTTTTCACCAGTACTAGGCCAGGGCTCTGAAGTGGTAAAACTATGTAAAAAAAAACTACAATCAGTGAAACTATGTAAAAGAATTATAAAAAGAAAAAGCATGATAATCTGAGGCCTCAGGATGATAAAAAAAATCCTATCATTGTAATGTTTAGACAATTAATCCATACAGTAATATATAAAAGATAAATTTAATTGCATTGTTGGAAAGTAAATGCACTGTTATTTGTAATCTGTCATTTGTTTATAAAGGAAAGCACCTAAAGGGTTTAGAAAGAATAAAGTGTTTAAAAATGCATTCTTATTTGCAAAAAATCTGTCATTTGCTTATGAGGGAAAGCAGCTAGTGGGTTTAGAAAGAGTACAGTGCCTAAAAATTATTCTAATTTGCAATATGTCATTTGTTTATGAAGGAAAGCAGCTAGTAGGTTTAAAAAGAAAGAAGTGCTAAAAAATACAAGGTGGCAGACTGGAGAAAACATCGGCTGCTACCAAATAAACATCACTGGAACAAGAAAATTAAGTTTCCAATAAAATTCTGCCTTCACTCTGCATATCATGTCATGTCAAATCATTAATGAGAGATGTCTGTGAAATATTTTCAATGTCGGAAAAGGGGTTCAAGAAATATTGTAGTACATTTTAGCTTTAATTACAAACTTTAGCTTGTGATACCCTGTTTTGCACGTAGTCACATCAAGGTAAACATGTATGAATTATCTTATAAATTAAAGGAACAAGTGACATGGAGTGCACAGAAAAACCACAGACAGACAGACAGACAAATGTAAGAAGCATCTCAGTTGGACTTTGAGAGCCTTCATGAAAATTGCTGGTTTTGGTATTTACCATTATGTCAATATCTCTAAGTGACAAACGCTTACAATTTGGACAGGTCTAAAATTCCATCATTTTGTAAAGAGTTAAACATTGACTTCATATAGCTTGACTCCAAGTAAATTTTAAGTCAACATCTCACAATAAAAGCCTCTGATGGATTTGATCAAAGTGATAGTCTTAGATTTAATAAATTTTGGCAAAATGTCTAATTAAAATAAAACTGTATGAATGACACAAAAATATTCCAAAAATTAATTGCTCAGACTTTCTTACCTGAATGGGTAGTTTCCTTGCACTGTTCAGTATCCAGGAAATTAAGGCGGTGTTGTAGACATTGGTAGGCGAGAACTAAGCAAAATAAACACTGGCTTTGGTTCAGGAAACATTTTCTTGTAACATAGACAAGGTACAACTTTAATTCTCCTATTTTTAAGTTATAGCTTGGGTCAATGTCAGCTAGCCTAATTCTGATAGGGGTCAAGGTTTTTATGTATAAATCTTTGGGGGTGTTTAGATTCAGTTCAATGTAAGTCATGTTTGGACAATTGTAGGCAAGATATCATTTTATGCAAGCTAATTACTGGTATGGGTCCAGGCAAACATGCATCATAATGTTTTTTTTTACTGGTATGGGTCCAGCACCATAATGAACTATGGTAGAAATTGCTATACTTCTGACAAACTTGGGTTAAGCTTTTTTGTCAGATTGTTAAATGCTACATCAATGGACTTATTTATGCCTCTCAACAAGAAAAGGCAATATAAGTAGCTTTTATTGACCATGCAAGCAATATAAGTAGCTTTTATTGACTTTGAAAGTTAAACACAGCTGCCCCTGAATAGATCGACAACTTTTCTAGCTTGCCTTGATCCGTCATTGGTGACAGCATAAACTCTTTATTTGTAGACTGTTTTCAACCTGAAATTTACCTGGATTTCAGCTAGTACTAGGGTAGCTTGTATAAAATATCTTGACTACAGTTATTCTAACTATTGACTCATACTGGTGAGATCTTACTCTTCCCAAAAATTCATGGATAGAAAAACAGAAAACCAAAAATACAATGCTGGTATGAATTCCTAATTAAATTTATATTTCATGTATACTTACTAGTGCAGCAAAATCACCCATTTGGCCAGGACAACTTGTCTGAGCAATAATTATTCATTTCAAAGACACTGTTTATTGCAACAAGGTCTTTCCCATATTTTTTAATGTTATCAACTTACCAATGTCATTTTAACAACCCTGAGAAAGAAGCCTTTTGAAAACATTGTAGGAAAAGGAGAAAATGCTGGTAACCAGCATTTTCTCCTTTTACCACAATGTTTTCTACCCTTCCCAAGACGAATTTCAATTTTTGAGCTATATGTATTTTGTCGTCTGCAAATGCTTTCAATTTTGACTGGTCTACAATTTTGTCGATTGGTAAAGATGTCAATGCTGTTACTAAAGGAATAGAATCTAATCTATATAAGTTAAGCTTTACATAAGCTGTGTATGTGAACGTCACATGTAAAGAAGAACCAGAAGTCTTTTATGTAGTTTTAGTTACATTACAACTGTATTTCAGCTACATGTAGATATTAGCCAGAAATTTTTTGTGTAGTTTTCATTACGTTACAATTATAATTATCATTTCAACTAGATACTTGTTTGAATAAAATCTTCCATCAGTATGATGATAAAGGATGATTGCATGTTATGTGAGACCTCTGCATGTCATCTGATTATGGTAGACATTTGTGTGAATTTTTTTTTTTATGATTTGGTAAGTAGTAGAACAGTTGAAGAGATTATGGAGGTTACACAAAAATTATGACACATGGATGGACAGACAGACAGCAATATAGGCAAATTCAATGCAATCAACATGTCTTTCCAAAATAAATTTATGGGAGACATAGCCATGTACACCAACTTGTCATTGGAACAAATGCCTTTGAAAACTTTTCTATACAATACTGGTTCATATATTGAGTACTACTATGAGTCTACTTCAGCTAAATAATGTCAACATAGTTATGATGGCCCCTGAGAATTTTTAAGGAACATTTTCATGATATAATATTTAATATAATCTATAATATACAATGTAACATATATTATCTTATGCAGACATTATCCTCTGAGTATGCAAGGCCTTACCAGGGTCCAGACTTTGGCTGTAGGTCGAATTGTGGTAATTTTCCTCATGATTCACCTGGTATTTAGACAAAATTAAGTAAAACTATGTGACAGCTTGCTTTGTATAGTGCATCACAAAGTTGCATTAAGCCCCCTTTCCCAAGAGTGCTGCTTACAGTATCAATATCTATTCAGTACAAGTGCCTTTTTGTGAAGTTTTATAAGCAGTACAGGTTCTGATGACATGATGAGTGTGACTGATCTTCAGAATTGGACAAAGTTCAAGAGATATTAATCAGCATCAAATTCTGTGTTTTCGAACTTTTAACTGCCACTATGACCTGGACCTTACAGACAGGTATGCAAAACTTCTACTCTGCATGCCATCAAGTATCAAGACTGATATGTGTGGAATAGTATTAAGACCAGGCAAAGGGTTCAAAAGATATGAGAGCAGACCTTTATCTCCTGGCAGAATTGATATTGACATGCAGATTTGATGCAAGACAACAGTATGATGCTATGTAACAAATATCTATACATCAGACCTTATGGTCTTAAGAGAGATGCTTCTTTTAAAATGGTTACTTATGTCACTTTCTGTAAAATATGTGTACCCATATGTTTCTTTCTGCAAAATATGTGTACCTGGGGCAGGACCAGCTTTGTCCCAAAGGGCACAATTTGAACAACTTTGACTAGGGACCACATTATGATACTACTGTATTTATCATGCTGTAGGCTCCATGGTTTCAGACAAGAACAAAAAAAATAAATTTATGAAACAGTTTCCTACAGAACACAAAGTAAAACAGGTGACCCCTTTGCAGGCCCCTCATTGACCCAGAAGCACATTTTGAACAACTTGGATTTAAATGAAATATTTTATAATGCTGAGACCAAATATCTGGCTCATGGCTCATAGTTCAAGACAAGGAAAGTAAAAAAGAAAATGAAATTGTAACTCTGCAAAATAACTGACCCATGTGCAGGACCTGTTTTGATGATGTTTACTTTATTTATACAAGACCATGTGATGCTACATAATATCAACACACCAGGCCTAATGGCTTTAGAGGTTTTTGTTACTTGTATAATAACAATTTTTATTTTTTGGAAATATGGTTACTCTGGGCATGGCAAACTTTTATAGCATATGACCAATTCTAATAACTTTAATGACCATCCCTTGATGCAACATACAAAATTTCGGTGCTGATGGCTGCATGTTTCAAGATAGAAAAAAAAAAAAAAAAAAACAACAACAGAACTGTGAACAACACCAAACCCTTGGAAAAGGGCCATCTTTGACCCAGGACTTAAACTTTATCTAAGAATCTTCTTTTGATACTACTCACATAAATGTAAGATTTAAGGCCAAAAATCGTCATAGTTTCAGCCAAGAAGATTTAAATAAAACCTTTAGAACTCTATATAGATCAACAGACCTTGGGAACAGCACCATCTTTGACACTATGTGCAGGACTTGAAAAACTAAGATAATTATGGTATCCTTTTAGATTTTTTCTAATCCAATTCACTTAAGACAACAAAATAAGTCTAGTTAAAATGGTGGAGATTGTCTTTGAAAGGGTAAACTAGAACTGTCACTGAATGTGACTTAATACCCCCGCCAGCGCTTCGACAGAAACAGGCAATTATTTGTACAGACGGACACACGGACGGACAAGCGGACAGACAGGCTGATTCCAGTATACCCCCGAAAACATTCGTTTTGCGGGGGTATGAAAACATTGTTGGAAAAAAGAAAATGCTGGTCACCAAATTTTCTCCTAGTTACTAGTAATGCCTTCCTTCCCCAATAATGTTTTCAAAAGAGCCTTTTTCCTCAAGGTCACTAAATTCAGGATTGTGTGATACAGAGTATAGACTCCAAGTCACCATAGTTTCAGCCAAGATTTAAGATTAAAACATACAGAATGCCATGTTATACATTAAGCCCCCTTCTTCCATGACATGACATTTTATTAGATATAAATAAATAATGATTGTCTAATGCTTATGATAAACAATGTAAATATGAAGTATCATAACATTTTGTCTAGTAGTAAGAGTTATTGGAGCATAATGGAAATATACATCAAGCCCCCTTTTTCCATGACAGGGCATTAAATAAAAAAAAATCCATGACAGCAAACTATGATAAAGATCTCATAAATCTTGTTTCATTAATTTTCGTCACTGGATATAGAAGATATCTGCCAGGATGGATGGACGGTCAATTGATTGATTGTATGGTATTAAATGCAGTTTTCATCATAATGTCAGTTATATAGCTGCTGCCAAGCACCAATCCATGCTTTCCTGGAGTTTCTTTTTACCAGTACTCTGCACAATATTTTCCCAAGCCACTGGCTGCTTTCCAACATAACCATTATCGAAACAATGATAAGCGGTGAATGAGGAATGAATCTGTAGCAATGATTATCATCAAATCTCGGAAAAAAATTGGCAGAGCTGGGGATCGAACCAGCGACACATTATCCTTGATTCCCGTATGCAAACAGGGCTCAGCGGATAGATGGACATATAGACAATGCAAAAACTATTTAAAACTTACAGAACTATATGTACATGCACAATGACAGACATTTTGAACAGGGCCATCTTTGACCAAGGATGCAAGACTTGAACAACGTTTAGATGAATACTGATCTTTTGATGCTATACACTAGATATTCAGGCTCTGGCCTAACATCTCCATAGTTCAGCAAAGAAGATTGAAAAATAAAAACAACCTTTTACAACTACATGTACAACAATAGACCTTTAGAACAGGGCCATTTTTGACACTCGGTGCAGAACTTGAACAACTTAATAATAATGAATAATTAATTTTTGATGCTACATACTTAATATTCAGAGCTTTTCCTCAAACATCTCCATAGTTTCAGCCAAAAAGTTTTTAAAAAAGACAAAAAATATATAAACCTAAGTACAACAATAGACTTTAGGAATGGGACCATCTTTGACCCCAT
This sequence comes from Hippopus hippopus, assembly GCA_946811185.2. Classification (NCBI taxonomy): domain Eukaryota; kingdom Metazoa; phylum Mollusca; class Bivalvia; order Cardiida; family Cardiidae; genus Hippopus; species Hippopus hippopus. Next base: position 41,901,685 of record OX328101.1, on the reverse strand, counting down.
GTGCAGGACTTGAACAACTTTGGTGAATAAGTATCTTTTGAAGCTAGATACTTAATATTCAGTCTTTGACCTAACATTTCCACAGTTTCAGCCAAAAAGATTCAAAAATAATGATAGAACCCCAAATGTACATGTACAAAAACAGACCTTGGGAACAGGGCAATCTTTGACCCCATGTGCAGGACTTAAACAACTTTGAAAATAATTATCTTTTTATTTTATATACTAGATATTCAGACTCTTAGGTGTAATATTTCCATAGTTTCAGCCAAAAACATTAAAAGCAAGAGTGCTATCGTCACAATATACGCCGCCGCATCACAAAAAACTGACAATATGCGATAGGTCACATGATGAGAAACATTCTGTGAAAATTTCATCCAAATCCGTCAAGAAATGTTGGAGGAGTTGTGTTCAAAAGAAACTGACATACATACAGACGGACGAAGGGACAGACAGACGGAAGGACTGACAGAGGGAGAAGATGACAGCAATATATGTCGCCTCTGGCAGCGTATAAAAAAAAAAAACTCATAGAACCCCAGGTACAACAACAGACATTGGAAAAAACAGGGCAATCTTTGAACTCATTTGCAGAACTTGAACAACTTAGATTAATAATCATCTTTTTATTTTATATACTAGATATTCAGAATGTTAGGTCTATAATCTCAATAGTGTCAGCCAAATAGATTTTAAAAACTATAAAACCTCAAGTACAACAACAGACCATGAGAACAGGGCCATCTTTGACCCCATGTGCAGGACTTGAACAACTTCTATGAATAATTATGTTTTGATGCTAAAAACTTATTATCTAGACTCTTTTGACTAACATCTTCATAGTTTTGGCCAAAAAAATTTTTAAAAAACTTACAGAACAACAACAGACAACAGACCTTGGGAACAGGGCCATCTTTGACCACATGTGCATGACTTAAACATCTAAGGTAAAGAATGATTATATGTTGCTTTATACTCACCCAACATCTCCCAAGGTTCAGCCACAAATATTTAAAAAAAAAAAACTATAGAACCCCATGTAAATGTACGACAGACCTTGGGAACAGGCCATCTTTGACCCTATGTGCAACTAAGCTAAAGAATGCTCCTTTAATGCTATGTACATGTACTAAACATTTAAACTTTCGGCTTAAACTCTCCATAGAAGATTAAATAAAAAATTATAGAACTCCATGTACTACAACAGACCCTCGGTACAAGGCTAATTTTGACCCCTACGGCAGAACTTGAAGAAACTTATTTTAAGATTCTAGGCTCAACGATTTCAGATGAGAAGAACAGAAAAAAAATTCGATTAGGAAATCTTTAGTCTATGGGCATACCATCTTGGACTTCTTGGTTCCAGTCGAGAAGACTGAAAAACAAAAGAAAAAAATTACAACACTTTACAAATGTGACAATCAGGCGGAATTATTTCTCCAAAGAGCACAGTTTAAAACAAGCGTAACTCTTAAACAAATGACAAAATTTTAGACTAGTCAAAATTGAAAGCATTATGCTGACAACACAAAGTGACTCAAAAAGTAAAATTTGTTTTAACTCTTTACCACATGACAAAATTTTAGACAAATCCAAATTGGAAGCATTTCCAGAGGATAGATCTATAGTAAATGTAGCAAAAGTAACGAGATTTGTCTGAAAAGATAATAAAACATTGTGAGAAAAGGAGAAAATGCTGGTTACCAGCATTTTCTCCTTTTCCCACAATGTTTGCAAAAGCTTTCATTCTGAGGGTCGTTAAAAGTCGAGATTGTGTGATAAAGGGTTAAGAAGGATAGCAGACATTGTGGGAAAAGGAGAAATTACTCTCCTTTTCCTAAAATGTTTTCAAAAGACTTCTTTCCCAGGGTTGTTATAAGTGTGGACTGTGTGGTGAAGGGTTCATGCTTCATACCAAGCATCTGTGCTCTAGGTTCATGAGTTCTAGACAATAATCATTCTTTGAAAAATCCTAAAAACTACCCTCATGCATATGTTACTTCAAACTCAGATATATTGGTTCCGGACAATATTCTATTAAAAAATTCTAAAAATACCCTCATTCATACGCTACTTCAAACACAGATACATTGGTTCTGGGCAATATTTTATTAAAAAATCCTAAAGATACTCTCATTTATGCTACTTCAAATAAAGATACATCAATATGGACAATATTCCATTAAAAAATCCTATCCTACAAATACCCTCATTAATATGCTACTTCATAGGTTCTGGACAATAATCTTATAAAAATCCTAAAGATACCCTCATTCATAGACTACTTCAAACACAGATACATTGGTTCTGGATAATTATTTAATAAAAAATCCTAAAAATACCCTCATTCATACACTACTTCGAACACAGATACATCGGTTCCGGACCGTGTTCTATTACACAGTCCTAAAATTCCCCCATTCATGGCCCAAATGCAAATACATCAGTTCCAGACACTGTTCTAAGAAAAAATCCTAACAGTACCTTCATTCATATGTTACCGCAAACACTGCTACATCGGTTCCAGACAGTATTCTAATAAGAAAATCCTAAAAATACCCTCATTTATATGCTACTTCGAACAGTGGTACATCCGTTACGGACAATATTCTATTGTAAAAACTGAAAATTACCCTCATTTATACGCCATCTAACACAGATACATCGGTTCCTGACATTATTCTATTAACAAATCCTAAAAAAAAAACATCACTCATACACTTCTTCCAACACAGATACAGTATTTCACTGAAAAAAAAAAAATTACCCTCATTCATATGTTATTTCAAACACAGATACATCAGCTCTGGACAGTATTCTAATAAAAAAAAACCCTAAAAATACGCTTATTCATACACTACTTCAAACAGTGATACATGGATTTTGGAAAATTTTCCATTGAAAAACCCTAAAAATACCCTATTTTATATGCTACTCCCAACACAGATACATAGGTTCTGGATAGTATTTAAAAAAAAAATGAAAAAATACCCTCATTCATATGTTACTTGCAGCACAGATACATCGGTTCTGGACAGTATTCAATTAAAAAATCCTAAAAATACCCTCATTCATATATTGCTTCAAACACTGATACATCAGTTCCCGATAGTATTAAAAAAAAAATCCAAAAAATACCCTCATTCATATGCTACTTCAAACAGTGACACATTGGTTCTGGAAAACATTCTTTTGAAAATCTGAAAATTACCCTCCATTATATGCTACTTCAAACACATATACACCTGTTCTGGACTGTATTCTATTAAAAAAAAATCCTAAAAATACCCTCATTCACATGCTACTTCAAACAGTGATACATGGGTTCTGGACAGTAATCTATTAAAAAAATCCTAAAAAATACCCTGATTCATACTTTACTTCCAGCGCAGATACATCAGTTCCAGACAGTATTCCACTAAAAAAACCTAAGAATTCCCTCATTCATGTTACTTCCAACACAGATACATCGTTCTAGACAGTATTCCACTGAAAAATCCTAAAAATACTCTCACTCATATGTTACTTCAAATGCTGATACATTGGTTCCAGACAGTATTCTAATAAAAATTAAAAAAAACTACTCTCATTCATATGTTACCTCCAACACAGATACATCGGTTCAGACAGCATTCTATAAAAAATCCTAAAAATACTCTTAATATGCACTACTTCTAATACAGATACATTGGTACCGGACAGAATTCTTTTAAAAAATCCTAAAATTACCCTCATTCATATGTTACTTCCAACACAGATACTTCTGTTCGAAACAGTATTCTATTAAAAAATCCTAAAAATTCCCTCATTCATATCTTACTTCCAACACATGATACATCGGCTCCAGACATTATTCCACTAAAAAATCCTGAAAATTCCTTCATTCATATGTTACTTCCAATACAGATACATCGGTTCTAGACAGCATTCCACTGAAAAATCCTAAGAATACTCTCAATTATATGTTACTTCAAACACTGATACATAGGCTCCAGACAGTATTCTAATAAAAAAAAATAAAATACCCTCATTCATACCCTACTATAAACAGTGATACACTGGTTCCACACAATATTCTATTAAAAAAAATCCTAAAAATACCCTCATTCATGCACTATTTCCAACACAGATACATAGATTCTGGACAGTATTCCATTAAAGAATCCTTAAAATACCCTCATTCATATGTTACTTCAATCACTGATACATAGGTTTTGGAAAGTGTTCTTATAAAACATTCTAAAAGTACCCCATTCATATGCTACTTCAAACACAGATACATCGTTCCAGACAGTATTCCATTAAAAAATCCTAAAAGTACCCTCATTCATTTTGTTTCTTCAAACTCTGATCTTCTGTTTCTGGACAGTTTTCTTATAAAAAATCCTAAAAATACCCTCATTCATACACTACTTCAAACAGTGGTACATTAGTTGAGAACAATATTCTATTGAAAAATCAGAAAATTACTCTCAATAATACGCTACTTCAAACATTTGTACATCGGTTCCAAACAATACTCTATTGAAAAATCAAAGAATTACCCTCAATAATAGGTTACTTCAAACACATATACATGTTGCAATATACAGGTCAAATTCCTTATAAAAGGTGCAATATTGGTGTTATAATTGTTCAGGGAATTCCCTAAACAATCAGAAATTGTTCTGTTTTTGTAAGAAATTCCCTAAACAATCAGAAATTGTTCTGTTTTTGTAAGAAAAGAATAGATTTGGTGTCCAACATTGTTTATATGTATTATTTTTCATATGACAGTCTGAAAGGAAAATAATATCAATGCCAAAATTAAGTAGGATTACACAAATGAAATGCCACCAAAGACTTTTTCACACTTATTTGGTTACTTTTTTACCTTTGAAAGTTGATAAAGTTTATACTTCAGTAAATAAATCTTTTTCATGGTTTGGCAAGCTGATGAAATCACAGAATTATAATCTGCCATACAAGTTTAGTAATACTGTACTCAGCAAAATGGAAAGAACTTTTAGATAAAAATAGTGAACAGCAGTGTCCTTGAATAATAATATTAGGACTATTTTATGTCCACCTAAATTGTGTGAGCTTAGAAATTTGATTGACTGTGCAGTAGGTTCAGATCAAGTTAGGAAAATCGCAGGAAGGGGGGGGGGGGGGGGGGGAAAGAATGGCAACAAAATGAAGAATAAACAGTATCATTTTTTCTATTTCAGGTGAGTTCTAGAGCAAACCTGTAACTTTCATTTAACAGCAAAAGTGGACATCAAACTGAAATATATATCCATTAAAGTTAACTAGTTAAGAGGATAAATATTGTGGAACCTTACTTTGCTATTGAGCCACCAGCCCTGTCATAACCCAAGAATCACCTTTAACCCCGCATTCCAGAACTCCACATCAAAAGCGAAAGAGGAGTCACACTTATATCAAAATAATCAGGGTATAATTTCTCAAAACATGTTTTGGAATCAAACAAAAGTTGATTCTAATATCTGCAAGTTTCAAAGCAATAGGACAAAAAATGTCGACTTTGTTGAGTAAACAAAAAAAAGTCATCAAATGGCAGCTTCTCCTTAACTGATCATTGGACTTTCTCCATTTTCAATCAGCTTCAACTCTGTGATGGTACAAATAATCACTGGAAATTTCAAGAGAATTGGACAAAAGATGCGTATTCAAGTATGTACACAAGAACCGCAAATTTTCAACTTTACATGGCTTTTCCCCATCAAATCATGGGTTTTTCTTCAAATTCAATAGGATAAAAGCTATTCATAATAAAAAGAAACTCCACAAAGTTTAAGAAAACTGGACCTAAAATGCGGATGTTCCTGTGTAAATAAAAACAAGAGGACCATGATGGTCCTATATCGCTCACCTGAGTACTATGCAGTAAAGGTTTACAATGAAGATAAATACCAAAAATTGAGGTTCAAGGCCAAATGATAATGAAACAAGAGGGGCAAATTGTCGCAAGATATGCCCATCCACCGCCAGTTATCGAGGAGGTATAATAATCGCAAAGGGCAGGTAATGAAACAAACATGTTTACAAAGTCTCAAGTCAATTTGACATGAGACTTCAAAGTTCCGTTCCGGACATGCAAGAAATACTATAAAAATGAAGATCAAACTGAAATTACTCAAAATCCGCACTAGGTAGAGTTATTGTTCTTGCACACTGTACTCGGTAATATTGCAACAAACATGCATACCAAGTTTGAAGTCGTTCTTACTTGAGATGACAAAGTTATATTCCAGACAAGCACTAAATGCTGGAAAAATGACGATCAATGGGAAATAACTAAAAGACAGCACGAGGTAGAGTCACAATTCTTGCGCACAGCACTTCCAAATATTGCAACAAATAAGCATACCATATTTCAAGTCATTCCTACTTAAGATGACAAAGTTTTGCTCCGGACAAGCAAGAAATGCTACAAAAATGAAGGTCAAAGAGGGAATAACTCAAAATTCGTACTAGGAAGAGTTATGGTTCTTGTGCACTGCACTCTGTAATTTTTCAACAATCATGCATACCAAATTTGAAGATGTTCAGGCTAGAGATGACAAAGTTATATTCCGGACAAGCAGAAAATGCTGTAAAAATGATGATCAAAGGGAAATAACTCATAGACAGTGCGAGGTAGAGTTATGGTTCTTTCACACTGCACTCCGTATTATTGCAACAAACACAAATGCCAAGTTTCAAGTCAATCGGACTGGAGATGACAAAGTTATGCTGCGGACAAAGATCTATTCTAAAGAACTTTCTAATTCAAGGGCAAATAACTCCAGTCGTTCTGGTCCGATTAGACCCATAATCAAACTCATCCGAGATCTCATGGTCATAAGTATTTTTACCAAGTTTGATGCTGATTGGTTGATATTTGTAGATGCTAGAGTGTAAACAAAGTCAAATATAGCAATTTTTCTAATTCAAGGGCAAATAACTCCAGTTGTTCTGGTCTGATTAGACCCATTATTGAACTCATCCGAGATCTTATGGTGATATATATATTTTGACCAAGTTTGGTACTGATTGGTTAAAAATTGTAGATGCTAGAGTGTAAACAAAGTCAAATATAGCAATTTTTCTAATTCAAGGGCAAATAACACCAGTTGTTCTAGTCTGATTAGACCCATAATCCAACTCATTGGAGATCTTATGGTCGCATATATTTTGACCAAGTTTGGTGCTGATTAGTTAATAATTGTAGATGCTAGAGCGTAAACAAAGTCAAATACAGTAATTTTTCTAATTCAAGGGCGAATAACTCCTGTCGTTCTGGTCTGATTAGACCCATTATCAAACTCATTGGAGATCTTATGGTCATATATATTTTGACCAAGTTTCGTGCTGATTGGTTGATATTTGTAGATGCCAGATTGTAAACAAAGTCAAATATAGCAATTTTTCTAATTCAAGGGCAAATAACTCCAGTTGTTCTGGTTCGATCAGACTCATAATCGAACTCATCCGAGATCTTATGGTCATATATATTTTGACCAAGTTTGGTGCTGATTGGTTGATATTTGTAGATGCTAAAGTGTAAACAAAGTCAAATATAGCAATTTTTCTAATCCAAGGGCAAATAACTCCAGTTGTTCTGGTCCGATCAGACCCATAATCGAACTCATCTGAGATCTTATGGTCATATATATTTTGACCAAGTTTGGTGCTGATTGGTTAATATTTGTAGATGTTAGAGTGTAAACAAAAAAATGTGAACGAACTGACGACGGACGGACGACCAACGGACGGACGGACAACGACAAGACGGTGAGTGATCACAATAGCTCATCTTGAGCACTTCATGCTCAGATGAGCTAAAAAAGAACAGAAAGACAGATGGACAGATAGGCAGCCGACCAAAATCACAATATGGCATGGGCTCTTCAAACAGAGGGCCAGTAGAGCTATCACTATGAAACTCTTTGCAAAGGATGAGACAGAAAAGGAATCCATGTAAAACAATTCAACCAGGGACAAGGAGTTCACATGGACCTTTAAGCCCTTGCTGTGACCTTAACCTTGTTTGTAGTGGTATGTAAACCCTCAGTCCTGCATGCTGTCATATTAAGGCTGAAATTTAAGTGACATATAAGCAAAATTTAGATAATTAACTCAGGGGCTTTGGAGCACGCACAAAAAAAATGTGACAGGTGCTCTGACAGATAGACAACTCTACCAAAGAAGAGCTGGTGAAGGGTGATGCTCCATATCGATCTCCTCTGTTCTGGGGACTCTTACCACCCATATGCCACAGAGGTGAAGGCAGCACCTATTTCTAAGGCCCCGAGTGGCGGGGGCCCAGCATGGAAACAAACTTAGAAACTGTAAAATTTAAGGCCACGACTGAGAAAAAATGATCAAACCAGAACATTGTCAATGTCATCCTTCCCACAAACTTTTTCCAAAAAGCTCTGAAATGAAATTAGAAACTCAACTATGACAACGAAAATTTTTATATCATGCTTTTTTGGTAATTTAACTGAAAATAATGGCTGATTATATGCAATGCTAATTCATGGTTATAACCAGTCGAACATAGCACTACCTACCTACATACTACCCTCCAAACCCCAAACCCACCCCCTTCCCTCCCAAAACCTTCCCACCCCCAACCTTCCCAAAACCCACCTACCCCCTCCCCACCAAAACCCAACACACAACCAATATCCAACCTACAATCTAAAATACTTCCTACAATTCCAAATCCAACACAACTTTAACAAACCCATCTACACTAAGAATACTCTCCCTTCCAATTCCAAAAAGTGCAAAAGTGATAGCAATAAAATTACATTTTACATACACAGAGTAATATAGTAAAATGACATGTGGTTCCAGTATTCTTTAGATTTAATAAAGAAGGCTCAGGTACAGAAATCATAACTAGGGTTCTAGAATTTCTAGAATGCCTTTGTTATAAACAAGTCCTAAATTCAGCATGAAGAAAAGCATTGAACAATGTAAAGCAATAATGAGAAAAACAAAGGAATCCATAACAATGACCTGTGGTTCCAGTGAACTGCTTTTAGCATCACTATCTGATTGATTTTGAAATAAGTTGGTATGACTAAGAAACAGGGACTAGTGCTCTTCATTTGTAGCATAATTCCTTTACAATATGACTCAGTAAGACTATAGTGTCCAATAAACTAGCCTAGAACATGAATGTTTGTTCTTTATGACCCTTTCTGTGAGGTTTCAAGCTTGGAAAATTAAATCTGGCTAGAATAATGTGATTTCTCTTGTAAATGGATGAAAAAGTTTTCAAATTGCCTTCCAAATGGTCATCAAGAGGAAATCGTGTTGTAAATGTGTCATGGTTTCTTGAAAGAGTTGTAAAAGTATTGTCTAAATGAAAATATGTTTAATAATTTTTTTCTCATTTCATAACATTTGACTCAAGGGCTATAATGCAGTCCTTCCTAAAGCAGGATTTCTTTTGACCAACAGCTATAATTTCAACAATCCTGGTAGAAAGGTTCGCCAAATGTTACTGCATACCAAATATAACAAGTATGGTCTCACACAAGACCATCCGACAAAGCATAAGACATTAAATCATTTCTTTTTTCATTTCTGAATTACGGACTTCTGACAAAACATCATGTTACACATAGATATTAGAAATTGAGCTTTCCTTCTTTAACAATTTACAAAAGTCTCTTAGGAGTTTTTTACTTATATATTCCTGGAACAAAACTCCTGAACATCTGACATTGCATGACATGATGATTATTCTTCACATTTTGGTTTCAGATCTGAAACATGAGTGCTTGAGATTTGGAAGTGAAGGACTGAAATCTCTTGGACTATGGATGAGCACAAACTTTTGGTAACATTAAATTCATAATGTTCTCTAGTCACTTCACACACACAACACACACAAACTATCACATCTTAATATACACAAATTTTTTTGGTAAATCTTTTTTTTCCGATAAAATATATCATTTCTTTTTTTTCCCATTATTTTATTATAACTATTTTTTTATTTTTTTTTTTTTTAATTATTATTTTTTTAAATTATTATTATTATTATTATTTTTTTTTTTCTTTTTTATATGTAAAATATTTCAATCTTTTTGGATTTTATATATATACACACACACACACACACACACACACAGACACACACACACACACACATATATAAACTTTGCAGTTTTTTTTTTTTTTTTTATAGCAAGCAGTATGATAAAATATATAAGAGGTCCATAATGGCATTGTACATAAAGTCTCCTTTTTCCATAACATGGCATTTCATTAAATGAAAATAAAGAAAATATATATCAAGCCCCCTTTTTCCATGACACGTCATTATATATATATATATATAGAGAGAGAGAGAGAGAGAGAGAGAGAGAGAGAGAGAGAGAGAAATAGTATCAATGAACTATCCAATGGAAGACATGCATGAAGTTTCATCAATTTTCATCAAGGACTTTACAAGATGTCAGTCTGGGCGGACGGATGGGCAAACAGTCTTTTACTGGTCCATAATGAAATTATACATTTGGCCCCCTTTTTTCATGACATGGCATTTCATGAAATAACAAGAGGGCCATGATGGCCCTGTATCGCTCCACTGGCTTTTTAACCCTTTACCACACAAATTGAAGTGTTAATGACCCTGAAAGAGAAGGCTTTCAAAAACATCGTGAGAAAAGGACAACATGTTGTCAGCCAGTATTTTCTCCTTTTCCCACAACGTTTCCTAACCTATCAAAGACAGAAATAGTCATTTAAGCTACATTCAATTTGTCTTTTTGCAGTGGCTTTAAACTTGGTACAGTAAAAAAAATTTGTCATTTCACTTTTTTTCCTATAAAATATATAATTTTCTTTTTCTCTTTTTTCCATTTTTTTTTTTTTTTTTTTTTGTTATTATTATTTCTTTTTTTTTTATTCTTTTTTTTTGTATTATTACATAAAATATTTCAATCTTTTTGGACTTTTCTTTATATATTTTATAGATTTTTTTTTTTTTCTTATAGCATGCAGTATGATAAAATATATAAGGTCCATAATGGGATTGTACATTAAGTCTCCTTTTTCCATAACATGGCATTTCATTAAATGAAAACAAAGAAAATATACATCAAGCCTCCTTTTTCCATAACATGTCATTATATATATAGAAAAAAGTAGTATCAATGAACTATCCAATGGAAGACATGCATGAAGTTTCATCAATTTTCATCAAGGACTTTACAAGATATCAGTCTGGGTGGACAGATGGGCAAACAGACTATTACTGGTCCATAATGAAATTATACATTTGGCCCCCTTTTTTTATGACATGGCATTTCATGAAATAACAAAAGGGCCATGATGGCCCTGTATCGCTCCACTGGCTTTTTAACCCTTTACCACACAAATTGAAGTGTTAATGACCCTGAAAGAGAAGGCTTTCAAAAACATCGTGAGAAAAGGACAACATGTTGTCAGCCAGTATTTTCTTTTCCCACAACATTTCCTAACCTATCAAAGACAGAAATAGTCATTTAAGCTACATTCAATTTGTCTTTTTGCAATGGCTTTAAACTTGGTACAGTAAAAAAAAATTTGTCATTTCTTAAAGAGTAAAATTAACGTATCATGCGCTTAATTGGCATTGACAGAGACATACAGCATAAAAAGTCTGTATGGTAATAAACTTGCTTTGAAAACATAACCTCCATCCCGCCCGCCAAACAAAAACAGTCGTATCTTTTTAAATGCAAAGATAATGTCAGTGAATACAAGCAGGTTTATTCATTAGCATGAAAGGTAAAGTTGTCAAAAAATTTGAGTGATAGAAACCTTACTTTAAACATTCCATTCATGTGAACATAACCAATAGCATCAAAATAAATCACTCTCCCTTAAAACAGAACATTTCCTCTCCAAAAAACTTGAAGACAAAACTCCAATAATGTATAAGTGCAGTTTGATAATCAAGGGAGGTAAATAGTAACAAACTTTATCTTGTATAACAGGAGTTATTTCCCTTGATTACTATTTTAAATTGCAGTCACTATATAAGGCCATGTTAAACTTGTGATCTCTGGGGCAGAGCCAATTTTGACCCCAGGGCTATAATATGAAGGAATTTGATAGAGGTTCATTAGATAAATCTACATGCCAAATTTGGTAGCCCTGGGCCTTATGGTTTCATACAAGAAGATTTTCAAAGATGTTCAATATTTTTCAGTTTTGTTGCCATGGCAACCAGAGTTTTTGAAGGAATCAAATTCTTTCAAGAAATTCTAAAGAGGACCATGGCAGGATCATTTCTGTGAAGTTTCATCAAATTTGGATGGGTAGTTTCAGAGAAGAAGAAGTTTGAAAATAAAGTTAACACACGGATGCACGGACAGATGGACGCACGCACGCACGACGGACACCGGGCCATGACATAAGCCAGCTGGCCTTCGGCCAGTGGAGCTAAAAGCAAATAACTACTGTTTGTGGCTTATGATAAACAACATAAAGATGAAGTTTCACAACATTTTGTCCTGTAGTTAAAGAGATATTGTCCATAATGAAAATATACGTCAAGCCCCCTTTTTCCATGACATAACATTTAATGAAAAAGGCTGAAATAATGATATTGGCGGACTATCATAAGAAATATGTATGAAGTTTCATAAATGTTCATGTAGGATTCTAAGTTAAAGAGATATTGAACCCCCAATGGAAATATACATGAAGCCCCCTTTTTCTATGACACCATATTGAATATCAAAACAGCAAAAAAACTCGGCAGACATCATAAGGAACAAGTGTATGAATTTCCATTAGTTTTTGTCAAGGATTTTAGAAGATATCTGCCCGGAAAGACATACGACCAGACGGTCATTGGTCCATGATGAAATTAAACATTTAGCCCCCTTTTTTCACGACATAGTATTTTATGAAATAATAAATAATAATTGTCTGTGGCTTGTGATATACAATATAAAAAAGAAGTTTCATACCATTTTGTAATGGTAAAAGAGATATTGGTCCATATTGGAAATATATATCAAGCCCCCTAATTTTCCATGACACGGCATTACAAAAGACAAACTTTTTTTCCTGCATTTGCTAATGGTAGTTGATAGATGTGACAAGTTCAATGTACAAACTCTGTATAGTTTTCAAGATAAGACTCAAAACATCAAAAATACATTTTGACAGTGTTACTTAAAATCGCTCCCAGTCTGCCAATTTGCATGGAATCAAGAAAAGAAAAAACTGTTTTGGTGGAATGGGTTAGTGTACACATGTATAAAGTTTCATGAAATTCTGTCCAATGGTATTGAAGATACTCTCCCGGACGGAGACACAAACACACGGATGGAAAGACAGACAGACAGACAGACAGACAGACAGACAGACAATGCTAAAACTATATCGCCTTCAGCGGGAGATAACAAAGCCCAAATAAACCAAATAGATGTTTTCTATCACTATATATGATCCATGTCAAACTAGAGCTGTCACTAAATATGATCATACCGCCCACCAGCTCAATGTCACAAAACAGGTCTTTGTCACAGAAAGCAAAATGGTTTAGTACAAAAGTAAGAGTTGAAAAAAGTTCAAGGGAAGATAATTACACAACAAATTGCACCAGGGTCATGAAAATTATACATGCACAACTTCATATATATAAAAACACTGTGTGTAACTATGAGTTCAGTACCTGAAAAACTGTTAGAGTATTTCACCGGGCAAATTTGTGTCTACAGACGGACGGACGGACAGACAGCCATGGCGATTCCAGTATACTCCCCTCCACTTCGTTAAGACAAGTGCCCTGACAGACAGACAACTCTACCAAAGAAGAGCTGGTGGAGAAGGGTGATGCTCCATATCGGTCTCCTCTGTTTCTGGGGACTCTTACCACCTATATGCCACAGAGGCGAAGGCAGCCACCTATTTCTAAGGCCCCGAGTGGCGGGGGCCCAGCATGGAAACAAACTTAGAAACTATAAAATTCAAGGGCCATGACTGAGAAAAAAAATGATCAAATCAAAACATCGTCAATGTCATCCCTCCCACAAACTTTTTTTAAAATTCGAACAAGCTCTGAAATGAAATTAGAAATTCAACTATGACAACGAAAATTTTTATATCATGCTTTTTTTGTAATTTAACTGAAAATAATGGCTGATTATGTGCAGTGCTAAGTCATGGTTACCCTCACCCACCCTCACCCCACTCCCAACCTTCCCCAAACCCACCTACCCCCTCCCCACCAAAACCCAACACACAACCAATATCCAACCTACAATCTAAAATACTTCCTACAATTCCAAATCCAACACAACTTTAACAAACCCATCTACACTAAGAATACTCTCCCTTCCAATTCCAAAAAGTACAAAAGTGATAGCAATAAAATTACATTTTACATACACAGAGCAATAAAGTAAAATGACATGTGGTTCCAGTATTCTTTAGATTTAATAAAGAAGGCTCAGGTACAGAATCATAACTAGGGTTCTAGAATTTCTAGAATGCCTTTGTTATAAACAAGTCCTAAATTCAGCATTAAGAAAAGCAAAGAATAATGTAAAGCAATAATGAGGGAAAAAAAAAGGACTCCATAACAATGACCTGGGGTTCCAGTGAACTGCCTTTTGCATCACTATCTGATTGATTTTGAAATAAGTGGGTTTGACAAAGAAACAGGGACTAGGGCTCTTCATTTGTAGCATAATTCCTTTGCAATATGACTCAGTAAGACTATAGTGTCCAATAAACTATTCTAGAACATGAATGTTTGTTCTTCATGACCTTTTCTGTGAGGTTTCAAGCTTTGAAAATTAAATCTGGCTAGAATAATGTGATTTCTCTTGGACATGGATGAAAAAGTTTTCAAATTGCCTTCCAAATGGTCATCAAGATGAAATTGTGTTGTAAATGTGTCATGGTTTCTTGAAAGAGTGGTAAAAGTATTGACTAAATGAAAATATGTTTAATGATTTTTTTCTCATTTCATAACATTTGACTCAAGGGCTATAATGCAGTCCTTCCTAAAGCAGGATTACTTTTGACCAATAGCTACGAGGGTTGTTCGATATGTAATGTGTATTGTACGATATCTCAAAAGCATTCGACTCAAATAGTGAAATGAACATTACATCCCTTCAAAATATTCTCCGCGGTTTGAAATACATAATTTCAATCTTTGAATCCATTTCTGAAATGCGTCATGGTATGCTGATTTAGGTAGACCTCTGAGGCACTGACTGATGGCTGAGCCAAGGGCTTGTCGGGACTTGTAACGACGACCAGATAAGAACTTTTTAAGTTTTGGAAAAAGAAAAAAAGTCGCATGGGGCTAGATCTGGAGAGTATGGTGGGTGTGGCAAGACAGTAACCTTCTCCGACTTCAAAAATTGCTTCACAAGCTCAGATGTATGTGATGGAGCATTATTATGAAGTAGACGAACATGCCTAAATCCTGACACAGGGCATCGTTTAAGATAATATTTCTTGAGCTTTTTTAGTATAACATCTCGGTAATACCGACCTGTAACAATTTTGCCCTTCGGCACCGGAATTTGTACGGCTATACCATCACATGAGAAGAATATGCAATAAAGGACCTTCTTTGTGCTTATGCTTCTTTTGGCAAATACAGGCCTTCTACCGTGTTTAGTTAGCCATATTTTGTTTCCAATTTTTCTTACTGGTTCGAAATAGTGAACCCATGTTTCGTCACCAGTAACAATGTTTGCAAATTGTCTTTGATTGAATTTGGGAAACATTTTCAGCAATTGCTTAGCGGTTTGTACTCGAACCCGTTTTTGGTCATCTGTCAATATATGCGGTATCCATCCGGCAGAAATCTTTTGTACTTTCAAAATATGCTTCAAAATGAAATGCACCCGCAATAGCGATATGTCAACAGCGTTGGCAATATCACGAATCGTGTATCTGCCATCACTTTCAATTATTTCCCTGACTTTTGAGACATTTGCCTTGCCTGTTACAGTCACAGGTCGGCCAGATTTTGCTGCATCTTTGACGGACTCTGTGCCAGTCAGAAATTTTTCTCCACCTACGAACTGTCTCATAAGATACCTTATCAGACCCATAAACTTCCCCCAATTCAGTAAAAATCTGCATTACCAAATGACCGAGTTTTGTGCGAACTTTTATATAAGCTCTAATTCCTTCAATATTCTTAATCTGTTTCCCAACCATTTTTACAACAGTGGTCAACAACTAGCTCTAATGAAATGACTATAAGTTTAAAACTATGTGGATCTAAAGGCTCGTGTTTATACCGTTGGAAAGGTATTGAATAGAGCTATTCAAGCGTATCATCATCCACGAAATCGTTGAAAGCGTTATCGCGCTGTGGTACAATACACATTACATATCAAACAGCCCTCGTATAATTTCAACAATCCTGGTAGAAAGGTTCGCCAAATGTTACTGCATACCAAATATAACAAGTATGGTCTCACACAAGACCATCCGACAAAGCGTAAGACATTAAATCATTTCTTTTTTCATTTCTGAATTACGGACTTCTGACAAAACAATATGTTACACAGATATTAGAAATTGAGCTTTCCTTCTTTAATAATATACAAAGTCTCTTAGGAGTTTTTTACTTGTATATTCCTGGAACAAAACTCCTGAACATCTGACATTGCATGACATGATGATTATTCTTCACATTTTGGTTTCAGATCTGAAACATGAGTGCTTGAGATTTGGAAGTGAAGGACTGAAATCTCTTGGACTATGGATGAGCACAAACTTTTGGTAACATTAAATTCATAATGTTCTCTAGTCACTTCACACACACAACACACACAAACTATCACATCTTAATATAAACACATTTTTTTGGTAAATCCTTTTTTCGCTTTTTTTCCCATAAAATATATCATTTTCTTTTTTTTTTCCCCATTATTTTATTATTATTATTGTTACTATTATTATTATTTTATTATTATTTTTTTTTTTTTTTTTTTTTTTTTCCCTTTTTTTTTTTCTTATACGTAAAATATTTCAATCTTTTTGGATTTTCTTTATGTATTTTATATTTTTTTTTTTTTTCACTTTTCTGGTTTTTTTTTTTTTTTTTTTAATAGCAAGCAGTATGATAAAATATATAAGAGGTCCATAATGGGATTGTACATAAAGTCTCCTTTTTCCATAACATGGCATTTCATTAAATGAAAACAAAGAAAATATACCTCAAGCCCCCTTTTTCCATGACATGTCATTATATATATATATATATAGAGAGAGAGAGAGAGAGAAAAATGGTATCAATGAACTATCCAATGGAAGACATGCATGAAGTTTCATCAATTTTCATCAAGGACTTTACAAGGTATCAGTCTGGGCGGACAGATGGGCAAACAGTCTTTTACTGGTCCATAATGAAATTATACATTTGGCCCCCTTTTTTCATGACATGGCATTTCATGAAATAACAAGAGGGCCTTGATGGCCTTGTATCGCTACAATGGCTTTTTAACCCTTTACCACACAAATCGAAGTGTTAATGACCCTGAAAGAGAAGGCTTTCAAAAACATCGTGAAAAAATGATAACATGTTGTCAGCCAGTATTTTCTCCTTTTCCCACAACGTTTCCTAACCTATCAAAGACAGAAATAGTCATTTAAGCTACATTCAATTTGTCTTTTTGCAATGGCTTTAAACTTGGTACAGTAAAAAAAATTTGTCATTTCGCTTTTTTTCCTATAAAATATATCATTTTCCTTTTCCTCTTTTTTCCATTTTATTATTATTATTATTATTATTATTATTTATTTATTTTTTTTTTTTTTTTAATAATTATTTATTTATTTATTTTTTAAATTATTATTTTTTCCATTTTATTATTATTATTATTATTATTTTTTTTTTTCTTATACGTAAAATATTTCAATCTTTTTGGACTTTTCTTTATATATTTTATAGTTTTTTTTTTTTTTTCAACTTGGCTGTTTTTTTTTTATAGCAAGCAGTATGATAAAATATATAAGAGGTCCATAATGGGATTGTACATTAAGTCTCCTTTTTCCATAACATGGCATTTCATTAAATGAAAACAAAGAAAATATACATCAAGCCCCCTTTTTCCATGACACGTCATTATATATATATATAGGAAAAAAATAGTATCAACGGACTATCCAATGGAAGACATGCATGAAGTTTCATCAATTTTCATCAAGGACTTTACAAGATATCAGTCTGGGTGGACAGATGGGCAAACAGACTATTACTGGTCCATAATGAAATTATACATTTGGCCCCCTTTTTCAATACATGGCATTTCATGAAAAAAAAAAAAAAACAAATAACTACTGTCTGTGGCTTATGATAAACAACATAAAGATGAAGTTTCACAACATTATATCCTATAGTTAAAGAGATATTGTCCATAATGAAAATATACATCAAGCCCCCTTTTCCATGACATAACATTTAATGAAAAAGGCTGAAATAATGATATTGGCGGACTATCATAAGGAATACGTATGAAATTTCATAAATGTTCATGTAGGATTCTGAGTTAAAGAGATATTGAACCCCTAATGGAAATATACATGAAGCCCCCTTTTTCTATGACACCATATTGAATATCAAAACAGCAAAAAAACTCGGCAGACATCATAAGAAACAAGTGTATGAATTTCCATTAGTTTTTGTCAAGGATTTTAGAAGATATCTGCCCGGAAAGACATACAAGCAAATGGTCATTGGTCCATGATGAAATTAAAAATTTAGTCCCCTTTTTTCATGATATGGTATTTCATGAAATACAAACAAATAATAATTGTCTGTGGCTTGTGATAAACAATATAAAAATGAAGTTTCATACCATTTTGTAATGGTAAAAGAGATATTGGTCCATATTGGAAATATACATCAAGCCCCCTAATTTTCTATGACACGGCATTACAAGAGACAAGAGTATACATAACTGTGGTGTTGTATGGTTTATCTGGGTGAAACTTTGTTTCCTGCATTTCCTTATGGTAGTTGATAGATGTGACAAGTTCAATGTACAAACTCTGTATAACAGTTTTCAAGATAAGACTCAAAACATCAAAAATACATTTTGACAGTGTTACTTAAAATCGCTCCCAGTCTGCCAATTTGCATGGAATCAAGAAAAGAAAAAACTGTTTTGGTGGAATGGGTTAGTGTACATATGTCAACAAATTGCACCAGGGTAATGAAAATTATACATGCACAACTTCATATATATAAAAACACTGTGTGTAACTATGAGTTCAGTACCTGAAAAACTGTTAGAGTATTTCACCGGGCAAATTTGTGTCTACGGACGGACGGACGGACAGACAGCCATGGCGATTCCAGTATACTCCCTTCCACTTCATTAAGACAAGTGCCCTGACAGACAGACAACTCTACCAAAGAAGAGCTGGTGGAGAAGGGTGATGCTCTATATCAGTCTCCTCTGTTTCTGGGGACTCTTACCACCTATATGCCACAGAGGCGAAGGCAGCCACCTATTTCTAAGGCCCCGAGTGGTGGGGGCCCAGCATGGAAACAAACTTAGAAACTATAAAATTCAAGGGCTATGACTGAGAAAAAAATGACAAATCAAAACATTGTCAATGTCATCCTTCCCACAAACTTTTTTTAAAATTCTGCAAAATTCCACAGACGGACGGAAGGACGGACGGACAGCAATTGCAATTCCAGTATACCCCCATCAACTTTGTTGTGGGGGGTATAATGAAGGTAATCTCTAATCTAATCTTGGTCTAGAATGAAGCAACAGATTTAAGATCAGACTGCACTTTTTACAATAATAGAATTGTGCACAATTTGAACGTACAACAGTGATCAGGCTTAAAGCCCTGAATGTATTAAAAGTGGAATTTTTCACTGACTGGGCAGAAAACCTTGTTGGAAATTTGAGAAAATGTTGGTTTCTCCTTTTTCCACTGTGTTTTAATAAACCCTCTGTCTCAGGGTCGTTAAAACAGGATTGAAAGGTAAAAGGATAAACCAAGGCCACATAAGGAGAATATTCCAAGTGGCATAATCTCTGATGTACAATATATCTTGTGAGGTATTCTTGTGAGAATAGCCTTGAAATTGCGTTATCTATCAGGACCAAAATCGCTAAAAACCTTGGTGATTTGGCAGCAAGTTCAGTCACCTCTAGGAACATACCCTGTGTTGGTAACCAGTTGATGACAGCATGACACTGGCATGTCACTATCACACAAGTGGAGTGTGATGAGACAATTCTGGCAATCTTCAGAGTATCACTGACGACAAGCCGTTGGTATTCCATCCCAAAGCAGGGCGTAACCTCGAAAGTCTGTGGTCACAGCACACAATACATCTTCTTTTCCGGGATAAAACCAGGGAAACATCAGGTGTATGAGAATGTTAACCCATTTCTAAGGTGAAAACACCCTCTGATTACCAGCTACACTTCACTGGGAGGAACCCAGCAAACACTGTGATGATTGTGAGAGTGGGGCTTTAACAAGAGACTTGGGCTGATCTTACTTAAAGTAGATTCTAGTTACTAAAAATCATGAGCCAAGTACAACTTCAAGTTCATTTTGCAGATATGGTAGATCAAGTTCAGACTGCACAGAGCATGCAGTATCATCTGTGATGTGCAATGTCTGATGTTTTGTTTGGTATTCTGATGAAATCAACCTTGAAATTACATGATCTATGCCTGTTCTATTGATTTTAATGGTCCTTTTCTTATTGGGCAGGCACTTTCAAGGGTCAAGCTTATACCATTAACCTCCCCTTTAGAAAATTCCAACTACTCTAACTTGTACACTGCTAAAGAAATGAAGATCAAGCTTGTATATGTTATGCCCTAAATGTAGAGAGACTTATACATAAAAATACTGTTCAACAAATGGAACAACAGGCTGATTAGGGCCTAAATCGCTCTACCAGCAATTACTGACCTGTATAGTAAAAGAAGCAGTTAAATCTATGCTAAATTTTCCTACAGTATCATCAGCTTCAAGCCATAAGGGAAAATTCTCTGATTCCTCAAGTCATTTTCTAACATCCATTAGTCACTAATGCCAAAATAAAAAAAAACAGGTTTGCACTGGGCCTGAATGCGTGCCAGTCTGAGTAACACAATAAAAACAGCCTAATACATATCTTGCAAGGGACAAATAGGGCAATAATCAAGGAAAATCCTCAAATCTTTAGAAATCAGTCCAAATTCAACAGGACTTTATTAATCACTGTAATACACAATAGCATCAAGCTTTAAAAAAAGTGTAACAAATAATTTGGACTTCGTTTTGTACAAAAGAATCAGTCAACAAATAGAGTAGCTTTGAAATACTGAGGGAAAAAGGGAAAATGCTTGTAAACAACATTTTCACAACATTTTGTACCAATTTTAAAGACAATTTTCACTATTTGAGCCATGCTCAATTTGTTTTCTACAAATCCTTTCAATTTGGTTGTGTCTAAAATTATGTTGTTTGGTAAAGAGTTAATACAAATAATCTGTGCAAGTTGCAGAAATATTCGAAAAAACAAAAAAAATGTAGACCTTATTGTGTAAAAAATCAAACTTTCCCTACAAGTCGGATTTTCTTAAAGTTCAAAGGGTTTCACACTATGGATTAATTGAATAATGTGCATAACTTTTAAAAAGATCAAACTACAAATGTTGACTATATCACAAATATAATGTATCTAAATGGACAGATGGATGGATAGATGACAGAAACCTTGCCTTGGCACTGGCTCTTCTGGCCTTAGGCCTGTAGAGCTAAACAATCCACTCCTTGAATTTTTTCTCATATTAACTCTCTAAACACAAATTTGAAAATAACTTCAATAAAGTGCAATAATAAATGAATTTTGTAAATAAACTCTTATGATTGTATGGTGTTTGATGCCGTTTTTCAACATTATTTCAGTTATATTGCTGCAGCCAGAGTACCTATCCATGCTTTCCTGGAGTCTCTTTTACCAGTACTCCGCACAATTTTCTTTCCAAGCCACTGGCTGCTTTCCCACATAATCATCGTTGAAACAATAGTCAGCTGTAAGAGAGGAATGAATCCTCAGAAAAAAATTTGCCGAGCCCGGTGTGGGGGGAAAGTGGGGTTTCGTAATGTTGTAAAAAATCTTAAAAGCATGTTGTAAACAAAAAAAAGGTAGAAAATTTTTTTATCAACTTCACAAAAACTTTCCAAAACTTTTTATTTGCTCTGTTTAGCATCAGGGAAATTCCAGTCAGAAAAAGTGCAGAGTTGATTACTCAACGGGAGACAGAATAGTGGAAGTCTTATGACTTAAGTGAAAAGACCAAGATTTTCGGTTTCTCAGCACAAAAGAGGAGATATACAGCCTCTTAAGTTGGATCAAAACAAACCGGAATGGTTATTGATCTTTCACGGGCAGATTGTTGTAAAAAAAAATCATCCTCTAAAGCTTTATTTTCTCTATCAGAGATATCAAAGCTCCTAGTACATTAATTGTCACCAGCCAGTTTAAAAAGAAATTATTTGAGGGTTAGAATCCAAACAGTAAGTGCAATGGTAAGTAAAAATATGCAAGCCATATACTGATTTGGATCCAGGAAAAACTCTTCATGTAAGATGTATTTTGAATTTGGTAAGACTGAAAATTATCTCCATGAATATTAGGTTATAACAAGGGCCAATGTCAGCTACTCTAATACTGGTAAGAGTCTAGGTTCTATCCATACAGTTAAGGAAGAGTTTGAGTTACGCCATTTTAAGTCCTGGTTAGGACAATTTTAGGCAAGATTTGTCACGCAAGCTCGTTACTTTTCAAGGTCCAGGAAAAAATTCCCCTGAAAAATATATTTGGTTATAACTAGCCTAGCACTGGTCTTTACACATTTTTTCAGTCTAGTCTTGATCTCTGTGATATGTTAAATTTATTTAATTCACCATCTTTGATTAGAAGGTGAAAAAAGTCCACAGATGTGGTCTGTAAAAATGGTCTGCCCAGTAGGTGATTTACTTGTTAATTATTTTCCATTTCTTCATTTTGAAGAAATACCTCAGATGTGTAAGATTGACTGTACACTTGAACACAGCTGCCCCTGAATAGACCGACAACTTTTCTAGCTTGCCTTGATCCGTCCTTGGTGACAGCATCCTCACCCCATCTGTGGACAGTTGCCAATCTGCCATTATCCTGGACTTTAGCCAATACTAGTCTAGCTTGTATAAAATATCTTGCTAACTATAACTGTACAAACCATGACTTATTCTGATGGAAATCTTACCCTCCCAAAAATCTATGGATAGAGAAAGATAAGGGCTGTTGTAATGAATTCTCTACAATTATATGCATTGAATAGAGACAAATAAATCATGCTGGGATTACTTTCCTACAATTATCTGCCCCTTAATAGGTCAACAAGCTTTCTGGAGTGCCCTGATCCGTCATTGGTGACAGTCTATTTCAACTTTTCTGTTCACAATACAAAAATCCTTTGGATTTTAGAAGATATAACTCACTAGTTTGACTTCAGTGGCGTTAAAAAGAAAATGAAATGTACTTTCATGTTTTTTCATGACACTGTCAAGTTTTTTATAAACAAGAGGATGACATTGGTTCTATATTGCTCACCTGAATTAACCTGGAAAGGCAAGTTTCCTACTGACAAATTCCATTCTTTTTTGTTCAAAAACAATGATCTTCTGCTTTACTTTTTTTTTCTGAGATTTTTTGCATGATCTGCAGATCAAGATAGATCACATGGCTTGTATTTATCATTCTAGCTGATAGATTCTTTAGAAATTTTGATTCTTAACCAGTCTATGGAACTATTAGTAATACTTGTAACCACAGGGAGGTGGACCGTCAGTGATCAAAGTGACCCAATTTGATAAGGGACCATCTTATGATAATACATACCAAATATCAAAACTCTGTGCCTAGTGTTACAGACAAAAAGATTTTCAAAGTTTTCACAAAGAAATGTATACAAAATAATAGCTTGAAAATCTGCCTTAAAAAATAGTTCAAAGGTCAACTTATGATAACCATTTTAACATTGTTTGTTACAGCCTGATACTGGTTATCTAGGTAAAGTTTGACAATAAGACCAGGGCCCAGTTTTACCAAAAACAACTTATGTCTCTTATTTTACTCAAATCCCCTAACTTTTGACTTAAGTTTGGTATTTGAGACACATTTCACTAATATTAACAGGCTGTCGTTTCATTTTAAAATCCTGCATTGACACATTTCAGACTGAGATGAGCAAAATAAAGACTTACATCAGCTCAGACTTAAGTCCAATACTTTGCTGAGCTGAGCCTGAAATGTTGTGTCACCTCATGATTTGAGAATGTCACTCAAGTCTGTAAATCTTAGTAAAATGTGTCTCAAATAATAAACTCAACCTAAGCTGGAATATAAGTTAGTTGATTTGAGTACAAAAAGAGACCTTAGTTTTTGCATGAAACTGGGCCCCGTTTTACACAAAAACTTAAGTCTCTTATTTTGCTCAAGTCTGTTGAAGGAGCCCATTTCCAGCTTATGTTAAGTCTGTTACTTGAGAGTTGAGACCCATTTTACTCATATTAATGGACTTTAGAAACATTCTCAAATCCTAAGTTAACACAACTTTTCTCACTCATTTCAGCAAAATAATGGAATCAAGTCTTAAAATGACTTAAGTCAATTATTTTGACAAGCCGAGTCTGAAACATTGAGTCAACTTGGGATTGGACAATGTTTCTAAAGCCTGCAAATGTTAAAGAAATTTGACTGAAATGACCAAGTCAACTTAAGTCAGACACTGAATCTGTTAGTGGACCAGAGCAAAATAAGAGTTTAGGTTTTTTGTGAAACTGGGCCCAGGTTTTTGCAATTTCAGCACCAGAATCATCTTGGTTTTTGTCCTGAATAAGAATAACTCTTTATAATTTACCTCTGAGTTTAAACACTACTTTCATTTGTCCCATTTGTTTCTAAAGACAGGCAATTTATGTAACTAAAGGTGGACAAATGCATTGACTACAAGCAATCACATTTGACTATAGAGAAAAGTTTCCATTGGCTGTCTCTGCCGTTACAAAAGGAAACTCTTCTTGGTGAGTAATTTTTCCGTTTGACTACATGTATTTTTATTTATAATCTTGTCTTCATTTTAGGTAAAATAGATACAAACTTATTCTGCATTTCTCTGGCAGCATAAAAATCAGAGTAGTCAAAAAAATAATGTGGGTATAATGGTATAAGCTTGACCTCCTCACTCTTAATCCTTTACTGAATAAAGCTTTGAAAAAAAATTGAGAAAAGAAAATGCTGGTTACCATTGCAAAGAAAAATCCATCAAAATTTCAATTTGTAAAAAAGTCTAGGTTTTTTGTCACTTGGTTAAGAGTTAACCCTTTACAGAATAATTTGTGATTTTAAAATCCTAAGTAAGGAAGTTGAGGAAACTAGAGGCCCTTGAGGGCCTGAATTGCTCTACAGGCTGTAAGTTTGCTTACTAGTATTTTCTAGCATACAATCATTGATGTTAAAAGGAAAAAGACAAAAACACTGACAAAACATGGTGGGAGGGCTGTAATTGGGCTTGAATCCACTAATACAGCATAATAAGTAGGCATGAAGAATTGAACAATTAGTGAAATAATCAAAGTAGAATTTGTTGAAACCACTTGTTTTGAAATCTGACAAGGATTTAGTACTTGTTAGATTGCTGCTCATTATGTTTTGGATTTCATGCAGTTTACATGAACCAACAATGTGGACTTTGTTGAATAAACATGACTTAGTCACCAAGTGACTGCTTTACCTTAAATGATGCTGGATTTTCTTCATTTTCAAAAGCGTAAAATCTCTTGATGATTATACAAGTGATCTGTGCAAGTTTAAAAACAACTGGATCAAAATTGCCTACTCAATCAAGTAAACAAGAAATGCAACTCAAAATGGCTACTTTTCCTAATAGGGTTTGGGTTGATGATAAAAATAACCTTCAATAAGTTTCAAGAAAATCTGACAACAGATATAGTCTTAAATTGTGTAAGCAAGAAAGACAAATGTTTAACTTTAAATGTCTACTTTTCCCTTCCTAATTGTCACATTTTTTTCAAAATCAATAGAGTTAAAGCTATTGATATTACAATTGATCTGTGCAAGTTTTACAAAAATCTGACCACAAAGGCAGACTTTATTGTGAAAACAAGAAATGCAAATGTTCTACTTTCAAATGGCTAATTTACCCTTTTTAATCATCGGGTTATTTTCAAAATCAATAGGGTTCAAGCTAATGATGATATAAAGAAACTGTGCATGTTTCACAAAAATCCAGCCGCAAAATGTGGAACTCATCCCATCAACAAGAATTGTAAATTTGCAACTTTTTATGGCTACTTTTCCTTAATTGGGACATTTGTTTCAAAATCAATAGGGTTTAGGCTGTTGATGGTATCAAGAAACTGTATAATTTTTATGAAAATCTGACAAAACATTTTGACCTCAATGATTAAACAAGAAAAAGACTAACAAATAAATGGACAGAATGACTAGGAAAACCATGCCATGACGTAAGCTCTGCTGGCCTTTGACCAATAGAGCTAAAAATTGAGAGTAGACAGTATTTTATTTGCTTATGTATTGTTTTCTTCCTTTTGAAAGACAAAGCTTATCAATGGAATCACAAGGAATTTTTGATTTGCAAATACTTTCACTTTCGATGATTGAATTGTTTGGAAGGAGTTAAAATGCCTGCCAAATATGAAAAGGATATCTTAAACCAATAGACAAGACACAGATATTGCGACTTCAAGGTTTCTTTCACCATCATTCTTCACAAACTGTCAGACAGTGTACATCAAAAAGGTGACTGCATGTTCTGTACAGTCTGATCTTAATCTACACTCTGCAATAGGAACTAAAAGTTGTACTTGACTCTAAAAAATTCAAAATCTACTTTACTAAGGATCATCCCAAGTCTCCAATTAAATCCCATTCTCACACTCATGATCATGATAATGGTCTGAATTCCTCATGGTGAAGAGTAGCAGGTATACCAGGGGCATTTTCCCCGAAAAAATGGGGTAACACTCTCATAGACCCAATGTTACCTGGTTTTGTCCCAGTTCAAGAAGCTGGATTGCATGTTCTGACCAAAGGCTACCGAGGTTCAGCCCTAGTTTGTGACAGACTACCGCAGGTTTGCCGCCGGTGATGTTCCAAAGATTGACAGAGTCATCCCATCTTACCACACTGGTGTGTGGGTGCCACAACGTTGACTTGCTGGCATTCACAGGTGATCAAAACAGACTGCTCCTAGAGATGATTCAATTTAGTTCCAAATTACCAAGGTGTATCTCTGTTTTGGCCCCAATAGAAGGCTGCTTTCACCAGAGAAGGGTTTAAGTGACTGCCACATAAATAAAATGACAAATTGAAGAAGAAAAACATGGTGGTCATACATCGCTCACCTAGTTAATAAGAGCTAAAACTGCATGACAAAAGGTAAGACTCATACTAGCTCAGAGTTTGAATCTTGATTGTTCTATCTTCATTAAGTAATAGCAAAATGTGCTGTAAATGAATAGTACTGTTATAATCTACCGGCTAAAACCTATTGCCAACTGAAATTCCACAAACATAGCTCAAAGGGTGTTGAAGAAACTGCAGGTTTCACTCTTCCTGTTTATAGTAACAGTGTACATGACAATGTTTTACGTCAATGAAGGTGTGCACATCATCTGCATATAAAGATCTATATCACAGTGAAGTTTCACAGACATAACTCATAGAATGTTAAAAACTACAGGACCAAAGGAAGGATTTTGAAGTTCTTCCAACAGAATACGATGTAAAACGTGAGACCCCTGTAACTGGACAATCTTTAACATCTTTGGGTACAATTTGAACAACTTTGAGAAAGGATCAACCTATGTAGTAGACACATACCAAACATCAACATTCTATGTTTTTGGGTATTAGGCAAGATTTTTTCTACCATTTTCCTCTTATTACTCCATGGTTGACCTGTGACCAATATGGCAGGACATTATTTTACCCCAGGGACATATAATGAAGAACTTTGACTAACAACAATCCTATCATGCTAAATATCAAGTATCAATATTCCAGGTCTTGTGGTCCTAGAGAGGAAAACCTTCAAAGTTTTTGATACATATGTAGCGCAGAACATAGAATCCCATAAACAAGAACTGTCATCATACAGCACAGTTTGCCTGTATAAGTCAATTTGTCAAGGGGGGGGGGGGGGGACAGTTCCCTGAAACAGCTACAGGGTCCAAGCCTAAGACAAAAAACCCAAGACTAACTCAATAGCAAGGGTAAGAACAATATCCATCACCAAACTAAATATGAAACAACTAACATTTGATCTTGAGAAAATAAACCCTCTAGAACAACTTAAACATGAAATTTCAAAATTGTCCATGACCTAGACTTTAAAATCATAGGTGTGGGGAGGGGTATATTGCTGAAAGAAACTTTGGACCTCTATCACAAATATGAATCAAAGTCATCATACAGTTTTGAAGATGTGGGTTCTTCAAAAATTTTGAAGTAAACTTTTAATGACCAATATGAAATTCAAAAGTCAGTTGGAAATGATTAGCATTTGAAGACTTGTACAAAACTACCAAAAATGTACAAAGTTAACAGTGGGTATGACTAAAATAAACATAAAGCTTAACCTAACAATGCAGAGTTATAACAAACCTATGGAATGATTGAAAAGAAAACTTCAACATAAAATTTCAAAACTGGTGACCTTGACATTAAGATAGTGAGTATGGGCATGGCTAGGGAATGGCTCAATTAAACTTTGGACCTGTATCTGTTATCAAGCCATATTTGAACCTAATCCATCATTCAGTTTTGAAAATATGAACTCTTAAAAAAACTTACAGAAAGTATAACTGATGTACAGTATTAAAGTCTACAACCTGGACTTTAAGATCATAGGCATTGCACTGCTGACAGAAACTTTGAACCTACCAGTATATCTATCATCGTAACAAATATGAACCAACCCATATGGTTTGGAAAGTGTAAGCTCTTAAAAATCTTAAATGTAAAAAAAACTAGAGCTGTCACTGAATGTGACTTAATACCCCCCGCCAGCGCTTTGACAGAAACAGGCAATTATTTGTACACAGACGGACACACTGACGGACACATGGACAGACAAACGGACAGACAGGCTGATTCCAGTATACCCCCGAAAACATTCGTTTTGCGGGGGTATAAAAATGCAAATGTAAATGCTGCCTCAAACACAGATGCTAACACCGCGAGTAGTAAAATTGTTCACATTATTAAAATCATTTTGAATCAACTTTTGATTGACATGTCCAGAGGAGTTTGGACATTAAATTCAATTTTCTTTCATCCATTAGTGTCTGGGGGGGAGTTTTTGGAATTGTGGTTGAACACACATACAGTTGTTGGACATTAAGCAATCACAATGGCTCACATGAAGCACTTCGTGCTCAGGTGAGTTTATCAGTAGTAAAGCTATAATTAAAGCAATTTCAAGGCTGCTCTCACCAGAATACCTCACGAAATATCAAAGTGTACATCAAAGTAGGGACTGCATCCCTGTGCAGCCTTATCTTGATCTATGAGGGCTGTCCCATTAAATTATAGACAATGGGAGCAACAATAAAACTGAGGGGTACAGTTTAACGAGATTCTATTCATCATTTTATTAAACTAAGATTACTATTTGCTGAAAACATCATTAAGATATAAAGTATAGTCATTAACTTAAACAATTTTGAAATATATCACAGATTGCCAACCTGTGCACATTGTGAAGTTAACAACTGCATGTAACAGTAAGCTTATGCTTTTTAGAAATAGCACATCACTGCTCTAAAATACAGCACATCACTGCTCTAAAATATATATACTTGTAAAAATTTGCAATCAGACATTAAGAAATCTTTTTATATCAAGTGTATATGATTCAATGGGACAACCCTTGTACACTGTCTGCAACATGGGAATATAGCTTCTTAAGGAGTAACAACAGATGGTCTTTATGGAGTAACATTTATACATCTCAAACCTTGCTGAGGACCACTTATTCTCATCAAATTATGAATATCACGTCCTATCAAAATTTTTAATTCTATCACTGAAACATACAGTGTTTCATTTACCTGTGCGTCCTGCGTCAGGGACGCAAAGAAATTGCCGAGGACGCAAAACTTTGAGATATGTGTATTTTCGAGACGCACTGATTTTGATATCAATGCCTTTTGCAAAATTTCGTTTGATCCCGATCAATTAAAGTGTTTACATTTTCTATCGAAACACCGGTAATTTTTCTACATTAGACTGGTACCTTCATTTTCCGGTCTATTTTTAGCCTAAGTAATCTAGTCTATGGAATGGTTTCCGTTTTTCTTTTTATTCGGGTACACAGAATATCGACATCCAGCACGTACGTTATAGATCCTCTCCAAGGCATATTCTTACTTAATTGCAGAAAATTGTAGTCAATATGAATGAACAACTATCATTTCATGTCCTCATCGGCAAATAATTACTTTTTGAATCTTTTTTATACCCGGGCGATTTAGATATCCTCAGACGATTTCCATTTCGTCGAAAAAATTCCAGTGCGTAGATCTATATCTAAACGATGTAATGCGTAAGCAATGCCACCAAAAAAGAAGGCAAAATCCGATCACAAACAACAAACTTTAACTAGTTTGTTTACGAAATCACAAGAGTCTGACCTGCCGATTCATAGTGACTTACATACCGATAAAAATGTCGAGAATAATGAGAAATCATCGGCAGTTCAATCGGCGTGGATTCGGCCCCGGCCAGTTCGAAACCGAGAGAATTCAAGTCACACTGGCTTAAACTTTTTAGTTGGCTAACTTACGAAAGTGAAGAGAATTCATGACAGACAATTCATAAATCAGACCATACAGATTTTTTAACAATTTGAACAATATTTTTTTTAAAATGGGGTTTAACTCATTACCACACGATCTCTAATTTTGACGCCTCTGAGAAAGAAGCCTTTAGAAAACATTGTGGGAAAAGGAGAAAATGCTGGTAACCAGCATTTTCTCTTTTTCCGACAATGTTTTCTACCCTTCTAAAAACGAATTCTAAATCTTCAATAACTTCAATAACTTTTATTTTGTCGTCTGTTAATGCTTTCGATTTGGACAAACCTAAAATTTTGCCGTTTGGTAATGAGTTAAAAGGTGGGACTCGTAAAGTTGGTTTCAGACTCATAGTTTTTCATCCCAGCGAGTCCCAGGACTCACTTATAGCAAATTGTAAAAAAATCACTGAACATACACATTAGCATTGGTGGTAGCCTGTCATTGTTTTTGTCTGTATAGCGTGCATGGGAACCACACAATCACAACAACTCCTAAAAGTCATGTTTTCTCTTTGTACATGCAAGCATTATAATCTCACATGTTATTTCACATATTCTGGCTGACAGATAACATATACCTTTGTCATACATAGGCAATTACGGTTAACAAAAGTTTTCTTTGGTGAGTGCGAACATTAAGACCTCACATATACAATTTCACATAGGCTGGGCGACAGATAACATATTCCTGTGTCTTACACAGGCAAGTATGGATAACCAAGGTTTGAGGAGATATCTTTTGCCAGATGACACGAACAGGGTTGGATGTTACAGACAGGCCCAAACCCTACAAGTCAGGTAGAGTTGTCCTTTATCATATCTCAGTCTTACAATTGTGGAAGCAATCCGAAGCTTATGATATGTGATATCAATATGTAAAAATTGTCATAATGATCACATAAATATGTACATACATAACCTGAAATTCCACATTGATGAATAACTAAGAGATGACAAACTCAAAATTCAACTTTGATTTTCTAATCCTCTGTTTTAACCACTCAAAATTCAGTTTGAAATGAGTAATTAAAGGCACAAAACTACCAAAATGGGTACAAAATTAACTGTGGGAAGAACATGACAGGAATGATAATTACCCCTTTACCTAAAAATCCTGAGCTATAACAAACCTAAAGGCTTGGTCAGACCGGCTAACGGATATGTAACCGGGGGGGGGGGAAACGGACAAAAATATGCAGAATTTGGTTATCCGGTGACAAAATTCATCTCCTCTGCCGCTCGAGGCTCACGCGATCGGTGTGTGGAGCGAGGAAGCCACACAATGAACGCACGAGTACCGCACATGTAACGGAAAAAAACGCACGTTTAACGGATATGTACAGGATAATAAACGGTCTATTAATGGATATCACCGTACGAGTAAGGGACTTGTACCGGATAAAACGGAAGTGCAACGCATGAGAACCGGACAAAACGTATAATGAACGGAAATGTACCGAACACCAACGTACGAGGAACGTACCGGTCACGTGACATGCCGAGGGTATAAATTGTCAGATGCATCGAAAGTCTATCATTTGCATGTCTCTGTCCGTTTTGTCCGGTGGAAAGTTTTGAACATGCTCAAAACTTCCCACAGGACGGAACGGACATCGCCTGACAAGTAGCGGATTCACCGGATAAGAAACGGACATAAAACGGATACGAACGGACACGAACGGATGAAATGATTTTTTATCCGCTACTCGTCCGTTAGCTCGGTGTGACCAAGGCTTAAGGAAGAAGACTCAAAAAGTTGTGAAAAAAAAAAAGAAAAAAAATGCTCATAGCCAGCATTTTCTCCTTTTACAATGTTACATTGTTTTCTATCCTTCCATCATCTGAGTACCATTTATTTTTGTCCTCTGCAAATGCTTTCAATTTCGGTCAAGTCTATATTGTTACTGTTTAGTAAAGAGTTAAATGGACTAAATGTGTAAAAAACGACCAAAATGAAGTCCAATCAAAAAAAAAAAATGACCAAAATGGAACAACCTATCTATGCAATAACCATGAAACCTTCCCAGGGTGTCCACAATTGGATTAAAGCAAATTTCCCTGACTTTTCCCTGACTAAAACCAAATTTCCTTTTTTTTTCTATTTTGCAATGACATCTCTTGGCCTCCTCCTTTCCCACTGCCAACCATTTGTACTGCAACGTGTTGGATGAGTGCTTAAAATCAAATACATGTCATAATTCAGGGAAATATAATGGCCTCCTCCTCCCCTTCAGCCAAACCCTTACCACCTTTTTTCACTACCAATTGTCATTGTATTACTATTTGTTTTCTATATTTTGTTGTTCCATTTTCTTGTCATAATTCAGGAAGATACAATTGCCTCCTCCTCCCCTACAGCCAAACCCTTATCACCTTTTTTCACTACCAACGTCATTGTATTACTCTTTGTATTCAAAATTTTGTTTGTTTTTCTTGTCATAATTCAGGAAAATATTATGGCCTCCTCCTCCCCTACAGCCAAAGTCTTACCACCTTTTTTTCCTACCAAATGTCATTGTAGTACTATTTGTATTTTAAATTTTGTTGTTTAATTGTTTTTCTTGCATAATTCAGGGAGATATTGGCCTCATCCTCCTCCCTGCAGCCAAACTCTTACCACCTTTATTTACCACCAACTGTGATTGTATTACTATTTGTACTCTAAATTTTGTTGTTTGCTTCTCTTGTCATAATTAAGGGAAATATTACGGCCTCCTCCTCCCCTACAGCCAAACCCTTACCAACTTTTTTCCTACCAAATGTCATTGTATTAATATTTGTTTTTTTTTTAAATTTTGTTGTTTGTTTTTCTTGTCATAATTCAGGGAGATATCATGACCTCCTCCTGCCCTACAGCCAAACACTTTCCACCTTTTTTCACTACCAATTGAAATTTACGATTTGTATTCAAAATTTTGTTGTTTGTTTTTCTTGTCATAATTCAGGGAGATACAACTGCCTCATTCTCCCCTACAGCCAAACCTTTACCACATTTCTTCACTACCAATTGTCATTGTTTTACTCTTTGTATCTTGAATTTTATTTTTGGTTTTTCTTGTAAATCAGGGAGATATTATAGCCTCTGTCTGCCCCTACAGCCAAACCCTTACCACCTTTTTTACTATCAATTGTCATTGTATTACCTTTTGTATCTTAAATATTGTTGTTGGTTTTACTTGTCATAATTCAGGGAGATACAATGGCCTCCACTTCCCCTACAGCCAAACCCATAATATCTTGCATTTAATTGTTCTACACATGACCTTTAATAGTGAGTTTCAATTTTTTTCAAAATTTATGGATAAAACCTAGACCATAACCAGTATTAGGGTAGCTGACAGTGGTCCTTGTATTAACCTTACACTTGCCTTTATGACTGCAAGTTAAATAATTACAAGTACCATTTCTCCATGGTTTCAACTTCCACTATTTAATGTAAAGTACATGCTGTATCAAGAATTTTTCCTTGACCCAAACCAGTAAGTAGCACCTAATAAAGATCTTGATTGTAATTGTTCTAACAATGAACAACTTGTATACTCATGGGAATCTAACCATTACAAAGATTAATGAATAAAATATTGACCCTTACAAGTATTAGGATAGCTGAAATTAGCCTTTATTATAACCCAGTACTTGTCACCATGGTTCTGAGTTATACCAATTTATGTAAAACATTTGCTCTTTGAAGAATTTTCACTTGACCAAAACAAGTAAGTCTCACATTTAAAATATAATGTTTGTAATTGTTCTAGACATGACCTATACTAGTGAGAATCTAACCTTTTCAAAATTTATGGATAAAACCTAGACCATAAACAGTATTAGGGTAGCTGACATTGGCCCTCATTATAACCTTACACTTGCCTCTATGATTGCAAGTTACATAATTGCAAGTACTAATTGTTCTTTCCATGACTTACCATTATACTAGTGGAATTGAACTCTTCCAAACTTTAACAGAAAAAAAAACCAGACCCTAACCAGTATAAGGGTAGCTGACATTGCCCTTTACTATAACCTAATTTTTGTAAAGCACATGCCCTTTGATGAATTTTTCCTTGACCCAAACCAGTAAGTAGCACATATAAAATATACTGCCTGTAATTGTTCTATCCATGATCAACCATTATACTAGTGTTCCAAAAGTTAATGGACAAAAACATAGACCCTTACCAGTATTAAGGTAGCTGACATTGGCCAGTAACCTAATACTTGTTTCCATGGTTGCAAGTTCTACCATTTAATGTAAAGCACATGTTGTATAATGAATGTTTCCTGTTTTCAAACCAGTAAGTAGCTCATATAAAACATCTTGTAATTGTTCTAGCCATAACAATTGATCTCTTCCCAAATACGTGGGGGTGATCAGAAAGATCGTGGACCACCTCGTTATTTTGAAAACTACTACACTTAGGATTACACAAATTTGCATAGATGAGCATTAATTATCTGGTAACTGACTCACGCTTTCAAATGTTGTCATATTAAAGTAGGTAAAGTATGACGTCATTTTAATGACGTCATATACTGCATTAGTGGTCCAAAATATCGGACGACATTTTATTAGAGCCGAGAGTAATCATAAAGTTTTGCGTCAAACTCGGAAAGTATTTATCGGAAATCAAAACCGATTTAGAAACAGTTTAAGGGGACTCTGCACTCAAGGAATCTGATATTCGTACATGGATCGGACCAGTTTAGACAAGGGTGCGATACTGTTAAAAATGACCCTAAATCTGGTCGTCCATCAACATCAGTCACAGACAAAATCATAACGGATGTAGAGCAGCATGTAAAACAAGATCGCCGAGATGCTGTCAGGAAAATAGCTGACACATTCAACATTTCATATATAAGTACTCAGGAGATTTTGACCGAGAGTCTTGGAATGTCGCGTGTTTGCACAATGTGGGTACCTCGGCAACTGACGCCCGAGAAAATGGGGGTTAGGGTCAAAATCTATTAAGAAATTTCAGAAAGCATTAGGGTAGAAGGGTCAAACTTTACTGATCGTATCGTAACATGCGATGAAACATAGATACACTTTACCAACATTGAATCTAAATGACAAAGCAGCGTATTGAAACATCCAACATCGCCTTCCGCTAGTAAAGCCAACCTTTCTAAGTCACTTGGTAAAGTTATCTACATCAAGTATTTCTGTTCTCCTGTTTTTCTTCTAAATCATGTTGTATCTTTACATACTACAGTCAATTCTGAGTTTTATGCCCACATTATTCAAATGAATTTCACGAACACCATATGGAAAACACAGCCAGAAGTCCTGTGGAGTGACGTCAATTTACAACAAGATAACGCCCTAACTCACAAAGCCACACTTGTACTGGAAACTTTGCAAAAACTAAACAAAGAAACACTTGCCAATGCTCCTTATAATTTAGTCCCGACTCCATGTGACCTGTGACTAGTTCCTGTTTTGAAAGATTTTCTATGTGGCATACACTACGAGAGCAGAGAGGAGCTAACCCTCGCTATGACCGGGTCCTTCATAGTAATGTCACGTGACATGCTCCCACACGTGCTTCGCGCATCGAAATCAAGAATGAATATATGCATAGAACTCAAAGGAGGTTACTTTCAAAAATAGTAAACACTCCAAGCTGTTTTTTATAACAATATACAGATACCGGCACTGGTCCACGTTCTTTCTGATCACCCCTCGTATAATGGATGAAAGCGTAGACCATTATCAGTATTAGGATAGCTCACATTGGCCCTTGTTATAACCTAATTCTTGCTTCCATGGTTGCAAGTTCCACCAATAAGTGTAATAAATGTAAAACACAATGCTCTATGAAGAAATTTCATGGACCAAAAAAAGGTAACTAGGTCATATAAATATCTTTCCTTTACCTTTCTAACTAAGACCTATACTAGCGAGAATTTAACTTTTTTGAAAATTTATGGATAAAAAACCTAATCCCAAACTAGTACTTGGGTAGCTTACTTAGGCCCTTGTCATAACCAAATACATGTCTCCAACTCTCTATGGTGGAAAGTTTTACCATTTAATCTAAAGAACATGCTCCATGAGGAAATTTTCCTGGACCCAACCAGTCAGAGGCTCATATAAAATATCTTAACTGAAATTGTTCTTACCACAACCTATCCTAGTGGGAATAGAACTCTTCCCAAAATATATGGATAAAACATTAAGTCTCATATCTATTCTCTTAATATCCTTATACTTATTTCAATTGGTTGCGAATTCTACCTTTTAATGTAAAGCACATGCACTATGAAGGATTGTTCAAGGTTTGAAACCAGTGAGTAGTTCATATAAAACATCTTGCTTGTAAGTGTTATTGTTCTAGCCATGACCTATACCAGTGAGAATTGAACCTTCCAGAAATTTCTGGATAAAACTGAACCCTTTTCAATATATGGGTAGCTGACATTGGCCCTTGTTATAAACTTATAGTTGTCTCCATGGTTGCAATCTCTACCATTTAATGTGAAACACATGCTTTATGAAGAAATTTTCCTAGATCCAAACCAGTGAGCAGCTCATATATATATAAAAACTTGGATTTAATTGTTGTAACTATGACCTATGATAGTGAGAATTCAGTCTTTTCCAATATTTATGGATAAAACCTTTACCATAACCAGTATTAGAGTAGCTGACATTGGCCCTTGTTCAGAACCTAATACTTGTTCTTATGGTTGCAAGTTCTACCATTTAATGTAAAGCACAATGTCATGTTCTTTATGAAGAATTTTTCCAAGACCCAAACCAGTAGTAGCACATAAAATATCTTGCTTTTTTTATTGTTCTAACCATGAAAGGCAGACGTACTAGTGGTAATCTAACCTTTTCAAAGATTATTGATAGAATGTGGACCCTAACCAGTATAAGGGTAGCTGACATTGGCCTTTATAATAACCTTATACTATCTTCATAGTTGCAAGTTTTACCACCCATGAAAAACTTGTGCTATAGGAGGAAATTCTCCTAGATCCAATCCAGTAAGTAGCAAATATTAACATATCGTCTGTAATTGTTCTTTCCATGACCTACCATTACACAAGTGGGGAATAAAACTCTTCCGAAAGTTAATGTATAAAACTTTGGCCCTAAACAGTAAAAAGGTAGCTGACATCTGCCCTTATTATCGCCATATACTAGTCTCTATGGTTGCAAGTTCTACCATTTAATGGAAAACAAATACTCTATGGAGAGATTTTCTTGGACCCAAACCAGTAAGTAGCACAAATGAAAAATCTTGCCTTTAATTTTTCTAAACATGATCGGTACTATTGGGAATACAACTTTTCCCACAGTTTATGGATAAAGCCTTGACCATTTCCAGTAATAGGGTAGCTGACATTGGCCCACATTATATCTTTATACTTGTCTCCATGGTTGTTTTCTACCAATAATTGTGCAGCACATACTCTTAAAATTGTAGCTGAACCACATCAGTAAGACACACAAATAATTATATTGCCTGTAATTGTTGTAACCATGACCTTCCATTACACCAGTGAGAATAAATCTCTTTCCAAAGTTAATGGATAAAACAAAGACCCTAATCAGTATTGGTGTAGCTGACATTGGCCTTTATTATAACCTAATACTTGTTTCCATGGCTGCTAGCACTACCATTTTATGTAAAACACATACTCTTTGAAGAAATTTTCCTGGACCCAAACCAGTAAGTAGCACATATAAAATATCTTGCCTGACGTCATTTTTCTAACCATGATCTGTACTGGTGGGAATCTAACTTTTCCCACAATTTCTGAATAAAACCTAGACTGTTTCCAGTAATAGGGTAGCTGACATTGGCCCTCATTATATCTTTATACTTATTTCTTTAGTTGCATTCTACCAGTAACTGTACAGCACATGCTCTTATAAAGAATTATTCCTAGACCAAAACAATGAGAAGCACATATTTTATCTAGCCTGTAATTGTTCTAACCATGACGAGCACTAATGGTAGTCTATTCTTCACAAAATTGAATGAGAAACCTTGGCCCTATTCAATTTTAGGATAGCTGACCTTGGCCATAGGGACTGTTATACTTATCAGTTAAACTGACAGTCATGCTAAATTTAATACAATCCAATGTAGCATATAATTCAACAAGGGACATAACTCTGCCAGTGTTCACTGAAAAAGGACATGCTGACACTAAGCACAGCTCAATGTCTTACTGATGACTCCTAAATAAATGTATGAAAATGAGGAAAAGTGCTTACAAAATTAATAAAATAGCATTTAAAAATGCCCGTAACACTGCATTTATTTACTATAAAGGGACATGCTGACACTAAGGACAACTGACTCCTTTACAATTTCATCAGCATTAAGCAAAGTCGTGAGAAAAAAAAGAGCTGAAAAATCAAATGTAGCATAGAAAGGGCCATAACTCTGCAAATATTCATTACAAAGGGATATGCTGACACTATGCACAATCAGTTATCAACTGTAAACTCCTGTAAAATTTCACTGAAAATGGGCAAGGGATTTAGGAAGAGAGGAGCAGCAAATCGAACGTAACATTTAATATATGGACTACATACTGCAAAACTCATGGCATAGGGACAGGCTGACTCTATGCACAACTACATATTGATTATGTGAAATAGCATCAACAGTGTGATGAAATGATAATATATCTCAAAAAAAAAAAAAAAAAAAGACAAAGTTACTGATCGCAAAGTAACTAAGGGTTTGAATATTGGCTTTGTTGGTATCAATAATTATCTTTGAGTGTGTGCAGTTATGGATATTTCAATTGTTTAAAGGGATAAGAGTATATGGTTATAAATGAGTGTGTTCAGTGATACTTTGATCGTTAACAGGGGCAATAGTATAAAAATATCAATAAGTGTGTTCATTTATGGATATTTTAATTGTTGAAAGGAGCAATAGTTTATAATTATCATTGAGTGGGTTATCTTATTTTAAATGTTATTATCCATGAGCTGATTCATTTATATACATTTTAATTGTTAAAAGGAGCTATAATATTTACATCTTATCATCCATGAGTGGGTTCAGTTATAGACATTTTTATTGTAAGGAGGAGCTATAGTATAAATATGTGTAATTATCCATAAGTGGGATCAGTTATAGACATTTGAAGCATTAAAAGAGGCAAAAGTATATACATGTAATTATATACGAGTAGCTTCCATTAGATATTTCAGTCGACACATATTTTAATGATTAAAAGGGGGCTAGGGTATATACATGTAATAATCAATGAATGGCTTGAGTTATAGACATTTTAATCTTAAAAAAGAGGCTATATTATATACATGTAATAATGAGTGGCTTGATTTACATTTAAATCATTAACAGGGGCCTGTAGTATGTACATGTAATAATCCATGAGTGGCTTGAGTTACAGATATAATAATCATTAAAAGGGGCTATAGTATATACATAAGACATACAAAATCTTTTCCATAAAATCCTACAAGAAAGTTATGACCCCAGGGAAAAGCCATTTTTGGCCACAATGCTACAATTACTTGACTCGTGTTGGAGGTCCACAAGATGAAGCCCCATACCAAATAATACAGGTCCAGAAGGTGTGGTTATAAACAAAAAGGTCCAAAAAAAATGAGATCCCTAAGACAGGGCTAAATTAAGCAGCCCTAGGTCTTATGGTTAGTAACAAGAAGATCTGTAGAGTTTTCACTATAAAAGCCCATGTAAAACTTGTGACCCCTAGGGTGGGGCCAAACTTGACCCCAAGGTTATAATTATGGCCCTCTTGGTTGAGGCCCACTAGATAATGCTACATGCAAAATTTGGTAGCCCCAGGCCCTATGGCTAGGTACCAGAAGAATTTTAAAGTTTTCCCTATTTAAGCCCATGTAAAACTTGTGACCCCCAGGGTCAAATTTGACGCCAGGGCTATAATTTGAAGAAACTTAATATAGGTCCACTAGATAAAGCTACATGCAAAATTTGGAAGCCCTTGGCCTTATGTCTAGGTACAAAAATATTTTTAAAGTTTCCCCATATAAGCCCATGTAAAACTTGTGACCCCCGGGGCTGGGCCAAATTTGAACCCAAGGCTATAATTTTGGGCACTCTTGGTAGATGCCCTCTTGATAAAGCTACATGGCTAAGTTACTAGGCCCTATGGCTAGGGACCAGAAAAATTTTAAAGTTTTCCCTATATAAGCCCATGTAAACTTTGTGACCCTCCCCGGGCTGGGCTTAATTTGACCCCAGGGCTATGATTTGAAGAACTTGGTAGAGGTCTACTAGATAAAGCTACATGCCAAATTTGGTAGCCCTAGGCTTTATTGTTTCAAACAAGAAGATTTTCAAAGATTTTCAATATTTTTCAGTTTCAGTTTTTGAAGGAATCAAATTTTTTCTATAAATTCTGAAGAGGACCATGACAGGATCATTTCTGTGAAGTTTCATCAAAATTAGATTGGTAGTTTCAGAGAAGATGTTTAAAATAAAAGTTAACACACACACAGACAGACACATGACAGACACCAGGCCATGACATAAGCCCGCTGGCCTTGGGCCAGTGGAGCTAATATAAAATGGGATTTCAGTTAAACAGGAAAAATATAAACATAACATTAATTTTTCATGTCACTTTCAATCCATGCATATATGGCAAAATTTTAGGTACACTTTTTATTATTCATTTAGAATATAAAAACTTCAGTGTTTATAAAAACTTCAGAGTTAAATATAATCATCAGATATTTTTTCTCTCATGTTTGAAAGCTGAAAAGGCAAGTTTTTGGTGCCATTCTTTTGAACAGAGAGACAGAACATTATTTCTATCAGTTATACAATTGTTTCTTGGTAAATATTACAGAATGATAATTACTGTCTTTTCTAATACTGAATAAAGAACCCTACAAAATTAATCTTTGATAGAATTATAATGCATCACAATATTGCACCTTTCATAGTAATGGCATTTTGATAATGGTTGTCCTGATAGAAACAGCATGAAAAAAATTATGTTTACCCTTAATAGTCAGCCCCTACCACCGTGAACAACTCAACAGACACTTTTCAGTCTAGAAGAGACACATAATTTGACTTTCAATAATATTTTTGCCACAAAAATCTCAAGAAAGTGGACAAGGCCAGCATTTTCTACTTTTCCTGCAATGTTTTCCATCCTATCAAAGACTGAAATCATTGTTTGAGCTAGATTCGACTTTTTGCCTTCAGATGCCTTTAATTTAGTCTAGGTAAAAAAAATTATAATTTAGAGGCATGACCCTGTAAAAGAAAGCTTAGGAAAACATTGTGGTAAAAGGATAAAATGCTGGTAACCAGCATTTTCTCCTTCTCCAACAATCTTTTCTAGCCTTTTCATGCATGATTTTTAGCTTGGCTGTATTCACAGAAATGATGAGCCATTGTCATAGTCCTGGCACCATCTGCATCACCATCTTGTGAAAACTTTGACATTTTGTAATATCTCTGTAATTACTGAAGATATCTACTTCGTACTTGGACAAGTTGTTATGTAGTGAAAGAGGAACTCATACTACAGGGGCAGGTAACCATCAAAATATTTGAACTCAGTTATACCACTTTTTTTGTCTTGGAATTCTCACAAAAACTTTGACATATTGTAATATCTCTGTTATAACTGAAGATAACTAATTCAAATTTGGACAAATTGTTCACTTTCACAAAGGGAATTCATACAACAGGGACACATAACCATCAAAATATTTTGCCACATGTATGCTCCTTTTAGACTTAGAATTTTCATAAAAACTTTGACATTTTGTAATATTTCTGCTTTTACTTCATACTTGGACAAGTTGCTAACTATCGAAAAGGGAAACTCATACAACAGGGGCAGGTAATTATCAACATATTTTTGACAGTTATTGCCCCTCTTTTACTCATAGTTTTCACTAAAAGTCAAGCAATTGCAGCCAAGCGTTGGCACTCATATGCGGTACTCTTGTATTGTCCGAGGTACATTTGTCTTTTGTAAATGTTCACGATTTGGCAGAGTCTCAAATTTGGTCACATGGGAAAGAGTTAAGGGTTAACATCTTATTAGTTCAACTCACAATAACCATCAGTGCACAAAATAATTCTCTAAAATTCAAATTATTGACAGTTAATCAACATACTTGACAAACTCAGTGAAAATCTAACCACAAATTGTTATCTTTTATGTGGAAAAAAAAAAACCTATGTATTTGAGTTTAATGAGTTTTAACAGCATAGCTTTTCCCTCAATGTTTTCAACCCTATCAAAGACAGAAATTGTCACTTGACCTAGATTTGACCTAGATTTGATTTTTCGCCTTCAATCGCCTTAAATTTGGTTGAGGAAAAAATCATTCTACAAAATAATTAAGTAGAATTCAAACTGTTGACAATCAATAACATACTTGACAGCTCCATGAAAATCCAGCTACATATTTCATATCTACCACGTGTACAAACAAATACTATGTTTTTACATCCGTTTTAATAGCTTAGGTCATATCACGGTGGTCAGTGTACCTTTGCAACACATACATGTGTTTCCTAGTTTTCTCACACCAGTGCTGACATAACTTTCTTTTCAAGCTACTTGACTACTTTTCTCACATGCAGCAGAGGTAACAGATGAAAAATTGCCAGAAAGAAAATTGGCCTCAACCATGTAACAAACCCGCAATCAATAATTCAAGAGTCAGATATGCTAACCACTGAACTAACTGGCTGGGCATAAAAAATGCATATATACACCGAGAGATGGACAATGGAAATGCCATCACTGAAGGGAATAAGAGAGTTTAATGCATCTGCAAAAAGTTTCAACCTATGTCAGTCAACCTGCGCAGTTCTTTAAAGCTGACATGGGTAGAAACTTTTTGCTTTTTGTGCATTTTCTGCATCTCTAAGGACCATTCTTCCTATTGATTCAGCCAATTCTCACACTAAATGGATCTTATGGATCCAAAATGATGTGATGACTTGCTCGGTATAATGCATCTGGAGGCCAGCCACATTTTCTTTCCATTACTTATGAAAGATGGTCAGAATATTTGTCGTGGTGATATCTGCACAAGTTTGAAAATGGGCAATGTTTGGCTAAAAAGGACGTAACTGAAACAAATACTACAGAAAAGCTTGTATACACTCTAGAGGCCATGTTTTCAGTCCAATTTCTTAGAATGATTCTCTTAATAATTTGAGACAATCATATCTCAGAAGAGATTTGAAAAAGGGTATGTTTGGCAAAATGGCTCAGGTCGAGGGACTTCAGGGCTAACCTTTTTTATTATAAGTTTTCTGAGGTAAATTAGGTTCAGGGGGTAATGAGTCAACACTTTACTAAAAATCCTGAGTTTTAACAACTCTGAGTATGACAACTTTTGAAAACCTTGTAGGAAAAGGAGGCAAAGCTGGTAACCAATATTTTCTATTTTTCCCTCATGAGCATCTTCTCCTTTTCCCACGATGTTCTCTACCCTTTAAAAGACAAGTCCCTCCAATTGAGCCAGATTTTGGACAAGTCTAAAGTTTTATTGTCTGGTAAAGAGTCAACAATGATAAGAGATGATACCTGATTCACACGACACTGTAAAATTTTACTTTGTAAGGGTCTTGTAAGTGTTAGTGCTTCTGTCACACTGTGACTGTGTACTTCTAAGTCATCAAATACAGATGTGTCCTCTTCAAAATTGAATACTAGAACATCCTGTCATTATCTGGAAAAATAAAAAAACAAAATATACCTATGGGAAAAAGTTAAGCATATTCCATCTCATTCAGTTAAAACAATTCTTTTGCCTAAATGTATCATTAATTTATCTTTAATATCTATGTTTAGCGTTTAACCCTTTCCCAAACAATCCCTGGTTTTCTTGACCCTGAAAAAGTAGCCTTTTGAAAACATTGTGGGAAAAGGAGAACCAGCATTTTCTCCTTTTCCCAGAAAGTTTTCTACCCTCCCAGAACAAATTTCAATTTTTGAGTCACATTAATTTTGTTGTCTGCAAATGCT
Source organism: Hippopus hippopus (assembly GCA_946811185.2). Taxonomy (NCBI): domain Eukaryota; kingdom Metazoa; phylum Mollusca; class Bivalvia; order Cardiida; family Cardiidae; genus Hippopus; species Hippopus hippopus. Next base: position 41,856,788 of record OX328101.1, on the reverse strand, counting down.
TTCAATTTGGACCAGTCTAACATTTTGTCGTTTGGTAAAGAGTTAAATGAATGGATGAAATGCTCCACACAAAATAAAGTCATATGCCATGTTATTTTGGTCTTTGTTTACTTCTTTTTCAAGGAATATAAAATAGGCTTAACTTTTGCCCTTAGGTATAATTAATACATAAAGTTTAACCCCTATGTGTATTATTCTTTTCATATTTTCCTCATTACCTCAATCTTTTACTAGAGAACAAAATCGTATACCTGTCCAATTAGAAATTATTTGGAAGCAGCAAAGAAAATATGGCAAAATAACTTGGGTGTGAAAGGGTAGCAAACTTCATGGAAAAAAGGGGATTTTAATGACATAAAAAGACAATGTTTTGATAACACTGAGTATCACTTGAGCTACACTAAATTCGTAGTCTGCAAGTGCTTTCATTTTGTTGGTATCCGAAATTTTTTCATGCGACAAAGAGTAAAACAAAGAGTTAAACAGATTATGATGACATCATTTTTCATTTCAGAATGACCAGCCTATCTAGGAACTTTGTTTGCTCCATTTATCACCAGGGCCCCATTTTACAAGGGTAGTTACAAACAAAATTTTCTAAGTTTTTACGTAACTCTAGAGAAAATGCTTATATGCGTTTTCCTCGTTAAAGTAAGTTCATTGAAGAAGTTTTACTAAGACAAGCTGTGTTTGTGAAACACAAATGCCCCAGTAAAAGCAAATTTTCAGAAATATGACCTTTACCTTGTGAGATGACCTTGACCTTATCATCAGCAGGTGTGTACCAATGAGAGGTACCAGCTTACCATGTATGAGTGTTATAACTTGAGTACTTAAAAAATATACAGAGAAATGATTATGAAAAGTGTCGGGGATAAGTTTTCATGATAAGGGTTAAATTTTTTTACTTTGACCTTGGACATATAACCCACAGAAGATCGGTATCAATGACAGGTACCTACATACCAAACATGTGCATTGTGAGTAAAAAAGTCGGGATTACTGTTTTTTCTGTGAAATTTTCTAAGTCCAAGGCCTGTAATTTCTTAAAAAAGAGGGCCATGATGGCCCTGTATCGCTCCACTGGCTTTTTAACCCTTTACCACACAAATCTAAGTGTTAATGACCCTGAGAGAGAAGGTTTTCAAAAACATCATGAGAAAGGGACATGTTGTCAGCCAGTATTTTCTCCTTTTCCCACAACGTTTCCTAACCTATCAAAGACAGAAATAATCATTTAAGCTACATTCAATTTGTCTTTTTGCAATGGCTTTAAACTTGGTACAGTAAAAAAACTTTGTCATTTCTTAAACAGTAAAATTAAGGTATCATGCGCTTAAATGGCATTGACAGAGACATACAGCATAAAAAGTCTGTATGGTAATAAACTTACTTTGAACACATAACCTCCACCCCGCCCGCCAAACAAAAACAGTCATATCTTTTTAAATGCAAAGATAATGTCAGTGAATACAAGCAGGTTTATTCATTAGCATGAAAGGTAAAGTTGTGAAAAAAATTGAGTGATAGAAACCCTACTTTAAATTAAACATTCCATTCATGTGAGCATAACTATTAGCATCAAAATAAATCACTCTCCCTTAAAACAGAACATTTCCTCTCCAAAAAACTTGAAGACAAAACTCCAATAATGTTTAACTGCAGTTTGATAATCAAGGGAGGTAAATAGTAACAAACTTTATCTTGTATAACAGGAGTTACTTCCCTTGATTACTATTTTAAATTGCAGTCACTAGAAGCCCATGTTAAACTTGTGATCCCCGGAGCAGAGCCAATTTTGACCCAAGGGCTATAATATGAAGAAACTTGATAGAGGTCCATTAGATAAAGCTACTTGCCAAATTTGGTAGCCCTGGGCCTTATGGTTTCAGACTAGAAGATTTTCAAAGATCTTCAATATTTTTCAGTTTTGTTGTCATGGCAACCAGAGTTTTGGAAGGAATCAAATTCTTTCAAGAAATTCTAAGAGGACTATGGCAGGATCATTTCTCTGAAGTTTCATCAAATTTGGATGGGTAGTTTCAGAGAAGAAGAAGTTTGAAAAAAAAGTTAACGCACGCACGGATGGACGCACGGACGCCGGGCCATGACATAAGCCCGCTGGCCTTTGGCCAGTGGAGCTAAAAATCAGTGGACCAGAACAAATGAATGAATGAATGTTTTTTTATGGCGCATTGACAGCTTTGGTCATTTAGCGCGCATATCTGTGTTAAAAGGTAATAAAAGTGGAATTGTTTAAACTGAATAAAGTTTGAATACCTTAATAATAATAATAAAAGAGTTGAATTAAAAAGTATCATGTGTGATCTTCATAAAGGGCATTATTGAGTGACAGGGCAATCCCTACCTACTCAAAAGTTTTAAATGATTAAGTTAAGAATGTGATAAAAAGATTTGAACAACATGTTGGACTGATAGTAAGAAGTCTTTAAATGAAGAAGAAATATGTGTCATTTATAATGTGTATATATATGATATTAAGTGGCTGGGCATTCCCTGCCTAATCAAAAGTTTTAGATGAAAAAAGGTAAGACTGTGAATCAGCTGACAAGATATCTAATATAAAGGTGTGTAAAGAATGTAAAAAGATGGGCAAGAAACTAAAGAGTAAATATCACAGTTTATTGTAAATGCCAATCTCCTTTATGAAAGCGATAATAGATTCAACGCTGACAGAATCAAAAAGATTTTTTAAACTATCGACATTCAAATATTTTGAACAAACTGGCTGAAAGTCAATGCAATCTAGTAGGATATGCTTTACAGAAAAGGATGAATTGCATGGAATACATTCAGGGGCATCATCTCTGGTCAAGATCCAGGAGGACCAGAACAAAACTCGAACTTGATCCGTAATTCATGGTGGATGACTTACACACCGAAAATCAGCTCAATATCTGCCAGCATTTAAAAAAAAAGTGCGGAAAACTGTTTTTTTTTTTTTTTTTTGTGAAAATTTCCATGTCCAAGGCCCGTAATTTCGTCAAAAATCAGTGGTCCGGAACGAAACTCAAGCTTGATATGTAATTCACAGTGGTTGACTTATACTACAAAAATCAGCTCAATATCTGCCAGCGTTTAGAAATAAGTGCGGAAAACTATTTTTTCAGTGAAAATTTCTAAGTCCAAGGCCAGTAATTTCGTTAACAAGAGGGCCATGATGGCCCTGTATCGCTCCACTGGCTATTAAGTAAAATTCTGACCAGTCGTTTCAGAGAAGAAGAATTTTGAAGAATTTCTAAATTTCCATATAGTGCAAGTAGCCCCCATTCACCAGAGCCACATTTTTTGACGGATCAAAATTTTACGAACAATTTTTGAAAAAGGTCAGCCAAGCAACAATCCTGTGAAATTATTTCAAAATCTGACCTGCTGTTTCAGAGGAGAAGATTTTTAAAGAATTCCTTCATTTCTGTATAGTGCAAGAAGCCCCCATTCACCAGAGCCACGTTTTTTGACGGATCAAAATTTTACGAACAGTTTTTGAAAAGGGTCACCCAAGGAACAATCCTGTGAAATTATTTCGAAATCTGACCAGCGGTTTCAGAGAAGAAGAATTTTGAAGAATTCCTTCATTTCTATATGGTGCAAGAAGCCCCCATTCACCAGAGCCACATTTTTTGACGGATCAAAATTTTACGAACACTTTTTAAAAAGGGTCACCCAAGGAGCATATCTGTGAAATTATTTCAAAATCTGACCCGTGGTTTCAGAGGAGGAGATTTTTAAAGAATTCCCTAAAAAATTCCATTTGGTTGCAATGGCAACCAGAGTTTTTGATGGAATCAAATTCTGTGAACAGTTTTTAAAGAGGACCTTCCAAGGAACATTCCAGCCAAGTTTGGTCCAAATCCGCCCAGTGGTTTAGGAGGAGTTGATGTTTAAAGAATTGTTGACGACACACGACGCACGACGGACACCAGGTGATCCTAAAAGCTCCCCTTGAGCACGTTGTGCTCAAGTGAGCTAAAAAGTTAACATACTGATGGACGCACAACGGACAACGGGCCATAACATAAGCCTGCTGGCCTTCGGCCAGTGGAGCTAAAAAACTTGTCTAGCACCAATCATGTATCACTGCAGCTTGATAATCAAGGGAGGTAAATAGTAACGAACTTTATCTTTCATAAAAAGAGTTATTTCCCTTGATTAATGTTTAAATTGAAGTGACAATATTTTGAAGCCCATGTTAAACTTGCGATCCCTGGAATGAAGGCAATTTTGACCCCAGACCTACAATATGAAACTAGAATGTGTGGTTATAAACAAAAAGATTTTTTAATCTTGCCCAATAAAAAGTCATGTAAAACAAGTTTGCTGAATAAAAGGCCTGTAAAATATGTCATCCATGACACAGGTTTATCAAGTTTTCACTATAAAAGCCAATGTAAAACTTGTGACCCCTGGTGTGGAGTCAAACTTGACCCCCAAAGTTAAAATTTGGGCCCTCTTGGTAGAGGCCCATTATATAAAGTTACATGCAAAATTTGGTAGCCCTAGGCCTAAATATGGCTATGTACAAGTAGATTATTAAAGTTTCCTTATATAAGACCATGTAGAACTTGTGACCCCCTGGGGTGGGGCTACATTTGACCCCCTGGGCTATAATTTGGGCACCCTTGATAGAGACCCCCTAGATAAAGCTAAATGCAAAATTTGATAGCCCTAGCCCTTATAGCTAGATGCGAAAGATTTTCCTATATAAGCCCGCCCATGTAAAACATGTTACCCCCCGGAGCGAAGTCAAATTTGACCCTCGGCTATAATTTGGACACCCTTGGTACAGGTCCACTAGATAAAGCTACATGCCAAATTTGGTCGCCCTAGGCCCCATGGCTAGGTCAAAGAAGAATTTTAAAGTTCTCCCTATATAAGCCCATGTAAAACTTGTTATATAAGCCCATGTAAAACTTGTTACCCCCGTGCAGGGCCTAATTTGACCCCAGGGCTATAATTTGAACAATCTTGGCAGAGGTCCACTAGATAAAGCTACATGCCAAATTTGGTAGCTCTAGGCCCTATGGCTAGGTAGAAGAGGAATTTTAAAGTTCTCCCTAAATAAGCCCATGTATAACTTGTAACCCCCAGGGCGGGGCCAATTTTGACCCCAGGGCTATAAATTGAAGAAACTTGGTAGAGGTCCACTAGATAAAGCTACATGTCAAATTTGGTAGCCCTTGGCCTTACAGTTTCAGACAAGAAGATTTTCAAAGATTTTCAAAATTTTTCAGTTTTGTTGCCATGGCAACCAGAGTTTTTGAAGGAATTAAATTCTTTCAAGAAATTCTGAAGAGGACCATGGCAGGATCATTTCTGTGAAGTTTCATCAAAATTGGATGGGTAGTTTCAGAGAAGAAGACGTTTTAAAAAAAAGTTAACGGACGGACGGACGCACGGACGGACGCACGACGGACAACAGGCCATGACATAAGCCCGCTGGCCTTCGGCCAGTGGAGCTAAAAATCAGTGGACCAGAATGAAACTCAAACTTAATCTGTAACTCATGGTGGTTGACTTGCACACCAAAAAGCAGCTCAATATCTACCAGTGTTTAGAAAAAAAGCCCACAAAACTGTTTTTTCTGTGAAAATTTCCAAGTCCAAGGCCCGTTATTTTGTCAAATATCAGTGGACCATAAAGAAACTCAAACTTGATCTGTAACTCATGGTGGTTGACTTACACACTAAAAATCAGCTCACTATTTGGCAGCGTTTAGAAAAAAATTCCGGAAAACTGTTTTTTTCAGTGAAAATTCTAAGTCCAGGGCCCGTAATTTCAGCAAAAATCAGTGGACCAGAACAAAACTTGAACTTGATCTGTAACTCATGGTTGTTGACTTGCACACCAAAAATGAGCTCAATGTCTACCAGCGTTTAGAAAAGAAGTCTGGAAAACTGTTTTTTTAGTGAAATTTTCTAAGGCCAAGGCCCGTAATTTTGTCAAAAATCAGTGGACCAGAACAAAACTCGGACTTGATCTGTAACTTATAGTGGTTGACTTGCACACCAAAAATGAGCTCAATATCTACCAGCGGTTAGAAAAAAAGTCCGGAAAACTGTTTTTTCCTTGATTTAATCACACACAGACTGGGTGGCAATAAAGGTGAGTAATTACTGTTGGAAAATCTGTTGTTCAACATGCATGTATATGTCACGGCCAGTGTGACGCAGAACTGATGAAAGCATAGGGACTAGCGTTTTAACTTCTGTTTACAGTTATGACTTTCAAGTTTCAAATTAAGATTTTGTGTTAGGTATGAACAAGGCTGAGGCAAAGTAGCTGGTACTACAGAATTGAAATGGTTAAATGAATGATCCAAAAGAGATTGCTTTTTGAAGTTGATTTTGATCCCCCATACTTTTCAGAAATCCCCCATACTTTTTAGAAATTGGACCCCCATACTTTTCAGAGTGATGGAGGACAGTCTCCCACTTTTTTTCAAATCCTAGATCAGACACTGCTTGTCATGGTATACAAACAGCATTGCAGTATATTTTCAAAATTAAGTTGTGCATTTCCAAAAGAATATTCTTGATCTATGGAGTCTGCAAAACTCCTGTTAATTGTTCATAAAAACTAGAGCTATCACTAAAGGTGATACATGTCCAATGGCTCCATGTCAAGAAATAACTTTTTGTCACAGAAAATTAATGCATAATGCCTTTGTTCAAAGTGTTAAGAGACTATTACACAGCTAATAAATACTGAAACAAAATAAAGGAACTTTGAAAAAGAACCTGAAATGGGCTCCTCTTCCATTTTCCTAGATATGGAAAAATCATTCAACCAGAACCAAATTATAATATGCATATCTTAACTTTGTATTGAAACTTCCTATGAGGTTTAATAGAAACCTGTCCTGTTGGTTTGGAGAAATAGCTGGGACTAAAACAAAGTTTGTGGGGGTTATAATACTGCAGTTTGATAATCAGGGGAGGTAAATAACAACAAACTATATATCTCTAATAAGAGGAGTTGTTTTCCTTGATAAGTGGTATGTAAATACAAGCAATTTCGTTGAAATGATATCCCCCGCCGAAAAATACCTTTTTTTTTTTATACAAACATATTAGAGGTATTGTGTTTTGCATGTACATGTGGCTTTTTTGTTATTGGTCCATGATGAAATTATACATTAAGCTCCCTTTTTCCATGGCACAGCATTTCATTACAGAAAAAAATATATAAGAGGTCCATAACAAGATTATACATTAAGTCTCCTTTTTCCAGAACATGGCATTTCATTAAATGAAAACAAATAAAGAAAATATACATCAAGCCCCCTTTTTCCATGACGCGTCATTATATATATATATAAAAAAATTGTATCAACGGACTATCCAACGAAAGACATGCATGAAGTTTCATCAATTTTCGTCAAAGACTTCAGAATTAAGATATCCCTCTGGCGGACGGATGGGCGAACAGACTGTTATTAGTCCATAATGAAATACATTTAGCCCACTTTTATCATGACATCGCATTTCATGAAATAAAAACAAACAAGTATTGTCTGTGGCTTGTGATAAATAACAAAGATGAAGTTTCATAACATTTTGTCCTGTAGTTAAAGAGATATTGGTCCATAATGAAAATATATGTTAAGCCCCCTTTTTCCATGACACGACATTTCATGAAAAAAGGTAAAATAATGATTTTGGCGGACTATCATAAGGAAAACACCTATGAAGTTTCATAAATTTTCGTGTAGGATTTTGAGTTAAAGAAATATTGATCCCTAATAGAAATATATATGAAGCCCCCTTTCTCTATGACACCTTATTGAATATCAAAACAGCAAAAAAAAATTATGAAACTGGGCAGACATCATAAGGAAGAAGTGTATGAATTTCCATTAGTTTTTGTAAAGTATTTTAGAAGATATCTGTCCGGAAAGACGGACGAACAGATGGTCATTGGTCCAAGATGAAATAAAACATGTAGCCCCCTTTTCTCATGACGCGGCATTTCATGAAATAAAAACAAATAACTATTGTCCATGGCTTGTAATAAACAATATACAAATGAAGTTTCATAACATTTTTTTATGGTAAGAGATATTGGTCCATATTGGAAATATACATCAAGCCCCCTTCTTCCATGACACGGCATTGCAAAAAACAAGGGTATATAACTGTGGTGTTGCAAGGTCAACCTGGGTGAAACTTTTTTTCCTGCATTTCCTAATGGTGGTTGATAGATGTGACAAGTTCAATGTAAAAACGCTGTATAGTTTTCAAGATAAGGCTCGAAACATCAAAAATATACTTAACCGCGCAACTTAAAACCGCTCCCAGTCGGTCATTTTACATCGAATAAAAAAAAAGTGTTTTGGTGGAATGGGTTATTATACACATGTATGAAGTTTCAAAAAATTCCGTCCAATGGTATTGGAGATATTCACCCCGACGGACACATGGACTGATGGACAGACAGACGGACGGACAACGCTAAAACTATATCCCTCCGCCTTCGGCCGGGGATAATTTGGCACTATATTAGCCCATGTTAAACTTGTGACCTCCTGGGTGGGGCCAATTTTGACCCCAGGCTTATAATATCAAAAAACCTTGGTAGAGGTCAATTAAATAAAGCTACATGCCAAATTTGGATGAATAGTTTCAGAGAAGATGTTTGAAACAGTTAATGCATGCACAACGGACACCGGGCCATGACATAAGCCTGCTGGCCTTCAGCCAGTGGAGCTAAAAAGGATAAAATGCTGAATTCCAGCATTTTATCCTTATCATACCATGTTCTCAAAAGCCTTCATCCCTAGGGACATAAAACCATCAGATCATCTGGTGAAAGACTATTATGTCAGAGCCAAACTCTGGCAAAAGGAAATTTAATGCATCTCAGTGATGTGTCATACTGAGCAAGTTATCATGGATCCATAAAGTCCATTATGTCTAACAACCGGCCCAATCATGAGTTAGAATAGTTCTTTGAAATACCTCAAGATAGCAAAAAGTTTCAACCCATGTAAGCCACGTAGGCTGACATGGGTCAGAATTTTTTGCAGATGCATTAAACCCCTTTTCATGGAGTATGGTCCATAAAATTTTCTATGTTTGATACCTACCAGTTCGAGGATCCATCTGGTACAAATTCCATATCCTTTCATTGATGGACAGTGCCTGAAAGGAATGATTTGCTGAAGTGAGAATGTTGATAGTTCAATTTTCAGAACTGGGCCAATATTCACCAACTGTCTTAAATATTAAATACCAAACGGCAAAATTTTAGACTTGTCCAAATTGAAAGTATTTGCAGACAACAAGAGAAGTCGACTGAATAACTGAACTTGGTTTAGGAATAGGTTGAAACATTGTTGGAAAAGAAGAAAATGTTCATTATTGGCATCTCCTTTTCCAAAAATGTTTTCAAAAGGCTTTTTTCTCAGGGTCTTTAAACATCAGGATTGTGTGGTATAGGGTTAAAAAGTATTCTTAAATATTCTTGATTTAGATAATAATGCAAACTTTGATTGGCTGAACCATTTGGTTTCGCCAATCAGAAATTAAACTACTTTGAAATTTTCAAAACTTCTTGAGAATTAGACAAGGAGTGTCGATAAGAATGGCTGATAAATATGGGTCCAGATCAGTGTCCTATCAATTTTGAAATGTAGTGAACTATGTAAATCCAAGATCAGACTGCACAGAAAGTGTAGTCTGATCTTGATCTTTGCTGTCTGCAAAAGCAACTACAGTTTGTTTCTTGCTTCCAAACTTAAAGTTTTTGAATTATTTTTTTAAAACTGTGTGTGAAATTTGGGTACTTACATTTAAACTGTATCTGAAGATACTGAAATATTTCGGCCATCTCAGGAAAGCAGGAACTGTCTCAAGGTTCACTACTAATCCAGTAAACACCTGATATATACAAAGATCAAATTTGTAGTAAAAGAATTTGAAGATACTTGTACTTAAAACTTATGACCCTTAACCCTTTACTGAACAATCCCGAGTTCTAAAAACATTGTTGGAAAAGGAGGAAATGCTAGAAACCAGCATTTTCTCCTTTTTCAACAATGTTTTCTACCCGTTCTTGGACAAATTTCATCTTAGAACCGTACTTATTTGGCGTTTACAAATAGCTTTCAGGTTGAACCTGTCTAAAATTCTGTCGTATGGTAAACAGTTAAACTGAAAAATGAATTAAACTGTAAATTTCATCTGAAAGTAAACAAGAGGACCATGATGGTCCTATATCGCTCACCTGAGTACTAAGCAGTAAAGGTCTAAAATAAAGATAAATAACAAATATCGAGGTTCAAGGCCAAATGATAGTAAAACAAGAGCAGCAAATTGTCGCAAGATATACCCGTCTCACTGCCAGTTGTCAAGGAGGTATAATTTTGCAAAGGCAGGTAATGCAACAAACATGTTTACCAAGTCTCAAGTCAATTTGACTTGAGACTTCAAAGTTCCGTTCCGGACAAGCAAAAAATACTGTAAAAATGAAGATCAAAGTGGAATAACTCAAAATCCACGCTAGGTAGAGTTATTGTTCTTGCGCATTGTACTCGGTAATATTTCAACAAACATGCATACCAAATTTGAAGTCGTTCTGACTTGAGATGACAAAGTTATATTCCGGACAAGCACTAAATGCTGTAAAAATGACAATCAAAGGAAAATAACTCAAAGACAGCACGAGGTAGAGTTACAATTCTTGTGCACTGCACTTCCAAATATTGCAACAAATAAGCATACCAAATTTTAAGTCATTCCTACTTAAGATGACAAAGTTTTGCTCCAAACAAGCAAGAAATGCTATAAAAATGAAGGTCAAAGGGGGGACAACTCAAAATTCGTGCTAGGAAGAGTTATGGTTCTTGTGCACTGCACTCCATAATTTTTCAACAGTCATGCATACCAAATTTAAAGATGTTCAGGCTGGAGATGACAAAGTTATATTCCAGACAAGCAGAAAATGCTGTAAAAATGATGGTCAAAGGGAAATAACTCATAGACAGTATGAGGTAGAGTTATGGTTCTTTCACACTGCACTCCGTATTATTGCAACAAACACAAATGCCAAGTTTCAAGTCAATCGGACTAGAAATGACAAAGTTATGCTCCAGACAAAGAACTATTCTAAAGAACTTTCTAATTCAAGGGCAAATAACTCCGGTCGTTCTGGTCCGATTAGACCCATAATTGATCTCATCCGAGATCTTATAGTCATATATATTTTGACCAAGTTCGGTGCTGATTGGTTGATATTTGTAGATGCTAGAGTGTAAACAAAGTCAAATATAGCAATTTTTCTAATTCATGGGCAAATAACTCCAGTTGTTCTGGTCCGATTAGACCCATAATCGAACTCATCTGAGATCTTATGGTCATATATATTTTGACCAAGTTTGGTGCCGAATGGTTAATAATTGTAGATGCTAGAGTGTAAACAAAGTCAAATATAGCAATTTTTGTAATTCAAGGGCAAATAACTCCAGTTGTTTTGGTCCGATATGACCCATAATCAAACTCATCCAAGATCTTATGGTCATATATATTTTGACCAAGTTTAGTGCCGATTGGTTAAAAATTGTAGATGCTAGAGTGTAAACAAAGTCAAATATAGCAATTTTTCTAATTCAAGGGCAAACAACTCCAGTTGTTCTGGTCCGATTAGACCCATAATCAAACTCATCCGAGATCTTATGGTCATATATATTCTGACCAAGTCTGGTGCTGATTGGTTAATATTTGTAGATGCTAGAGTGTAAACAAAGAAATGTGAACGGACGGACGACTGACGCCGACGGATGGTGAGTGATCACAATAGCTCATCCTGAGCACTTCGTGCTCAGCTGAGCTAAAAAAACACAAAATCTACTCTAATTTTAGAGGGTGTTCTTGCCTGAAAAATCCTGCCATTTCAGAATGGATGCCTAGATCAAAGATCAGACTGCACATTCTGTGCAACAAGATTTTGATACACACCGTCTGTAAATGAGTATTCAGTCCCACTTACCGGCCTAAGTAACTATTTCAAGTAAGTATACAGTTGGAAGACGTATGTACTAGGCATCATTTTATCACTATGATCCTCAGTCATTTCAACAGAATTTATATAGCTATCTCACAATGGCGTTTTTTTTCTGTACATTTTTACCAAACATCAAAAAATCCATTTACTATAAGGATGTTCTTAATCTTGCCTGCATTAGGCTTGTTTCAGGAGGAAATGTATTACAAGGTTAATTCTTAAATTAAATCACCTTTCACAGCTACAGTTACTTTTGTATTAAGTATGGATCAAGATCAGCTACACAAACAATGCAGTCCGATCTTTGATCTACCCCGTCAGCTTTGCAGAGACAGTCTGGGACAGAAGAACACTGAAATTACAATTATCTGGGTTTTATTTTCGACTGAAAATGTCTATTGGGTTTATTTGGTGCTCTAAGGTTTTACTGAATTTTTAGGAAAAATATACATTCATGTGCTCTAGAATATAAAAAATAGAAAAGATAAACCTCTCACTCACCATCATGATGACATAGCACATGGCAATAAGCAGGTTGACAACAGAAAATATTCTAATGATGGCACTCAGCAGGAATGAAAGGGCCAAAGCAGATAGGGACACCAGGAAAAGGGACAGGAAATACAGCAGGAATCTGTCAAACTCAGATCTGTACCCTGTAAACAGATTTCATTTTCTACTAGATTACTGGTATTCATCTTTTTAAAGACCCTGAGAAAGAAGGCATCTGAAAAATGGTGTATATAGGAGAATATGCGTTTCCCATCTTTTTTTTTTTCAAAAAATTTCTACCTTAGCTTTTCGAGCCACATTCACTTGTTGCCTGTAAAATTTCCAAGATATATTTGTCTGAAAATGGTTATCTTGTTTAGAGCAAATCTTGATACATATTGATTATCTATAAACTTCAAGGACACTCAACAGACAACAAAATTTTGGACTTGTCCAAATTGAAAGCGCTGATGACAAATCAAATGTAAATTACATGTCAAAAGGGGAAAAAATGATCGACAAGGCCATAATTGGGGAAAATTTACCGTCTTGCAATATATGTTGGTGTACATCATTATACATGTATGTGATATAAATAACATATTATGTACTATCAATAGGCCTAGAACACTGGAATTAATCTTTGCAATAACACCTAATCATATGAAACTGAATTAAACTGTTTTGTGAATACTGAACTCTCAACAGGGTTCTCACTAGGTCCAGAATCCCAAGAGTCATGTACTCTTGGGCCCAAATTTTCAAGAGTCAAAATGGAATTTCCAAGAATCAAAGAGAAATGTACAAGGGTCAAAATTACTTGATTATCATTAGGAGATAGTGGTGAAATATATAGACAGTTTTTCATTCATGCTCTTTGTTTATGGAAACAAATTAGACAAGAAAATACCTCATCTGATGTACAAACTTGTTGGAATGAAGTGGATAGAAGAATTTTAACTCACAGCCCTAGCATGCAACTAGAACATTGTGGAATGGGAAGAAAACAAAGATCAAATCCAATAAGGTGTTATTTCTTAAACTTTAAGTCTTTTTTCACACTTGTTCCAGTGCTAATACTGTAAGACAAGAATGCCTAACCTCCATCCCCCCACCATCAAGATCTACGAGGGGTGATCAAAAAGATTGTGGACCACCTCGTTATTTTGAAAACTACTACACGGAGGATTACAAAAATTTGCATAGATGAGCATTAATCAGGGTTCCCTCTGGCTTCTTTTTTTCTTGCGCCATCACTTTCACCAAATGAGAAAAGTTTGCGCCAAATTGAAATAATTAGAGCCAGTTGGTGCCAATTTTAAAATGAAAGTACCGGGGGTCAGGCATAATCAAGAATTGGTCTATAAATTTTCATCGCATGGTTGTGTCAATAAAAAAAACAAACAGGAAAACATTTGTTTTCATAAGATTTCATAACTCATATCTATGTCTTTTACATGAATATATAGTAAATAGTGAACAATGGAAAAAACAACATCTAATAAGTTTGAGTAGATCTATCTTTAATGTTTGTAAAACCAATGTGACAAAAGCAGAAACAGGTCATTGAGAGCAATTTCTACTTTTGTAACAAAGTTTTAACGAAAGACTTTTTGAAACATATAGATGTTTAAATTGTACAAACCAAACAACAAAGTCAATATGTAAAAAAAAAAATGTTAAAAAAAAAAGAAGAAATTTCTCCCTTAGAAGGAAATTGCTTCTGTAGGGACTTTTTTTTTTTATCTGTAACAGTATAAAAAAGTTAAAAATGTAAAAAAAACCAAACAAGTTTTCTGAAAAGGTGGGCGATTAACGGAGGAAGAACGACATAGAAAATGCCGAGGACGACGATAACGTTACGGTCCTGGTTTTAGTCAACGCCGACGGCGATACCGTCGCCATTTTGGATACCCGCTGTATTTTACCTGCGATCATGGTTCATTTGGACATTTAGTAACATTCACGATTGATATAGGTCACTGGTCTTCGATACTTTCACTTTCTGACAGTTTTCCAAAGTAAATTTACAATTTTTTTCTAGCCAGATGTTTATGTTATCGAAAGTGTATGTATATTCGGATAGACAGGTGTAAATGACATCGATTTGTAAAGTAATTTTGATAACTTCGATGCCGTTATTTATTACAGCTGATTTAGATCTATTTCACTTTTATCGATGGATTAGCGGTCATGCATCCATGCATTGCAGTGAAGGGGGCCAGTTTTAAAATGTTAGGCATCCCGATATGAAAGATATCGGCGCCAGCCATTTTTGCCATTTGGCATTTTTTGGCGCCACATTTAAAAATCTATCGCAAATGGCGCCAAATGCGAAGCCCAGCGGGAACCCTGATTAATTATCTGGTAACTGACTCAAGCTTTCAAATGTCGTCATAATCAAGCAGGTAAAGTATGACGTCATTTTCATGACGTCATATAGCGCATTAGTGGTCCAAAATGTTGGACGATGTTTTATTTGAGCAGAGAGTAATCATAAAGTTTTATGTCAAACTCGGAAAGTATCTATCAGAAATCAAAACCGATTTAGAAACAGTTGAAGGGGACTCTGCACTCAAGGAACCTGATATTCATACATGGATCGGACCGATTTAGACAAAGTGCGACACTGTTAAAGATGACCCTAAATCTGGTCGTCCATCAACATCAGTCTCAGACAAAATCATAACGGATGAAGAACAGCATGTAAAACAAGATCGCCGAGATACTGTCAGGAAAATAGCTGACACATTCAACATTTCATATTGAAGTACTCAGGAGATTCTGACAGAGAATCTTAGAATGTCGCATGTTTGCACAAGCTGGGTACCTCGGCAACTGACGCCCAAGAAAATGGGGGTTAGGGTCAAAATCTGTTAAGAAATTTCAGAACGTATTAGGGTAGAGGGGTCAAACTTTACTGATCGTATTGTAACATGCAATGGAACATAGGCACACTTTATCGAGATTGAATCTAGACAACAAAGCAGTGTATGGAAACATCCAACATCGCCTTCTGCTGGTAAAGCCAACCTTTCTAAGTCACTTGGTAAAGTTAGAAATCATGTATTTCTATTATCCTTTTTTTCTTCTACATCATGTTACATCTATACATACTACAGTTAATACTGAGTTTTATGCCCACATTATTCAAATAAATTTCACAAAGACCATACGAAAAAAACAGCCTGAAGTCCTGCGGAGTGACGCCACTTTACACTAAGATAACGCCCTAGCTCACAAAGCCGCACTTGGACAGGAAACTTTGCAAATACTAAACATAGAAACACTAGCCAACACCCCTTATAATTTAGTCCTGACTCCATGTGACCTCTGACTAGTTCCTGTTTTGAAAGATTCTCTATGTGGAACGCACTATGAGAGCAGAGAGGAGCTAACCCTCGCTATGACCGGGTTCTTAGGAGTAATGTCACGTGACGCACTCGCACACGTGTTTCGCGCATGGAAATCAAGAATGAATAAGTGCATAGAACTCAAAGGAGGTTACTTTCAAAAACAGTAAACTCTCCAAGTTATTTTTTATAACGATATTCCGATACCGGCACTGGTCCACGTTCTTTCTGATCACCCCTCGTAGTTCATCTATTAAGGTTGCGCAGATCTATTTTCATTGTGAAAAACAACCAATTTCTTTTTCTAATTTAGACTTGATCTACATCTAATTTGTTTCTTGAGGAATAAAATATGTCAAAGATCTTCATCAGAAGTTAAAACTAGAACTATCACTAAACGTGATTATAACCCCCACCAGGTCCTTGTCACAAAAACAGGTCTTTGTCACAGAATGCAGAATGGTTTAGTACAAAAGTAAGAGTTGAAAAAAGTTCAAGGGGAGATAATTCTGCAACAAATTGCAGCAGGGTCATGAAAATTGCACATGCACAACTTCATATATATAGGAACCCAGTGTGTAAATTCAATTCAGTACGTGAAAAACTGTTGGAGTATTGCTCCAGACAAATTTGTGTCTACAGAGAGACGGACAGACGGACAGACAGACGGACGGAAGGACAGACAGACGGACGGACGGACGACAGAAACCACGCCATGACATAAGCTCTGCTGGCTTTCAGCCAGTAGAGCTAAAAAACAATTGTTTGCACTATCAAGCAAGCAAATTTTGACCGGGTTTCAGTACTCATTGTATTTCACAATCCATGCAAGTTTCAACGAAATGTTAACAATAATGCGGACTGTGTTGAGTAATAAGACTAAGTCATCAAATGGCTGGATTTTCTGCATCGTTTTTGAGATTTATTTTCTTAATGATAATGAAAGTACTGAAACTACATAAAGAAGATGATGTTACAAAATTGCTAGATTTTAACAATGGACAAATTTATTATTCATCTGATGCTTCATAGCATTATTTCATGACCATTTTCCATAAAATTGTGTACTTTAATGTTTTGCATGTGGTTTTAAGTGTTAGGAAAGTTTTTTTGGGTGAAATAACAGTGTTCCGGTTAAGGGCATTTTGGGGTGTGTCTCTTTTTTATCAATCTGCCATGTAGACATAATAAAATAAGTCATGTCAACGCTGTAAAACGCTGTAGGGCTAATTTCAGATCTAGAACTATTTCAATAATATTCAGTTCTGAAGTTCGTTGTTTGTGTAATTTGCTTTCACAGATTTTCAATCCGCATGTAATTTTCACATATCAAATGACACAGAAACATCTGTTTATTGATCTACTAGGAACTATTTTTCTTGAAACAAACAGTGTTGTCAAAATAAGCTGATTGGCGATCGAAATCATCGCTTAAAATCGTGTTTGGATCGGTTAGTTTTGCCGTCGATGCGAGGTTGGGTTTTTGTTTTAACTGCCTGGTTTCTTTATATTCGTTTAGATTCCGTTAGGATCCTTGAATTTTTAAGACATTTATAACAAATGCAAGCTTCACGAGAAACTTCTTTTACACATCGTGCCCTTGAACCATCTTGGAAAAACCAGTCTAAAAATAAATGCAGCTTGTATGACAATCGCAACGTCTTGTAACCTACTAAGTCATTGAGATGCTCTTTAAAAATCAAATTACTTTGTCAAGCGTCTAGTTGTTACGGTTTTGGCCGATAATTGTCTTGAGTTTTCGCGGCGCGGATGTTTTCTTATTTTCAGAACATATTTCAGCCTGCTGAAAAAAGAAAGAATACACCCGAAGAGTGTCTTAAAACGCAAAGTGTTTATGAAACAAAGCGCCAGGGCCCCTGTCAGCAAAATAGGAAGGACGATTTCAAAAAGATACTTTATGACGAATTTTCAATCATCAGGCCAGGGATCGTATATACACATGTATATAAGATCCCTGATCAGGCCCCTTCATCAATGGATTGATGAAGTAACTTAAAATTATGTATATGCTATTAAAAAACATGATATACTGTATTTCTACCATTTCTACAGCTGCTCAGTTGTTACTTTTCGTCTTTTGTCATAAATTTTGGCGTATGAGAGGTGGGAGAAATACTGAGACTTTAGACCCCTGACCATTTAGACCCCTTTTTTTCCTATTTAGTGTGACACTCTTAGGACACTCATACCCATATTTCTGTTTTTCAGATCCTAAAATATGTGTCTTGCATGTTTGGCAGATGTTTTGAGCGCTTCGTAGGAAAAGTGGCCATTGGACTATAAGTTACTTGTACAGTTGTCAGCACTGAATTTCTTGTGACAGGCCTAAATCTCGTTTCTTTTCACATGTATACATACCTACTTTGCTGATAGCCAATCTGTATTTAGTCATTTTTGATTGTATCACACACACAAAAAAAAATCCATAAATGTCTGGGTCGTATTAGCAGGATTTGCGTGATCTGCATCCAAATTTTTTAAAAGTACAATAGATTATTGATGCAGAGGAGCAGGATGATGATCTGTTGGCTCATGACGAGCCATTCTACAAAACAAAGTATACAAAATGCTGATGAATCTAATTTATTAAATAAAAATCAAATGAAATATCAAAATCAAGTTGATCAATCAAAACTTACATTTTTGTAACTTCGGAGGGATCCCTGATAATCAGGAGGGCACCCAGATAATAAAGTTAGGGATTCCTGCTGGATCCCGAAGAAAAAAAAAAAAATAGTGTCGAATCCTGGAAAGGCGATGAATTTGCTGAATTTCAGCTTTATAGTGGATTGTTATGACTCGGGTACATGTATGTTGTCAGAAATTTATAGGTTGCTTAATTTTTTCACAAGCAGATGCAAAAAACCAGGAATTAATTGCATAAATATACAACTCATTTCAAGGCATGTATAACCACACCGATACATTTCTTACGCAGTTAGATCTCGGCGGCAGTAAAGCTTGACAAAGTACATGTATATTTTATAACCTCAAGGGTGATTCCGATTTATTTATTTATATTTTTTTTCTATACATACAATGTCGGCACGAGAATATACATTTATAACAACAAAGATGAAAGACACTACACAACAGAAATGCAAATTAAGTGAATGACAAAACTAGAGTCTATAAACAGATAATATTTAAACAATACTCGATAATAAAAATTCTTTCACGTGTATTTTATATCGAATGGCAGTATTTTTCTCTAAAAATCCACTTTTTCCCCAGTGCAAAAATCTTAAGAATATATTACAAATGATCTATTTTATTAAAAAAGTTTAATATTATTTTCTCCAAAGAGCAAATATAATGTATTTTGGCAAAGACTAAGAAAGAAGAATGAAAGGATTTGTATGCAAAGAGATGGCTTCCAAGGTGTTTAGAATTGCCAAAATTCATTTTCGGCCGGGGGGGGCTTTGCCCCTGTGGTCCCCCTACCAGGGCATTGCCCTGGACCCACAAGGTGGCCCCCTTGACCCTCAGCCTGATCTGTTAGAATTCAGTTTTGATCTGTTAATTTAAAACATTTTGACAACCCTGAACAACGGAGTGATTTGCCCTCACAGGACTTCAGCCTGACAATAGACCATTTACCAAATACCGATACCGACGCGTCACCAAGAGTTACTCCCCTTGCGGATAGTCTCCACTGGACAAGCTAATCCAGTCTTGAATATACCCGAATAGTTAGAGGGTCACATTTTTTGAATTTAATTCACTCTAAACGTGATAAATAAGCTAGAACAAAATAATAATCATAACTAGCTCCAATTTACAGTTAATTCAGGGTAACATGATAATGCATTTGAAAACAAAAAGTGTTCGGGCAGAAAAATGCATCATTTGGGGTCAGTCATTAGAATGGACTTACCCTCTGTAACAGATTTTAACAATTCCAAATCCTTTACAAGTGATCAACCTAAGACTGAACAGGATAAACACTTTATTATGACACGTGTGTGTTAGTCGGTGCTTAAGAAGTACATCACAGCTTTTCATTTAGATCATCCACTTTGACGGTGAAATACCGAGATCAAAGGAACATCCAGCTAACCCTTTACCAGCTTTTCAACAGTAATTGCACGTACATGTATTTCCCTACTAAAAATGAAGCTGGAACTACTTTTTTTCCTAGGAGGAATGGAAGGTTTGAAATTTGACGTGAACTTTGTTGTTACGATAGTCATCTGATATGGAAGTTCAAACAGGAACATGACAAAAATGCAACTATAAAGATTTTAAATGTTATTTTAAGGTCAGGATTTTCGCAGTAAATTCAAACTGTATAATGTTCCAGTTTTTAGTAAATGGAGTGTCTCTGTCTATTTGTAGATACTGGAACATTTTTTTTTTTATCAAAAAATTATCACTTAAATAGTCTGAATGAATCAAACCAGTGATCCCTGGATTTCGAGCCCTGTACGTTACAGACTTAGCTACAGGGTTCGGCAAACATTAGTTGACCAACCAGACATAAAATAGGAAAAGATATGTATTGCACTTCAATTATTTTTTTTCTTTTCCCCCTTCTTTCCCCTATTTTTAGCAACACTGAATCTTCATAAACTCTTTACCAAACGACAAAATTTTAGACTTACCCAAATCAAAAGCATTTGCAGACAAGAAAATGCATGTGTCTCAAAAAATGAAATTTGCTATTTGAAGGATAGCAAACATAGTGGGAAAAGGAGAAAATGCTGGTTACCAGAATTTTCTCCCTTTTCAAGAATATCTTTAAAAGCTATATTTCTCAGGGTCGTAAAAAGCTGGGGTTATGTGGTATAGGGTTTTAAATAGTTCCAGTGAATGCTTTCACCCGACGACAAAACTTTGGACTCGTCTAGATACTTAGCATATGAAGATGATAGAATAAATGTGGGTCAAATGGTTGAAATTGTCCTTGAAAAAGTAAAAAATATTGTTGAAACAGAGAAAATGCTAGTTTCAAGCCCTTCCTCCTTTTTCAATATATTCTCTCATACTTTGAAATTCAGTTTTCACAGATGTTTCTGGACTATATATTGCTTACCTTTTGTTTTAGATTTTTTTTTTGGATGGGGGGAGGGTAAGGTTGAGGAAGTGAGACAAATAACAGAAAGTGGGACAAATCAACATGTCGCCCCTTTTTTCCCAGGGTCGCCAAAACACGAAACACTTTGGTAAAAGGTTAAACAGCTGTCCAGTGTCTTCAAAGAGACAGGGACAGTCCATTTACTGAAATTACAACACTATTATCGAATCGCCTTTGTTGCACTTTCAGTCATGTTCCTACAGACGAATAACTGCATGTAATAGATCATGAACATAAGAAAAGCTTCATTTTGAGTATTTAAAAATATACATGTGTCCTATGAGTTTTTACATAAAAATGGATGAAGGGTTACCTCTGTGTTCCTTTGATCTTGGTATCGCACTGCAGGACGGGTGACCTTTAGAAGAGCTGTAATGTACTTGCTTCGTACAGATTAACACACACGTGTCACATTAAACTGACTCTTCTTATCTTTTGTTTCATATTAATTTACCCGTTTGTTGATCATTAGAGGATGGGATTTTAAATTTTATACAGGTTACAGAGGGTAAGTTCAATCTTAGTCTCTACATACTCTATATTTCAATACGATCTCATAAAATGCATATTTTGTCTGTCCATGATTTTTTTGTTTCAAAAGCGATGTCATAAAACACGTTTAAATTGTGTTAGAATTAATTTCCTCTACATTTCTTGCTATCTCATTTTCTTTTCAGTTGTGAATTTGTCCAAATATAAAGGATTTGCGAATGGGACATATGGCATTTGTCTTTGAAACAGTGCTTTGTTTGTCCGGTGTAACCCGATTCTTCCAGTGCGCCGCTTATGATAACAAGGAAATATCGCTTATATCAAATGTAATTGGCAAATCGTCTATTGCCATAAGAAGGTGAGACCTGAATGGTCATCACCTTCCAAAAATGATCTGTGCAGGTTTCAAAAGAATTGGGTCAAAATTGCAGACTTTCTAGCATATAGAAGAAATGTAAATTTTTAATTTGAAATAATTACTTTTCCCTTACTGGTTACTGGTTTTCAGATTTTTTCAAAATCAATCGTGTTTAAGCTATTGATGATACACAGAAACTAAGTTTCATAAACATCTCACCACAAATGCAGACTTTATGGCATAAAAAAGAAAAAGACTAATTAAGGAACAGAGGGATGGACAATGGAAACCATGCCATGACATAAGCGCTGTTGGTTTTCAGCCAATAGAGCTAAAAATAATTTCAAAACTATTTCCTCGGGTTTTTTAAAACTTGAGGTTGCGTGGTAGAGAATTAAGCACATTTTGGGAGAGAATACAGGAACTTTACTGTAATAAAATTCTTCATTGCGTAAGATTTATGAGACAATCCACTTACTTGTAATCCGCATAAAATTATTTGACTTGTGTTTTACTTAACCAAACATTTGTACAGCATCTCCACCAAGGCCAGTATCCTGCAGCATGACTCCCTGGTCATCAATATGGACACCTGAAACAGCAAGTGAAATAATCAGAACTGTACTTGATTAACCTTTTACCAAACATGCAAGTCTGAAATTTTGCACCTGTTGAGTACTAACCCTTTACCACACAATCCAGAGTTTTAATGACCCTGAGAAAAAAAGGCTTTTGTAAAAGATTGTGGGTAAGGAAGGAAATCCTGGTAACCAGTTTTCTAACCTATGCTTGACAGTTTTCACATTTTGGGTTACATTTAATTTGTCATCTGTAATTTTTTTCAATTTGAACAAGTCTAAAATTTTTGTGTGTGGTAAAGGTTTTTTTTTAACCTTTAAAAAACAAATGTTTGGTTTTGAGTTTTATGTTATTTGTTGTCTGCAAATGCTTTAATTCCAACAAGTCTAAAATTTTGTCATTTGGTAAAGACTAATACCAAGCAAAACTTTTGCTCTGGATTAATTCAACCATTCACCACAGTCTCCAGTTGTAATGACCCAGAGGAGGAAGACTTTTGAAAGCACTGTGAGAAAAGGAAATAATGCTGCTTACCAGCATTTCCTCCTTTTCCTACTATGTTTTGTACCTTTTCAAAGATGATCCCCATTTAAATTTTCAACCATATATGCCTTGAATTTGGACAAGTCTCACATTTTTGTTGTGTTAACTCTACCAAACGACAAAATTTTAGACTGATCCAAATTGAAAGCACTTGTGGATGACAAAATAAACGTTACTCATAAATTGAAATTTGTTTCCAGCAGGGTAGAAAACATTGTGGAAAAAGGAGAAAATACTGGTTACCAGCATTTTTTCCTTTTCCCACAATGTTTTCAAAAGGCTTCTATCTCTGGGTTGCAAAAACCAGGGATTGTTTCGTAAAGGGTTAAACAGTTTTAACATATAATGCAATAATCATAAAGAATATTTTTTGTAATGGACAGTGGTAAGTTCAGGTAATTGTCTTTATACCTTACCCATCTAGGAATTTATGATAATAAAATAATAAAGATAAACAATCTGAAAATGAACTTTTACTTTAATACCAACCCCAGTTACTTTTGTCTGAAAAAAAATCATAATCATTACTCCTTTAATTATCATTCCTTTCTAGCTTGCCTCAAAGAGTGTCCAGGAAGACCTATTTCACTACCCCTTTGTTGATGCTAGCCTCAGCATTTATGTCAGCATAAGCGTCTGTGATGGCATAAGAGTTGGTATCCACATTTATGTTGAAGGTTTTTCTTTTTTTAAAAACTCACCTTTTCCAAACCTTATAATAGATTTGGTTAATGTTTTGTATGATAGATATAGGTCCAAGGTTTCTTTCAACAATACAGGCCTGCCAATAGCCATGGCCACGGTAATAGACTATGGTATTTTACATCAAGTTTTACGCTAAAGTTTTTTAAGAGCTCATATTTTCCAAACTAAATTATTGGTTTGGATTATATTTGACTTGACAGATACAGGTGCAAAGTTTCAATGACACTGAGCAATACCCTAGCCATGCCCATGATCTTAGGGTCAAGGTCACAGATTTAGAAATTTCATGTTAGAACTTTCTAAGAGCCATTTTCCAGAATGATTGCTACCCTCAACAACCAGGCAAGCTGTGCTTTCTGATGCCAGCTTGTTATATTCTGTGTCCAATAAACACTTGAATCACAATTTTTCCTCATTCTATTTGAAATTGTCAGTATATGCACTACATTCCCATTTTTTATTTAACTTTTGGAAGAACCTAAATGACTAGTGACTGTCATAATATATTCTTACCTGTTTTGACTTGAAGTTTGGCATATTCATCATCAAGGTGTCCACATGGACAAGCCAGAGTGTGTAGCTTCAGTTCTGCAAGGTGGGGATGCTTTAGATGACATGAAAGAACTATCAACTTCAATTAACTGCAAAAAAAATATCTTACAGCAGTATACAATGCATTCAAAAGTCTTTTCCTGAGGGTCTTTAACCCTTTACCACACAATCCTGAGTTTTAACGACCCTGCAGGAACAGGCTTTTGAAAACATTGTGTGAAAATGCTGGTAACCAGCATTTTCTCCTTTTCCCACAATGTTTTCTACCCCATTGAGGACAATTTCCAAATTTTGAGCGACATTTAATTTGTTGTCTGCTTTAGGTTTGGACTTGCTTAAAATTTTTGTTGTGTGGTAAAGAGTTATCTGCGTAATATAAACCTCTGTATGCTATGTCTTTGCCAATGAAAAAACATTTGACTTTTCAAATTCAAAGCAAATGACAAATTAAATATAGTGTAAATTGGTGGAAATATTTTTTGAAAGGTAGTTAAGAGAAAATGCTGATGACAGCATTTTCTCCTTTTCCACAAATGTTTTCAAAAACTTCCTTCCTCAATGTAGTTAATGTGGACTTTGTACTGAAGGGTTAAATGTTTAAAGAATGATCCCAGTAAATAAACCAATGTTGATGTAAAAACAGACTTCAATGTCACAGGCTGTCAACCAAGATTTTATTAAAAAAAAAAAGGATTTTTCTCCCTAAAAATATGGAGGTTTTAAGCCTTTACCATACAATCCTAAGTTTTAACAACCAAAGAAGAAGCCTTTTGAAATTATAATAGGAAAAGGAGAAAATGCTGGTAACCAGAATTTTCACCTTTTCCCACCATGTTTTTAATCTTTCAAAGACAAATTCCATCATTTGAGTTGAATTCAAATTGTTTGCAAATGCGTTGAATTTGGACAATTGTAAATTTTTCCTGAGTGGTAAAGGGTTTTTAAGACTTTTTGAGACATGGAAAGTTAAGAGAAAAAATACTTCATTGCATAAAAGCCATGAGACAATACACTTACTAGTTAAATGAACAAAATCATTTAACTTGTGTTTTACTTAACCAAACATTTGTACAGTATCTCCACCAAGGCCAGTATCCTGCAGCACGACTCCCTGCTCATTAATATGGACACCTGAAACAGGGATTCAAAGATAAAATAATACTCAGAACTGTACTTGATTAATCCTTTACCAAACAATTCCACAATTTGACACACCCCCTCCATAAGAAGAAAACTTTTGCAAACAGTTTGGAAAAAGGAGAATATGCCGGTCACTGTTTTTTTCTTCTTTTCCCACAATGTTTTCTACCTTTTTAATTTTTAACAAACAACCAGGACCCTTGGAAAGACCCTTGGAAAGACATCTTTTGAAAACATTGTGGGAAAAGGAGAATATGCCGGTCACCTGTATTTTCTTCTTTTTCCACATTTTCTACCCCTTTAAGTGTTCATCAAACAATCCTGAGATTTAACAAGCTGAGAAAGACAGCCTTCCAAAATATTCCGAGAAAATGCTGGTAACCATCAGTTTCTCTTTTTTGACAATGTTTTCTATTGTTTTGCAGCCAAATTTGACAACTTCAGCGACATTTGAGTTGTCACCTGCAAAATTTATGCTTTCAATTTCGAAGAGTCTAAAATTTTATTGTTTGGTTAACCCTTTACCAAACAAACCCTGGTTTTTACGACCCAGAGGAAGAAACCTTCTGAAAACATTGTGGGAAAAGGAGAAAATGCTGATAACCAGCACTTTCTCCTTTTCCCACAATGTTTTTTAACTCTGCTAAAGTCAAGTTTCAATTTTTGAGTTACATTTATTTTGTTTTTTATTTTCCAAAATTTTATTGTTTGGTAAAGAGTTAAATAATAATTAACTTTTAACCAAACAATAAAATTTTTAGACTCTTCCAAATTGAAAGCATTTGCAGGTGACAATATAAACTTGGCTCAAATAAATTGTCTTTAACTTTTAACCAAACAATAAAATTTTTAGACTCTTCCAAATTGAAAGCATTTGCAGGTGACAATGTAAACTTGGCTCAAATGATTTGTCTTTAACTTTTAACCAAACAATAAAATTTTAGACTCTTCCAAATTGAAAGCATTTGCAGGTGACAATGTAAACTTGGCTCAAATAATTTGTCTTTAACTTTTAACCAAACAATAAAATTTTAGACTCTTCCAAATTGAAAGCATTTGCAGCTGACAATATAAACTTGGCTCAAATAATTTGTCTTTAACTTTTAACCAAACAATAAAATTTTAGACTCTTCCAAATTGAAAGCATTTGCAGCTGACAATATAAACTTGGCTCAAATAATTTGTCTTTAACTTTTAACCAAACAATAAAATTTTTAGACTCTTCCAAATTGAAAGCATTTGCAGGTGATAATGTAAACTTGGCTCAAAAAATTTGTCTTTAACTTTTAACCAAACAATAAAATTTTAGACTCTTCCAAATTGAAAGCATTTGCAGCTGACAATATAAACTTGGCCCAAATAATTTGTCTTTAACTTTTAAACACTGAATAAACCAAGCACACATTTTCCATCTTGTGGTAAGAACCACATAATTGCAGCTTCAATGTTGCTTTTGCTACAAAAGCAAATATTGTCATAAAAAGCGCGATCACCCATTTTCAATAAGAAGGTCCAAATGAAAGCGGGAAAAGTCAAAATCAGACCATGGCCTTTATAGATTCTATACATCTAATAATGTTGGCTGATATTTGACAAACATAAATCCGAAATTTTGAATGCAACACTTAAACCACTTCCAAGATAATACCTGTTGAAACACGGGGGTCAAAAGTCATACTGAACCCAAGTAAACCTTCATTTTTCCTAGGGCAAGCTTCTTTGTCAATGATGTAAAGCCAGTATGTACAGTTTTTGATATACTTTGTAGCTCTATTGTGAAGCATGGATGATTAAATTACCAGATAAAACAATATAATGTCCCTAAAAGGTCATTTTATGACTGAAATCTTGATTGCTAAACCATACCATTTTCTTGTGTAAACAATAAATTGTGATTCTGGGCATAAACGCATTCTCTCAGTTTATGTATCTGAATTAATTTGACTGTTGAGTCTCTCTACCACATACATAGTAAACATCAGTATTGTATCTCCTTTCAAACAGCCGTTTGTTTCATGGCTATACTGCAGCTCACAAGTTTAGAAGAAGATCCGCTAAACCCTTACAAAATGTAACGAAGATTTTAAGTGAAACTAGATGTATAACAATGCAATACATATCTCATAGTTTACAGTATTTTGCCATTGTATTGTACCAAAAACTCATCATAAATGTTCAAAATGAGCCACAAAACAATAATTTAATACACGTGAATCACTACACTTGCTTTTATTAATCCTGTAAAGAGTGTCCTAACGTTGAATAAGCATATCTTGCTCTTTTTGAGTATGAGTTTGCTGACTCTGCACTGTCAGGTGAAATTTCACATAGCACACAGACTGTGTGAGTCATGCTTACCATTAAAAAATATATAGTAGAAACCAGTATGGCTGTATCGCCTCAAATTTTAAACCATGTAATGAAAGTTTTGTTGTAACGAAGGTTTCAAAGAAATGAAATGTCCAGCGTTGAGCAAGATCTGTATCATCTTAAGGACTTTCATTTATTATAAATTTAAAAACATGTGACCTATTCACTAATAAACACAACTGTTCATGTAAGATCAATTCATTAGCACAGTCAAAGATCCAAAGTTTTTAACAATTCGTAAATGTGAGTTCCAAGGGACTTCAGTTAGTCCCTACTCTGCAGGTTTTATCTACAATCACAGTGATAACTTTCGCAAAGTTTATTGGCATTTGATTGGGCTTACAAGAGCTAAAACAGCCAATGGAATGCTGAAGAATCTGTGCCCCAAAATCAGAATGCAGTGATGTTTAGGCTGATTCTGACTACACTCTCCACAATATACAAGCAAGGTTGTGAATGGCTGTATAAGGATTAATGTATTCTGTTTTCACTCTGCTATCAAAGATTGCAGCTCTTCTTTTTTTTGCTTTTCCTCACAAGTTACGCACAAAAAAGCACAATTTGCTTCTGAAACCAATGGTCAAAACTCGTAGGAAGAAATTAAGTTTGTATACTAATGTTTTCTGCTACAAAAAATATCAAATTTTCGTTGTCATTTCAGCTTTGAAACCCCTTTCCAATATTAATGTCAAATATCAGATGTTCTGGAATGTGTATCAAAAAACAACATGATTTGAAAGTAATTTATTCATTCTCAATTTGGAAAATGATTTTATTCCAATAACAACCCGATGCTAAGACAAATACTGACTGTGGTTTCACAGCTCTACTCACAGGAGTATTCACATGTAGCCATGTGAGACCTAATCTTTATTTGTTTGTATGTGAGACCTAATCTTTATTTGTTTTCATTGGTTATATAGGTACTGCCTAGACTTTATTCAATCTCAGTCTTATTTATTTTTATCATCTGTCTTTTAATTTTCTTTAGTATATGAAATGCTTTCAGTTTTTTCCTCTGTTTTTTGAATTTCCATTTTCAGAAATTGCATATTTTTTTCTCAGATCCCTAAATAAAGTAGATCTTAAAGAAACTTGTATATTTAAATGTATATATTTTTTTTACCGTAAGTATGGATACTAGATAGATGTTGTTTGTCTTCTCAAACATAAACGTAAGCAATCCTTGTTATTAGAACAAGTTATCCTGACTTTCACCACAACGAGGAAAAGCGATACTTTTCTTACCACATGGTCACGAAAGTTTCATTCATTATATTTGTGTACTGATACCAAAAGGGCATCGATACTGTACTGGAGAATGTTGCATAGATTGTCTAACTTTCCTGGCGCTAAAAACCTTAAAAGCCAACAATGGTAACATTGACCATTAATTATTGATACATCATATTACATAGGACTGCCTAACATATAACACAATTTTTAGACAACCATGCCCTCTAAGTCACTTAAATTTCTGTTTTCTCCATGTATTTTTTGTTTTCGCAACCATGAGTTAGCTGATACTTATGCTGCCATATGTCTACATAGAGCTGCTTCATCACAAATATTCACTTCTCAAATTTGGTAACGAAAGTTTCAGTAACGGTTTTAATGACGTCGCTTCAATTAGTTTTTTCACCTGGTCATTCGTTGTAGGATCTCGATTTTTTTATTGAGGCATTTGTTAAAATGTGTTTTAGAAAACTACTAAATAATCCTTGCCTCACAAAGTATATTTTATATCAAAACAGATGGTAACGAAAGTTTGCAGATTTACTTTTTTAGAAGGGGTAGTGCATTATAAATATTATAGTATGTTTTACAAGCGTTTATTTCTGATCATTTTGATTCCGTTCCTCAAAGGTGTGCCTAATGTTTACTCAACATGTTAAACAAAGAGATTGTACACCGTGATAGGCAAAATACTGTGCAGAGATGAATGATCACAAAGGTTTTTCAAAAAATGGAAATTCCGGCGACACTTCAATAAGACACAGAGTTTGAAATTCCCACATATTTACTCGCAAAATGCGAGTCAGAATTGGAAAATGCGAGTTGAAATTTCAAGCACTTGATAAAAAGTGCGAGTGCAAGTTACTGAAGAACAATTACCAAAATGTACTAAATTTCCTATGAATACAAATAAGGTAATTCTTTTCATTCTGGATAAACATCGGTCATGTCGCACTGAGAAAAACCCTTCTATGCCTGTTGATAATTTTACATGTAGCCATTGAAGCCTATGAGTTGCCGTTCGTTATCTGAGTTTTGTGCCAAGTGCGTTTGTCTGCACTCACGGCCAATACTACAGTTTTGCATTTTTTATACAGAAAAAAACGGTAGGCGAATTCATTCTCTGATTATAAAACAAAAATATTTGTCAATTCTTCATGAAAAGATAATTATTATGCACAAATAACAACGAGAAGCAAGTCGGACATGATGGACTCGCTCACAGGAATTTGACATTCTATAATGAAAATATATGATTAAATATGAAAAAAATAGTCCCCTATATATAAAGAAACACACCGAATGCAACGCCTCGATTACCAGCAACAACACAAAAATGCCCTACCCACCCAAAAGCACCAACAAAACGAAGAGTGATCACAATTTCCTTTACCCTAGTAACAGATAACACCAAAATGTACCTGTGACATTCAGCAATCCTTAAGTAGATACATTTTTACCGGAGATATCCGTCATTTTTTACAGCTTTTTTGACAGTTACAAGCCATCGAGGAGGCCATTCGCTGACGTCACTACATTAGGCCCGCAGTGAATGTTGTGGCTGAGTTCACGATGCGCTTTTACCTTGTCTTCCATGAACTCGACTCTAGAGTCACAACATAATGAAACAAGCCCTAATTTGGCATATTGGAATAATTAGTATAACTTGGCGTAATTCTTTTCTTAAATCAAGGGCTATTTACTTAACCAGGGATTGTTTGTTAAATTGTTGATATTTTCATTTCCGTGCTTCATGAAAAATGACCAGTCGAATAAGGCTAATGTCAACAGAGCAACGTCCCCTGATGGGTTTTTCCCTATTCATACAAGTGAAATATCTTTTCTTTAAAAAGAATACCGACAACTATTTTTGCTAGGCACCTCTAGAAAAATATGTAGTATCATGCGATGTACATAGATATATTTTAAAACGAAAATAGAAATGAAAACGAAAGTAATATTTTCTGCGGGCCTTACAAAATAGTGACGTCAGCAAATGGCCTCCTCGATGGCTTTTAATTGTCAAAAAAGCTATAAAAAATGACAGATATCTCCAGTGAAAAGGTGTCTACTTAAGGATCGCTGAATGTCACGGGTACATTTTGGTGTTATCTGTTACTAGGGTAAAGGAAACTGTGATCACTCTTCGTTTTTTTGGTACTTTTGGGTGGGTAGGGCATTTTTGTGTTGTCGCTGGTAATCGAGGCATTGCATTCCTTGTGTTTCTTTATATATAGGGGAGTATTTTTTTTCATATTTTATCATATATTTTCATTATAGAATGTCAAATTCCTGTGACTCGCTAAACCAGTTATTGGACACGCAGATATTCGGATGTGACACGTCCGTAATTCATTTACAAAATCATCCACCATTGTAAATTTTATAGAAATTTAACTTGGTTTGAGAACAGGTATTCAACTGGAATTGAAACGATGGTTAAATGAGGGGCTTAATATTAATTAATGTTCCTTTTTTGTTTGGTTGTTGTCTCTAGTTGACAGGTTACGTAATACAATAGAACTGAACAGTTTGTGCTGGCCGTTCGTTCTTTACCATAAGTACATGTAGGCATGTTGAGTTTCAAAAAAAAAAAAAAAGAAAAATGCTAGTCCAACTTTAATTTTGCGAGTGGGAAAAAAAAGCCACTTGCTAAAATTTGCAAGTAGATAAAAAAAAATGAAATTCGAACCCTGCATTGTTGATGAACAAGTGAATAAATATTATTTAGTGCTGTCCTATATTCATGGAAACGTGACATTTACCTTTTTAAAAAAGTCCAGTGTCAGTCAATATCTTACTCTTTTTGCAAGATAGTAGTTTGTTTACAAGAAAGTACAGCCGCGACAGTAACGAAATTTTAAATTTTAGGCCTATAAGCTCAGTTTTCTTGCAGGAAACTGCACAGACCCCCCCATAAATTGTATTAAATTTTTGTAACACATCATTGTTTATTGTAAAAACTACCAAATGCTTGAATAATCTGACATTTGGTATATGAATTTCACAAGGACATGTTCATTGTGGAAATGGACCTTCTTATTGAAAATGGGTGTATAAAAATTAAGTTTTGGAAGAGCTTAAATGACCACCATACTAATTTATGCTCTCACCTTTTTTGACTTGAACTTTGCCATATTCATCATCAAGGTGTCCATATGGATGAGCCAGAGTGTAAAGCAGCAGTTCTGCAAGGTGGGGATGCTTTAGATGATATGAAAGAGCTGTATACTACAAATAACTGAAAAAGAAAAATATCTAGAGGCAGTAACAGGTACTTTTTTTTTTCTAAAAGTATGTTAATACCAGCAGCAATCTTTTAGAAATGTTTTAGAAAGCTGAGACCCAGTAGCTCAGTCAGTAGCATATAGGACATAAGAAAGTAAGGTAGCTGGTTTGATCCCCAGCTCAGCAAATTCCTTTCCTAGAATTGTCCAAAGGGACACTAAAGTGTGATTGCTTAAACTATTTACCAAACAAAAAACTTCTGGACATGTCAAAATTGAAATTGTCAGCAGATGACAATCTAGATGTGGCAAAATAATGGAATATATAATCTCTGGTAAGGTAGAAACATTGTGAAACTAGAGGCGCTTGAGCGCCTGTATCGCTCCACAGGCCTGATATTTCTATAATGGCGAAAGGAAGTTTTTAACAATTATCATTCAATCCTGCATTTTAGCTCACTGAAGAAACAATTTGGTAGACAACCACCAAAGGAACTTACCTGCAAAACAACAATGAAATCCAATGAATACTTTTAGAGAAGAAATTTTTCAAAGATTTTACTTTATACCATAAAAGGAAAATGAGTCTCCCATAAAAGCCATGTTTTTTGACAGATCATTTTTTTTTAAAGGAATTCTGTAAACCTGTATCTAAGGAACATTCCTGCAAAATAATAATGCTATCCAAATAGCGGTTTGGGAGGAGAAGATTTTTAAAGGTTTTTTACTTTGGTTGCCATGGCAACCAGAATTCTTCATGGAACACAATTATTTGAAGGAATTTGAAAGAGGACCACCAAAGGAACATTCCTGTGAAATTTGGTAAAAATCCAGTCAATAGTTTCTGAGGAGAAGTTTTTTAAAGAAAAAGTTTACGGACGCACGCACGGACGGACGAACGAACGGACGGACAGACAGACGCACGACGGACACAACGCCATGACAATAGCTCGCTGGCCTTTGGCCAGTGCAGCTAAAAAGGAGAAAATGTTGGTTACCAGCATTTTCTCCTTTTTCGACAATGTTTCGAAAAGCCTTCATCCATGAGGTCGTTAAAACTCAGGATTGTGGTAAAGGGTCAAGACTGGTGCTTGCATACTTTTCAAGTATTTGCAGTATATTTGCTTTTACATATAACATATTGCATTATTGCTTTATAAATGTTGTTTGCTCATGTAGCCACAAAGATAGTTTTTTTTGGTATAGATCTAGTGATGATGTTTGTTACTTCTAATATCCTTGGCCTACAAAAGTTCAATAAATAGAGGATAATCAACTGGTGGTGAGTGATATTAAAAATCTGTCACTAGAATGGGGTGTGATATGGTCCGAAGGACGAGTTTTTTAACTGTATCAAACCCCATTCGAGTGACAGATTTTTAATATCACACACCACCAGTTGATTATTCTATTTATTATATTCCTAATTCTCCTTCTGTTTGCTAATAATTATCGACAGGTATACAAGTATAGACTTTTCTTCACAAACACATGAATATTTTTGGCAGAAGCAGCTGATGCAACAGATGACGTAGCGCTGGAGGGTATATTATGTCATCTATCTCTCCATTAGAAGGCATGTTTGCGCCTTTACAATTTAAAACCAGCCATATGAAATTAGAAGAAACAGTTAACCCTTTCCCACATGACAAGTTTAAGACTTTCCCAAATTAAAGACATCTCCAAATGACAACCACTGAATTGGTACAAGAGATCTTGAGTTTTCTGATAGGATAGAAAACATTATGGAACAAGAGCGGCAAATTGTCGCAAGATACGCCCCTCCCACCACCAGGTGTCAAGGGGGGTATAATAATCGTAAAGGGCAGGTAATGCAACAAACATGTTTACTAAAGTCTCAAGTCAATTTGACTTGAGGTGACGAAGTTCCGTTCCGGACAAGCAAGAAATACTGTAAAAATGAAGATGAAAGTAGAATTACTCAAAATCCGCACTAGGTAGAGTTATAGTTCTTGCGCACTGTACTCCGTAATATTGCAACAAACATGCATACCAAGTTTGAAGTCACTCTAACTTGAGATGACAAAGTTATATTCCGGACACGCACTAAATGCTGTAAAAATGACGATCAAAGGGAAATACTCAAAATTTGTGCTAGGAAGAGTTATGGTTCTTGTGCACTGCACTCCGTAAATTTTCAACAATCATGCATACCAAATTTGAAGATGTTCAGACCAGAGATGACAAAGTTATATTCCGGACAAGCAGAAAATGCTGTAAAAATGATGATCAAAGGGAAATAACTCAAAGACAGCACAAGCTAGAGTTATGGTTCTTTTGCACTGCACTCCGTATTATTGCAACAAACACAAATGCCAAGTTTCAAGTCAATCGGACTGGAGATGACAGAGTTATGCTCCGCACAAGCAGAAAATGCTGTAAAAATGACGATCAAAGGGAAATAACTCAAAGACAGCACAAGCTAGAGTTATGGTTCTTTTGCAATGCACTCTGTATTATTGCAACAAACACAAATGCCAAGTTTCAAGTCAATCGGACTGGAGATGACAAAGTTATGCTCCGCACAAGCAGAAAATGCTGTAAAAATGACGATCAAAGGGAAATAACTCAAAGACAGCACCAGGTAGAGTTATGGTTCTTTCGCACTGCACTCTGTATAATTGCAACAAACACACATGCCAAATTTCAAGCCAATCAGACTGGAGATGACAAAGTTATGCTCCGGACAAGCAGAAAATGCTGTAAAAATGACGATCAAAGGGAAATAACTCAAAGACAGCACCAGGTAGAGTTATGGTTCTTTCGCACTGCACTCCGTATTGTTGCAACAAACACACATGCCAAGTTTCAAGTCAATCGGACTGAAGATGACAAAGTTATGCTCCGGACAAAGAACTGGACGCCGCCCGCCCGCCCGGACAGACGCCCGCCTGCCCGCCCACCTGTACGCCATGGGTGATTCCATAATACGTCCCGTCTTCGACGGGCGTATAAAAAGGAGAAAATACTGGTTGGTAGTATTTTCTCATTTTTCTACAATGTTATCCAAGAGCTCTCTCCAAAAAAAAGCTATCCTCTTTTCTCGAAATGTTTTCAAAAGACCTCTCTCACAAGGTCTTTCACTCAGGGTTGTTTGGAAAGACTGTACCGAAAATCTTTTCACTGTACTATTGTTTACTAAAGATGTTATGTTATTCACTATGAAAAACTGAAAAAAAAAATACACTGAAAAATCCCAGTAATTCACTGATGGGAATATAATAATTATAGCCAATTTCATTTTATTACAAATAATTATTTCTTTACCTGAGCACAAATCTTAGAATTCATATTTGTCCAAATTTATAGCATTTGCAGACAACAAATAAAATGTGGCTTAAAATGTGGTATTTGTCTATGATAGGTTAGAAAACATTGCGGGAAAAGGAGAAAAAGGTGCTAACCATCATTTTCTTCTTTACCCGCGATGTTTTCTAAAGACATTTTACTCGGTGTGTTCTAGTTAAAAGTTGGGATTGTTGGTAAAGGTTAAAAAAACCCTCAGTTTTTTCTTAAAGCTTCTCCGAGCTGGACAATATGCGGAATCTGAAGTCCTTGAAATGTAACTGTGACCTCCAGTTTGGAATCATGCATTGATTGGACATCTCGTGCCACGTGTCGAGCCATATGCCATTTTTTTTTTTTTTGGTATTAGAAGCACTGGCACTTACCTTAATTTAATATCGTTGCATGTGTGTAACCTTATGCGGTCATGGCAAAATACCACTAAGAACTACTAAATACCACTAAGAACTACCAAGAACCACTAAGAACTACTAAGAACCACTAAGAACTACTAAGAACTACTAAGAACCAGGAAGAAGCACTTGGAATTGCTTTAAAGTACTACGAAACGAAATTATTGTTGTCGTAGATTAACATTAATAGCAAATATCCAACCTTTCCTCCTCTTCCAACAATGAAATGTACCCTTTTAAGGACGTATATGACAATTTTTTCTAGCCGATAGATTTTTTTTAAAACTTTGCACATATAAAGCTCATTATGTCTCTAGGAGATTACAGTAAAAAAAGATGTGGGTCCCCATGCTCGTTTCTGAGAAATTTGCCTTTGAAAAAGGTATATACAGTTCCAAAATTCAGCTTATATTGGATTTAAGGCGTTTTTCTTTAATAATCAGTTAAACAGGAAAATTACAGGAAAAATATACAAATTTACATCATTTTAATGAAAATTCATGTATTTTTGCACAAAAAATATATAAAAGTCTCGTTTTGAGCATGATAAATGTACAAATATGCATGTTATATATAGACCATTGAGTTAAAAAGGGACATAGTTTGATCGAATTAAGGTTAATCTTAAAAAAAATACATACTTTCTAACTGACAGATATTTCAAAAACTTTCCACACTAATAGTATTTATAATTCTAAACAATATGAAAACATATAAATGGCACCTATCAGTGCTTTTTTCGTCAGAAAACAAGGTTGAAGGTCACTGTGGAAGTTATTTTTTCAAGGAAAAAAATAGGATAAAGGCTCACCAGACATGGTGGGAAAAGGAGAAATTACTCAATAGGAGTGACTTCTCCTTTTCCAACAATAATTTTCAAAGTTGAAACAGCTATACTTCCACAGCTTTAAATTTCCTGCCTTTGTTTCCTTGCCTTTCTGTGTAATGCCGTGTCAGCAGCATTTTAATTATTTCTCGCTACTACTCAAAGAAATTGCTACTTGTTTCAGTGCACCAACAGTATTACAATTATATGCAAAAAATGCATAGGTGCACTTTTGATTCAATATCCACGACAAAAATACATGAGCAGTAGGATGCGCACGAACAATTTAGACCGATCTGTAATGTTGCTGTTTGAGTTGAAGTACCGGTAAATAAAACGATGACAAGAAAAAGATGATCGGGAAAAAAAAATTAGTTTTAAATTTGATTTTGAGTATCTCGCAAAATTTTGTATCATCAACAACAGCCAGAAAAAGTATACTTAATAACCACACAATTCCGGTTGTTAACGACCCCAAGAAAGAAAAAGGGACTTTTGAAAACACTGTGGGAAAGGGAGAAATGCTGGTATTCTACATTTTCTCCTTTTGCCACAATGTGTTCTACCCTTTCAAAGACAAATTTCATAATTTGAAACGTTATAGAATTTACTTTGCCAACTGTAAATACTTTTAATCTGGTCCGATCTGAAATTTACCTTTTGGTAAAGAGTTACAGTACCTGTAATTGATTAGATATCTTAAAAAAAAAATAAATAAATAGAGAATAATTGGGTGAGTTTTGAAAAGATTTTAAGTTTTGAATTTCTTGTAGAATTTTGTATCATCAACAATAATCAAAAAAGGTATAATTAATTACCACACAATCCTGACCCCCAAAAAAATAAACTTTGAAAACATTGTGCGGAAAAAAGAGAATGCTGGTAATCAACATTTTCTCCTCTTCCCACAATGTGTTCTACCCTTTCAAAGAAAAATTTGTGCAGCAATTAATTTGTCGTCTGCATATACTCTCAGTATGAATCAGTCTAAAATTTTGTGGTTTGTTTTGAGTTAAAGTACCTGTAAATAAATAGATAACTAGTAAAAATTAGATGAAAAAAAATATATTATGATTAATAAAATAAAAGTTCTTAGTGGTTCTTAGTAGTTCTTTGTGGTTCTTAGTACAGTAAAATCTCGATATTTCCAATCTCGAACATTCGAGGACCCCGTATTTTTCGAGGAATTTCCATAGTCCCGGCAAAAACTCCACTATATAGCACCAAAAATAGATCGGTAATTTCGAGTCTCGATAATCTGAAAATTCAAATACATGTGCTGGTCCCTGTCATCAATTTGCCTCTTTAAATTGATTGTTAATTCGAACACATTATTTTCTCACCTCTCAATTGTTTTCACACCTTTCCCAGCAAAGGAATTTTCGGCGTCGGCCCGTCCACGGTGTAGTGTAAGTTTTACAATCTATGACAATTGCTTCCGGAGATTAATACTACAATACGATTTTGAAAAGAAGTTGACCTTGATTTGATAATAAGAATTTAATTTGACATGTTTGCTTCTACCACCCCCTCCTTCGATTATGTTGTTTGATATTTCTTTCTATAAAATCACTCAAGTATTTCATTCCTGACAGGGATCGTATATACACATATAGGATCCCTGTTCCTGATTAGACAACTGATTTTATCCCGGACTTCATTTTTTTTACGTATGTGCATACATCACATGTTCAAAGTCAATTTTGACGCTAAAAAGACAGTTTGAAGCGTTTCTGATTGTAGGATGTCTCATTTTTTATCATTTTTCCTGTCTATCTATTTTTAGCATCAGATTTTCCCGCCTTCATTCTTCGATCGTTTTCAACACTTTTCAAATCGCGATATTCAATGATATTTCATTGAAACATCGGTATGCGAGGAACTTAAATCCATACACGTGTAGGATTAAAGATTTTTGATACCATATTATATCCTACCTTCTGCTGTTTTCTTATGTCAAAAAATAATAATGCGCTTTCTTTCCCGTTCAGTGACAGTTAATGGGAGCGAATACAACAGGGCAAATTTTACGAATTTGAAAGAAAAACTAGAGTACCGACCTTTCCAAAACCTTACAGAACGAAAGGAATTTTAACGTGACTTATTTCCGAAAACTCAAATGGTCAGATTCGCTGCATTTAGAGAAAATAACCCTTTTGATATGATATTCTTTGAATATTATGAAAAAAGGGAACGAAAACTCGGATTTATTGCTGGGGGGGGGGGTTTAGTAGATGTTAACTTTACTTGCCGATCTTTAACGGAATTCATTTTTTCACGGACATTTTGGATAATTCGAAAACCGCGATAATTCAAATATTTTGCTTGTCCCCTTGGGACTTCGAATTATCGAGATTTTACTGTAGTTCTTAGTAGTTCTTAGTGGTTCTTAGTAGTTCTTAGTGGTATTTACCCCGACCCACCTTATGAGGTCTACACACATGCACATATAAGGTTAAACACATGCAACAATAATATGAAAATAGGCAAAGCCTAGAAACAGGCGAAAGAAACTTTTTCCTCAGACACATGAAAACATAATCAGTACAATAACTGATCGGTGCAGATAGATCTATGTTCATTTGACCCTGCCCAGCAAATTTTTGATGGCAGTAGATATCTGAAGACAACAAATTCAAAAGTGATACAAATATAACAGAAGTCCTCAACAGGGTAGCATTTTACCAGCATTTCATCCTTTTGTTGCATTGTTCTCAGAATCCTTCTCCTTCAGAGCCGTTTGAACTCGGAATTGTGTAATAAAGGGTTAACTTGGGAAGAAATTTAGCCCCAAATTATCAGGAGTCGCTAATCCCAGCTGGACTAGTTTTTTTTTCCCAAGAATCAATGATTATCACTGCAACAGAATTCATCCACCTGTCATTGCTGATCATTGTTTGGGTAAATGTAAGGTGGGAAAGCAGCCACTGGGCTGGAAAAAAGTTAGTATAATCCTGTTTAAAGGCACACTAGGAAAGCAAGGATAGTTACACTGGCTGCCATGATAAATAACAAGTAATTTTGAAAGTGTACATTAAGAAATATATTATTTCTGATTATTTTCATTTCACTACATAGGGGTGTAGAAACCTATCGGCAAAAAAAGGGAACTTTGTAGATCTAACATCTAGCTCTATACATTGTACATAGATAAACAAGAAATATTTTGTACACAGATAAACAAGAAATATTGTTAGCAAGTAATGTAGACGGTGTAATTTTCAGACACTTGAATATGAATATTGTCAAAACTCTTTGGGGATTGAATATGAAGTGAAATAATGAAAATTAAAATTTGCAAGAATTGTCTCTTTCTCCTGCTTTGCATACCTATGAAAAGGAATGTAGGTAAAAATACCAGAGGTAAAAATGTCAGAGGGGTAATAATGTCATAGGTAAAAATGTCAGATGTATTAACTATAGTATATATTTATGGGAAAAAAGCTGTAGCCATTCAGGTTAGCTCAGTTGGTCAAGGCATAGCAGGTTCGAAACCTGGTCGGAACACACTTATGTCTGGCCTGAGGCCTCTGAATCATGTGAGAAAGCAGTTAGTCAAAATCACGATTGGTATATGGACAAATAGAAGAAATGTGTGAAATAAGATCACATGCTATTATCTAAGATACTTTTACACAGATTTTTCTTTCTGGATTACAATGTTTTCAAAAGAAACGTATATTTTGGAGAACTTCTTTGAAATACCTTTTTATAGTAATTCATGATCAATATTGCACTCACTGATACCTCATTGTTTTTATTCAACTTTTATTGGAAAACATATGATCAAACATCAATGGAAAAGCAATGACGTGAATATAAATGTTATATCTAGCATCTACCATTTATTTATTTAGAAATCGTCACACATTGTGACAAAAAGAACAAGAGGGCCACGATGGCCCTGTATCACTCCACTGGCTTTTTAACCCTTTACCACACAAATCGAAGTGTTAATGACCCTGAAAGAGAAGGCTTTCAAAAACATCGTGACAAAAGGACAACATGTTGTCAGCCAGTATTTTCTCCTTTTCCCACAAGGTTTCCTAACCTATCAAAGACAGAAATAGTCATTTAAGCTACATTCAATTTGTCTTTTTGCAATGGCTTTAAACTTGGTACAGTAAAAAAAAAATTGTCATTTCTTAAAGAGTAAAATTAACGTATCATGCACTTAATTGGCACTGACAGAGACGTACAGCATAAAAAGCCTGTATGGTAATAAACTTACTTTGAAAACGTAACCTCCACCCCACCCGCTAAACAAAAACAGTCATATCTTTTTAAATGCAAAGATAATGTCAGTGAATACAAGCAGATTTATTCATTAGCATGAAAGGTACAGTTCTGAAAAAATTTGACTGCTAGAAACCTTACTTTAAATTAAACATTCCATTCATGTGAACATAACCGTTAGCATCAAAATAAATCACTCTCCATTTTAAAACAGACCATTTCCTCTCCAAAAAACTTGAATACCAAACTCCAATCATGTATAACTGCAGTTTGATAATCAAGGGAGGTAAATAGTAACAAATTTTATCTTGTATAATGGGAGTTATTTCCCTTGATTACTATTTCAAATTACAGTCACTATAAGCCCATGTTAAACTTGTGATCTCCAGGGCAGAGCCAATTTTGACCCCAGGGCTATAATATGAAGGAATTTGATAGAGGTCCATTAGATAAAGCTACATGCCAAATTTGGTAGCCCTGGGCCTTATGGTTTCAGACAAGAAGATTTTCAAAGATGTTCAATATTTTTCAGTTTTGTTGCCATGGCAACCAGAGTTTTTGAAGGAATCAAATTCTTTCAAGAAATTCTAAAGAGGACCATGGCAGGATCATTTCTGTGAAGTTTCATCAAATTTGGAAGGGTAGTTTCAGAGGAGAGAAAGTTTGAAAAAAAAAAATTAACGCACGGACGGATGCACGACGGACACCTGACAATGACAGAAGCCTGCTGGCCTTTGGCCAGTGGAGCTAAAAATCATCCTTTTGCTCTAGTTCATTTACATGTTTAATTACACAACAGAGGAAATTTGAAGAACATTGTAAACAAGAAATTATCTGTAATGTGCTCATAAATTTTAGCAATTTCTCCTTTTTGTCTAATGTTTCCTCATTTATTTTACAACAGTTTAAACAAGTTTTCTGTTATCAACTAAAGATGCTATGGTGTGATATACATAGTACCTGGTGAGAGGTCAGAGGCAAATGCTTTTTGCTAAAATAGGTGTGTTTCAACATGGTATCAAATCCACAACTGAGCTAGCTTTTTCCCTACATATTTGAAATAGTTAATACATCTGGCATTTTTACCTATGACATTATTACCTCTGGCATATTTACCACTTTGGCTCTGACATTTTTACCTCTGGTATTTTTACCTCTCACATTTTTACCACACACCATGAAAAGCCATGAAAGATTCAAATTACAGATCTAGATATATTTTTCAAGATTAGATGTGAATCCAAACCATGTTTGGAAAAGGAGAAGTTCCTCCTAAAATTAGTGTGTCGAAAAATAAAGTCAGACAGGCATAGAGTTCCTTATGGGTTATAAGAATCAAAACCAGGTCAATAGCAGGCCAAAAGCCATCACAATCAGCTCCGTGAAAAAAAAAGTAAAAACTAAAAGGATGCTAACATGCTCACCAGGTACTACCAAAAAGTATCTTCATCTTCTCACCTTTAACCAGCTGATTGATTGAATTTGCTTTTATCGTGCACCACCCCAACCCAAAGGCTGTTTGTATTGGTACGGGGTACAGTGCAGATACACGACGAACCCTTTCTAAGTTATACCCGGTTCTTAAACATGCTCAATGTATAGCACCGTCACACCGGACGTCAGTTTAACGTCTCATCCGAAAGAATATTGGTAATTTTAGATGACCAGCCGTGGGAATCGAACCTACACCCTCAATTGACCCAAAACATCACCTTCACGATTGTTACTCTACCAACTGAGCTTTATGGGCTGGTCATCCTGACCAGCTCAGAGTGGGGGCCTAGATCTATATGTGTAGGCTACAGTACTCCTTCCAGCGAGGTCCAGGATGTACATTCAACATCAGCCCCCTATGCACCTCTGATAATGCAAGAATTTGTGTATATATGTGTATACATTGTTTTTCTCTAGCCCTGCCAACCAGTTGTAAGAGTATAATGATTTTGCTTGTCTACCTCTGAATTACTTTAATACGATAAACTCTGTGTAGATCTAGATCAACATAATCTTGACAACTTGGATTATTTCTTAGATTTAGTAAGCTGCATGTATTGATACTAATACTTTTTTAAACAAGAGGGCCATGATGGCCCTGTATCGCTCCACTGGCTATTAAGTAAAAACACTACAAGCCAAACGTTTTTTGACGGATCAAAATTTTACGAACAGTTTTTGAAAAGGGTCACCCAAGGAACAATCCTGTGAAATTATTTCGAAATCTGACCAGCGGTTTCAGAGAAGAAGAATTTTGAAGAATTCCTTCATTTCTATATGGTGCAAGAAGCCCCCATTCACCAGAGCC
The DNA here is from genome assembly GCA_946811185.2 of Hippopus hippopus. Taxonomy (NCBI): domain Eukaryota; kingdom Metazoa; phylum Mollusca; class Bivalvia; order Cardiida; family Cardiidae; genus Hippopus; species Hippopus hippopus. The sequence goes on along the minus strand of OX328101.1, from coordinate 41,813,539 downwards.
ACATTTTTTGACGGATCAAAATTTTATGAACAATTTTTAAAAAGGGTCACCCAAGGAGCATATCTGTGAAATTATTTCAAAATCTGACCCGTGGTTTCAGAGGAGAAGATTTTTAAAGAATTCCCTAAAAAATTCCATTTGGTTGCAATGGCAACCAGAGTTTTTGATGGAATCAAATTCTGTGAACAGTTTTTAAAGAGGACCTTCCAAGGAACATTCCAGCCAATTTTGGTCCAAATCCGCACAGTGGTTTAGGAGGAGTTGATGTTTAAAGAATTGTTGACGACACACGACGGACACCAGGTGATCCTAAAAGTTCCCCTTGAGCACGTTGTGCTCAAGTGAGCTAAAAAGTTAACATACGGATGGACGCACAATGGACAACGGGCCATAACATAAGCCTGCTGGCCTTCGGCCAGTGGAGCTAAAAAACTTGCCTAGCACCAATCATGTATCACTGCAGCTTGATAATCAAGGGAGGTAAATAGTAACGAACTTTATCTTTCATAAAAAGAGTTATTTCCCTTGATTAATGTTTAAATTGAAGTGACAATATTTTGAAGCCCATGTTAAACTTGCGATCCCTGGAATGAAGGCAATTTTGACCCCAGACCTACAATATGAAACTAGAATGTGTGGTTATAAACAAAAAGATTTTTTAATCTTGCCCAATAAAAAGTCATGTAAAACAAGTTTGCTGAATAAAAGGCCCTGTAAAATATGTGATCCATGACACAGGTTTATCAAGTTTTCACTATAAAAGCCAATGTAAAACTTGTGACCCCTGGTGTGGAGTCAAACTTGACCCCCAAAGTTAAAATTTGGGCCCTCTTGGTAGAGGCCCATTATATAAAGTTACATGCAAAATTTGGTAGCCCTAGGCCTAAATATGGCTATGTACAAGTAGATTATTAAAGTTTCCTTATATAAGACCATGTAGAACTTGTGACCCCCTGGGGTGGGGCTACATTTGACCCCCTGGGCTATAATTTGGGCACCCTTGATAGAGACCCCCTAGATAAAGCTAAATGCAAAATTTGATAGCCCTAGCCCTTATAGCTAGATGCGAAAGATTTTCCTATATAAGCCCGCCCATGTAAAACATGTTACCCCCCGGGGCGAAGTCAAATTTGACCCTCGGCTATAATTTGGACACCCTTGGTACAGGTCCACTAGATAAAGCCACATGCCAAATTTGGTCGCCCTAGGCCCCATGGCTAGGTCAAAGAAGAATTTTAAAGTTCTCCCTATATAAGCCCATGTAAAACTTGTTATATAAGCCCATGTAAAACTTGTTACCCCCGGGCAGGGCCTAATTTGACCCCAGGGCTATAATTTGAACAATCTTGGCAGAGGTCCACTAGATAAAGCTACATGCCAAATTTGGTAGCTCTAGGCCCTATGGCTAGGTAGAAGAGGAATTTTAAAGTTCTCCCTAAATAAGCCCATGTAAAACTTGTGACCCCCGGGGCGGGGCCAATTTTGACCCCAGGGCTATAAATTGAAGAAACTTGGTAGAGGTCCACTAGATAAACCTACATGCCAAATTTGGTAGCCCTTGGCCTTACGGTTTCAGACAAGAAGATTTTCAAAGATTTTCAAAATTTTTCAGTTTTGTTGCCATGGCAACCAGAGTTTTTGAAGGAATTAAATTCTTTCAAGAAATTCTGAAGAGGACCATGGCAGGATCATTTCTGTGAAGTTTCATCAAAATTGGATAGGTAGTTTCAGAGAAGAAGACGTTTTAAAAAAAAGTTAACGCACGGACGGACGGACGGACGGACGGACGGACGCACGACGGACAACAGGCCATGACATAAGCCCGCTGGCCTTCGGCCAGTGGAGCTAAAAACCTTCTTATCCATCTATATATTTTTATACCCATCTATCTATCCCTTCTTCTCTCAGTAGCTCAGTCGGTAGTGTACAGGACTTGGGAACAGGGGCGTGGCAAATATTTAGCTACAACGGCCCAAGGCCAGCGGACTTATGTCATGGCCTGGTGTCCGTCATGCATCCGTGCGTGCGTGCATGTGTTAACTTTTATTTCAAACATCTTCTCTGAAACTAAATATCGAAATTTGATGAAACTTCACAGAAATGATCCTGCCATGGTCCTCTTCAGAATTTCTTGAAAGAATTTGATTCCTTCAAAAACTCTGGTTGCCATGGCAGCAAAAGCAAAAAATATTGAAAATCTTTGAAAATCTTCTTGTCTGAAACCATAAGGCCCAGGGCTACCAAAGTTGGCATGTAGCTTTATCTAATGGACCTCTAAGAAGTTTCTTCATATTACCGTATTTTGCGTATGTTTTGGGACACCCAAAGAATTGGGACACCATAAAAAATCGCGAAAATAATTATTTTTCATGACCCAAAGATTTGGGACATACTAAAAATTGCGTAGCAAGATTGGTATTTTTTCCTTCCAAAGAATTGGGACAGTGAATATCTATTTAAAAAAAAAATCTTTCAATCCGTTTGATACCCTTTGTTTGCAACTATTTATTTCGCGCAGTTTTATTTCTACTCACGTAACGTCATAAGCATGCTTCACAACCCTCCCGGTTTCAATGGGAGTTTCCTGATTCAAGACAAAAAACTCGATCACCTGACAGTCTAATTTAAACCCCAATTCAAAAAGAAATCCGACGTAAGTGTAAACAGGGTGTGATAAACTTGTATCCAAGATACATAACGTGTCTAACATGTATATGTACATCCGAAGTTGACAGAGTTGACAAGCATGTATTTCACGGTCAATCGAGTTCGTTGTTTATAAATAGAAATCAAGGTACGGCATTCTGTTTACCCAAGGTTTATCGATCGAAGATCGACGAACCAATCAAATTTGAGAACAGTCCGAGCAGGTACTTGTTAGAGTGGAATAACGTCGTTCACCTCACGTACATGTAAGCAGGTAAAATATGTTGTGAATTTATGTAAAAACGCAAAATAACATCCTCATCGCGATCCCAGGACGCAGACAATAATGACTGACAAGTTAATCATCAACGACAACAATGAGAAAAAGCGAAGTTTTAAGCTCTTGGTGCTCAAATTGATCGGTGAAATTCCAATCTGTCTAAAAATAGACCAACCTGCATATGATTGGATGTTTATCGACATCAATGACGTAGCAATATTTTAACGTCGGCAATATTCAACGGGTTAGCGGCCATTGACTTTCAGTATGACAGACTGTCTTGTTTGACCACAAGTTTTGGGACAGCTGACAAAATAATTATTTTTTGTAGACCAAAGTATCAGGAGACGAAAAAAATTAATTATTTTTTACTGTCCCAAAACTTAAGCAAATTACGGTATAGCCCTGGGGTCAAAATTGGCTCCGTGCCAAGGATCACAAGTTTAGCATGGGCTTATATATAGTGACTTTAATTTAAATAGTAATCAAGGGAAATAACTCCTGTTATAAGAGATAAAGTTTGTTTCTATTTACCTCCCTTGATTATCAAACTGCAATGATACATGATTGATGTTGATATTCAAGTTTTTTGGATAGGACATGCTCTGTTGTCAGGAAGAGTGATTTATTTTGATGCTAGTTGTTATGCTCACATCAGTGGAATATTAAACTTAAAGTAAGGTTTCTGTCATTCAGTTTTCTTTCCAGAACGTTACCTTTCATGCTAACGAATAAACCTGCTTGTATTCACTGACATAATCTTTGCACTTAGGAAGATATGACTTTTTTTTTTGTTGGACAAGGGGGAGGTTATGTTTTCCAAGTAAGTTTACTACCATACAGACTTTTTATGCTGTATGTCTCTGCAATGCCATTTAAGTGCATGATACGTTAATTTTACTCTTTAAGAAAGGACAAATTTTTTGACAGGACCATGTTTAAAGCCATTGCAAAAGACAAATTGAATGTAGCTTAAATGATTATTTCTGTCTTTGATAGGGTAGGAAACATTGTTGGAAAAGGAGAAAATACTGGCTAACAACATGTTGGCCGTTTCCCACAATGTTTTCAAAAGCTTTCTCTTTAAATGTCATTAACACTTCGATTTGTGTGGTAAAGGGTTAAAAGCCAGTGGAGCGATACAGGTACTTGTTTTCCGTGGATTGATGATATTCACTGCGACAGGATTCATTCCTCTCTCACTGCTAACCATTGTTTCAAAGCCAGTGGCTTGGAAAGAATATTGTGAGGAGTACTGGTAAAATAAACTCCAAGAAAGCATGGATAGGTGCACTGACTGCCCCAATATAACTCAAATGATGTTTAAAACGGTAGTACACACCATACAATAAATCTTCTCTCATATTAAAATCATACATCCACCCATCCATCCATTAACCCAATAAACGGTCTAACCAACCCATAACATTGAGACAAGCACGCTTCCTATCTATGTTGTCCAAAATCTCCTTAAATATCTTTATCCAATCCCTTACATGTATGTAGTACCCAACTATATAGGTCTATCCCTAGTCTTGTCATCTTTCTCAAAATCAGCAATATTTACAATACTCTTTTTCTTCCCTAAATAACAATTAGAGAAGTAATTTTTTTATCAGTCTTGTGAACGAAGTGTTGAAAAACACAAGACGTAGGTAAGGGTGTTGAAGAAACCAAAGCGAACACGAAATAAGGCGAACTGCAAAAGAACGAACGGGATCAAGGCCGACTTCAGAAAATGACATCATTTGAAGCACGAGTGTCACACTGAAACTAAAAATATTGATATATTTTTTTTCCCCAGAATTTTTTGTAATGATACGCAAACAAAAGGAAAACGTAGATAGATCTAGTATACATTTAAAGAAATTTTAACAAAAATTAATTAGATTTAATCTTATGGATTTAGTCTGACTGTGTTGAATTGTTTTTGTAATAAACCAACCTTCTGGTTGTCAAGGAAGTTGAAGTACGGATAAAGTCAATCGGTATGTTCACAAACCTAAGTTGCTGAACTCAGTGCGCATGACGTAGAACACATACGGTATTTACCTCATTTTTTTCTATATTTTTTTTTTAAAACAAATATACTCGAAAGGCACCTTTATTCAACCATTCCAAAAATCTATGCGATTTATGTGTAATCTTGTTACAGTCGATTAGGCAGTAGCGGATCTTGGGGTATAGCGGATAGGCCGTTAATGTTTTACCGAGAAAATCTTCTGTGGGCATGTAATAGAACAAATCTATGTACCATTGAAAAGAATGATATTTCCGCAATGGATTGATGATTTTCTTTTTACAATTTGCATTTGTGACGGTATTCTAATCTCACAAAAACCAAAATGAGGCAACCGGAAGTTCCATTTTTTACGCAGGAAAAAATACAGCAGACGAAACCTTCAATCAAATTTTCAGGTATGTAAAGTTTAAATCACAAGTTTTTGGTATGAAATGGTGTATAAATATGTCTTCTTTTACCACAAAGAATACCAACTCTATGTATCAAAGAGTGACATTGAATATTGACCTAAAAATACCGCAACCGATTTGGTCAGTAGTGTATCGGCCATGCGAGGTAATGTGTACATGAAGAACTTCAGAGGGGCCTTCCCAAAATCAATGTTGACTGTCAAACCGATGTAAAATGTGAATTGAACTTAATCTGTTACTATGTAACATGAGGATGAAGGTCTAGAAAATAGAAAATATAGGTCACTGTAAAATCAGGACCTGGACTTTGTGATAAAGGGGTTTATGTATATATATCTGGTATTGGTTAAAACCAGGTAGATCTATCTCGTCAAAACTGCACTTTGGGGTTGATTTTCATTTCTGATCAAAATGTTTGTAGACTAGTTTATATCTGATGCATAAATTATGATATGGTCTTTGTGACCAATGCATGGTGGAAATTTAGTGCCACTAGCACTTATATCAAATGAGAAACAGACTTTTTACAAAAAAACTTAGTAAGTGTAACTGGTAATTTTTTTTTAGCTCAAGCAAGGCTAGCGTGAATTTGTGCATTAATTACAAGTAGTTTTGTCTTGTTTCAGGTACTCATGACTGAACCAGGACCATCTGACAATTGTTTTCCTCAACAAAGAAAATCAACACTCAGTTCTGCATGCAGTGGCATTGCAACTATTTTGACAGTAAACTCAGTAATTTAAGCCTTAAAAATAAAGCCACCACAAACTGAAACAAAAATAAAGTTATTAGTCAATCGAGAATACTCCAATATGAATGACAAAAATGGTTGTCTAGTGTGGATTCCAGATTTATTGATATTTGATAGAACTCTGCATAAAATGGTTACAGATGAGCAAAGAAATCATATAATTTCTGATGTAGCAGGTTTAACTATTGATCATCTGCCACTTTGATCATTGGCAAGTTGTTTTAATGATTTATTGCAGACTGTAGCAGATATAATGCCTAGGCAACTAGAGCTTTGAAAACATCGTGGAAAAAGGATAAAATGCTTGTAACCAGCATTTTCTCCTTTTAATTCCCTCAAGGTTTTCAAAATTTTTAGAAACAATAATTTGAGCCATATAATTATAATTTGTCCTCTGCAAATGCTTTCATTTTGGAGCAGTCTAAAACATTGTTGTGTACTGAAAGAGCTAAATAAAACAATGTCTTCTATGCCAAAAGGCAGTATGAATATTAAGGTTACTGATTATTTATTTTAAGAATTGTATCTTAGATTTCATCAGACAGTCGAAGCTGTTTACATCTTTCCATGGAGCTTACTGTATAAAGCAGCAAACAATAAGCTGTAACTGCATTAAAATTGAAAACCCTCTTCTTTTGAAGCATACAACTTGTTAAAATATGTTGTAAACCCACCACATCAGAAAGATATTCTTTGTATGGCACACTTTACTCAATATATTCTGTGTCAGAAGGTAAAACTGTTGTCCTAACCAGCATATCTGCAATAACTAACTTGCTGTGCATTCTTAAATTGGTTTCTTCTTCCTTGTATGATTGTGGATTGTTTTATTGATATTCCTAACAAAAGAATAAACAGCCATCCTCAGATATGATTTAAAACAGAATTTAACATACATATACCTGTTTGGTTTGAAAAAAATGTGACAATTGATGAAAGTACTCATTATGATCAATTTTCGCAACATTGATTTCCATGCTATACAAACCTGTTTATTTCATATTGATGAAGAAAGATGATACGTCATGTACTAACAAAATATGTGGGAACAAACTGTGTTGTACTAATGATGTCAAACTATTGGCTGGAGTCTTTCTAGACAGCATGCTTGTTTTTTATTAGCTTTCAGTGAAAACAATGAATGGTGAAAATGCTCATCATGAGGAATTCTCACCTGTTGTCAAAACTTTTTTTTTTTCAAATTGCACCAAAAAAGAATATCGTATAATGGGAGACAGAAATTAATTTAGTTACTGACACAATCATGGGTTACTGATTCATGAATGTGTCAGTATACCGGTTTGACTAGTTTATACGGTTTTTAAATTTTACTTGAGTGCAACAATCGATATCATTAAACAGTGAACTGATGCAATTTACCACTTTTTATCTCTGACTTATGCCTTGAACTTGCCCCCACCCTTCTAATGCTGTTTAAAAAGGATGCTGTTTTCTACTTTCAACCATTTTACTGAAGCCAATTAACCTTACAGTCTATTTTGTCGTGTTTTCAATTACAATTACGGCACAAGAAAAACCTCTCTTGCAGCTGGATTGGCTGGGTGGTGCTGAGACTACGACTGAAACTTTTAAATGTTAAAAACAATCATGGCCTGTCTGTGAATAAAACTCTGGATCCATGTAAATATATCAAGAGTGCACCACCAACGATTTAATTGTAGATTTACAGCACTTGGCAGCTTTCAGACTGATTTGAGATGACCCCTCAACTACATTATTCTATACTGTCCGTTACTACCCAAAGCTATCCGTTATTGACCTAATTAGCGTCTTCGAAATAGAAAGTATTCTGTATCGTTAAACGACTTTTCAGCTAAAAATGTGGACTGATTTTTAAAGATCACATGTTTTGCTGTCGAATGGTAACATTTATTATCCCATACATGATGGATTAAAAACGTACGCAGCGATAATTTCGTTAGCGATCCGCTACTGCCTAAACGACTGTATTAGAAAAATTCTTAACATATGCTGACTGTGTTCTCGAAATTTGTCGGTAAATGAGTGTGCTTTGCTCTTGTAAAGAAATTCTGGTACGGTACAGTCTGTCACCGGAAGCTGAACTCCAGTGGACGAAAAATCAACAAAAATTCAAAATGGCCGAAAAAAGTCGTATGGGGTTTGTAATTTGAATTATGAAAATTGATGATTTTGAGTTTTATTCGTACGTGTAACCTATAGGCGGTCTTTCGCCCGTATTAAACTAAGACCGAGCGCTAGTGGTTGGATTCAGTTACGGAATCGAACTAGGCATGGTAAGTTATCTCGTGTCGCACAATGCTTTTTAACAGACTGAATAAATCGAGTACCGTTTGGTTACAACGTAATAACAAAATTCAGACAGTACTTACACAGAAAAATGCCAAACTCGCAGTCTGTAGCCAAACTCTCAGTCTGTGAATCGCTGTAGTTCCAATCAGATCGTCACTTCAGCGAAGAGGTTTTAACCCAGTGAGAGACTTGTAGCCGCGTTGTTGTACCAGTCAGCGAACGAATGAGTGTGAGTGAGTGATTGATTGATAGGCGCTCAATCGGTATTTATACCGCTGACGTCACAGCTCCGAAGAGATTAACAGATTCACTCGTCACTAATCGGCCGATTCCGTAAGACTATCTAATGAGTCTACCGAGTTTTGCCGAATGTCGAATATATTTTTTAGCTCCTCCCCAAGGGTTTTACATAAGGTCATTTATAAACGCGGCAAAACAAATTATGGTGGACCCAAGGGGTGTCAACATAGTCAGCGCTCTTAAGAAAACAACTTGGTTAAATCTTTATCACATAGTACCGAGTTTAAGACAAACCCATTTTTTTTTTGCCACATTCATCTTGTCGTCTCCAAATGCTGTCAATGTGGAGCAGTTGAAAATTTTTTGTGTGATAAAGACTTACGGGAGATCTAGATCTATATATGGCTTGTGGCGAGAAGTTTTCATTTGCCAAAATGTTTTTCTTTCTTAAATTATAAATATGAATCCTTTTCATTATCAGTTAAGAAAAAAGGCCTTTAAAAACAGCCTTTTCTTCTTTTGCAACAATGTTGTTTTACCTTTCACCAATGATCCCATCATTGCAGCCAAGCCGGGTAGCTCAGTGGTCTAGAGTATCTGACTCGTGACCGAAAGGTATCGATACTCAGTTCAGGTAAACTTTATTTCCGGTAATTTTTAGCCCCTCACCTCTGATGCATGTGAGAAAAGTAGTCGGTGGCTTGGGGAGAAAGTTGTGTCAGTACTGGTGTGAGGAAGCCAGGAAACACGTGCGTAGGTGATATGACTAAAAGGTGTTAGTTAACGGCGTTATACTCCAAAAACAAAACTTCAGGCCCTATAGATATATCGAGTCCTGCAAATGTTTTCAACCTGAGCAAGTCTAGAAATTTGTCTTCTGGTAAAGAGTTAAGATGTATGTGTGTAAGTAATGGGTTTGTAAAGTGAGAAGTAGCAAGAACTTTGTGTGACATGAATATTTATCCATTTTTTTTTTTCATCCATTCACCCATTCAACCACTTGAAACGCAATGTCTGTCAGCAGATTAAACTGGTGTTCCCATTTTCAACTTTATTTTTGCTTCATTTATCTGTTTCAATGTTTGCGTCAATGCGAAGTCACACTATTCCCTAAGGCTGCAAAGCGCGATTCACCGAACTGTTGCGGTCAGTGTTGATCAAGATCAGACTGCACAAAATGTGCAGTCTGATCTTGGGTTTAGACTGTCCGATAAGAAGACATATTTCTCCAAAGCATAAGGTTGAAATAGCATTGATTGGGTTTTTACTATCATCTTGAAAGTTTCATTTAAATCTTTCCCAAACGACAAAATTGTGGACTTGACCAAAATCAAAGCATTAGCAGACGACAAAATAAATGTACCGTACATGTAGCTCAAATGATGATTTCTTGCTTTAATAGGGTAGAAAACATTGTGGGAAAAGGGGAAAATGCTGATAACCAGCATTTTTTCCTTTTACCTCAATGTTTTCAGAGGCTTTCTTTTTCAGGGTCGTTAAAACTCGGGGTTGTGTGGTAAAGGGTTAACCTATGTAGCAGGATAAGAGTTATAATTGGAAAGGGTCAAGACACAGGGCTGGGTAAGTGAGAGCTATCAATATTGTGTATATAAGAATTACACTGTATGTTTGTGGGTCTTCAAATTTTGGCCATGATTAGACCCTCAGGTTATGCAAAAATGTTTCGGACAGTAATGACAGTTCACTTGCATGTGTACGTAAGCTAACCAAATGAATTTTCTGACCATTCTTATTTAGAAATAAGCATTAAGTCAGTTAAACGCAAAAAGCCAAATATACATAACGAAAAAAAAAAAAATCCATCTATCAAATGGGATGATCAAAAAATAGACGAATTTAAGAATACTATCGCTATGAAAGCAGACAATTTTTTAATTTTAGAACTCTCACTTCAATCGGAAAATTGTGATGTCAATTTTATCTCAAAAAAGCTAAAGGATATTCTATACGATTGTTCTCAGACCGTTTTTGGCTTAAATGCGAAAAACCAAAAATGTCAATATCAATCACAGAATAAAAAGCCTTGGTTTAACCAAACATGTCAAGAAGCCAGACACAATTCAATTTGGCTAGAAATCGCGTTTTGAGAAATAAAAGCGACGATAATTTACGTAATGCATATTCAGAAGCAAAGAAGTATTATAATACAACTAAACGTTCTGCTAAGACAAATTTTAATTCAAAGCAAAAAAATACTTTGACACAATCAAGCCAATCTGACCCAAAATTATTTTAGAGCAAAATCAAAAACCAATATAACTGTAATCGCGATTATGCAGAAAACCTCGAAATTGATGAATTGTATGAACATTTTAAGTCTTTCTATAGTGTAGAATATGATCCACATAATCTAGGAATTGATCATAATATCACTAATCGCAACATTTCTGAAAATGAAGAAAATACCGACGAGGATTTCGATAGGGAAATAAGTATGCTAGAATTAGAAAAGGCTGTATTTTCGCAAAAAAATGGCAAAAGCAGTGGATTAGATAATCTTATCGCTGAAATTTACAAACATGCATTTCCTGAAATATCTCCATTTTTGTTAAAATTATTTAACCGTACTAATCAGACTGGAACTTATCCTACAGAATGGGGAGCGGGCATTATTGCCCCAATACATAAAGGAGGCGATATAGGTGATCCAAAAAACTAAAGGGGTAGGTATATTACACTTATAAATGTTATTGCAAAGATATACTCTCAAATATTACTTAACAGGCCGGCTCAATGGTCCATAGAACACAATAGATTAATACGAAATCAATTTGGTTTTCAAAAAAGTAAATCTACCATAGATTGCGTTTTTATGCTATATTTGATCATTTTGAAATCATTCAGTTTATATAAGAAACTATATTGTGCTTTTATAGACTTTGAAAAATGTTTTGATAAACTTAATAATTCATCTTTCAAAAATTACTGAAAGAAAATGTCAATACCAAGTTTGTAAGCGGAATTCAAAATATGTATAGTGTTGTTAAAGCTACAGTTAGATTTAATTCAAAATTATCAAACTACTTCATCTCTAATATAGGAGCTAAACAAGGCGATCCAAGCTCTTCTCTGCTGTTTTTATATTTCGTAAATGACATTGTTTCTAGTTTTAATGAAAATATAGAAGGCTTATTCGAGTTAAACGAAATAAAATTATTTATCTTACTTTTTGCTGATGATGCGGTTTTATTCGCACATACACCAGAAGCTCTACAATCTTTGTTAAATGATAATATCTACATATTGTAGCATATTGAAAGAGGTCGACATAACAAGTTTGATTTCAGTTTAAACAATACGATACTTGAAATTGTAACGTCCTTTAAATACCTAGGCGTTCACTTCTTTAAAAATGCAAACCTGAACAGAACACAGAAAGCTCTTTTTCAACATGCGTCGTCTGCTCTACACAATTTATTCATTGTTTTAATCAATTAGATCAGGGATCTTATGTGTATATATGATCCCTGATTAGATCTGGATATTCGAGAACAATGCAAATTATTTGACAGTCTTGCGGGTTCAATTTTACATTATGGGTCTGAAATTTTATGTTTACATGAAGGAAAAGATCTAGAATCGGTTCATTGTAAATTTTTAAAACGGATACTTTGCGTAAAAAATCTACTAACCTAGATGGGCTATATGGAGAAACCGGCAGATATCCACTATTAGTACAACGTAAAATAATGGTATTTAAATATTGGATAAAAATTCTAAAACAACAAGAAAATTCTTTTATTAAGTTACTTTACAAATCAATGAAGAACGATGCCGATTTAAACATAACGTATAACGGAAACAATTGGGCTTATCAAATAAAAACGTTACTTAATGAATTAGGCTTAACCTATATATGGAATCATCAAAATGATTGGAATATCAATATGAATACAATTAAACAAAGACTTATAGATACATATAAACAGACGTGGTGTTCAAATATTAAAAATTCAAGTAAACTTTCAACATATAGTTTATTTAAACACAATTTCGATATGGAACCGTATCTGCATAAAATTAACATAGAAAAATATAAAATATCATCAACTAAATTTAGACTATCATCCCACGATTTAAGAATTGAAAAAGGAAGACATGATGGTACAAGTAGGGAGAACAGAAAATGCTTAAATTGTAAATGGGAGTCATCGAAAATGAATATCATTTCTTACTCATTTATCCCAAATACTATAAGATAAGAGAAAAAATTATCAAAAATTATCATTATCGTTGGCCAACTGTGCAAAAGTTTGAGGAACTCATGAGTACGAATAACTCAGAATTTTTTCTCAATTTATCCAAATATCTTTTCACTGCCTTTAGAGCGGAACGTGAGCGAACTGAAACAAATAATTAGCAAATTTTGACTTTGTATATGATATATTTATTTATTTAAGTCTCATCATTGTACATTTTGCTAAAAGGATAAAAATAAAACAAGTACATAATAATAAATCCAGTTAAGACATGTACAATGCCACTCTTCAATTAGAGTTATAAGAGACTATATCTACGCAATTAAAAGTTATGTTAAACACAAACATTTCAAAATCACTCTCATTCTGTCTTCTCTCAATCCACCTCTTTTCATCACTAACATAACATTATTCATTATAACATTATCGCACAGCATTTGGTAGATGGAATGAAGCTAGAGAGAGTACACCGTATGACGTCACAAGGTGGAGACGCTTATCGTAAAATATTTTAAACGAATACTTAATTGAAAGTGCTGATATATTATCTGGCCATTTAACGGACATGTTTAATACAATATCTGATTCGGGATATTTCCCTGAGAGTTGGTCAGAAGGTTACATCGTCCCCATACATAAAAAGGGAGATAAGAAAGACCCCAACAATTATCGTGGGGTAACTCTTTTAAGTTGTTTAGGGAAGCTTTTTACTAGTATATTAAATGAACGTGTAAATTGTTGGTGTAACAAACATTCCAAATTATCTGATTCTCAGTTCCGATTCAGAAAAGGTCATAGCACAGTAGACACCATGTTTGTATTGTCCAATCTTACCGATCATGTCCTAAATAAAAATAGTCGTCTCTATTTTGCTTTTGTGGATTTTCAAAAGGCATTTGATTCCGTTAACCGTAATGCTCTATGGCATAAATTGTTTCAACAAGGTCTGGATGGAAAAATTCTGCGCATTTTTCGTTCCATGTATAATATTGTGAAATCGTGTGTTAAGTGCGGTAACATTTATTCTAAGTTTTTCGACATTTCAGTTGGTTTACGCCAAGGCCAAATAAATCCACCGGTCATGTATGCTCTCTTCATAGAGGATATAGAATTATTTCTACAAGACAGACCAAACTGTGGTCTAAATTTTTATGATGTATGTCTCATCCTTCTATTATTTACAGACGACATGGTCCTAATTGGTCAGTCCGTCAGTGATTTACAAGCGAGTCTAAATCGTTTACATGATTACTGCAGTAAATGGGGAATGAGAGTTAACATAGAAAAAACAAACATCGTGGTATTCAGAAAAAGGGGCGGGATTAAGAATAATGAAAAGTGGTTTTATGGCGGTAAAGAGCTAAAGATAGTTAATAATTGCAATTATTTTGGTGTTGTTTTTAACCATTCCGGATCTTTTGAAATGAATAATCAATATCTAATAGGTAAAGCCTCAAAGGCGATGTATTCTCTTTTATGCAACATCTTTAAATTTGAGGTCAATCCTTCTATTTCTTTACAGTTATTTGATGCTTTTATAACGTCAATCCTTGGATACGGTAGCCGTATATGGGGATTTACAAAATCTAAAGATATAGAGCGCTTGCAAATGAAATTCTGCAAGTCCGTTCTTGGTGTTAAAACCAGCACTTTTAATGCGGCGGTGTATGGTGAGTTAGGTAGACTCCCACTGTATATAAATAGGTACGTTTCTATTGTGAAATACTGGTTAAAGGTTATATCATCAGATAACATTTTATTGCAAACGGCTTATAATATTTCTTTGACTGATGCATTAAATGGAAAAAAAAAACACTTGGGTTTCTCGATTGAAACAATTACTTTTTGATTATGGTTTTGCAAATGTCTGGGAAAGCCCTTTTCAATATGATATTAATATTTTTATCAACACATTTAAACAAAGAATTATTGACTCTTTTTTACAAAGTTGGTACAGTGATATAGAAAGTAGCAGCGTATTGTCAGTTTTATACAAATATATCAAGCCCGAGTTCTGTTCTAGTTCTTACTTAGAAAAGTGTATTCCCCGAAACTTGCGGGTAAATTTGACCAGATTGAGACTTTCTTCACACAGTTTACGGGTCGAAACTGGGAGGTATGGCAGTAATAGAATTCCTAGATCCGAACGTAAACACCTTAGTTATAATTCGGGGAAAATTGAAGACGAGTTCCATTTTGTGTTAGAATGCGAAGCATTTAAAAACCTAAGAAAACAGTTTCTAAAACCTTACTTTTACAGAAACTCCAGTATGTTTAAATTCATAAAGTTACTTAATAGCCCGCAGAGATAAAACTTAGTACGCCTATGTAAATTCATAAGTAAAGCTATAAAACACAGAAACACGATTTTATTAGTTAACATGATTATGTACCTTTAAATTCATGTGTATCGAGTTTGATCCATATATCTTTAACTTAAAGCTTCAATGAGGCTTGGTAACATTTTTAGCCTCGAGGTGAGGACAAAGTAGAAGTTCAGCATTATTCATGTCGAAAATGTTTAAATAGACCGGACAATGTGGATCGGTGATCAGTCTACACGTTAGTGCGGTCTGATCTTGATCCACTTTGGGCGCAAACGCAACTTAGTCTCTGAACCGCCTTGGGTTGTTTAATAATAATAAAAAAAAGTACATGTATTTGTTTCTATTGTTAAAATTTGGGATTCTTGTTTCATGGTGTTTAGAAAAAAGATGGTATTACAGTATGTACTTTTTCCTCGTTCTACAGGCTCATACCACCAGTATTAGTGTGAGTTGTAATGTCATTTTCATTATTGTAAATATTTGTACTTTAACAGCAACGGGTATATTTTGCACATGAAAAATGTTTGTAACGTATTTGATTATTTTGTAAATTTAAATAACTAACCTTAAACTTTTGTGTTGTACTGCCCGGCTCCATGGACTTTTCGAACGGCGTGGATCGAGATCATACTACACATAAAGTGCGGTCGGATCTATGGTCAACACTGTGCGATGAAATGTAATTTTCGAGTTGAGAAGAAAAATAAAACTGTAGCATTTGGTTTTTATTTTTGGCTGACATGATTGAAAAGTTATTCATTTTGTTACTCTTTTTCTTATTAGTAGTTTAGGAGTTAATAATGATAGTTATATTCACTCTCTAAAGTTGGATAAAAAAATGTACGAAAAAGACAAGTAAAACATATCTATAGAAGTTGATTTGAAAACATTGAGACAGAAATGTTACATATATTTAAACAGGATCATGAGAAATTAATAACTTTAAACACAGAGTAGAGTTTCCATATTTTATAGATATACATGCAACAGTTATTGCCCTTGGTTTACTATCGGTTGTTTATGTTTATCATGAATATATATTGTATATGACGAGATACATGTATTTGTATAAGTCAATAAAATCTATCATTATTTCATATAGTCTGGCTCTCTCTCTCTCTGAACATTTTTCAGAGTGTGAACCTGTGATCATCATGAATTACCCTTTTACTACACAATCCGAAGTATTCACGACTCCAAGGAAAAGAATTTTTGAAACCATTGTGAGAGAAGGGAAAATTGCTGGTTAACAACATATTTTCATTCTCCCACCATGTTTTCTACCTTTCTGAAGAGAATCTTAAGTTTTTTAGCCACAGCTAATTTTATCGACTGCAAAATGCTTTCAATTTAAGCATGTTTAATTTTTTTTCAAGGAAAAGAATTTTTTGAAGCATTGTAAGAGAAGGGGAAATGCTGGCTAATAGCAAATTCTCCTTCTCCCACTATGTTTCTCTACCCTTCTAAAGAGAACTCTAAGTTTTTGAGTCACAGTTAAGTTGTCGTTTGCAAATTATTTTCAGTTTGAAATTGTCTAATTTTCTCGTCATAGTACTTTGCTACATTATTGTATTTTAATAACCAAATCTTGTCAATTTACCTTACTTTCTATAAATCTGAAATGTCCGATACTTTACCTTACTTTCTATAAATTCGAAAAGTCTGATACCTTTTGTTCTTTGGCTGGAAGTGTGGACTGTGATCAATATGCATATACATGCAAAATTGCTCCCAGTGTTATCTACCCGCCCTTTATTCAGAAAGAGTAAACAACAGATACCTTCTCTGTTAACATCTTTTTCTCCCATTTTCTCCCTACTAAATCTTCCTTGTCCTACTTACTTTGTGTAATATATATTTTTGTTAACCTTTGTGCTATGAATATGTTTATATTAAATGCAAATAAAGCTATGTATGTATGTATGTATGTATGTATGAAGGCTTAAACGTTGTGCTTTGTCCAGGTCTAAGAACAATGAACCATTAGGCATGTGTGAAAGGTGTTACGTAAATATTTGTGCTTTATTACAGCCATTTATGTTTGCTTAACATTGCTGATATTTTTCATATAACATGTCCTGCTAGAAACCAGAACCCAAAAGATTATGGAAGAAATTTACAGCGGATAATTGAGAGCACCCTCATTTTGAAAACATCCATGTAACCTACAGTATGGGAAAACTTACTCTTTAGCTACCAGTCTAGAGCTGTAGCAATCACTAAGATGAAAACTATAAAAGACATTGTGGAAAAGGGAGAAACTGCTGTTTACAAGTATTATCTGCTTTTCCCACAATGCCATTTTACTCTTTGAAAGGAAAATTTGAAGTGTTCAGAAACATTTTAAATTGTAAGTGGTTTCCATGGGTGTGAGGTAGAGCGATGTCGGCCTAGTAATGGTCTCGAGTTCGATACCCGGAACCGGGAATCAACTTTGGGACTGTTCAATGGCCCATGGATACATTCATGTACAATAAATATGAGCCATCCTCTGGCAAAAAGGGACTTACTGCATCTGCAGGATTTATTACACTAAGCAAGTTATCACATACTTATGCATCGACTCAGTCCATTTTTTTTCTAAATACCGACTGAATCATGAGGTAAACTGATCCTTGGACATGCAGAAAATTGACAGATAGCAAAAAAGTTTCGGTTCAAGTCAGCCATTTTCTCAGGCTGGCCTTGGTCGATACTTTTTGCAGATGCATTAAGCCCCCTTTTCATAGAGCATGGCTCATATACTAGTATTTAAACCAAGCCATTTTGTCGTCTGCTGCAAATTTGGACAAGGTCGTAATTTTGTCGTCTGATAAAAAGTTAACCCTTTACCAAATAATCCGATTTTTTAAACCGCATGGGAAAGGTTTCTGACTACATTGTGAACTACAGACAAAACACTGGTAACCGGCTTTTCTCCTTTCCCCTCGGTTTTCTCTATGCGTCCAAGGACAATTCTCGTCATTTGAGTAACATTTTATTTGTCGCCTGCAAATGCTTTGAGTTTGGACAAGTCTAAAATTTTGTTGTCTTATAAAGAGTTAACCTTTTCACACACAGTCCCGAGTTTTAACAACCGTGGCTTGATGAGGAAGCCTTCTGAAAACATTATAGGTAAAGGAGAAAATGCTGGTAGCCAGCTTTTTTTCCTTTTTCCCACAATGTTTACTACCATGTAATGAATTTGATCTTTGATAGGATAGAAAACATTGTTGGAAAACAAGAAAATGCTGGGTACCGTGGGATCCTACTCTGATACAGTAGATAGCATTGTGGGAAAAGGAGAAATTAATGGTTACGAGCCTGATGATTTTCTCCTTTACCCACAAAGTTTTCAAAAGGCTTTCTATTCAGGGTCGTTAACAGGCCTACTCGGGATGTTGTGGTAGAGTGTTAAACTTTAAGAGTGTCTATCGCAAATTTTAATGACATCGTAGATTAAGAGCAAACTACGCATAATAGTAGATAGTAAAATACATGTTCCCGAACATTTTTGAAAATATTCCAAAACATAGCCTTTTGATGGAGGATTTTCGGAGAGTAACAACAATTTTTTTTCTCATCTCTAGAGGGTAGCAAAATGACCGCGTAACACAATTTATTAATAATTCCTTGATGGAGGGAGTAAACCAGGGAATTATTGACTCAGTGAGGGGTGAATTGATTTATTGAGGGAGTGATTGAAGCAGTAAATGAGTAAATGAGTGACTCAGTGAATCGATTAATTGATTTATTGATGGAGTGATTGAAGCAGTAAATGAGTAAATGAGTGACTTGATGAATTGATGACTGAGTGACTTGATGACTCAGTAAATGAGTAAATGAGTGACTTGATGACTCAGTAAATTGATTAATTGACGCATATAATATATCAATAAATTAATATATTATATGACTAACTAAGGTAGATAGGTGGTTAATCAGGTAAATTCAAAAATTACTGTCTACATATGAGGCATTTTTCTAAGTTTAATTTACCACATTCCTCACATAAACATAGATGCCCACAACTAAATGCTATAGTAGGTTTAGCATTTTTACATATACAACATTCATCCTCAAAAAATATTTTTTGTTTTTTTGGTAAAGGCATTATAATTTGTGGAGGTATTACAATTTGTGGAGGCATCACAGGTTTAATTTGCATAGTTCTTATAAAAGGTATATTTGTAAATTTTATAAATGGTGAGAAATCTGAATGTTCTTCTTCTTCATTTATATTTAATCCATGTGGTTTATAATTATCATTATAGTTAGATAAATTAATAATATCATGTTCATAAAAAGATAAATAAGTTGTATTTCCTAAATAAACATCAAGCCAATAGGTACCCTTTGTTTGATATGGCTCAGTTCTTCTATTCATAAGACCAACTAACATATGGATAGAAAGAGGATTTGAAGTTTTAGATTTTAATACTTCATAATATTTTTTACTAAAATGATAATAAATTACTGCTTTTGCATTAATTAAAGCTTTATCATAACAATCATAGCTAGATATACTAGGAAAATATACTTTACCTCTTATATCATCATAAACAGGTTCATTAGTAAAATGTTTACACTCAATATGGTCTATAAAGTGTTGAATAATTTTTTTATAAGCTAATGATCGTTTATTATATAGTGCTTTTCCTTTATATTTTTGAGAAAGTCTTTTACTTTCTTTCTTATATTCTTCATAAGTTAACCATTTAGTAATGGTATACTCATTTCCATCATCAATAATATAATTAGGTTTTTCTAATTCATTTAAAAATTTACTTAGCTCACTCATCTTATAATATTTATACGATAAAAAATTTTAAAAAATCAAAAATTTTTTTAATATATATTTCCTATATCACAAATAAAGTAACATAGGAAATGTTAAATTACTTAACATTTATAAAAATGTTATGGAGAGATAAGCGTGGCTATAAAACGTATTTACTATTAAACAATTACTATAAATGGTATTGAGTGAATTTAATAACCCTTGATGACAGTCTATTTTTTAATAGGATTTAGTAATTTCTTAATTTATTTTAAAAAAATTTTTACAAAATATTTAAAATGAAGTGTTTAAAGTTATTTTCAAAGAAAAAAGATAAACCTATTAATAATGATATTATTAAAAAACAAATAATTAAACTAGATAGACGTATACAAGAATTAGAATTAATTATTGACGGATTAATGGATATTTTAAGTGATATGAAGAAGTCTAAATAAATATATAATATATTTTTTATAATATATTATATATATTTACAAGTCTAATTCTATCAAAATAGATATGTAAGAGTGTTCCGCAGTAGGTATGGTTGTTCTTGAAATAAAGTTTATGATATCGCATTGTTTTATTTCAAGTGGTTTAGGAAAAACTACACAGCTACAGGTCTCATCTTTCTTTTTAATAATAGAGTAATCAAGCAGCTCTACTCCATTTACCACAATATTAACTATTACCTCTTCAGGTACATTAGGGGTATTTGTAATAACTGATAAACTACCTCTTATAATTCTACCCGGCGCATTCATACAATAACGACCCATCCTATGGCTAGCACCTGAAGCACCATTACCAAATGAAAACTCATAATTACCTCTTCCAAGTGGCCCATTTTCTTCAGCCCACACGGTTATAACAGGGTGCGATACTTTTCTATCTACATAGGATTTTGTCGTTAAATCTCTCTCTTCTACCGGGGTTGCCGCGTTTTTTATAGAAAAACCTTGAAGGTCTATGTTAGTCACCGCCATGAAACTCCCATCCGGATTTTTTATAATAGCTCCACCGTTATCAACATAATTTTTATTGACAGCAGAGTCACGGGATACAGGATTTGGCAACCTAGTAATCGAGTTACCATTCATATCTATTCCACCAGCTATTGAATAGGAACCATCTTGTTTTTTTGTTAAAGCTTTTTCACCCGCGGTAGCCACCTCAATAGCGGTATCCACGTAAAACTTATTAGAGGCTTGGTCGTGTCTCGTGGGGATTCCGAGATTGTTAATTACTCGTCCTCCCATTGAAATTGCATCATCTGCCTCATACCACCTTCCTTCTTTATAAACGAAGGCTCTATCAACATTATCCGCATATTTTTTAGTAGCAGCTTCACTCGGTTCTGTTGGGTCCTTAACATTTCTTATCGGATTAAAACCCATATTTAAATATCCAGTAACGTGGTATCCTCCGTTTTCAACCAACAACTCTGAGTTGGCGTCAACATAAGCCTTAGTTGCTGCATCTTGAGGATTTACTGGATTACTAACCCTCGTTAATGTATTGCCGTTCATGTTTATAGACCCAGTAACAACAGTTGTTCCATCTTTACGTAAAAAATTATTATTTATGTAAGCGAGTGACACACCATCACCGCTTGTTTCACCATCATCTTTCATTCTTCCGAATTTGTCAACAGGCATTTTTTTTTATATAGTACTAAAAAAGTTTATTTAAAACATTTTGAAACTGGTTACCTCTAGATAACTCTTTTAGAATGTACAAACATAAATGACCGCAAAATACTTGCCCAGCTTGTTGTAATTGGTCAGTATTGTACTGTATTGGGCTTTTTAAATAATCTCGAATTTCAATAGGTGGTTGTATGCCATAACTATCAAAATAAATTTTAGTTTTACCATTTTTATACCAAGCGACCCAATGTGTACCAGGCCCATCACTTTTATCAAAGTTTACTATACCACATTCTTTTTTACTCGGTTTTCTCGGTAATGTATCTAGTAAAAAAACTCCTCTAAAATAAGGAATCTTTAATCTTTTTACGGCACCCTCTAATTCGAAATTGTTCAACGGTTTATTCGGTAAAATTACATTTTCAATCGAAATATTTGACATTTTTTTATAGTTAAATATTTCTAATATCTTTATTGTCAACCCACGAATTAAATTCTTCAGGATAACCTTTCCACTTTACAAAAGATTTCTTTTTTTCTTTTTTAATAACCTTTTCTATCCTATACAACTCTTGACTGGTTTTTTGCAGTTCAGGTTCATAAAAGGTACCTTGTATTTCTTCTCCATTAAAATCTTTAATTTTATATGTTATAGGTGATGTAAGTTTTACTTCAGAAACTGTAAAAACCTCCTCAGTCCATCTTGTTGTATAACCTTTCTCAAAAGTCTTTTTCTTTTTAGTTATCCTTACTTTATCTCCAACGGAAAACTTAGGATTAAAGTCTTTTATTTCTAAATGATCGGGGTAAAGATTTCTCCAAACTCTCGTTTCATTTTCTTTTTTACTAGCGTCTACCGGAGTCATCTTAATAGATGAATGCCTCGTGTTATTATATTTTTTAACCAAATCCTGTAACACATTAATGTAAACGTTTGTAGAGTTAGCGGAAAAATACTTCCACATTTTTTCTTTCATTGTTCTAATCCATCTCTCAACCACACTAGATTTTTCCTCATTTTCGGTAGAATATAATTCAACCAAGTCTTTTACATCTTTGTTATAAAACTCTTTACCCTTATCCACCCACATTTTTTCAGGTTTTCTCTCCTTAAAAATACTTTTTAATGCTATAGCAACAGATTTTCCTGTTTTGTCTTTTAATGGCACCAGATATCCATATTTAGAAAAGATGTCAATGACAGCGAGAAGGTATTTAACACCATGATTAAACTTAGAAAATGCTTGCATGTCTACTAAATCCGCAGCCCATATCCTATCTATACCGTTTACTCTAACTCTCCTTTTCTTAAAATTTCTTTTTACAGGTTTATGTAATTCTTCCGCTAAAGTTTCGAAATTTTTTTTTTTACTCCCATTCCAAATTTCATTTTCGTTTCAATGAGTCTACTTACCAAACCTTTTTCCATTTTTTCTCTAATACTAGGATTGTAAATCCCTTCTAACTCTGTTAACATATCTTTATCACATATTTCATTTCTAGTCTTTGTATCATCATGCTTAAGATAGCAAACATCATGGTGATAAGCAGCTTTATCAACACGGTTTATAGGTTTACTCCATTCCTTCGGTGTTAAATCTGGATTGAGTCTTTTATTTAGTTTGGTACCTGGTCCTGTAAAGTTGTGCCCTGGTAGATGCATTTCAACAGGTAAATTATTTATAAATTTGTTTAATATACTACTCCCGGTGGTTTTTTTTTTATAAATTGTGATTTAGTTATTCCACAAATAACACATTTCCCCTGCATCATATTTCTTCCATTTTTCGAAATGGTATATTTTATATCATTCGTATCAGTATGTTTTTTACATTTAACGCAATACATTTTATTTTATATATAAAAAATAAAAATATTTAAATAAAAATGGATATTATAAACTTATCATGGAATGAAGTAGTATCAAAGAGATTTAATCACTCCCTTTTACCAAAAAGTATTAGGGGTTTAATTATAGGAAAATCAGGATGTGGTAAAACTACTTTATTGTTAAACCTTTTACTCAGACCAGATTGGCTTGACTACAACGATTTAAGTGTTTTTGGAAAAAGTCTTTTTCAACCAGAATACCGAATACTAAAAAAGGCTTTTGAAGAAAAACTACCAAAAGAATATATCTTAAGGTTGTTTAACATACGTGATGAGATACAAGAAACAAACATTCCACCAACAGCTTTAGTTGAAGAATGGGTTAAAACAATTAAAAACAAATCGGATATAAATTGCAACTTCTTTGAAAATGCTAGTGATGTACCTGACCCGAGAGAGTTAAACTCAGGAAATAAAAATTTAATGATTTTCGATGATTTACTTTTAGAAAAGCAAAATAAATGTGAGTGTTACTACATTCGAGGAAGGCATAGTAATGTTGACTGCTTTTACCTCTCACAGAATTATTTTAGACTACCTAGACAAACTATTAGAGAAAACGCTAATTTTATTTGTCTTTTCCGACAAGACCTAAAAAACCTTAATCATATTTATAGCGACCACATAGGTGAAGATATGTCTAAGGATGAGTTTAGAAAGTTTTGTCAAAAGGCATGGGAAAGACCACATGGTTTTGCTATCATTGACTTAACCAGTAAAAAACATGATGGAAAGTATAGAAACGGTTTTGATAATTTTTACATACCTAAATCAGTATAAAAAATATTTAAAATATTATAAAATGGAAAAACTTTTAGAACAAATTGTAAAAAATACAAACCATAAAACATCGTTTCAAATTATAGTAAGCGACAACAAAACACGTTTTAGAACAAGGTTTAATCCTCCAATTCAACTGGAAAAGGATAAAGTATATGAAATAGCTCTGGTAAACCTTGAAACTTACTACTCTTTTCCAAACATTGATGAAACGAACAACACATTCGTTTATTCTCCAGACAATGGCACCACATGGATTAAAATAAAAATACCTGAAGGAAGTTATGACCTCGTTGACATTAATGATACGATTCGTCAGGAAATGAGAAAAAATGGTCATTACGATAGAGTTAATGAAGAGTATCCTATTAACTTTTCTGCGAACACTAATACCCTAAAGTCTGTTCTTATTATTGATGATGGTTATCAAGTAGATTTTAATCAACCAGGTTCCATCGCTAAAGTATTAGGATTTACTCGAGCTAAATATACGCAAGGATTTCACGAGTCAGAGAATGTAGTGAACATTCTTAGCATAAATAGTTTGCTTGTTAACATAGATATTATTTCAGGAAGTTACGTTAATGGTTCAACAAAAAATACTATTTACTCTTTTTTCCCGAATGTTGCACCTGGATATAAGATAATTGAGTCACCAGTTAATTTAGTATACTTACCAATAACGTTAGATGAAATACATAACCTAAATGTAAATATTACGGACCAAGATGGTAATTTACTAAATCTTAGAGGTGAAAATTTAACGATTAGGTTTCATATTAGAGAAGCGAGATGAGCTAAATAAAAAAATATTTGTATATAAAATGACAAGTTACACTAATGTTAAAGTAAATATATCTGAAGGACAAAAGCAAAAGCTTCAATATGCTGTTAAAGCTGGTTGTCCAGTAAGTATTCGTTTAGGTCATGAAGATTTACATGGTAATGATGTTTTAGCAATTACCAATTCACAAGCAAAGAAAATGGCTAAAGCCTATGAGGATGGTAAAGGTATAACTATTAGAATGACTGCGAGACAACTTAAATATAACATGAAAATAGAAGGAGGTTTTCTCGGAATGTTAGCTGGGTTGGCTGCTAGAGCTTTACCGATGCTTGCAAAAACCGTTTTACCAGCTTTAGGTGTTGGTGCTCTTTCTGGATTAGCTCAAACAGGTGTTGCGAAAGCTATGGGGTCAGGTCTTTACCTTAAAAAAGGAGGATGTGTTTGTCAAGTTGAAACTGATGGAAGTGGATTATACTTGAAACCATACAAAGGTAAAGGATTAGAGTCTGTTGGTGATGGGTTGTATTTAAAGCAAGGAGGAAAAATGTATGATGGAAAAGGACTTTTACTTGGACCTAATAGTCCATTTGCTAATATCCCTATCCTAGGAGCTATATTGTAATATTTAAATAATATTTACAATAAATAAAAATGGATATACATAAATTTGGTATAAAACCTAATATTACTACCCAACATAAAACTATATTTTGGAAACCTCATTTACATGGAGTAAGATATCCTCCCTTAAAACAAGATTCTCTAAAATGGAAAATATACTCACAACTAATTATCAAGATTCCTCCTAATGATGGTATGAGAGTTTCGTTAGGATTTGGTTATATAACTACACGAGGAGTTGTAGTGATATCTATTAGTAATAAATGGAAAGATAGTTTAACCATTTCTAATGGTATACATCTTGATAATGATGTTAATGATATCTTAGTTTACATTTATAATTTCTCACAAAAACCAATCGAAATACCTGAGGGAGAGTTATTCTGCTATCTAAAATATTTGCCATAAAAAAAATTATTATATTAATAAAATGATAGATACAAATCAGGAACACCCTAATAAAATATATCCTATATTACCTAAAGAACCAGGTACCGCAAGCGCTCCACCTATTGAAATGGAAACAATGGATAATGGTCATTCTTATAGACTTAAAAAAATATCTGAGATATTAGATTTTCTAAAGAAGGAAATAAATGAAAGGGAGAGATTGAATAAGAAATATGCTAGAATGGCTAAAGTAGTTGATAATGTTGAAGGTGCATTGGTTGTTGTTTCATTAGCGTTAGGTGGTGCAGGTGTTATTTTGCTTTCAACTGTTGCAGCGGCACCCGTTGCTGTTGGATTAGAGAGTGCCGCTGGCGTAATTGGTCTTTCTTCATTGGTTAGTAAAATATTTGTTAGGAAAACTACTGCTAAAGCTGAAAAACATTTGAAGATTCAAATGCTTGCTGCTTCTAAACTTAATACTATAGATAATCATGTATCAAAAGCTTTGATGGATAATCATGTATCTGATGATGAATTTAAGTTGATAATGGATGAAATGAATAAATATGAAGATATGAAGAGTGAAATAAGAAGTAAATTTAAGAAGAAGGTAACAACAGAAGAAAAGGAAAGTTTGATTGAGAAAGGGAGGCAAGAAGCGAGGGAGTCCTTTCGGAGGCTCGTTGAGAACAAACATAGTGGAGAGCATACCTTTTAAGTTACCTAAATTACCAAGTTTTAGATGTAAATGTCAATGTGAAATAGGAGATAATGATGATGAATAAATATATTAAAATCTATGATAAAATCTATGATAAAACTACGTTAAAAAAATATGTTGCTAATTAAAAATGTCATTTCTAAAAATAACTGACCCTGCAAAAAGAGACTTAATTGTAAAAGAGTATCTCGAAACAAAAAAGAATATTCGGGATAATCTACTAGCAGAGAAAACAGGAGAACAACAACTTCAAACCGATTTGTCAAAGTTTTTTAGACCTATAACGGAAACGCAAAAAGCTACAACAAAAGAGATTACAGAGGGGCTTAAACCTATTAAAGAAGGTATCGAACAGTTACCACAAGCTATTAAACTACCAGAATTTCCAACAATAGAAGCTTATCCCTCTGGTGAAAAACCAATTATTGAGAAAGAGGAATTAAAAGAACATAAAGGCACATTTGACATTGGGCCACTTGCAACAGAGTATCTAACAAAATATCGTGGTAAAGATATTGATAAAACATATGGAATACGTGATGAAGGTGGTAAATTTGTTATTGGTAACAAAACTGTCATAATTGAGCATGATGATATTCTTCTTGGTACAGATATATATATAGGAACACCTGGTTTTTGGGAGTTAATTGTTGCTAAAACCCCAAAATTAATTTTTAAAGATGAGGATTTAATAAAATATCACGATTTAATGAAACGAACCAACACTCTTCATCGAGATAACGACCCGGATAATCCACGTCCTAAAAGTTCTAAAGGGGAAAAATGGACTAAAATTCTTAAACCTCTTTGGCTTAATATGAAAAAGCGTGAAGGAAAAGGAATTGTTATCCCATCTGACCCTAATGCATTACTAGAAAGACTAGACCTGTTGATGGCAAGTAAAGAAGCAGGTAATACAGGTGTAAGAAACGAGTTAGTAAGCATTTGTGATGAATTAAAAAGACAAGGTGTTTTAAATTCACACGCTTATAAAAATTTAATGTCTATACTATAAAAAATGATAATCACTAAGAAACACGGATTTAAAAAAAGGTATTCATACGGTGGTTCCGGAATCTTTGATAGTATTGCTAACTTTTTAGCGAGGCTTTTTACTAGTAGTGCAGCTAAACAAATTGCGTCTTCTGCCCTTGATGTAGGAAAGAGTGTAGCTAAGGAAGGAGCAAAGAAAGCTTTAGAGGTTGGAAAAAGTGCAGCTGTAGAAGCAGGAAAAAAATTAGTTACGAAAGCTTTAACACCAAAATCGAAGCAAATTTTACAAAAATATAATACAACACCAAAACCTAATGATACTCCTAAAACACAAAACATTAGCACATTAATAGATGGAAGTGCCATTGCTATTCAAGACTTAGTTAAAAGATTAAACAGTGGAGCGGGTATTAAAACAGTATGAAGGAAAAAAAATTTTTGATGATAAGTTAAGAAAATTATATTCATTATATAAAAAATAATGTCTATATTAAATTTTAATCGTGTAGATCATGAAAAATACAATACTGCTACTATTGAAATAACAGACGCTTCTTTAAACATAGAAGATTGTGATATCTTTGAAATTAATAAAACGAAATATAATTATAAAAAAGCTGTTGTGAAGTTATCTCCTGAAAAGGTAATCAAGATGAAAGAGATTGAGGAAAAGGTAAATAAATATTTAAAAAATTGGGGTATACCTGAAATAACACTTGTATACGGGAATAGAGTTTATCCTAAAACTAGTCTGGATACTACCGCAAAAAGCATTAAACTTCGAGGTGTGTTTGTTAATGATAATAATAAGTCTTTTCCCCAGCTTTGGTTTGAACAATTATAATTTTTATCTCATTTAAAAATTATAATCACTATTATAAAATGGATATTCTAAAAATAACCGAACCAATTTTAAAAGATGATAGTATTGCTGAGTATGAACACCATGAGTATGAACCAATCACTGGTGCCAATCTCAACAACCCAGGAACAGAAATTAGGATTAACATTGAGACCCAAGATATTTTTACTCATCCTAGTGAAAGTTATTTACTTATTATAGGTGAATTAGTAAGAAGTGATACTGGAGCAGTTTATGATGCTAACACTAATATTTCTTTAACAAACAATGGTCTCATGTATCTTTTTAATAATATTAAGTATCAACTTTCGGGTATGGAGATTGAATCTGTATTGAATCCTGGTCAGGCTACTACAATGCTTGGTTTGTTAAAATATCCGGATGATTTCTCTAAATCACAAGGGTTAAATCAATTGTGGTATAAAGATACAGCAGCTAACGCGGGTGCCGGAAACACTGGTTTTATTGTAAGAAGAAATTATATTATTAATGACCCTCTTCCAAGAGGTACCTTTAGCTTCAGAGTTCCATTAAAACATACATTTGGTTTTTGTGATGATTATGATAAGATATTGTATGGAATGAAGCAAACTCTCACATTAACGAGAACTAATGATAATGATGCGGTCTTTCGAGATAATGCTGCTCCTGCTGATGGTAGAATTAATTTACTTAAAGTATCTTGGTTTATGCCACACGTGCTACCTGCAGATGAAGAGAAAATGCAACTTTATAAAATTATCGAGAAAAAAGAAAAAATACCGGTTGGATATAGAATGAGGCAGTGCGACTCTATTGCGGTTCCCGAGTCAACATCATTTACCTGGAGACTTGCTGTCAAATCATCACCTGAAGTGCCACGTTTTATCATTGTTGGTTTTCAAACTGGTAAAAGCGGTAACCAACAACAAAATCCAGCTATATTTGACCATAGAAACGTTAAAAACATTTATGTTACGTTAAATTCTACTAGATATCCCGCTGTTGATTATAATCTCAGTTTTACCGCAAACCAATTTAGTAGAGTGTATGGGGATGCTTCTCTATTTAGGTCTAAGTTTTATAACATGAATGAAATGGTGTCAAACCCTAACATTACTCCCTCAGATTATAAAACTCTTTATCCTTTGTTTTTGTTTGATGTTTCCAAACAAAGTGAGAGATTGAAATACTCTGTCACTGATATCCAAATTAAAACACATTTTACTGAAAATGTGCTTGCGAATACAGAGGCATATGCTGTTATTATTAGTGATAGGTTAATTAACTTCCAGTCTGATGGAAATAAAATGAGTGTAGTGTATTAAGATTTTTTCTTTTTTATATAAAAATGATAAAGACTACAGATTTAAAACAAATTCTTAAAGAAAATAATATAAATTTCTACTCATACTGGAATAAAAAGCGTTTAGTTGAGTTGGTGAAAGAACATGGATTGTTTCCGAGTGAATCACCTAAAGAAGAAAAAAGCAAAGACCTTAAGTTTGATAGATTACATACTATTATGAAAAATCCTAAGAAAGTTAGTTTAGAGGATGTTGAAACTGGGGAAATAAAAACCTTTCCATCAATTTATAAAGCAGGTCAATTTATAGACCGCAGTCCACAAACGATTGAGAATTGGAATGGAAGGGTTTGGAAAGATAAATATAAGATTAACATTCAATAATTTTATTATATTTATATACAGATATAATAAAATTTTTGATAAATGTTGTTATTAACCATTTAAGTAAAAGAGACGAGGAAGAAAGATTTTAATTATCCAATATATTTTATTTCATCAAGTTTCCAACCATATTTTCTTATTGTTTTTCTATTTAAATCTGGTTTGATGTCCCTATCAACAAGTTTTTCAACCATCTCATATTTAAGTAGCCTTTTATAGTTTTTATCACCATGTTTTCTAGGTATTAAGGTTTCACATAATTTTACTAATTCATCTACGGTATATCTTTTCATGAAATTTACCTTATCACGATATGCTTCATCAGTATATTTTAGCATTTTTATATATATATTAATAGAATTAATATATATATAATTCAAAAAAAATTTTGATAATAAATTAAGAAAATTATATTTACTTTATAAAATGTCATGGATTAATAGAATTTCTAATATAGCTAGAAGAGCTGCATCAAATGTTGGGAGGGTCGTAACGAATGTTATACCTCAATCAATCCAACGTAGAATCAATAATTTTACTAATTGGTTAACTGGTAATGTTGAAGAAAACCAATTACCACAAGTTTTTGATGAAATTGTTCAGAATGTTAGAGAAAATTATCCTCCAAGAAGACCTCAAAGGCAACCACCTGAACCTAGAGAGGGTGTATCTGCATTTAATGAGTTTACCAGAACATATACTATAGATGGTATTGAAGGTTATTCACCACATAGATTCTTTGATGATATTCGGAATAATTTAACAGATCTTTTAAGAAATAATTTAGGGAAAAAAATAAAATTTGTATTAAAAGTTAAATTTTACTTACCAACAACTCCTGGTACAACGGTTGAGTCTGCTTTTCATAGTGATAACGTTTTAAATTTAAATGAGGGATCAATAGAGGAAATATTAAATGGTTCAATAGATGAAATTTTAGAAAAAATAGCTGTTTATCAAAGTAGGGGTAGCGGGTGGGTAATAAAAGAAATTATACAATTAGAATTACATACAGCTGATTTTAATCCAATAAGAGCTAATGGTTGGTTAGAATTACCGAAATGGATTGCTGATAAAAAAGCAGTTATTAATATGAAAAATAAAGATAATAAATGTTTTTTATGGTGTTGTTTAAGAAATGAGTTTCCAAAAGAAACTAACCCACAAAAAGTTAATGGAGCTTTAAAAGCAAAAGAAAATTATTTCAATATGGATGGAATTACTTATCCTGTTTCATTTAAGGATATTAAAAAGTTTGAAAGACAAAATCCTGGATTTAGTGTAAATGTATATGGTTATAATAAAGACAAAAAAATTATCCCTTATAGAATCACTAATGAGGAAAAACCTAAACATATTGACCTTCTTTTAATTGAAGATGGTGAAAACAAACATTACGCTTTAATAAAAAACTTTCATAGATTAGTAAGAAGTCAAATAACTAAAGATTGTAGACATATAGAAATTTGTAAACGTTGTTTGAATCATTACACTAAAAAAGAACTTTTAGAAAAACATGAGAAATATTGTAGTAATACTGAAGCTGTTTATGTAAATATGCCAAAACCAAATACTCATTTATCTTTTAAAAACTATGTTAGAAAAATTGAGGTTCCTTTTGTTGTATATGCTGATTTCGAAAGTGTTTTAGCACCAATACATAAATGTGAAAAAGAACTTAAAAAAGAAAGTTATACTACAAAATATCAACAACATATACCTTGTAGCTTTTATTATATTATAAAATGTTTTGATGATAATGTTATGCCACCTAAAGAAAGAAGTTATGTTGGAGAAGATGCTGATAAAAAATTTATAGATTATTTAGAAAAAGATATTCGAGAAATTTATCAAAAATATTATCAAAACCAAAAACCTATTGAAATGACACCAGAAGAAGAATCAAAATATTATAATGAAACACATTGTTGGATTTGTAACAAAGAATTTAACTTTGATGATGATAATTTTGCTTATAATGAGGCATTTGATGATAATGATGACCTTGCTTATAATGGTGTGATACTTGATGATGAAATATTAAATGATGTATTATTAGATGATGGTGAAGTATTTGATAATGAAAAAATTACTGATAAAGTAAGAGATCATTGTCATTTCACAGGTAAATATAGAGGTGCCGCACATAGAAAATGTAATTTAAATGCAAGAATACCTAAATTTACTCCGGTATATTTTCATAATCTTAGTGGATATGATTCTCATCTTTTTATTAAATATTTAGGTCAAACTGAAGGAGAGATTGATTGTATCGCAAATACTGAAGAAAAGTATATTACTTTTAGTAAAGAAATTTGTGTTGGGAGTTATACTAATAAAAAGAAAGAAGATAAACCTATAAATCATATAATAAGGTTTGTTGATAGTTTTAAATTTATGAGTTCCAGTTTGGATAAACTTTCAAGTAATTTAGAAGAAAACCAACTAAAAATTTTATCGAGGTATTTTACTAAAGAGCAACTACCATTGGTTAGAAGAAAAGGAGTTTTTCCTTATGAGTATTTAGATTCATTTGATAAACTAAAAGATAAGAAATTACCACCTAAAGAAGCATTTTACTCTAATCTAAATAAAGAAGAAATCAGTGATGAAGATTATGCTCATGCTCAAAATGTTTGGAAAGCTTTTAATATGAAAACATTTGAAGAATATTTAGAGCTTTACAATAAAATAGATGTATTGCTTTTAGCAGATGTTTTTGAGAACTTCAGAGGTGTTTGTCTAAAAAATTATGAATTAGATCCTAGTTGGTATCTTACTTCTCCAGGTTTAGCTTGGGATGCAGCATTAAAAATTACTAAAGTAAATCTTGAACTTTTATCTGATATTGATATGCTTTTAATGGTTGAAGAAGGTATCAGAGGAGGGGTTAGCATGTGTAGTAAAAGACATAGTGAAGCAAATAATAAGTATATGGGTGATTTATATGATTCTACTAAACCTTCAAAATATTTATTATATATAGATGCAAATAGTCTCTATGCTTGGGCAATGAGTAAGCCACTTCCTACTCATGGGTTTAAATGGATGAAAGATAGGGATTTAAGTAATTGGAGAAAAATACCATGTATATTAGAAGTAGATTTAGAATATCCAAAAGAATTACATAATTTACATAGTGACTTTTCTTTAGCACCTGAACGTTTAAAATGTGACAAAGTAGAAAAGCTTATTCCAAATTTAAATAATAAAAAGAATTATATCGTTCATCATGAAGCTTTAAAAAACTATGAAGCATTAGGTTTAAAGGTTACCAAGGTACATCGAGGTATTAAATTTACAGAAAGTCCTTGGTTAGAGCCGTATATCGATACAAATATTAGATTAAGAAAAGCAGCAAAAAATAATTTCGAAAAAGATTTTTTTAAATTAATGAATAATTCAGTTTTTGGTAAAACCATGGAAAATGTAAGAAAAAGGAAAGCTATTGAATTGGTTAATAATAAAAACCGTTTAAGTAAGTTAGTAGCAAAACCAAATTATACTCATCAAACAGTTTTTCATGAAAATCTTGTAGCGGTACATATGAAAAAAACAGAAATAAAATATGATAAACCTGTTTACTCAGGATTAAGCATTTTAGATATTAGTAAAATGCTTATGCAAAGAACTTATTATGATTACTTTAAAAAGAAATATGGTGATAAGGTTAGGATGTGTTATACTGATACAGATAGTTTTATTCTTGAAGTAGAAACTGAGGATTTATATAAGGATATGAAGGAAAATTTAAATAAATTTGATACAAGCAATTATCCTAAAGATCATTTCTTAAGAAATGACTCTAATGCTGGTGTAATTGGTAAGTTTAAAGATGAGTTAGGTGGTAAAATTATGACTGAGTTTGTTGGTTTAGGTGCAAAACAATACGCTTATAAAACCTTAGATGGTAAAGAAGATAAAAGATGTAAAGGTGTTAAAAAAATGGTTGTTAAAAAAGAAATACATTTTGATGATTATAAAGAATGTTTGCTTACAGAAAATGATCAATATAGAATGATGACTGTTTTAAGAAGTGATGAGCATGATATGTATACAGAGGAGTTAAGGAAAAAAGCATTAGGTTCAAGCGATGATAAAAGATTTGTTTTAGCGGATAAAGTTGATACTTTAGCATGGGGGCATCATGAAATATAATTTAATTTTACTGATTAAATTATATTTATAAAAATTTTTTTAACATTTATTTAATACTTGCTTTTTTATATTATTTGATAATTTTATAGGTTTTTTTCTCATTTTTTTAAAAACATCTGATGAAAGTCCATTATAATCACTAAACTCATTAAAAATATACATTATAGTTTTGTATACCAATTGGTTTCTAGTTAATTTTTTATCTAATTTAATTCCTAAATTGTTTTTACATATAGATAATATTTCTTTTTTTGAATTGTTTCTATAAGCATAAATATCATCCCAAAATTTAATCTTATAACTATTATTTAGTCTAAATATAGGGTCTATAGAATCTAAAATACTATTTGTATAATTAGATAAAAGCATTGCAAATCTCACTAAAATTTCTTTGTCTAAAATTAAGTTTTTAAATTTATCTTTAGCTATATCCATGTTTATTAAATTTTCTTCCATATTATCTATAGCCTTCATTAAACCCTCATCTTTATCTAAGTTTAACTCTTTTATAAACTCTTTTAACGGTTCCATATTTTGAATTATTTTATAACTTAAAATTTAAAAAATTCAAAAAAAAATTTTTTCCAATTTTTGAATTTACCTGATTAACCACCTATCTACCTTAGTTAGTCATATAATATATTAATTTATTGATATATTATATGCGTCAATTAATCAATTTACTGAGTCATCAAGTCACTCATTTACTCATTTACTGAGTCATCAAGTCACTCAGTCATCAATTCATCAAGTCACTCATTTACTCATTTACTGCTTCAATCACTCCATCAATAAATCAATTAATCGATTCACTGAGTCACTCATTTACTCATTTACTGCTTCAATCACTCCCTCAATAAATCAATTCACCCCTCACTGAGTCAATAATTCCCTGGTTTACTCCCTCCATCAAGGAATTATTAATAAATTGTGTTACGCGGTCATTTTGCTACCCTCTAGAGATGAGAAAAAAAATTGTTGTTACTCTCCGAAAATCCTCCATCAAAAGGCTATGTTTTGGAATATTTTCAAAAATGTTCGGGAACATGTATTTTACTATCTACTCATAATGTACCATCTTCTTTCAAAATGTGCACTGTACACATTTTCCCGAGTTACCCGATCAGCCTGAAAATCTCATTTTTGCTAGTCTTTCTTACAGGTTATGTCCATTCCATTCATTTTGAATTCCAAGGGGAAATAACTGTATTTGTTCTCAAAGCATAACCAATGTGAAGTGAAACGGCGTTTTTGCAATGCTCTAGAAGGGAGGTTAATGCATCTGCAAAAAGTATCAGCCCAGGTCAGTCTGCGCAGTTGGCGCAGACTGATCTGAACCGAAACATTTTGTTTTTGGTCAATTTCCTGTATGTCCAAGGACCAGATTCAGT
Source organism: Hippopus hippopus (assembly GCA_946811185.2). Classification (NCBI taxonomy): domain Eukaryota; kingdom Metazoa; phylum Mollusca; class Bivalvia; order Cardiida; family Cardiidae; genus Hippopus; species Hippopus hippopus. The sequence goes on along the minus strand of OX328101.1, from coordinate 41,777,677 downwards.
TATTTGTAAGAGAAAATGGGTACAATAGATCCAAAATTATACGATGACTTGCATGGTTTAATGCATCACGGAGATGCATTAAGCCCCCTGTCGCCGGAGCATGGCTCATTTATTTATTTATTTATTTATTCATTTTTCATTTTCTTATTTGTATTTTGAACAATTACAATTGACATTAAAATGCTAGGTTATTTTTCCCGAAAAAGGTTAATGAAATAGAGATAATCCATGTCCGGACGTCTTGGTGACAGTACCTGTAAAGCAAAAATTGTGTGCATGTGAGTCTTGCTCTGGCAAAAAGGGGGCTAAAAGGCTCAATAGCAGTCAAAAAATAATGCCGGTGTTAAAATGCATTTGAATTTGAATCATACTACTTAAAAGTATGGCAAATATTGTGCAGATGACAATCTGTTACTGTGTGGACGGTCAATGTGTAAGTCGCTAGCAGAAAAATAAATCTCAAAATCAGGCAAAAAGTAAACAAAAAATAGAGTGACCTGGCAGGTTTTTGCCCAGTTTTGAAATTAATTTTGACATATTGTAGCCGAGACAACCGTAACATCTGAATACTCTTGGTTCTATAACCCTTTTGGTGCCATAGCCGAAAACAGGGACTTTTGCGGGCGGCACAGATCAAGATCAGACTGCACAGAACAGCATTCTGAGTCTCAGTGGATTCTATTTTTAGACATCGAAAAGGATTGAGTTTATATAATTGGCGCTGAAAGAGTTAATTATGATGGATTGATTGATGGTGTGATTTTTAATGCCGTTTTCTTTTCAGAATTATTTCCCTCATTTTGCTGCCGTAAGTGTATCTACCTAGGCTTTCCTAGAGGTTGATACCAGTACAATGTACATTGTTCCTCTTAGGCCACTAACTGCCATAACCGAAAACGAAACAACGATCAGCGGTGAGAGAGGAGTGAATCCTGTCGCAGTGACAATCATGAATCCTCTGAAAGAAATTGGCCGAGCTGGGGCTTTGAGGATATGGCGCCCTAATGGGATCCGTGTAACATCGCCTATCATCGCCGAAAAAACGTACAGATTTGGCTAAGAATCGGGTAATCCATAATCAATCAGCCGATAAATGCTGGTTCCCCGTATCGATTACGGATTACCCGAGTCTTATCCGAATCCGCACGATTCTGGCGATGAACATTACACGAATCTCATTAGGGTGCCATATTCTTTAATTAGCGACTCCCTATCCTCGAGTCCTGTACACTATCGACTTCGTTACCGTGGCTCGGCAGGTTCTTTGACCAACCCTACTTCCAAGTTTTTCATCATGTCATTTATAAGGCTGCTAAGTGCTACTCAAGGACTTTTTCTAGTCAGTGTACGAACGTGGCGTCTGATCTTGGATCTCCATTGTCCAATATGGAGATAATTTATCCTATAACCTCCCATATTTTCAGTGTAAAACGAGCGACGCTCGTTTTGCGGTAACACCGTTTTAAATTTTTGAAAATAAAAATCCGACTTCGTTCTGGGTTTTAGTCTAAATCTAGAAGGGAATGACTTAATTTTGTGTCTTCCGGTTGGTCGCACAGTGTCACACGTATCACAATCTTTCGCACATCTACTTGATTGGTCAAAAATGACAAAAATTATCAACCCATCGTATGATTCCTAAAAAATTATCGTCAGCTTATTGAGTAAAGATTATCTACTTTCCTACTTACTCTCAGCGTATTATACACGTCTATTTTTGTATAAATATTCGCAATGATCTGTACTATCTAGAGAGAGAGAGAGAGAGAGAGAGAGAGAATATATATACACACACACACACACACACACACTGTTTTATGGCTGGATCAGAAAAATACTTTACCAAACAATCCAGGATGTTAAGGAGCCTTGGAAAGAAGCCTTTTGAAAACACTGAGGGAAAAGGAGAAAATGCTGGTAACCAGCATTTTCTCCTTTTCCCACATTTTTTTTCTACTCCATCAAGGATAAATTCCACCATTTCAGCCATCTTTAATTTGTTGTCTGCAAATGCTTTGAATTTGGACCAGTCTAAAATTTTGTAGTGTGGTAAAGAGTTAAAGGGATGTAACTCCTGTAATAGTTGACAAATCATAATGAAAGTAGCAGGTGCACAAGTTCCCATTGTAGGAAGGCTTCCTCTACATTTTCAGCCAAATTGGTTGAAAACTGAAGGAGGGGAAGAGAACACAAGACTGCATATACAGACGAAAGGAAAACAGATACTCTGAATCCAGTATACCTCCCCTTTGAAATTTCGTTGTGGGGTTTTAATTCTTTATTAAACGACAAAATTTTGGACTTGTCCAAGTTGAAAGCATTTGCAGACAACAAAATAAACATGACTCAAAAGTTCAACCTTGTTGTAGGAAGGGTAGAAAAAATTGTGAGAAAAGAAGAAAATGCTGGCTACCAGCATTTTCTCCTTTTCCCACAATGTTTTCAAAATCTTTCTCTTTAAGGGTCGTTAAAAGTCGGGATGGTGTGGTAAAAAAGTTCGATGTAGATGTTCCAACCCATAGTATTTTTTTAAACCTGTTCCATGGAGGGATCATATGAATATTCATTCAATCTATATTGACCATAAAGTTTTAGGCTTGACTATTTGGAAGCATTTTACAGTGGGAAAAAAGTGAGAATGTCTCAAATACCATGAATTATCTTTGCAAGGATAGAAGCCATTGTGGAAAGGAGAATTCACGAATACTCCATGTATCACATGTTAATTTCAATTCTACCACAGCATGACTAAAGGGAGTAAGTGATATCTTACTTCACCAAAATTTGTCAGTTATTTCCTGTGGAATTTGTTTTGTTTGGTGTTTGACACCAATTTCAACATTATTTAAGTTATATCCAAACAGCTTGTACACCTGTGCATGCTTTCCTGGAATTATTTTTTACAAGAACTTCACACAACACTGTTCCCAAGCCACTGGCTCCTTTACTACACAAGCATTGTGGAATCAATATTTAGGGGTAAGAGGAATTAATTTTTTTGCAATGACTATCATCAGTCCTTGGAAAAGAATTGCTTGAGTTATAAATTGAACCAGTAACCCCCCTGGGTTTCAAGACATGTACCTTATAAACTGGGCTGCTGGTCTTGACTTTTAGAGCTTAACTTTTACCACACAATAGAATTCTAAACTTGTCCATATTAAAGGTTTTTATAGGCAACATGTCCAGTGTTGCTGAAGTGATGGAATTAGTCTTTGAGAGAGAAGAAAGCAGTGTGGGAAAAGCAGGAAATTCTGGTTCTTTTCTCAAAACGTTTTTAGACACTTTCTTCATCAGGGTTGTAAACCGTTAGGCTGCTAAGCACATAATGTGCAGTCTGATCTTTGATCAACACTGCCCGACAAGGAGATATCTTCCCCCAAAATAACTTTGAAATACATGTGGCTATATTTGGGTTTTTACTGTCAACTTGAAAGTTTCGTTTTAGTTTTACAGTAGGTTAAGGGTTAAAAGTCAAGACTGTTTGATAAAGGCTTAAGTCTGGTAAACAACTGAAACATGGCAAGAAGAATGGCAATGAATTTCAAGGGTATTTTGCAAGAGCTTGGGATGATTCAGCATGCAAAATAAATTCTACTTAATAATCAAACCGATAGTTACACTCAATTGAACAGAACAAAATAACAAAAAAGATAATTGCATAAGTATCATTCATTTATTACATGAAAATGTTTAACAACTGTTGAAAATTCTGTAAACATCTTGATGAAGGTATAAGCCCCCACATGGATGATAAAGAATTTTCATTGAAACTTATACATGTTGTTATAGAATTTATTATTTCCATTCATGAAAATGTTTAAAACATCTTAAACTACAAATTATATGACTAGATTAATCACCATAGATGTAATTAGATGCACGAAAAAAAAAAAAGATAGCTTGCTGCTTCATGAGTTTGAGAAATTTCTCAATTAACGATATCTTAGTTATCTCACAGCAAAATTTTAGTGGTACAGAAATTACCAGATAATACATGTATGTACATGTACAATGTGCTTAACTCTTTACCACTCAATACTGACTTTTAAGAACACTAGAGAGGAGGCTTTTGAAAACATTGTGGAAAAAAGGAGGAAATGCTGGTTACCAGCATTTTCTCCTTTCCCCACAATGTTTTCTACCCTATCAAAGAAAAATTGTATCATTTGAGCCACATTTAAGTTGTCTTCTGCAAATGCTTTCAATTTGGACTGGTCTGTAATTTTGTCGTGTGGTAAATGATTATGCAGTATGGAAAACATATGGGAAATGGAGCAACTGTTCATTACAAGCCATTGTTCCTTTTCTCACAAAGTTTTCAAAAGGATTTTTCTACAGGATTCTAAACAGTCATATTTATTCATTAATGGATTAAAAAATGGTTGAAAATAAATTTGTAAATGATGATCGATCAAGAAACGCCGAGTTCAACTGATTTAATCTGTTCGGCCAGTCTTTTATAATGTAAAGAATCAGCTGGCTGATTAATATGATGTAGAATTTTTGACAACAGTGTGTACAACTCAAATTCCACTGTCAGTGGCTTTGATGGAGGCTTTAGCTCTTTTAATGTGGAGGGAAAATTCTCGTTACTTGTTGTTTGTGCTTCCAAATCAAGTCTAGATCTCTTGCTGGTGGGATTGGTGGGTTGTGACTGGAGTTTTGAATAAACTGTTTCTCCCTTAAATTCAAATAACTTTCTTTTGTATGAAGTGATTGCATCAACAGCCCTGTAATAGATAAAGAGGAATGCCTTGATACCAATGACCCATATTTAATTTAACATGCAAATTCTTTATATTGTCTGGTGAGGAATAAACCTTTTACCATAGAATTCTATTTTTCAACGATTGTGAGGAAAAAGGCTTTTAAAAACTTGTGAGAAAAGGAGAAATGCTGATAACAAATATTTTCTTCTTTTATTACAATGTTTTCTAACCTTCTTAAGAGAAATCCTATCATTTGAGCTACATGTAATTGTTTGTCTGCAAATGCATTTGACATAGGGAAGTCTGAAATTAAGTAAGCTGGTAGAGTTTGAAATAAATTTTTGCTGGTTATCAATGTTGCACCAAATTGTCAATTATTATTATAGCCTAGTTTTTTGTCATGTGTTTATGCCTTAACCTTTGAACTTAGGTTGCCTTTGCCTACTGTGTAGATCAAGATCAGACTGCACAGGATATTTCAGTATAAACTTTAACAAGAGCACTGCATGTGGGTCAGAAAAAAAGCCATAACTGTGTCAGAATATTCAAGAATTACCTGAACAAAGATATGATAAAGTCCCTAAGTTTTCACATGACACCAATGCAGAAGCAGCCGAGTTCCTATAGCACATTCAGAGGCACATAGTACTTGAGACCAGAGGTCAATTGTTCAAATCCCTAGCTTGGCAAATTTTTTCCATTTCTACTGATAATAGTCATGGCGACAGGATTCATTCCTCTCTCACCACTGATTATAGTTTTGGCAATGGTTATGTGGGAAAGCAGCCAGTGGAACATTGTGCGAAGTACTGGTGAAGAAAATCAAGGAAAGCATGGATAGGATAGATGCACTGGCCACCACGATATAACTTAATGTTAAAAACTGTGGTAAACACAACACATACAAACAAACAGGCGCAGAAGCAGACTACGACAGAGCTTTGACAATACCTCTGGTTTTCTTTGAAAACAGCTGTGCTAAAAGGATGGCTTTTACCCTAATTAACTCTCTACCACACAATCCCAAATTTTAGTGACCCAATTGGAAATGGCCTTTGAAAACATTGTAGGGAAAAGGAGAAAATGCTGCTGGTAACTGAAATTTTCTTCCTTTTCAACAATGTTTTCTGCCCCTACACAAACAAAATCTTTCATCTGAATAACATTTAATTTGTCCTCTGCATAATTATGCTTTCAATTTGGACCAGTCTTACACCTTCCTGTTTGGTAAAGACTTAATTTGGGTAATGTCCAAATCCTTTTTTTTTTCAATTGAGTATAACACATCACAATCCATAAAATACATTTTTTTCCCAGCTATAATCATGTATCAAACCCTAGCTATTTACCAATGGACAAAATTTCAGACTTGTCCAAACTGAAAGCATTTGCAGACGACAAATTTAATGTGTCTCAAATGAAGATTTTTTTTTGAAAGGGTAAAGAACAATGTGGGAACTGGAGAAAATGCTGGTTACCAGCATTTTCTCCAATTTCACAATGCTTTCAAAAGCCTTCAGCCTAAGAGTCATTAAAACATGGGGATTATTTAATCCTGTACCACACAATCCTGAGTTTTAACGACCTTGAGGAAGAAGGCTTTTGAAAACATTGTGGGAAAAGGAGAAATTGCTGGTAACCAGCATTTTCTCCTTTTCCTGCAATGTTTTCTAGCCTTTTAGAATCAATTTCTAACATTTGAACCAGATTTAATGTGTCGTCCGCAAATGCTTTGAATTTGAACAAGATTTTGTCATTTGGGAGTGAGTTAAATCATGTTAATACACGTATAAGAATATTTTCGAAGTCTTTTACTGGTAATCTGTCTAGAAAATGGTGAGTTACACCTTACCTTTGAGCACTAGCAATCGCAGAGTCATGTTGCCCAAGTTTAAACAGAACCTCGGCCTTATATTTACACGCAATTACATCCTCAGTATAAGGGTTATACTCAGAAATCCAGGGGTTGTCTGCCTCTTCAAAACTATCACTTTTTTCTCGTTTTCTTTTCCTTGAATTATTAGTATTTTCCAGTCTTTCTATGCCGCATTCCTTTAGACTTGAAGTCTTTACAGAACTAGATGGGGTGTTTCCACTCAAGGTAAGAGTTAGGTCTGAGAGTGATTCCCTCCTATGATAGCTTGATATCACTTTATTACATAGAGTAAGACAGTCTGTTAATTGGTTTGCTTTCAGTAGAGCTAGGATTGCCTCATGATGGACTTGCACCAGAGATGGAATACCTGTAAAATCCTGCCAATAAAACAAGCAGATTCTAAATCATTGTATACTGACAAATAGTAGAAATTTGGCTATTTTTTTAATTCAGCACTCTAATGGCTAAGTCTACTTTTATTTAAAAGATTAAGTTCTCATTTGTTTATGGGCATCCCATGGTGAGCATGGTCAGTTTTTTTACCAACATCATGTCATGAGCACTGGTTAATTATGGTTTCCAGGAAGAGATAATCATATAACACAACATAAAATATATCAGTAATCCAAGGCCTCCAGCCCAAATTTACAATGTCTTATTAATTTTACTGTATAACAATGATAGTGCCAAGAAGATGTTATACAAGAGTGATTAGTATAGTTTATAAGAATTAGTTTCACAACTGATGTGAAACAGTTCAAGAGATAATGATTTCTAGAAGTCATAGTAACTGCAGGGGTTCACACTTCTGTGTCCTGCTCTCCTGAGGGCACCAAAAGGAACTGAACTAAACTTAATTATTATATGCCTGATCATGTTGTGCTCCTGGTCTCCGTCAATCTGTCCATCCGTTCATTGTGAATTTCATGTCTGCTTAACCCTTTACGACACAAAGCCGACTTTCCCAACCATGGAAAAGAATCTTTTGGAAAACATTATGGGAAAAGGAGAAAATGCTGGTAACCAGCATTTTCTCCTTTTTCCACAATTTGTTTTCTACCTTTTCAAAGAAAAGTAGCACCATTTGAGCCAGAGTGAAATTGATGTCTGCAAATCCTTTCAATTTGGTCATCTGGTAAAGGGTTAATATCTTTTGAACCCCTTATCAGATTCTGAAAATGTTCTAAAACACGTGTGCACCTTGACCAGATGACATGTAGGTTACAGATTTCAGATGCTAGGCTCCTTAGTCAATGTCACATCAAGTGGTGAAAGCTTACATGCTCTTTGACAGCTCCCAGGCATACATTTCCCCTCTTTGTAGAGCTCTTGTTGAACTTATGATATTCTATCCCAAGCTCCCCATAATATTATATGCAGAGAGCACAAAAGTTGAATAAAAACCTCATAAAAATTCCACTGACCTCTGACTCCCAGGACTGTAGGTAGCTCAAGAGCTGTTTATACTTCTCTGCAGCAATGGTGTATCTTGAATAGAAAACCAGTGACAGAGGCTTTTACATGCATCGACTCTTTACAACATAATCCCAAGTTTAACGACCCTTAACCCTTTACCAGTTGACAAATTTTAGCCTTGTCCAAATTGAAAGCATTTGCAGATGATAATTTCAATGTGGCTTAAATGGTGCAATCTTTCTTTGATAGGGTAGAAAACATTGTGGGAAAAGGAGAAAATGCTGGTAACCAGCGTTCTTGCCTTTCCCCACCATATTTTCTACCCGGTCAAAGAAACTCTGTTCATTTGTATCACTTTCAAATCTATTGTCTGCAAATGCTTTAAATTTGGAAGAGTCTAAAATACATGTATGTTGTTTGGTAAAGAGTTAACTCTTTACAAAATCTTAAACTACTCCTTATTGAAAGCAAGTGCAGATGACAAATCAGATGTGCTAAAAAATTTGGGCTTATCCACGAAAAGACAAAAACAATGTGGGAAAAAGAGAAAATGCTGTTTATCAGTATTTGCTACCACTTTTTCCTCCATTTGCCTTCATGCTTTCAAAACTCTTCTTAATGAAAAATTTAATGTGGCTTAAATGATGGGATTCAATTCAAAGGAAAGGACAACATTGTTGGAAAAGGAAAAACACAGAAAACATCATGAGAAAAGAACAAAATGCTGGTTACCAACACTTAATTTTTTTTCCACAATGTTTTCAGAATCCTTTTCCACAAGGCCTTTAAAACACAGGATTGTTATGTAAAGGTATAAACTTGTTTGGCTGTGATATAACAAAATACATTATTATACTGCAAAGAAATTTCTCGCGATATGATTCAATAATATGTCCAGTACATACAAGTCAGGTACACTGGCAAAATCCATGTAAAAGCAGTTTCCCTTTTGAAGGCCCCGTATACATGACCACACTTTCAACACAAAATCCAAAATGGCGGCGTCAACCGATACGAGCAGCCCACAAGACAAACATTATGGGTAGCCTGCACCATATTATTTCTAGTTTCCCTTGATGGTTGTCATTAGAGCAGAAAGAATGGATTATTTTTGAAAACAAATGAATATAGTTACAAAATTATCATTTGTTGTCATTCTAAAACAAATACACGGGGTTAAAACGAGCCATCCCTTCGTCAGGTAAACAAATTGTGAAGTGTCAAAACTCATTCATTGTGGCGTTAAAAGGATAACCAAATTGTCGTTTGTGGTAACTAATGGTCTTTTACTTTTTGACAACAAATCATTAAAATACATAGTTATTTACCTTGAGGTTGTTTATATCCATGTTTAAATAAAAATATGACGAATTTCTATCGCAGTGACATCATCAAGTTCATCCACCAAACTGCACGTTTTTCCAAGGTTTCAGTGACGTCAGTTTTCAATGAATTGGGGCACTCAGAAGGGAAATTCTATGTCGTCAGCTTACTCAATTCGTGGGTACATAAAATGGGAAATTTCGCTGAATACACATTGGAATGGTAAAACTTTGCAGTATAATAAATTTGTTGTATGGTCAGGTGGCTGGGGACTTGGAAACTTGTTAACAACTGTGGCGAATCATGTCGCCACCTCGCCTTCGGCTCAGGGCGACATGATTCGCCACAGCCGTGAATAAGTTTCCAAGTCCCAAGTCCAAGCCACCTGACCGTACAACTAATACTACTTACCTCTGTAAGTGTAGAGATCTGCTAGCAAACATATACAAAGCCTCTGTATAGCTTATATCAGAATCATACAGTGGAAGGATGTTCAGCAGATCAATACCTTCCTCTCCTTCTTGTCCTTCTGTAGCACTGTTTTGTCCTCTCATTTCCAGAGCCTGCAAAAATAAACAAACAAACAAAGAAAAAAAAAAAAAAAATAAAAAATAAATAAATAAAACAAGCAATTTCGTTGAACTTAAAATCGCTCCCAGTCGGCCATTTTTCATCAAATCAAAAAAAAAAAAAAAAAAAAAAAAAAAATTGTATCCGCGGAATGGGTTACTGTACACATGTATAAAGTTTCACGAAATTCCGTCCAATGGTATTGGAGATATTCTCCCCGACAGACGGACGGACGGACAACGCTAAAACTACATCCCTCCGCCTTTGGCGGGGGATAATAAAATACTCCATGGCCTGTATTTCAAAACCATTCTGAATAAGTTTAAATCACTCTTTTTCTTCGATAATTTGGCCTTTATCAAGACCAAAAAAAATTATAACCGTGAAATAAGACATGTAATGTTGTTGGACATTTCTAAATATAGTGAACAGGATATGATGTCTTTGTCGCCTCTGTAACATCTATCTTCCCCATGATTATTTTAAACCTTCACCACACAATGCCAGCTTATAACAACCCTTAAGAAGAAAACAAATGAAAACATTGTGGGAAAAGGAGAAAATGCTGATAAACAGCATTTTCTCCTTTTCCTACAATGTTTTCAACCCTTTTAAAGATGAATCTTAATGTTAAAGCCATGTTTAAATTGTACTCTGCATATGCATTTAATTTGGACAGGTGTAAAATTTTTTCTTTTGGTAAAGACTAACTCTGTAAGAATTTGAATACCATTATTGGAAACTATCTGCATGGTGTTTTCAATCACACTACATTCCGTGTAATATAATGCACTACAATTTACTTACTGTTACTAGTAGATTTAAGCATTCCAGTTCTTCACTAGTTTGAGCCAGTTTTCTATATTGAAGGGACGCTTGATAAAGTGGGTACAGAAATCCAAAATCTGCTGTCAAAGCTTCTTTGTACATCTGAATGGATAACTGCACTGAATCCTGTATTTAATATATGAGCCATGCTCTGTGGAAAGGGAATTTAAGGCATTTTCAAAAAGTATCAACCCATGTCAGCCTGCACACCCTGCACAGGCTGACATGGGTAGAAACTTTTTGCTAATTGTAAATTTCTGCATGTCAAAGGACCATACTATGTCATAATCCAGTTAGTTGTCAGACAAAACAGATTTTATGGATCCATAATTATATGATGACTTGCTTGGTATAATGCATGAGGAAGATGTATTAACTCTTTACATGACAAAATTTTGGACTTGACCAAATTAAAAGCATTTGAAGTCAACAATTTAAATGTAGCTCAGATGATGGTTTCTGTCTTTGATACGGTAGAAAACATTGAGGGAAAAGGAGAATATGCTGGTTACCAGCACTTTCTCCTTTTCCCCCAATGCTTTCAAAAACCTTCCTTCCCAGGGTCGTAAAAACCAGGGATTGTTTGGTAAAGGGTTAACTCTTTACCAAACGACAAAATTTAAGACTGGTCGAAATTGAAAGGATTTGCAGATGACAAAATAAATGTCACTGAAAAATTGAAATTTGTTTTTGGAGAGGCAGAAAACATTGTGGGAAAAGGAGAAAATGCTGGTTACCAGCATTTTCTCCTTTTCCCACAATGTTTTCAAAAGGCTTCTTTCTCAAGGTCGTTAAAAGTCGGGATTGTGTGGTAAAGGGTTTTAAAGATGACTTGTTTGGTATAATGCATGAGGGAGATGTACTAAACTGCCTTTTGCCAGAGCATGGTTCATATTGATACTAAATTTAAATGTTTGCATGTAAGTACTTAATCGTAGACCTCATTATTATATATGAGCCATGCTCTGTGAAAAGGGGGCTTAATGCATCTCCATGATCCATGGTACCAAGCAAGCCATCACATACTTGTGGATCCATAATAGCCTCCTTTTTTTAAACAACCGACTTAATTCTGAGGTAGACTAGTCTGTGGACATACAGAGAATTGACCAATAGCGAAAAGAATCGGGCCAGGTCAGCCTGCGCAGGCTGACTTGGGTCGATACTTTTCGCGGATGCATTAAGCCCTTTTCATAGAGCATGGCTCATATTTATTGGCACGATTTTAATCCCCTAGTGGAGACAGCTTCTTGAAAAATTTAAAGGAGTTGTTTGTTTTAAGCATCTGCTCCTTTTCTGGTATTGTTTCCATACTATATAAGTAAGTCATACCACTTTCCTTCAAGTTTTTCTCCTTTAGATTACTTGCACTAATCAGAAGTACTTTTTGTTGTACATTTTTGTCTGGAAACAGCCCCTGTCTTTCTAGTTTAACTTATTACCGGTATCTTTTGAAACAAACTTGCTGCAGACAACTGTGATTTTTTTATTTGCATGGTATTAAATGCCATTTTCAACATTACTGCAATTATAGTGCAGCAGCCTGCATACTTAACCCTTTACCAAATAATCCCAACTTTAAATGGCCCTATCAAAAGAGGCCTTTGAAAACATTGTGGGAAAAGGAGAAAATGCTGGTAATGTTGTCTATCCTATCACAAACAAATCTGACCATTTCAGTAATATTCAATTTGTCGTCAGCAAATTTTTGTCATTTGGTCAACAATTAATCATGCTTTCTTAGTGTTTATTTTACTAGTACCTTGCACAATATTCTTCCCTAGTTGCCGACTGTTTTCCAATATAACCAAAGGTCAAAGGTGAGAGAGGAACGAATCCTGTCACAATGACTTTCATCAACCCTCAGAAAGAATTTTGCCCAGTCGGAGATTCAAATCTGGTTTTAAGCCTTGTACATAACTGACAGAACTACAGTGCCTGGCACACAGACAGCTATGAAAAGATTCTTTTGAAATAGAGAAATCTACACAATAGTTTAATGTATAAATATATTGAGTAATTACTCATTTTCTCTGCAGTGTTTTCAAAGGTGGTCTGCTGCAGGGATAGAAATGTGTTAACTCTGTACCAAATAAAAAAATTTCTAATTGGTCCAAATTGAAAGCATTTGCAGATGGTAAATCAAATATTGCTCAAAATGGTGAGATTTGCCTTTGATTGGATTGAAAATATTGGGTGAAAGGGAGAAAATGCTGTTTCCCAGCATTTTCTTCTTTTCAACAATATTTTCAAAAGCCTTCTTTTTCAGGGTCGTTAAAACTTGGGATTGTGCGGTAAAGAGTTAAATCAAATATGTATTTTTGGAACACGACATGCATCAAGAAGTATACACAGCAGAATTATGCTGAGTTTACTCAAATGAAGACAAATGTACTCAAACCATCATCATAATCATAGAAAATGCCACTCAGCCTTTTTTTCATCAAATTTGTGAGCTGCTTTTATGTATTTCATGTGATGCTGAGTTGATATTAAGGATTCATCATCTCATATTTTTCTGTTATTCATTTTAGAAGTCCTTTATTCAGTAGAGTTTAAGTAAGGTATATGCAGGAAAGGGTTAAACTGCATACCATCTTTTCCAGACAAGTTCCAATCAGTGTGAAGATTCTGGCCTTTAAACTCTGGGTGATAATCTCACTTGATCTAACAATCTGCATCAAAACGGCCACAGCTTCTGAGTATCTGTTCAGCTGGTAGAGGCCATAACCTGTAGTAAAACACTGCATATTTTAGTAAAAGAACTGACTTCTCTATTTCACTTGACAAGGACTCATTTAACCCTTTACCAGACAACAAAATTTAATCCTTGTCCAAATTGAAATCATTTGCAGACGACAATTTGAATGTGGCTCAAATGGTACAAGTTTTCTTTGATAGGGAAGAAAACATTGTGGGAAAAGGAGAAAATGCTGGTTACCAGCATTTTCTCTTTTTCCCACATTTTTTTCAAAAGGCTTCTCTCCCAGGGTCATTAAAAGTCGACATTGTTTGGTAAAGGGTTAACCCTTACCACACAATCTAATGTTTTAATTGCCTTGAAGAACAAGGCTTTCGAAAACATTATGGAAAACTTGTAACCAGCATTTTCTCCTTTTCAAACAATGTTTCTCTTCTTTCAGAGACAAATTCCATCATCTGGGGCCAATTATCATGTGTTGTCTGTAAATGCATTCAAAATAGACTGGTCTAAAATTTGGCGTTTGCTACAAAGTTTATGAGTAAAATTACTAAAGGACTCTTTGCTAATCAAAAAAATTTTGTTCAAAATTAAGAGTGTTTTCGCAAGATTTTCACAAGGTTTTGTAACTCCTCAATTATATTAGAGCCTGTTTAATTTGCTGTCTGCAAGTGCTTCCACATTTGTCATCTAGTAAATGTTAACTCTGTACAAGACAACAAGATCTGAGACTTGACCATGTTAAAAGAATTTTCAGACAGCCTAGAAACTTTGACTTACATGATGAGGATCTGTCTGTGAAAGATAATGAAACATTGTGGGAAATTGAGAAAATGCTGATAACAAGGATTTTCTCCTTTTCTTACAATGTTCTGAAAAGCCCTTTTCCTTAGGGTCGTTCTTTGTAAAGTTTTAAAGAGCAGAAAGAACAAATCTGAATTCAATACAAAATATGTACAAAATATGTACATATATATCATGTAATGCATGCTGACAACACTATACTCTTCATGCTTTATATATTTTTGGCAGTGACAAATTTAGGAAAAATCTGCTTGCTCTTACACCAAAACCATGACAACAGAACAGAAAACAGTACACTTTTGAAACACATACCTGATACTATTCTAGAAGCAAGTTTCAATTCCTCTGTCGTTCCTATCTGATCAAGACCCTTAATACCTTCTTCCCACTGATCAGACAAACATTGGTAACAGCTTAACAGAAAAGAAGTCAAATTGGCTTTCGACTCTTTGAAGAAAAATTTATGGTCGAGACACAAAGCAAAACACAAATTCTTTCTACTCTCAGCCTGAAATAAGTATTAAAGAAAAATACCTTTATTTATTATCATGTAAGAAGTTAAACCTACAGCAAACAATCCCGTGTTTTCAAGACCCTGACGGAAAAAGGTTTAAAAAACATTATGGGAAAGGGAGAAAATGCTGGTAACCAGCATTTTCTTGATTTCCCAAAATGTTTTCCACCCATTCAACCACAAAGTCCATCCTACATGGTACATTTAAATATGTCATCTGCAAATGCTTTCAATTTAGACAACTCTAAATTGTTGTTGCTTGGTTAAGTTATAATTGGTTTCCTCATAACTTCATTAGATATGGACCTGATGTGAAAAATAATTTTCCATTCAGAAAATGCTTTCATTTATTGTCACTTTAATACTGAAAGAAAAAATTCAGTTCTATCTCTGTATATAACATCATTCATTTTGATAATAAGTAAAAATTATGAAACACTCTGTAAAAACACAACCTTTACCTCACTTTCAGTGATTATGCCCTCCTCAACTTGTTTCAGATTATGAAGCAATGAGCATGCCAGTGTGAAGTTCTTCTCTGATGCTGCAAGAAGGGACACCATTCTAAAACAGTCAAACAGTGACTCTACCAACCCCGGTAAACCTATTGGAAATTAGTTAATATTGAAATTATTAAAAAAAAAAAAAAAAAAAAAAAAAAAAAAAAAAAAAAAAAAAAAAAGAATTCATCCTTTGAGTACCATCACTGCTAAAACCCTTTCAGAGACAACAAAATCTTAGATATTTTACCACTGATAGCATTTGCAGCTGACAAACTAAATTTTGCATAATGATGGGATTTGTTGACAAAAGCATAGTACAGGCATTTTCAAAAAATAACTTTCCCACAATGCTTTCAAAAGCCATCTTTTCCAGGGTTTTAAAAACATATGATTGTCCAAAAATGTGTGATATGCTTTTGCTGACAGTGAAGATTAAGATCAGACTGAACAAAGAGTGTGGTCTGATCTTGGATCTCTACTGTCTGCTATGTAAAGATATACAAGCTAAAAATCAACTGTAACATTTTAAAATTGGTCCAATTTTGTTTATCTGGCACTGGTAACTTTCAGGTAACTTCAGCACACTGAGGGTCAAAAGCAGTTTTCCACTATATCAAATGTCTATAACCTTCTCAATATCAATACGAGTGTTTACTCCACTCAAGCAGACATTACTGTAGACATTTCGGAAAAAGAAGCATCTGTAAAGAGAATATGCTCTAGCTGTCAGTAACACCCAAAAACTCCAAATAAAACAGTCTAAGTTTTGAGTAAGGGAAAAAACATTAAAGATATTGCCATAACAAGATCAGTGTGACTCTGCATACCAGACAGTGTAGATCCAAGATCAGGCACATATCAAGCAGTCTGATCTTGATCTACACTGTCTGGAAAGGCAACCATAAATGTGACAAGAAAACCTGTAACCAAACTTACCAGCAAAGCTAGCACCAAACCTTAACGACTCTAAGCAAAGGTTAACTAAGACATGGGTTGTTCTGTTAGAGTTGTAGTTCAGCTCCATTAGGGATGCCTTCTGTTTATTATACCCTGGTAGTCTACTGCACACTTAAAAACAAATATGTACATGTACATGATTTGAATTCCACTCATGCCCGTTTTTATTTTTGAAAAAGCTATGTGTTAACTATTTACAACACAATGCTGACTTTTAACAACCCTGAGAAAGGAAGTTTTTCGTAAACATTGTTGGAAAAAGGAGAACTAATAAACAGAATTTTCTCCTTTTACAAGGTTTTCTACCCTGTCAAAGAACTTCAGTTTATTTGTATCACTTTCAAATTTGTCTTCTGCAGAAATCTTCAATTTGGATTTTAGTTTGTTTGTATTGGAGTTTAACGCCATTTTAACAGCTTAGGTCATATCATGACAGTCAGTGACGCACCCAAGTGTTTCCTAGCTTTCTCACACCAGTACTAACACAACTTTCTTTCCAAAGCCACTGACTACTTTTCTCACATGCATCAGAGGTGAGAGGCGAAAAATCGCCAGAAAGAAAGTTCGCCGCAACCGGGTATCGAACCCGCAACCTCCAAGTCATGAGTCAGATACGCTAACCACTGAGCCACCCGGCCGGGCCTTCAATTTGGAAGAGTAAAACATTTGTTGTTTTTTAAAAGGGTTCACCCTAAGTTAAGCAATCATGAATGGAGTCTAAGTTAGAAAATTATGCTTCACACCTGGATTAACAAGTAGTTTCCTCTCTTGCCACAATATTTTCACATGCTTTTGTGCATCAAACATTTTTCAATTTATATGCTAACTCTTTACCAGACAACATAATTTTAGAATGGTCAAAATTGAAACAATTTAAGGTTGACAAATTAAATGGGGCTCAAATATTGGAATTTTTGTCTGAAAAAGAAGAAAATATTGTGGGAAAAGGAGAAAATGCTGGTCACCAGCATTTTTTCCTTTTCCCACAATTTTTCCTACCTTTATACAAACAAATTTCATTTTTCTCGACCATAACACATGGTGCAAAAATAACAAAAGCCTCTTTACAGTTGATTAAAAAAAAACACTGCATGAAAATCTTGCCTCACCCCTATACATGGTCCTATTTATTTGCCCATGGACTGACAGCAGATCTGTAAGGTCTCTATGTCTCTGTTTTACATAGATATACAGATAGTTCCATAAGGCTATGAGCTCTACACACAATATTGCCTCCTTGACAGGAACACCTGAAACATCAGAAGCAAAAGCTGTAGAATTATCTGTTTTCACAAAACCTACCTAGTTTTTAGTGTAATATACACATTTCAAAGTTTCTTATCTAATACATGTTTGAGAAAAGCATTGTGTGACATTATATGTTAGGTGATAATTTCATACCAAAGTCTTCTTTCTGAGAAGTGAATCCAGTTTTATTCATGGCAATTACCAAGTATGCATGTATGGTTTTGCATATTCTGACCTATAATTAGAGATATTTCATAATGTGATGAAAAAATCTTATATTTGTTGGATTTGAGACAAAACTTAATTAAACTCATCCAAAAAAATATCATTAAGCTCACCATAGGCTTGCTAAGTAAAATTTTATCGCAAATGCCAACTTATGTCAGATCCTATCTGTCTCACATAATTACTTACCTGTTTACAAATCATTACATTCTTTTATTTATCTGAAAAAGTGGATTCTCAAAAGTTTAGATTAAAAAAAAGCAAAACAATGGACTATTACCCTCTTCATAAAGACAAAATACAGAGCTGTTGCAGTCTGTGTAGATCATGACTAGACTGCCAGAAAGTAGAAAGTCCAGTCTGATCACTGATCAACACCAAGATATTTTGGAAACAATTCTGTGAGAGAAAGCCTTCATTACCCTTTATTCTTACACAAAACAATCCTAAGTTTTAACGACCCTGAGGGAGAGAGCCTTTGAAAACATTAGGTGAAAAGGAGAAAATGCTGGTTACCAGCATGTTCTCCTTTTTCAACAATGTTTTTTTACCTTTTCAAAGTCAAATTCCTTGATTTGAGCCAAATTTACTAAAAATGCTGTCTGCGATTTTTCATAAATTTGACTTGTCCAAAATTTTGTCATCTAGTAATGAGTTAGCATCATCAAGACTTACTTGCACACTTCAGCAGTATGTCACTGAATCCCTGCAGGCAAGACTTTGCCTTTGAAGACTTATGTGTCTGTACCTGAAATAGTTTTCAAAATGCTTTAACTTCTTAAAACTCATTTTCTCCTCGACAAATATACAGCAGAAAAGGCCCCAAAATACATCCTCATAAAATATGGATTTATAAATCAGACAATAAATGAGGCAAAAAGAGAAAGTGCTCATCACAAGCAACTTTCTATTTCAGAAATACATGTATCTTTGCAGTGTGTCTGCAATGGACTCTGCAAAGAAACTCCATGAAAGCATGGCTAGATGCACTAGCTTTGGTAATATGACTGAAAACCCTATAAAAGCCATTTAACCCTTTACCAGACGACAAAATTTTAGCCTTGTCCAAATTGAAAGCATTTGCAGACGACAATTTCAGTGTGGCTCAAATGGTGCCATTTTTCTTTAATATGGTAGAAAACATTCTGGAAAAATGAGAAAATGCTGGTTACCAGCACTTTCTCCTTTTCCCACAATGTTTTCAAAAGGCTTCAATCCAAGGGTTGTTAAAAGTCGGCATTGTGCAGTAAAGGGTTAACTCTTTACCACACAGTCCCGACTTTTAACAACCCTGAGGAAGAAGCCTTTTGAAAACGTGGTGAGAAAAGGAGAAAATGCTGGTAACCAGCATTTTCTCCTTTTCCCCACAATGTTTTCTGATCTATCAAGGAAAAATGGTGGTCATATTTGCCATCTTTAATTTGTCGCCTGCAATTGCTTTCAATTTGGGCAAGTCCAGAATTTTGTTCTTTGGTAAGGAGTTAAAACATTGCGGGAAAAGGAGAATATGCTGGTAACCAGCATTTTTTTCCTTTTCCAACAATATTCTCTGTTCTATCACCGGCAAATTACCATCTGATCAATATTTGTCATCTGCAAATGCTTTCTATCTGGACTAGTCTAAAATCTTATTGTTGGGTGAAGAGTTAAACTAATTATGAAAAACCTTCTTACAGCTTTTAAAAACATACTCACCTGAATGTTTTCACATACAATCATGTTATTTTGCCAAGACAGCTGTTCAATGACTCCATTCTTTGGCTTTTGTTGGTATAGTTTGGCAATGATTGCCCCATACTTCCCAGCCATGAATAACTCATGCATGTTCTCCATTTCTTCTTCTTTTACTTTTTGACTGTTTCATCTATATTGGTCTTCCTCTTTAGGCATGCTTAGAGATGTGTTGTCTCAACCAACAATCCTAAGTTTAGCCGGAGTAAAAAAAGGGTATTGAAAATATTGTGGGAAAAGGAGAAAATGCTTGTAATCAGCATATTCTCCATGTCCTACAATGTTTTTAACCATTTAAATCTTTACCAAACAAAAAATTTTGGACTGAACCAAATTGAAAGCATATGCAGACAACAAATAAAATATAGCTCAAATTAAGATATCTGTCTTTGATGGGGTAGACAAAAAAAATTTGGAAATGGAGAAAATGCTGGTCAGCAGCATTTTCTCCTTTTCCTACAATAATTTCAAAAGATTTCTTCTTCTAGGTCGTTACAACTCTGGACTGTGTGGTAACGGGCTAAAAGACAAATTCCATCATAAGTCATTTGACCTGCATTTGTAGTTTGCAATGCTTTGAACTTGGACATGACAAACATTTTCTTGTTAGATTCAGAAAGTTCAAACATAATGTTCCACATTAGTTCTTGCAGACAACCTTTAGTCTTGCAGCTGACCACTTTAAGAAATACTGTGACAATGGAGAAATTCCTTGTTTATTTTTTTTAAATATAATTCGAAATTTTACAAAGAAATTGACTTGACTGTTGACAATAAGAACATATAGTGGGCCTCACATAGTTAGAGGTATAGGTAAATGGCTCGCTGATTCATAATATCCAAGTGTAACAGTATCAAATTTGAGTAAGATTATCTATTTTTAAGGAAAAAAAAAACCCGTCTGCTTTTTGCGCCTGAGCCCAAGGCATTTCTTGCAGTGTGACAGCAAGTGATCATCATCAATAAAATATATTTTGGTATTTCTTTAAAAAAAAAAATAAAAAACCGCTTTTGTCTGTGTCTTCCCCTGAGACTAATCTATGGTTTTAGGTGACATGAGCCTCAACTTGGAGTTGGACTAGGGGGGGCGATTTCGTAAGAGTCCGAATCAACAATTGATTTCACGGGTGAACGTATGATTTTTCAGAAAATCATAAACAAACAGTAACGATATGTCTATAAAAACTTATAGCAAATAATACATGTCGCGTTCAAGGCAATCTAAAGAATACATAAATGAATAATTCAGAAATATCTAAATTTCAAATTTGTCTCGTTCTCATACAAGTTACACCATCGTAAAAGATACTCGTGGTACGACACCGGTTGGAAGAAAACACGAAGGCTGAGGTTTCACGATGTCTCATTCAAGCTTACGACAAACACCATTAACATGTAGCGGACACACAAGACCAGTCGTCTTTCTTTCATTCAGTGATATAACACCACACGGCTTTTTCTTGATAAGTGCATCGAAAGGTAAATTCTCGAGTCATTCAAAGTGAACATATTTTCGGATAAAACAATATGGACAGACTTCTGTAAATGGAGAAGGTATTTTGTTACTACCATATTATCTGTTCTCAGAGACACACATAAGCTGACGGATTCGGTAAAGTATTGAAGCTTGCATACCTAACAACTGAAACTTTATTTTTTCACATCTCAAATTTGTGTAATGAAATCTATACTTTTCCAATTTGTACACGATTTGTACTGTAAATAGAAGTTTATAGCAGATTGGCAGTTAACTGTTTGTAATCTTGGGTACAAAGCCTATTCCTCAGAGCACTGAAAGTAAAAAAGTGAAAATAACTATTAAAGCGAACGAAAATTACCAAAATATAAGTATATAATTGTTGAGAAATTACTTCACAATTATGTTGGAAGATATCAGACAGTAAAAAAATATCTATTAAACTGTGTGTTCTAAATCAAATAAAGTTGTGCTCAAAATGATGAATCATTGAACAATCTTATTTGATTTGTTTAAATCCACTATTTCTTTCATTACATTTATTTTATTACAGATGGGAAACCGATGTTACGCCAAGGAGACACAGGAGACTGGATTGGGACATTTGAAGGTCATAAAGGGGCTGTTTGGGGTGCTGCCCTGACAAGAGATGCTTACAAAGCTGCCACTGGAGCTGCTGACTTTTCTGCGTAATTTTTTATTAAATATTTCCTAGATAAAAAATTTTTTGTTTTTTTCCAAATTGACAGCAATTGCAGACAACAAATTTAATTTCATTCAAATAGTGTGATTTGTATTTTAATGGATACAAAATATTGCTGAGAAAGGAGCTGCTGCTGCCTACCAGGATGGAGAGGCATGTTACTTGCCTCTTACAGCCGTGTGTTGCTTATTATAAGCCTTAATGCAGGTGGTGTCTTACATAGATTTTAGTACAATTACATATGTCAGTTCTCACATTTATCATGAAAAGAAGTGTGCACATGTAGACAATTAGACAATTATAAAAGTCATCTAGCTATCAAGACTTTTTATTTCAATAAATGTGTTTGAAAATCAGACTACAAATCATAAACATACATGGGAAGGTAAAGTCTGATCCAGAAACAAGTGGTCAATTTATGCATTTACATATTTTTTCTTATTACCAAAATTTTCTCCATTCTCCACCGTGTGTACAAAAGTTTATTGTTCAGAGTTGCATAAAACTAGGATCACTTCGTGAAGGGTTGAAGTTACTTGACATTTGTTTTGCAGAAAAATATGGGATGCAGTCAGTGGTGAGGAATTGAAAACATTCCAACACAAACATATTGTGAAGTGTGTGGACTTCTCAGATGATAGTAATTTTCTAGTCACTGGGACTCAGGAAAAGAATATACGAATCTTTGATCTGGCAAAGCCAGAAACTGGTAAGTGTGCCAGCTGTGAGTCTCTGTATTATATCTCATTCATTAACCTTTCAACAAATAATCCTGCATCTTTTAATGGTGCTGAGAATGAGGGCTTTTGAAATCGTATTAACCAGCATTTTCTTCTTTTCCGCAATGTTTTCTACTCTTTCAATGACAGATATACCATTTGATCCACATTTGATTTGTTGTCTGCAAATGCTTTCGATTTGGACTACAGGACGGTGAGGACAAGTCTAAAATTTTATTGTTTGGTAAACAGCCAACAATCAGGGTTACAGCAGAAAAGGTTTTTTTCTTTAAACTCTTTACCACACGACAAAATCTTAGACTTATTGAAATAAAAGGCAGTTGCAGAGGACAAATTTAATTTGATTCTTATCAAGACTAATGACTGTATTTTGTCTGAAAAAGGTTAGAAATTTTTGTGGGAAAAGATTGCTGGTTTTCAGCATTTGCTACTTTTTCCACAATGTTTTCAAAAGCTTTCTTCTTATTACGTTCTGAAACAAATTTGCAGGAGACAAGTTTATAAGTATCATACATACAAAGGTTTTTTTTTTATTAATTTTCAAAAGAAGTCATAATATTGCTGTAGATAGGAAGAAACTTCAAGACTTCAGTTTTGTATAAAGAAAGAAATTACTCTTTCATTTCTTTACCAAACAATCCAATGTTTTGACAACAGTAACAAAGGGAGACTTTGAAAAATTTTTGAAAAAAGAGAAAATGCTAGCTACCAGCATTTTATCTTTTTCCCACCATATTTTCCAACCTTTCATAGTCCGATTCCATCAAATGAGCCATGTTATGTTGGTCGTCTGAAAAAGCTTTCAATTTGGAAAAGCATAGATTTTTGTAGTCTGGTCAACACTTGAATTACATGTACATATATTGAACAATAAAATTTTATGCTTAGTAGAAATGAGCTCAAATAAAGTTTTATATGTGCTAGCCCACATTATTGCAATATATAACATGTATCTTTTGTAGAGCCTCAAGTTTTCAGTGGTCACACATCAACCATTAAAAATGCTGTTTTTACTAAAGATGGTAAACAGATTATTAGTGCTGCAGAGGACAAAACTATAAGGTGGGTTGGAAACTACTGATTAGCTTAACCCTATACCTCACAATCACGAGTTTTAACGACCCTTAGGAAGAGGCCTTTTGAAAACATTGTGGGAAAAGGAGAAAATGCTGGCAACCAGCATTTTCTCCTTTTCCCACAATGTTTTCTACCATTTAACCCTTTACCAAACAATCCCTGGTTTTTACGACCCTGAGATAGAAGCCTTCTGAAAACATTGTGGAAAAAGGAGAAAATGCTGGTAACCAGCATTTTCTCCTTTTCCCACAATGTTTTCTACCCTGCTAGAAATAAATTTCAATTTTTGAGTAACATTTATTTAGTCATCTGCAAGTGCTTTCAATTTGGACCAGTCTAAAATTTTGTCGTTTGGGAAAGGGTTAAAAGGCAAAGTTCATCATTTGAACCACATTTGTCATCTGCAAATGCTTTCAATTTGGACTTGTCCAAAATTTTGTAGTATGGTAAAGAGTTAGGAAAATCATACTCTATCATTGTTAGAAACTTAAAGTGATCACTGTGTCAAACATTCAAGATTTTATTAGAAGTGTAACGACTCAAACAGATTTTGTTTTGGCATGCTTTTTTGATTAAAAAAAAAGATAACAAAGAATGATAACCTTTATTCACCTGTTATAAAAGCCGCCTTTATTCTTTGAGTGTCTCTACCAACACTATGCTCAACTTTTCTTCAAAGCCACAAGCTAGTTTTCCATACATGTCAAATGAAGACATAGTTCAGCCATTAGTGCAGAATGATTTTTGTTACAATGACTATCATCAATTCTTTGAAAGAATTAAACTTGCAGCTCCTTGGTACATGTAGCCAGCCTTGCATGTTACCTCTGAGGCACTAGTCTCAGCCTGAAAATTGTACCAAATGTTGCAAATAGTTTGTTTTATGTTTCCATCTTTCCAAGTGTTTCCAACTTTCAATGATATTGCAGCAGCCAGAGAACCTATTCATCCTGTGCTGGAACTACTTTTACAAATACTTAGCAGAGCAGTCATTTCAAGCCACAGTCTGCTTCCCCAACATTACCATCATCAAAAGGATATTTAGTGTTGAAAAATGGTTGAATTGTGTCACAATGACTATCATCAATCCTTAGAAACATTTGGCCATGCTGGGTACTGAACCAGTGACGCCTAGGTTTCAAGCCCTGTGTATTACTTACTGAGCTACCTGGCTTGGCTAGAGTTGGATGTGATTTAACCCTTTACCACACAATCCTGAGTCTTAATGACCGTAAGAAAGAAAGCTTTTGAAAACATTGTGGGAAGAGGGGAAAATGCTTGTAATCAGTAGTTTCCCCTTTACCCACAATATTTTCTACCTGTCCAAAGGCAAATCACATAATTTGAATAAAATCAAATGTGTTGTATGGAAATGCTTCAAATTTGAACTAGTCCAAAATTTTGCTGTTTGGGAAGCAGTCAGTATTATTTAATCTAAATACCATGTGTGACATGAAGATTTGAGTTGTAAGTTGCATCTAATCAATTCATTACAGAGTATGGGATGTGACATCAGGATCAGAGGTAAGGAAATTAGAGTTTCAATCTAATCCCACCAGTCTGGAATTATCCCATGATGGTTCTGTTGTCACGGTGACACATGGGTCATGCACAAGTTTCTGGAAGGCTGATTCGTAAGTTTTTAGCTCCTTCTAGCCTATAATTATCAATATGTTGTTAACCCTTTACCAAACAACCTTTAAGAAAAAGGCTTTCGAAAATATGGGCAATGAGAAAATGCTGTTACAAGCATTTTCTCCTGTACCCACATCGTTTTTAAAAGCCTTTCAATGACAGTTTCCTTCATTTCAGACAAGGTAATCTATCATCTGCAAATCCTTTCAGTTTGGACAAGTCTAAAGATTTGTTGTGTCATACTTTTTTACTTCATATGAATAGTTAATACCATCACCTCTCTTATAAAAAATCTTATTAACAACACTTATGGATGTATTATTATATATGAAAAACAACAGTATACATAATTATGCTGTGAGAAATTTTGATAATACGAATGATGAAATGTGTAGTATAATTCTCTTTAGTTTGAGTCTCAAATGTACGACGAACCTGGTTTTTCACAGGTATTTCCAAGTCTTGGCAAATATTTTAAATTCATTAGTTAATATGAAGTATTTACTGAAAAAGACATAATTTGAAAATAAGTGCAGAATTGGATCTGATTGATCATGACAGATATACCACTGTTACTGCTTTATTTTCCATGCAAAAAAGTAATATACAAGTACATAATGCAATTTGAACGGTTTAATAATATGAGGGTATTTAACATGCCTTTGTACAATACTAAATGGCCTGCAACACGCGAAAAGGAGAATTTGGACATTTGCGTAAAGTGTCGTCTCGGATCAGCCTGCGCGAATCTGAGATGGCACTTTACGACTACACTAGATTTTGTCCAACAGTCGACTTGCGCAAAACAGAAAATTAGATAAAAACGGAAAGTGTCGTTTCGGATCAGCCTGGGCACTCCGCGCTGGCTGATCCGAGACAACACTTTACGCAAATGTCTGAATGCCTCTTTTTGCATGTTGCAGGCCAAGTATGCTAATGGATGTGTAAACTCGTCCATATTAAAAACATTTGTATACAACAAATTATAGATACATCACATGATGAAATTTGTCTTCAGTAATAGGGTAGGGGTAGAAGATATTGTTGGAATAGAGGAAAATGCTTGTCACTGTTATGTTTTGGAGAGTTGTAAACACACAGGGTTGTTTGGTAAGTGTAAATGTTTTACTGTATTCAACTTTTTCCTTTTAGGTTTGATAAACTGCGAGAGTTTGAGGCCCCAGCTCCCATCAATACAGCTTCACTTCATCCGGACAAAACTATGTTTATTTGTGGTGGGGAAGATTTTAAAATGTACAAGTTTGACTACGAGACTGGTACAGAGCTAGGTATGTGCATCAAATCTTTCCCAAAGAACAAAATTTTTAGACTGGTATAAATTTAAAGCTATTGCAGGTAAAAAATTAAATTAGATCAGTGGATGAAATGTCTCTGAAAGGGTACAAAACATTGAGGGAAAAGGAAAAAATGCTGGTAACCAGCATTTTCTCCATATCACAAATTGCTTTCTACCAATTCAAAGACTGAAATCATCTTTTTAGCTTGATATTTAATCTGTTGTCTGCAAATGCTTTAACTTGGTAGAGCCTAAAACTTTGTCCCGAGGTAAAGAATTAACCTTTTTGCTATGCCTCTCTCTCTGTCTCTCTCTTTCTCTCTCTGTTGGTGGGTGCAAGCGCGAATCTTCTGTGTTAATTGAAAACTTTTTTTTTTAATTTACAGAATCATTTAAAGGTCACTTTGGACCTGTCCACTGTGTGAGGTTTTCTCCTGATGGAGAGTTATATGCAAGTGGAAGTGAAGATGGTACTTTACGACTGTGGCAAACAACTGTTGGTAAAAACTATGGACTATGGAGATGTGTTCAGCCTGATGAATTGATTCAAAATTCTGAAGCAACCCCAACTAAAGCAGAGGCATAATGAACAATGTGCATTTTCTTTTTATAGCAGATGATATTAAATATTTTGGCAATGTTTAATGATTTCTGACATGTAGAAAATCACCATTTCATTACTTTAGCAGTATTCTTTTCTGTGATTCTGTTATGATGAAACAATTAACAGGATTATTTCAAGAAAGTAGTCAGCAGTTGACTTTGCATTAAGGCATATTTCATCAGTCAAAAAAATACATTTGTGTATGAAGCAAAATAAATGTTTTACTGCACCTAGTTACTTGCAATTTACGAATTCATCTTCTTGTTCATGCCTCGTAATTTATTTTGTGCCGTAGATATATAGAGATCACATTTTTGCATTACAAAAGGGAACATTTTTGTAAATGTCCACTTCGGTTATATGAACTTGTCTGTAGGAGCATCTGTCGTGCCATTGCTTATTACTGTACAATCACATATCGTTATAACTTCCTTATGTCCCTGATAATTTTTGCATAGCATAAAGTTGCAAGGTTGTCCTTCTGTCTGTTCATGCATCCACAATTTGTTACATATCATGAAGCATCCACTGGTTGTCTTGTTTTTCATATTCATGTTAGAACATTGATCTTTTTGCATATCTTGTTCTTGTTAAAACTTCCACTGAAAACTACATTGAGGATGAAACAGCATTAAGTATGGTTAAAAAACATGAAGAACACTTGAGAACGTTGTGCAAAAGAAGGCATTGATAAATTCAAGAAATTTCTTATACCACAGTGTCTTCAAAGGAGGTCTGCTGCACGACCAAGGAATTAGTCTGCAGGTGGTACCGATTGAATTAAAGCACTGTAACATAAAAACAATTTCATAGCCATACAGTATACGAGAAATTATTGAAATATCATCAGTTTTGTGAGTTTTCCTTTGCTCAGTGGTCAACTCTTTCAGAGCTGAATCTATTAACTCAACCTCTTTTGACAGTTGAAAATACAACCCACTAAAACATAGACACATTTTATCAGGTAGCCTTGCTTTAACAAGCAGGGGGTATAGATACAAGATCAGGGTCTGTTTTCACTTACAATTCGTAAGAGCATTCTTAGTCTCATTCACAAGAATTTGTAAATTTGAAAGTTACACAACATCTGATTGGCTATACCATATGGTCTAGCCAGTCAGAAGTTGTTACTTTCTAGATCTAGAATATGACTAAAAAGGAAATAATAAAGAGTGGTTGGTGAATACAGACCCAGAATGCACATTTTGTGCAGTCTGATCTTGATCCATGCGATTGGCAAGTCATTTGCCTTTACCACTGAAGGGGTTAAGGTTTTGGATATGTGATAAAAAAAAAAAAAACTCATGTGGTAGTTTCCTGCTAGAGAAATTGCTCACATGGTAGTGTCCTTTTGCAAGGAACTGTAGAGCCCCAGCCTAGTACAGGTGTCATTCAGCAAACACGTGAATGTGACTTTTGGTTTCTTTATGACTTACATATTGCTGAAGTGGCATAAAACACTATTAAAAAAAATTGAAAATGTGTTCTTGTCCACTTTTCAACCAAAATAAATGTGTGTCTTTTCTTGTTTAAATGACGAGTTTCTTTTTCAATATCAACCTCTCTTATGAATTGCTGTAATTTTCATCACAACTGTAATAATGCTGTTTCAGTATTTCTGCATAGTCATAACATCAGTTTCTGCTATGAATTTGTCATGGACTATGCTGCTTCTTATTTCATAAATTGCTATGTATCACTGTATCTAAAAACCCGCTGTTTAGGAGACATACATGCCTTTTATCACTCTACCACACAATCCCAACTTTCAACGACACTATGAGAGAAGCCTTTTAAAAACATCGTGGGAAAAGGAGAAAATGCTGGCAACCAGCATTTTCTCCTTTTCACACAATGTTTTCTATCCGTCCCAAAATAAATTTTAATTTTTCAGTCACATTTATTTTGTAGTCTACAAATAGTCTGAAATTTTATTGCTTGGTAAGGAGATAATGACTCTAAAGATGATTGAAAACATTACGAAAAAGGGAGAACATTGTGAATCAGTAGTTTACTCCATTTTCATCAATGTTCCCTACCCTTTCAATGACAGGATTTTACTAGTGGTCAGAAAATATTTTTAAAACAGACTGGACTAATTTTGTCTAGTAAAGGGATAAAAAGATGTCGGGCTTCGGAACACAAATTCATAATACATTGTTACATTTAGAAAGAACTTTCTCAATCTGCCACAAAGCTTTCAGATGCAGTCCACAACACATGTACCTCTGCAGAGGAAATTGATGCAAAGAAGGTAACTTGGGGATGAAGTGTGCCACAAGACAAAAATACAGACTTGTCCAAATTGAAAGCACGTGCAGCAGACAATTAAATATGGCTCAAATGATGGAATATGTCTTTGACAGGGTAGAAAACACCGAGATAAGGAGAAAATGCTGGTAACCACAATTTTTATCCCCGGCATTAAATTAGGGGAGGCCCTGTTTGTGTGTGTGTATGTGTGAGTGTTTGCTAAACAGTGGTGTTCATGTCGGGCCAATAACTTCCAGATGCATGATCTAGTTCTAAAATAATTTGGCACAAATGATCACCATGGATAGACGATGCGTTGCATGCAAAACCAAGTCACCAGCTCAAAGGTCAAGGTTGTAATGCTTGGTTGAACTTGGTCAATATTTGCTTCAATTATAATGATGTTGGGTTGCAGGGGCATCAGTGTCGGTGACACATTTCTTTTTTCAAAGGCTTCTACTTGAGGGTTGATAAAACTTGGGATTGTGTTACGTAAGTGTTTCACAGGTCACATTATTCTTGATGCAAGGGGCAATTTTATGGCCTTTACAAACCACTAAATTTTATTCCCAGCCTAGATTTTATGACTAGCAATCTGGTCAAGATGCTTCTTTCCAATCAAATTGCAAGCCTTGAAATTCAGAACATTAGTAGAATGATTGCTTATAATGACCCTATAGACAAACCTTAAACCTTAATCCTTGACAAAAAAATCCTAAGTAACCATAACCCTAAAGAAAATGACATTTGAAAACATTGTGGAAAGAGGACTAAATGCTGATAACCGGCATTTTCTTTCTTTCCTTCTATGTTTTTTCCCTTCCAAAAGAAAAAAAATTAATTTTTCAGTTACATTAATTTTGTAATCTGCAAATGCTTTCAATTGGACAAGTGCAAAATTTTGTCTGTAGGTAAAAAATTACAGTGCCTTTTACAACTTTGGTTGCACCTGA
Organism: Hippopus hippopus; assembly: GCA_946811185.2. Lineage (NCBI taxonomy): Eukaryota > Metazoa > Mollusca > Bivalvia > Cardiida > Cardiidae > Hippopus > Hippopus hippopus. The sequence goes on along the minus strand of OX328101.1, from coordinate 41,747,530 downwards.
GGCCAATGTAGAACAAGATCAAACTGTACAACACATGTAGTCTATTCTTTGATCTACACCCTGTCAGAGCTCCATATAGAGGGAGTGATTTTGATTTCAAAATTGAAATATTAAATATCCTCCACTAAACTGTATGTTATGGGTACTCATTAGAATCGGCTCATCGAGACAAGTCTAATGACTACCCACAACATAGGGTTTGGAAGAGAAAAACTGGATTTAGAATACCATCACTCCCTCTTATCTGGAGCTCTGCTCTGTGTTGCCGAGACATTCTGGACAAGAGCAAATTTGAAATAGAAATTATCTGGGTTTTTGCTTGAAGACTGAAAACGTCTGTAAGGTTAATTTTGTACTTTGAGGATAAATGTTACACTGAACAATCCCTTGCTTTGAAAACCTTGGGGAAGAAGGCTACTGAAAACAATGTGGGATAAAAAAGCTGCTTATACCCAGCAGTTTCTTTTGCCACAATATTTCTACCCTTCCAAAGACAAATCACAGTATTTGAGCCAAAGTTGTTTGGCTGTAATTGCTTTGAATTCAGAGGTCTAAAATTATGCTGCTTGGTAGAGTTAACTATGAACATAGAGAAGGCAGCCTGGAGTCATGCACATGAATCATTTTCACATGTATTCCAGACATGCGTTCCAAAATAACACTAGGCACTTGTATTGAGGTGTGGTGTGCTGAAGTGTGGGGTGTGATCGATTTAATTTGCGTTTATTTTATTGTTGCCACTGGTTGCCCGTATGGGTGTCACCTCCTGAAGTCTGTTAGTTTTGCTACTGGGGATAGTGTAGATACAAGACAAAACCCATCCTATACTATGCTTGGTTCTTTAACATGGTTGTGTATAGCACCGTCACATTGGACCTTGGTTTAACATCTCATCCCAAAGACTATTGGTATTTTTAGAAAGCCAGCCGTGGGAATCAAACCCACACTGACCCGAAACTTGACATTTACAAGTCCTACGCTCTACCACTTAAGCTATGCGGGTTTGTCATGGTGGGGTGTAACTATTTGCCCAGCATATACATGTAACATTGTGGTAACCCTTTACCAGTCAATCCCAAGTTTTAACAGCCTTGAGAAAGAAAGCCTTTACAAACACAGAAAGAGGAGAAAATGCTAGTAACTAGTATTTTCTCTTTCTCCAACAATGTTTTCTAGCTCATTAAAGACAAATCTAATCATGTTGTATGCAGATACTTTCAAAACAGAGATAAAAGGCAAAATTGCTAGTTACAGGATATTTCACTTTTTCACAAACGTTTTGATAACTGGTCCACCAAATGACTAATGAAATTATTGCACACAAAAAAATAGTATCGATTAATTTTGTACCAAACAACACCTCCTTTAAGCCTTTACCCATCAATCCAGATTATTAACATCCATATTAAAACAGATTTTTAAAAACATGGTGAGAAAGGGAGAAAATGCTAGTAACCAGCACTTTCTACTTTTCCCACAATGTTTTCTATCCTATCACAGGCAAATCTTTCCATTTAATTTATAATATTTAATTTGTCATCTGCCAATAATTTTTGGATCAGTCTAAAATATTGGTGTTTGGTAGAGTTAATGACCCTGAGAAGGATGGCTTTTGAAAGCATTATTTGAAAATGTGGAAAATGTTGTTAAGCAGTATTTTCTCCTCTTCCCATAATGTTTTCTACTGTTTCGAAGATAATCCCATCATGTAAGCCTCAGTTAATTTATGTGAATATTGTGCCTGTTTATTTGGCAACTGTCTATATACTTGGATGCGACCCATCAAGAACTAAAATTCCTTTCCAGTACAGTTATCTGTATTTATGGAAGATTGAATAAAACATCAGCAGGATAATTAGTAGACCTTTTTTATTAAAAGATAACAAGTTATCACAGTACCCCTCACCAAAATTCTCACATTAATGACTTCTTAAAAGAATGTAATTAATGTGCTGAACATGTTCTCACACAAAATGTAGCCTTTGACCCTCTGCCAAACAATCACAAAGGAGACAATACTGGTTTCTAGCCTTTTCACACAATGTTTTCTTCCCTTCAAAAAAACAAATTTTCGCTTCTGAACCATATTCACTGTCATCTTCAAATGCTTTCAATTCGAACAAATCTAAAATTTTGTTGTTTGATAAGGGATAACCAGGAATAACCACTGAACTTTCTTATGTTAAATCTAATATTTGTGAAAACTTGTTAAAACAACAAACTGATTTTTTTCTATTTCCAATTACTGTATCTGTATTTTCCTCACATTATGTCTGTATCTTTTTCATCTTTATGGTTATTTATATTAACAGAAAGTTCATCTGAGTAAAATTACCCTTTTCTTAACTCCTTAGTAGATGATAAAATTTTGGATTAGTCCAAGTTCAAAACTCTGCAGACAACAAAAAATTTAGCTCCATCGCAGTGAATTGCATTCGAAAGGGTAGAAAACTTTGTGCGAGACAGAGAAAATGCTGGTCACCAGCATTTTGTCCGTTACCCACAATATTTTTGAACACCTTCTTCTTCAGAGATCTGTTTCTTCGTATGGGGTTTAACACTGTTTTCAAAATTATTTCAGTTATATCCCACATTTTAAAGACCCTACAGAAGGAAGGTTTTCAAAACACTGTGCAAAAAAAAAAAAATATTTGTAACCAGCATTTTCTCCTTTTCTCTTTTCCCACAGTGTTTTCTACCACCACTTCCACAGAAAAATTCCACTGAGCCACATATTGTTGTCTGTAAATGCTTTCAATTCAAGAAAGTCCAAAATTTTGTCTTTTGGTAAAGAGCTAAGAAATGTTGGAATATTCTAAAATGTTGTCATGTAGTAAAGCATACAGTAAAGGATAAATCTAAGAAGGAAATTTCCCAAACTAATTTACACACAACACATCAAAGACCTCTTTATCAATCTTCACTCAGCTGCTTCGAATGTGTAGTGGACATTTCGATCAAAGTTTCCTGACGTTTTCACTGTGTTGAAGGTGACGTATTCAAGCTTTTTCATGTTGTAGGGGAGCTGTTTGTCAAACTGAAATTTAAGAAAAATTCATTGGTATAAGCCTTTACCACATTATCACCTGTTTTAACAACCCTGAGAAAAAAGTCTTGGGAAAAAAATTGTGGGAAAGGGAGAAAATGCTGTCAACTAGTAAAATCAGGAATCTTGCAACAAAATCAGGAACCCCCAAAATCTATAGAATTATGAATCTTGGGAGCCCTAACCTTGGATCAGAGGACACAGTGTCAACCCTTTATTTGTCCGAATGGTGTTTAACACTATTTCAGTTATATTGTGGCTGCCAGTGCACCTATCTGTACTTTCCTCAAAGTTTTTTCCCAGTACTCTGTGTAATTTTCTTCTCAAGCTACTGACTGCTTTCTCACAAACCATGGTCGAAGCAATGATCTGCAGTGAGAGATGAATGAATCCAGTGGCAATGACTATTATCAATCCTTGGAAAGAAACTGGCATGACTGAGTATTCAAACTAGCAACTCTGCCTATCTGAAGCCCTGTACACTACTGACTGCACTACGGGCCTTAGCTGACCTTTTAAGAATCAGTACAATGAAGGCATAACTTACAAAGAATGTTTTCAAACCTACGCAATCTACCAGTAACATTCTGCCAACTACATGTATATTCAACAAAACAAGAGGGCTATAATAGCCTTGGATTGCTCATATAAACATCTGTAACTTTTAACAATTATACAACTAAAACACCTCATGCAGGTGCTATCTTTCGGCTGCAGTGACTTGATTTTTATTGAAAATTCTAAGTCGAAAAAGAGGCATAACTCTAACGATAATAGTAATCTGTCCTTGTTGCAGATGATGATGCAGACAATGACCCCAAGGTTTAACAGCCGAGCTAAAAAAGAACATGACTAAGTAAAAACTATTTTGAGCGATACCTGCCCTTTTTTACATGTAGTTTTGATTCTCCAATGGATAGTTTACAACAATGTAATGACAGAGATATGGAGAAAACTTCCAACTTTTTGCTCGACAATGACCCAGATGAAGACAGGGCAATGACAGCATCTTAATATTTTCTTTGGAAAAAGCCAAGCTAAATATAAAAATATCTCACATGAACTCTATTGACTGGATACTGCAGGGACCACAGTACAAAATAAGACCCGCCCACAAAAATAACAAAGACAGCTAAATACATTGTGAATCTGAAAGAAAACAGATCATAATATAATGCCTTTACATTTTATCACAAGCATAAAACTATTTTCATCTTACACTACAGCTGACCACATTTGACAATTGAAACATTGTAGCTGAAAGAGAAATTGCTGGGCACAAGCAAGCCTCTGTTAACCATCATGTTTTCACATCTATTTTTGTATTAAATTAATCCTTAATTCATACCGATCTTTTTTGTATTCTGCATGGACTTTTCTTTTAGTCCTCTACTGTATACATGTATTTGCTGTATGTAAACCCATTACTGGACAAACCAGACCCTGATGAAGAAGACTTTTGAAAACATTGTGGGAAAAGGAGAAAATGCTGGTCACCAGCATTTTCTCCTTTTCCCACATTGTTCTCTACGCTATAAATGACTAATCCCATCTTTTGAGCAATTTTTGATGTGTTATTTGCAAATGTTTACAATTTGGATTATTTCATCATTTGGTAAAGAATTAAGTTGCAATGACCCTGTATAAGTCCTTTACCTGACTTTCAATGACCCTGAAGAAGGCTTTTGAAAATGTGGGAATTTAAGAAAATGCTGGTGACCAGCATTTTTTTTTTTCTTTTTCTGCGATCTTTTCTTCCCTTTCAAAGACCAAATTCCACCATTTGAGCCAGCTTGATTTGTCATCTGTACAATGCTTTTAATTATAGGACTGGTCTAAATGTTTGTCATCCAGTAATGAATTAACCCTTTACCACACAATCCCAAGGTTTAATGACCTTGAATAAAAGGCCTTTTGAAAACATTGTGGGAAAAGGAGAAAATGCTGATAACCACTATTTTCTCCTTTTCTCACAATGTTTTCTACCCTTCCCATGACAAGTTTCTATTTTTGAGTAACATTTAACTTGTCTAAATTTTGTTGTTTGGTAAAGAGTTAAGCAGACTATTTTCAGGTAAATCTCAACCTGGTACACTGCTTTTTTTTTTCCTGGTGTGTTTTATGTCATTCTTAAAATTATTGATTGAACTGAATGTCATTCCCACTTTCATGGCTACATCTCGCACCTGTTTATGTATTTTCTGCATATCACCAGTACATGTATTAGGATAAAGTGTCTTGCCCAAGGACACTCCCACAATAAACCAGATATATGTATCTAAATTTGTAGCAGTCCTATTTCAACAGCCACTGCATCTTTCCATGCTTCTTAGGGGTTATTTTTCTTAGTGCTATGTACATTACTCTTACCAAGCCACTGTCTACTGACCAACAGACTGATTCCAGTATCCTCCCCTTACTCTTTACGAAATAATCCTTTGTCTTAACAACCGTGAGAAACCTTTTAAAAGCACTTTGGAGAAAATGCTGGTAACCAGTATTTTCTCCTCTTCTTACGATGTTTCCTACTCCTTCAAAGACAAATCCCATCATTTGACTCACATTTAAGCTGCCTTCTTCGAAAGCTTTCAATATGGGAAAGTTAAGAATTTTGTCATCTGGGAAAGAGTTAACCCTTTACCACACAATCTTGACTTTTAACTACCATGAGGACAAAAGGTATTGAAAAAATTGTAGGAAAAGGAGAAAATGCTGGAAACCAGCATTTTCTCTTTTTTCCACGATTTTTCCTATCCTTTTCAAGACAAATTTCATCATATTGAGCCACATTTGACATATCGTCTGCAAAAGGCTTTCAATTTGGACCTGTCAAACACTTTCTCATTTGCTATAGAGTTAAAATGAAAACATCAGGAATTACACAACATACTGTAAACATGTGCTTAAACTTACATTGAATATTTATTCTTCCTTGCATACAAAGGATCACATCTGTCTTCAGAGTAAATGCTGTAATTAAGATCCATCTGAAAAATACATTGTCAAGAATCATTATTTAGTCCTTGACTTGTCCATCCTGTGTTTTTACAACTCTGAAGTAGAAGTCTTTTCAAAACATCATGGGTAAAAGTGAAAATGCTGGTAACCAGCAATTTCTCTTTTTCCACAGTGTTTTCTACCCTTACGAAGACAAACTACACCATTTGTACCACATTTAAGCTGGCAAATGCTTTTAACTCTTTACCGAATGACAAATTTTAGACTAGACTAAACTGAAAGCAATAGAATTCGCCAAAATAAATGTGACCAAGAATTGAAATTTGTTGTTTGAAGGGTATAAGAAATTGTGGGAAAAGGAGAAAATGCTGGTTACCAGCATTTTCTCCCATTCCCACAATGCTTTCAAAAGCCTTCTCCATCAGGGTCATTAAAACTAGGGACTGAGTGGTAAAGAGTTATTATGGAATATTCTAAAATCAAGTCATGTGGGAAAGAGTAAGGGACAGTCTCTCAGAGGCTGGTGTTACCTTGTTACTAGACAACAAGTTTAGACCTGACCAAATTGAAAGCATATACAGACATAAAAGTTAATGCAGCTTTAAGATGGTTTCTGTCTTGGAAACTGCTCCTGCTTTTGTCAGTATGTTAGACTTGTTGAAAACACAGCCAGTGTTGGATCTAAGATTTTCAGTTGACCCTTAAGGCCTTAACCAAACAATAATGAGTTTTAATGATCCAAGAAATAGTGCCTTTGAAAATAATGTGGGAAAAGAACACAATACTGATAAGCACCATTAGGTCCTTTTCCTGCAATGTTTTCTGCCCTTTCATAATTTTCACCATGTTCAATTTGTTGTCTACAGATGCTCAAAATATGGTTGAATTTAAAATTTTGTCCGTCGGTAGAATGTTAAAAGGACATGTGACTGTACAAACGCTATATTTAAACTAACAAAACTCAAATCTTTCAAGCAAAACACATGTTTGGAATGCATACTATCATAATAAACCCTTTAACTCTTTACCAAACAATCCCGGGTTTTCACGACTCTGAGAAAGAAGGCTTCTGAAAACATTGTGGGAATAGGAGAAAATGCTGGTAACCAGCATTTTCTCCTTTCCCCACCATGTTTTCTACCCGTCCTAAAATGAATTTCAATTTTTGAGTCACTTAAGTTATGTCATCTGCAAATGCTTTCAATTTGGACCAGTCTGGTAAAGAGTTAACATTATCACATACAATCCCAACTTTCAACAACCCAAAGGAAAAGGGCTTTTGAAAACATTGTGGGAAAATGAGAAAATGCTGGTAACCAGCACTTTCTCCTTTTCCCACTATGTTTTTCTATCTTATGAAAGACAAATTTCATGTTTTGAAAAACAATTACTGTGTCGTCTGCAATTGCTTTCAATTTGGACAAGACTAAAATTTTGCCGTCTGGTAAAGAGTTAAGCAAAACCGTGTATGAAAAACTTTTTTAATTCCTTTTACAAAGCAGATTCACTTGTGTTTGTCTTGCATCCATATTCAGATCAGAAATGGAAATTTAATTTCATGGGGTAGAGGACAGTAATTTTTTACCACACAACAAAATTTTAGACTGCTCCAAACTGAAAGCATTTTCAGACCATAAATTAAGTCCTCCTCAAAACATGAAATTTATTTTTGAAGGGTAGAAAACATTGTGGAACAAGAGGGCGATGATGGCAGTCCAGCGATAAGAAACAGGGTTGATCAAGTTTACAGAAATGAAGCTACTAGGGCTACTTACAAACTCTCCAAAATCACGCTTATGGGTGTAGTCATCCCAATGGTAACTTGGATCTCGCTGCTCTTGTGAGAATTCTCCAGTTTCAGGATAATCTCCATATGGGTTCACAGGGGTGCGATACAGTTCTGGTGGTATATTGTACTTCTTTGCCACTTCCTCAAGCTGTGCAGGTGTTTCAACAACTTCAGTGCTTGGCATATAATCTTTGTTCCATGCTGTGAAAACCAGACATATAGATTCCATAACTTTTTACCAAGTACCCTGAAGAAAGCTTCTGATAACATTGTGAGAAAAGGGGGAAAATACTGGTAACCCAGCATTTACAGCATTTCCCACAATGTTTTCTACCACTTTAGACAGAAACCATCTTTTGAGCAACACTGACTTTGTACTCTGCAAGTGCTTTCAAGTGGTCAAGTTCAACACCTTAATATATGGATTTTGACACCAATGAATGTCAGTTTTCAATGGCGTACATTAATTGAAAAATTTGATATGAAAATTTTCTGTAATTGGAGTAAACCATGGATTTCACAAAGTTAACAGCAAACTGAACAGTAAAATTCACATGACATACATCATTTACAGTTTGTCCCTTATCATGAATGTCACTAACTTCTTATCGGATCCCGCTTGATTCTATTTAGTATCCATAACTTGGACATAAATTTATATTGCTCTTTAATGTTGTATATCACAAAATTAATGTTCATGCGCATCCTACTGCGCATGTGTTTTTGTTATGGATAGTGAATAAAAAGTGTACCTATGTATTTTTCGCACATATGGTAATACAATTGGTGCACTGAAACAAGTAGCACTTTCTTCGGGTAGTATTAGTAAAGAAAAAAAAATGGTTCTGTGAACTGTCACCGTCAAATAATAAAAATTACTGGTGAAATGGCGTTTCACACCAAACAAGCAAACAAAACCAGGAAATTTAAAGCTGAGGAAGTATAGCTGTTTCGGCTTTGAAAATTATTGTGGGAAAAGGAGAAATTGCTCCTATTGAGCAATTTCTCCTTTTCCCACTGTGTCTGCTGAGCTTTTATCCTTTTTTTTTACTTTGAAAATATTAACTTCCACTATGACTTTCATCCCTGTATTCTGAGGAAATAAGGATAGGTGCCATTTTTATTTTTTCTTATTGTTTAGAATTATAAATACTATAAGTGTGTAAATTTTAAGAAAAAACCTGTTCGTTAGATATATATATATTTAAAAAAAAAAACCACACATGTATATTTGTACATTTACCATGCTCAAAACTAGGATTTTATATATTTTTTGTGCAAAACTAAATGAATTTTCATTAAAATGATGTATATTTGTATATTCTTCCGGTATTTTTCCTGTTTAACTGACTATTAAAGAAAAGCGTGTTAAATCCAATATTCCGGTTAGCTGAATTTTGGAACTTTATACACCTTTTTCAAAGGCAAATTTCTCAGAAACGAGCATGGTGACCCATATTTTTTTTTTTATTGTCATCTCCTGGAGACATGATGAGCTTTGTATGTGCAAAGTTTAAAAAAAATCTGTCTGTAAGAAAAATTTGTGATATACATTGTTAAACAATGAATATGGACACTTTTAACAGAATCTGATCAATAAAGTCTACATCAAAAGTAAGACGAATGTCTATTTTTGTTTCTCTATGATACGGATCAATCCATTCATTTTTGCAAACCTGATTTTGAAGTACTATTATTACTAGTGAGAATCATTCTAAATATGTTATGCAACTTACTTCCATTGAATTTTTAACCCCAAACTACGCAATCCAAATAAAGAAGGCTTTTGAAAACATTATAACCAGCATTTTATCCTTTCCCGATAATGTTCTCTACCACTTCAAAACATATATCCAAGCACTTTGGTCATACTTTATTTGTTGTATGCTAAGGCTGAAACAAAATATATACTGTTTCCTCCTTTCTCCGTTCACCTAAGTGGAAATATTGAAGCTCACTAAGTGCACAATTTCGGTCAACCAATCAAAATTTTCATGTAATGATTAAATATAAAATCTGAATAAAACTTTTAACTGACAAAAGACACTATGACTTGCATAGAAAGGTTCGATCCGAGGATGTTTAAAACCTACCTCGACAACCTGGGTAGTATGGCTGCTTTCTCATTTCTCCGTTCATTTGATTGGTTGTTAAGGCCGGTCGCTAGAGGACTGATGAATATTCTACACTCTAGTTCAGACGGACTAGGCCATTCATATGTGATGTGTATTGAACTGATCATAAACCACTAGAGTTGACAATTATAGTTTTTTTGTGTAGGAAACGTGAACAAGTGTTAAAAAAAACGTAAAACAATGCACAACAACAGAAATATAGGCATTTAAGAGAACAATTACAAATGATCACCACCAACAACAACAACTCATATAAAAATTAAATCAACAATTAGGCATAACTTCGAAACTTCATAAATAGGGAGTTGTGTGATAATGTCTAAACAGTGAGTTCCTCGCAGTGTTTACATAAAAATTGGCTTTGTCACCGTATGACTCTGACGTCTGTACAAAAATGAAGATGAACCTAATGGTCGCACCTGTCGTACTTTAATTTGCTATCACTGCAGCTCACATTTTTGACATAATTAGATTTAGACTGAATTAAAGCTTAGTTAAAGAAAACTGGGCCTCCATCTCATCGATATATAACCTTCAGTTTGTATGAATTAGCGATTGGCAAAATAACCAAAACTAGAGTAACTTAATTAGCCTTAATTGCACGAACTGGGCCGCTGTTGTAGGTTACAACTTGACCTTCAGTCTGCCACAGAATGTAATGAGATTAAGCGTGATTCATTTAGCTCAGTCTACATCGCAAAATTTTCAGTAACTCAATAATATTCAATATTTCGTCATTAATAATTCGTCATGCAGACTGAGATAAATGAATCATGATCCATCTTATCTTAATTCAATGCTTAATGATACTAAATTGAAAATACAAAACCATCACACAAATTCTCACGCAGTATCTTTTTAAGTGACAAAAATAACACATGGAATACAATCATCGAACTGGAGTGTATTTTTGACAGTTTCTAGATTCCCGCTTGATGCAAGCTTCTGTCAAGTGCGAAATAGGTCATCAGCTTCTGCTACAGGTCACAATATAGGGTAAATACAACCGATTTAGGCTTATTTAATGAGGAAAAAACATTGAAAGTGTGCTTTTGATTGTATCTAATGCAGTATTTTCTTTCAAAATGTGAAAATTGCCTGCTTCTGTAGTATTTTTGCGTCTAGTTCGATAGAAAAATACTTCCTATGTAGAGTAGAATAGAATCCGGGTGGAACGAAATGTCATGAGCGGTTATTCCTTCCGCTTTAGTACATGAACGGAGAAATGAGAATGAACTGAGAAATGAGAAAAGGCCATATACATGTACATGGTTCCTTTATCATACTTTAAAGAATTAGGGTAGGTATGTCAGAAAATCATTTTATTTTTTCAAAATATTTTTCCCTATAAACATGTACTCTAGTTTCAAATGCTGTTACAGTTCTTTTCATACTGTTCTGTTTATAATTTGTACATTACGATTTGTTCACCTTTCAGTAGATATTAGATATTAGAATGATTTGAGACTCATTCCAGAAGCATTGGAAGAATGGCTTTCACGGCGGCAAGTGGAGACACAAGAAAATGAAATCGGAGCAAACCTCCGAATCAGGGTATACTGTTCAGAAACTGTATAAACCGAGATGAACTGTGCCATCCGAATTCGCTGCAACTTCAGAAGGTCAAACCAGCAACTATTTGTAAACCTTGGAATTGCCCAAAAGATAACGAAAGAAAAATGCTTACAGCTAACATAATTTGAAAACATTACAAACCTGCAAAAAGCTGCGACGATTTCGACACAGTGCGCTTTTGGAGTAGCAAGTTACTCCGCAAACATTTAGAAAATTTTTGTGATCGAATCAAGGCAGCCATGTCGGTTTAGAGCATAGCCGATTTCGATTGCAACTATAGTAGGAAGCATTCGTGACAACTCGGGCGTAAGCCCAAACACCCTGTTTAAAAAGTGAACAATCTGACTAAAGCTTTTGACTCGCTGCAGTACACTTTTTCTGGTCAAGAAATGGCATAGGTAAATGTCTTTGTAAAAATCACTCACATTACATGACTTTTGTTTTTCAAATGAAATTGAATAGATGGGTTTCGTCTGTATCTGCATTATCCCCGCATCAATACTAACAGCTTTCAGGGGATGTCGCCAATCGGTGGCGACGATATATGAACGCAAATTCATCATCACTGATGGGCAAAGGATAAATCTAGACTCACATATGAGATGTCAAACTGAGCAAACCGAGATTCCGTGTGACGGTGCTGTATACACCGAGCACGTTTAAGAACCAGGCGTAACTTAGGATGGTTTTGTCCTGTATGTGCACTATCTCCCGCAAGAGATCTAACAGCTTTCAACGGGCGTCGCCCTTATGGGCAACCGGCCCTGGCATTTATAAACACTTAAAATGTAGTAAAGCCTCACGTTCTCTTAGACGTGATGCACGTTCGTCTCTTCATGTACTGTAACAGATCATGAGTCGATAATCGTGCACACACGTCCACTGTCTGGTAAAGAAACTTTGTGCATTATATACAGTGGGATTTTCCCATTCGTAATTTGTGACCGATATTTTTTTTTTCTTTTCTTTCCGTTTGTACCACTGGAATCTCCTTTATCATTATATGTTACCAGTTTTTTGATTACCACCCTAATCTCATGTTTTACATCTATGTAACTAAGAGGAAATCAAGTGTGTTGTATTGTATTGTATTATAAGCCAAGAAGTATTATTTTTGTTGCCAACTCAGTTGAACAAAATTTAATTCCAGTTTTCCCCGTGTCTATATAGCAACTGCATACAAAGATTTGCAGTAAACAATGGTATTTTTGAAAACAATTTTTCCTGTTTAAAATTATAGCAGACGAATCAATCTTCGAAGAATGTGACATGCGCAGACACCAAGTGTCTTTTTCTAAGTATACCTTTCTAAGAACGGTAAAACGGTGTATTAACGGCGAAGAAATGTATTGTGTAGGTGCATATCACCTACCGTAGTACAGTCGAGGGATTTGATCAACAGATCGTCCTAGCTTTGCTGAATGTAGAGTCTAAACGCGCCTTTAACGTGAAGATGTTCCACTAGTGGAAATCATTTAGCAAACCTTGGGTGATCCGTTGATCAAATCCCTCGGCTGTATCACGTTGCCTGATATGCATCTTCACGGTACTTTTCTTTGCCGGAAGTGAACTGCTTCACCGTTCTTAAAATGGTAAAACTCCATTCAGAAAGCAAACACTACTCATATTTTTTTTTCCGCGGGAATCTTTCTAATTACATTCTTATGACAAACAGTTGGTACATTTATTTACTAACTCGGTCTATCAATTACGTTGGCATTTTTCAGCAATACGTTGCTTATCATCTTGGCTGTTGTTGCCGTTACTCATAGCCAACTTTCGCGGACATGTAAAAATCGAGATCTGCCTATTTTACCTGTATTTTTTTTATATAGAATTATGAAGGACCTTGGTAGATAAACGCTTATAACTTCATCAATTTTCAGAATTAAAGATTATCTCAAGTGAGGTAAGAAAATTCAATGTATTCTCTTTAAAATGAACTTAGTTTTATAAATTTCGTAAAAGAAACTTTTGGTCCTTTTTTAATTTTAAAATTGTAGGTATGGTTTATATAGAATAAAGAGGAAAAATACATTTTCCGAAGTTAAAAATTGAAATATGTGTTGAATTTTCTGTCTTTGTGTTGAAAAGTCAAAATTATCTCAAGTGATGTCATAAAGCTTATTCATTGCTCTTTAAATTGGTACAAGTTTGAGTCATTTAAAAAAATAAACTTTTGGTCCTTTTTACAGTTTTTTAATGCCCCTATCCTATTTTTTTTTCCGTGATCGTTTGGTTAGTGCCGGAATTTGCCGATGATGGCCGAGTCTAACTGTCAGATAACCGGCCCGGTATCTTTGCTGTGTTACGTAATGTTACATTGACAAACGGACCCCCTGCTATGTTTATGATATACATGTATCCACATGGTTATGGACTTTAATTTATACCCGGGTTGTTTGATCATGACAGTATCCCAAGATATTTTATTATGCAACTTATAGATCTAATAAAAGACCAGAATTTGATATTTTTTGAGATTATTTCCATGGATTTACAATCACTAAGATTAAGATTTGAAATTAGAAAATGTAGGTTTGCTATTTTTGCCACTCTTCAACTTCTAGATAGTAATGCCGTATCAAAAGTATTTTTTGATGACAGCTCACAAATTCATGTTTCTTTGCCATTTTTATACAGGTTCTTGACCTGTCACATCATATAGAGGGATTTTGAAACATTGAAGAAAAAGGTTTAAATGCTGGTTAACAACATTTTTTCCTTTTCTCGCAATGTTTTTAACTCTTTAAAAGACAAATTCCATCCTTTGAGTAATGCTTTATTTGTTTTTGAAAATGACTTCAAATAGTACAAGTCTGAAAATTTGCCTTTTGGTTTTAAGGTTTAAATAACAAATTTAACATGTGACTGTACAAATACGACTTCTAACGACCCCGCAGGTGATTGTTTAGGATAAAATATGGAAACGGGCGCAATAACTTTTGACAAGTTATCTCCTACTTTTCTAAGAAATATTTTCTACATCACTCAATCAATTTCTCCTGCAAAGAGTAGATCTATTAACCGTAAAAAGAATGACAATACTAGATTTAATAAATTAAAATTGACACAGATTATGAATATAATGGGAAAAGGGAGTAAAACAAGCGAATTTTCTTTTACTAGTGACTTAAAAAGTTAGCTGCTGCATAATTATCATTTACGTGTAAGCCCTTGTAGACTCATGAAAAATCCCGGAGAAATATAGCATCGTTTTGAGACTGCTCTATGGGAAAAGGTAGTACTTAACCCTGTACCACACAGTCCCGAGATTTAACGATCCTGTGGTAGAAAGCTTTTGAAAACAACTTGTAAAAAGTTATTGCATTTACTTCTTTTCTCGCACTGATTTTGATCTTTTTAGAGACAAATTTCATCGTTTGAGTCACCTTTTATTTGTCATAAGAAAATAATCTAAATTCAGACAAGTCTAAATTTTGTCGTTTGGCGAAGAGATAAATAACAAATTTAAGCAAATTTGAACAAAATACGACTTCGTTAAAACCACGGGATTTTTGAAATATTCAAATGAAGGTATTCATAGAACTTACATGAAGACATTGAATGTGCCATTAATTTTTGTTGTTGTTATTTTGTAAATGAAATACGGTAACCCTATCCCGTCACCCATTGGGTTGCAACTATCGTGTAAATATGTATATGTATAGATACACGCAGCTTTTTCAGAGCGCGATTGACTTAGCCAGCAGACAGCCCGGCGAGTTGCTCTGTGGTTAGCGTATCTGACTCATGGCCTTGTGGTTGCGGGTTCGAGGCAAGCATTCTTTCCGGCGATTCTTCGCCTCTCACCTCTGATGCATGTGAGAAAAGAAGTCAGTGGCTTGGAAAGAAATTTGTGTCAGTACTGGTGTGAGAAAGCCAGGAAACACATATGTAGGTGCACTGGCCACCCTGATATGACCTAAGCTATTGTAACGGCGTTAAACTTTCAAACAAACAAACAAACAAACATACGTCAGTTATATACTTTAATGTCACGAGTTCGAACCAAAGTGACGAGTGGTTGGGGGAAGGAACTGTTTTGCCTATCAAGGGCAAACACCCAAGTCCTAATGACTTTGTATAAACAAATATTAATTTTCTTAAGAAAGAAAAGGGTCAAAACCTAGTAAGAAGTGCTCAGCGTTAGGCCTAATCGGCATCACCCACACTTCAGACGCTGTTGTACAGATACGGAATATTTCGTTGCTATGTATATATATGTAGAGACCTAAATTATGTCAACAGAAGAAGATAGCAATTCAACCGTCCTAGTTTTTGATTTAGTTGTACAAAGCAGATTTGGAACGAGAAAGGAGCGGAGGCATTATGGCGACGGTGCACTTCTTAATACAGTTAGCTTTCTTTCAAGCTATTATTTTATGTTTCAGTTTAACAAACGGTATTCAGTATGTCAACGTGACTACCCAGGTCGGAGAAATCGAAGGATTTGTAGACATGGTCAGGATCGATGGTGGATTGCATACTGTTGCCAAGTTTCTTGGAATACCATATGCTGAAACAACGGCTGGAAATAACCGCTTCGAGAAACCGATTCCGAAAGCGCACTTCACGACGAAGTATTTAGCTCTTAGTTATCCGCCATCTTGCTATCAAATACTAATAGATCCAGCCAGACAACAACAAATGATGTCGGAGGATTGTCTTTATATGAACGTCTATGTCCCAAACGGAAGTCGGAAAACTTCACTTCCGGTCATGATCTGGATTCATGGCGGTGCCTTTAAGGTTGGTGCTGCCAGTTTGTACAAAGCGGAAGCGCTGAGTGTTTTCGGAGATGTTATCATTGTTACTATCAACTACCGTTTGGGCATCTTTGGATTTTTACGCAGCGATGATGGTCTTTTTATAGGCAACCAAGGGCTATGGGATCAGCAGTTGGCAATCAAATGGGTACACGATAACATTGCTAGTTTTGGAGGAGACCCGAATGAAGTGACCATTTTTGGCGAATCAGCTGGTTCCGCTTCTGTACTGCTACAATCGTTGTACCCCGAAAATAAGGGTCTTTTTAAGCGAGTCATTGCTGAGAGCGGAGCCGCTCTGTCTTATTGGGCAGTTACACCTCCTGTTGGCGGCAAAGTGCTTGAAATTACGGGATGCCAAAGTGCAACTGACCCATTGTTCTGCCTAAGACTGATTTCCCCGCTAGATTTGCAGAACAAAACTCAGGTCTATCAAGGCCAACCTGTACCATATTATCCGTCCGTGGACGGTGATTTTTTAACAGAAATCCCACACGACATCATTTACGGCAATAACACAATATCTAGCAGGGCACGCGCCTTCTTCTCATCCCTTGATATCATTACGGGTGTGAATAACTTTGACGGGGCTCTTTACCTCAAAGACGTTTGGTCCAGTATTCTGAATGAAACCTTTCCGAATATTCATGTAACTCAAGACCAGTTCTGCAAATTAATAATTCCGCAATCCGTTCGAAGCGTTTTTAAACCAAACTGCAAGGAGGTTGAAGACCTACTAATCTCGGCTATTGCGTTTGAGTACACAGATTGGTCGGATCCGCAAAATGATACAAAAGTCCGAGAAAAAGTCATTGATATGTCATCAGACATTGCCTTCTTCAGTTCAGCAGTGAATACGGTCATGGCACACTCGATGTTTCGCCAAGGCCGGACATATTTGTACTTTTTTGCATTGGACTTGTCCCAGCATGCTCTTCCAACACCGGACTTTGTCACAGGTAAGAATGCAGCCGTTTTAAATGTTAACCCTTAAATTGTTCCCAATCGACATATTTTAGATTCTTTCCAATTGAAAGCATCTGCAGATGACAAATCCAAAAGTGGTAAAAATGGACTCACGTTCTGTGACAGGGAAAAACATTGTTGGAAAAGAAGAAAATGCTGGTACATGTAATCACAATATTTCTTAAAAAGCCTCTTTCCCCAGTTTCGTTAAACACGGGATTGTCTCAGTTTCGTTAAACACGGGATTGCCGCTTGGTATAATAATCGGGTTGAATCACACGAAAAGGGGCATTCGGACATTTGCTTTAAGTGTCGTCTCGGATCAGCCTGCACAGTCCGCGCAGGCTAATCCGAGATGGCACTTTACGACTATATCAGATTTTGTTCTCCAGTAACGTTAGACATGCGCAAAACAGAAAAAATTCATAAAAACGGAAAATGTCGTTTCAGATTAGCCTGCGCGGACTGCGCAGGCTGATCCGAGACGATACTTTACGCAAATGTCTGAATGCCCCTTTTCGCGTGTTGCAAACCAATTATAGGGTTAACCTGCTAAGCACATTAACTCTTTACCAAACGACAAAATTTTTGACTTAGCCAAATTCAAAAACTTTGCAGACGGCAAATTAAATGTTGCTAAAGTGATGAAATCTAAGAAAGAAGAGAAAACATTGTGGGGAGGAGAAAATGCTGGTTACCCCTGGCTCGGCCAATTTCTTTCCGAGGATTGGTGATAGTCACTGCGACAGGATTCATTCCTTTCCCACCGCTGACCATTGTTTCGACGATGATTATGTGGGAAAGCAGTCAGTGGCTTGGAAAGAAAATTGTGCGAAGTACTGGTAAAAGAGACTCCAGGAACGCATGGATAGGTGCACTGGCCGCCGCGATATAACTGAAATAATGTTGAAAACGACGTTAAACACCATACAATCAATCAATCCTTTACCCATAACGTTTTCAAAAGCAATTTCCCTTAGGGTCTTTAAAGGTAGGTTCCCACTGCCGATCAGATCAACTCGATCATCCCGATCACCCAGATTCCCCGACCAAGCTCAACCGAAAGCATGTACACGACTTCTTCCCGACCTCTACTCTATCATATACGACCCCCATACGATCATTCACGACTCCTCCATGACGTCAACCCAACAACCACTCTGATCTCTGCTCGATCATCCCGACGCATACACAATTCCTACACGATCTCTGCTCGACCAACTGGATCTCTGATCGATCTCTACCCGACCTTCACCCGACCAGATCGTCAAGGTCGTACTTGGGTCGTAGTGGGTCCTGAATCGGTCGTGTACCGACAGTTCCAGTATAAAAACTTCAAACATATTTGGTCAGCAATCATTTCATCTGTATGTAAGCTCTACAGAATATGTATTAGCATTAACATCATGGAGATAGAGCAGTTGCAGCTGTGGGCCAGATGGTTATACATTTAGAGGGACAGGGCCGTGGCTTTAATAGAAACTGAAGAGGACGAAGCGGCTGAGAAGCGTAGAAAACACACAGTGTGGCGTAGACAGCAACGGCGCAGGGAAATCTGACTGCTGGCTCTTATTCCTTCCTCTCTGACCAGGGTCTGGAGGCGTTGGGGTTCCGACTTCAGTATCAGCAAATGTATCAGCAGGAGTCGCTTTTCTGCCTTTTCTTGGCATCTTTTTAGTAACTGTTGTTGATACACGTTATCTCTTCCATTTTTAAGCAGTATAAGAGAGATCAGCGCGCCGTTATTACATGTAAGTCGCGCTTGGCTACTCGATTTCTACTCCAATTTGTTGATATGTCAAAAACTTTCGGGTAGGAGCGATGCAGACCAATGTAGACCTCCACGACCACTCCTTGCAAGCGAGACAGACCAGTCCCCGATCGTTCGATCGCGCTTGATCATGTTGATCTGATCGGCAGCGGGGACCTAGCATAAAACTTGAGACTGTGCAGTAAAGGATTAAATGAATGTTTCCTGCTAATCATTAATGAATGCCCATCCGATGAGATTTGAAACTTCATTGTGCAGAAAAAATGACACAAGACTATATTGGGCCCTGTAGTTCCAAAATCAGACTGCACGATTGTTCATTCTAATAAACATCAACACTGTTGGTAAAAGCACATAAAAATCATCCTTAAGGCCCGATATCTAGAGCAGTATCATCAATGCATTGTTCCACAGGCGCTTGAAATTTCATTGGTGGAGCACTCGCACTAAAAATGTCATTCCATAAGAATTGCATATATCATCTGTACTGTAAGATATAACGGAGAACCAGTAAATCATATTTGCGTGATATGTACTCAAAGGATAAAGAAACGGAGGTTTAAAATCAATGAAATCAGTTAAGCAACTGTCTATATCACAGAGCACCAAATCATGTCTCCAAGGTGATGTTACGGAATAACGTAACACTCTCTTCCAAGCAAAGCACAAAACGTGAAAAACTCGCGCAAGCAGTGTTGTGACATTGAGTTATCCAGCTCATCATACTGTTAGATAGACTTCATACAGACGCATCATTTTACGATACATGTATTTTGTTTGTTGTGGGATAGCATTTGACTATGGTAAGGCTGACACAAGTTCAGAGGGGTCAAGCCATTGGGATGCTAATGCAAGGTCAAAGGCAAATACAGGTTGCCAAACATTTTGGTATCAATATCTGCAGTACAGAACGTCTTGTTAGATGTCTAAGGCAAAAAGACAGACCTCGGTCCGGGCGTCCTCATGTTACGTCACAACGTCAGGACAGGTCTATCGTCTGGTGCATAAAATTTACGCAACCGTCACCTTGTAGCCACTGAACTCCCATTAATACAGTAGGTATTCATAGCCTTCTTATCCATGTTAAAACTGTAAGCAATCGATTGCGAGAACTTGGTTTGCGGGTTCATCGCCCGTACATTGGTCTGCCCCTTTACGCCGCTCGTCGCCAGCGTCGTCTGGCTTGGTGGCTGCACATGCACTTAGAATATTCCCAATTAGGCAGTGGAGGCAAGTCATGTTTACTGATGAGCTCCGTTTCTCACTGTTTCGAGCAGACGGTCGACGTTGTGTAACCATACAGACGTCGTTATACTCATCACTTGTTATACTACAGAGCAATTTAAATGCTGTTAGGTATAGGGATGAGATCCTCCGACCCCCATGTTGTCCCCGTGCTGCAGCAAAACTCGCATTCCAGTACAATTTCGATTTCAGATTAGAAGGGTGCCCTTCCATTCCATCCTAACACACTTACCAGGTACAGATCGCCCTTTTTCTGTTCTTTTAGTACGGGTCTGTTGGTTTAGCCAATCAGAAGTTATGTTACTTTAAAATTTAGAAAATTCTTGAGAATAAGACTATGAATGTTCTTAAGAATGGTTGGTAAATACAGACCCTGATCATTCTTCATTCTTATTTAAAAATATTGAACATTATTTCATGCTTTCCGGTAGGTTATCGAGAAATATCGGTGAAATATTTTTTCGATATTTCATGGTTACGACCAATGAAAATACAGATTTTTATATTCTTACTCTTCAATTGAAGGCGGACACAGTTGTTCCGGCGCACTAGTTACCTAGGTAAAATGCGCGTGCCTCACAACCAGATGGAAATATGAAATAATTTACCTTACATTTCTCGCGCTTGACGTAATGTTGTAATGCATTGCTATGCGGAGGGGGTCCGCCACGGGGAATAACCGAAAAGAACTGTACTGGATTTTGATTAAGTTCCCCCCAGAAAGGGTTAAAAGCATGAAATAAATAGAATATCTGTTTTTTTTTTTCGGTGAAAGATCGAAATTTATTTCATCTCGTGAACATCATCGGTAATATTTCACCCGTGGCTGCTCCACGCGTGAAAATATTACCGATGATGTTCACTCGATGAAATAAATTTCGATCTTTCACCATAAAAAACAAATATCCTCTATTTCTACCCGACGTCTTACCTAGAATCATCTGCGAAGTTTACCTGCGTTTCTTTATTCCGTCATGTATGTATTTTAGTTACAGTGTTCCACATGCAGAATTTTAGGTGGCTGCGGTTTTCCTTTTGATTTTTGCAGGCTCTAACCATGCAGACGAAATCCAATTCGTGTTTGGTTACCCAGTTAGTAACGCGAGGATTTCAAACGTAACCTACACAGACGAACAAAAGGTTGTATCACGTGCTATGATGTACCTGTGGACAAATTTCGCTAAATCAGGGTAGGTAACTAGCGCCCCAATCCTTTCATCGAAAAATTCAATATCACCGTGACCCTGGGGAATAAGTTTTTAGAAAACATTGTAGGAAAAGGAGAAAATCTATCGCTTGAGTCAGCAAACCACTGTTGAAAACATCGTAGCAATGGGAGAAATAGGTCAAAGTGATCATTTTTTTTTTCTTTTTGTCATAACGTTTTCTCATGTATTCATTGTATCAAAACCGCATCTCATGTTAATCATCCTTATCTATAACCCGTTTGAATTGGTTTGGCGCCAAATAAATTCTTTCGGTTTTGTACATCTACATGTATGTGCTGAAAAGCAGCCAGTTGCTTGGAGCGTTCATGGTAGTACTATGAAGAACACCCAAGGCCGTTGGTTGCTTTTCTTACTTGTAAAAGAAGCCACCATGATTCCATGAACATGTAAAATGACCACCTCGAGATGACTCAAATAATTGGCTTTAACACGTGGAAAGGGGCATTCGGACATTTGCGTAAAGTGTCGTCTCGGATCAGCCTGCGCAGTCCGCGCAGGCTAATCCGAGACGGCACTTTACGACTACATTAGATTTTATGCTACAGCAGACTTGCTCAAAACAGAAAATTACATAAAAACGGAAAGTGTCGTTTCGGATTGGCCTGCGCGGACTGCGCAGGCTGATCCGAGATGATTCTTTACGCAAATGTCCGAATGCCCCTTTTCGCGTGTTGCAAGCCATATATAGTTAGGGATTTATAAATTTATATAGTCTAACGACTGACTGAATCTGGCGGAAGAGCTTTCCTTGGACATGCAGAAAATTGACCGGTAGCAAAAAGTTTCGACCCGTGTCAGCCTTTGTAGACTGCGCAGGTTGACATGGTTCGATACTTTTTTATGCAGATGCATTAAGGCCCTTTTTCACAGAGCTTGGCTCAGTTACTTATAAAGCAGCGCTTACCACAAAACAAATTTTTATGTATATTTTACAGCGACCCAAACAAACCAGTGAACGTACAACAGTATACAGGCATCCTATGGCCTCAATATGACATTGCTTCACAAAGTTACCTACAGTTTACCGCCACTATAACTACAAACAAAGTCCAGCACAGATTTGAAGCAAGGAGAATGGAATTCTGGCTCAATTATATTCCGACAATACTTGAAACACCGTGTCCTTAAGATTTCAGAACACTTTCTACATAAACTTGTCCCATTTGGAACTTGTGTATATATGGCCTCCAATTTGATATACACGTACATGTATTTATTCAGGGGCGTATCCAGAATTTTTCCCGGGGTGGGGGTGGGGGAAGAGGGGGCGGAATATCGAATAGATCATAAGATACATATTCAAATTTGCTAACTGCATAAAATGTTTGTATTTCCTGTAAGTGTGTGTATCGGTATAATAATACATCTGTGAACACTATTACTAGTGTCTGAAGCTGTACATTGGGAAAGATCAGATTTCAAACTTTTACATCTAAGGAAAATTTAAAATTTGAAATTTAAAGGGCTCCCAACCAAATGATGCAGCTTTCTTGAAAGCTTCATAAATTTGCGCCGTTTCACCCATTATTCGTGAGTTGAAGAGAAGATTCAAATGAATTACATCGACTGCGAAAAAAAAAACATGTATACAGAAAATGTAGTAGATTCGACTGAGTCGACTGAGAGAAACATACATGAGCCATGCTTTGACAAAAAGGGGCTTAATGCATCTCTGTAATCCATGGTACCAAGCAAGCCATCACATACAAGTTTATGGATCCATAATATCCACTTTTTCTAACAACCAACTTATTCATGAGATAGACTGGTCGTTGTGCATACAGAAAATTGACCAATAGCGAAAAGTTTCGGCCCAGGTCAGCCTGCGCGGACTGCGCAGGCTGACCTGGATCGATACATTTCGCAGATGCATTAAGCCCCCTTTTCACAAGACATGGTTCATATATTATTTTCTTATCAATTAGATCTTAGACTATGTAGATTAAGATTTAACATGAAAAATGATTGTTAGGTAGAGGGTTAAGCCACCTTCAAATTGTCCGTGGCAAATTCTTTCATTACTGATGACTCATATTTTGTTCACTGCTTGAAATGTTAAACCTTTCCCCCTCTGGTCCCAACATCGCATCACGAGCCAGCAAGTATGCATGGTTGTTGTTTCCTATAAGAGCGTTTCGAGCCCGCATATACTCTTTATCTCGCATTTCCGCCCTTCGTATTTCGTCCTTTGACTTCTTTGCTTTATTTCTGTGACCGGGTCTGAAACACACGGGTAGGAAACTTCACATTTTGAGCCAATGGCTTTCACGAGGTAATGTTGTGTTGGTCTTCCGGTTCCGAAAGTATCGGCTCAAAAACAACTGAAAAACAGCCATGTTTGTCATTCTTTGTACTAATGTGTTCTTATATCTTTAAATTTCGAAAAAAGGAGAATGTCATGCAATGCTCTGGTCTTTCAATGTTTTCTACACCATGGAAAGTTGTAAAGTGTTGTCTTGAACCATTTGTGCCGTGGGTTGACTGTAGTCGAAATAATACGTTAAGAACGTAGTTTCAGACTGATATTGCGATTAATTTAGCAAATAAAAGTGTATTTGCTGTTCTAAATGTGTGAATTATTGTCTTGAACTTTTCTATTTGCTGCTGTCAAAGAATTGATATGAATTAGCACAGAATTGACATAAGTAAACAAAGGCTCCGATTATGTTAGCCGGCTCTGAATATGTGGACCGGCTCTGACTATGTTGATCGGCACCTATGGATTAGGGCTTCCTTTAAAAAAACTTAGTTTTCGGTTACTTATTTAAGACATGCACTCTGTATTCCCGTTAATACCCTTCTCTTCAAAAGTTAAAGTATACATTTGTTTGATGAAACGTGACCGAATTTCTGAAAATACAAAGGTCTGATATTATCACAATCGAAAAATTCTGTCTGACATTAGTCTGTTTTGAAAATGTTGTATAGCTTTTGATTAGCCGAATGGTGTATGTGTTACATTGTAATGCTTACGTCGTAAGTGCAGTCCATACATAAACACACATAATGAAAAACAGTGGCATCTTCAGACCGCTATTTGGTCAAATAGTCATTCACGCTAAATTTCATATGTACCGATCGTTGTAGAGATATTAAATAAAAAGTGGAGTTGTCATGGAAAATTTTACTGTTTGCAAGACAAAGTTTTACCCAATTACACATTTATGCATATTATAGACGTATAATTACCGTAGGAATGAATACAGTGAGTGAGTGAGTATTTATTTGTTTATACTTAAAGAAAAAGATTAGCAAGAGCACATGACATTGTCACAGTTCGTTTAGGACTTTCTTTATTCGCGGCATCAAATTTTGCTTTAACTTTTTACCAGACGACAAAATTTAAGACTGGTCAAACTTGAAATTGTTTGCAACAATTTGAATTTGACTCAAATGAGAGGAACTGTCTTTGGAAAGACAGAAAATGTCGTGGGAAAAGGAGAAAATGCTGGTATCCAGCATTTTCTCCTTTCCCCACAATTTTTCAGAAGCCGTCCTATTCAAAGTCGTTAACACAGGATTATTTGGTGAAGTGATAAAGCTAAGATGACGGAAAATTCCTACCAAGATGGGCTGAGATGGCCTTATCTATTGTGGTCTCTTCACCTCTTAAAGGATTATTTTGAACAAAGCAAAAACGTGTTTTTCACATAAAATAGTGTTTGTCCATTCGTATAGCCCATTGCGCAGAACCTTTTTTTAAATTCAAATCAAGAATATTACTTTAGTCAGTGGCAGCTTTTAAGAAGTAATTTGTGTTCTTCAAGCAATTATTCCACTACGATTATTACCGTGAATCTTATTCTAAATCTGTGTTGAAACGATCTATTAAATAAAGAGGCAAAGGTCACTTTCAGGTCAAATTTTCAACTCGTTACCAGACGACAAAACTGTAGGCAAAATATCCAAATTGAAATGATTTACGAGAAATTAGGCAACACCCAAATATGAATTTCATCTTTCTTACGGTTAAAAAACAGAGTGGTAAAAGGAGAAAATTAAGGTAACCAGCAATTTCTCCTTTTACCACAATATTGTTAAAAGTCCTCTTTAAAACTCTGATTTGTTTGGTAAATGGGATAGACTACTCTTAATATATACAACGAGAAAGTCACGTTCTGTTAGTCTATTATCAAACAAGGAACAATGCTTACCTATGCACTTTATCTGGTCGTTATTTTGGTATTGGGAATCGGCAACAAATGTGTGTCAAAGGATATAATTGTGCAGTCGAAAGCTGGAAACTTTGTTGGATTTGAGGACAGAGTTTTAGTTGATCATCAAATTAAGACTGTCACCAAATTTCTTGGTATTCCCTATGCAGAAACCACAGCTGGGGTGAACAGATTTGAGAAGCCAATACCAAAGAAGGCCTTCAATGATACATTTTATGCAAGGACTTTCGAGCCAAGTTGCTGGTTTATGTATGCAGACAAAAATTCCCAAGGGATATCAGAGGATTGTCTGTCTTTGAATATTTACGTCCCTGGCTCCCTTACTGATACCCAAACCCCAATGCCTGTTATGATATGGATCTATGGTGGAAGTTTTGTACTGGGGTCATCTTACAAGTATAAAGCGGAAGCACTTAGTACCTTTGGTGACGTAATTGTCGTCACCATCAACTACCGTATGGAGATGTTCGGATTTCTTCGAAGTGACGATGGTCGATTGATTGGTAACCAGGGACTATGGGACCAACATCTCGCTTTCAAGTGGGTTCATGACAATATCGCAAGTTTTAATGGAGACCGCAGTAATTTAACTATATTTGGAGAATCTTCCGGTGGCGTTAGCGTAATGTTGCAGGCTCTATACCCAAGAAATAAAGGTCTTTTTCAAAGAGTGATTGCAGAAAGTGGAACTGCATTCGAATATTGGTCAGTCTATGGCCCGAACGCCCGAAAGATAATATCCAAACTGTCCTGTAGCCAGGGCGACTATGTGATGTGCCTTAAACAGAAGAGTGCGCTTGAAATCCAGTCCGTTCAATGGCTCGTTAATTATGGTCCAGTAGTCGATGGAGACTTTCTGGTAGAAATGCCGACAGACATCGTATTTGGAAACAATTCAAAATCGGAAGAAGCAAGAAAATTTTTCGCTTCTCTAGACATATTGACCGGTATGTGCCGATATGACGGCGCGTTGTATATCCTGGACATCTGGCCATTTAATAGACTCAAGTCGAAAGAAAACGTGACAATGAGCCAACAACTCTTTTCAGACACAGTTATTCCGAAACTTGTCGATGATTTGTATGACATCAAAACCGCAAGGGCCAAGATGGCGGTCGTTGACGCCATAAAGTTCGAATATACTGATTGGACCGACCCTGATAACGCTGACAAACGCAGAGCAAACGCCATCAGAATGACGTCAGAAGCGACGTTTTATGCAGCTCTCATTAAAACACTGCATGGTCACAGTAGATTTAACAATGGGTCATCGTACTTTTTTGAATTCGCTGTCAATACTACAAGTCATCTTTGGTCCTCGCCACCGAGCTGGGCTCCAGGTAAATAAAAAAAAATGTGTATTCTTTTCTCTATGAAGATCTTTACCTTGCTTTTGATGCACAGAGATAGGTTCTAGAATAATAGAAAATTCTTGAACTGCGGGTGTGATTTAAACAGAGAACGACTTTGAAAATTCCTTGGACAAGGATACCCAACACAATTCAGGACGTAATCCATGCATTCATGCAGCATTGTAGCAAAATGAGAAAATGCTCGTTAACGGCTTTTTCTGCTTTTCACACAATAACCTTCTAAAATTTCCTGCTGCAAGACAAACATTTTTCGACACTAATTGGATGACTCTCTCTTTCTCTCTCTCAGCATGATTCCTTATGTGTTACCTGATAGTTGTTGGATCAAAATCTAAAATTATCCGATGTAAAAATGAATTAAAACTTCTAGAAACCTTTTATCATGGCCAATGAAAAAAAAAATCCTTTGCCCACATAGAATAATATCTTTTATATTTGGCAACACAGTGGGGTCCTACCACGGAGATGAAATTCCTTACGTGTATGGCTATTTGGTCAGCAACGCAACAGATCCATACAAACACACGACCGCTGAGCAACAGGTCTCTAGGGCCGTCATGACGATGTGGACAAATTTTGCTAAAACCGGGTGAGTAGTGAAAGTCTAGTTTGATGAACTTATTGGTAGTCTTGTTGACGCCTTAAAATTGAATCAGGGTCTGCATTCACCAACTATTCAAAAGAACATGCTTTGTCTTATTAGCCAAGGTTTTCGAAATTTGAATGTAACACAACCTCTGATTGGCTAAACCAAATGGTTTAGCCAATCATAAGTTGTGTTACTTTCAAATTTAGAAAAATTCTTGAGAATAAGACTGAGAACGTTCTTAAGAATGGTAGGTGAATTCGGACCCAGATCGTCAATTGAAACTTTGTGAAAAAAAGGAGAAATTCAGCCTCCCTACAAAGGATAATGGACGAAAAAGAAGACATGGATGGTCAGTCCCTTATTCATCAACATAACGGGGGTTGCTGGGTTCACCGTTCCTTTCCGTTATATGTCAGCTGGTTCGTATTTTGGGACAATAGAAGGATTTCAATGAGGAAGAAGAGAGCTGATTAGACGTGCAAAGTACAAACCTCTCAGAAATATCCACTTGTTTATGAAAAAAGTATTGCTAATGTCAGAAAGCAATCTGTATATTTAAACCTTTACAAAAAAATCCCGTGTTTTCACGACTCTGAGGAAGAGGCCTTTTGAAAACATTGTGGGAAAAGGAGAAATTTCTCCAATCCCGCAAGGTTTTCTACCCTTTCAATGAACTCAAGTTCATTTATTCCACTTTCATATTTGTCGTCTGCGGATGCTTTAAATTTGAAAAAGGTCTAAAATTTGCCGTTAGGGAAAGAGTTTAAAGTATCTATAAAGGCGGATCTAGTGTGGGGTCCGGGGTCTGGACCCCCACCCTCCTGAAAAATCCTACAAAAGGAAAGGAATTTCTACTAGATTCTATTTTTTTCCTTTCTTCTAAATAACTGTTTTTACGACCATAGATCAAAGTTGTTCAAACCAGTGCAGGATTGGAAACGTTAAACCCTACAGTACGGCTATCATACACAAAAATTACATGAAATGATTTACTGTTAAACTGAATGTAGAACTTCGCTTTAACAATTTCTCAGTCATATCTCGGCGACTTTTGTTCTATTAGCAGTTAACCTTACTAAACAGTTTTAACGACCGTAGGAGGAGGTCTTTTGGACACATCAATGGAAAAGAAAACAAATGCTTGAAACATGCATTTACTCTCTTTCCCATGATGTTTTTAGTCTTCAAGTCAGCGAAAACTCCGTAATTTGAGCCACACATTTTATCTCTCGTCTGCAAATGTTTTCTATTTAGACCAGTCTAAAATTTTGTGGTTTGGTAAACAGTTAAGGATTGAAGTAATTCACTGGTGTGTTCTGTTTAATCAGGAATCCAAACAAGCCGCTGTCTTTGATTGCATATCTACCGGTAACTTGGCCAGCCTACAACGTGTCGTCGCCATCGTACCTAACGATTTCCGAGTCCATGTCGGCAGCTTCCGTGCAAAGTCGGTTCCATTCGGAGAAAATGGCCTTCTGGCTTCAATACATACCTCAAGTTATTAAAAGCAACTCGGACCCAACTGTACCTGATATTAGACTGCCGATTGATTTGATTGGATAAATTACAATATGAATTTTCTTTTCGCTCCTGTTGTTTTACGGAAATGCAATATTTTTTCAGAAAGAGGCCTGTCACGTGTCGTTGTCTTCTGCGGCTCAACTAGTATATAAACTCGACTTCTTTTAATAGCTGAAAAGTAAAATCCGATGAAATTTATAAAGATTCTTATCCTACTGGTTCGACTAAGCAAGCGGTTGGTATAGACTAGATCCATGATCGGATTGTACATTGTATGCCGTCGGCAAAAGCACATGTGTTCCCTTATGGCGCCAAAACGGTTATCAAACGACAAATTTTAACGTTGCTTAAACTGAATGCATTTGCAGACGAGAACTTTATTGTCGCCCGAATGAAGAGATTTGTCCTTGAAAGGTTAGGAAACATTCACGGTGAGAAAAAGAGAAAAATGCTGGTTACCAATAGTTCCCCCTTTTCGCAATATATTTTCAACAGACACTTCTCTAGGGTTGTTAAAACATGGGATCGCTTGGGAAAAAAAGGGGGGCAATGGATTTGTTAAAGAGACATTCCAAGTTCGATCCAAGTCAGTCATCTATGAATACCCTTGGGCAAATGAAAGTCTGTAAAGACATAAGTAACCCGTCGCCACGATATGATTGAAATATTGTTGAAAGTGGCGTAAAACACTGTTCAAACAAGGGAACTGTCATTTAGTAATCAGTATCAGTTTGACCAACCACCTCGGTGTCCGTGAGATCAGACCGCTCTCCTCGAGAGCGGGAGGTTGTGGGCCGAAGCCATTGCTGGATCATGCCAACGGCTATCATGAAAGTATAGTAGGAATGACTTCCCATATTTGTAAGTATGATTATCCATTTATCTCACAAGCCTGATTTTTAACCTCCCCAAGAAAGAAAGCTTTTGAAAACATTGTGGGAAAAGGAGAAAATGCTGGTAACCAGCATTTTCTCCTTTTTCCACAGTGTTTTTATTATCTAATCAAGGACAAATACTATCATTTGAAGAACATTTAAGGTATTGTCTGTAAATTCCTTCAATACGGGTGAGTCTAGAATTTTGCTGTTTGGTAAAGGGTTAACCTGGTAGCCTTTTGAACAGTGCCCTATTATTAATTATTTACTAAACGAACATATATTAGATACGACCCTGTGGAAGAAGGTTGAGTTTGAAAACCTTGCGGAAAAAGGACAGAATACTGGTTACCAGCAATGTCTCGTTTTCCAGTATCTTTTCCACTCTTACAAGCATTTGTCATCATCATTTTTTATAATGATAAAAGCGATGATGATGATGAAATCTTTGAAATTTTTACAAAATACATTTATTGAAATTCTGTAGCTATTTTTCATATTACAAACATCAAATCCATTTTAAAAGAGGTCCGTTTTAAATAGATCTACAAACATTAAATTGCCAACTCAGTAACTGGAAAGTGAAAGAAGCGGAGAGAGAGAGAGAGAGAGAGAAGAGAGAGAGAGAGAGAGAGAGAGAGAGAGAGAGAGAGAGAGAGAGATTAGTCAGTGATCTCTTTACTGGGTTGATTTTAACAGTCTATCAATTTTACCCTCAACCAAAACAGTCATGTGCCTTAACGACCTTGAGCAAAAGGCCCCTGAAATAAAAAGTGGGAAAAGCAGAAAATGCTGACAACCAGCATGGCTTTTTCCTTTCCCACAATATTTTCTGCCCTATCATAGACAAATTTCTTGAATTTAGCCATATTTTATTTGTTGTCTGCAAATGCTTTCAATATGAAACAATACAAAATATTGTCATGTGATTAAAGAATCATATCACATGGATAGCGGCAAAACCATGCACTTTTCTCACTTTTTTGCCCTTTTCAATGTAATCATATGACTAGCAAATTAACCTCAACACACAAATACAGGTAAAAGCAATCATCTGTATAAAAGCGAATATAATGAATACATTACAATCATTACACACATACAAAATAAACTATAAATCCTGTACAGAACTAGCTATAAGACTGGTAATGTAAAACAAAACTATGTAAGTAGCTAATGTATAAATAGAACTGCTATGAATTGGGAAAGATCCACTGGTTGGTTGGCTTGGTTCGCTTTCTGTCTCTATTGGCTGTGTGTTTTTCATCAGCCAATCAAATCCAGCTTGTTGCCCTTGACGTTGCAATTCTGGACCAATCAGATCTCGGCATAGCTTGTTGTACTCATTCAAATATGAAATCTGAAAGCAGAAAAACCATATGAGAAATATGAGGAATTCCACCTATCTCCCTTTACCAACTTATTTCTCTTCACCCAAGTGTTTTCCTGTATGCTTTACAACACAATCCTGTGTTTTAATGACCCTGAGGAAGGATGCTTTGGAAAACAATATGGGAATAGAAGAAAATGCTGGTAAAGGTGATACAATCTAAATAGTTTTTACAGGGGAAAGATCACAATTATTGTTTGTGATTGATTGAACTTTGTCAGTCAAATTTACCAAATATTAACTCTATATGTACTAAATATATATGAGCTATGCTCTAAGGAAAGGAGGCTTAATACATCTGCCAAAAGCATCAACCCATTCTGCCCAGGCTGACTGGGTTGAAAGTTTTTGCTTTTGGTCTATTTTCTGCATATCTCAGGACCGTTCTATCCCAGGATTCAGCTGGTTGTTAGACAAAATTGATCTAAAGGATCAATAATTATGTGATGACTTACTCTATCAAAGAGATGCATTAAGCCCCCTTTTCCCAGAGCTCGGCTCATATATTCAACCGCTTATCACAGCTGAATATCAAATTCACAGAAAGTTGGATAGACTTATATCGTAAAGGTTGCACTACAAAGTGGATATTTATAGATCCAAGACCAGACTTTATGTTCTGTGCAGTCTAATCTTGATCTATACTATCTGCAATTTATACCATTTTCACCTATTCTGCCGAAATGGTCAGAGAGGATGTTAGAACATAATCTAGTTTCCTTATGAGACTAATAAAATTGAGCCATGCTCTGTGAAAAGGGGGTTGATGCATATCAACCCAGGCCAAAACATTTTGCTATTAGTCAATTTTCTGCATGTTCAAGGACCAGTTTACCTCAAGATTCATTCTTTTGACAGACAAAATGAATTTTATGGATCCATGATCATGTGATGGCTTGCTTGGAATCAAGGAAATCAAGGAGATGCATTAAGGTCCCTTTTGCCAGAGCATAGCTCAACTCTTGCAGTAAAATGAGCCTTTAGAACAAAAAGGTAGACACCATGTGTTGTAAAAGAAATCTAATTGTTGATATACCTTTACCCCCTTACCACACAATCCCGAGTTTTAACGACCCTGAGGAAATAGCCTTTTGAAAATCTTGTGGGAAAAGGAGAAAATGCTGGTAACCAGCATTTTCTCCTTTTCCCACAAGGTTTTCTTCACTTTCACTGACAATTAACCATCATTTTAGCAAAATAAGGAATGTCATCTGCAAATGCTTTCTATTAGACCAGTCTAAAGTTTTGTCGTTTAGTAAACAGTTAAATGACCCAATCAGTGATCTCTTTAACTCTTTACCAGCCGACAAAATTTTAGCCTTGTCCAAATTGAAAGCATTTGCAGACAACAATTTCAGTGTGGCTTAAGTGGTGCAATTTTTCTTTGATAGGGTAGAAAACATTGTGGGAAAAGGAGAAAATGCTGGTTACCAGCATTTTCTCCTTTTCCCACAATGTTTTCAAAAACCTTCTTCAGGGTCATTAAAAATCGGCATTTTGTGGTAAAGGGTTAATAAAAAGTTAGATGTAACAAACATTCAAAATTTAAGAAAAAGTTGCAAACCTGGTGTTCATCAAGTTCTTCAAAATTTATCAGCTTCGGCTCGTACGGCACTAGAGTGATATGCTCAAATGTCAAGAACCTGTAACCTGGGAAATTATACTGAAACACAAACCAAATTTTTATATATCAGTTAATCTTCTACCAAACAATTCCAGGTTTTCACAACCCTTTGAAAGAAGCCTATCAAATACATTGTGGGAAAAGGAGAAAATGCTTTCTATCCTTTCTAGAACAAATTTGATTGCTGAGTCACATCAATGTTATCGTCCGTAAATGCTTTCAATTTGGATGAGTCCAAAATTTTGTCATTTGGTAAAGAGTATAGTGAAATATTAGCAATTATTATTATGTTTATTTATTTCTCTTTTTTTTTTTCTTTAAATCATAAAACTATGTAAAAGTAACTGTAAAAGCTACAAATTATACATACTTGAATTCTGTGTTTCCAATGGTTGACATAAAGAGACATATGAGTCATGCTCTGTGAAAAGGGGTTCTAATGGATCTGCATAAAGAATTGACTCATGTAAAGCTGGTATGAGTCGAAAGATTTTTGTTTTTTGTAAATTTTCTGCATGTCATTGGACCATTGTACCACATTTTTTAGTCGGTTGTTAGACAAAATGGATTTTTATGGATCCATAATCATATGATGACTTGTTTGCTATGAAGCATCATAGAGATGCATTAACCCTTTACCACACAGCAAAATTTCAGACCTATCCTAATTGAAAGCATTTCCAGACAACAATGTCAAAGTAGCTCAAATGACCCAATTTCTCTTTGATAGGTTAGAAAACTTTGCGGGAAAAGGAGAAAATGCTGGTTACCAGCATTTTCTCCTTTTCCCACAATGTTTTCAAAAGGCTTCTTTCTCAGAGTCGTTAAAAGTCGTCATTGTGTGGTAAAGGTTTAAATCCCTTTTGTCAGAGCACTTCCTATATGTACTCATTGCAGTTCTGATACTGTGCCACAACTACAATGTAATGTGTAAACAATGTAATGGGATGGTTACACACAGAAAAGCAGATGGTATGAAAGGGAGACACAAAGTGGGATTTGTGATAAAGATGAGACTAAAGAGTGGTTTAAAAAATGTACAAGGATATATGTACTATATTTACCTTTGTTGATGCATTTGTAACCATTACAACATTCTCTATCCTAATTCCAAACTCATTGTCCTCATAGTATCCAGGCTCTACAATTAGAACACAGGTTTATTTGTTAATTGTTTGAGTGTTGGATTCCTAATGCAGTTTCCAACAATATTTTAGTTAGTTTAGTTTAGTTTAAATATATTTATTTTACATCGATTGAAAAACATGTTCTGGCAACCTATACAAATATCTCTGAATTCTGCGTCCTGGAAAGTACACTAGTACTTGCGCCGAATGTGTGGGCCATTGAAAAGTCCCAAAGTTGATGCCTCCTCCCTGGAATAGGACTTGGGACCTTATGGTTACGAGGCCAACACTCTACCTCACAACCACGGACACCACATATTTTCAGGTCTACCCTGGACCTTTTTTCCAAGCAACTGACTGCTTTCCTACATAGAAATAGTTGTCACCGTGCTTGTCCAGTGGTGTAATAAGAACAAATTCTGTCTCATGGCATAAGGGTGAAGTACCAAAACTCAGAAAGCCAGAACTTTTGGTCTTAAAGTCATTTGAGGCATGAAATATCAAATAATTAGATCTACATTTGAATTTTAATATCATCTGAAAATGACATTTTAAACTTTTTACACATATTGTGTTAATCATTAACTGGAAGTTTTAAATTTTTATATTCAATGCATAAATGATTGACATAAGGTTTAAATCGATACATACAATATGTAACTGATTAAATGAGAATTTTAACTTATTATACTTTAACCCTATCACGACTATAGTTGGCTTTGCAGCCAGGGTAGATCAAGATCAGGCTGCAGCCTGATCTTGATCTACACTGTCTGCTTTGCTGAAACACTGTGGACGAAAGCAATTGCAATTGTTTTGGCTGTATGTCTTGGATAAAAATGTCTGATAGGTATTTTTGGCACTCTAAGGGTTAATATTATATACAATGTATAAATGATTGACTACCGTCAGATATAAAGTTGCGAGGTCTAAGGACTTCTCTAGCTCTAAAATAGATGGGACCTGCAAGTAGACAAGTACAAGTAATTATTCTATATGTATCATTAGCATACTTTTGCACACAATGTAGATCAAGATCAGACTGAACAGAATGTGAAGTCTGATCACTGATCTACACTGTCCGATATTTTGAAAGGTAATTCTAGTGAAAACAGTCTGGGTATTGATACAAATGAGTCTTTTATGCTGACTGAAAATATATGTTACATTCACCCTTTAACAATCCTTAGCTTTAATGACCCTTAACTCTTTACCAAACGACTAAATTTTAGACTTGTCCAAATTGAAAGCATTTGCAGACGACAAAATAAACGTGACTCAAAAATTGAAACTTGACTTTAGAAGAGTAGAAAACACTGTGGGAAAAGGAGAAAATGCTGGTTACCAGCATTTTCTCCTTTTCCCACAATGTTTTCAGAAGACTTCTTCCTCTGGGTCGTAAAAACCAGGAATTGTTTGGTAAAGGGTTAAGCGGACAGCTTTTAAAAATGTTGTGAAAAAAAGGAGAAAATGAGGGTAATCAGCATTTTGTCCTTTTTCCAGAATGTTTTCTACTCTTCCAAACACAAATCTCACCATTTGGACCAATTCTTATTTGTTGACTGAATTACTTTCAATTTGGACAAGTCTAGAATCTTGTTGTCTGGTAAATTAGTTAAGTTTTTGGTGGGCAAAAGGTTAAAGGCCCAGTTGTGACCAAAAGTAAACAAAGCACGTGTTAAAATGTATTTTAATTTAAATCTTACTTTTCGAGTATGGAAATTATTGTAAAGATGACAATCTGTTATTGTATGGTCAGTCCAAGTGTTAGTCACTGCCAGAAAAATGAATTTCAAAATCAAGTAAAAAGTAAACAAATGACAGAGCAACCTGGCAACTTTTGACCTACTTTTAAAGTTCATTTTTCTGTAAGCAACTAACAGTTGGACTGACCACATAAAAACAGATTGTCAGCTTCACAATAATTTCCATACTTTCAAATGTTATGATTGAAATTTAAATAGATTTTAACACCCACTTTGTTTACTCTTGGCAGCTATTGGGGCTTTAATCGTATCAGTTAAGCCAATGGGCAAGTTCAGCACATATGATTCTTATACAAATCATGATCAATTTGTGGCTATGAGATAGTATGTTCCAACCCCGACAAAAGGTTTAACCCTCATGGCCCTAAGCCCTGACCTGATAGCTTGATACTGTAGATCAAGATCAAACTGTACAGACCACTCAGTCTTTTCTTGGATTGCTGCTGCATGCTTTTGTGCCAAATATTTTGCCAAAAGCAGCTTTGAAACTACAGTATCTTTTTTCTTTAGCCCTGACGGAGAAGATCCATTATATTTATTCAGTACTACAAGGGTTAACTCTTTACCAGACGACAAAATTTTAGACCGGTCCAAGTTGAAAACATCAGCAGAACTCAAATTTAATATTGCTCTAAATATGGAATTTATCTTTAATAGGGTAGAAAACACTGTGGGAAAAGGAGAAAATACCAGCTTATTCTCCTTTTCACATGATGTTTTGAGAAGCTTTCTTCCGCAGGGTCATCAACTTTTTCAGTATTGAATAAATATATTGCATTTTCTCAAAGGCTACAAAATACATGTAGATCTACAGTTCTACTGCAAGATAAAAAGTCAGTTAGGTCATAATCTAGAATAAAGCAGTGGACAGTGTAGATCAGAGATCAGACTGCACATTCTGTGCAGTCTGATCTTGGTCTACACTGTCCACAAAAGCTTCTGGTACAAACTTCGTCTATGGTATGGAAAGAGTTAAAATTCAGGATATTGTGATACAGGGTTAGAAAGTTAAAAGAAATACCTTCATGGACACTAAGGTACATGCCTATCCCATGACCAGTTCCATGTCTGTAGACAAGGCCTATGTCCCATAGAGGTATTCTGGCTTGAGAATCTATGGCACTACCTGAAAAAACATGTTGTAAAATAACTATTGTTTCTCCTTCCGTTTTAAATAAGACAGGGTATATATTGCTATGCTCAGGTCAGAGGTTGAGCCCTGCCCTGCCCTGCCCCACCCTGCCCTGCCCAACCCCACCCTGCCCCTCCCCAGCCTGCCCCGACCTGCCCCGCACTGCCCTGCCCTTTCTAGACAATAAGTAGTACTAGTTTCTTCAAACTTGGTACAGATATTCACAGTGAAAATTACATGTAGATGACACCATATTGATTTTAAAGATCAATGCTTCAAAGGTCAAGGTCACACTGCCTTCGAACACACAGAACTTTTTGGTTTTGATGTAGATTATATGGTTGATGAAGACTGACTGAATGACTGACTGACTCTC
The DNA here is from genome assembly GCA_946811185.2 of Hippopus hippopus. NCBI lineage: Eukaryota > Metazoa > Mollusca > Bivalvia > Cardiida > Cardiidae > Hippopus > Hippopus hippopus. The sequence continues at coordinate 41,710,099 of OX328101.1, read as the reverse complement.
TCTGTCTCTGTCTGTCTGTCTGTCTGTCTCTCTCACACACACACACACACACACACACACACACACACACAAAAACCCAAATCATTGAATTGTTGGGTAGTATGTTTTCAAAGTTTGGTTATATACTGTCTCTGAAATCTATATAAGTCGGTTAAAAAAAGATGCTTCCAAAAATAGAAACTAACATGATTTATATATATCATACCATGGGTCCCTTCTGGGAAGACAGTTTGGAACAAATTGATATGGCCCATCAGTACACGAGTATAACACTCCTAGAATGTAAAAATAAAAATTATGTTAAGCTTTTTCCGAAAAGACATATTTTGGGCTCTTCCAATTTTAAAGCTTATAGAGACAATAATTATTTAACAACAACAATTTAAGAACAGCTTTTCTTGGATACTACAATACATTTTCCATTGCATTTTACTGAATTTGGCTTGCAATACAAACAGTAGGGATGGGAAAGTTTTCAAAAGGCTATTTTCAAGCTCCAAAATAGGAAACAAAAAAACAAAAATATTTTCAGGGAAAGACAAAAAAACCCTCTGGTTTATCCCCTCCCCCAAAAATTATTGGGAAAGAGTCGTGCCCTGCTTTCACACTCCCTCTTCCTGCTTCTTGGACCATTATGTTGAAATGATAGCAATTTATACCTTTTGATAGTCTGTTGGAATGCCGAAGTGAAATGTTCTGGTCACATCAGTTGTACCATCCCTGCAATATTTTACTTGTTATTGTATAGGCCCTTCTTAACAAATAGAATATATTCAGAAAATACACATAGGGCAAACATTGGAATGAAAGAAAATTATTACTTTTTAAAATATATGGAAAACATTGTGGTAAAGGGGACAGCTCTTGTTAACTCTGTACCAGAATACAAAATTATTGTGAATTGGCATAATGACCCTCATATGTGCCTTTTTAAATCATTTTAATTACACCAAATTGCCTTATATGGTTCGACTTCAATATTTTCATACACTTTACCAATAGACTTGCCAAAATAAAAGCTCTAGACTGTTTTCACTCTGTACCAGACATGTCCAAATTGAAAGCATTTTTAGACAACAAATAAAATGAGGCTTGATGACGAAATTTGTCTACAAAAGTGTACAAAATACCGTGGGGGAAGATTTCTCCTTTTCTCACAACATTCTCAAAAGCCATCTTCCTCAGGGTCATTAAAACATACGGATTGTTCCGTGAACAGCCAAAGATAACTTTTTTCCAAAGAAATTAAAAAAGGCAGAGAAGGTTTCTCAAAAGTACTCACAGGTATTGGCCACCAGAGTCCAGGAGATATAAACTGTCTGTAGTTATTTGTTTATTTGTAGCATTACTGGGTCTATAGTGTATGACAGCGCCATTTGAACCGAAGCTGGAGATTGCTGGAAAACTGAGACCCCGGTTGTAGTCTTGTTCACTGTAGAAATAAAAATCAACTTGACCCTTTACCACTTGACAAACTTTTAGACAGGACCAATTCGAAAGCATTTTCAGGCAACAGACTCACATTATTGGATTTATCTGTGATAGGGTAAAAAACATTGTGGGAAAAGGAAAAATGCTGGTAACTAGCATTTCTCCTTTTCACACAATGTTTTCTATAGCACTTTTCCTTAGGGTTGTTTAAAGTTTAGATTGTCTGGTAAAGGGTTAGTAATATATTGTAGTTAGTTACTGATATGATGACTTGTAAAGTGTTTTTGTGATCAATAACTCATTTCCAAATTGCAGACGACTCTTGATATCTCACAGTTGATCATCTTTGAAAACATTGGAGCATAAGGAGAAACTGCTTGCCAAACGAGCCACAATGTTCACATACTGTAGTTGACAGATACAATGTCCTGTTTTCATTTCAACCTGATATCTAATCAATATTTTGTGCAAAAAAAAACAAAAAGCAAAAAAAAAACGCTTGTTAACTCTTTACCAAAAGACAAATTTTTGGACTGGACCAAATTCAAAACATCTGCAGACAACAAATTATATCTTGGTAATATGATGATTTCTCACTTTGATACGGTAGAAAATACTGTGGGAAAAGGAGAAAATGCTGGTTACCAGCATTTTCTCCTTTTCCCACAATGTTTTCTATAGGCTTCTTTCTCAGGGTCTTTAAAAGTCTGGATTGTGTGGTAAAGAGTTAACAGGGATTTTTCCTTCTGCCCCAATGTTTTTAAAGTTAAGTCTGCTACAAAGCAAAAGGCTTTGTCTCAAGCTGATAACTAATTCAGCATTTTGTCGTTTCATTTAATTCATTGTCTCCTTTTTTTCATCAAAGAAACAACTAGCAAACAAAAAATCTTATTATTAGGCATTTCTTCTTCTGCCAGAATGTTTCCAAGTGATCTCTGGCAAGACAATAAAAGTGTCTGCATTAAAATTTGATGATAAGTAAATGTGTAACCCAAAGACGCTTTCAGTCAAGAAAGACAGCCTAAACTAGAGCTGTCACTGAATGTGACTTTATACCCCCGCCAGCGCTTTGACAGTACTTTGTACACAGACACCCACACCGACTGACACACGGACGGACGGACACACGGACAGACAGGCTGATTCCAGTATACCCCCGAAAACATTCGTTTTGCGGGGATATAATAACTGCAATTTCATGGTTGCATTTGTCTGTAGTGTTTTAGCAAAGAGGACAATATATATCAAAGAGTAAACTGACAACAGTAACAATAGTTTGGGCTTTAAAAGTTAACTTGTAGAAGCTTACCTGCGGTACTTTGCAAGTTCCTTTGCAGCACTGACCTCGGTCCACTTCTGTCCATCCTTCACCTGCAGAAGAATTTACATGTATACGATTTCAAACAAAAACCACTCCATTGTGTAATTTTCGTATACTGGTCTGTCCCATAGATATAAATGTATAGCTTCTGTTTTTATAAGGGGATACTTATACTGCCTTGCTATTGAACTAGTTTTTGTGGCGACATGGTAGAGCATTCGCCTTGGCACCCAGAGGTCTTGGGTTCAATCCCAGCCTTGGGAGGCTATTTATTAGAACTGTAACACTGGCCCCGAGCCTGAAAAACAAACTCATTTGAGAAATAGTGTTACAGTAACTGAAGGATTCATGGAAGAATCTTCATATGGCTGGGGAATATGTAGTATACTGGTCTGTCCACCTTGCTATAGAGCTAGCTTTTGTAGCGCTGTGGTAGAGCATTTGTCTTGGGACCTAGAGGTCCTGGGTTCAATCCCGGCCTAGGGAGGCTATTTATCACAACTGTTACATGAACAAGCCCTTACCAAACAATTCAGACTTAACCACTCTAGGAAAGAAGGTTTTTGAAAACATTGTGGGCAAAGGAGAAAATGCTGCTAACCAGCATTTTCTCCTCTTCCCACAATGTTTTCTATCTGATCAAAGACAAATCTCACCATCTGAGAAATACTGATTTTGTCATTTGCAAGTGCTTTTAATATGGACCAGCCTAAAATTTTGTCTTTTGGTAAAGAGTTAAAAACGGTACTGAAGAAGGCTTTCGAAATCCTTGAGGGAAAAGGAAAAAATGCTGGTAACCAGCATTATCTCCTTTTCCGATAAAGTATTTAATTTATTAAAGACTACAGCAATCATTTGACCCAATTTTGAAAGGTCATCTTCAGATACTTTTAACATGTAATTTAAGTCTAAACTTTTATTATCAAAGAGTTAAGTTCACGCTGTTTTATGCCTTTTTAAAACTTAGAGTGCTAAATTACTGAATTAGACCTTTCCAATAGGAGAATCAGCAGAAATACTGCCATTGTAAGGTTTTTGGGCTAGAATATGTAACAACAGTAGCAGACAATATAGATGAATGGTCTGTGAAGTCTGATCTAGATCTGCACTGTCTGTGAAAACAAATTAAGGTAGTTCCTGCACTCTTGGCATTCTTGTCACTTTAAGCATACTTTGTTCTGCATCAAACACAAGAGACCAACCATTATCTTATCCTTTAATCAAATACTCCCTTGTTTTAACGACCCAGAATTATAGAGCTGTTGAAAACATTTATAAAAAATATTGTGGGAAAAGGAGAAAGTGCTGACAACTAGCATTTTCTCCTTTCTCACAATGCTTTCCACCCTTTAAAAGACATATCAATTTTTAAGCGACTTTTGTCGTCTGCAACTGCTTTCAATTTTGCTGAGTCAAAAATTTTGTTGTTTAGTAAAGGGTTAATTCCGAAGACTTAACCCTTTACCACACGAAAAAATCTGAACTTGTCCAAATTGAAAGCATTTGCAGACAATTTCAATGTGGTTCAAATGCTGGAATTTGTCTTAGGATAGAAAACATTGTGAGAAAAGGTAAATAAGATGACTACTCCTGGGTTTGAAGCCCTGTAGACTATCCACTGAACTATCAGGCTCAGCAAATATAGGCCTCATAATGGTCTAACTACAAATTATCCATTGGAATCACCAGGGCAAGTATTCACCAACAATTCTAATTAGCATTCTTAGTTATATTCTAGATGTAGAAAATAAGCTAAACCATTTGATTTAGCCAGTCAGAAATTACTACCTCTGACACTTAGAAAACTCTTGAGAGCTAGACTATAAATGTAATAAAGAATGATTGGTGAATTTTGGTCCAGGACATAATTATTCAGAACACTGCTCTATTGGACCACAATGTAAATGTTGCTCAAATGAGGAAGTTATGTAAGGGCTGAAAACATTGTGAGAAAAGGAGAAAATGCTGGTTACCAGTATTTTCTCCTTTTCTCACAATGTTTTCAAAAGTCTTCTCAGCTTCGATTGTTAAAACTCCGGATTGTGCAGGTTAAAAAGGAAGTTTGTTCATCATAATTATTGGGTTAAATGTTCTTACCTCTGCCTCTAGTTTGGCCATAAAGGATATCAGTGCTACAGCATCCCTTATCTAAAATAAATAATGGAAAGTAGAAACAAGAAATCAAACGTGTCTCAAATGATGAAATTTGTTTTAAAAGGGGTTGAAAACAATGCTTAAAAAGGAGAAAATGCAGGTTACCATCATTTTCTCCTTTTCTCTCAATTTTTTCAAAAGCCCTCCTACTCAGAGTCATTGAGACTGGGAACTGTGTGACATAAACTCCCACACAAGATGGTTTGCATCTTGAAATAGAAAACTTTTGAATACATTATTGAAAAAGGATAGTTTTTTTTTAACATGCAAATTATCAATTAATTTTTTACAAACTATTGTCTACATAATTTGTGAGTTTGGCTGAGCTGGTGGTCTGTACGTAGTTTGGGTTCAAGTCTGGTCATTTCCTTTCCACTTAAATTTTCTCGAGTTTCTTCCTCAAAAATGACAGAACCCGGTAGTAATTACAGAACAGATTATCAGATTATTTGTTAAAGATCTATCCAAACCATGATAAGGAGACCATTTTACAGTGTGATTTAGAAATTATTGCTGCCTGGACCCAGGTAAGGCTGTAGGAGGTTATAATAAGGATAATTTTGTTTTTGTTATTGGTCATTTTCAAGTCAATATTTCTTGAACATTTATTGAGCAGTCTCAGCTTGAATCTTAAATTTTCATCATATTTCAAGCTATTCTATCTCAAACATGCTTTATAGTTGATCTGTCATCAAAAAAGTAGCTACAGTTAGTTTACTCAATGGTAAAATTTCTAGTATACATACTTTGTCACCATATACATGACCCTTCACCACATAATCACAACTTTTAATTACCCAAAAGAAGAAAGCCTTTGGAAAACATTGCGGGAAAAGAATAAAATGCTGGTAACCAGCATTTTCTCTTTTTCCCACAATTTTTCTACCCTTTCAAAAACAAATTTTCAGACTTATCCAAATTAAAAACTGTTGTGGACAACAACTAAAGATTTGGCGCAAATGACAAAATTTGACTCTGAAAGGGCAGAAAACATGGTGGAAAAAAAAAAAATACTGGTTACTAGCATTTTCCCCTTTCCCCCTCAGTGTTTTCATTAGGTTTCTTCCTTGGGATTGTGTGATAGAAGGTTAAAAGATTAAGTTCCTACTTACATGAGATTTCTTCATTCCGTTCACTTCAACAGGGTTCTTTACGACTTTAAACATGGCTATTGGTGAGTGATCTTCCATAACTTTATCCTGCAAACAGACCAGAACAATTTATAAATGTTGGAATTGTAATGTTATATTATCATTATACTTTAAACACATGATTTTGGGTAGCAACAACCCTGAGTGGGAAAGCTTTTGAAAACCATGTGGATAAAGGAGACCAGCATTTTCTCAATCCTATTCCCACAATCTTTCCAACTTTATCCAAGATAAATCTCATCATTTGAGTTTTGTACATTTAAATTTTGCTCTGCAAATACCATGAATTGGGTGAGACTAAAATTTGACATCTGGGAGAGGGTTAACTATGTACTGTTGGCAAAATGTATTGTCTGTTACTCATGATACATGTACTTTGATTACATTAAAACTTCATCTCATGAATAATGAATGAACCATTTCATTGGTTCCACAATGACATTCTTAGGACCTTCTGACCAGTATCATGTAACAAATTACTTCCACAGAGATTTTCCCAATCATTCTGTGGTAAACTATCCCCTATTCCTCATCTTTGGCTCTTGCTGAAGAATTTTCAACTAAGACGTGAGTTTGGGTTGTTTGAACAATCACTCTTATGATTCATGAATAATTGAATACTGATGAAACACACTTTCAACAGTCAAATTGCTTGTAGCTTAGAATGGACTTTAAAATGACACAGGCACCCAATATGCACAGAGCAATGCTTTTCCTTTCCAGTGACATAAATAAAATTTTTTCATGATCAGAAAATTACCCTGGGGCAACATGTCCAGCCTGCAATAAGAGCCACAGTCATGAGTCTTGACCTTCGTTCTTGACCAGAAGATTAGAATGTGCAATAAACCCCTATATAGTGTTGTTCACAACTATAGTTGCTTTAGTGGCCCATGTAGCTGAAGATCAGACTGCTAAAAACAAGCAGTCTGATCTTTGATCTACACTGTCGGTATTCATCAGATTGCAAATATTTGGGTTGTAGGGGTATTTCAGGAATGGGTATGTCCTTTTGGTTTATTCGGCACTCTAAGAGTTAAAAAGAAAAGCACAGTATCAAAGTAATGTTGATCTTATCAAAAATTTGCATGGATAAAGAAAGTACCTCTGGTATTCTATTAACTATGGCAAAGTTACAGGAACCTGATACCAGCACTCTCTTTCTTACATTGGCTGCTTCCCGAACATCTTCTAATATACTTGTCTCTGAGTATGGTTTCACCTAAAACATAATGAAAGGCCATTAAGGAAAACATGTTAGCAAGTAAATATAATGTAACAAGCCCATAAAAAAGAACAAAACTAGAAATAGGTGTGTCAGAGACACGGATGCCCCCGCTAAATGGTATTGGTCACAGATATGTCATATGAGTGAATCAATAGGTATTACAGAAAATTGTTGTTTTGGATAACAGCTTAGACGGGGTTAAGAAGGTTTGTTATATATATAGCCAAGCAGATAAAAGATTATTTATACCTGATAACAAAATTGAGGACTGGTCCAAGTTGAAAGCAATATGCAGACAATAAATTATATGGTTTGTATTGCATATGGTAGAAAACTTTGTGAGAAAAAGAAGAAAATGCTGGTTTTGAGCATTAACTTTTTTTTATTCAGCGTTTTCCTTAATCTTTCAACTGAGGGTTACTTATACTCAGGATTATGAAGATCTTAACTTGAGGAATGAGAGTGAGAAATATAGCAATAATAATTACTTTGTTGGACTTCCTCTATGAGACAGGAACAAATTGGATTGAATATTATCACACTGGACTATAGTTGAAGGGTAGGTTGCAGCCTCAATATTCTCTGGCATAGTTCTTTGGATGAGTCTTTTTAAAAACCAAAACTGTATCTTCATATCACAATTCTGCTGAGCAGGATGTAAAACTGGGTTGAACAGTCAATTTAAACATTTGACCTTCAACTGTGACCTTGACCTTGGGCATATCAAAACAAACTTTTCGCATGACACTAGTACTTGTTAAGGAGAACAAGTGTGCGAAGTTTTTTTGAAATCCATTGATAAATGTAGAAGTTATGCTCCGGACAAGGTCAATTTAAACATTTGACCTTCAACTGTGACCTTGACCTTGGGTGTATCGAAACAAACTTTTCGCATGACAATAGTACTTGTTAAGGAGAACAAGTGTGCGTAGTTTTTTTGAAATCCATTGATAAATGTAGAAGTTATGCTCCGGACAAGGTCAATTTAAACATTTGACCTTCAACTGTGACCTTGACCTTGGGCGTATCAAAACAAACTTTTCGCATGACACTAGTACTTGTTAAGGAGAACAATTGTGCAAAATTATTTTGAAATCCATTGATAAATGTAGAAGTTATGCTCCGGACAAGAATGGGACACACACACTAACGCACGCACACACATGCACACACTAACACACACACACACACAGACGGACAGAGGTAACTCTATATGCCCCCCCCATTTCATGGCGGGGGCATAAAAAACCACTAATAGAACACTATAAGTCACTTTAAAGTCCAAGATCTTTGTTTTGAAATGACTGATGCAAATTTTCATAATTTGATGAGATGACAAAGTTGCATGTGTTTCATGATAACAAGGTCTGGAGGTGTCTGCCAGACCAGAGTTGACCAAAAACTTGATTGATATAAGTATACTTCAACAACTGTAATCACAAGCTTAATCAATCCTTTACCACCATATCCTGTGTTTTAACATCCTTGAGGAAAAATGATTCTGGAATCATTGTGGGAAAATATTGTCAAAAATGTTGGTTTAGCCATGATATTTACACTTGAATTGATTTCCAACACTTACTAAATTTAATGCTTGGTGATTATGTGTACATGTATTTTACAAAGCTATTCACAAAGTCATCTGCTTAAGATTTGCTAAAATCTACAAACAAATTAAACAAAAGAGACAGAAATAAAGGAAAAGAATGTGCTGTATATTGCATAAGCAATTACTACTTTCTCAAAGGTGTAAAAAAGTATTTTTGTGTAATTCGGGACAATAACAAAAGAAAAATCTTGTTACCTCAACACAGTCTCCAGTCTGACTCTCACAGCTTCCTGACGTGTCTGTGTTTAAATGGGCTGCCATAGTCATATTGGTGGCTGGGTCTGTGGGCTCAGTTGATAATTTCTTCACATGATCAAGAACATATAGTCTAAAACAAAAATCAGTAGTCCTTTACCAATCAATACCTTCTTTTAACGACCCTGGAGAGGAAGGCTTTAGAAAACATTGATAACCAGCACTTTCTCCTTTTCCCCACAGTGTATTCTACAAAACATTAGTATGCTGTTAAACAGCTTTTATCTCCATTTCTCCTGGAATTTTTTTGACCTTTCCAGATATAAATCTCCTTGTTTAATCCTCTACCAAGCGACAAGATTTTAGACTCGTCCTAACTGAAAGCATTTGCAGACGACAAATTGTAGGTGACTCAAATAATATGATTTGTCTTTGATGTGGTAGAAAACATTGTGGGAAAAGGAGAAAATGCTGGTTTCCAGAATTTTCTCTTTTTTCCACAATTTTTTCATATGCTTTCCTTGTCAGGGTTGTTAGAACTCGGGATAGTTTGGTAAAGGGTTAAGCCATACAATTTGTGTGAAAATACTTTCAATCTCAAGCAGTCTAGAATTTTGTTGTTTTATAAAGAGTTCAGTCATCACAAATCATCTTTAGTACAATATCATTCAAGAGAGTTTTGTTTGTAGTGACGACACCATTTCATCATTATTTAAGTTATATCATGGCAGCCAGCACACAAACCTATTCATGCTCTCGTAAAGTTTCTTTTACCAATATTGCGTACAGTGTTCTTCCAAACCCACCTGCTGCTTTTCCACAATGTCTTTGTTGAAACAATAGTCAGTGATGAGACAGGAATGAATCCTGTCACAATGACTATCATCGATCCTCGGAAAGAAATTGGTCGAACAAGGATCCACTGGTTTTAAGTCACTGGTTTTACATTACCAAATTCAAATTCAAATTCTTTATTGTACATGTAGGCCACTGGCCCAAATAACATTACAATACAAATAAACATATCTTAACAGTTATCAGATTCATGTAAAAATGCTCTTTGATGTTATTAGATCCATAGATCATAAGCTATGATTCTTCAGCTGCCTTTACCTTCATGAGTGCATTGATGTAGACTCCTAACTTTCAGACGGTAGATTCTTTTGAACTTTGCATTAAGGGGTAGAAACATTCTGTGCTAGTATTTCCTTTATACCAGTCACAAAGATACCTTCTTCTCTCTACATTATAGTGAAAACATTGAAAAAATACACGATACTCATCCTCAATACACAGTATATTATGTACCAACGGCACAACTGGGCTCAGAAATATTCAAGGAATACATTTACCGTCCCCTTTACATGTTTTCCTTTGTATTTTTTAACAAGTTCATTTCAGCATGTCTAAGGCTAGCCTGTGCAGAAATGGGTTGACTCTTTACCAGATGTTAAAATTTTATAGACTCCTCCAAATTCAAAGCATTTGCAGACGACAAATCTAATTTGAGTAAAAACATGTGATTTATCTTTGAAAGGATAGAAAGATTGTTGGAAAAGGAGAAAATGCTGGCTACTTGCATTTTCTCCTTTTCCAACAATGTTTTCAAAAGCCTGTTTCCACAAGGTTGTTAAAACTCAGGTTGTTTGGTAAAAGGTTTAAAAAAATTTACCTGACCCTGTCTGGTTCTACAATAGCATAAGACATGAAGAAGGGGTTGTATGGAATGTCACTTGCTCGAAGGTTAAAGAGCCCTAAAAGAAAAATCAAAGCACTGACTTCACTGTTAAAAAGCACTGTATATGGCACAACAAAATATGGGCATTTTTAATTTTGTTACTTTATCTTAGGTGACAACAATTCTTAATTTTAGACAATTAAAGGATACATGTATATTTCACATCATGCAAGAGAAAATGTTAACCACATTCTTGCCTACATTTCTGGATCTTCTCTGACTGTTGAATCATTACCTCTTAACTCTTTCCCATACAATACCAACTTCTAGAAACGAGGCTTTAACCCTTTACCAAACAATCCCTGGTTTTCATGACCATGAGAAAGAAGCCTTTTGAAAACATTGTGGGAAAAGGAGAAAATGCTGGTAACCAACATTTTCTCCTGTTCCAACAATTTTTTCTACCCTTCCCAAAACAAACACCAATTTTTGAGTCATATTAATTTTGTTGTCTGCAAATGCTTTCAATTTGGACAAGTCGAAAATTTTGTCGTTTGGTAAAGAGTTAAAAAAATTTCGTGGAAATACAAGAAAATGCTGGTAACCAGCATTTTCTCCCTTTCCTCCAAAATATTTTTTACCCTCGAAAGACAAGTGCCAACATTTGAGCTGCATTTCACTTATCCCCACAATGTTTTCTACCATATCAGATACATATTCCTCAATTTAAGCCACAATGACTTTGTCATGTACATTTTAATGCTTTCAATATTAACAACTCCAAAACATTGTTGTCTGGTAAAAATTTAGGCATTATACCAAGGAGTGTGGTAACTAAAACATAATTCAATCATTCATTAGACACATACAATTTAAGGCTGAATTTCAATACAATGCATCTGAAGGAGATCATTTAGAATTGTTTAGTACAGCAGAAAATTGAATACATACAAGCCGTCTCATCCAGTTTTGTAACTATCAACATGTCAGCTCCCTTGTCTTCCATAACATCTCTTATGTCACTTACTTTGTCCTGCCAACTTCGACCTGTAATACAGAAAATTACGATAATTACAATTGTCAAACATGGGAGCCAAAAGTGACCGAATTCAAGACTGGTCCCATTATAGTTTGTATTACTTTGTTTTTATCCAGGTGTTAAAAGAGATATAAAAAGAGCTGAAAAATTCAATTTTTACCGACATTTAATGGTTATATGGAAAATTACTGTACATGTACTTCTAATTATCTCCCCATGTGTTCATGGCAAAAAATAACTAAATTGCAAACTAGTTCATTTGAGTTGATTCCTTTGTTTTGTCCTTTTGCAATGTAGAGGTTTGTTGTTGTTCAATTTTGAAAAGAGAATTCAGTCTGGGTTTTGACATAATTATGATTTCCGTCAATTTGGTAGTGCAAAAGGCCAACTTTGGCATCTGTAAACATTATCAGGGTTTTTGTGTTTATTTTTTTAAATTGTATAAAACTTGCCAAAATGAAAACTACATTTGGCCAAACAGATTCGTTTCAAATCTGTAATTTTTGAGGACAATGCAGATCATGATAATCTTGGACTGAATGTGCAGTCTGATCTTGGTTCCACACTGTGTGATACTTTAGCAAGATTTTCCTGCTAAAAGAATTTTACAAAAAAGTGATATCTCAAATTTGGGGTGTTACATTAGGCCGTAAATATATTTTGCACTTTAACCCTTTACCACACAATCCTAAGTTTTAACAACCCAGAGAAAGACAGCTTTTGAAAACATTGTTGGAAAAGGAGAAAATGCTGGTAACCAGCATTTTCTCCTTTTCCAACTGTGTTTTATATTCTTCACAGACAGATCTAATCATTTAAACCACATATAAAATGTAGTCTGTGAATGCTTTCACTTCGGTCACATCTAAACTTTTGTTGTTTGGTAAAGACTTTAAGGAACATTAACCCTTTACCACACAATCCCGACTTCTAACGACCCTGAGGAAAAAGCCTTTTCTCCTTTTACCACAACGTTTTTTACCCCCCCCCCCCCCAAAAAAAAAAAAAAAAAAATCCATCATTTGAGCCACAATTGAAATTGGCATCTGCAAATGCTTTCAATATGGACAAAAGCCTAAGATTTGTCATGTGGTAAAGAGTTAAACCAGGCTTCCATTCACATGCTTTATGGAAAATCTAAATGAAGACTACTAATTTTTATAAGTGTGTAAAGATAGCTTTAAAATTGAAACATAGATAGAAAATATGAAAACAAGAGGAATTGTCCCCAAAATTTTGGTATTCTGCCTGTAAAATTTCCTATTCCGCTAGTAATAGTACAGCTGTTATTGCATAACAAGGGATATATACATTACTAACACAGCAAACTATCTGTTGGCTCCATTAATCACTTGGTGGAGTTACCACCTGTGGTTTTAAAGGTAGTGGGTTGGAGTACCACATGAAGCATTTTTTTCAGCATTTTTCCTTTGTTTTCCCAAACTAAGGATACAGGCCTTACAATATCAGCTTTCTCCCCTCAATATTATTTTGAATTTTGGGTCAAAATTTGGTTTAATGCCCATTTAAGGGTTAAAACTTGCCAAAACAAAATCTACATGTTGTTACATGTATGTAAGAAGAATCAGCTCTAGGGTATTTAAATTTAAATATGCCTAACTTGAGATACTTTATCATCCTCCAAGGATATTGGGTATATGTTTGTCATGACCAATGTTTATGATCACCATTACTTGCCAAGGGCGTAGCATCCAGTACGCACAATACAGACGTGCATATGAAAAAATTTCGCAGCCAAAGTTGTAAATCACAATATCACATACATGATTGATTTTTCCCTAACTAAATAGATGAATTAAATGGTTTAAATTGATGACCAGGTAATTCCCCTATGCTTTAAAATATATGGTGACGTTTCATGTGACGTCATGCTGTCGAGCAAACGTCATCATACAGCTCACTGCACATACAAATGTTTTAATCCTGGCTACACCTATGCTTGCTGTTATAAATATTAAATATAATGAGAGCAGTCATCGGATATAATCAAAACATGGCCATCGCTGATTTCCTTACAGTACCCATTATACCTTTATATTTTTCAATCATTCATGAAATATCATACCGGCAAATTCCATGGGCAATGCATTGATAGGCGTATTAGGTTGAGCTGGGCGCCCATTCCCATTGGTCCAGAAATAGTCTATTAAGTCAGGGTAGACAGCTTTAAGTTGAATATCATCCCTGGCCAGTTCCTCTGCATAGAATTTCCAGTCAGCTAGAGTGCAAACAGAAACAGATGTTAACCAGATGACAAAATTATAGACTTGTCTAACCTGAAAGCATTTGCAGATGACAATTGCTGTGTATCACAAATGGTAGGATTTGTCTTTGAGAGCTTAGAAAACATTGTGGGGAAAAAGAGAAAATGCTGGCTTCCAGCATTTTCTCATTTTCCCAAAATATTTTCCAAAGTCTTTTTCCTCAGGGTCATTAAATCTCAGCATTGTTTGATAAATAGGTACATGTAATTGTTACCTTTCTTATTGCATTGTTGTGATGTATAAACTGTAAAAATTAAAAACAAAAGAAAGAATAACAAAACATAAATCAAGTAGGTAACAAGTAACAATTTTTGCAAGATAGAAAATATGCATGAGGAGCAAAAAAATAATGCTCTGTTTATACCAATAAATTTTCAGGCTGCATTTTTGTTCCACAAAATGCAAGTAATGGAATGTACTGCTGTAAACGGCTGTATGCTGCCTAAAACATATTGATGCCAGATACAAAAAAGTACACTTTGTCCTGAAAAGTAGCATTTATTGGGATTATTTTACCAAAATCACTTACAGAAAAGAGTTGAGCATAGACAAAGATCAAACTACAGGCTGATCTTGATCTCCACATTTAGTATAGTATACCCATAGTCACTTATGGAAAAATAAGATTTTAATGCATCCCTTTAATGTGATACCAACAATGATAACTTGGGATACAACCATATTTTAGATAAAAAAAAAAAAATCTTAACTATTTTATGAGATACTTTACCATGACTCAGAAGAAGTGGACTGGCCCCAAGTCTTTGTGTTGCATTCAACTCGGACCTGACCCATTCCAACATTGTTGGGACACCTTGCTCCTCTAAATTGAAAAAATATATATTTCAATGAAAGAAGCAATAACTTCTTCAGTAACTCCTAATTATCTACCATACAATCCCAAGCTTAAATACCTCTGGAAGAAGGCTTTTTGACTAGTATTTTCTCCTTTGCCCACAATGTTTTCATCTATTTCAAAATAGATATTTCTTCGGGGCTAAAATAAATTAGTTGTCTGCAAATGTTTTCAATTTGGTGGAGTCTTAAGTTTTGTTGTTTGGTGAAGAGTTAAAAATGAAATAATACATTCTATGCAGCCTGATCTATGTCTACATTGTCTGCAAAAGCAACTTAAACTTAAGTAATAAAAGGCTCTGTATAGCTTAACAGTTTCTTCTGTAAACTTAAAAAGTTTATGAAAATGTCATGACAAATTTGAAACAAAACTAAGGTGAAGTTTAACTGTAAATAAAATATATTTTGCTGGTTGTACTTACGTTGTCGCATGAGAATCCAGTTACAATCCAGGGAGCTCTCAGCCTCAAGAAAATAGCGTCCGTCTGTCCACAAAGCCTGCTTGTAGATGGTCACAACAACAAAACCTGTGATAATGAAATAAATATATCCTCCATATTAACCCTTTAGCACACAATCCCAACTCTTAACAAATTCCATCATTTGAGCCACACTTATATTATTATCCGAAAATGCTGTCAAGTTAGACAAGTCTAAAATTTTGTTGTGTAGTAAAGGGTTAAATAAAATCTTATAAAATATACCAGGCCTGTCACCTAAGTCGGTAAAATAGCGGGCCTGAAACTAAAGGGTAGCTAGTTTGACTCCCCAGCTAGGCCAAATTCTATCAAAGAATTGATGAAAATTTATGTAACAGGAATAATTTCTCTCTCACTTCATAACATTGTTTGGAAAGACTGCTGTGCAGAATACTACTAAAAGCAGTGAAAGGTGCACTTGCCACCATGATATTACTGAAATAATGTTGAAACTAGCATCAAACATCAAAGAAACAAACAAATAAAATATGTAAGAATCTGCTGACACTTGCCATGCTCGATAATTGCAAGACATATAGCAAAAAGTAAAGATTGCATAAAAATGTGATATAGATCTAGAAAATTCTAGATTCAAGATTCCAAAATTAACTATGGTAATTGTCATACTTTCGAGGGCATTTTTCTAGTAATAGATCAATGAGGAAAATGCAGGGAAAGGAACAAATGCCTATAACAAGCATTCACTCCTTTTCCCACAATATTTTTCCAAACCATGCAAATATGGGGGTGTGAAAAATCACTTCTGTACAGTACTTAGTGGATTAAAACCAACCTGCAGATCCGTAGAAGCCACTGATATAACCTCGTCTTTGATCATAGTGAGACACATACTCGCTCTGAAACACAGTGAGGCATCTGATAAACTCTTCAACAAACAACAAATATTTAGATCATTCTATATTGAAAGCATTTGCAGACAACGATTTCAGTGTGACTCAAATGATGGAAATGTCTTTTTTTCCTTGAAGTATCCCTCATTACAATACTTGCTTTTGTTGACAGTGTAGATTAAGATCAGACTGCACAAAATGTGAAGTCTCATCTTTGATCTACAGTGTCTCCTTACTCAAGCATAGTAAGTAAATGTATCCTCTGAATTTCAAGCATTTGCACTTTAATCTTCTAAACTAAAAATCTGTTTTGAGTTTAATTGATGTTCTAAGGGTTAACCCTCTACCACACAGTTTTAATGACCTTGGGGAAGACGCCTTTTGAAAACATAATGGGAAAAGGAGAAAATGTAGGTTCCAGAATTTTCTCCTTTTCCCATAATGATTTCTACCCTATCAATGGTAAATTCCATCATTTGGACAACATTTAAGTTACCCTCTGCAAATGCTTTCAATCTGGACAGGTCCACATTTTTGTTGTGTGGTAAAGGGTTGAAAGATACAAATAATAGTTCTTTTTTGTCATGAAATTATATTCTATTCTTGTGAATAAGGTTGACTTCCTTTGGAAACAAGAGCTGTCAAATATTAAGGAGGAATTGTGGTTCAACAAATTATGCTACACATTTTTAAAATTTTGTTCTTATGACTGCCTTTCGTGTCTGTCTGCTTGCCTCTCTCTTTCTTCAATCTTTCATCTCTCCCTTCCTCCGTCCCTCCCCACCTGTCTCCCTCTAAAGTAACTTACATTATGGGCGTCTTCACTCGGAATGAGGTAAGCATCTATACCTGCTGTAGCAAAGTAATTTCTCAATAACATTATTTGCCCACTGGTGTCCTTTCTTGTTGATGGTGCCGCTGCTCCCTACAAAATACAGAAAGGGAGATAATTAATGTTGCCATTCTACATGTGTAGTTACACATGTATTTGATTCTTTATAAAAAACTCATAAAAAAAAAAATGTTAAAAATTGATAATGAAGAGAAAAGAAACAGAACAAAAAGAGAAAGGAAACAAATTCTTGTGGGTAGAAAAAAAGATTTTAGATTTTAGCTTTTAATCATGTAATTATGTTTATCAATTAGTATTGAGAAGAAAGCAATGGCACTCCAATAATTGGTGCTGGCGATAATAAGTCATCAGTTCGCAACATGTTGGTTTTGTCCTCTCACTTCAAAATACAGCTAGATCTGTGAGTTGAACAACCAAACTAAAATTCTATTTGCCATTTGTAATGCATTCCTTTTGAAACCGCTAATCCTAAAAATTTCAATCAAGAAAAAGAACTTTTTGTGGGCTATGCTCTATTTAAAACATAGATCTACAAAAAGTATCAGTCGAGGTCAGCCTGCGCAGTCCACACAGGCTGACCTGGGTCGAAATATTTGCTATTGGTCAATTTTCTGTATGTCAATGGACAAGTCTACCTCATAGTTCCGTAGATTGTTCTGCAAAATGGATTTTTTAGTTTCATAATTGTATGATGATTTGTTGGTAACATTGATTGTCGCCGTTCCGTGAGAATGAGTCTATAACGCATCAAGGAGATACCTTCAGCCCCCTTTTTTCCAGGGCCAGGATCATGTATAAAATTTTTATCACACAATTTTTGCTTACACGCGACATGGCCTTACAGAGTTTTAGAATAAACGTCAGTCGCACATATTGCTTGCTAAGCCGCAGAATGAACTTTTCTAGTCCCGATATTATTCGCGCATAACTACAAGCCGGACAACAGTTACTCTCTTCAAAGGAGAACAGCCTGAAAATGTGAGCGGGAATTCTACTCGAATTTTGACACACAATTTCGCGATTTCTTGCTACTCATTCCGTGGGAATATTACAAAACCACAAATACATTTCATATACCCTACTTGTAGATAGAAAATGCCCATGTTCGAAACAGTCTCTCTTTAAAAACGACGGGGTGAAATTGGGACGAAGATGCCATCCTTAAAGGTGGCCCTTCAGATTCTGGGCCGAAAATTTTACAAAAATCCAAAAAAATCATCCTTATACTCCCAAAGCCTTTTAATTTTCATTCATAAAACCCCAGTAGCCGAAATCCATCCGACAACAAGAGAAATTAGAGATTTACTACGGCCCAGGTCGACACCGACAGGAAACACGGTCTATTTTTAAATGAGCAACTCGCTCATTTACATACCGGAAATACACAGACGAAGCTTCAAACATAGCGTTCGAAGAAGACATTATGGAAAATAATTTCATGTTTCTTATGTTATGGAATTTTAGCGTCATTATTCACGTGCCAGTCACTTGACATTCCCACAAGGCTTTTTTGATTTCTGGCGCGAAATCTAAAAATAACCTTAAGAGGCTACGTAGCCTTTTAAGGGAACACCACCAAAAAAAATTTTTTTTTTTGTAATTTAATGATTCTCAATTATTGATGATTTGTATTGTTTTTTCATATAAATTACAGTGATATATATATTTTTTTTTAATTTGGTGAGATGTGAAAAATCTAAATACCCACCTTTAAAATAGTGACAATATCGCATGACCTAAATAATCAAAGTGCTGTAAGCACTCTGCAATTCACTAGGACGTAGAAGAAATCCTGCACAGACCATAATATTGGTACAAAGGTCGAGTTTTAGATTATTTGGGGTGGTCGGTAACGCACGGGGCAAGACAACCACGGACAGTCACAGAGGTCGGACCCCATCTTGACCAAACTCTCTTCGAAGTCATTTTTTTAAACAAAACTTTCGACTATCTCTCTTGTTTAAAAAAAAAAAACCGCTAACTGCGCCAAGCAAAAAGTGTTGTGGCAAAGTATTGGAAAATAAACTCTTCATGAACCCATGGATAGCTACACTGGGCGCCGTAAAATGCCAGAAAACTGCGCTTACTCAACCGTGACTCTATGAATGAATGAAACATCAGGGATGGGTGGCAGCCGATCATGCCACCCCTGTTCCGACGTCCGTGCACTGCAGTAGGGTCATCGGGCTAATCCTCAGTTCCCTCTTGTAGTTGAACATTTTTTGTCTATGAAAGATTTCTCTCTTCCCACCCCCACCCCATAGAAAATCTCAATATCCCGCTGAATCCAAGTTAAAAATCGCACTTACAGATTTCTGTCAGTTGAATGACATTGAAACTCTTAGGCTACTGAGGATCACTGAATGCGCTATAGCGAAAATTGTTGATCAGAAGGGTATGGTCTGCTAATAATTTCAAATTCTTTTTTTTTGCCCTGCTCATCATGTGTTTAAGAGTACAAGAACGTTCTACGTCTACGTCTATGTAGGCGAGAGAAGGAAACTATTTGGTCAATAAAGAATATTCGCCGATCAAATAAGATAAGCTACTTCCTTCATACGTTGATCTCATCATGAGGTTTTATTTCACTGTTTCTATTGGAAAAGAAAAGACATAAAATTCGAGAATAAACGAGCAAGATAAATGGGAAGGGGGTAGGAGGGAGTTAGTAAGTGTATACAATCTTAGGATATCTGACATTTTTCGCTCGTAAAGATGTACTTTGAAGTGTATACTTTTACCCTAGACAAGAGCACCAACTGATAATTGTTAGAGACACTTTCTGTTTGGCAAAAAGAACCCCAAGATACTGCATTTTCAAGACTAGCTTTTTCTTCAAAGAAAAAAAGATCTATCTACCAACCATCCATCTATCAAAATATCGAATAGAGTAGAGCTACGACCAGACTACACGTTTTGTGGCATTATCTCAGTCTGCACCAAATCTAACAACAACCTCTTTCGTTCTTGGCAGTCTCAAGGTTAATTACAAAAACAGATGACCGGAGGTGTGGGTACTCCTTCTACCTACATTCCACCTTGACCCCCTACCGAATGCGACCTTGCATTTTTTGTTTCCCTTTGGCGGAGAGTCTAGACATACGTGCAGTCTGATCGTTGTCTACACCCTCTTCGTCCCTAACAATGAATTAAATGATTCAATTCTTATCAATAAATGCCGAAAAGCTATCGATTTTCTTTGTGGTAGATCTAGAGTTAAGATGATGAGTTCGTTAGAATATGAGTTTAAACAAATGAGTCATGCTATGAGAAAAACGGGTTTAATGCATCTGCGAAAAGTATCGACCCAGGTCAGCCTACGCATTCCCCTCAGGCTGACATAGGCCGAAACTTTTCGCTATTGGTCCATTTTCTGTACGTCAAAGGACCAGTCTACCTCATGATTAAGTCAGTTGTATAAAAAGTGGCTATTATGAATTCAAAATTTTGTGATTGCTTGCCTAGTATTACGTATCACGAAGATGCATTAAGCCCCATTTTGCAAGAGCATGGCTCATTAATGTTGACCGAATTGTCTGCGTGTTCATCACAAGGATCGTTGCATTCATTTCAACACTATCGGAAAGAAAATTGAAGCAAACGAATTGAAAAACCTTCTATTTAATTATAGATAATAAGGACGAATACACTGAGGGTTTTTTTTAATTATACGTAAAATCATGTGAAAATATTGTTGCTAAAAAACGGTTGATCGTAACGAAAGTGTAGTAGGTTGCAAGACGAAAGAAACATCTACATGTATAATTTTGTTGAATATAAGCCATGCTCTGTGAAAAGGGGGCTTAATGCATTTGCGAAAAGTATCGACCCAGGTCAGCCTGCGCAGTCCGCGCAGGCTGACCTGGGTCAAAACTTTTCGCTTTTGTTCAATTTTCTTTATGTCCAAGGACCAGTGTACCTTATAATTAAGTCGGTTGTTGAAAAATGTGGATAATTTGGATCGATAATTATGTGATCGCTTACCTGTTATCATGCATCACGGAGATGCATTAAGCCCCCTTTTGTCAGAGCGTGGCTCATATAATTTTACTGAACTACTAAAATACAAATGAGTCATGCTCTGTGAAAACCAGGTTTTATGCATTTGCAAAAAATATCTACCCATGTCAGCATGAGAAGTTCGCCGATATGGGTTGAAACTTATTGCATTTTGAAAATTTTCTGCGTGTCCAACGATCATATTACCTCATGATCCAGTCGATTGTTAGAAAAATCTTTTTATGGATCCATAATTCTGTGACTTCTTGCTTAGTCTAATGCATCACGGAGGTGCATTAAGCCCGCTTTTCCAAGAGCAAGGCACAAATCAAATCAATGATTAAAAAAAAACGTCATAATAACATTTTTTTTTCTTTGTACGCATTGAAAATTGCATTAAAAGTTTACTCAATTAATTTAACGGTTTAAGTGTTAAAAGTCCATTTCGGTGCATGTGTCAGCTTATGTCAACACGAAGGTAAGACACGTTCAGACTACATCTAGGATCGTAGCCATAAACCATTCTAGAGAGAATGCCCATTGTTCTTTCCCATTCAAATTGCCAGTCATCTAATTAATAATTTACCAGACGACCAAGTTTTGGACTCGTCCATATTGAAAGCATCTGCAGAAGACAGATTTGGATAAATATAATGGAATTTGTCCTACAAAGGGTAGCCTTGTGGGAAGAGGAGAAAACGCTGATTACCAGCATTTTCTCCTTTTCGCGCTACGTTTCCAAAAGCCATCTACTCCATTGTCTGTAAAACTCGGGACTGTGCGGTATAAGATCAATTCTATGACCACATATTAGTTTAGAATGACTGTTGATACGCCCCCGTTCTATCCATTTCCAAAAGGTCGTCTAAACATTCGCGTCATACGCAGAAATACGAGCGTACAGTTCAGTTCGTCACGTGAAATGTCTATCAAAACTACATTGCTGCTTTTGCTGCAGTGACCAAGACCAAGGAGCCATATTAAACAAACATTCAAAATTTCATAGTCTTAAATGTCAGTCTTATTCTAGATTTATAAAGCAACGGAATGTCTTATAGCGAAATTACAAATTCGCAAGTTTGGTTTAGCCAATCAGAAATTGCGTTTAGCCAATCAGAAATTGCGTTACTATGAACTTTAGAAAAGTCTGTACTTTTCTTAAGTTGCCGGACTAAGAATGTAAAAAAAATGGTTGTTGAATAGGACACAGATAACATCTTGAACTGTTGTCTGACCTTGAATGAGCCCGGTTGCTCAGACGGTGTCGCACAGGGCTTAAAACCCAAGGGTCGCTGAATCTAGCCCCCATGTCGACTAGATTCTTTCCGAGTTTTGATAATAGTCATTGCGACAGGATTCATTCCACTCTTATTTCTGAACATTGTTTCAACAATGACCATGTGGGAAAGCAGCCAGTAGCATGGGAGGGATATTGTAGGAAGCATTGGTAAAAGAAACTCTAGGAAAGTAGGGATAGGTGCCCTGGCTGCATCGATATAACCGAATTAATGTTAGACACATGCAAACTATGAAACTAAATCTGTTTCCAAAAAGGCGAAAAAACAATATTCAGTATATTTTCTTGTTCATCTCTTTTTACACAGTTTAGTTTCCCCCCTTTTTTTTCCTCCCACAAAATTTACCTGAGGGGTAACGGATTAAAAAACAAGGTGAAGAATGAATGCAAACGATACATTCCTCTGTCATAACATACGAATCATTTCTACCATTCATTTGGCTGTAAAACAGGTATTTATATTTGAGCCATGCTCTGTGAAAAGGGGTTTATGTATCTGCAAAAAAGAATCGACTTAGGTCAGCCTGCGCAGTCGACGCAGGCTGCTCTAAGTAGAATCTTTTTGGTATTAATAAATTTTCTGCGCGTCAAAAGACCAGTTTACTTCATGATTCAGCTTGTTGTTAGACCAAATGGATTTTATAGATCCATAATTATGTGATGACTTGCTTGGTTTAATGCTTTAAGGAGACGCACTCAGTTCCCTTTTCCCAGAGCGCGGCTCATTTAGTTATACAGCAATCTAACTGACGCAACGACTGTGCGCCAAAGACAAACACGGAATGAACTCATTAAGAGTCTGATCAAAAGTGACTATAAAATGTGTAATCTGTGAAAACTAGGTCGTTACCGTCAGACTACCTGTTTTTTTTTTCGTCTCGCTGCAGACGATTTCAAAACATTGTGGAAATAGGAGAACGAGTTCTTAACGAGCAGTTTCTCTTTATGCCACTTTATTACATTGTATTAAACCTAAATTACATCGAATATCTCTGTTTTACAAGAACATTTCCAAAGTTGTATTCTGCAAGTTAGATTAACTCTTTACCAAACTTCAAATTTTTTTTAAACTCGTCCAAATTTCAAATTTAAAGAGATGTTAGCCGACAAATTATGATGTTTTTCAAATCATTGTTTTGAAAAGGTGGAAAACATTGTGGGTAAACGGGGAAAATGCTGATTACCAGCGTTTTCTCCTTTTCCGACAATGTTTTCAAAAGCCTTCTTCCACGGATTCGTGAAAATGCGAGATTGTTTGGAAAAAGGTTAACTCTCTACCAGACGACAAAATTTTAGACTCGTCAACTTTGAAAGCATTCGCATCCGATGAATGAAATGTGACTAAAATCACTTTGGCTTATCAGGGGAAGGGTAAAAATGATTTATAATTCAAGGAAATTGACAAATAAGTTAGTAATTAATAAGGAAAAGTAGCAAATGTTGGTTACCAGCATTTTCTCCCGGTTTTCCTACAGTGTTTTTAACCCTGTTCCTGCTAAATTACTAACATGAAACTTTCAAGCCGATTGTAAAAACCCAATTTTTACTATTTCAAAGGTATCTTTGGGAGAAAGATATCTCCTTATCGGACAATGTAGATCAAGATCAGACTGCACGTTCTGTGCAGTCTGATCTTGATCTACACTGTCCGCAAAAGGACACTGAGTCGCGCTTGGCAGCCTAAGGTATAAAGAGCTTCCCTTGGTTCATGCAAAACCTCGTTGCTCAGTCGGTAACGTACTGGGGTTGAAATCAAGGGACCACTGGATTGGTTTCTTAGCACAGTCAGAATGTTTTTTTGAGAACTGATTGTAGTCATTGATTATAGTGGAAATAAGGGATTTAGCACCCCTTTTTTGTCCCATCCTTTGCATTTAAATATAGTTTGACATAGTTTCATTATCATGTCCATTTTATCTCATGTATAGTGCTTTTCTGATGTCATATATTTTATACTGAAATAAATCTATCTATTGTGATAGGATTCATATGGATCCCTCTAACCGCTGAACGTTGTTTTAACGGCGTTTGTGTGGGAAAGCAGCTATGGCCTTGGAAGAATTTTTTACGCAGACAGATTGATAAGGGTTAACTTTTTTCCAAATGTCAAGATGCCAGACTTGTCAAAAGTCAAAGCATTTGCAGACGTCAAATTAAAGATGGCTAAATTGATGGAATTTGTCTTTGATAGGATAGAAAACATAGTGGGAGAAGGAGAAAATGCTGGTTACCAGCATTTTCTCCTTTTCCCACAATGATTTCAAAAGCCTCTTTCTTCAAGAGATTTTTCTTCGTACAGGGCTGACTGTTTAGTTTATTATACAAATTATTATATTCCCCCGTCCCCCTCCTGCAGTATTATACACTACCTTACCTGTTTACAATTATCCCAGTTTCCTGGTTGGAGATCATCCGCTTCTCGTTTTGTTCTTACATCTGCACCCCAGACATGGAATCCTGAATATAGACAAGGGCATTCATGTATAAGCCATTAACATAATAAAACTTACTTTTAGTTGACAGCTCTGGAAAACAGCGTAGAAAAGAAAGGAGTATTTGCCGCAGTCTTAAGCATTTGCTCCTTTTTGCACATCTTTTTTTTTTCACAAAACCTCAAACCACATGAGTGAATGATTACAAGTGGATTATGCTGGGAATCGTGTGTACTACCTAGGGAGTCTCCATAAGATTTTGGCAATGCAATGCACAACCATCGCTATTCCATCGCGCTCCAGGTCAAATGGGCGAATCTTTTCGTTGATTTTGAACATGCATTAAACAAGCGTCATGACTCGGCGAACACTGGCGACCATAACAGCTCATTTTTGGCTATGGTCGAGTGTTTCGATCACACTTGCGCATGCCTGTGGCAAAAAGTTTAAAGATAAAATGCTGGTAGCCTTTTCTCATAACGTTTCAAAAGAGTTGTCGTTAAAACACGGTATTGTAAGGTAAACGTTTATAAATACGAAGTATACACTGACAACGAAAGAGCACGATTTCACTAGTTGCGAGCTTAGGATATATGCTGTTTGAACATTGTTGCTCACAAAGATTCATTAAGAATGAAACAGAAGTTTTGGTTCATAATCAAAATTACAATCATATAAAAAAGCTCCAATATGTATCTCTTCTAAGTTTACATGCGAAGTGTTTCAGTATGTTATCTCGAATGCAGCTTCATGATTTTTATCAGTTGCAAGAGAAATGTGCATAGATAGGTATACAGCGGTACCTTTGGGCTTCGTGAATTTGCGTGGGGGAGCACAATAGGGTTACACACAACAATTGCAAAACGACAGAAAATTGAAAACTTGTTTTCTAGACACCTTTGCCCTAGGAAATTACAAAGCAAAGCAGGAAAAACAGGGAATTGCCCTTCATTTTTTCTTTTGGATGATACGCTTTATTTCATGCTTTTAGGTAATTTATCAGCAAATAATGGTTGATTGTTAGGTTTGATAATTTTTGGTTACGACTATTGAAATTAACCGTAATTATTTCCGTTACTCTTCAATTGAAGGCGAAAATAGTACTTCCTGCGCACTAGCGTTGTCTGCGCATATCATATTCTTGGATGATATGACATCACTATCCTGTACGGGATAAATATTAATACGTGGTGTGTAAACTAAAACTCGCTGCTAATAAAGTAGCAATGGAGAAAATGGCTTTAAACAATACCTCTGTTGAAAAAATCTAGCCTTTGCTTAGCTCCAGATTTCTTAGAAATTTAACTATTTCAAACAGGAAAAAAGTTTTTACAATTACTATTGTTTTACTGCTCAACTTGGAATACAGTTTCTAAATATAGACTTTAGGGAAACCAGGATTTGTGCAGGATTTTTCCACAGAGTTTTCAACAAGAAAAGTCTAGGCTTATACCGGAGCTATTTTGCTAGTTTGTAGGGACTGTTTTTATAAATGACTGGTGCATAGGTTAGCTTATACCTAAGCTATTTTTCAAGTTTGTAGGCCTCTTTTTTTTTTTATTAATGACTGGTGCATAGGTCACATGCTACCTATCCATAGCTGTATGAATCGTATCAGGTAGCGTTTTATTGAGTAAACTTTTGTTTTATTTTGAAATTCGAAGTAACGGTTGTCGTCTTGAAATGTAGTCCGGTTCTGTACCCAGAGTGCTCAAATCATATAGGTATGTATTTGAAAAATGCCACCTAGCGGAAGATAATGGCGCACTAGTTACCTAGACAAATAGTGCGTGCCATTCAACTTAACTAAAATATGACGTAATTTACCTCTAGGTACATTTCTCGCCCTTTACGTACTGCGTTCTTATGGGGAGGGAGGTACGCCATGATTAATTACCGAAAACGACTGTATTGGATTTTGATAAAAGTCCCAACAAAAAAGGGGTTAGAAGCATGAAATAAATAGATATTTTTTTTTCAGTGAAAGATCGAATTAAGGTCTACGGCCTCTAACCCTCATATTAAAAGACGGAAGCTGCCGAGGTTGGCCGAATAGCCTTTACGAAAACGTGGATGTTACACGATATTTACCAATGAGTTAGTGAGTCTACGGCCCCTAACTCTCATATTAAAAGACGGAAGCTGCCGAAATTGCCCTAATAGCCTTTATGAATTTGTCGATGTTACACGATATTTACCGAGGGTCGTAATCCAAAATTTCATCTCGTGAACATCATCGATAATATTTTCACGAGTGTCTGTGCCACTCGTGAAAATATTACCGATAGTGTTCACTCGATAAAATAAATTTTGATCTTTCACCGAACAAAAACCCAAATATCCTCTATTTATTGTACATCGATTTTGAAACAAGTGTAATCACACTTGATGATTGCTTCCTGGAACCTTAACAGGTGCCCGTGCCAAGATCTGAGAAGTTCGACTGTTTTGTGGTACCAGGCGTCTTTTAAATTCTTTCGCCAATTTTTGTACATGTGAGCTTGATCTCTTTCTGTAGCTGATAAAGTACAATCCACTGAAACTTGGAAAGATTTCTATTTCGAAGGCTTAAATGGGCAGTGGACGGAAGATTCAAGATCAGACTGCATGTTCTTGTACATGTTGACGATCCCGGTTTATCTGCACACTTTTGTGTTTTGCATTACCTTTTTTCTCGTTGAAATTTCTATAAAACCTTGTTTTTGTTACCTTGAAAATGTCAAGATATATAACTACACAACGGTAGTGTGCCACCTGTTTAGTGTTATTTAAACCAATCGGTATGGATCCATTATAAAATCAATTTCGTATAACAACCCACTGAATCATGAGCTGGTCCTTTGACATGTAGAAAATTTACATAGCAAATTTAAAATTGCCCAGGTCCAGTTCGGCGTGGATTGCGCAGGTTGACCTGAGTCGATATATTTGCAGATACGTTTAGTCACCTTTTCACAGAGCTTGGCTTATATCTTATAAACTATTTAGTATTCCTCTCCGCATTATTCATATGTAAATATTCCAAATCAGAACATATTGGTCGAAAAGATGTAACAGAGGCATCTGCATATTCTGCGAAATAACTTCGGTAATGCTCGTCTTCCTAACTGTTCAAATTGTTTACTTACACTCATAATATCCCACCATGACCCTGATGAAACCACAAAACGCGTCTTCTCGGAAAGGAAAGAATAGTGTGCCGATGTATGATCATTCGGCATACCTCGGGTGATGGGAGCCATCAAGTCCCTCGGGTGTAACTGGTAGCTTGATATGCGCCTACACGGTACATTTCATCGCCGGAAGTACGCCGGTTTACCGTT
Organism: Hippopus hippopus; assembly: GCA_946811185.2. NCBI lineage: Eukaryota > Metazoa > Mollusca > Bivalvia > Cardiida > Cardiidae > Hippopus > Hippopus hippopus. The sequence goes on along the minus strand of OX328101.1, from coordinate 41,681,919 downwards.
CTGAAAATGGTAAGGCTCCTCGTAAAAAAGAAAACTTGAGTCTCAATTTTCTATCGAAATCTTTCTAACGGTATTTCAGTTGACAAACAGTTCGTACATTCATTTTTTAACGTGGTTTACCAATTGCGATTGAAGTTTTCACCGACAGATAGACAGATGTGAATAACTTCATCGAGGTTGTTTATCTTGTTGCTGAACGACTGACAGTGGCGTCGCCATGTATAAGATAACGTGATTGGCAGGTCAAATGGAAACGACCGTTATACGGACGAGGTTAGATGTAGGTACGGAATCGGCCGAGTTGTGACGAGTGGATGTATGATTTGTTCTGTTAAGTAATGTCACGCTATCAAGAGTTCTATAACGATTCTGTGCCATTGTATTCGACTTTTACAGGTGTCTACGAGTGACGGCATATCGTCGTTTGAGTATAGTTAACCTAGTAGACGTATATAATTTACTGATTATTAGAGCAGCCACGAAGACATTTTCTACATTTCTTTCTGACAATGTTGCTATCTTGATTCTCCTGCTTTACGTCTCATAAATTATTTCTGTCAGAAAATGATAATTATGTTATGAAGTCTGAAGAAATATTAGTAGTCGACTTGGCTCGAGGCCGAAACTTACCTGATAAGGTTATGGTAAACACTGAACGAAAAGGAGCACTTTACTACGGGTACAAAAATATCGGTTCACAAATAATTTATGTTTTTTCCGCTAATTTCCAAAATACCAATTTTTGTCAGCAGTGATGAATAATTGTGTTTCATGCAGTAGAGGAATTGACTTGAGGCCAAACGTACTTATGATCTTATTGTAAACACAGGAAGAAAAGGAGCACAAATAATAGCGTCTAACAAAGATGTTTTTCCCACCAAGAATACACATTATATCAGCCGTCATAGATTAATTTACGCGTGCAAAAAGATCGTTTTGTGGCTTTTTTTTTTTATCATACTGGATTTACCATTATGTCAGGGAATTATTTTCGCACGTTTATCTTTGTCTTTATTGGCTGTAAAAATGTTTCAATCAGTTTTAAAATATGCTTTTGTGAACAGTGTAGATCATTATCAAACTGCAGAGAACCTGCAGTCTGATCTTGAATCTGCATTGTCAGCAATTTTGTGAGATATTCCTGAAGGAGAAAAAGCCATGCATTAATTAGATCTATTGCAGGGTTTTTTTTTACCCTTCACATAATAAGAAATATGCATTTTATGTATTTAACAGACTATTTTGTACAGGTAAAACCGTGTTATAGTTATCTATCGAACAGTTCTGTGTTTTGCAGAGAGAGAACTTCTAAGAATATTGTAGGAAAAGGAGAACATGCTGGTAACCCGCATTTTCTCATTTTCCTACAATGTTTGCAATCTTTCAAAGAAAAATTCCATCTTTTAAGCAATATTTAATTTGTCCTCTGCCAACGCTTTCAATTTGGCCTAGTCTAAAATTGTGTATTCTGGGGAATGGATCAAGAGCGTTTTGACATGATGTTATTTGCACAGGTTGTCAATGCCTCTAGCGTATCGTAGGGATCTATATCATAGTATCGTTCTTGAAGGCTATCGTTTTTTCATGAGTTTGGCTCTAAGCCATTTATTCGTTTCTAAACCACAGAACACATACTGGGGTCCTGCGTGGCAAAGTGGTAAAGCTGTACGTGTCTACGTGTCGTAACCCCGAGATCCAGAGTTAAATTACTCAGTCGAAGCGCTTTTCTCCCGAGGAAGTTTCCTTGGGCAAGACATGTCAGAGCCTGGCCTAGTGCTTTTAAAACCCAGGGAAAACATGAGTAAGTAAGCTTTTGCCGTGACATGGCAGAGATAATGCTGACAGCGATGTAATATACTCTTCAGAAAATTAACTAATCAATAGTGCAAATTATAAGAGAAATAGACTTTTTAGCAATCACTTAAGAAAAAAGAAAGGAAATCAGTTTGCATTTTCAGTGCTGCTTTTGCTGGAATATCGGAGCAAGACGGCCACTACCATAAAAACACTCGCCTTAAATATCACGTAACCCATGTAACCCAAACTCTGTAGTTAAAGATCGCGTTTTTATCATCTCGGCTTGCAGAAATCATTTTTGGTAGCAACCCAGCTTGGCACCGATCGACATTCAGATTGTATAGGAAGTCAGAGTGTCTACGGCACAAGGCTGCATGAAAGTGGCCCGCGTTTGAGAAGTCCATGTCGCCGAATTTCTCGACTGCTTTCTCGGAACTACTGCCAGATACGGTATGAGAAGGCCGTGGACCATGTTAGTTGCGCCTCTTGCCAAAATAAGTCAAGTTACTGCCTAGACCACACAAATAGGCGTGCCAGGGTATGGGGCCTATCAAAAAAATCTTTGTGTTTAGGGTTTCCCAACCTACCTAGACCCTACCTAGAAAATGCTGCGGACCTTAAACTTTTTAAGCTACGGTTGAAAAAAATAAATGTTGGGTGTGATTTCGGTACATGTTTCATGTAAAAAGTCTCTGGAAAAAAAAGGAGAAATCCCTACCTACAGCATCTCGGATCGAAGCTCTAAACAGTAAACACAATTATTTTTTGGTAAGCCTGAGTAGGCCGTTGACCTTGTTGCTTTAACTAAAGTGGACTGGCGTCTTATCTTTACAGATGAGTCCAGATTCTGCGTCAACAACGCAGAACGGGGTGCTAGGTTATGGCAGAGGCCAGAAGAGAGATTGCATGCAGCGAACAAATCCTGAACATGACCGCACCAGATACAGCTCCATCATGATCTTGGCGGGTCAGCTGGGATGGACCTACAGACCTCGTTCTTCTTAGCCTGGACACAATGACACCCCGCGGGCACATTAACTGCCGTCTGATCTTGTATCTACACTATCCGATGGAGTCATAATATACCTGGGTCATGCTCTGTGAGAAGGCTATTTAATGTAAATGCAAAAAGTATCGACCAAGGGTAGCATCCAGGTAAAACCTGCACAGGCGGACCTTGATTGAACAAGCTTACCCGAGTCAAAACTTTTTGCTATTGGAAAATTTCCAGTATGTCCATGGACCGCTTTAACTCATGATTTAGTCAGTCTATTAACAAACTGGATCCGTATTATGCAACAAAATTGCTTGATTTAATCAAAACGACAATGCTTTGTTTTTACTTATTTAGCGTTTACCAGGCAACCCTGTGTTTTCAACTGCCCTGTGGGGAAAACAGACTTTTGAAAAATGTGCTAGGAAGAGAAGAGAATGCTGGTAAATACAGCATTTCCTCCTTTTTTCACAATGTTTTCACACATATCAATTACAAATCCCACCATTTGAGACTCATAAATTTTATAATTATTTGTCGTCAACTAATTATGCTTCCAAACTAAAGAAGTCTAAAAATTTTGTCGTCCGACACGAGTAGAGAGTTAGGTGGGTTGCTGTTTTGGTAAGTTAACCCTTAGGCTGCTAAGCTCAACTCACTGACCTTTTGCGGACAGTGCAGATCAAGATCAGACTACACAGAACGTGTAGTCTGATCTTGGATCTACATTATCCAATAACGAGATATTTTTCTCCAAAAAGAAAAGTTTCGATTAGCATTATTCGGATTTTTTCTATCGGCTTGAAAGTTTTATTTAACTTATTTAGCAGGATAAGAGTTAAGGTTATCACGGAAGTTGTAGATTAAAGTCTGCCCTCAAGGTTTAATGAGGATGTCCTCGTAATGTCAAGGGTCGGGTGTACGTCTGCCTAATGTCATTTTTAAACCCTTTGCATCCCAAATTTATCAAATAAAGCCTTAAAATATACAGTCACTGCAACTTGAACTTCGAGGTATTGTTTTTCTAGTCAGCGAGTAGCTACATTTCAGATTGTGGAGCTAAGAAATCCGACAGCAAGTTCTGTTAAGTGTGATCTTGACCTATACTATCCGCCCTTGGAGTAGCAAGGGTTGGAGTAAAAGACGTACGCCCATTCATTGTTTTATTTGTGAGTCCTTGCCTTTGACTTTTATCAGCCAATCCAGAGTTTTAATCACCTAAGGGAGATATACCTTTTCAAAACTTTGTGGAAAAGGGAGGACATACTTTTCCAACAATGTTTCCTTTCCTATCAAACAAAAATCTCATCATTTGAGCCAAATTAGTTTTGTCATCTGCAAATGTTCGGTATGAGCCATTTTTTGTGTTTGGATAACCCTTTGCTACACAATCCAGAATCTTAACGACCCTGAGAGAAAAGGCTTATAAAACCAATGAGGGATAAGGAGAAAATGCTGGTAATCAGCATTTTCGCCATTTACCACAATGTTTTCCATTACTTCAGAGGGAAATTTCTTCAATCGGGCCACCTTTATCATCTGCAATAGCTTTGAATTTGGACAAGTCAAAAATTTTGTAGTTTGGTTAAGACATCTTACCAACCAGCACGCGAATTTTGGCGTCGAGCAGCAGACCACCGTAACATTGTGACTGTCTAATGATCGACTGTTCCTTTTGCTACTATGCTTTTTTGTTTATTTAGAAGAATTAAAAGAAAATGTGTGGCTTGCGAAACATTTATAGCGCCGAGCCTAAACCACTTCAGAAAAAAATACACTAGAAAAAGAAACGCGTGATAAGACGTGCATGCCGCATGAAATTTTTCTCCTTTCATTGGTCGTCTGTCTCGAGTAACTTCAACTCTTAATCAGGCAACTAAACTTTAGACTCGCCCATATTGAAAGCATTCGCAGACGATAAATTAAAGCTACCTTTGCATCACTCTTTGTGATGTAAAACCGATACGCAATAGGCCACTGCTATAACTGGCACGTAGCACCAGAAACAAACATGTAAAAGTGCCGAGCCTAAAATACTGAGGAATGAAGCATGCTCTCTAAAACTGGCAGTTTAATGCATTTGCAAAAAAGTATCGATTTAGGTTAGCCTGCGCAGTCCGCGCAGGCTAACCTGAATCGAAACTTTTTGCTATTGGTCAATTTTCTGCTTTTCCAAGGACCATTCTACCTCAAGATTCAGTTGGTTGTTAGAAAAAAATGGACCTTCGTAAAGTAAAGGCTCACTTAATATAATGGTAACATGCGTGTAAGTGTCAAGATGCAATGAACCCCTTTTTCCAAGAGTGCCACTCAAATATAAACGGTATGCGGCACAGCGGCACAAGAAAAAAACATTATAAAACACTCAAACTTAACTACAACAGGGAAAAAAACCAACAATTGCATTACATGAAGTGTGCATCACTCATACATTCTATTTTTTTCCTTGGTCTCCCTTTGTTTGATTTTTAACTCTTTACACGACGTCGAAATTTCAGACAAACATATATTGAACGCATCTGCACTGCGACAAATTAAATGTGGATCATATATGATGGGGGTTGTCTTTAAAAGATTATATTGTGGGAAAAAGTAGAAAATTCTGGTTGTCATATCATATATCTTGTATAATTTTAGACTGATCGTTGTAGAAAGCTTTTGCATAAGACATGGCTCAATTTTTTAAACTTTCATTTGGAAAGGTATTAAGAAAACGTGTGTGAAAAAAAAAATACTGGTTATAATGTTTTGAAGGGCCTTTCTCGTCAAGGCTATCAAAACATGCGATTGTTTGGTAAAGGGTTAAAGACTGATTACTGTACGAAAAAAATCAAAGCTTTGTTGCTGCAAGAGACAAAAGCTTGACGAGCAATAGAGCGTTATTTCTGTATAAAATTGGTCTGTTTACAAAAAATTAACAATACAATCTACAACGAATTTCATTTTGATGTATAACATTATGTATTTCAACATATGGAACATGTATGACCATTGTTTAAGGATGGGGTGGAAAAAAGTATCACCGTACCGAAGAGCAGTGTCCATATGATTTAAGACATGCTGTGTGAAAAAGGGGGATTAAAAAATAGTATCGACTCAGGTCAGCCTGCGCAATCCTTGCAAGCTGACCTAGTTCGTAACTTTTTGTAATTTGTCAATTTTCTGTGTGTCAAAGGAACGGTCTACCTCATGATTTATTCGATTGTTAGACAAAATGGATTTTATGGATCCATAATTATATGATGACTTGCTTCCTACAAGGCATCATGGAGATGCATTAGACATTCTTTTTCTACAGCGCGGCTCATTCAGTTATGTATAGTGTGGAATAGTGACATAGATACAAAATTCACGATAACTGAATTCTTTTAAATTTACCCTGACTGTAGATCCCAGACAAAAATGGATCAAAAACAGATGATAGAAGAAAACAGACGGCTCACCTCTGTACCGAACGTCAAAATTTAAGTCTTGTTCAAATTGAAAACAATTGAAGACGACTAATAAAATGTGGCTTAAACAATGTGATTTGTCCTTAAAAGGTTAGAAATATTGTGGAAAAGGAGGAAATGCTAGTAACCAACATTTTCTCCTCTTGCCCAAATGTTTACGAAAGCCTTCTTCCTCAGAGTCGTCAAAACCACTCGAGATTGTTTGATAAAGGGAGAAAAAGAACTTTTCCCAAGGTTTTGTGCCAAATCGTGATTTACTTATTGTTGCTCCACCTTATGGGGTTTGTTGAATTCGTCAGGATGATAATCTTTACGTGGTCAAGGTCAGTTTTCAATGATTTTGCCGACTATGTAGGTCAAGATCAGATAGCACAGAACGTACAAGAATGTGTTATGTGTCTAGTGCTTGGGCGGACTGGAAGTGTGGAGCATATTATATTTGGTGGCAGAATTGGATAAAGAATGGAATTGTCATAGCCTGCGAGCTTCCTTGTATTTGCTTTTAGAGGAGAAGAATGATGTCACGGGGAGACTTTACATAGAAACCAATCTTGTTGGTGAGCTAGCTCCTCTAGCCATCGTGCTTGGTGCTTTTGTCTCCATTCTTTTTAAGTCAAGCATCATGCTACATGTATTTGTCTTAAGGTTGAATGGGTGACCCATTATTGATGCTTGTTGTATTTCTTTCAGATTCGGTGGCAGAAAATCTAGACGACCTACTTTTTATTGTACCATTACAATTCGTTGGCGGTCATGTGTCCCGGCATTTTCGGTTAAGCACCATAAGATTTAGCGACCTAAGGTTTTGCGTTATAATTTTAAAAACGCAAAAAACGATCAGTATAATTTGGTGCTTGTTTGAATAAATACTATAAACTATGATTATGATGCAGTATGGAAGTAATTGTACGATTAGCGTGCAATTATTTCGTCCATTTTCATAATGTGTTTCAATTATGCCATCCTATCAACCACTCTCTCTCCCGCAGTGCGGTAATTAACTATCAATCTACAACTCTCTCACACTGTGTAAGAAACCTTTTGATAACCACTTAGTTCAGAGAACAAAAAACATAATAAACACCGTGTTTTTGTATGCAGTGTTGCTTCCTGATATATATGAGCCACGGTCTGTGAAAAGGGGGCTTAATGCATCTGCGAAAAGTAACGACCCAGGTCAGCCTGCGCAGTCCGCGCAGGCTGACCTGGGCCGAAACTTTTCGCTATCGGTCAATTTTCTGTATGTCAAAGGACCAGTTTACCCCATGATTGTTGTTTAAAAAGTGGCTCTTTTGGATCCATAATTATGTGATGACTTGGGCTGGTATCATGTATCACGGAGATGCATTAAGCCCCCTTATGCCAGAGCATGTCTCATATATATATATTTTTTTTTATATTTTGGGTTTTATTTGACCCTTTGCCTATCAGTCCCATATTTTAATGACCCTGAAGAAGAAAGGTTTTTGAAACGATTATAGGAAAATCAAGAAATTGCCTATAGGCCCTAATCAGCATCTTCTTCCTATTTCTACAATGTTCTACCATTTCAAAAACAAATCCCGTAATATTAGCCACATTTGATTAGTCTGTAAATGCATTAAGTTTTGACAAGTTTATAGTTCTTGTTGGCTGCTGAAGAGTTAACCCTTAGGCTGCTAAGCGCAACTCAATTTGCATACAGTGTAGATCAAGATCAGACTACACAGAACGTGCAGTCTGATCTTGAATCTACACTGTCCGGCAAGGAGATACCCCACCCCTAAAAAAAACTTTGAAAAAGCAAATTTTGTTGTTGTTTCTTTTAAAGCCTGTGAATCTGACGTGCACGTTTTAACATATAATCGTCTGTTGGCGATTTCTATGGTCTTACTGCCAGTTTCGATAATACATTGTGGCTATTTGAGAAATTGTTTGTACTCATCTACAATGTTTTCACATCTAAAGTGTTTATATACAATCAGGGCTGTCTGCACAGATGTTTTCAAAGTCGTCTGCTGCAAGTTTGTTCGGGCTTTAATGATTTACCGTTTACCACACAATCCTGATGTTTAAAGATCCTGAAAAAAGACATCCTAGTTACCAGCATTTTCTCCTTATTTCCACAATGTTTTTTTCTCCTATTACAGTCAATTGTTTGATTAATTGATTGTATGGTGTTTAACGCCGTTTTCAACATTATCTCAGTTATATCGCGGCGGCCAGTGTACCCATCCATGCTTTCCTGGAGCTTTGTTACCAATGCTCCGCACAATATTCTTTCCAAGCCACTGGCTGCTTTCCAACATAACCATCGTCGAAACAATGGTCAGCGGTGAGAGAGGAATGACTCCTGTCGCAATGACTTTCATCATTCCTCGGAAAGAAATTGGCTGAGCCGGGGATCGAACCAGCGACCCCTTGTTCTGTACACTACGGGCTGAGATGCCGGGGTTCAGCTATAACATACAAATCCCCATCTTTTGAACAATCTTTCTTTGGTCGTCAGCAAATGCTTTCAATTTGAATCAGTTTAAAATGCCAGTTTTGCGTCAGGTAAAGAGTCAAGTGGGAAAATAACAAAGAAAGGTTTATGTAGGCAACATGTTGCTCATTTGAAGGCCACATCCGACACAAAAGTAGTTATCCTTCAATCTCGACACACATATTTGTTGAATGTTACTGCCGACATTACAGTTTTCCTCAATCTCGCCAGACTCACAGATTGAATATTTAAAAGTTGCAGCCGACATGAAACAGCTTCTAGTGTTCATTCTCGGAATATATATTGAATGGTTGAATGGAACAAATATTCTGAAACAGTGTCTTGCAAAGTTCGTATTCACCAACCATTCTTAAGAACATTCTTTGTCTTATTCTCAAGAATTTTCTAAATCTGAAAGTAACGCAACTTCTGATTGGCTAAACCATACGGTTTAGCCAATCAGAAGTCGCGTTACTTTCTTAATCTTGAATCAGACAAAGAACGAAATAAAGAAAGGATGATAAATACAGATTTAGATTTCAATCCCCATACTCATATTGAATGGTTGCATGTTGCACTCAACATGAAACAGTTCATATAGTTCCTCCATTTCCGGTTGACATATTGAACATGTATTTATTCCCAGTGATGTTTTGTATAGACAGCTGTCCAGGCTCAATCAAATACTCATATATACACAAATCAGATCTTATCACTTGAAATCGGCCAGAAGTTTTGTTCCGTATTCTGGTGCGGTTTTTTTTTTGTAACTCAAATATGTAAGGCGTAAGTTTCTTTCTATTTCGTCCTCGCGTTTTCCTTTTTAGCTTCGGAACTAGATTTTGAGAAAGATTTGTATTCTTCAAAGTTCATTTAAAATACTTTCCATCGAACAGCAATTCTAAACCTCCTTTGATGCAAAATAATGAAATTTTCTAAACTAAAAAGAAAAATGTATATAAATGATACTCTTTATATCAGTGTTGCTTTGGATCAGAGCCTCTTACAGAAAACCAGTTAGTTTAGATCAAAGATCGCCTGTGCAGTCTGAGTTAGACCTTTAATGTCTGCAAAAGTCACTTAATCCTTAACCTGCTAAATAAGTTAAATGAAACTTTCCATCCTGTGGTCAAAAACCCAAACATAGCACTTTCAAAAAGTAATCATAAATTTCAGGAAAAATATCTCCTTGTTGGAGAGTGTAGATCCAAGATCAGACTGCAGGTTCTGTGTAGTCTGATCTTGATCTACACTGGCCGCTAAAGCGCCTTGAGTCGCGCTGAGCAGCCTGAGGGTAAAGCCATGCTGTATGCCAAAAAGGTTGAAACACGCTTTGGCAAATTTGTTACATACAAAACGCAATGAATACCCCACCATTTGGGTTTTGTTAAACCCGCATTACTCTCTCTTTTTTCAACAAAACGTAGGTTTTTTTCCCCTTGTATAAAACTGATGATGATACAGTTTACCTCAAAACAATGTGGAGTGGAAACATTCGATAATTGTTTAAATATCAGACCTTCTTTGCTCACAGATTTTTGTTATAAAATAAAAAAAAAAAAGCCTGTTTACTATACAACGTAATGGAGTCCTAACATAATACCGAATCGCTCATTAATCATAGGAAGCAGAATGACATTCTGTTTGTAAATACCTCGTGCATATCTGTGTGAAACCCTTTTCTTTCCGTAAATTTCAAAGCACCCGCGGATCGAAAGCAGTGCTACAAAAAGGACCAATAGTTCACTTCTTTATCTCTAAGAAAGTGCCCTCTTATCTTACACAAATTTAACTTAAAACTAAATTTGTCTATATTTCAACTACTGTTGTTTGTCTGGCAAAAGAGGGCTTAATGGATCTCTGCGATGCATTATATCAGGCAAGTCATCACATAATTATGGATCCATAACTCCATTTTGTCTGACAACCGACTGAATCCTGAGATAGAATGGTCCTTTGACATGCAGAAAATGAAATTCGCAGCCTGACCCGGGTCGCTACTTTTTGCAGATACATTAAACCCCCTTTTACCACAGCATGGCTCAAATGTATATTGAGAAACATCCAAGGTAACAGACGAGAATAAAAGGGAGCTATCCAATACTGTAGGGCTTACGGGTCAAATCATCCAAATATTGTTTGTTATTTAATACGTCTACAGAAAAGAGAAGCGTCTACTATTATGACTTTCGGGTCAAAAGGAAAGAGAATCATACAATATTATGACAATGAGGTCAAAAGAAAATGAAGCCTTCCGAATGTTGCACGCGATGTTAAAAGTAAAAATAAAAAGAAATCATCCGATATTATGACATTGAGGTCACGAAAAGGAAACCATCGCAATTTCGCCTAATTCGGTAAACTTCGGATGATCCATTGATCAAATCTCTCGGCTGTATTACGATGTGTGATATGTACCTACATGTTACATTTCTTCGCCGGAAATAGACCGCTTTTCCACTCTAGTATCACAAGACTCCAATAAAAATATTACATGGGTCACAAGTTTTAGTCAAAATCATTCTTAAATAATTATGTTTCCGTTGATAGTTGATATTATTTTAATAATCATTGTTCAACGTTACTTATTAATTTCGATGTAAATGACTGTTCTAGATCTGTAGTTGTTGTAAATTACTGTACTATAACGCTAGTTGTTGTTGTCGCAGACGAAGGACTTCAAGGCGCCGCCATGTTTATGATCATGTCACTTAAAGTAGATTTAATGGCGACCTTCTTGATACGGACGAGGTTAGATGCAGTTTAGAATTTGCCGAAATTTGAGCATTGAACATTGTCTCTGATACTGCATGTCAAAAGAGCAACTATCTAAATATCTTATTTGCATCTGTGTATCAAAAGGGCAGGGAATCACCTTAGAAGACTATAGTAAAATGATACGTTCAGCTTTTGAATCCATACTCTTATTGATATTCTCCAAAATTTCGAGACAAACTTTTCCTTGAATAATGAATTTACCCTTTACAAAAACGACAAAGATTTACACTTCTCCATACCGAAAGTATTTGCAGACTGTGTACAAATTAAATGTTGCGTAAAAGATTGTTTCTTCTTTTCTTTCATAGGGTTAATAAGTTATCAGCATTTTCTCGTTTTCCTACGACGTTTTCAAATACCTTTTTCTGTTTCCCAGGGCAGTTAACCCCTTAGGATGCTAAGCGCGACTCACTGACCTTTTGCGGACAGTGTAGATCAAGATCAGACTGCACAGAACGTGCAGTCTGATCTTTGATCTACACTGACCGGTAAGGACATATTTATCCTCAAAAAATTACCTTTGAAATAGCAAAGATTGGGTTTTTGTCAACTTTTTACCATCGGCGTAAAAGTTTGTTTCAGTTATACAGCAGGATAAGAGTTAGAAGTCAGGATTGTCTTATAAAGGGTTTAACAAATATTGATGATGACGTTTATGTCGACGTGGCTTATCGTAAATTAGCAGTTTCCTACAATCAGACATTGTGGAACCTGGTCACTGAGAAGATAAAACTAATGAGTTTTCCACTACTCTGTTTTGTTACAGACAGTAGCCGTTCAGGTGTTCTTGCAACTGTTCAACGTATAATCCGCACAAAAAGTGAAGCAACAGTGGGCATTATTTTGCTTATCTATCGTACCACAGTCAAAAGCAGAAAAGTTGCAAGAAGAACGTAAGCTTGCAGAAAGACCGCTTTCACACTTCCAAGGCTTCACAAGTTTTAAAACAAAAAACATTACACTGGGGAGCCCATTTACATAAAGCATTTACAGACGATAAACTTAATGTGGTTCAAATTATGGGAACTGTGTCTGAGCTAGAAAACATTGTGGGAAAAGGAGAAAATGCCGGTTAACAACTCTTTTCTATGAAAAGTTGAAAATCCGTTTGACTCTTTTCCAGACGATAAAACTTTAGACTGGTACATATCTAAAGAATTTACAGCCAAAAAATTGTGGGATCCCTCTTCTGATAGGATGGGAAACATTGTAGGAGAGGGGAAATAGCTGGTTACCAAACTCATGTCTGTGTATTTCCATTTTACTCTTTACCAGACGAAAAAGTTTTGGACGAGGCCATATTTAAAGCATTTGCAGACGACAAACCAAAAGTGGCCCAAATAATTGGAAACTGTGTTTAAAAGATTAGAAAACATTGTTGGAAAAGGAGAAATTGCTAGCTATCAGCGTACGTAATTATTTGGTAAAGGGATAATATGTAGTTCCATGAACTTTCTCCTTTTCCCACAGCGTTTTCAAATACCTTCTTCCTCAGTGTCGTTAAAACAAGGGATTGTTTGGTAAAGAGTTAAGGTATAAGGCTATTAGCCTAGGCTAAAAAAACTGTGATAGATGGCTAAATAACAGATAAAAGGCATCTCTCACGTACAATTATCTGGGAGGCATGTTCAAGTTCAAAGCACTATGACTAATGGTGTGTCGCCCTCTTACATACAGTCGGCCTATTAGAAACAGTAGCTTTTACCAAACGATAAAATTTTAAACGCGATCAAGTTGAAAGCATTTGCAGACTCAATGTAGCTTAGGAGATGATTTCTGGCTTCCAAATGATCGAAAACATTGTTGAAAAAGGAGAAAATACTGTTTTTCAGCATTTTCTCCTTTTTCAACAATGTTTTCAAAAGCATTCTTTTTCTATATGATCTTAAAACACTCGATTGTAGTGTAAAAGGGGTAGAGGGAATAACAGCTTTGTACAGGGTGTTTCATAATATATATTACATTTTCAAATATGCCTTTAAAACTTATACCATTGAATAAGTTAAGAATACATGCACGGTCTGTAGGGTAACATTGAACAAAAAAAAGCGCTTAGCGCCCTTCAAAATATACATCAATTTATATGAAATATTCAAAATGACGTCCATTTTGAGGTCGCGGAGTATTCGATCTCTTCATAAAATTCGCTTTCATCGATCTGGATTGTGATCAGGCTCATCTCTACAACTATTTTATAAAAGACCGTGAGAACGCGAGAGAACACGATGGTCTTGTGTTATTTACTCCTTTATTACACAATCACGATTTTTTTCGACCCCGAGAAAAAAGCTTTCGAAAAGATTGTGGGAAAAGGAGAAAATTCTAGTGAACAGCATTTTCTCTTTTTTAACCACAACTTTTCCTACGCTTTCAAAGACAAAGTCCACTATTTGAGCCATTACTTGCCGTCTGCAAATGCTTTGAATTTGGACAAGTCCAAAATTTTGTCGTTTGGTAAAGAGGTAAAGACCGCGTTTCGAAATCAAAATCTTACATAACGGTTTTCTTTCTCTCTTTTTTGTAAGACTGCAACTTTTATCTCGAAAACTGCAATTCATGTCATACAGTGAAAATATGCCACACCCACAACGGCCATTTCCATGACGAACCGAGATGCAATCAGGATATATTCATCTAACACTGGGGATAAAAGTTTCTGTCTTGCACCATTATTCTTACTGTCGCAAACAGTGTAGAAACAGATTAGAGTGCAGAGCTGATCTTGATCTACATAGTCCGCTACTTCGAAAAATAACGTGGCAAAACTAGGCTTTATGCAATATTTATGCAGTACAACTTTATTAAGAGTGAATTCTATTCCTATTAAAACTCTGTGTGAGAAGGAGAAAATGCTAGATACCAGCATTTTTCTTATTTTCCCATCATGTTTTCTGCGCTTTAAAAATCATACTCATACCCAGTGATTCCCATTTTTTAAGCCATCATATCTCATGGCCATAGGTGTAGGCTAGAAGAGGCTTAGCCCCTCTCCCTCATAAGAAAAGAAAAATGGAGGAAATATCTGGAAGCTTGTAAACTCTTATGATGATCACCCCTTTCATCCGTTTAGTTAAAACCTAAATAAATAGTAAAACTTAAACCTGCCTTAGCATCGTTCTTTGTCGGTCTCAAACCCTGTAAAAATTGAAAAGTTACATGAAACATGTACGAGATTGGTTTTGCCCCTCTAAACTGCAATTGGTTCCTACGTATCTGTATCCAAGTTGTCGTCGGCAAATGCCTTACCATACAAGTCTAAAATTTTGTCGTTTGGTACAAAGTTAAAGATTCTATATTACTCTATGACACTCTGTGGTCGTGTGTCGTTGAGGACAAAACCGTCGATGTTTAAATCTTGAAGTTTTGACATTATTATTGCATCAAGTCCCTGACTGCATTCATTTATCTCTTAAACCCTTTACTACACAATCCAGACTTTTGTACGACCCTATCGAAGATAGCTTGTGAAATCATTGTTGGAAAAGGAGAAAATGCTGGTTACCAGCATTTTCTCCTTTTTCCAACAATGTTTTCTACTCTTATATCGATGTATATCATTATTTGAGCCACATTTAATTTGTCGTCAGCAAACTTTCAGTTTGGACAAGTTAAAAGTTTTGTCGTTTTCTGTCATTTCCAAAACAAAAACTATCATTTTAGCCACATTAAAATTTTTCGTCTGAATATGGTTTCAATTTGGGATGAGTCTTTATTTTGTCGTCTGTTCAAGGGTTAACTCTTTACCAGACGACAAAATTTTCGACTTGTCCAAATTGAAAGCATTGACAAGAGGCAAAATAGATAATGGATAATGATGGGCATTTGTCTGTGAAAGGGTAAAAAACAATTTGGAAAAAAAGAACTTGGTGATTACCACAATTTTCTCATTTTTCCACACTGTTTTCGAAATCTTTCCACAGGATCGTTTATCGTCGTTTCTTTAAGGGCTCAAGCACCAAAGTATAACATAATTTAGACATTTATAGCCTGGAAAAAAGTAATAAATTATTTCATTACTGTTTGTGACTAGAATGTCCCAGAATTGCGTATGTTCTAGATCATAGAAGTCATGAATGTAGACAAAGATCAGATTGCATGTATCTATAGGCTGATTTTGGTTCACACTCTTCATAAAATACCCCCACTATCTCTTGAGGCAGGATAGGGGTTAAAGACAAAGCAGAATTGTTCAAAGCTATTATTGCCTCTACCCCTTCACCACACAATTTCGTGTTGTAACAATCCATAGAGACGAAGGCTTTTGAAAACATTGTGGAAAAAGGAGAAAATGCTGGTCACCAGCATTTTCTCCTTTTCCCACATTGTTTTTATTAATATCATTGACAGAAACCTTTTTCCGGACTACATTAAATTCGTCGTCTGTAAATGCTTTGAATTTGGTCGCTTCTTAAACTTTTTCTCTTTGGCACGTGTAGAACCTCTCGTTTTTGAAGAGAGATTGCAGTCTGGTCGTGATCAGCACTGGTCACAAAAGCAACTGAACTGTAGTAGTGAAATACTCTGTATGGGGGTAGAATAAAAGCAATCAACTTATCATAAGAACACTTTGGCCTCGTATAATTACCATTCCATGACATTACAAATCTAAACTTCATTTACTTGAATGATAAGGTTATGGGTAGCATAATCACCTCCCTTTAATAAATTCGAAACAGATACGCTAGACAAAGAGTTGGGGTGCTTAAATAGGTACATCAGCTGAGGATAAAGCAATTTTTATTTGTGACCAGCCCGCATGGCTCAGGTGGTAAAGCGTAGGACTTGTAAGGCTTCAAGTCTTGGGTCACTTGAGGGTGTGGGTTCGAGCCCTACGGCAGGCCTTATGGGCAACCGCCGGCGATAATCAATAAACATAAATCAATCACAGATTCTATTGGTGAAGTAGAATTTTTTGTTTGTCTGGTCTGTATGTGACTTATTGCAGCTGGTCCTAACATGAGAAATACCATTGAAATACAAGTGTATAAGCCACTGAATCAGACGGCTTCTAAAGAAGAAGCAAGTTACTAGCACGAGCATGAGCAGCTTCACCTGTTCATTCACAATTTCTATTTATCTATAATTTCACCTGTGAATTACACCTCGCTGCCAGGTTTTTCTTATCTGTATCGTTCTTAGTAAAAACGAAGTTTTGCTAATACACCATGAAGGCAGACCTAAACTTCTTTATTACTTTAGGGTCAGTATTCATCAGCCTCTCTTAACTCTTTACCAAACGACAAAATTTAAGACTGGTCCAAATTCAAAGCACTTACAGACGACAAAATAAATGTAACTCAAAAATTGGAATTTGTTTCCAGTAGGGTAGAAAACATTGTGGGAAAAGGAGAAAATGCTGGTTACCAGCATTTTCTCCTTTTCCCATAATGTTTTCAAAAGGTTTCTATCTCACGGTCGTAAAAACTAGGGATTGTTTGGTAAAGGGTTAAAAAAGTTCTTTGTCTTATTCTCCAAGTTTTTCTAAATTTGAAAGTAACACAACTTTTGATTGGCTAAACCAAACGGTATAGCCAGCCAATCAGAGGTTGTGTTACTTTCTATTGTAGAAAATTCTGATCAACCTCCTACCATAAATCTGCAAGCAGGCGGACTATGAAATAACCCTTATGAAATGCTGAAAGCTTAATCTTGTTGCCAAAATATCCCAATGTTTTAATGACCGAGAGAAAGAAGGTTTTTGAAAACAATGTGGGAAAAGGAGAAAACCTGGTTACTAGCATTTTCTCCTTTTCTCTAAAGGTTTTCTACCCGATGAAAATTAAATTCAATCATTTGCAAATGCTCTCAGTTTAGACATGCCTAAGATTTTGTCGACCGGTGAAGGACTAACTGATACCTGAATAACATAGATACGCGTGAAAACATTTTCTTTAAGGAGAATTTGATCGTTAAGAGCAATTTCTCATTTTGTCACAATGTTTTGAAAAACTCGGCTCTTCTACAAAACGACAAAGTGTCGTCTGTAGAATGCAACACACAAAAGTATTAAGATTATGAGACAGATAAGAGTAAGTGGCAAAGGAACAAGGCATTTTCTGCATTCTTTCCGCCAATTCAGGTTTATGAATAAAGATGAGCAAGAAAAAAAAAAAGCAATTTGACACGTGTTCACCCATTCCCTCCTGCAGACTGCCTTGCAAGACCTAGTGTGGATACAATAAAACAGTAACTAAAGGAACAGAACCGATCGATACATTGATAACTTGAATGGATTGAGTGAATGGTGTGTCACGCCGCTTTCAACATTTTTCCAGTCACATCAAGGCGAAAGCTCACATGATAAAATATTCATGCATGTACGAACTTTCTCCAGTACCATAGGCTGGGCCTTCATTGACGTGTCTTGCCCAAGGATATTCCTACGAAGGACAAAGTGCTTCATGCGAGGATCGAACCCGGGAGCTACAGGTTACGAGTCCTACACTCTACAACTGAACCACTCAGGACCCAGAACATAGTAGAACATATAGTTTACTCAGACTGGTACATTACATGAATAGTCTTTTCACAATATGGCCTGCAACACGCGAAAAGGGGCGTTCGGACATTTGCGTAAAGTGTCGTCCCGGATCAGCCTGCGCAGTCCACGCAGGCTGATCCGAGACAACACTTTCCGATCGTGTGTGATTTTCTGTTTCACGCAAATATACTGTGGACAACATCTAATGTTGACGTAAAGTGCCGTCTCGGTTTAGCCTGCGTAGGCTGATCCGGGACGACACTTTACGCAAATGTCTGAATGCCCGTTTTCGCATATTGCAGGCCATATAGTATAGAGAAGGTAAACTTATGCCACGAGATCCTTTAGAATAAACACCAAACTGTTCCAAGCTTCTCTTTCACAAACCGCAAACTTTGGACTTGTCCAATTTGGAAGTCTTTGCATACGACAAATTAAATGTTCTTCGATTGAATATAACATATTGGCGGTAGACGAGGTTAGCTCAAAGATTTCCGGTCATTTTGATCATTTGGTACCATTTTCGTAGCAATTTTGGCTTTTTATGACTTCGGTTAATATTCACAAAGAAATCTAATTTTTTTTAATCCCGTTTTCCAAGACTAGATATCTGACTGCCTGAAGCTTTATGTCTCTACCAATTAGATAGGTTGTCATGGAATTTAGACTGACTCAATAATAGGGTCCGTATTCAACAACCACCTTGAGAACACTTTTAGTCTTATTCTCAAGAATTTTCTAAATTTTAAAGTAACACAATTTCTGATTGTCTAAACCAAATGATTAAGCTAATCAGATGTTAGGTTATTTTCTAAATCTAGAATAAGACTAAGTTTGAAACTAAGAATGGTTGGTGAATGTTGCTCCTGCTTTCTCTTGCCTAAGCATTGCAAGTTGTCGAATTACACGGCAACGATTTGATAGGAAGCGGCAAAGCAATGAAGCAGGTTTTTCTACTATTAGTGTGGAAAACAGGCGTTTTCCACGAAAGACTATTCGAATATGACAGGTGCGGCTTGGACACCGCCCACAAACAAAAAATAAATGAGCCATGCTCTGGGAAAGGGGAGTTTAATGCAGCTCCGTAATGCATTATACTATGCAAGTCGTTACACCGACTGAATCATGAGATAGAATGGTCCTTTCATACAGAATGCAGAAAATTTATAAATATCAAAAAGTTTCGATCCTTGTCAGCCTGCACCGGCTGCACAGGCTAACATGTTCGATAATTTTTGCAGATGCAGTAAGTCCCCTCTTTGTAGAGCACGGCTTAAATATTATCGTCATAACTCAGGAGTCCTGATTAAGAAGATAAAATTGATCACTAAAGAAGGTTTTTTACTTTTTTCCGCAAAAACCTAAGTTGTTGGTACCAACTATAATTGTTTCGATGAGACAAATCTAATGGCTATTCATAACACGGGTTTCAGGGACGAAGTAAGGAGGTTTCACTTTTTGAAACCCACAGATATCAATGTCGACTTCTAATAATTGGAGAGGTTTCCATTTAAATGATTCAGAGATCAAAGTATCTATTAGTATGAACTTTTAGAGAATAATTTTGTAGCTCCAGTGTCTTGAGCCTTTATTTCTAAACCTTGAGAGCTTTAAATGTTTATGTATGTCTTTGCAATATTATCTTTGTCCATCTGTATCTTTCTTTCCTTTCTATCTATCCCTAGTTCCGTCCATCCGTCTGTTTGTCCATCAAGTCCGACCCTCTCTCTCTCTCTCTCTCTCTCTCATGAATAAGTGAGCTGTCGCCGGTGATATGACCGAAATGATGATTAAGTAAACGGGGTAAAACACCAAACAATCCATCAGTAAAAAAACAAACTATGTACTCTATGCCAACATTCTGGAATTGTCTTTGGGGAAAAAATATGGTGCTATTAGTGCGCCAAAGACTAATGGAGTATACACTAAATGATACAAATATTACGTTCGGCATTGTGTAGAAAAGTCTCGATTCTAAACCCTTTATCAGTCCCGTGTTTTAACAACTCTGAAGAAGAAAACCTTTTGAAAACTTAGTGGGAAAAGGAGAAAATGCTGGTAATCAGCAAATTTTCATTTTCCGACATTGTTATCTATCTATTCTTAGACAAATCCCATCATTTAAGCTACATTTGATTTGTCGTCTGTAAATACTTCAAACAAGCCTAAAATTTTGTCGTTTTGTACAGTGTTAAAGGACTATAAAAAGCCCTTTGGTTTTCCCAAGTAAAGTACTATAAAATCAGACCTTAATTCAAAGACCATGCAAGGGAGGCAAGAAAAGTGGTGTTTTATGGCAGGTGGTCTTTAAATACAGGTTTCTTTCAGTTGCTTTTCGAAGATATAAAAATCAAAGCAGTTGTCTTTTAAAGCTGAAGGTTGCTTAAATCAGGTGGGCTTTAAGAAAGGTGTCACAATTTTTAACCCTATACTAAACAAGGCAAAGTCTGACGACCCTAAAGAAGATTTTTGAGACATTTTTGGGAAAAGGAGAAAATGCTGGAAATCAGCATTTTGTCTTTTTCCCACTTTCTCTCCTCAGAAATTTTCAAATTTCAATGTTGAGTAATATTATTTTTTCTTCTGCAAAAGTCATCAATTCGGACCAGTCAAAATTTATGACGATTGGGAAAGAAGTTAATTATTTCATGTGTGAAAAATCGGTATTTTAATGTTTGATAAAATTTCGAAATTCTAATAAAACTTACCTGCAAATGCAAGATACACATAAAACTTGTTAAATAATTCCATATTGATTTTATCGCTGATTTATACTCATGAATGTTTTTCATTTATTATTATCACTTTTTGTTTAAAATGATAAATATAAAATCCAGAATATATTATGAATTAACTGGAATATGATTGGTATGATCCGAGCAAGTGTTCCGTACACTAAACTTTCTGCTAGCGTACGCTAACAAGCTGAAGCAAGCGAGTCGTCACTCACAACTTTTATCCCAGTTCGACCTGTCAATCCTTATCCTGCTGACTAGTTTAAATGATACCTTCAAGTCGATAGTAAATACATAATTATTGCTATTTCAAACTTATTTTTTTTTGGGGGGGGGGGGGGAATACGCCCTTATCGGACAGTGTAGATCAAAGATCAGAATGCACGTTCTGTGCAGTCTGATCTTTGATCTACACTGTCTGCAAAATGTCAGTGAGTCGCGCATAGCAGCCTAAGGGTTAGAAACTGAGCCAACTGTTTTAAATCTTAGACTGATAAGCGGTACTCAGTGCGCTTTTGCGGACAATGTAGATCAAGATCAGACTGCACAGAACGTGCGGTCTGATCTTGAATCTACAATGTCCGATATCGTTAGATACGAAGAAATGAAATTTCAAATCGCAGTATTTCATTCTTATTGTAACAGTTGGCTGGGAATTCTCATCTCATTTATGTAGCAGATTAAGGGTTGGGTTTCTTTTAAGCTCTACTATCAACGTCGTTTTGCTTTGTGGACAGAGAAGATCCAAGATCAGACTGCACAGATCGCAGTCTGATCTTGGAACTTCTCGGTCAGATATTTCATTAAAAAAAAAAAAATCTGGTAAAAGAAGCGCGATTAAAAATAAAAATCTCTGTGTTTCAGTGGATTATATCGGCCGCCGAAAGAGGTAAAACATATACTAAGTATTTGACGGCTGACAGAGTTAAGGATTACACCTATTGTAAACAATAAAGCACGTTCTCTAGCGAATTTCACGCGTTCTATGGTTTATCATTTTTATCGCGGGAATACAGGTGCCTTGGAAGGTGGGGCGAACGCAGAACACCCCCACGGCGAATGAAAGTGTTTGATTGTATCCAAAACTTTGGCTGAAATTTGATAGTTTATTTAGAATGGTGTTAAGGCCCTTTTCAAAAGTATTTCAGGTATTTTACGGCTGTAATTATATTATTCATAATGTTATTTTGGTTTCATGATAACTATGCTTGGCGTCTGCTGTGCTTTGCCCAAGTACACTCCTAAGTGATAAGCGCCACTGGCTATGGATCGGACCCAGAACCTCTACAGGCTTAATCTCACTGAAACACGAGAATGTTAGACGTAATGATAGGTCATGCGAAATGGATTAACAAATTTAACAATAATAATTATGAACCATGCTTTGTGAAAAGGAGGTTTAATGCATCTGCAAAAAGTATTGACTCCTCTCAGACTGCACAGGCTGAGTCGAAACTTTTTGCTATTGCTCAATTTTCTGCCACAAGTCAGACGCCATCCTATCCCATGATTCAGTCGGTTATATGACAAAACGGATTTTATGGATCCATCGCCGAAAAAACGTACGGATTCGGCTAAGACTCGAGTAATCCGTAATCGATCGGTCGAAGACGCTGGTTGCCCGCATCGATTACGGATTACCTGAGTGTTAGCCAAATCCGTCCGATTTTGCCGATGAAAGGCGATGTTACACGAATGTAGTAGGGTCACTTTTTACAAGACATGTCTATTTGGTCAGTCTGCATTTACCTGTATTCTGCTTGATCGATCATTTCCCTCCAATCAATCACATGACCTTTTGAATTTTTTATTCCCGCTTCAGTCTTTCAGCTGTTCACATTGAAAGCCATTATTGTCTTTCAAGACTAGAAATTATTGTGGAAAAAGGAAGGAATTGGATGTAAGTTACCTTTTTGGATGGTTTTCTCTTGATTCTCAAGTCTTACCTTTTTCATGAAGGTTTTGGAAGTCTTTTGATTATTTGATCAGTTTACCCTTAGCAGTTGTTCTCATCCTTCTTTGATCCAGAGTATTTCCTTTGTGTATTTTGAAGCAGTAAGACAATTCTCTTTTAACCAGTTTCTTATCTTTCCCTAGCCTGCACATCTTTTATTAATATTTTCAGCACTAGCAGTCACTGAGACCAGAGAGAGATAGAGAGCTTACTTACCACCCTGTGTAGTGTGAACTCACCTAGTTCCCCAAATTGGTAAGGATATAGATTGTATTTGTTGATTAAGAAATTAGAAATCCTTAGATTTAATTATTTTCATTTTTGTTAGATTGAACTTAACTTTAGATAAGATTAGTTCACTTCAGAGTTTGCTTACCATTTGTACAGTTTACATTCAAAACCATGTTTTGTTTTGTATTGATTTGCATATTTGCATGTTTGCTTATCTAAGGGTAAAGGATTTGTATGTCAGCAACTGACATAATAATCCTTTACAGCCTTAAACTCCAATTGCATAAATGTGACTGAAATTATTCATTTATTATTCTTTTGTGATATTTTACTTTTGCTGCATTGTTTTACTAAGTGTTGTTTTTACATACCTTTTCAGGGTGAAGTCATTCATACTCTGAAGCCTGTGATATGTAAATAAATGTGAACTAGAAAGAAACTTATTTGTCACTTTCCTGAAACTCCAAAAAAATAAGAACCCAACATTAACCTTTAAAAAAAGGAAAGGAAACGACCCTGCAACACGAATCCCATTAGGGTGCCCTATCCTTAAATAAAAGGGGCTCAGGTTACTTATATACAACTCAAAGTTTGCTAAGAATATTGTTTGTAGGCCTACATATCCTAGGTTGTAGTCAAATTTTTAGTATTTTTTCTTGTTGAACATGTACCTTATGCTTTATCTACTATTCTGTATAAAGATTCTACACTTGTTATGCACTCTTTTGAATCTATTATCATTCTTAACTGGATGGTCACTGAAATTCCGCACCATATCGATCATGCTCAGCAATGTTTGCTGCATGAAACCTCTCCCCGGCCTTCTCCACACTCCATCACGTGTATCCGTGTGGTCTGAGCAGTATCGTAACTTATCTGTAAAGAGGACAGATCACCAGTCCATTCTCCTCCAACCGACATGGTCCATCGCCCAAGCAAACCGATGCTGACAGTGGTTATGAGATGGGGGATATGAATACATGGTCTTCTCGATAGGAGGCCACTTTCGTGCAACTATGTGAAAGTGAAGAATAAAGAGTTTACACAAGTTTTGTACATGTATGCAGCGTCTCAAAACACTATGAAAATTGAGAGTATCTGCATTTGCAAGACTTGCACGAGGAATTTGCCTGTCAAATAAGGCAATGTGTGCACTGGAGACCTTCTCGATACACCACTGAATGATTTCCAATATTGTCATCACAAAAATATAGGATGCAGACTCTACTATGGTGCTAGGAAATGTTGGCGCTTAGCAAACTTTGAGTAGTGTCCTATTAGTCGTTTTGAAAAATTTAAGTCAAATCATGCAGAAATACCACTCTAAAAATTAACTGGCATGAAGCACAGATCGCTACAAAAAACGCCAAAACCAATGACACAGTTAAGGTGGGTTTGACATCGTCCGATCAAAGGCATTTCAAACTGTCTTTTTGGCTTCAATAATGACTTTAAACGGTGATTTTACATTAATCTCTCTGTAAAACAAGAACTGAAAGCTAATAAGTGTCTGAAACTGACAGTGAAATGGTATTTCTACTGGCCATCATGTTGGAAGTTGTCGCTCTGAACCTGGTGCTGTGAGTAAGAGAAAGTTACAGGCAATTTCTTTTCTTACCCAATTTGTTTTTAAGAGCAGATGACTGTGCACAGAGTGAGATTCATCAAAATAAATTTTCAATACACCTCTGATTTACTCTATGTATTTGGACAAGTAAATTTTAACTGCGGACAAGCAGAAAAGTCAGTCCAACTTGTGCGTGGACAATCGGGAAAATTGAAAAATTGCACACCCCTGATCATGTATTTAGATTACGGAATATTGGAAATTAAGAATTTGGGTTTTCAGACAGTTTTTACAAGGACAATTTGTAATGGACATTTGCTAACCCAAAATGGCCCTTACAGAGGTGGTCTCCTCGTGGCAAGGGCTGGGCATTAATTATCTCTTGCAGGTAATGATGGCAAACAACCTCTTGTTTTTGTATTTGTAATAATGTGAATAAACATTGCTTGTATTGAAACTGTCTTATTTATATCAAGTAAGTTGAAGAGTCAGAGACTAGACGAAATGCCTCCCAATAAATTTTCCTAGCACTGATATTTCCTACTTTACCTATACTATTTCTGTCAAATTTCGCTGAAACTGCTATTTCCTACTTTACCTATACTGTTTGTATCACATCAATAAAATCACACCATTTGGACTGTAATTATTGTCTCTAAATGCTTTCAATTTGGACTAAATAAATATCATTTAACTCTTTACCAAACGATATTTTAGACTTTTAAATACTGTGGCATTTGTAGAGAATAAATCAAATGTGGCTCAAATGATGAAACCTGTCTCTGAAAAAACAGAAAACATGATGGGCAGAGGAGAAAAAGCTGGTTGGATTTTTACGGAACCCCTAAAGTGACATGCTCGACTTTTTTTTAATATGCAAATTTCTCAAGTTATTTCGTTTTTACGAAATAATATTTCGTATTTACGAAATATTATTTCGTTTTTACGAAATATTATTTCGTTTTTACGAAATATTATTTCGTATATACGAAATAATATTTCGTTTTTACGAAATAGTATTTCGTAATTACGAAATAATTATTTCGATAAAACGAAATAGTATTTCGTAAAAACGAAATAATTATTTCGTAAATACGAAATAATCTGATAATTTGAAATACAGGCATCCTCGGTTCGACTCGGGGTCGAGGCACTTGGACTGCCTTGCGATAGGGCTGCATTGTAGGGTTGATTTACAGGCTTTCACATCATAGGCTATAGATTTGAATTCCGAGTTGAGCTGTCTTATTCCTGAATTGCCTACACCATGTTCGAATTTGGATTCTGTTTCAAGGGAGCTATCATCTAGAGTCATTGATCTAAGTTGTGCTTTTCCAGAATCGATGTCAAATAAATAAGCTTAATATCGGTACATTAGACAAAAGGGGACAAGCATAAGTAATATGACTGGTAAACTCAAATCTATTCATTCAGTCGGTCAGTCAGAAAGTCAGTCAGTCAGTCCCTCGTCTATCTGTCCGTCTGTTATTTCTTCTGTTTATGAATTGGGTACGCACAATTGTCATTGATAATTAAAAGTAAGTTACAATATTCAGTTTGTTTAGAGCACGGTTGAGGATCCGATTCCCAGCCGAGTCATTTTTCAGATTTAATATTTAGAATTTATGGCTCTCTTTCTTATCACTGGGGTGCAGGAATCACAACAGGCTCTTAATTGTGAAGGTGGGGGACTTGTAGAGTACGGAAGTGGTTGATAGATTGATAACAGGCTAAATAATTATCAATCATAATGACGAATAGCACTAATTCATGTATTCTTAGGTTTCACCAGTAGCCGGATGCGGCTCTGATGTGCCTTGCCGAAGAACTGACGCTCAAACAGCCCCGCCAGTGGGATTCTAACCCAGAACCTCTTTGTTATAAATATGGTGCCTTAACCTCCGTATATAAGAGGACTCGTAATGTTCAGGCATCCACAAATGCGTCTTAAAGATGGACAAATCAGCGTCGATGTATTTTCGAGTAGATATGCAGCTTGTTTACTTTCATTCCTTTTGTATAGAATATAGTGCACACCAAAGCATTGCTATATCGAGAGCTTTTACCGCTTCTTTAGCCGGGTGGTTAGGCTGTCCTACTTGAGAATGGGAGGTAGCGGGGTCGATCCCCTGCAAATCCATTTTTAAGACTAATGAAATGGTAATAATAGCGCGTTCCTTATTCCTTTCCTTCTTTGCACTTGGAAAGACGGGATAACATTACGACTGTCGCTTAAGTATCAGGGTAAGAGATTTGTAGAGTGATGATTAAGAGAGAGAGAGAGAGACAGAGAGACAGAGACAGACAGACAGACAGACAGACAGAGAGCTAAGGTAATATCACGGTGGTTAGCGATGCAACCATGTGTTTCCTGGCTTTCTCACACCAGTACTGACAGAACTTTCTTTTCAAAGCTAAGAGAGGGAGACCAGCCTCTTTAGAAACCGCCTCGGAGGTTGAGAACAGCGAGGGGTAACGTTAGTGTTTTCGTGCTCATACAAACAAATTCTAATATGGTAGTAATGGAATTCCTTCCTTGGTACTCAGGGTCTCTAGGACAGCACAACGACTGCCTCACCAGTGTTAGGATTATGGGACTTTTCAAGTGCTAGCTGGTGATGATAGCCCAGGAAAAATGTTTTGTGAACTTTTGTCCTGAAAATACTGAAATAAAAGATTGATGCGACGTTAAACGCGAAGTAGTCAGACATGATTGAGCCGTACTCTATGAAAAGGGGGCTTAATGCATCTTCGTGATCCATGGTACCAAGCAAGACATCACCTGATTATGCATCGGCGGATCAGCGGGGGGTCAGGGGTGTCCGGGACCCCCACCTCCTCTACAATTTTCAAAGTAACCGCTGTCTGCCTGATATTTTTACCAAGTATGAAAGTGTCATGCAAATTCTAGATCTATGCGAAGACATAAGTCAAATCCACAAAGACCTTCTTCTAACTAGCTGAACTGCGTCAAGGAATAATGTTTAAAGTTGTACGCAGTAGCAAATTTGAAATTGAGCCATGCTCTGACAAAAGGAGGCTAAATGAATCTCCGTGATCCATGACACCAAGCAAGCAATCACATACTGATGGATCCATACTAGATCTATCCATTTTTTGTAACAGCCGACGGAATCATATGGTAGTTCTAGTCCTTTGACATACAGAAAATTTACTGATAGCGAACAGTTTCGGCCCAGGTCAGCCTGCACAATCCGTGCAGGCTGGCCTGGGTTGATACTTTTAGCAAATGCATTAAGCGCCTTTTTCACAGAGCATGTCTCATACATAATGATCTATTCTGGACCCCCCCCCTTTCGGAAAATATCCTGGATCCGCCCTTGATATGGATCCATAAAAATCCATTTTGTCTTATGAGCGACCGAATTATGAGTTCGAATATCCCTTTGACATGCAGAAAGTTGGAAGATCATATTGAAAGAGTATCGGCCAATGTCAGCCTGCACAGACTGCGCCGGCTGGTATGTGTCGATTTTTTTCTCAAATGCAAAAAGCACCCTTTTCAATGAGCACGGTTCATTATGTATGTCTTTGCCTAGATATAGATGGAAAAATGACGACAGCGGCGTAAACACCAGTCAATAATGGAATTCAAGGCTACGTGGCCTTATTGAATATACAGACTGGTAAAATTATTTCGTAATTACGAAATAATTATTTCGTAATTACGAAATAATTATTTCGTATTTACGAAATATTTATTTCGTAATTACGAAATATTATTTCGTATTTACGAAATAATTATTTCGTAATTACGAAATAATTATTTCGTTTTTACGAAATAATTTTACCATTCAAAAAGGCCACGTAGCCTTAAATTCCATTATTGACTGGTATTAACGCCGCTATCATCATTATTTTATCTTTGTCTAGGCGAAATCATAATGAACCGTGCTCTGTGAAAAGGGTGCTTAATGCATTTGAGAAAAGAATTGACCAATGTCGGCCAGCGCAGTCCGCGCAGGCTGACATGGGCCGAAACTTTTCGAAATCTTCAAATTTTATGCATGTCAAAGGGCTATTCGAACTTATCATTCGATCGCTCATAAGACAAAATGGATTGGATCCATAACAAGGGCGGATCCAGGATTTTTTTTCGAGAGGGGGTCCAGAATAGATCATTATATATGAGAAATGCCCTGTGAAAAAGGGGCTTAATGCATATGCATTTAATGCAATCCGCGCAGGCTGACCTGGGTCGAAACTTTTTAAAATCTTCAAATTTTCTGCATGTCAAAGGGCTACTCGAACTTATCATTCGATCGCTCATAAGACAAAATGGATATGGATCCGTAACAAGGGCGGTTCAGGATTTTCTTCGAGAGAGGGTCCAGAATAGATCATTATATATGAGACATGCTCTGTGAAAAAGGGGCTTAATGCATATGCATTTAATGCAATCCACGTAGGCTGACCTGGGCCAAACTTTTCGCCATCAGTAAATTTTCAGTATGTCAAAGGACTAGAACTACCATATGATTCCGTCTACCGTTAGATAAAGTGGATAGATCTAGTATGGATCCATCAGTATGTGATTGCTTGCTTGGTGTCATGGATCACGGAGATTCATTTAGCCTCCTTTTGTCAGAGCATGGCTCAGTTTCAAATTTGCTACTGCGTACAATTTTAAACATTATTCTCTAACGCATTTCAGCTAGTTAGAAGAAGTTCTTTGTGGATTTGACTTATATTTGGCATAGATTTAGAACTTGTATGACCCTTTCATACTTGGTAAAAATTTCAGGCAGACAGCGGTTACTTTGAAAATTGTAGAGGAGGTGGGGGTCCCGGACCCCCCTGACCGCCCGCTGATCCGCCGATGCATAATCAGTTGATGTCTTCCTTGGTACCATGGATCACGAAGATGCATTAAGCCCCCTTTTCATAGAGTACGGCTCAATCATGTCTGATTGCTTCGCATTTAACGTTGCATCAATCTTTTATTTCAGTGTTTTCACGACAATAGTTCACAAAACATTTTTCCTGGGCTATCATCACCAGCTAGCACTTGAAAAGTCCCATAATCCTAACACTGGTGAGGCAGTCGTTGTGCTGTCCTAGAGACCCTGAGTACCAAGGAAGGAATTCCATTACTACCATATTAGAATTTGTTTGTATGAGCACGAAAACACTAACGTTACCCCTCGCTGTTCTCCACCTCCGTGGCGATCTCTTAAGAATCTGGTCTCCCTCTCTTAGCTTTGAAAAGAAAGTTCTGTCAGCACTGGTGTGAGAAAGCTAGGAAACACATGGTTGCATCGCTAACCACCGTGATATTACCTTAGCTCTCTGTCAGTCTGTCTGTCTGTCTGTCTGTCTGTCTCTCTCTCTCTCTCTCTCTTAATCATCACTCTACAAATCTCTTACCCTGATACTTAAGCGACAGTCGAAATATTATCCCGTCTTTCCAAGTGCAAAGAAGGAAAGAAGTAAGGAACGCGCTATTATGGCCATTATATAAGTCTTAGAAAGGGATTTGCAGGGGATCGACCCCGCTACCTTCCATTCTCAAGTGGGACAGCCCAACCACTCGGCTAAATAAGCGGTTAAAGCTCTCGATATAGCAATGCTTATTATGTGCACTATATTAAAGATCTGTAGTTTTATACAAAAGGAATGAAAGTCAACAGGCTGCTTATCTACTCGAAAATACATCGACGCTGATCTGTCCATCTTTTAAGACGCATTTGTGGATGCCTGAACATTACGAATCCTTTTATATATGGAGCTTAACCCTTTACTAAACAATACCTGGTTTTTACGACCCAGAGGAAGACGCCTTCTGAAAACATTGTAGGAAAAGGAGAAAATGCTGGTAACCAGCATTTCCTCCTTTTCCCACCATGTTTTCTACTCTTCTAAAGTCAGGTTTCAATTTTTCAATCACGTTTACTAGTATTTTGTCGTCTGCATTTGCTTTCAATTTGGACAAGTCTAAAATTTTGTTGTTTGGTAAAGTGTTAAGGCACCGTATTTATAAGAAAGAGGTTCTGGGTTAGAATCCCACTGGCGGGGCTGTTTGAGTCTCAATTCTATGGCAAGGCACATCAGAGCCGCATCCGGCTACTGGTGAAAGCTAAGAATACATGAATAAGTGCTATTCGTCATTATGATTGAAAATTATTTAGCCCGGCATCAATCAATCAACCACTTCCCTACTCTGCATGTACCCTACCATCACAATTAAGAGCCTGTAGTGATTCCTGCACCCGAGTGATAAGAAAGAGAGCCATAAATTCTAATTCTTAAATCTGATGAATGAATCACAGCAGGGGATCCATAGAAGATCTATCCACTTTTTGTAACAGTCTACTGAATCATATGGTAGTTCTAGTCCTTTGACATACTGAAAATTTACTGATAGCGAAAAGTTTTACCAATCTGCGCAGGCTGGCCTGGGTCGATACTTTTCACAAATTTTCACAGAGCATATCTCATATATAATGATCTATTCTGGTCCCCCTCTCGAAAAAAAATCCTGGGTCCGCCCTTGTAATGGATCCATAAAATCCATTTTGTCTTATGTGCGATCGAATGATGAGCTCGATAGCTTCTTGACATGCAGAAAATTTGAAGAACTCGAAAAGTTTCGGCCCATGTCAGCCTGCGCGGACTGCGCCAGCTGACACGAATCGATTCTTTTCTTAAATGCTTTAAGCACCCTTTTCACAGAGCACGGTCCATTATGTTTTGGCCTAGATATAGATAGAATAATGATGACATCGGCGTTAACACGATCAATAATGGAATTCAAGGCTACGTGGCCTTTTTGAATATACAAACTGGTAAAATTATTTCGTAAAAACGAAATAATTATTTCGTAATTACGAAATAATTATTTCGTAAATACGAAATAATTATTTCGTTTTTACGAAATGATATTTCGTTTTAATGAAATAGTATTTCGTAAATACGAAATAATATTTCGTAAAAACGAAATATTATTTCGTAAAAACGAAATATTATTTCGTTAAAACGAAATATTATTTCGTAAAAACTAAAAGAACAAGTAACCTGATGGTGTTAGGCGAATGTGGCAGATTTCCCCTTTGTCTTGAATATTATGTAAAATTTATAAAGTACTGGTTAAGAATAATACAAATGCCAGGCCATAGATATCCTAAACAATGTTATTTGATGTTAAAAAGGCTTGATGACGATAACAGACACACATATGCATCAGAGGTCAGAAACTTATTATTCAGTTATGGATACGGATATGTCTGGATTGCGCAGGATGTAGGAGATATAAATTTATTTATTCTAGGTTTTAAACAAAGGCTTAAGGATTCTCTACAACAAGAATGGCATAATTCTCTAAGTAATTCGGGGAAAGGGCAGTTTTACACGCATTTTAAATCACTTTTAAATGTAGAATTTTACTTATCTTTCGATCTGCCATTCTATTTAAGGAAAGCATTAGCAAAATTTCGCTGCTCCGATCATAATTTAAATATCGAAGTAGGAAGACACTATAATGCCCCGAGAGAGGAAAGGTTTTGTACTTACTGTCTTGAGACATATGGAGCCGAAGCTATTGAAGACGAATACCACGTATTTTTTCTCTGCCACCGATACGATTTTTATAGGAAAATATATATAGGCGAGCCTAGGAATAAAACATACGATTCATTCTTTAGATTTATGTCAAATCCTAATCAATTCAGTCTCCTTAATATTTCAAAGTTCGTACACAAAATTCTACAAATTAGGAACGAAATCACTTAAACAACACATCCTTTATTTACATATTCCAGAACTGTACACTTACAAAAGAGACCGGATTGTAACAAGCTGGCAGTACTTGACATTGCGTGAGATGGAGAAAATGCACGCTAAGGGCATTTTCTCCTTCTCATTCAATGTCAAATATCAAACATGGACGTGTTGAGTTTTAGACAAGGCAAAAAATTTTCACATCTGACAAGTGTTGAACTAAAAGTTTAATTATTGTAAATTTATGCATTTTTTCTGTGTAAGATATTATATCGCAAGGTTTGATCCATGGGCCGATGGCCTATAACTTAGAATAACAAATATTAAACGTAATAAGCTGATAGCACCCGAGCATTGATTGAAATCGAGGATCTGCACCCTATGAGTATTTTCTCCTTTTCCATCAATGTCAACTTTCGCATGCAGATATTTTTGAATTTGGACAAGTCTAGAACATTCACATTTGGTAAGATAGAAAAACTTAATTATTGTGGACTTATGTATTTTCTAAGTGTATGTCTTAGAATAACCATTTTGAGTGCAACACATTTTTTACACCTGCACATTGTGTGAAATGGAGGAAATGCACATTGGGTGCATCTTCTCCTTTTCAACCAATGTCAACGGTTGACCGTAGATATTTCGTATATAGATAATTAAGACAGTATTATAAAATTTATAAGGGTCTTTGTTTTAGAATAGCCATCTAGATCGTAACAAGTTAAAAGCACCTGAGCATTGCGTGAAACGGAGAAACTGCACAATGGGGGCATTTTCTCCTTTTCAATCAATGTCAAACGCCAACCGCAGACGCTTTTAAATTTGGACAAGGCTAAAATTCTCAAATCGGATAAGTTTATAAGGTCTAATCAGTGTGAACTTAGGCATTTTCTTTTGTAAGATAGGGTTTTGAAAAGTTTGAATCATCGGCCGGTGGACTATTGTTAGAATAGCTATTTTAATGTAACAAGTTGATAACACCTGAACATAGTATGAAAGGGAAGAAACTCACGTTATGAGTTTTTTTCGTTTTCAATCAGTGCCAACCGCCGAGTGTAGCAAATCTGGACTAGACTAGAATTTTTGATGGTAGGTGTCAGTAATATAAACTGTTTGAACTAAAGGCCGACAGCCTTTATTTTAATATTCTAGTATAATAATTTTCAATGTAATAATTTATTACATTTTGAACATTGCGGTAACCCTTTACCACATAATCCCAACTTTTAACGACCCTCCTTGAGGGAGAAGGCTCTGGACAGCATTGTGGGCAAAGGGGAAAACGCTGTAACCAGCGTTTTCTCCTTTTCTCACAATGTTTTGTCTCCTTCCAAGGACTAACTTCATCATCTGAGTCATGCTAAAATTGTCATCTGCATGCGCTTTCAGTTTGAACATACTCGAAATGTTGTCGTTTGGTAAAGAGTTAACCCATTACCACACAATCCCTACTCTGACGACCCTGAGAAAGAAACCTCGAGAGGGCGTTTTGGGAAAAGAAGAAAATGCTGGTAACCTGCGTTTTCTCCCTTTGTTACATTGTTTTCTACCCTTCATAAAACAAATTTTCAATTTTCAGTTACTTAATTTATCGTCTGCAAATGCTTTTGATTTGGACAAGCCTAGGGTGTTGTCGTTTGGTAATAAGTTAAATGGAGGAAATGTACGCTGATGGCATTTTCTCCGTTTCGAGCAATGTCGACTGCAGATGTTTTACTTTTGGACAAGGCTAAAATTTGATAAAGTGCAAAGACGAAAACAGTTTAATAATTGTTAACTTAAGCATCTCCTCTAGGTAACAGATTATATTTTGTGAGGGAATGCATGGTAAAATTGTTTATATATTATGGGCCGGTGGCCTATATATTTGAATAAAATATCTTGAATCTTGAATCTTGAATTTGAGAAATTTGCATACTAAAAAAAAATCGAGCATGTCACTTTAGGGGTTCCGTAGATTTTCCCTTTTTTCCACAATTTTTTTCATAGGGCTTCTCTCTTAGGGTTGTTTAAGTTCTGCCTTGTTTGGTAAAGGGTTAAAGCACACACAAAAATCTTGTTTTAAAGACCCAGAGAAAAGATGAGTTTTAAAAACATGGTTGGGAAAAAAAAATAAATAAAAGAAAGGAAGTCTTGAACCTTTTACCACACACGCAGAGAAGCTTTTCATCCTTTTTTCACACAAGAAATTTTAAACTCTCAAATTCAAAACAGCTGCAGATGATAAATTCAAGTTCTCTGATGAGAATGAAATTGTGGGAAAAGAAGAAAATGCTGGCTACAAGCAGTTTCTCCTTTTCCCACAATGTTTTCAAAAGGCTTCTTCCTTAGGGTTGTGCCGAGTCCCGGTAGCTCAGTCGGTAGCGTGCAGGACTTGAGAACACGGGATCCAGCGTTCGATCCCTGGCTATGACCCCTGGCTCGGCCAATTTCTTTCCGAGGATTGATGATAGTCACTGCGACAGGAGTCATTCCTCTCCCACCGCTGACCATTGTTTCAACGACGATTATGTGGGAAAGCAGCCAGTGGCTTGGAAAGAAAATTGTGCGAAGTACTGGTAAAAAAGAGACTCCAGGAACGTATGGATAGGTGCACTGGCCTAACTGAAATAATGTTGAAAACGGCGTTAAACACCATACAATCAATCAATCCTTAGGGTTGTTTAAACCCTGGACTATTTGTTAAAGGGCTAATTAGACTAAGGGAGGATAATTTTGAAAACATTGTGGGACGAGGAAAAATAAAATGTTACTAATCAGCATTGCCTCCTTTGGCACATTGTTTTGTATCCTTTCAAAGACAAAATCCAATGATTTGGGCCATATTTTATTTGTCAACTTCCAAAAATCCATGTTTAATGGAAATTGAAGCAGAAATAAATATAACTAGAGCTATCACTAAACGTGATCATACCCCCCACCAGCTCCTTGTCACATAACAGCTCTTTGTCACAGAATGCAGAATGGTTTAGAACAAAAGTAAGAGTTGAAAAAAAAAATGAAACTTCCGACAAAGGGTTAGCACTCATTAAAGGGTTAGGTTAATTTGTCACCGTTAAAACACAAAGACCAAAGGTATATGATAAATCTTTGGCAATATACATAGGCAGTAATTTGAACTATTGGATTGATATAGAGGTAACATTACCATTAATATTTACAGAACATGTTTTTCCATGGAATTGCAGCTGTAATCAAACTGTGGTCACTGTAGTAATTCAGGGTGTAAGTGTTGTTATTCACACAAATCAAACATGGAATTCACATTGTGAAACACATTATTAAATAACTCAGGCATTCTGCTATGCTGCATATTGATACTTTGAATATGCTAAGATGATCAATGTACAGTGTAGAAATCCCAGAAAATAGTGTCACAAGTGGCTAAAAAAGACTGAAAACTCTTTCAGTAACAACTGCTTCCTATTGCATAAATCAAACAAAAGGAACTAAATTATTATTTTGTTTTATCTCTATATACGGTGACGATAAACCCAGTTACGTTGTCTACCGACTCATGTGCCAGTTACGCGCCCGTGCGTGAGTTAGTAACCAATTCAATGGCCCTAGTAAGAGAAAAAGAAAAAACACTTGTTCCCTATATTTGACTTAAGCAACAGGTGTCGTCTGCTATGGAATGTGCTGTACGTCGATTTTTCATGTTTTTGCGGGCGCGTAACTGGCACCTATGAGACGGTAGTAAACGTAACTGGGTTTCTTGTCACGGTATAAAGAGATTGAAAAGAAAAAAATAAAAATTTAGTTCCCTTTGTTTGATTTATGCAATAGGAAGCAATTGATACTGAGAGTCTTCAGTCTTTTTTATCCACTTGTGACATTATTTTCTGGGGTTTCTACACTGTACATTGATCATCTTAGCATATACGAAGTATCAATGTACAGTATGGGAGTTGGCCTGAATTAGAAAAGCAAATCGAATCAAGGGATCGAGGAATCAAGGGAAGCCACTCTTGCAAGGTACTTAAAAACACCAAAACAAGGTCTTCTGCCACCCTGTTTTCTTAAATTTTCGCCCATTGTCGGTGAAATCTGGCATGTGTGGATGGTGCAGTCATGGCAGTTTTCCAAGGACTGCATAACAGCCTTCAAAGAAGACTTAAAATCCACTTTTATGCCGATTTTAGTTCACTGTTTTCTATCGATATTTTCGGGCGCCATTTTAAATGGCTCAAGGCTTTGTGAATGGATGATTGTGGGGGTGTGTCTGCGATTTGATTGGCTGATTGGGTGCAATTCTGAATTTCTCAGAGCTTTTCTGATTGGATAATTTGAAGACAAAGCTGAGATTTGATTGGCTGATTGGACGCCATTTTGATTTTCTAAAAGGTTTCATGATTGGATAATTTAAGAGAGGCCTGAGATTTGATTGGCTGATCGGAAGGGGGGGATATTTGTATATTTATGTTAATTTTTCGGGTCATTTCAGCCTTGTCTATGGCAAAGAGCGATCAGACGCTTGCACCAAGACTTCTTTTTTCAGAGTTTGAATCCCCAACTTTGCCATTTTATCTATTTGATCGATTTTTATTATTAATTATATTTTTACATGTTATTGTATTTTATTGGCCTATTTCTAAATTCTTCAAACAAGAAAATTTTTTTTGGAAAAAGTTTATTCAACAGCAACCGGTTGCTTCTGAATTTTACATGTTTTTTGCGCAGCGGTTAAACATAAAATCAACTCATGACTCACGCACTCACCAAAATTGGTTCAATGTTTTCACGACCCTGGTAAGAAAACAGGGAAAAGTTTGGTTTACCTTTCTTTGATTTGTGCAACAGGTATCAGTTGCCTCCGAAAGTGTCTAAGTTGATTTTACGATTTTATGTTTAGCACGTAAGAGTCACCTATGGGTGGGATAGTCATCGTAACCAATTCAATGGCCCTAGTAAGAGAAAAGGAAAAAAAAAAAAAAAAATCCCTATATTTGACTTAAGCAACAGGTGTCGTCTGCTATGGAATGTGCCGTAAGTCGAATTTTCATGTTTTTTTCGCGGGTGCGTAACTGGCACCTATGAATCAGTAGTCAACGTAACTGGGTTTATCGTCACCGTATGAAGAGATAAAAAAGAATAAAAATTTAGTTCCTTTTGTTGGATTTATGGAATAGGAAGCAGTTGTTATTGAAAGAGTTTTCAGTCTTTCAGGCACTTGTGACACTATTTTCTGGGATTTCTACACTGTACATTGATCATCTTAGCATATTCAAAGTATCAATGTGCAGCATAGCAAAATACCTGAGTTAGTAACCAATTCAATGGCCCTAGTAAGAGAAAAAGAAAAAAATTTGTTCACTATATTTGACTTAAGCAACAGGTGTCGTCTGCTATGCAATGTGCCGTAAGATGATTTTTCATGTTTTCGCGGGCGCATAACTGGCACCTATGAGACGGTAGTAAACGTAACTGGGTTTCTTGTCATGGTATAAAGAGATTGAACAGAAAAAATTAAAAATTCAGTTCCCTTTGTTTGATTCATTCAATAGAAAGCAGTTGCTACTGAGAGTCTTCAGTCTTTGTTAGCCACTTGTGACATTATTTTCTGGGGTTTCTACACTGTACATTGATCATCTTAGCATATACAAAGTATTAATGTACAGTATGGGAGTTGGCCTGAATTAGAAAAGCAAATCGAATCAAGGGATCGAGGGATCAAGGGAAGCCACTCTTGCAAGGTACTTAAAAACACCAAAACAAGGTCTTCTGTCACCCTGTTTTCTTAAATTTTCGCCCATTGTCAGTGAAATCTGGCATGTGTGGATGGTGCAGTCATGGCAGTTTGCCAAGGACTGCATAACAGCCTTCAAAGAAGACTTAAAATCTACTTTTATGCCGACTTTTGTTCACTGTTTTCTATCGATATTTTCGGGCGCCATTTTAAATGGCTCCAAGCTTTGTGATTGGATGATTGTGGGGGTGTGTCTGCGATTTGATTGGCTGACTGGGCGCAATTCTGAATTTCTCAGAGCTTTTCTGATTGGATAATTGGAAGAGAGGGATGAAATTTGATTTGCTGATAGGACGCCATTTTTATTTTCTAAAAGCTTTCGTGATTGGATAATTTAAGAGAGGCCTGAGATTTTATTGGCTGATCGGAAGGGGGGGATGTTTGTATTTTTATGTTAATTTTTCTGGTCATTTGAGGCTATTCAATGGCAAAGAGGGATCAGACCCCTGCACCAAGATCCCTTTTTTCAGAGTTTGAATCCTCAACTTTGCCATTTTATCTATTTTATCTATTTTTATTATTAGTTATTCTTACATCCTATTGTATTTTATTGGCCTATTTCTAAATTCTTCAAACAAGAAATTTCTTTTTTGGAAAACGTTTATGCAACAGCAACTGGTTGCTTCTGAATTTTACATGTTTTTTGCGCAGCGGTTAAACATAAAATCAACTCATGACTCACGCACTCACCAAAATTGGTTCAATGTTTTCGCGACCCTGGTAAGAAAACAGGGAAAAGTTTGGTTTACCTTTCTTTGAATTGTGCAACAGGTATCAGTTGCCTCTGAAAGTGTCTAAGTGAATTTTACGATTTTATGTGCAGCACGTAACAGTCATGTATGGGTGGGATAGTCATCATAACTAATTCAATGGCCCTAGTAAGAGAGAAGAAAAAACATTCCCTATATTTGACTTAAGCAACAGGTGTCGTCTGCTATGGAATATGCCGTAAGTCGATTATTCATGTATTCGTGGGCGCGTAACTGCCACGTATGAGATGGTAGTCAATGTAACTGCATTTCTTGTCACGGTTTTAAGAGATTAAAAAAAAATAAAAATTTAGTTATCTTTGTTTGAATTATGGAATGGAAATCAGTTGTTATTGAAAGAGTTTTTAGTCTTTTTTAGCCACTTGTGACACTATTTTCTGGGGTTTCTACACTGTACATTGATCATCTCAGCATATTCAAAGTATCAATGCAAATTCAATGGCCCTAGTAAGAGAAAAAGAAAGAAAAAAATCCCTATATTTGACTTAAGCAACAGGTGTCGTCTGCTATGGAATGTGCCGTTAGTCGATTTTTCATGTTTTCGTTGGCGCGTAACTGGCACAAATGAGACGGTAGTCAACGCAACTGGATTTCTTGTCACGGTATTAAGAGATTGAAAAAAAAATAAAAATTAGTTCCCTTTGTTTGATTTATGCGATGGAAATCAGTTGTTACTGAAAGAGTTTTCAGTCTTTTTTAGCCACTTGTGACACTATTTTCTGGGATTTCTACACTGTACATTGATCATCTCAGCATATTCAAAGTATCAATGCAAATTCAATGGCCCTAGTAAGGGAAAATGAAAAGAAAAAAAAAAATTGTTCCCTATATTTGACTCAAGCAACAGGTGTCGTCTGCTATGGAATGTGCCGTAAGTCGATTTTTCATGTTTTTGCGGGTGCATAACTGGCATGTATGAGATGGTAGTCAACATAACTGAGCTTCTTGTCATGGTATAAAGAGATTAAAAAAAGATTAAATTTAGTTCCCTTTGTTTGATTTATGCAATTTGAAGCAGTTGCTACTGAAAGAGTTTTCAGTCTTTTTTAGCCACTTGTGATATTATTTTCTTATTTTCTGGGGTTTCTACACTGTACATTGATCATCTTAGCATATTCAAAGTATCAATGCCAAAACAATAGAGAAATTGAAAAAGAAATTTTCCGTATATTTGACTTAAGCAACAGGTGTCGTCTGCTATGGAATGTGTCGTTAGTCGATTTTTCATGTTTTTGCAGGTGCATAACTGGCACATATGAGACGGTAGTCAACGCAACTGGATTTCTTGTCACGGTATAAAGATATTGAAAAAAAAAAAAATTAAAATTAAGTTCCCTTTGTTTGATTTATGCAATAGGGAGCAGTTGCTACTGAAAGAGTTTTTAGTCTGTTTAAGCGACTTGTGACACAATTTTCTAGGGTTTCTACACTGTACATTGATCATCTCAGTATATTCAAAGTATCAATGCCAATACAATAGCCCTAGTAAGAGAAAGTGAAAAAAAAAAATTGTTCCCTATATTTGACTTAAGCAACAGTTTTCGTCTGCTATGGAATGTGCCGTAAGTCGATTTTTCATGTTTTTGCGGGTGCGTAACTGGCACGCATGAGACGGTGGTCAACGTAACTGGGTTTCTGGTCATGGTATAAAGAGATTTAAAAAAAAATTAAAATTTAGTTCCCTTTGTTTGATTTATGCAATTGGAAGCAGTTGCTACTGAAAGAGTTTTCAGTCTTTTTTAGCCACTTGTGACATTATTTTCTTATTTTCTGGGGTTTCTACACTGTACATTGATCATCTCAGCATATTTAAAGTATCAATGTGCAGTATGGCAGTTGGCCTGCATTAGAAACGCAAATCGAATCAAGGAATCAAGAGATCAGGGGAAGTCACTCTTGCAAGGTGCGTGCTAGAAGGCACCAAAACAAGGTGCAATTTGATTGGCTGATTGGGTGAAATATTGAATTTATTAAAGGTTTTCTGATTGGATAATTTGAAGAGAGGGATGAGATTTGATTGGCTGATTGGACGCCATTTTGATTTTCTAAAAGCTTCTGTGATTGGATAATTTAAGAGAGGCCTGAGATTTGATGGGTTGATTGGAAGGGGGGGGATCTCAGTATATCGCTGTTAAATCTTCGGGTCATTTCAGCCTATTCAAAGGGAAATAGGGTTTGACCCCTGCACCAAGACCTTTTTTGTGTCCCGATGGTCAGAGGTTGAATCCACAACTTTGCCATGTTATCTATTTTACTTATTTTTATTATTAGTCATTCTTACATCTTATTGTATTTCATTGGCCTATTTCTAAATTCTTCAAACAAGAACAAGATTTCTTATTGGAAAAAGTGTATGC
Source organism: Hippopus hippopus (assembly GCA_946811185.2). NCBI lineage: Eukaryota > Metazoa > Mollusca > Bivalvia > Cardiida > Cardiidae > Hippopus > Hippopus hippopus. The sequence continues at coordinate 41,640,853 of OX328101.1, read as the reverse complement.
AATCGCAACCGGTTGCTTCTGAATCAATGTTTTTGCACAGCGGTTAAATATAAAATCGACTTATGACTCACGCAGTCACCAAAATTGGTTCAATGTTTTTCGTGACCCTGGTAAGAAAACGAATTTGGTTTACCTTTCTTTGATTTGTGCAACAGGTATCAGTTGCCTCTGAACGTGTCCAAGTTGATTTTATGATTTTATGCACAGGACGTAACGGTCACATATGGGTGGGATAGTCATCGTAACCAATTCAATGGCCCTAGGAAGAGAAAAGGAAAAAAAAAATTCCCATATTTGACTTAAGCAACAGGTGTCGTCTGCTATGGAATGTGCCGTAATTAATTTTTCATGTTTTCGCATGCGCTTAACTGGCACGTATGAGACGGTAGTCAACGCAACTGGATTTCTTGTCACGGTATAAAGAGATTAAAAAAAAATCTAGTTCCTTTTGTTTGATTTATGCAATGAAAATCAGTTGTTACTGAAAGAGTTTTCAGTCTTTTTTAGGCACTTGTGACACTATTTTCTGGGATTTCTACACTGTACATCGGTCATCTCAGCATATTCAAAGTATCAATGCAAATTCAATGGCCCTAGTAAGAGAAAAAGAAAAAAAAAAAAAATCCCCATATTTCATTTAAGCAACAGGTGTCGTCTGCTATGGAATGTGCCGTTAGTGAATTTTTCATGTTTTCGTGGGCGCGTAACTGGCACATGTGCGACGGTAGTCAACGCAACTGGATTTCTTGTCATGGTATTGAGAGATTGAAAAAAAAAATTAAAAGTTAGTTTCTTTTGTTTGACTTATGCAATAGGAAGCACTTGCTACTGAAAGAGTTTTCAGTCTTTTTTAGCCACCTGTGACACTATTTTCTGGGGTTTCTACACTGTACATTGATCATCTTAGCATATTCAAAGTATCAATGCCAAAACAATAGCCCTAGTAAGGGAAAATTAAAAAAAAAAAATTGTTCCCTATATGTCACTCAAGCAACAGGTGTCGTCTGCTATGGAATTTGATTTTCAATGTTTTTGCGGATGCTTAACTGGCACGTATGAGATGGTAGTCAACGCAACTGGATTTCTTGTCACGGTATAAAGAGATTAAAAAAAAAATAAAAAGTTAGTTCCCTTTGTTTGATTTATGCAATGGAAATCAGTTGTTACTGAAAGAGTTTTCACTCATTTTTAGCCACTTGTGACACTATTTTTGGGATTTCTACACTGTACATTGATTATCTCAGCATATTCAAAGTATCAATGCAAATTCAATGGCCCTAGTAAGAGAAAAAGAAAAAAAAAATTCCTATATTTGACTTAAGCAACAGGTGTCGTCTTCTATGGAATGTGCTGCCAGTTGATTTTTCCTGTTTTCGCGGGTACGTAACTGGCACATATGAGACGGTAGTCAACACAACTGCATTTCTTGTCACGGTATAAAGAGATTGAAAAAGAAAATTAAAATTTAGTTCACTTTGTTTGATTTATGCAATGGGAAGCAGTTGCTACTGAAAGAGTTTTCAGTCTTTTTTAGCCACTTGTGAGCCTATTTTCTGGTGTTTCTACACTGGAAATTGATAATCTCAGCATATTCAAAGTATCAATGCCAAAACAATGGCCCTAGTCAGAGAAAAAGAAAAAAAAAAAAAATCCCTATATTTGACTTAAGCAACAGGTGTCGTCTGCTATGGAATGTGCCGTAAGTTGATTTTCCATGTTTTTGCGGGTGCTTAACTGGCACGTATGAGACAATAGTCAACGCAACTGGATTTCTTGTCATGGTATAATGGGATGAAAAACAATTTAGTTCCCTTTGTTTGATTTATGCAATGGAAATCAGTTGTTACTGAAAGAGTTTTCACTCCTGTTTAGCTACTTGTGAAACTATTTTCTGGGATTCCTACTCTGTACATTGATCATCTCAGCATATTCAAAGTATCAATGCAAATTCAATGGCCATAGTAAGAGAAATAGAAAAAAAAAAAATCCCTATATTTGACTTAAGCAACAGGTGTCGTCTTCTATGGAATGTGCCGTAAGTCGATTTTTCATGTTTTCGCAGGCATGTAATTGGCACATATGAGACGGTAGTCAATATAACTGGATTTCTTGTCACCGTGTAAAGAGATTAAAAAAGAAAATTAAAATTTAGTTCCCTTTGTTTGATTTATGCAATAGGAAGGAGTTGCTACCCGCATAGTTTTCAGTCTTTTTTAGCCACTTGTGACACTATTTTCTGGTGTTTCTACACTGTACATTGATCATCTTAGCATATTCAAAGTATCAATGCCAATAGAATGGCCCTAGTAAGAGAAATTAAAAAAAAAAATTGTTCCCTATATTTGACTTAAACAACAGGTGTCGTCTGCTATGGAATGTGCCGTAAGTCGATTTATCATGTTTTAGCGGGTGCGTAACTGGCACGTATGATATGGTTGTCAACGTAACCGGGTTTCTTGTCACGGCATAAAGAGATTAAAAAAAATTTAAAAATTTCGATCCCTTTGTTTGATTTATGCAATTGGAAGCAATTGCTACTGAAAGAGTTTTCAGTATTTTTTGTGACACTATTTTCTGGGGTTTCTACACTGTACATTGATCATCTTAGCATATTCAAAGTATCAATGCCAATACAATAGCCCTAGTAAGAGAAATTGAAAAAAAATTGTTCCCTATACTTGACTTAAGCAACAGGTGTCGTGTGCTATGGAATGTGCCGTAAGTTGATTTTCCATGTTTTCGCGGGTGCGTAACTGGCACGTATGAGATGGTAGTCAAGGTAACTGCATTTCTTGTCATGGTTTTAAGAGATTAAAAATAATTAAAATTTAGTTCCCTTTGTTTGATTCATGCAATAGCAAGCATTTGCTACTGAAAGAGTTTTCAGTCTTTTTTAGCCACTTGTGACATTATTTCTTATATTCTGGGGTTTCTACACTGTACATTGATCATCTTAGCATATTTAAAGTGTCAACGTGCAGTGTGACAGTTGGCCTGCATTAGAAACGCAAATCGAATGAAGGAATCAAGGGATCAGGGGAAGTCACTCTTGCAAGGTGCGTGCTAGAAGGCACCAAAACAAGGTCTTCTGTCACCCTGTTTCCTTAAATTTTGGCCCATTTTCAGTGAAATCTGGCATGTGTGGAGGGTGCATGACTGGCAGTTTGGAAAGGACTGCACAACAGCCTTCAAAGAAGATTTAAAATCCACTTTTATGCCGATTTTTGTTCACTGTTTTCTATCGATATTTTCGGGCGCCATTTGAAATGGCTCAAAGCTTTCTGATTGGATGATTGTGGGAGTGTGTCTGCAAATTGATTGGCTGATTGGGAATATATTGAATTTCTCAAAGCTTTTCTGATTGGATAATTTGAAGAGAGGGATAAGATTTGATTGGCTGATTGGACGCCATTTTGATTTTCTAAAAGCTTCTGTGATTGGATAATTTAAGAGAGGCCTGAGACTTGATTGGCTTATTGGAAGGGGGGGAAATCTCTGTATATCGTTGTTAAATATTCAAAGGGAAATAGGGTTTGACCCCTGCACCAAGACCTTTTTTGGGTACCGATGGTCAGAGGTTGAATCCCTAACTTTGCCATTTTATCTATTTTACCTATTTTTATTATTAGTCATTTTTACATCTTATTGTATTTCACTGGCGTATTTCTAAATTCTTCAAACAAGAACAAGATTTCATATTGGAAAAAGTGTATGCAACAGCAATCGGTTGCTTCTGAATCAATGTTTTTGCACAGCGGTTAAACATAAAATCGACGTATGACTCACGCAGTCACCAAAATTGGTTCAATGTTTTTCGTGACCCTGGTAAGAAAACCAATTTGGTTTACGTTTCTTTGATTTGTGCAACAGGTATCAGTTGCCTCTGAACGTGTCCAAGTTGATTTTATGATTTTATGCACAGCACGTAAGGGTCACGTATGGGTGGGATAGTCATCGTAACCAATTCAATGGCCCTAGTAAGAGAAAAGGAAAAAAAAATAAATTTACCTCCATTTGACTTAAGCAACAGGTGTCGTCTGCTATGGAATGTGCCGTAAGTCAATTTTTCATGTTTTCGAGGGCATGTAACTGGCACGTATGACACGGTAGTCAACGCAACTGGATTTCTTGTCACGGTATAAAGAGATTAAAAAAAATTTAGTTTCTTTTGTTTGATTTATGCAGTGGAAATCACTTGTTACTGACAGAGTTTTCAGTCTTTTTTAGCCACTTGTGACACTATTTTCTGGGATTTCTACACTGTACATTGATCATCTTAGGATATTCAAAGTATCAATGCCAATACAATGGCCCTAGTAAGAGAAATTGAAAAAAAATTGTTCCCTATATTTGACTTAAGCAACAGGTGTCGTCTGCTATGGAATGTGCCGTAAGTCGATTTTTCATGTTTTCGCGGGCATGTAACTGGCACGTATGAGACGGTAGTCAACCCAACTGGATTTCTTGTCACGGTATAAAGAGATTAAAAAAAATTTAGTTCCTTTTGTTTGATTTATGCAATGAAAATCAGTTGTTACTGAAAGAGTTTTCAGTATTTTGTAGGCACTTGTGACATTATTTTCTGGGATTTCTACACTGTACATTGATCATCTCAGCATATTCAAAGTATCAATGCAAATTGAATGGCCCTAGTAAGAGAAAAAGAAAAAAAAAAAAAAAAATCCCCATATTTGACTTAAGCAACTGGTGTCGTCTGCTACGGAATGTGCCGTTAGTCGATTTTTCATGTTTTCGTGGGCGCATAACTGGCACATATGAGACGGTAGTCAACGCAACTGGATTTCTTGTCACGGTATAAAGAGATTAAAAAAAAATTAAAAGTTAGTTCCCTTTGTTTGATTTATGCAATGGAAATCACTTGTTACTGAAAGAGTTTTCAGTCTTTTTTAGCCACTTGTGACACTATTTTCTGGTGTTTCTACAGTGTACATTGATCGTCTTAGCATATTCAAAGTATCAATGCCAATACAATGGCCCTAGTAAGAGAAATTGAAAAAAAATTGTTTCCTATATTTGACTTAAGCAACAGGTGTCGTCTGCTATTGAATGTGCCATAAGTTGATTTTCCATGTTTTCCCGGGTGCGTAACTGGCACGTATGAGATGGTAGACAACGTAACTGCATTTCTTGTCATGGTTTTAAGAGATTAAAAAAAAAAATAAAAATTTAGTTTTCCTTGTTTGATTTATGCAATGGAAATCAGTTGTTATTGTAAGAGTTTTCAGTCTTTTTTAGCTACTTGGGACACTATATTCTGGGATTTCTACACTGTACATTGATCATCTCAGCATATTCAAAGTATCAATGCAAATTCAATGGCCATAGTATGAGAAAAAGAAAGAAAAACATCCATATATTTGACTTAAGCAACAGGTGTCGTCTGCTATGGAATGTGCTGTTAGTCGATTTTTCATGTTTTTGCGGGCGTGTAATTGGCACATATGAGACGGTAGTCAACGCAACAGGATTTCTTGTCACGGGATAAAGAGATTAAAAAATATTAAAAATTTAGTTCCCGTTGTTTGATTTATGCAATGGAAATCAGTTGTTACTGAAAGAGTTTTTAGTCTTTTTTAGCCACTTGTGACACTATTTTCTGGGGTTTCTACACTGTACATTGATCATCTTAGCATATTCAAAGTATCAATGCCAATAGAATGGCCCTAGTAAGAGAAAATGAAAAAAAAAAAAAAAGAAATTGTTCCCTATATTTGACTTAAGCAACAGGTGTCGTCTGCTATGGAATGTGCTGTAAGTCAATTTTTCATGTTTTTGCGGATGCGTAACTGGCATGTATAAGACGGTAGTCAACGTAACTCGGGTTCTTTTCACAGTATAAAGAGATTAAAGAAAGATTAAAATTTAGTTCCCTTTGTTTGATTTATGCAATTGGAAGCAGTTCCTACTGAAAGAGTTTCCAGTCTTTTTTAGCCACTTGTGACATTATTTTCTTATTTTCTGGGGTTTCTACACTGCACATTAATCATCTTAGCATATTCAAAGTATCAATGCCAAAACAATAGAGAAAATGAAAAAAAAAATTGTTCCCTATATTTGACTTAAGCAACAGGTGTCGTGTGCTATGGAATGTGCCGTTAGTCGATTTTTCATGTTTTTGCGGGTGTGTAACTGGCACGTATGAGACGGTAGTGAACGCAACTGGATTTCTTGTTACGGTATAAAGAGATTGAAAAAAAAAAAAATTAAAATTTAGTTCCCTTTGTTTGATTTATGCAATAGGAAGCAGTTGTTACTGAAAGAGTTTTCAGTCTTTTTTGTGACACTATTTTCTGGAGTTTCTACACTGTATATTGATCATTTTAGCATATTCAAAGTATCAATGCCAATACAATGGCCCTAGTAAAAGAAATTGAGAAAAAATTGTTCCCTATATTTGACTTAAGCAACAGGTGTCGTGTGCTATTGAATGTGCCGTAAGTCGATTTTCCATGTTTTCGCGGGTGTGTAACTTGCACAGATGAGATGCTAGTCAACGTAACTGCATTTCTTGTCACTGTTTTAAGAGATTAAAAAAAGAGAAAAATTTAGTTATCTTTGTTTGATTTATGCAATGGAAATCAGTTGTTATTGAAAGAGTTTTCAGTCTTTTTTAGCCACTTGTGACACTATTTTCTGGGATTTCTACACTGTACATTGATCATCTCAGCATATTCAAAGTATCAATGCAAATTCAATGGCCCTAGTAAGAGAAAAAGAAAGAAAAAAATCCCTAGATTTGACTTAAGCAACAGGTGTCGTCTGCTATGGAATGTGCTGTTAGTTGATTTTTCATGTTTTTGCGGGTGTGTAACTGGCACAAATGAGACGGTAGTCAACGCAACTGGATTTCTTGTCACGGTATAAAGAGATTGAAAAAAAAAAAAAATTAAGTTCCCTTTGTTTGATTTATGCAATAGGAAGCACTTGCTACTGAAAGAGTTTTCAATCTTTTTTAGCCACTTGTTACAAAATTTTCTAGGGTTTCTATATTGTACATTGATCATCTCAGCATATTCAAAGTATCAATGCCAAAATAATAGCCCTAGTAAGAGAAATTGAAAAAAAAAATTGTTCCCTATATTTGACTTAAGCAACAGTTGTCGTCTGCTATGGAATGTGCTGAAAGTCGAGTTTTCATGTTTTTGCGGGTGTGTAACTGGCACGTATGAGATGGTAGTCAACGTAACTGGGTTTCTTGTCACGGTATAAAGAGATTAAAAAAAAAAAAAAAAAAAATTAAAATTTAGTTCCCTTTGTTTGATTTATGCAATAGGAAGCAGTTGCTACTGAAAGAGTTTTCAATCTTTTTTGTGACACTATTTTCTGGGGTTTCTACACTGTACATTGATCATCTTAGCATATTCAAAGTATCAATGTACAGTATGGCAGTTGGCCTGCATTAGAAACGCAAATCGAATCAAGGAATCAAGGGATCAGGGGAAATCACTCTTGCAATGTGCGTGCTAGAAGGCACCAAAACAAAGTCTCCTATCACCCTGTTTCCTTAAATTTTCGCCTATTTTCAGTGAAATCTGGCATGTGTGGAGGGTGGATACCTGGCCTTTTGCCAAGGACTGCACAACAGCCTTCAAAGAAGATTTAAAATCCACTTTTATGCCGATTTTTGTTCACTGTTTTCTGTCGATATTTTCGGGCGCCATTTCAAATAGCTCAAAGCTTTCTGATTGGATGATTGTAGGGGTGTGTGTGCAATTTGATTGGCTGATTGGGTGAAATACTGAATTTATCAAAGCTTTTCTGATTGATAATTTGAGAGGAGGGATGAGATTTGATTGGCTGATTGGACGCCATTTTGATTTTCTAAAAGCTTCTGTGATTGGATTATTTAAGAGAGGCCTGAGATTTGATTGGCTGATTGGAAGGGGGAGGAAATCTCTCTATATCTATGTTAAATCTTCGGGTCATTTCAGCCTATTCAAAGGCAAAGTGGGTTTGACCCCTGCACGAAGACCTTTTTTGTGTCCCGATGGTCAGAGGTTGAATCCACAACTTTGCCACTTTATATATTTTACCTATTTTGATTATTAGTCATTCTTACATCTTATTGTATTTCATTGGCCTATTTCTAAATTCTTCAAACAAGAACAAGATTTCTTATTGGAAAAAGTTTATGCAACAGCAACCGGTTGCTTCTGAACAGGGATCGTATATACACAGGGATAGGCAACGCAACTTGAGGTAAGACCAATTATCGATTTTTCACTGACTTACCTGTGCGGCGTCCAATAATCCGTTGTCGTTCCTTGCGAGTTATTATCTTCCTTTCAGATAATATAATTCCTTGCCGATTCCGACAATTTTTATATCAGCCAAAGAAGCGTTTAGCATGAAATGCGTTTCAATGTTTATGTCAGTGTTTTTCTATTATTGTTTTTTTCAGTTAAAGTGTTATTTTTTTTATCTGGAAAATTTAAAGTGTCGACTAATTGGGCGTTTCAGATATACAGGTCATGTTGTCAGTCTTGATTTCACACGAAGTGTAAATTGTGAATGGAGATCAAAACGGCCCGGTGCCAAAACGACCCATTACCGAAACAACCCTCTTTTTCGTAGTAACTTAAAATATTTTGATATTTCTGCAGTGGATATCTATTGCAAACAATTCGGGAAAAGCACACATCGCCTGTTGAAGGATCAAGTCCGTCTAACGTTTCGGAAGTGGGCTGCTTTTGTCTAGTCCCTGTATTTGACATGATCACTAGTGGGATATATCAAGTTGTGTATCTGTCATGACACATCTACTGTTAGTAGTGTCCTCTTCTGTTTATAGACAATACGCATCATTGAAATTAAATATTTATTTTCTGATTTTCTTCTCCAAATGTTTCAATTTGGTCAGGTCAAAAGCTTCTCATGTTATCAGGAGTGACAAACATTTCACTTGTATGTAGTACAATGTATTAGACCGGTAAACACAGAGATCTGTTAATAGTTATATACCCATTTTTCAATAGCAAACTACACAAAGGGCATATAGAACCAGAAAATTGCCTTCACTGCCCATTAAATGGACCTTCCAGTACATTTTCAGTTCAGTTTGCAGCTACTCTTAAATCATTGTCTTTGACAGAAAAAAAGGAGAATTTCCTGCAAAATGGAAAGAATTAGTGAACTTTCTGAAAAAGTAGGCTGGTGAAGTGTGAGGACCTGTCTGCAACTCTGTTCCTACTTTTATACTTTGGAATCAATTACATACACCAGTGGCCTTCACAATTGCATCATTTCGAATTAACCTGTGTACCTTACAACCTTGTGTGTTTGACGACTTCGGAATATTTAAAGCTTTTTGAAAATATTGTGGGAAAAGAACAAAATGCTAGCCTAGCACATGTACCTGTTTTCAGCATTTTTATCCGCAATGTTCAATACCATGCAAAAAAAATCCAATCGTTTGAATCTACTTTCAGTTGTCGTTTGCTAATACTTTCAATTGGGGATTCCAAAGGCCCCCAAAAAATTGTTCTTTGGTAAAAAATAGTCAGTAGCATAATTGTTAGAAAAAAAAAAGACAAATCTGCAATTATCCCTTTTCCACACAACCCTGAGTTCTGATGACCAAGAGAAAGAAGCCTTTTGGAAACATTGCAGGAAAAGGAAAAAAATGCTGGTTACCAACATTCTCTCCTTTTCCCCAAATGCTTTCAATTATATCATTGACAAATTCTATAATTTGAGTTGCTTTTCAATTGTTGCCTGTAAGTGCTCTCACTTTGTACAAGTCTACTTCTGTGTTGTTTCAAAAAGAGTTAACAGTGTGGCAAAGTAAAAGTTGCTTTTGACAAGCAATTTTTCCTTCTTTAATAATGGTTTTTTATTCTGTGTCAGAGAACTTAGGTTATCTAATAACTTTGAAAGCTTTGATTTTGGACCAATTTGAAAACAGTATAAGTTGTGTAGGACTTTGTACAAATTTGACTTTTCGCTCCTCATACAGTGGACAGCGTTGGAAAGCATTTGTAAAAGACCAGTTGCAGCCAGTGATCAATTCTTTTCAAAATGATTTCTGTGCTATTAAAAATATTATGTTTTTGCCTTTCCTTCAAATGTTTTTCATTTCTTAAATTTTCAAAAAAATTCACACTGTACACAGAAAGTTTATGTTGAAATTGATATTTTAAAATTTCTCACTAAAAACATCAAGGCAGCCATGAATATTGAGCTACATGTGTGTTACAAAATTAAATGGTGCTGAAAAATGTGTTCCTTTAGCAAGTTTTAACTTAATGCCTAATAAATTTGATTTTACATAAATCCACTGTAGAAATCTTTGGAAAACAGTATGACACAAGGACCAATCTTTTTGCGATAAAATGTAACATGCAAATGGTTGGTTGCTTCCGCAAATGCTTTTTTCATTGAATGTAGACTTTTATCTCCTAAAACTTTTTCACTGTGGCAAGTTGCAGTTAATGATGATGGTAAAAGTATTGTGTATATGAGATATTATTGGTATATTAAACTATCATTATAATCCTGGTGTATGTCATACAAATGCCCAAAATATACTTCTCTCCCTCAACAGAGATTTTCAAGTAGAAACATTCCCAACTCTAGTAATACATGGAATATGGATAGCTGCATTGTTTGCTGTGATACAATTGCAACATGTTGAAAGCAACCAACCTTCAGGAACACTTTGCCAGACAACAAAATTTGAGACTTGTCTGATTTGGAATTATTTGCAGACAAGAAATGAAATGTGTCACTTGTGTCTTTGCTGAGAAAATGAGAACATGCTTGCCAACATTTTCTTCTTTTCCCACAATGTTTTCAGATGTGTAAATATTTCCCATGGTAGTGAAAACTTAGGATTCAGGAATACTGGCATCTGTCACAGATTATTAGATAACTCCTTACCACAAGTGGCTTATAAGACTGTAGATACTGAATGTACTGTGTTGTTTGAAGAAACCAAAAGTATGTCAAATTTAATACATGTACTTTTAGTGTTTTATGACAATAGTGTGAGTAGTGGGAAACCAACATCATGATTCTCAGAGAATTTTGCACAACACAGATACATACTTCTCTCCCTCAAAAAATATGTTGATGAGAAAAAGCAACACGCAGCTTGTGCAGACAGTTGTGCAAATTCAAAAAACAAATAGATAAGTATAATGGCTGCTATGATACAACTAAAATGTTGTGAAACATTGCAAATTGAGCAAGGTTCCATCCTTAACTTTTTGCCAGATTACAAAATTTTGGACATGTCTGATTTGAAAGCATTTGCAGACGACAAATGAAATGCAACTGAAATGAGGAGACTTGTTTTTCCTGGGGAAATGAGAAAATGTGACATGTACTTACCGGTAGTTTCTTCTTTGTTCACAATGTTTTCCGAAGTATGGATATTCCCCAGGTTAGTGAAAACTTAGGATTCAGCAATACTAGCATTTGTCACAGATAATTAAGTAACTCCATACTTCTAGCGGCTTATTGAGCTATACATACTAAATATACTTTGGTGGTAGAAGAAGCTCACAGCTTTCATATTCAAATACATTAATTTCACTTTAGCATTTTTCTTGCAGGTTTGTACAGTTCACAGCTGATTTGGTCTTTAATATTCCAAGTTTTCAAGCCCAGCTTCAGTTTTATACTAGCAAACTTTATGCAGAATTACAAAACCATCTTCAATGTCATTCTTCTGTTCACAGGATGCATCACAACAGTATGTTGACAGCTCTTGAAACCATGTTTTGAAGTGTCTGTGCTCTCACAATAATATCTGGAAAAAAAAATAGAACCAACTGAATTTCAATTTTCACCTTTTTACTAAACGTAACATTTTAATTCTTCAGTTACGTTGCAAAATATGGTTTTATTTTCACATGGTTAGACTATAATGAGAATTTGTTCAGGATATGGCCAACTATCAGAGATCCAATCATTTTTGAGTAATGTGCGGTACTGCGCTTCCACCTTTACTGAAATAACCCCTTTTTAGGCTGCCATCTTGCAATTAAGACCGAAAATAGCCAGGTTTTTGAGCCCACAGTTATCCAACCTTGGCATCGAAAATCACTAGATTTGATTTAAAATCAAAAATAAATACTTACTGCTTATAAATATGTCAAAATCTGAACAAATTTATTTCTAAAAATAAATTGAGAATGTTACAACTATCACTATGGTCCCGCCAAATTCACCACATTGGTCCGCCATTTTGTGATGAAATACCGAAAATAGCCCAGTTTTGAGCCCATAATTATCTAACTTAGGAATCGAAAATCAGCACAAATTTGGCTTTAATACAAGGAGATGTACTCTATCTCGTGATTTTACCAACATGTTGCTATTTGGACGCTACTTTATATACTTAAAAAGTACTTTTGCACGTCACTAAATCCTCCTGCCGAACATCCCCTACGGAGCAAACATGATTAGGTCATGATTTTTTAACGCCAAAATAAGCATATAAAACAAAATCTCCGAAAAAAATTGATGTTACATATATTCTAAGCATGTAAATATTCGGAAACTTACCTGTTGAGAAGGGCGTATGGGATAACCAAGCAAAACGTTGATTAAAACAGTGACCGTCGTATGCCGAAATTTAAGATGGCCACCGTTTTTTCCTTTGCGGTCAATTCGAAAGAAGACAGTGAATAAAGGGAAGTTATACCGCGTTTCCTATCCCTGTATATACGATCCCTGTTCTGAATGAATAGTTTTGCACATCTGTTAAACATAAAATCGACTTATAACTCACGCAGTCATCAAAATTGGTTCAATGTTTTTTGTGACCCTGGGAAGAAAACGAATTTGGTTTACCTTTCTTTGATTTGTGCAACAGGTATCAGTTGCCTCTGAACGAGTCCAGGTTGATTTTATGATTTTATGCACAGCATGTAACGGTCACGTATGGGTGGGATAGTCATCGTAACCAATTCAATGGCCCTAGTAAGAGAAAAGGAAAAAAAAAAAAAAAAATTCCCTATATTTGACTTAAGCAACAGGTGTCGTCTGCTATGGAATGTGCCGTGAGTCGATTTTTGATGTTTTCGCAGGCGCTTAACTGGCACGTATAAGACGGTAGTCAACGCAACTGGATTTCTCGTCACGGTATAAAGAGATTAAAAAAAAATAAAAATTTAGTTCCCTTTGTTTGATTTATGCAATGGAAATCAGTTGTTACTGAAAGAGTTTTCAGTCTTTTTTAGTCACTTTTGACATTATTTTCTGGGATTTCTACACTGTACATTGATCATCTCAGCATATTCAAAGTATCAATGCAAATTCAATGGCCCTAGTAAGAGAAAAAGAAAAAAATAATCTCTATATTTGACTTAAGCAACAGGTGTCGTCTGCTATGGAAAGTGTCGTTAGTCGAATTTTCATGTTTTTGAGGGAACGTAACTGGCACATATGAGACGGTAGTCAATGCAACTAGATTTCTTGTCACGGTATTAAGAGATTGAAAAAAAAATTAAAAGTTAGTTCCCTTTGTTTGACTTATGCAATAGGAAGCATTTGCTACTGAAAGAATTTTCAGTCTTTTTCAGCCATTTGTGACACTATTTTCTAGGGTTTCTATACTGTACATTGATCATCTTAGCATATTCAAAGTATCAATGCCAATAGAATGGCCCTAGTAAGAGAATATGAGAAAAAAAAAAAAAAAATTGTTCCCTATAGTTGACTTAAGCAACAGGTGTCGTCTGCTATGGAATGTGCCGTAAGTCGATTTTTTATGTTTTTGCAGGTGCGTAACTGCCACGTATAAGATGGTAGTCAACGTAACTGGGTTTCTTGTCCCGGTATAAAGAGATTAAAAAAAGATTAAGATTTAGTTCCCTTTGTTTGATTTATGCAATAGGAAGCAGTTGCTACTGAAAGAGTTTTCAGTCTTTTTCAGCCACTTGTGACATTATTTTCTTATTTTCTGGGGTTTCTACACTGTACATTGATCATCTTAGCATATTCAAAGTATCAATGGCAAAAGAATAGAGAAATTGAAAAAAAAAATTGTTCTCTATATTTGACTTAAGCAACAGGTGTCGTGTGCTATGGAATGTGCCGTTAGTCGATTTTTCATGTTTTTGCAAGCATGTAACTGGCACATACGAGATGGTAGTCAACGCAACTGTAATTCTTGTCACGGTATAAAGAGATTGAAAAAAAAAAAAATAAAATTTAGTTCTCTGTGTTTGATTTATGCAATAGGAAGCATTTGCTACTGAAAGAGTTTTCAGTCTTTTTTGTGACACTATTTTCTGGGGTTTCTACAGTGTACATTGATCATCTTAGCATATTCAAAGTATCAATGCCAATACAATGGCCCTAGTGAGAGAAATTGAAAAAAAATTGTTCCCTATATTTGACTTAAGCAACAGGTGTCGTCTGCTATGGAATGTGCCGTAAGTTGATTTTCCATGTTTTCGCGGGTGTGTAACTGGCATGTATGAGATGGTAGTCAACGTAACTGCATTTCTTGTCACGGTTTTAAGAGATTAAAAAAAAAATAAAACTTTGTTATCTTTGTTTGATTTATGCAATGGAAATCAGTTGTTATTGAAAGAGTTTTCAGTCTTTTTTAGCCACTTGTGACATTATTTTCTGGGGTTTCTACACTGTACATTGATCATCTCAGCATAATCAAAGTATCAATGCAAATTCAATGGTCCTACTAAGAGAAAAAGAAAGAAAAATTCCCTATATTTGACTTAAGCAACAGGTGTCGTCTGCTATGGAATGTGCTGTTAGTCGATTTTTCATGCTTTTGCGGGTGCGTAACTGGCACATATGAGACGGTAGTCAACACAACTGGATTTCATGTCACGGTATAAAGAGACTGAAAAAAAAAAAAATTAAAATTAAGTTCCCTTTGTTTGATTCATGCAATAGGAAGCAGTTGCTGCTGAAAGAATTTTTTGTCTTTTTTAGCGACTTGTGACACAATTTTCTAGGGTTTCTACACTGAACATTGATCATCTCAGCATATTCAAAGTATCAATGCCAAAACAATAGCCCTAGTAAGAGAAATTGAAAAAAAAATTGTTCCCTATATTTGACTTAAGCAACAGTTGTCGTCTGCTATGGAATGTGCCGTAAGTCGATTTTTCATGTTTTTGCGGGTGCATAACTGGCATGTATGAGGTGGTAGTCAACGTAACTGGGTTTCTTGTCACGGTATAAAGAGATTAAAAAAAAAATTAAAATTTAATTCCCTTTGTTTGATTTATGCAATAGGAAGCAGTTGCTACTGAAAGAGTTTTCAGTCTTTTTAAGCCACTTGTGACATTATTTTCTTATTTTCTGGGGTTTCTACACTGTACACTGATCATCTCAGCATATTTAAAGTATCAATGTGCAGTATGGCAGTTGGCCTGCATTAGAAACGCAAATCGAATCAAGGAATCAAGGAATCAGGGGAAGTCACTCTTGCAAGGTGCGTGCTAGAAGGCACCAAAACAAGGTCTTCTGTCACCCTGTTTCCTTAAGTTTTCGCCCATTTTCAGTGAAATCTGGCATGTGTGGAGGGTGCATGCCTGGTAGTTTGCAAAGGACTTCACAACAGCCTTCAAAGAAGACTTAAAATCCACTTTTATGCCGATTTTTGTTCACTGTTTTCTATCGATATTTTCGGGCGCCATTTCAAATGGCTCAAAGATATCTGATTGGATAATTGTAGGGGTGTGTCTGCAATTTGATTGGATGATTGGGTGAAATATTGAATTTCTCAAAGCTTTTCTGATTGGATAATTTGAAGAGAGGGATGAGATTTGATTGGATGATTGGACGCCATTTTGATTTTCAAAAAACTTTCGTGATTGGATAATTTAAGAGAGGCCTGAGATTTGATTGGCTGATTGGAAGGGGGGGAAATCTCTCTATATCTATGTTAAATCTTCGGGTCATTTCAGCCTATTCAAAGGCAAAGTGGGTTTGACACCTGTACCAAGACCTTTTTTGGGTCCCGATGGTCAGAAGTTAAATCCCCAACTTTGCCACTCTGTCTATTTTACCTATTTTGATTATTAGTCATTCTTACATCTTATTGTATTTCATTGGCCTATTTCTAAATTCTTCAAACAAGAAGAAGATTTCTTATTGGAAAAAGTTTATGCAACAGCAACCGGTTGCTTCTGAATCAATGTTTTTGCACAGCGGTTAAACATAAAATCGACTTATGACTCACGCAGTCACCAAAATTGGTTCAATGTTTTTCGTGACCCTGGTAAGAAAACCAATTTTGTTTACCTTTCTTTGATTTGTGCAACAGGTATCAGTTGCCTCCGAACGTGTCCAAGTTGATTTTATGATTTTATGCACAGCACATAACGGTCACATATGGGTGGGATAGTCATCGTAACCAATTCAATGGCCCTAGTAAGAGAAAAGGAAAAAAAAAAAAATTCCCTATATTTGACTTAAGCAACAGCTGTCGTCTGCTATGGAATGTGCCGTAAGTCGATTTTTCATGTTTTCGCGGGTGCGTAACTGGCACGTATGAGACGGTAGTCAACGCAACTGGATTTCTTGTCACAGTATAAAGAGATTTAAAAAAAATAAAAATTTAGTTCCCTTTGTTTGATTTATGCAATAGAAATCAGCTGTTACTGTAAGAGATTACAGTCTTTTTTAGCCACTTGTGACACAATTTTCTGGGATTTCTACACTGTACATTGATCATCTTAGCATATTCAAAGTATCAATGCAAATTCAATGGCCCTAGTAAGAGAAAAAGAAGAAAAAAAAATCCCAATATTTGACTTAAATGAATGAATGAATGAATGTTGTTTTATGGCGCATCGACAGCTTTGGTCATTTAGCGCGCACATCTGTGTTAAAAGATAGTAAAAGTGAGATTTTAAAGTGAAAAAGGTTTGAATATATTTATAATAGTAAAAGAGTTGAGTTAAGCAGAATTATGTGTGATCTTAATAAGTATAAAGGACATTAATGAGTGACAGGGCAATCCCTATCAACTCAAAAGGTTTAAATGACAGAGTTAAGAATGTGATAGCCTCCAATGGGATCAGTATACTCCCATTAAGGAGGTCCGTGTCCAATGAGATAAGATGTCCCCAAGAGGGCTAATCCTCCCATTAAGGAGATGCAAACTAAATATTAAAGGAATAAAGAATGTTGTAAAAAGATGAGTAAGAAACTCAAGTGTAAATATCACAGTTTATTGTAAATGCCAATCTCCTTTATGAAAGCGATAATAGATTCAACACTGACAGAATCAAAAAGATTCTTTAAACTATCGACGTTGAAATATTTTGAACGAACTGGCTGAAAGTCAATGCAATCTAGTAGGATATGTTTTATAGAAAAGGATGCATTGCATGGAATACATTCAGGGGCATCGTCTCTGGTCAAGAGCCAGGAATGTGTGATGCGTGAATGGCCAATTCGAAGTCGTGCAATTATCACTTCTTCTCGACGAACGGACCTGTATACGGGGTACCATTCACCAAGGGACGGTTTAACTGAATGCAGTTTATTGAAAACATCAGCATCCCACTGGGATTGCCAAGAAGATTGGATATGTGTTAAAACGGAGGATTTAAAATCAGTGTGTGGAACTTTAAAATCTGAAATGGGAAGGTTAAGTGCAGATTTAGCAGACCTATCGGCATTTTCATTGCCTTTGATGCCTACATGACTTGGAAGCCAGCAGAACACCAATTTATTCAAAGAAGAAATTTGTGAGATCCTTTCGAGTAAATTACAGATTAAGAATGAATGAATGAATGAATGTTGTTTTATGGCGCATCGACAGCTTTGGTCATTTAGCGCGCACATCTGTGTTAAAAGATAGTAAAAGTGGGATTTTAAACTGAAAAAGGTTTGAATACATTTATAATAGTAAAAGAGTTGAATTAAGAAGAATTATGTGTGATCTTAATAAGTATAAAGGACATTATTGAGTGACAGGGCAATCCCTATCAACTTAAAAGGTTTAAATGACAGAGTTAAGAATGTGATAAAAACGTTTGAACTAAATGTTGGATTAATAGTGAGAAGTTTTTAATTGAAAAAGAAATTTGTGTCATTTATAATGTGCATAAAATATGATACTGAGTGGCTGGGTATTCCCTGCCTACTCAAAAGTTTTAGATTAAAGGGTAAGACTGAGAAAATTTCTTTTCCTTGGAAATGAGTGTTAAAATTAGTAAAGATTGGAGCCTCCAATGGGATCAGTATACTCCCAGTAAAGAGGTCCGTCTCCAATGAGATAAGATGCCCCCAAGAGGGCTAATCCTCCCATTAAGGAGATGCAAACTAAATATTAAAGGAATAAAGAATGTTGTAAAAAGATGGGTAAGAAACGCAATAGTAAATATCACAGTTTATTGTAAATGCCAATCTCCTTTATGAAAGCGATAATAGATTCAACGCTGACAGAATCAAAAAGATTCTTTAAACTATCGACGTTGAAATATTTTGAACGAACTGGCTGAAAGTCAATGCAATCTAGTAGGATATGTTTTATAGAAAAGGATGCATTGCATGGAATACATTCAGGGGCATCGTCTCTGGTCAAGAGCCAGGAATGTGTGATGCGTGAATGGCCAATTCGAAGTCGTGCAATTATCACTTCTTCTCGACGAACAGACCTGTAAACGGGGTACCATTCACCAAGGGACGGTTTAACTGAATGCAGTTTATTGAAAACATCAGCATCCCACTGGGATTGCCAAGAAGATTGGATATGTGTTAAAACGGAGGATTTAAAATCAGTGTGTGGAACTTTAAAATCTGAAATGGGAAGGTTAAGTGCAGATTTGGCAGACCTATCGGCATTTTCATTGCCTTTGATGCCTACATGACTTGGAAGCCAGCAGAACACCAATCTATTCATAGAAGAAATTTGTGAGATCCTTTCGAGTAAACTACAGATTAAGGGATTCTCAAGGCATTGATGTGAAAGGGCTTGTAATGTTGACAAAGAGTCCGAAAAGATAATGAAACGGTTGGAATTAGAACGTTCAGCTAGATTAAGGGCAAGATCAATTGCTTTAATTTCAGCTGAGAAAATAGAGGAGTTGTTTGGAAGGCGGCACTTTAAGCTCCTTTTTCCATAAACAGCGGCAGCTGCTACAGAATTTCCTTCTTTGGATCCATCTGTATAGATTGGTTTGAAGGAAAAATAATGCTCCTTTATCTCGTTGTATCTAGCATGAAACACAGTTCTATCCGTGACAGACTTTTTGTCAGATGCAAGGTCAAATCTGAATTCTGCACTATTTAGTGTCCATGGAGGGATTTCAGAGATTTTATAGTCGGCAATAGACTCAGTGTCTATGCCAAGGTTATCTACAATGGGCTCCATGCGGATACCAAATGGAGGAATATCATTTGGTTTCCTTTCAAAAAGATGTTTATATTGAGGTTTAAAAACAATGTTATGAGTTGGATTAAAACGATTGGACTTCAGTTTTAAAAGATATTGAAGTGAGAGTTTTTCCCTCCTGTAAGAAAGAGAAGGTTCATTAGCCTCAACATAGAGACTATTGACGGGAGAAGTTCTGAAAGCTCCAAGTACAAGACGCAGACCTTCGTGGTGTATAGAATCGAGAATTTTCAGGTAAGATTTACGGGCAGATCCGTATACAATAGATCCATAGTCTAATTTGGAGCGAACTAAAGACCGATAAAGCCGCAAGAGGACTTTACGGTCTGCTCCCCATTCAGAATGGGCCACAACCTTGAGAAGATTAAGAGCCTTCTTGCACTTCTTTTTAAGTGCAGTGATGTGAGGAAGGAAGGAAAGCTTTCTGTCAAAGATAACTCCAAGAAATTTAAACTCAGAAACGACTTCAATTTTAGTTTTGTCCAAATACAGTTCAGGGTCTGGATGAACACCTCGTAGATAACAGAGGTGCATGCACTTAGTTTTGGACTTTGAAAATTTGAAGCCATTTGCATCAGACCACGTTTGGAGCTTGTTGAGACACTGTTGAAGTTGTCTCTCAATAATATTCATATTTCGAGATCTGAAGCATATTACGAAGTCATCAACATAAAGGGAACAGTCTACACCGGGACAGATAGCTTTAACTATACTGTTTATTTTTACACTGAAAAGTGTAACAGAGAGAATACATCCTTGGGGTACACCCATCTGCTGTTCACGGGCTCCCGAGACAGTATTACCAACTCGGACGCGGAAAAGACGTTCATCCAAGAAGGCTGAAATAAAAAGAGGAAGACGGCCTCGAAGACCAAAGTCATGCAAGTCTTTAAGAATTCCATATTTCCAAGTCGTATCGTAAGCACTTTCAAGGTCGAAAAAGACAGATACTACATGCTGTCTATTAATAAAGGCTTCTCTGACAAAGGTTTCAAAGCGGACAAGATGATCGATGGTGCCACGTTGGCGACGAAATCCACTCTGTACATCAACGATGAGGTTGTTTTTCTCTAAAAACCAGACAAGCCTGTCGTTGACCATACGTTCTAGGGTCTTGCAGAGACAACTAGTAAGAGCTATTGGACGATAGTTAGCCGGGTCATTAGCATCCTTGCCAGGTTTTGGGATAGGAATGACTAGTGCCTCCCGCCAGGATGAAGGAAAAACTCCTGACTGCCAGATATCATTAAAAATATCAAGTAAAACTGAGAGAGAAGTAAAAGGTAAGTGTTTTAAAAACTGGTAATGAACTTTATCTTGGCCAGGAGAAGAATCGTGAGCTTTATTCAGAGCAGATTTTAATTCTTTAAAGGTGAAGAGTTTATTATAATGCTCTGAATTAGAAGAATTGAAATTAAGTTTTTTCTTTTCTTCTCTGGCTTTATTCCTCTGAAACTTTTCAGAATAGTTTGCAGAGGAAGACTTTTTGCAAAAGTTGTCGGCAAGAGCATCAACTATATCCTGGGGCAATTCCAACGAAGTATTGTTAACTTCAAGGTGACTAAGAGGGGGCTGGCCTTTGCCATTGATCTTTCTGATCATGTCCCAGGTTTTTTTAGCAGTAGTTCTACTGTTTAATTTAGAGACATATTGTCTCCAAGCCTTGCGCTTACTTTCTCTAATGGTACGACGGGCCTTTGCCCTGGAAATACGGAATAAGTTATGATTTTCTTTGGTAGGTCTGATGTTAAATTTTCTAAGGGCTTTTTTTCTGTCTCTGACAGCCTGATTACAATCATCATTGTACCAAGGCTTGTCAGGACGTTTTGGATTTGTCGAGGTCTGAGGGACGGACTGTTTAGCTGCATCAATTAATAGGGAAGTGAAAAGTTTTGCGGGATCATCGCAATCTCCAAATTTGTCATGTGTAATGGTCTGTTCACAGAGGGTTTCAAATCTGTTCCAGTTGGCTTTGGAAAGCTTCCATTTCTGCGGTCGTACGCTGCTGGATGGTTGTGTAGATGAAAAGATAATGGGGAAGTGATCACTTCCACACAAATCCTCAGTCACTTTCCAAGTGAAATTGGGAAGTAAGACTGGGCTGCATAAGGTTAAATCAATGGAAGAGTAAGATCCAGTTGCTGGATGCAAGTAGGTTTTGGACTTGTTATCATTCATGAAAGACAAAGAGTTGAATGAATGAATGAATGAATGTTGCTTTATGGCGCATCGACAGCTTTGGTCATTTAGCGCGCACATCTGTGTTAAAAGATAGTAAAAGTGGGATTTAAAACTGAAAAAGGTTTGAATACATTTATAATAGTAAAAGAGTTGAATTAAGAAGAATTATGTGTGATCTTAATAAGTATAAAGGACATTATTGAGTGACAGGGCAATCCCTATCAACTCAAAAGGTTTAAATGACAGAGTTAAGAATGTGATAAAAACGTTTGAACTAAATGTTGGATTAATAGTGAGAAGTTTTTAATTGAAGAAGAAATATGTGTCATTTATAATGTGCATAAAATATGATAAAATATGATATTGAGTGGCTGGGTATTCCCTGCCTACTCAAAAGTTTTAGATTAAAGGGTAAGACTGAGAAAATTTCTTTTCCTTGGAAATGAGTGTTAAAATTAGTAAAGATTGGAGCCTCCAATGGGATCAGTATACTCCCATTAAAGAGGTCCGTCTCCAATGAGATAAGATGCCCCCAAGAGGGCTAATCCTCCCATTAAGGAGATGCAAACTAAATATTAAAGGAATAAAGAATGTTGTAAAAAGATGGGTAAGAAACGCAAGAGTAAATATCACAGTTTATTGTAAATGCCAATCTCTTTTATGAAAGCGATAATAGATTCAACGCTGACAGAATCAAAAAGATTCTTTAAACTATCGACGTTGAAATATTTTGAACGAACTGGCTGAAAATCAATGCAATCTAGTAGGATATGTTTTATAGAAAAGGATGCATTGCATGGAATACATTCAGGGGCATCGTCTCTGGTCAAGAGCCAGGAATGTGTGATGCGTGAATGGCCAATTCGAAGTCGTGCAATTATCACTTCTTCTCGACGAACAGACCTGTAAACGGGGTACCATTCACCAAGGGACGGTTTAACTGAATGCAGTTTATTGAAAACATCAGCATCCCACTGGGATTGCCAAGAATGAATGAATGAATGTTGTTTTATGGCGCATCGACAGCTTTGGTCATTTAGCGCGCACATATGTATTAAAAGATAGTAAAAGTGGGATTTTAAACTGAAAAAGGTTTGAATACATTTATAATAGTAAACGAGTTGAATTAAGAAGAATTATGTGTGATCTTAATAAGTATAAAGGACATTATTGAGTGACAGGGCAATCCCTATCAACTCAAAAGGTTTAAATGACAGAGTTAAGAATGTGATAAAAAGTTTTGAACTAAATGTTGGATTGATAGTGAGAAGTTTTCAAATGAAGAAGAAATATGTGTCATTTATAATGTGCATAAAATATGATATTGAGTGGCTGGGCATTCCCTGCCTACTCAAAGGTTTTAGATTAAAGGGTAAGACTAAGAATATTTCTTTTCCTTGGAAATGAGTGTTAAAACTGGTAATGATTGGAGCCTCCAATGGGATCAGTATACTCCCATTAAAGAGGTCCTGTCTCCAATGAGATAAGATGCCCCCAAGGGGGCTAATCCTCCCATTAAGGAGATGTAAACTGAATATAAAAGCAGTGGTAGAAACTCAAAAGTTTTAGATTAAAAAAGGTAAGACTATGAATCAGCTGACAAGATATCTAATATAAAGGCGTATAAAGAATGTAAAAAGATGGGTAAGAGACTCAACAGTAAATATCACAGTTTATTGTAAATGCCAATCTCTTTTATGAAAGCGATAATAGATTCAACGCTGACAGAATCAAAAAGATTCTTTAAACTATCGACGTTGAAATATTTTGAACGAACTGGTTGAAAGTCAATGCAATCTAGTAGGATATGTTTTATAGAAAAGGATGCATTGCATGGAATACATTCAGGGGCATCGTCTCTGGTCAAGAGCCAGGAATGTGTGATGCGTGAATGGCCAATTCGAAGTCGTGCAATTATCACTTCTTCTCGACGAACAGACCTGTAAACGGGGTACCATTCGCCAAGGGACGGTTTAACTGAATGCAGTTTATTGAAAACATCAGCATCCCACTGGGATTGCCAAGAAGATTGGATATGTGTTAAAACGGAGGATTTAAAGTCAGTGTGTGGAACTTTAAAATCTGAAATGGGAAGGTTAAGTGCAGATTTGGCAGACCTATCGGCATTTTCATTGCCTTTGATGCCTACATGACTTGGAAGCCAGCAGAACACCAATCTATTCATAGAAGAAATTTGTGAGATCCTTTCGAGTAAACTACAGATTAAGGGATTCTCAAGGCATTGATTTGAAAGGGCTTGTAATGTTGACAAAGAGTCCGAGAAGATAATGAAACGGTTGC